>JABFTP020000001.1:64242270-65546020 GCA_013387265.2 Cryptolaemus montrouzieri | reverse complement strand
GCACAAGCCTCAAACTGCACCGAATGTGTCTTTTCTTGATTGAGACTGAGATCATTAGAAGCAAAATAATCATTGATCACTTCCAAATTTGAACTCAAAGCAGATAACACGTTCTATTGTTCTTCATCAGATGACACCAATGTTATGTCATCAGCAAAGCACAATGGAAAACTGACAGATTCCGCTCAAGATCATTACAATATAACAAGAATAACACTGGGCCTAAAACGCTACCCTGAGGCATGCCGGCATCTACCAATATTGGCGAGGACTTTGACCCATCGTAACTGACATACTGCCTTCTTCACGTCAAGTAACTCCTCAACAGATCATTACACTTACCTCGCAAACCATAATTAACAATTTTATTTAGTAAGAGTTCGTGATCAACGCCACCGAACCTTTTTGTTATTGACCATGTCGTTATAGATCTTATTGATTATTTCTAGTAAAACCGCGATTGTTGATTTTTTGTGTCGGAAGCCGTCGGAAGCGAAGAATGCAAAAGATCAAAAGTCTCCAGAAAGTTATTTTTATGAGGTCAATTCGAGGATCGATGGTTGGCGTTTTTCGTTTCTTTCCTCCTTTTAGTTTTTAAATAATGTACCCCCAAAGCTGAAGGTATTCCCCTGTACCTTATTCAATTTCTTTATTTCTTTGAGGATGCCATTATGCTGGAGAAACAGAAGCATACATAGCAGAGGGTGAATGTGAACAATTGATCTACGATACCAAAAGTGCCATCACATCTTTTCAGAAAGCTCTCGCAATTCAAGCATCTCACGAAGATCCAAAGTGGAAATGTGAAGCTCTCTCACATCTTGCAGTTGCTTATCTTAAGTAAGTTCACCTCAAAACATTTATATTTAACCAAAGTGGAAACCGCATCTTAGGATGCTAGTTTACACGCTAGACACTTTGTTCGTTTACTGGCAAATGAGATGGCCACGAAGACAGATAAGTCATAGTCACTGCTAGTTTCATTGCTTGAACCAATGTTGGTTACTATTGTAGAACATTCGCTATTTCCTGTGAAAGCAATCATACTGGATTTGGCATGGCATGAAACATCTGAACAGTCGTTTCATATGCACATGGTTCAAATGCAACACTAATTGCATGAAATTAAACATTAAAAGAACTATACAAAGGATATCTTTTATGTTTCGCATTCTGGGACATAGAGGATACCATCAATCAACTATTCGTTAATATAAATTCAACATTTCAGTTCTATGCGTGCCGTTTTAGCTAAAACAAACTGTCAAAGTTGACAGATTAATTGAAAAATAGAATGAAACCTTGAGCATTTTCGCGCAATAATTTTCTACAATTTTCAAAGAAATTTATTTCGACAAGAATTTCTCGGCGAGTTGGTTTCTGTTTTCGGCGTTGAAGAACCACACCAGTTAACAGTTTTCCATTGGTATGAAGAATTTAAACGCAAAAGGGTAAGGCTTAGCGACAATCCAACGGCAGGTGCATCAAAGACAGTGGTCACTCAAGGAAATGCCAGCAAGCTCGGCACGCTACATGCAATCGAAAGATTGAGAAATCATTGCGGATTTCAAAGAGCAATACAAAAAATTTTGCAGAAGTATTGCGTGTGAAAAACTCAGTCTACTGTTGGATACTGGGTTTGTTGACCGAAGAACAGAATGTTGCAAGAGTGAATTGGTGTCAAGAAACTCTGGACCGTTTTAACTTTGGAAAGTCCACAAGCGTTCACAACATTGTCAGTGATGAATTTTGGATTTATTCATAGGATCCAGAGAATAAGCGCCATTTTTCTGTTTTGGGTGTTTCAAGGGGAAGAAAAACCAACAAAAGTCTCCAGAAAGATGGTCGCGTAACCGCCTCGGAAGTGTTCAAGTTATGGATGTTGTTTTTGAACAAAAAAGTGATACTTGGTCGCCTAAAGAGGGCATAAACTTCCGAAAACAGGATAACTTGGGTTAAGTTACCGAGCACATTGTTAAAAGACGAAACAAACAAACAGAGATAGTCGCAACATTGGTTTCAAAATATGTTAAGTAGCGATTCCTTCGAGAAACCAACCCCGAATGGCGAAACATTCTTCACCATGAAAATGCAAGTTCGCTCACAGCGAAAAACAATTGAATATTTAATGCAAGAAACAGTGAATTGTTTCATCATCGAACCATAATTGCTTCGAACCAATACAAAAGTATATTGATCTTCGCGGATAATACTTCGAACAACAGTTTTTAAACGCTCTCCTTTGTTTCATTCTAACTTTATATGCGAAACTCAAAAGATATCCCTCTTATCCCACTGCATCAAATCGAGCATGGGAATTAGCTTCGTATGATGCAATCTTAAGTAGAGTTATTGAAAGCTAAGGTTAGATTTCTTTCTAGGCATGGTCTTCTGGCCCTCGCTCTCCAGATGCTGCATGAATTGAGGGAATATGCCCATATGCATCAACTGATATTTTATGTAGCACAGGCTTATAAATATCTTGGGGAATATTATTTGCGAGAAGGAACTCCAAAAAATTCAACGCCATTACTTAAAATCGCTTTGAAGTTGTTCAACGAACAGCAATATATCGCCGAAGCTGAGAGTACTAGAAATTATGCCGCTATATCAATTGGTAAAATGATTTGAAATCTAATTGAATATTTAGCTTAGTTGGTCATGATTCATCGTTGCGTACCCATAGCATTGGTGAAAGTGTTGTGTACCACTTACTCTGAAATCAAGAACACTTTTTCTTTGTATACTATAGGTACGAGGGATGTCTTTCAAGTTTGCAAATTGAGCTGAATGAACAATTTAGAGCTTTAAAAGATTTCATTGTTCTTCGAAGTATTGTCCGCGAATATTAATACACATCTGCAATCCTGGAAGAAGTTATTTCAATCATTTGCTACTATATTCAAAATGGCTTTTTAGAAGGAATCAACATCTTATTCTGAACACCACACAGTCCGTTCTCGATTTTGGAAGAAGTAAAAAAAAATTGTTGCGACTCTTGTCTGTTTTTCTTCCTCTAGGAACACCCAAACAGAAGATTGGCGCTTATTTTCTGGCTTGTATGAATAAATCCAAGTTTCGTTACCACTGATAGGGAACGGTCCATTGTGATATCCAACGGGAATCTGAATTTCCTACACGAAATTCTTCGTGCAAAATGTTTTGTATTGAGGTCTTTGCTATTCGCAATGATGTCTCAATCTTTCGATATGCTGCATGACGGATAATCTTATGTACAGCATCCATATTTTCTTGAGTGGCCTCTGTTTTTGATACACCTGCTTTTGGATCGTCGCCAAACTTAACCCTTTTGCGTTTCAATTCTCCATACCTACGAGAAACTGTTGATTGCGCAAAAATATTTACGGTTTGATTCTATTTTTAACTAATTTGCCAACTTTGACAGTGTAGCTAAAACACAACAGGCCGAGAACTGAAATTTTAGATCTATATTAACAAATCATACAGGTAGATTTTTAGTATTGACAGTTGATTATTGGTGACTATATCCAAGCATGCTAAACATAAAAGACATCCCTCGTATAGAATGTTTTTGGCTGTACTCGTCCTCAAACACCTTGGATATCCTCTCATATTTATATTGCGTCATACTTCAGTTGACTAGGTTTGGATGTAATCTTTAAAAGCTCGGTATATGGAAATGTTTTTTTTTCAGGTATAGAACTTATAAACTCTTATATCCAACTTGTAGTCGATTGTGTTGACACGAACCAAGATTACGAACAATTCATGAAAAAACTTATTGGCTGGAAAGATTCTAGAAAAACTTTTTGGCAAGATCTCAAAGGAGAAATAAGTTTCCGAAGTTTAGAAGATATGAAAAATGAAGATGAAGAAGATTTCCTCATTCATCACCAAGCCGACGACCAGATGTTGAGTAAAGAAGTGGTGCTGTCGGTACTATCTTTGATAGATAGTAAAGATTCGTTTTATGCTAGCGGGTCTAGAAAGAGTATCAAAGCGAAGGACGATGTAGGAGATCAGTTACAAAATTCCTCGATGGAGAAATCAACGGGAACGCATGGAAACGAGAATACTGATGATGAAGATAAGAAACTTGTTACTTTACACGTATGGAATAATACTTATTACTGTATTACTATACAATATATCCGCGCTAAAGGGCCCATAAGTATCTGGGGAACGGGGTTATCGATCAGTTTCAAATTTTGGTATAAGGGTTAATGAACGCTAATCAGCAAGTGTTTCCAGAGCGGTACCATTTTAGGTTATACAGGACTCAATCCTATTCTCGATAGCATGGTGTACTTTTAAAATTTAAATTAAATTATATTACATGGCATTCTTTTTCAAACATCTTTCGTATAGATTTGTCATATATTACATTAATCAATCTATATATTTCGGAAATTCAGTCTCATTTCCTTTGTCCAAAAAATTGTCTCAAATTTAAATTCGATTATAACTTTTTTCGACTTGAACGAGAAAAATATTGATTTTGAAGGCAACGTACTTTCCGATGCGATTTTATATACAAGTTATTAAAAATCATTTGTCAACTCAATAAATCTAATTGTCAAAATAAAAAGTTTTTCTCAAATACGAGTACGTATAACGTTTCAGCATTAACAAGAATTTTATGTGTGAGAGAATTGAGTTTGCGAACTTTCAATGCTCTCAAAGAGGCAAGGAATACGCCATTGCACATTGTGTCGCTCAAGATCTTTGAATGGGTCAGGGTATCGCAAGAGTTTTTAAGGCTAAATATGGAAGGCCTTTCGAACTAAGGCAGCAACTGTCTACAGTAGGCAAGACCTTGAAACTAGATGCTGAAGAAAGAACGGTCTACACTTGGTGACTAAAGAATATTCACACCAGAAACCCTGCTATGAAGATTTATGGTCAGCCTTACTAGACTTGAAAGAGCACTTGGTCAAGCAAGGTGTGAAGAAACTCGCCGTACCGAAATTTGGTTGTGGGTTGAACCAGTTATATTGGAGAACAGTACGGAACATGATCGAAGTTATCTTCCAAGACATCAAAATGGAAGTTCTCGTGTGCTGTTTTCATCCTACACCTTCGAGACAAGGAGAGAAGACAGTTGAATGTTATTTCCATCAACAAGGGAGATGTAAGGCTGGAAATAAATGACGATTCCGTCATAGTCACCAAAGACTCAGCCTGTTCTGGGACAGAACAGTTTTAAGAGGGGGGCAGTGTAACGATAACCAATCGTCCCTGAAGCCGATCCTGTCACTGCCCGGCGGAATGACGAATTGCGATATACTTTCGAAAGAATTCGAGAAAGATCTGAAAGTTCCCGCGGGCCGAAGTTACGCGGATGTTCTCGAACATTCGTGCTTGTATATAGGAGGAGACATCTCGAAGCGCGGAGAATTCAGTTCGAATACAGAGCGCGAATAAGTGGACAATGTATTGGAATTAAATTAAGCAATATCGATTGTGTTATATAAATTACTTATAGAAGTTTACGGGTAAATAAATTAGAGAGTTTTGTAACGTTGAAGTGTTTAAGTTCCACCAATAATTTGAAGAACTGAGAAACATTACAATATTATAAATGATTTCCTTCGAAATGAAGATTGAATTGTCTTTCTAATCCATCTGTTTATATCTAATGATATCAATAGTCTATTTGGTGAAGACGTAGAGTAATGAAAGCTCATTAAGTATGCAAGTCCCTTCGAAATGTACTTAAATTCTGAAATAAATGTAGTTTCTATGATTTTGTCACAGGCAACAGGCAACAATTTATTATCGGATATCTCATAGAAACCCTCGTACAAATCTCTAGGAAGAACCCAACTACCTAGCTACTATCTTAACTGTCCTTTTTATTGTTTGCGAATATTGGTGTCCTCGTTTTAAATAAAATGTTTACTTTAGACATCTAAAATTTGTAGTCACTAACGTAGAATGTATATACAGGGATATCCACCGGGACCGTCCGTTAAAAACTGTTTAAGTTCCAATTACAATATCAAGCTGAAATTTTATACGCGGCCATAACTAGCGATTTCAAATTGAAGTGAAAATTTTCGAAGTGATACCATTTCCGGTTATTCCGGAAGTGGGTCATCACTTCGTTATTTCAAATGACAATCTACCTTTTTTATTATCCATCTAGAACCGACATTTGAGCAAGGCATAAAATACCCAAGTTGTTGGCACTTATCTGTCAAAACTTTTGACAGATTTAATTATATTTGTTATAAACTCGATTTTTGAGGAACATTTACAAAAATTGTAGCTCGTAGATCTTTTGCACTACACACACAAGTTTTGCTTGGGTGGATAGAAGAAGGATCAAGGAATTTTTTAAGCAGTCTACACATTTCAACTGTTTATTGCGTTGTTTTGTATGATTTTTTCAATTGGGCCTTTTTCAAACAACAATAACTCAATTTTTTCAAATGGCACGTGCCAATTTTTATATCGCCATCAGATGAAGCGTCAAATTTCAGATGGAATTGTATCAGCATGTACTATACCCATCTCTTATAGTTCCGAAATAATTTGGGAATATATTGAATTTTGATGATTTTGCAAGAACTAACAGAGAATGCTTTGAAATATTTGAATCAAGTAGCTGAACTGGCTACGCTCACCTGACAGGTGCCTAAAATTAATGTACTTGTCACTTAGTTCATTCGAATTTGAAATTTCAACAAGAATTGTCGTTATTTCAGATTGGAAATATCCAAAAAATACAACACATTTGGAATAAAACCACTGGTTATTCAAACGAAAATATATTTAATCTTTTTTTAATTCATTTTAGAATGTCAAAAGTAGTGGTTAGAAATTGCAGGCAATTCAATAACCATTTTCCAAATTACCGTCTATGAGTAAAATAAAATTTCGAAGCATTCGAAGCAATTTTCTATAATTGGGATGAATAAAATTGTAGGAACTAAGCGAAAACCAATCATCGAAGATAATTACATTAATACGAATAAATGATAGCAAACATCATAGGAGAAAACTAGTTTACGATCTGAATAAATGTTCAATATGGGCCCCATATTGATACACTTGAAAGCTCGTATACGAACATGATGAGTTGACTTCCTAGTTTCCTCAGGATCAATATTACGAAAAGCATTATGAATGCGCTCTAGTAACTCTTCTTTACTTCTTACAGGAATAAGATACACTTCACTTTTGATTTTGCCCCATAAATAAAATTCAAGGGGCGTCAGGTCCGGAGAACGCGGAGGCCATAAATTTCGTCCTTGATTACCGCACCATCTATCCTCGAACATTTCTGTTAGCTGCCGATCTACAGCTCGTGTTTTATGTGCTGGTGCACCATCCATTTGGTAATAGCAATCCCTCAGAATGTTAAGGGGTCATCCATCTAAAAAATTTGCTAATGTTCCTCTCAAAATTTCCAGGTATCTTTTTCCATTAAGATTTTCCTCATAAATGTGATAAGCCAACAAATCATTCATTAAAATTGCAAAGACGTTCGAGCTGAATTTATTTTGGATATCAATAACCTCAATGAAATGTGGATTTTCTGTGGCCCAAAAATGTCGATTTCTCCTGTTAGTTATTCCACTTTCATTGAACTTGGCTTCATCAGACCATATAATTTTTTGCAGAATTGTCTCATCTTCTTGAAGCCGAATTAATAAATTGTCACAGAAATTTAGCCGCTTGGAAAGGCCAGTTGGTTTCAATTTTTTCAGTCTGATAAAAGAATACGGGTGCATGTTATGTGTCTTAAGGATCCTTTGAATGGAAGTATAACTCAATCCAATATCCATTGATGCTGACTTAATGGACGCATGTGGATTGGCACGAAAATGCGCTAGCGTATTAATTTGATTGTCGTCGTCCTCGAGAATTGGTTTTCTTCTAGTTTCTATGTATTTTGTTCCTCCAAATTGAAGAAAATTGTTTCTTATCCTTCGAAATTTTGTTGTTATTGAATTGCCTGCAAAATCTATCCACCACTTTTGACATTCGCCATGAATTAAAAGAGATTAAACATATCCTCGTTTGAATAATCACCCATTTTATTATCAATCTGGTGTTTTTCGAAAAATTTTCACTTCAAATTACCAACAATTCTTGTTGAAATATCAAATTTGAATGAATGAAGTGACAAGTACATTAATTTTAGGCACCTGTCAGGTGAGCGTAGCCAGTTCAGCTACTTGATTCAAATATTTCAGAGCATTCTCTGTTAGTTCTTGCAAAATCATCAAAATTCAATATATTCCCAAATTATTTCGAAACTATAAGAGATGGGTATAGCACATGCTGATACAATTCCATCTGAAATTTGACGCTTCATCTGATGGCGATATAAAAATTGGCACGTGCCATTTGAAAAAATTGAGTTATTGCTGTTTGAAAAAGGCCAAATTGAAAAAAATCATACAAAACAACGCAATAAACATTTGACATGTGTAGACTGCTTAAAAAATTCCTTGATCCTTCTTCTATCCACCCAAGCAAAACTTGTGTCTGTAGTGCAAAAGATCTACGAGCTACAATTTTTTTAAATGTTACTCAAAAATCGAGTTTATAACAAAAATAATTAAATCTGTCAAATGTTTTGACAGATAAGTGCCAACAACTTGGGTATTTTATGCTTTGCTCAAATGTCGGTTCTAGATGTATAATAAAAAAGGTAGATTGCCATTTGAAATAACAAAGTGATGACCCACTTCCGGTATAACCGGAAATGGTATCACTTCGAAAATATTTCACTTCAACTGGAAATCGCTATTTATGGCAGCGTATAAAATTTCAGCTTGATATTGTATGCTCTATGACAACTTGCAAGGGTCTACGTCAGCGGGAAAAAATTTGGGGTCTATGAAATCTAAAATGGGGTCCACGATAGTGGATCTCAACACATACACTGATAGTAACCTATTTACTTACATCATACTATCTTATAATTAGATAGTGAAAAATTTATTTTTTCAATAAGGCGAGAACTATATCTCGAAACTATTTGGGATAGAAGCAACATTTTTCTGATTATTGTTTTATAAGTTTTATTCATATTCTGATTACAATTTGCTCCAAGGACATAGATTTTTTTAATAGCACACCCTGATGATTACTCTCTTTAACGATATCTGTTTTGTGCCCAAACAACTATCGGTAGATTTTAAATTAATTAAAATATCGATAATTTCGGGATTTGGACGTATTTTCAAAAGTTCTCAAATGCCTCATTTCGCATAATTTACGCATGATATATATTTTTTCTTGAGGTAAAAGTGTTGTACCTTATTATCAAATGAAGAAAAAGAATTTCTTTTATACCGAGTGTTCCTAGTAACCCGGCGAAAATGTAATTTTTCAAACATGAAAATCTTTCTTTTTTTCAAATGTAACACCCTGTATCTTTCTCACGTGTTTTGTTCCCACTCGAATAAGCTTTACAACGATACCTTTTTTTTCAAAAATGTTGATAAAATTCAGACATTGAAATATGCAAATTTCAACACAAAATTAGATTCTTTGCTGTTCAATGAAACTTAAACATCAAAACTCTCAAGGTGCATTGAAATTTCTTCACAAGAAAGGATGCGATTTTATCAGTTGTGCTCAGAGCTAAGTCTTCACTTAATCGAAATTACTCAGTTCGAAATCTTCGATAGATGTTCAAAAAGTCTACTGCGCTCAAAACAACCTACATGCTATTGTCTCCATTGAGTACACGCTTAGCTGTTTCATTCTTCTCATATCCAACTTGTGATTAAACCATAGAGATAAGTATGACTTCTATGGGCATACCACATGAAGATAGAAAATATTGTTCGATAGTCTGTGGTTTAAACCACCTGTGCCCATAGAAGACTTATTTCTATGGTTTACTCACAATGCCCCAAGATTTGACAGTTTTGAATTGGATAATTCCAACGTCATATGAGTGAGTCTAAGTGAGAAATACATAATATTATTGCAACAATGAATTTTACCCAAGAAGAGTTAATTAATATGATTTATTGTTTGGGAGAAGGTGAGAGGAATTGTTTGTTGGCGTCACATATTTATTCCCAACGTTACCCAAACAGTAGACATCCTAGGAAAGAGGCATTCGAGAGACTGAAGGAAAGGTTTGAAAGAACTGGACAAGTTGGATATGAGAAGAATGAGAGAGCTAAGCGTGTACTCAATGAAGAGAATAGCATGCAGGTTGTTTTGAGCGCAGTAGAGAATCCTCATGTTAGTACAAGAGATGTTAGTCGAGACTTGGGCATTAGTCAGACATCTGTATCAAGAATTTTGAGGAAGGAAAAGTTCCATCCTTTTCATGTTCAACTCCACCAACAGTTGGAGCCCCTGGACTTCGGGCGGAGATTGGATTTTTGTAGATGGTCTTTAAATAAAATAGCAGACCAACCGAATTTTTTCAGTGGGGTACTTTTCTCTGAATAGGCCACCTTTCATAAGAATGGATTGGTGAAGCGGCATTATTTTCATTATTATGATACTCAAAATCCTCATTTCATGAGAACTGTTGACCACCAACATCGTTGGTCTCTAAATGTCTGGGGTGGTAAAATTGATGGTTATGTGATCGGATCCTTTTTTTCCAAGAACATTTGAACGGCGAACGTTATTTGAATTTTTTGCAGCATGATCTGGAGCCTTTGCTTATTAATGTTCCCCAAAACATGAAAAACAATATGTGGTTCCAACACGATGGGGCACCAGCACACTACAGCGGCAATGTCCGCGATTTTTTAAATGATAGGTTTGAGGGCAATTGGATAGGCCGTGAAGGTCCTGTAGGATGGCCTCCTAGGTCTCCGGACTTGAATAAATTGGATTTTTTTGTGGGGTATGTTAAAGAGAGGCTATATCGAGACCCTCCAACAACCAGGGAAGATATGATGGAGAGAATTACAGAAGCATTTAGGAGTATAACGCCGAATGTTCTCCAGAGAGTGACCGAGAATGTATTCGTCAAAATGGGGGACATTTCGAACATCTAATTTGATTTGAAAACTTGTTGAAATAGAATTAAATTGGTGTTTATGATTTTGATTTGAATTTTTTTTCAGTGGATGTTTCATTCACAATCAGTTCAATTTCGTTTCTTAATGATAATTCCGGAATATTTTGGGCAATTGTAAAAGTAATACAAGTTCAGTGAAAAGAACAGGGTGTTACATTTAGAAAAAAGTTCTTTTATCTCGAAAAATTCTATTTTCGTTGGATCACCAAGAACACTGGTTATGAAAAAAGAGTTGATCTCTTACTTCGGTGATGAGGAACATATTTTCTTCAGAGAATAATTATCGTCACACTCAAATAATACGGAATGAAGATTGGAAAAAGTTCTGAAAAACCTTGCAAATTCTCGATCTTTTTGATATTTTGATTTTTTGAACATTTATTGAGATAATTTCGAACTGAGTAATTTCGATTAAGTGATAAGTCTTCACTTGATCGAAATTACTCAGTTTTAGCAGTTGTGCTCTGAGCACAACTGATAAAATCGCATCCTTTCTTTTGAAGAAATTTCGATACACCTTGAGAGTTTTGATGTTTAAGTTTCATGGAACAGCAAAGAATTTAATTTTGTGTTGAAATTTGCATATTTCAATGTCTGAATTTTATCAACAGCATGTTTATTGCAAGAAATACTTAACCTCACACTAATTTCGAAATTTTCTGGGAAATCTCCATCGGATTTTTGAAAAAAGGTATCGTTGTAAAGCTTATTCGAGTGGGAACAAAACACGTGAGAAAGATACAGGGTGGTACATTTGAAAAAAAAGTTTTTCATGTTTGTAAAATTTCATTTTCGCCGGGTTACTAGGAACACTCGGTATAAAAAAATTCTTTTTCTTCATTTGATAATAAGGTACAACACTTTTACCTCAAGAAGGAAAAAATGTCGTGCGTAAATTATGCGAAATGAGGCATTTGAGAACTTTTAAAAAACCAAATTTTCGATGTTTTAACTAATTTAAAATCTACCGATAGTTTTTTGGGCACAAAACAGATATCGTTGAAGAGAGCATCCAAATTGTAATCAGAATATGATAAAAAATACAGGGTGTGCCGTTTAAAAAAAATCTATGTTTGTCCCTGAAGCAAAAATGGAACACCCTGTATGTACGAAAATAATTTTAAGGAATGCACATATACTTATAAAACAATAATCAGAAAAAAAATTTGCTTCTTTCTCAAATAGTTTTTGAGATATAGAAGTTCCTCACCTTATTGACCCACTCGGAATATGTTTATAAAATTGTGTATGTTGTAGGATGTAGGCATTCGCTTTGTGGTCGCAATACATTTTGAACTTGTAAAAACCTGCACATAATGAAATACCAGTATCATCTTGCAGTATCAGAGCTTCGCTAACTTGCACCGACTTGTTCAATTCGTCACTCTATAAATACGAATGTGGGTCAAATACGTTTATTCGTTTCCTGAATCTTGAAAAGTAAAGTGCTAAGAAAATATCTTAAAATATATAAACAGGTAGTTTATCATACAAATTACAGTGAATCAGTGTTATTTTGTTTGAGAGTGCCGGAGAAAAGTGAGTACATTATTTTTCATTAAATTTTGTTTTGTACTCGTGGTTAGAAAAGATTGATGAATTACGCCAATCATGACTTCAGTTATTCGAAGTTTAATATTCAATCATGCAGCATTACACGAATATTCCTCAATGATTTCTTTAAAAAATCAATTTAGCAACGTGTATTATAATTACAGTGTAATCTTCGTAATCCGAACTAATTGCTGCAAGGAGAAGTTCGGATTATGGAATGTTTTTGGAAAAATCTAAAAATTTTCTAATATGCTGGTGTTTATGTCTTATTTAAATAATGTAATTTTGTCCACAGATGACTGATGCCATGTCCGAATATGAAAAGAAATGTAGACAGTACAGTGTTGATTATTTGAAATTTGGCTTCATTCCATCATTGTCGGACAAACTATTGCCTACGTGCCTTATATGCAATAAAGTTTTGGGCAATGACGCTATGGAACCATCTAAGCTGCAGGATCATCTGAGAAGATGTCACCCTGATAAAGATAAAGATAACGATTTGAAATACTTTCATTCAAAGATACACTTCAGAAGAGACCCACACTGGACAGAATGTTCGCTTCGACATCACAAAGAAACGATAATGGTTTGCGGGCGTCTTACAATATCTCGTTACTTATAGAAGAATCCGGAAAACCGCATACTATCGGAGATAAGTTAATTTTTCCAGCCCTTGAAGAGGTTTTAAAAACTGTTTTACACAAACCTGCATCTGATATCATTGAAAGAATTCCCTTGAGCAATATTACTGTTAAAAAACGTATTGTTGATATGAGTTCTGATATTGAAAGCTTCTTGTGTAATTATTTGCAAACGACCCATTATTTCTCTATACAACTGGACGAGTCAACTTTACCTGGTAATGCAGCATTATTATTGGCATATGTTCGTTTTGTTATGAATCAAGAAATCTACGAGGAACTGCTCTTCGCAAGAACTTTGATAACCGACACTAGAGGTGAATCAATATTTCATGTTTTGAAGGATTACTTCATTGAAAAAGCAATCCCTTTTTCAAATATAATATCAGTAGCTACAGATGGAGCTCCTGCCATGGTTGGACGTTATCGTGGATTTATAAGCTATTTGAAACAAAATGTGTCAGGGGTGTTAGCAATACATTGCGATCCATCGACAACATTTAGTTGCGAAAAATTTGAGTGTTAGATGGCATGAATCTGTTCAATTAGTCATTGATGCAGTAAACCGAATCTGTAGCAACCCGTTGAATAAGCGGTTATTTGTACAGTTGTGTGAAGAAAATTACGACATCACACTGAAGTACGCTGGCTGTCGAAAGACTTATGTTTGACAAGATTTTTTGCACCCTTTGAGACTATTTTAGAATTTCTGGATATTAAAGATAAAATTTCAAAAGAAAATTTAATGAAGTAGAAAACAGACATCGCCTATTTAACAGATTTGTTTGCAAAATTTAATATGGTTAATTTGTTTAATTGTTCAAATTTGATTAAAACAAAGTCCATCTTATCAGCGTTTCTTGCCAGATTTAAACTAATGAAGGAAAATATTGGACGGGCGACTTTTCTCAATACCCCAGTTTGTCACAGACAAACTGCCAGGAAGACGACGTTTCAAACATCTAAATGCCCTCTATTCAGATTTTGAAACTAGGTTTGAAGATGTTTTGACCATGGTAATACCACCGTGGATAATTAATCCATATGGTGACATTGAAGAAACGAATGTCATAATATAAGAGGAACTGACTGAACTAAGTATAAACGAAGAACTTAAGATTCAGTTTAAAAACGGATATCAACAATTCTGGCTGCAAAACAACATACCCGTTACTTATCCCGTATTATGGAATATAGCGAGGAAATTTTTAATTTCCTTTCCATCGTCATACCTAGTGGAAAGGAGGTTCAGCGCTGTTACCAATCTCCTAACGAAAGAAAGAAACAGACTGAACATCATTAGCCGAGGAGATTTAAGATTAACTCTTACAAAATTGACGCCAACTATTGATAATATATTATTAAAGCATCATGTTCATCCTTCTCACTAAAAATGTTTACTTATTGCTTAGTTTATTTTATGTTACGTATATTTTATATACCGTATACAAAATTTTATTTTGACTAGTTTTAATTTAAATTCAATTAATGAATGTATGAATTAACATGTGTTTTTCATCAAACTTTTTGACACTAAACTTCACTACAGTTAGAAATTTACAAAAACTACCCACACCCGAAAAACATGACAAGGGGTCTACGACACAAACAAGTTTGGGAACCTATGCACTACGGCTTTACCAAATCGACTATAATGCACAATACTTTTTTGAAAAAATATAGAAAAACTGTTTTGAAATGAAGGATTATATTTCCATTTCATAGACGAAATTTAATCTTTCTCTCCTGTCAGCTACTTTTTCTTGGGATCACTTCTGGATTTCTCACCATTTTCAACAACTGTAATTATTTATAAGATCTAAATGCAGCATGTGTTCTAAAATAAGATCTTGTAGACCGGGGAAATTTAAACTGTTATTTTTAAGGTTGAGATGATTCTAATGAAATATAAGAGTTGGCAAATTTCTGAATATATGTTTCTGTTCTAGATTGCAGAAAACTTTGAAGATGATTAACTTTGTATGGAAATGAAGATGTTTTGTTCTAGTTTTTAGTTATATTCAATTTGGTTAATTTTAATCTTCGTTATTTGATTATATTGGTGTATTCTAATAAAGGATGAAACTTGAGGTCTAGGCTGCATTCATTATTATTTTTATACATCCTAACATATTTTCGAATATAATGATACTCATTTCAACTTTAGATACACTTGATTATATTTAGATATTACCAGAAGGAAAAAGCTTTTTATTTCAATATTTATTTGAATACAAATTCTAATTCTCCTAGAGAAATCTAGTTTTCTTTTGTCCTGTTAAATTCTTTTGAGTATACTTGCTCCTTGGCTTGGTTTGCAAATAAAAAATGTAGGAGTTTGCTTGTAATTTTTCTTGATATTTGCTATCACAGCATTGACAGCGTTTGATTTTAGCTGAAAAAAAAATTTTGTATTTTGAAAATATGGGCATTAATTTCAGGTTTGGGTTCCTTTCAATTAAATGTTGTGATAAGTATGATAATAATAGAGGACTTTATTTGTGAACAAATTATCTTGGCGACAGAATAACACGCGAAATCTAGCAGGCGATTCCTACTCAACCTTAATATTTTAAAAATTCAATTGTCGAGGCTTTTACATGATAGAAATCTATTTTCAAATACAAGTAAACGATGATTTCTACTAAAATATATGAATAAATACTCGATGCGTTTCGATACACAGTATCTTTGTCAAGAGCGAATGAATTCATTCGCAAAACTAAGGCCACTTGGACATTGATTAGGAATGAGTTCAACCAAAAGAAGTCAAATAATGAAACTCTTCAGCCACATCAATTATGATGGTGAACAGGAGCTGCTCAATCAAGTGAACGAATATTTCATACATAATGGACCCAATGTAAGTGGGGGACAAACATTCGATTCCTCGGGTATCCGGGCATGTGAGTTTAGCCTTTTCTTCAGACCGCTGATTGAGCAGGATGTTGTTGATTATATTGCCAAACTAGATAATTAGAAATCCGTGGGTTTTGATGAAGTACCAGCGGTCTTACTGAAGGCAGTTGCTGAATTGGTTGCTGGTCCTCTTACAAGCATCATAAACCAATCTTTTCTCGTTTGAGTTTACCCTGACATACTAAAACGAGCTTGGGTTAGGCCAATACAGAAAAAAGGCACCAGAGACAGTTCTAACAATTTCCGCCCAATCTCCCTCTTTTCCGATATAAATGAGATATTTGAGAGAGCCATTTTTGATCAATTACTATCATTTTTGGACATGCACAATATACTGTCCAGTCGGCATTATGGGTTCAGGAAAGGAAAATCCACTACAACAGCCATTTATCATGCTTTGAAGAGAATCCTTTACTCCTTAAATAGTGGCAAGGCCACAGCAGTGCTTTTCCTGGACCTTGACATTTGATAGTGTCTGCCATAAAACTCTGCTACGCAAGCTGAATATCTGTGGGGCAAGGTGCGTTCTTTTAAAGCTGATGAGATCATACCTGAGCAATAGATCCCAACAAGTAGTGGAGACGACAATAAATGGCGATAGAATAGTTTCTGGAGCGGAGCATGTGCAGAAGGGTGTCACGCAAGGGTCTATATTGGGTCTCTGTTATACATCATTTACACTAACGATCTGGGAGATGGAATGAGAAATGGGGTTATACAGTTTGCTGACGACACTACTATGATCTGCACAGCTAAGGATCAACATTCCTGTAAAGAATATCTTGAAACGGATTTTATGAATCTAAAAAAACGGTTTACTGATAACAACCTAATACTCAATGTAGAAAAATCCAAATTATTAACTTTTGGCATGAGAAGGGATCTCAAAATAATAGTAGACCATGAAGAGGACAGAATTGTTTCGATAGATGGGGTGTCATTTCTTGGGATCCGCATTGACAGTGCGTTAACTTGGAAGGATCACATAAATTCTCTTTCTAGGGGTATCTCTCATTATTGCTATGCCCTTCGTATGCTAACTGCATTAGGCATCAAAAGAGATGTCTGAGAACTATATTTAAATTTGACAGTAGAGAGAGCTGCAATCCCAATTTCTGAACGAGGTTCAGAAACAACTTAGTTATTGATAGAACAGCCTACTCTCGTTTTCAAAGGAATGTATCTTCTATATTAGTAACAGTCTGGAACAAACTCCCTAGGAATTTTAAATTGCAATGTAATAAGAAAATACTATTCAAATTGAAATACTTTTTATTCAATAAAGCTTTTTTAGTAAAGAAGAGTTTTTAGATGAAGCTGATTTCGGGGGATGTGTGAGTCGTTTGATATTCTACGGTTATTGTATGATTTTGTTTTATACCTTACACTCAATGTCTTATTTGTAACTTGTATTGAATTGTATCTGTCATGTAAATGACATGACCCATGCTTCTAGCAACTATGGGATCTATTAATGAAGTTAATACTGCTATACCATTTCAATCAATTTCGTTCCAAATTTCGATCAGTCTGTTCCGAATGTTATTAACGGTAGCTGACCGATTCTACTTGCTCATGAATCTCATGATGGGAAAGTTCCAGACATGATCGATGGGATCGAGGTCTGGACGTTGTGCAGGCCATTCTATTGAAGTGATTTCGTGATCTTGAAGGTAGATCCTACCGATATGAGCTTGGTGACGATTGATATGTTTGTCGCAAATGGTACAACATGCTCTTCTGAAATGTCTGTGACTAACTCTAGAGCTTCCAGGATTCTATTATTTACGATGACCAGATCAGGGCGGATGTTCAAAGAAATTTCTCCTCACACCTTCATTGTACCTCCACTCTTCGATGTGCTGCGGTAAGAGCTGGGCCTTTCAGTGGTAATTTGAACTCCACTGTTCTTTCTGCATTTGAAGGTGTATAGCAGTAGCGAACCGCTGTCTCAACGAGGTAATTCTTAGATAACGGACATGGATCGCCCTTTTGCAAAAGGTCGTCCTTGCCCAAGTCTACTTTCATGACTACCAGTCTTCCTGTACCTGGGGAACATTCTGGAAATAATTGGATTGGCCTTAGGCCTATTCTTGTGTAAGTTCAACTTAACTTGAACACTATCTAACATCATTGCTTCCGCAAATTTTACGTGATTTGCGTTGCATTATTACCGAAAATTAAAATTTTCAAGAAGTACACACGTTACTCGCAAAAATTGATCAACAACTGCTGTTATCAATATGTGGTGGTTTCTTGCAAAATCTCAATTACGTTTGAATTTGAATTTGAAGTTAACAATTTTAACTTCAATATATCATGCTCTCAAGGGGCCATAACATTTTTTGATCAACTGGGAAACGTAGGCCCAAAAACGAAGGCGACAGACAAGAATTACATTGGAGGTCTTGGACTCCTTAAACAGCCCCCGATATATCGAAAATAAAGTTAATAAGCTTTCTAAAGGATTCTGTACTAAACAGCATGAGATCATACTTGTATTCAACTTGCAATGTAGCTTGGAGTACTGAAAACTTTCGATAAATTTGCATCGGTAATGCCCGCGGCAAAGGGGGCCCGTTCGCTACTGAGTTTGCCTTGAAAATGTTCTGGAAGACACTGTTTCATTTCAAAGTGTTCAATTATTTCTTTTTTTTTTGACGACATACTTATACACTTTTATCTGGAATGAAGAATTTGAAAAAAAAATGGGCAATAATATCGAAATTTGTCACCGCGTACAGGATGGACAGATTTCGACATTTTAACTGTAGCCTGTAGCTATGTGGAATATTGTGAATAGGAAAATGACGCTCCTCTCCTGTGTTCTTCTTGCGTGAGGACTTCCTTGCCGCAAACAGATTCAAGCTAGCTTTTTTCGTTTTCTAGTTTGTGAATAGGCTACTTCGATTTCGTTTAATACAGTTTTTTTCCTCTCAAAGATATATCACATGTGCCCTCAATTTTTTAACCAGGATGTGCTTTCATGAAAAACCGGAAATGTGATGGTCCTCATTCTAGAAAACACAGACTTCTTACAGAACATTATATGGAGCGATGAGTGCAAATATCGAAAATCCGCATCGAACACGGGAGCGAAATTTTCAACATTGTTTTAGCCTTAATGTATTCAAACACTTTATTTATTGGTTTAGATATGTCGACGTTATCATTTGTGGTTTCACTGGCACAAACGAACAATTAGAGTCATTCAAAACATTCATTAACAAAATCCACGATACTTTCTCCATTTAACTATTACTAAAATTAACGGCAAACATGATTTTTCTATTTTTCATAAGCCATCGCATACAGATATTTTTATCCACTGCTCATCTACACATCCTTATCTATAAATTAGCTGCTTACAATAGTATGGTACATAGACTCATTAATATCCCAATATCACAAAATAATTTTATTAAAGAGCAAAATATAATTAAACAAATAGCAGTCAATAACGGTTACAGTCCTAATTTGATTGAGAACACGATTTCACGCAAAAAATTTCAAAAAGCAATCCAGGAAGTATTTTTTCTTTCAATTTTCAATATAGCATTCCGAACTGATAATTCTTTGGGCCGACATATCAAAAACTGCAACTCTAAAATTGATAAAAGTAATAAATCCGGTGTTTATACAGTGTCTTGCGGGGATTGTAATGAAATTTATATTGGTAGAACTTTCCAGAAATTTCAAAGTTAGATTATCCGGGCACAAACGTAGTTTTAATTCTCATAAATCAGATTCCTATTATTCTAATCACTTACTCGAAGAAAACCATAAATTTAATGATAAATTCAAAATTTTACATAATGAAAATAATAGAGAAAAACTCAATCTATGGGAAATTTTAGAGATTAACAAAGAAAAGAATTCAGGTATGGTACTTAATAGTAAATTAGGAAATAAGACTAATATATAAATAATATAAAAATAACTCTGCTCATTAGTTTGTATCTATCTGATGAAGCCAAAGTGTGGTGAAACCGGCCATAGTTTTGTTAATATAGTGAAAATCTAAATACCATAGTTTTATTTCATTGAGAATATATTAATGTATTCAGTTTAATGTACAAAACAAATGTCAATATTTAATTTATGAAGAAAAGGTGTAAAATATTCAGAGATTTTGACTACATTTGCTTCTGAATACCTGGACAATTTTCCGTGCACCAATTAAATATGGTACATACCTTTCGTATCAGAAAAATTTACCAGTTTGTTTCAGAACAAATGGATAAGACGACCGGGTTCATAGAGAAGGCCTGCAAGAGCTCCGGATCTTACCCATTTTCATTAGTTCGCCGATATATTCTCAGGAGGATCTCGAATTAAACATGAGACGTGCCTTCGACAGCATCGATCCCAATCTATCACAAAAACCAATGAAATTCGCTCGCTGATTGGAGAATGTTAAGAAAACAATGGTCCACGATTGGAATATTCAATTCGATTTCATTTCACTATATTTTTCATGTTTGCGGTGTTTCTTAAAATTTTATTTTCCATAAATGTTAGACATTCATGTCGCCAAGACGAAATCTTTATCGTTTGAAGTGTGTTAAAGCTACTCATTTCAGTTTTCTGTAAGTGAGTGTAAGTGACAAAATTTGATTGTAATTTCCTTAATTATTTCCTGCAAATTGGTCGTAGATTCGGGTAATTTTCGTTTAATGTTCTGCATGTTCGACTCATTATTTGTTGTCATTGACCATGAGTGATAAGTAAATTCATAATATTCTCGTTTGAGTATTTATTTGCTATTTTATTTACCAAAAAAAACTATGTATAAAAAAATTAGTGATATTGCTGGTTTTCAATAATTACGTCGAACTATTGCCGAAATTTATAGAACTTTACATAGAACATTGGGTGACATAGAAACTGGCATCGGAATT
The DNA here is from genome assembly GCA_013387265.2 of Cryptolaemus montrouzieri. Classification (NCBI taxonomy): domain Eukaryota; kingdom Metazoa; phylum Arthropoda; class Insecta; order Coleoptera; family Coccinellidae; genus Cryptolaemus; species Cryptolaemus montrouzieri. The sequence continues at coordinate 65,525,006 of JABFTP020000001.1, read as the reverse complement.
AAATCCACTCTGTGTTCTCATGTTTAACGGCTTAATGATTCAATTTTGAGAAGGAACTGTAGGTTTTTGCTATGATAACCTGTCATTTTAGGTTTAGGGAAACTTGGAACCAATTAATACTAATTTAAAGTACGGTTCTAATAAAGCAAGAACAAATACTCGTACTCGTAATTAGAAAATCGTTTTTCTGACAATTCAGTTTTATCGAGTTAAAAAGTGATTTTTGGGCACCTGTATATAAAAAAGCATCAGAAAGTGAGCTGCCCTAAAAAAAAGAAATTAATCTTTCACAAATCTGAGTCAATTTTTTGGGTGAAGAAATATCAGTATAATTGCGAAAATTTTGATAAAAAACACGTCATAGCTCAATGATGGTTGATCTTAGATAGGACAAAAGATGCATGAAAAGTGGTGCTCTTTAATGAAAAAGAATTAAAAAGTACACCATGCAATTTGAAATAGCAAAGTTGCAGTCGTTGTCCAGTATAACTGGAATTAGTACCGCTCTGGAAACATTGTAGATCAATATACATTCACTCTAATCCCAAAATTTGAAATTAATCCATGAAGCCGTACTCTAGACCCAGATACTTCTAATCTAAATTTAGGGCGGACGCCTAGTACCAATAAAAGACATATTTATTATTCACACAACTGAACCAATACCCGTTAAGTATAAATTGGAGACATTTTTGCAGCCATATCTCTTACCATAGTCACAGTACATCCACCGAAACCAGCACCTGTCATTCTTGATCCTAATACTCCATCAACTTCCAAAGCAAACTCGACTAATTCGTCCAATTCCGAGCATGACACATTGAAATCGTCTCTAAGAGAGATGTGACTTTGCTGCATCAACTTACCGACTTCTACGAAACTTTTTTCGGCGAATAATTTTGCTGCTTGTTCTGTACGAACAATTTCAGAAACAACATGTTTTGCTCTCCGAACGACGTCTTCTTGGGCACCCAATGAAGGCAAACCTGAAACAATATTCTTATAGAGAGAGACCATTTTTTCCTCTTTCTCTAAATATCTTAAGTTAAAATGTAAACTGAGTTGATACGCTAGGAAATTAACTTAACCTAGCCTAACCCTTTATGACCATATTTACGCAAACAGCAAACGAATTGACAGCAAGCATTTTGGACACGCTGCAGTCTATTCCGCGTTAGCTTATTCAAGCAAGTCAACAAGACAACCAATACATAATTTAAAATACACTGCGCCAAGAAATTAACGCACAGAACCGAAGATTCGAATTTATTCAAAAGTTTAGATATGTTGAACAAATATTTTTCCAGCAATCCACCAACAATAAGAAATGCTTGAGCACAAGCGAAATGAAATTGAAATAAAACCAATAATGAAAACTGTACGACTTTTGGAGAAAATCAAATGCCCTGAAAAGCTGTTATTACCGGATATTTCAACTCCTGACGAGAATTACCGCATGTCATTCACGATTCAGACTGAAAATTAATGACCTTATAGCATTCTGATCCGTTTGGTTACAAATTTCGATCAGTCTGTTCCGAACCTCAATCACGATAGCTGGCTGGTTTTGCTGGCTTAGTAATCCTCTCTTACGATTGTGCCAGACATGTTTGATGAGATTGAGGTTAGTACTTTATGCAGGCCACTCCATTGAAGTATCTTACGGTATCTTGACTACCTTCAAGACCGTTCCTAATGATACGAGTTTGGTGAGGTCTAGCGTTATCATGCACAAAGACAAAATTTTCACACATATTGACCGCAAATGGTACAATTTGCTCTCCTAAAATATCTGTTTCGTACCCGTGAGCTTTCAGGGTTCCATTTTCCACGATGACCAGATCAATGTGGGCGTTCAAAGAAATTCCTCCACACACTATTATTGAACCTCCACTAAATATCCATAAGTAGGTAAAAAGTAGCACTTGGCATATCTCTCAATTGGACGTCTGTACATAAGAGAACTTCGATCTTAATGAAAAGAACAATATGTCGACTCATCAGTAAACAAAATTCTCCCACAGCCAGCTTCTTACTAATTGACATGTTCGCTGACAAAATTCAATCAGATTGTTCGATGTGCTGCGGTTAGAACTGGTCCTCGAGGTGCGATACGAGGCCTCTAACTAAATTCTCTGAGACGTTGTGGTATCCTTTCAGTGCTTATTTGCACACCATTGTTCTGACGAAGATCGTTCTCAGTAGCGAACCATTGACTTGACAAAGAAATTCTTAAATAACGGTAACGGATCACCATTGATACTCGAGGTTGTCCTTAACTCCTTACCCAGGTCTCCTTCCATGATTATCAGTCTCCCTGTAGAATAGAATAGAATAGAATAGAAATACACTCTCCACAAAAATTGTCGCATCACTCTACTTTCACGACAATACTATATAACTTTTAGGTTGGTCTTTCAAGAGTCGCTTGGTAATTTTCAGAAGTGTAAAATAAGAAGATATCTTCAAAAGAGATGAGTTTATGATGGAAAATATCAACAATTTTCGAGTTAATGAAAAATTAAAAAATTCTACCATCTTCAAACATTCAAACCAATCAACTAGCATCGAATGGTTACTAATAATTTTCAAAATCGAGTGTTTCCTCCCCGAGCCCTAATTACTGCCAGGATACGTCTCGGAAGCCCCTCAAACAAATTTTGGATGTACTCTTGCGTCACTGAGTTCCAAATTTCAGGAAGAAGATTTTCTAGTTGTTGGAGTGTTCTACAAGGCATCCTACGTTTATGAATTTGCCACCCCATGTTGTCCCAAACATGTTCTATGGGATTCAAGTCGAGACTTCTGGCTGGACATCTTAAAATATCAATTTCGGCATTTTGCAGAAATTCTGTAACTACTCTAGCTGCATGAGGCCGAGAATTTTCATGCATATAAATGAAGTTATCGCCAATTAATGGACCAAAGGGTAGTACAACATGGGGTTCAAGGATATCTGCGATGTATCTGGCCGCTGTCATTCTTCCATTAATCACTAGGACTAACTTCGACCATGAAAAGAAATGCCTCCCCACACCATTACTGAGTCCCATCCGAAGTTTTCGGTTTGCCGGATATTGTATTGCTGATACCGTTCCCCAGGTCGTCTGTATACAGGCATGCGTCTATATTTTGATACTAGAAAGAACCTGGACTCGTCGGAAAAGATAACATTCGACCATTCTAAAATACCCCAATTTGCATGTTCCCTCGCAAACTGAAGTCTTGCAACTCGATGCTCTCTGGTGAGACGCGGGCCGGTAGGTGCCACCCTTGGTTTGATATCGTCTTCTCTGAGCTTGTTCCTAACAGTTTGCAATGAAATATGCACATTCATGGAAAGTACAAGTTCATTTTGTAGCATTCTAGTCGTACAGTTCCGAACTCTTAGTGCAGTTAAACGAAGCCAACGATCATCAACTGGTGTTGTTATGCGATTTCTTCCCTGTCCAGCCCTTCTTCCATATTCCATTGTTTCGTGGTACCGATTAATTGCTCTTGAAATAGTGCTCTGGTTAACATTCAACAAGTTAGCCATGTATGGTTGTTTTCGCCCCTCCTCTAGAAGTGTTACAATTCTTACCACTTCATGAAATAGCGTCCAGGACGTTCAGCAGCCGTTACAATAAATTCAAAGATTCGAAAATCAACAAGAAACACAGAAAACTTGCATTAATTTAGCGTGAAAACTAAAGAGAAATTGAATGAATACTGATAGTCAAATGAACTCATTCTTGTTTCAGACGTGTTTGAGATCATATGGAAACAAATGTTACTACATAGAAAAGATTCTTTTCCCCTCATATGTTCAAAAACATATGTTGACAAAGAAACTGCGATCGAGCTACTTAATCGATTGTGGAATTCAGAATACCAGATGATGCGACAATTTTTGTGGTGTGTCTATATTAATCATCAACAGAAATACATGATACGTCATATAAAAACATGAAAAATAAACAATAATAGTAGATGACAAAAACATGAAAAATAAACAATAATAGTAGATGACAAACAAACATACACCTATGAGATTAAAATACAAACAAAATCACAGGTAGGTGGCACGCTCTACCATTCAAATCAAAAATTTTTGCATGCCATTGTGAATTCCACAATACAATAGTATGCTTCTTGTGTGAGATTTTCCTTCAATTTTTCGATGAATATATTCATTTTCTGGTCCTTAAAGTGCGGTGAATGACTATTGTACATTTTGTGCTCTAGTAGTGGTAGGAATTTTGTGTTATGTATTTTTTGTGAAGTGGTATCTCCAAATTGAAGGTACGCTGATCTATTGAAATGAATCTGCTTCAGTGCTTCGCGGATGTAGACACATGGAAGGGTAAGTATTTTTTCGTTTTTAAGTATTGGCCTACAAGCGTCATTTATTCTGACTCCGTAGAGCCCTCGTCTGCTGCCTAAAGACTCTGATTGATTCTGAAGCTCTACCCCATATGAGCACTCCATAAGACATGACTGCATGAAAGTATGCGAAATAAGCTACTTTCGCTGATTTTCTGGTGCTGACTTTTGTGATCTGTCTCAAAGCGTAGAGGCCCCTTGATAATTTCTGACATGTCATGTTATTATGTACTGTCGAACTTAATCTTGAATCCACCCACAGTCCCAGGAACTTGTCCTAATTTAGCTTCATCATATTTGATGAAAACCAATTTCTGTTTCTCTCGAAACCTCTTCTGTTTTCATGTTAATCTCGTTTTAGTTTGATCCCCTCACAACTACTGATGTATGATCACAGTAGAGGCAGACATTGCTAGCAGCTGCCATGTCATTGACATAGAAAGGAAAGAGGAGATGGCCCAAAACTGAACCTTGCGGAACATGTCCACATGTCAGTCTGAGCTAACCCGATCTCTCGACGTTGAAATCCACCAACTGCGATCTGTCATTGAGATATGATCTGAGCAGCAAATATATGCTACCACGAAAGCCGCTTTTGGAGAATTATCTCATGCGACAAGCAATAAAATGCCTTTCCAAGGTCGAAATTCAACATAGACACATTCTCGTTCCTGTCCAAAGCATCCAAAATCGCTTCAACTGCACTTTCCACAGGTGTGGTGGTGGTCCTATACCCGTGTTGTGCCTCGCTAAACAGATTCATCTTATTCATAAATGATACCATCATAACTAATTCGAAAATTTTCGACATTATTGGTAGTGTGTGGCTACGGGTCTATAGTTATTACATTGTTCAGTATCACCTTTTCTATATAAAGGGACTACTCGTGCAATCTCAAGTTCTTTTGGAAAGTATCCTTCTTCGATACATTTGTTTATCATAATTGTCAAAGGATATGCTAGCTCATTTGTAAATTTTTTCATGATATTATTGATCATTCCATAAATGTCTTTTGAGGATTTTGGCTTCAATGAAGTAATCAATTGTACTATTTCTCCTGATGTACACTCAGAAAAATAGCATGAGACCACACTTCCTGGGTGATTCCTTCTTAACAGGCTGATAGCTGAGGATCATTCTGAAAATAGTTGAATAGGACACGCCAAGACTTTGGTCAATTTTCGTATAAGTCCAACCTAGGTCATCTAACATCTCTGCTTCAGTATATTCAGCACTTGTGTTGAATTTCGTGATTCGCGTTGCATTATTACCGAAAATGAAAATTTTCAAGAAGAACAAAGGTTACTCACAGAAACTGATAAATTAACAACTGCTGACATCAATATGTGTTGGTTTTAATGTATTACTTTCATTTCATTTTTCGAGGAAACATTAGTTTGCTTTTATGAACTTTTCATGGGATATTTCTATATATGTTATATGATAAGATATCAGTGGAAAAATAGGGCGAAGTTTCTTACGGTTTACATCTTCCATTGAACATTCCCTCAAGCTTCCCTTGCCGAGCAGCTTTGCAGCTTCTTCACACTGTTTCCTTCTAGTGGGATATTCGCTTCCAGTGAGAGCATGCTTCACGTTGGAATTGGTAATCAAGATTATAATATCTGGATCATCGAAAGATACCAACGAAGACGTCATATCTCTAAAATATAAAAGATAATATCAAATTCACTGGATAGGTCGAAGTGGACCTCAATTTCGGCCAACGAATTTATCAGATTCAAATCTGTTTTTTCTACTTGGGGTAATTTAACCGCTTGGTTTGAGTTTTCTGTCGATTTTTGATTGGAAGGTGATATATGAATAAAAACGATGTTTTATTTTATGGCATCTGCCGGTTTGTTATCAATCTTTCAATGTTCGGAAATTTCTTCCAGATCTGCTAGACTGTCACTTTAAGTTATTTTTCAAAACAGAATGTGACTTCCGTTGGTAGTATTTTTCAAGGTTTTGATAACCCGAATTAACGGTGATTTAGTTGAAGATAGTGCAGGAACGCGTTGTAATTGTGAGTTTATTCTTCAAATAAAATTACTATGCTAGAACAATCGTGAAAGTTTGGGGTACAAATACGTTCTAGAGTTAACGAGCAAAATGGATGGGTTATTAATAAAAAAAAATCCGACCAGAGTTGTGAATGGAATTGCCTTGATGGAGAATACACAACCTGTAAGGACAATCGCACATATCTGGAGTATGTCGAACAAGTATTTTCAGGATTTTTCACAAGTACAAATTTCAAACATATGAAATAAGGCTCATACACCAGCTGACTGAAGATGACTTCGATCGTCGTTTAGATTTCTGCGATCTTTTCAGTGAGCGAATCAGTAATGATCCGCTTTTGTAAATGTTCGTTTTTCTGATGAATCGAATTCTTTTCAATATATCGCCATAGCTTTGTAGTCTGGGGTGACACTAATCACCATTTATAGAGGGAGAATCATACTCAGAAAGACGAAAACTTATGTTTGGGTCGGAATTTCTTTAGACCATATTGTAGGACCCTTATTTATACAGGAAAATTTCCATGGTGAAACCTATTTGAACAAACTTGAGAATTTAATTGATCCTCTCATAACAGTTACCATAGAAGGAGATCCACTTTTATTTGAACATAACGTTGAGTATCGACATGATGTAGCACCGCCCCAATATGTTGCAGGACAATAAATTTCCAGGTCATTGTATAGGTAGGTGAGGCGCTTTACAATGGCCGGCTAGACCACTCGATCTAAGGCATCTCGATTTCTTCTTGTGGGGCTATCTCAAGTCTGAAGTTTATGTTACGCCACGATGAAGGATTGTTTGAGTAGGTCAGCAGATATTACCACAAATGTTGCAAAATATTAGGTAATCATTCGAATTTCGATTGTACCAACGCAAGTAAATGGGGGCCACGATTAAAAAACTTTATACTCAATGACATGTTTCATTTCATAATAGATTTTCATGAGAATCATAGATGTCCAAACTGTGCTGCTTTTTTATTAATGATGTTTCAAAACGCATTTGTATTTGAAAGGGGAAGGAGGTGGATACGCTAACGTTTAAATAAATAACAATTTTTCCAATTCAACCAAATCGACTTTGATCGAATGTTTGCTTCAAATGGAGATTGAACTGATTTATGAAAACCAGGACCTTCTCTAAACAATCCTCGATTTCGATTAGTCACATGTTATTTTAGAGAGTGAATAATTACCTGGTCGTATAGAGAATAGAATCACCCTTTCGAAATGGTATCAGACGACACAGTTTTCATTACTTAAATTAAACGAATAGAGAAATCAATGTACTCAAAATGGCCACCTTCAGCCATTACACAGGAAACTAGACGCCATCGCATTGATCTGTGTCCGACCGAAAATCCCAGCAGACTCTTGAAGAATTCCATATGGGGGATGTCTTTTATGTTTTGCATGCTGGGACATGGAGAACACCTTTAATCATCTGTCTGTACTAAAGGTGGACCTCTATGAGTTAGTATGAATCCAAAATTACAGTTCTATGCGTGCTGTGTTGCAGCCACAAGAAACTGTCAAAGTTGATAAATTGGTTGAAAAATGGAATTAAATCGTGAGCATTTTCGCGCATTATTTTCCGAGACAATTATCTCACCAAGAATGTCTTGGCGAGTTGGTTTCTGTTTTCGGCATTGAAGTACCATACCAGTCAACAATTCGGAGAACCTTTTCAAAAAGGTATCAAAAGACCCCGTTTTCATTTTCAACAATTTGAGGTTGAAGCTGCCAGGGGTAAGGGGTTGATAGGGGGAAAACGAAAAATCAAAAAAAAATGTTCTTCTCTAATCACAAATCGATCTGTTTCAGAGAAATTAAACTAGTAAAAGTGGTACGTTTTTTTTAAATTGATACTGGAATTTTACCAAGTAAAAGGGTAAATCAACGTAAACACTAATCTTCAAAATTACCAGTACGTTTCTTTGATACATCATACATCAATTTTTTTGCGAATATATTGTGTATGTTACGCCTAATAACTGTGTCATCAAAAAACAGCAAAACATAGTATAAGGGATGTCTTCTAGGTTTTATATATAAAGCTAGAATGAAACAATTGAAACCTTTTTAAGACTTTCTTGTTTTTGTTCTCTGCGAAGATTTACACAATTCTGCATTCGTTCGAATCAGTTATTTCTATTGTTTGCTGCTACATTCAAAATAGCCATTTGGAAGGCATCAACAGTTTCTTCTGAAGACTGAAACCATTGACCACGCAGTTCGTTCTTGATATTGGGAAAAGTGAAAAAGTCGATGGGACTTTACGCAGGATGATATAATAATTGGATTTTTGTTTCGTTAAATATTCAATTATTTTATGGGTTGTGTACGAACTTGCATTGTCTTGGTGAAGGATGATTCGCTTTCGGGTTGTTTTCTCAAAGCTTACTAACGATTTGCGTAAACAAATGGTTGTGTAACAATCCGCAGTTGACCTGTTTTTGAAAGAAATATTGCGACCATCATTTTGGAGACACTTCGGCCACGGATGACTTTTGTTGGTTATTCTTCCTCTTAGAACACCCAAATATTTGCGCTTATTCTCTGGTTGGTATGGATAAACCCAAGATTCATCACATGGTCAATAATGTAAACGCTTTTATACTTTCCAAAGTTAAGACTTTCCAGAGTTTTTTGACACCAATTCATCCTTGCAGTTTTCTGTTCTTAGGTCAACAGATGCGTTATCCCACGGAAACTAATTTTTGCAAGCAATTCATCGTACAATTTTCTTTGTATAAATGTCTAAATTCGCTATGATGCCTCAGTCTCCTGATATGTTGCATGCCGATCTTCCTGGATAATCTTACGTACATCATCGACATTTTCTTGAGTACCTACTGTTTTTGGTACACCTGCCCTTGGATCGTCACTAAACCTAACCCTTTTTCGTTTAAATTCTCCGAACTGTTGACTGGTGTGGTACTTCAATGCCAAGACATCCTTGTTGAGATAATTGTCTCGTTAATGCTCACGATTTAATTCCATTGTCAACTTTGACAGTTTGTCGTGGCTGCAACACAACGCGCATAGAACTGGAATTTCGGATTTATAATAACGAATCATAGAGATCCACTTTAAGTACTGACAGATGATTAATGGTGTTCTCCATATCCCAGTATGCAAAACATAAGAGACATTCCCCGTTAAAAATTATTCAAGTGTCTCCTGGGATTTTCTATCCGACAAATGTATTAATGAGACGGAGTCTAGTTTCCTGTGTGATGGCTGAAGGTGGCCATTTTGAGTACTATGAATTTTTTAATTTGAAAAAACAGCATTATAGTACAATCATTATGTGTCCACCGTATACTTGGTATTGGTCTATTTTTCACAAGAAAATGGTGACGGAGACAAAAAAATTGACAAAACATTCATCGCCAAATACCAGGAGTGTAGTTGAAAAAATTTGGGAACCAGAAAGAACAAGTAATCCCCGAATAAAAATCGCTCTATAAATGATTATAACCACTTTTCGATATTTTATGATGGACTCTTATGAGGCACCCACGTTTTAACTAAATAAAAACCTCTATGAGCTAAAAAAAAAATTAATAAATCTAGTGATTTTAACGCTGGTTCAATAAAAATTAATGAACATGTGTATTATTTGAATCTAAAACAGAGTATAGAAATTTTTGTCAATTTTCTTATGGTCACTATTCCATAAATTGAAAACATTTAATTGAATATAAGAGCATTGATTCACAGAATACTTTTACTTATTGGTGATTGGCAATCTCACCTGCAATCAATTAGTAAAGCATTTCGTTCCTCTGCCAATAGAGAGATGAACTGGTCCATAATTCCACAGGGCATGCCGGCGTAATCATGTTCGGCCTTCTGGCAAGCTAATGCCTTCTCAATTTTCCTGAAGATAATTAATATATGTATATTTCAATATGTATTCGAAATTTTTGTGTGTAAGCTCACGAAACTTTGATTTTTTCTGTGGAAATTGCATCCAGAAACAAGTAAGTTGCAACTTCAAGAGATGCACTGCTCGAAAGACCACCTCCAATAGGGACACTGTTGACAATTGCCGCTTTGAAGGCTGATAGCGGGCCTCCTTTATAATTGGCTACGACCCCTTGAAAATATTTAAATTAGAGTTGAATAGATACTATATTTATGCAGATGAAGTAGAAAATGGTAGGGCAACTATATTGCATTCATTTTATTCATATGTATGTACACACATTTTTATATAAACTACTCAATTATAAATTGTAATAGTCACAATTAGTTACAGATCATCTGTAATATAAAATGTCATGTTTCCTAAGAACGCAGTGCTATGATTTTGCAGCAATAGAATCAGCGACTTCGAGGCCAAATTAAATCCGCTGGAGGATCTGATAAAGGCTTTGGAGACGGTGAAGCAAGATAATGCGATAATTAGAAATTTCCGGTTTGTGCACTCCTCAGTCTGTATTAATCCACTCCTGGATATAGACCTCCACCAAATTTTTCCATCTGTCTCTATTAGCAGCTGTTTGCATCCAGTTTTTCCCCGCGATCTTCTGGATGTCATCTTTTCGTCTGAGCTGTGGTCTTCCTACGCTCCTTTTGGTCGTTCTTGGTCTCCATGCGAGCAGTTTGTTGTCTCATTTCGATGGGTCTTGCCTGGCTACATGGTCAGCCGATTTCCATTTCAATTGTGCTATCCTTCTTAGCACACCAGTCAGTCTAGTCCTCCCTCTAATATCCTCATTCCTCACTCTATCTCTCACTAGGTTGAGAGAAATTGCCATCATGGTTCTCTCCATAGCTCGTTGAGAATCTTGTAATTTATTGGATGATCTTCGAGTTAGAGATATCGTTTCAAGGCCATATGTAAGGACAGGAAGAATACACGAATCGAAGACTTTTTTTTAGGTTGAGAGGAATATTTCGGGACTTCAAAACAAAGCCCAGTTTTCCAAATGCAACTCAGCCCAAACCCACTCTCCTGGAAATTTCACAGGTTTGATTTTCTTTCCCAAGTTTCATTTTATGGCCTAGATATATGTATTCGGTCACATTTTCTATCACCTGATTTTCAATCGACATGTGTATGTTTTCTGCACTCAGAATGGTTTTATTCAGGTTCATTCGAAGGCCGACTTCTCTAGATTTTTGGTGCAGTTCTTTTAGCATGGTTTTGAGTTCTTCAGGGTTTGTACTAATAAGAACTATATCGTCTGGAAACCTCAGATGGTTTAAATGTACTCCATGGATGTTGATTTCTTTGTTGTTCCATTATAAACCTTTGAAAACGTCTTCTTGGGCCAGCGTAAAAAATTTCGAAGAAATAATGTCGCCTTGATGTACTTCCTCTCTAGGCGGATTTTATCTGTTATCTTGTTCTTATCCAAATGAATTGTGTTGAAAGCATGATCATAAATGTATTTCAGCAAATTCGAGTACCGAGAGTCGACTCTTGCATTATATAAAGATCTCATTATTGCCCACATTTCTATAGGATCGAAGGCTTTTGGAAGCATATTGTATTCGGTACACTTTTTGATGAAAATACGAATTGCTTGTAAATGATCAATGGTGCTATAACCTACTCGGAATCCGGTTGGTATAAGTCTGATTTGTGGGTGAGTCTATTTGTGATAATTTTAATGAGCAGTTCTCCAGGTTGTTCCTATCCCCTTTTTTGTGAAGTAGAATTACTTCAGCATTTTGCCACATTTGTGGAATTCTTCCATCCAAAAGACATTTATTGAAGAGAATTTTCACGGCATCCAATAAATCCCCGCCACCCATTTTCAACATTTCACAACTTATCCTATCCTCGCCTGGATGTTTGCGGTTTTTCATCTGTTGAAGTGCTAATTTTAGTTCTTCTATTTCAATGACTGGGATTTCTTCAGAACCGATTTTCTTCACCGCTGGTCTTTGAGATGTATTGGGGTCACTTGTCCCGAAGTATAAAGACATGTGTAAAACTCCTTAACTGCTTCGATGATGTCTGATCTATTGTTCACCAAAATGCCCTCTTTGTTTCTAATGCTGTTCAGTATTGGTCTTCTGTTGAAGCAAGAGAGTTTGGATTTTAGAACTTCCATATTCTTATTGTCTTCAATAGTATCCATTATGAGTCTTGTATTGTAGTCCCTTAGATCTTTTCGAATGCTTCGGGATATCAATCTGTTCAGTTCTTTATAATTTTCTTCATTCCGGAGCATTATTCTTCTCTGCTGCAAAAGCATTTTCGTATGTGTACTGATCTTCGTCTGTCTTTTTGTCTTGTGCATATTCTCTTCGTTGATGTCTTTAAACTGTTTGTTATCATTTCTGTTAGGTCGTTGATGGTCATTTCTAAAAGATTTTTTCTGTTTGATAGTTTGTGCAGTAAGATTGATAATATGGTTCATTTTAGTCGCTCCAAAAACATATGGATACATAATGTACCTGAAAAGAAGAATGAGATTCTCTCTGATATAGTTTAAATTATTGGAGCCGAGTTATCTGTGTGTTTGCCAGTTTTTTAAGAATTTCCTCGTTAAGACAATGGTTCGCTACTCTTAGGCACCTTCCACAGAACAGTGGAGTTCGAAATAGCACTGAAACGATACGACAACCTTCTGGTTTGAGGTCTCGTGTCGTAGCTCGAGGCCCAGAGGAGTTGAGATTTTGGCTTCTTCATTGTGATCGACTTTCTCTAGTCTACAAACGTCGAAGTCTGGGATAAGCCCAGTGCAACTTTCTACCTACCTATGGTTTTGGTGGAGGTTAAACCAATATTTTTGAACGAAAAATTATGCGGCTTAGAGTTTTTAAGATTGATTTTTTTGATGATGTGTCTTGTGCGAATAAAAAAAGAATGTATTTTTGCATGATGGTGCTTCTCCGCATTTTGGACTATTAGTGAGGAATCATTTGAGTCAAGCATTTCTTCGACATGACTCCGCTAGATTACTTTGTCTAGGTGCATTTGTGATGTGAGCAAATAAGAAATATGTCAGGCACTTTTGATCGGGTATTGGATTAAATCAATCGCCACCTAACGATATGTGTATAAATGAATGGTGAAGCTTTTTTGTTAGAGTCAAAGGTAGCATACTACCACCCTGAAAAAATATCAATCTGTATATTTTTGCAACTACTGGACAAGTCTGATGATTTCTTTTTTGCTAATTCGAGCTAGATCCCTTCAAAACTACTAGAGTTATTAACAGTAAGGTGAAAGAAGACCTGAAGTTTTTTATGTTTTTTGATGAGGAATCTCCTGTAGAAATTGATGAATACCTGTATAATAATGAATTTCGAATTTAATTAAATCCTCTACTCGATTTCAATATCGAACACCCTTGAAAGAACTATAAAATCAGTTTTATACCTTTCACATAATTGGCCCATCTTGGTTCACCTGGCTTCAAATCTTCCTTGGAAATACTGAACTTATGTGGGGTGGTTCCTCCCTTAGCCTCGCTAGCTATTGAAATGATTGTCGCCTCTAGACCACAAGCAGGTTTTCCAACTATAACAGTGATTAAAGGTAATGCCTGAAAAATGAAGATGGATAATTTTCCAAGGAAATAAAATTGATTTTATTCGCAAGTCACCATTGGTAAAACAAATCCATCGTTGTAATCAGTATGTTCGCCAATTAGATTCACTCTTCCAGGAGCTTGAGCTACAACCATGGGTTCATCTTTGAATGTTCTTCTGAAGAGTTCAGTCGCACTCCGAATCAGTTCGTCGACCGATGGAATTGCTTCAGCCATTTTCAAGAGTTAAGTGAGTGCAAATAAACGTTTCTTTTCAGTTTCAGTATACTCAGGGTTACTCTTCTTTGATGCAAAATGAGAGTCATTGATACTGAATGTCATAAATAACAGATATGAATTATTTAGTTGTCAATATCAGTTTTCGAGTAAATTCAATGATATAAATCTGACATTCAGTGAATATGAGAAATGATATTGCCAATTTTCTGAGATAAGGTGCTTCTGCACACATTTGAAAACTGGTATAGTCCAATTAACAGGTCTGTAACGAACCAATCAATAATTTCCCCAAACTTCCAATTGGAAACAAAAAAGTATGGTCAAATATAGTGTCCCAGAATAAGCTCTCAATTACTCAGGATCGGATAGATCACAGCAGAATAATGCCACGAGTTTAAATTAAATTTTTCGGTAGTGTCTGCTCAGATATTCACTAAGGTACCTGAGGCAATTAACGCCCACCTTACTTAAAATATTTTTTTTGATAAGAATGATTTCGAAACCAACCAAGGAGTCAACTTTGTCATGTGAAAATCAAACATATATTTCTGAATTGAAAGATGATAGTTGAGAAGTGTAATTATTTAAAACTTCCTCGCTAATAACGATATATTAAAACCCTTCATTTGAGCGTTATTAAAAATACTATGTTGATTAGCGCCCGCTTGCAAAATCAGATGCTACACGAGTGAAAAAAATCTTTGTGGTTAAATAATCTAATAAAACATAAGAGTCATTTATAAATTTCCTCATTAGATAGCAAGGAATGAAGCTAATCAATATTTGATAAGAAAACTTTGACATTTCTCAACACGCACAAAATAACTTCAAACTTTTAACTGTAATCATTTTTCACAGAATTTTAAGTTTTGACATCAACAATTATGAAAAAAATGCATAGCGAATGTTTATATGCATATAAAATATATTATGATTAAACATACAATGGGCGTTATTGAACGATGCTGGTCAATAGCGCCCTGAGGTAGCAGGAAAATCGTGCCCAATAATGACAGTCACTGTCATCTACACTATTAAGAGATCTTCCTTCTTCTGTCCATGGTTTCCCTCTTCTTCTACTCGTCGGGCTAGATGGTGTCATTTTGGTGTTCAGTCAAATGAGTACATACTTATTAACAAAATACTTTGCTCTAAGAAAAGGCAAGGGCAGAATAATAAAATAAGTGTATTTTTATTGAAGATTTAATTTTATAATGCAGATATAAGTAGGTACGCGTCAGGCCCGCCGTAAGCGGGCGTGCAAGGCGTGCAATGCACGCGGGCGGCGCATTCAGGGGGGCGGCAAATCAGACAATCATCGACTAAAATTCAGACATTGTCACCTCACAATACTAAAAAGATTATCCTTATAAAAATAATATGATGAACGGCGCCCAAATATTTCTTTTATATCGTAGCATTACATAGCGCCATCTATTGAAATTCATGAGAACAAAGTTAATCCATATCGTGCTCTATGCGAAATAGGGAAATCCCACAGATATCAGGGGAAATCCCCTTAAAACTATATACTCATTTCTTTGTTTTATTTATTTAACACAAATGCGAAAGTGATGTGAGTGAACAACAAACTTCAATTATTTGGTTATAGCCCTAATGTGAGATCCGGAAACGGTCCAGGGTACTTAAAATTAATAATATTCTGTATCTTTTGTGCGAAGTGTGACAATAAAAATAATTTAGAAAATTATTTATATTATCCGTCATTTCTTTGCGCGAAAGTGATGTGAGTGAACAAAAATCATAATTATGGTAAGTGTCTTTGTTTAATTAATCAGCATATGGGCGCATTCATATAAACATGGGCGCATTCATATAAACAGCAGGTATTCGTGTAAAATTCAAAGGTTATTTTACTGAAAAAACTTAAATTAATACAGAGAGTAACAGAAGTAACTTAAGTAACTAAAGGGGGACATTCCATCTAATCAATACGAACAACTTTTACTATGGGGTCAACTCTGAGTCGCGAAAAAAAAATTAGTTATTCCATTACATTTGTGTGCAGTAGGTATGAACATTTTTTTTCGCAGTAGTATTGTGATTCTTATTGTTATTTAAAGGGTATTTTTTTCTGTTATACAACTTAAGAGTGAAGATTTATAAAAAAAATATTAAAATTATACCTATACAGGGTGTAACAAAAGTAACTTAAATCCCGAAAGGGAGTCATTCTACACATAAATACGAACAGCTTTTACTATAGGGTCAACGGTGAAATCGCGAAAAAAAAACTATTCCATACAAAATGTATGGAAAAGCTGATTTTTTTTCGCGATTTCAGTGTTGACCCCCTAGTAAAGGTTGTTCGCAATAATGGGTGGAATGATCGACCCCCTTTTGGGATTTAAGTTACTTTTGTACAACCGTATACTAAACTTTTTCAAAAAAATTCCAGGAACCGCAAAAAAGAAAAAAAGTTTCAGGAGCTCAATTTCGACGGCAAAAACGAGAAAAAGATACAGAGAAAAAAAAACTAGCGGGATCTCTTGAGAAATTTTTTAGCAAACCAGAAAAGAGGGGCTCTGAATGTCAAGAGAATGTTGACGTAGATGTAGCTTCAACAAGCGCAGCTTTAAATCTAGAAGCTATGGAGGTATCTGAAGAGAAAAATGTTAGTCCTTCAGAAGGAGACTCAAGTGAAACTAAAGAAAGAGAAAGTAGTGCTAAAGAACCTGTAAGCAATTTATCGTCATCAAGTAGCTGTTTAGATTGTGGTGATGATCCGGGTTCGTGGCCCGCCAGTTGACTAATGATATTGTTAATATTTTGGTTATCCTTGGTCCCGTGCAGCTGTTTAACCACAATTTTCCTGCTAATATCGATGGAAGAAAATTTGCAAACAGTTATTACTCTAGAAGTCTTCCTAATGGAGAAAAAATTAACAGAGAATGGCTTGTTTACTCTACGTCAAAAGATTCAGTCTATTGTTTTTGTTGTAAAATATTCAGTAAAACTGTAAGTAGTCTGTCAGCTCCAAGCGGTTTTTCCGATTGGCAACATCTGTCATCTACCTTAAAACGACACGAAACAAGCATTTCCCATAGAGAAAATTTAAAATGTTGGGTCCAACTAAATCATATGTTAAAAAATAAAACTACTGTAAATCAAATGCAACTGAGACTATTAGAATCTGAAAAAAACAATGGTGTGATGTATTGGAAAGGATCATAGCTGTTATAAAATTTTTATCTCATTAATGTCTGGCGTTTAGGGGCTCGTCCAAAATATTATATGAGCATGATAATGGTAATTTTCTCAAAGCAATAGAAATGATAGCATCCTTTGATTCAGTTATGCGGGAACATATTCACAGAATTCAAGCCTCGAAATTCGATTCAACTCGCATGACTCACTATTTAGGAGATCAGATTCAGAATGAAATCATTGATTTACTCGGCACGACCATAAAAAATTATATCCTGAACAAAGTCAGAGAATCAACATATTTCTCTATCATATTAGATTGTACACCAGATGTAAGTCACACAGAACAAATTACAGTTATACTAAGGTATGTTGTTTTAAACAGTGAACTAAAAATGTTACAATAGTTTTATTGGCATCTGTCCGATAACCAGCTCCACAGGTGAAGGACTATTAAATTTTGTTTTAGATTTATTTTCGCAATTAAACCTTGATATTAAAAACTTACGTGGCCAATGGATTACAAAAAAAATATTGGAAATGAATAATCGTGCATTTTACGTTCCATGCTCGGCGCATAGTCTCAATTTGGTCGTTAACGATGCGGCAAATATAACGCACGACACGGTCAACTTTTTCAACTTAATTTAAGAAATTTACGTTTTCTTTTCGTCTTCTACCAAAAGGTGGTCCATAATTTGCAAGCATTTACCTGATTTAAAACTGAAGGCATTAAGTGCCACGCGATGGTCTAGCAGAATCGATGCAGTCAAACCTTTACGGTATCACCTCGAAAAAATATTTGGCGCTTTACTTGAAATATCAGATAACAATTCGTCGGAATGGGATTGTACAACAACTCACAAAGCACATTCGCTTGCTTTGAATATTCAAAATTATAGATTTATTTGCTTAGTTGTAATTTGGTTTGATATTTTAAACGAAATTAATGCTATTAGCAAAATGATGCAAAACCCCACAATAAATACTCAAATCTGCATAAATTTGTTAAATAAATAAACTGATTCATAAATTCACCGAATATCGCACAGATAAGAATTTCGAAAGGGTGTTAGAAGAAGCTACCACTGTGGCTGGGGAACTTAATGTAGATGCAGATTTTCCGCCTATAAATACCGTTCGTCCACGAAGAAAACCAATTCAATTTCAGTATGAACAGAGTGATGAAGTCTTACTAGACCCTAAAACAAAATACAAGGTAGATGTTTTTTTTAGGATCCTGGACCAAACCTTAACTTCTTTAAAACGTAGATTCGATGAGTTGGAAACTTTTACCGACGTTTTTGGCTTTTTCACCAATAATAACTTGTTTAGTTACTCCAAAGATGATTTAATGAAACATTGTAAAGATTTGAATGTGAAGCTAAAAGATAGTTCAAGTAGTGACGCAGATATTGACGGTATAGATATGTTTAATGAAATCAATGCTTTAAAGTTGCATTTAACTGAAAACCAGTCTAATGATCCACAAACCCTATTGCAATACATTTTGCTAATGAATGAATGTCAACATTTCCGAATACAGCAATAGCGCTAAGGATACTACTTACATTGCCGGTTTCAGTTGCATCTGGTGAAAGGTCATTTTCAAAGTTAAAAATAATAAAAAACTATTTGAGATCAACTCTGCACCAGCAAAGACTAAGTAATTTAGCAATAATTTCAATTGAACATGAGATTCTAAATAGACTAGACACCAAAAAAATTATAGCTGATTTTGCCAACATGAAGGCAAGAAAGGTGCAGTTTCTGTAAAATAACTTAATACCTATACCTACCTACATAATATGTATAAACTGCACCTTTCTTGCCTTCATTTTTTCATTTAATGTCGTATTAGTGTATCTATCTTGTATAAAATAACCTAATATAACATAGTTTTTCACTGTACAGCATTTTTTCTCACATTTTTATAAACACCTAGGTTTTGTAGTTAGATAGGGGCGGCACAATAGGAATTGCACACCGGCGTTCAAACCGCTAGCGGCGGGCCTGGTACGCGTTATTAGAGCAGAATTATTACAGAATTAAATTAAGTATCTACTTCTTTTTCAATGGGACTGGGCGTTAATACCCAAGTTGAGGGTTTGGGTATTCGGAAGTTTTTGCATTAAATTATACAAATTCTCTTCAAAATATGAATAAGATATATGGAGAACAACCTACACTACATGACAAATATAGAAGCAGACAAAAATGTACAATAAAACATATGGACACTTACAGTTTTGTGGAGCAAGTTTTTACAACAGTGGCGTCTGCGACCGGAATCTTGGAAACACAGCGGGTCACTAGTAAGATGGCGGCGGGAGCGGCTAGCGCTAGCGGTTGGTGTGTTCCTGTTGGTGTATTCTAAGTGTGAGTGAGCGTTGAAGCGAAAGAAACTAATTGAAGTACGTTTTCTGTAGATTGGGCGTTATTAGAAAGAGGGAGTTAATTGCCTCAGGTACCTTACTAAAACTAAAAATGGCTTTTATTCGATGAAATCTGGACAGGGTATATATTTCGTTCTATTGAAATATTTAATTGAATTCATTATGGAATAAACGTTCGAAGAGTATGCCGATATGCATCTAATGTTTGGTTAAAATTGATTTTCTGGCATGGAATTTTGATTATGATTATAAGACGGAAGTCATTCAGCCCAACTTGGGCGATCACTTAGCTATTATACATACCTTTCATGTAACACCCCCCTGGGAAAAAGAAATGAGGCTGGTAGGGCAACACAATATCGCGTGTTTTCAGAAAAAAACATAAGTGCAATGAGAAAGTACTTAACCCTGCAGTGGTCGCGCGCGCACACTGGATCCGCACCGATGCAAATTCTTGGATTTCTTTGCACCCCCACTTGAAGTCATCCCGATTTATTTACCTTCCTATAATCGCGAGTGTTATCCTAGTACTGAGTTTGAGTTTCATAAGTGGAGGCGTGCCGGCTACAGAAATTTTTGCGGAGTGAGAGTCCGCGCGCGAATACGAGTGTTACAAATATTATCAAGATAAGAGTGTTTGTTCTTATATTTTCCGGCTATTCGTGTTTGATCCTGAAATGAATTATTCTTATGAAAAGGAACAGGAAAGATTGCAGCGTTTGTTAGATGAGTCTTTTTTATTCGATGACGGTGAGGGTGAAACCTATGATCATTCTGAAGATGAAGAGGAGCCCGATGAAATAGAATGTGATGCGGCTAACAGAGATAGCGAGCAAGATATTTCCGAAAATGAACTCGAAATTGAAGAAACGGAAGTAAATGAAGGTCCAAAGTTTGTAGGCAAAGATGGCAAGACAATGTGGCTGAAACATAATACGATACAGACTATAAGAACTCGATTGGAAAATCTTGCCTGGTACCCGAAGTACGACTAAATGTCTGAAAACAATGTACGATATATGGAATTGTTTTTTCTGGACCAACTACTGAATATAATAGTTGACAATACCAATATACATTTTCAACAAACTTCCATGAATTACTTCCGTGAAAGGGATTCGCAATTGACCGACATTTCGGAAATAAAAGCACTCTTTAGATTGTTGTACTTGACCGGAGTACTGAAGAGTAACCACCTGAATACCAACAATTTGTGGAAAACCGACGGCACTGGTGTTGAAATATTTCGACTTACGATGTCTGAGCGGCGTTTCAAATTTCTTTTGAGACACATCCGTTTCGATGATTTGGAAACTGGACAGTTGAAACGAGCAACCGACAAACATCTTCAGAGATGTTTTTGAGATATTTGTTGATCAGTGCAAAAACGGGTTTACTCCTCTTCATTATGTAACTGTGGATGAAGAGCTAGAGGCCTTTCGTGGACGATGTGCATTTCGCCTAACAAATACAGCATCAAAATTTTCGCGCTATGTGATTCAAGACTATATTACACGGTAAATTTGGAAGTTTATGATGGAAAGCAGCCTCCAGGGCCTGATGAAGTCAGCAATTCTTCACAATTTGTAATGGAAAGAATGTGCAAGAGGAACTGGAAGAGACGTAACTGTGGATAACCGGTTCACAAGTTTTGATCTTCTGGAAAAATTCAAGAAGGATTTCAAGCTCACTGTGGTCGGAACTATCAGAAAAAATAAGCGAGAGTTGCCACTTGATTTTCCTTGTCCTGTGAAAAGACCAATAAAAGTTCAATGTTCGCTTTTCACAAAAGTGTGAAACTTCATATATTCCAAAAAAAACGTGAAAATGTATTACTCGTCCCTAGTATGCACCATGACGACCAAATTGATGAAACTACTGGAAAACCAGAGATGATTATGATGTATAACACAACAAAGGGAGGAGTTGGTACTGTCGACTAGTTATGTTCTACATACAATTGTGCACGTAATACGCGAGCGACGTTGGACAATGGTTATATTTTACTCTCTTGAATATTGGTGGCATAAATTCCATCACCTACCACCTACCAAGAAGTCTTACTACAAGAATGAACGAAATCCTCAAATAGAAGAATCCAACTGAAGAGCAGAAAACCAACGAGGACGGTGTGAGGCGTGCGATAGGGTGAAGAATAGACCCACGAGATAGTTTTGCAAGAGTTGTCAAATATTATTCTGCCTTGAGCATGCCACTTTAGTGTGTTGGGAATGCGTTCAAAACAATCAAAACAATCAAGAGGATGCTGATTGAGTTAGTTAATTTATCACTTTCTTTAGCTTTTATGAAAATGAAGTTTTATATATATAATATATTTTTCTATGTTCCAGTCTCTTTTCATCTTGTTTGTACAACAAATGTTGTAACAACAGAGGTAACCTCTGTAGATAGTATGGTTCCCATGTTACAACAAAGATTATTCTGTTAGCCGATGATACGCCAATGGTGGTATCTGCTCGATCATCTGAGGATCTTGAGAAGAAGGTTAGCACAGTAAATAATGACTTCCAAAATGGTGTAAAACAAACAATTTAATACTCAATTTGAAGAAAACGGTGCATGTTAATTTCCGATTATCAAAAAAAGAACCCCTATGAATCTGGAGGGATTCAACCGACAATCGACTGTCAAATTCCTAGGTGTTCATCTCGACTTTCATATAGAACAGCTTTGTAAGAAAGCCAGCAGAGGGCTTTTTGCAATATCTCGAATAAAATATAAATTCGATATAGGTGATTTAATGAATATCTATTATTCACTCATTTATTATCACCTGAGCTACAATATAATACTCTGGAGAAAGAGTCCACAAGCGCAGAGAGATTTTATCCTTCAGAAAAGAGTCATACGTTTGATATAAGGGCTGGGTTTTAGAGAAAGTTGCAGGTAAACATTCAGATCAAAAGAAATTATCACTTTTCCATCAATATTTCTTCTTAAAACACATTTGTTTACAAAAAATAATCTCATCAACTACTCATCGAATCCGGATTACCACGGCTATAATACCAGAAATTCCACTTCTCTGGTAGTAGAGAAACATAATCTCAAAAAATTTGAGGAATCGCCACATTACGTTGGTAAAAAGATGTTCAATGTACTGCTGAAGACTGTGAAAACCCTGCATGACAAACCATGCAAGAATACCATAAAAAAATTATTGGCATCAAATACATATTATTCTGTCAATGAATTTCTGTCTGACATCTTTTAAAGTTTTCATTGCTCCTCGTACTTCGTTTTTGTACCTTGTACCTTCGGGTTTATGTGTGTGGTGCATTTTTCACTCTCTTTTTTTTTTTATTGATGTAAAAAAAGAAAATTTGTTTTAAATGCTCGATATAAACACCTCAAAAAAGTCTAGGGAACACGTCTGAATATCGATATATCGTATCCAGAACGATCAATATGGATGATTTTTTTTGAAATGAACACCTGCATCAATTTCTCACCAAATTATGTAGAGTGCCGCAACAGATTTCAGTTTTTTTTATAAAAAACTAAAAATGCAGCAGATGCTACGCTGCTTTATAATCATTTCATGTATTCAGTGTTTGAAATCAGTTAGTTGGTACTTTGTTTCTGTTGTAAGCACAAATAAAAGATTCAAGTTTTGTGATTCGACCATGGAAAGACGACATTTGATTAGAGAAGAGATGTTACGAGCCGTTGGCATGCCCAAGCTGGGAGCTCACAACGGGAAGTATCCAGGATTCTGGGATGTAGTCCAAGTGTCATAAACCGTTTATGGTCGGGTTTCAATGAAACAGGTAGCATAGAAGAACACCATACAGGTCGTTTCAGGATTACTACAGTCGCCCAAGACCGATTTTTGGTTTTACAAGCCAGAAGAGATCGTACTACCACAGCATCTCAATTAGCTCAAGAGCTATCACGAGTTCATAATGTACAAATTTCCAACCAAACTGTGAGAAACCAACTGCACGAAGTTTAATTCCACTCCAGACGTCCTTTAAAAGTTCCACAACTGAACCATGGAAATCGCGCTGCTCGTTTAGCTTGGTGCCAAGAACACGTAAACTGGGATCAAGAGAGGTGGGCCACAGTTCTCTTCAGTGATGAATCTAGATTTAGTTATTATCCCGATTCGGGAAGAATTCGAATATGAAGGGAACCTGGAAAGCAAAACCGTCTCCAGCATGCTCGAGAAGTTGTTAGACAGGGAGGCGGATCAGTGATGTTTTGGGGAGATATACGCCTTGGTGGAAGAACTGACCTCGTGTTCATACAGAACAACCTCACGGGAAATTCTTACACAAATGAGATAGTTTTACTGTAGAGTAACGTATCTCCAAACAATGGGTCAAAATCCACTCTTCCAACAAGATAATGCCCCTCCTCATCGTGCAAGAGTTGTCTTGAAGAGAATGATATCGATCTTCTACCGTGGCCATCCTGATACCCAGATCTGGATCCCATCGAGCATGTGTGGGACACCCTAAAAAGAAATCTCCTGCGTCAAAACGTCTTCCATCATGAACAGGAGCTTCGATTAGCAGTTCAGGAGGCTTGGAATGACTTAGGCCAAAATGTAATAGACAATATAATATTGAGCATGCCGCGACGAGGCCAAAGTGTCAATAATAACAGAGGTGGACCTTCTGAGTACTGAAAAATATAAGTGCTTCCATATCGTTTCGAAAATATTAGTTCAGGATTTTTTTTTGTTACCAAATTTCGTCATTTTCAAATTTCAAATTTTTTTTGCTTTGGAGAAGTCAAATATTATTTTGTTTTCTTGAGAATACATTATATACAATACATCCTAACAAAGACCGAAAGATTTCTATAAATTCGAATCATCAAATTCATATTTTAAAGATATTGGAAAGTGTTCCCTAGACTTTTTGAGGTGTTTATGTCCCAGTTTATTGTTTGATGTTGAGACTGAAAAGTCTATTTTATTGTAAATAATGTTATAATATGTTCAATATTAGAATTTAAAATGATACATACATCCATAAAAATGCCCAAAGTACGAATAAACTGAATTGAATTGAATAGTCTAGTATAAGGGAAGCTCTTCATGCTGGAAGAATATTTACTGTTTTCAGAAAATTACCTAATTCTTGTGAATGTAGATCCTTTATTTAGATAAACGTTTAAGTAGTCTATTATAGAGTTTCTTGCAGGATTATTCGATTTAGGATGTATTTATAATATTTCAGGTACATTTGAGAAATAATCACGAAATTCAGATAGTTCTTGATATGAAATAAAATTTTCTAGAAACGGTAGGAGTTTTATACCCACACACAAGGGCTATCAACACAATTGAATACGTCCACATAGAATTTTTTTTTTAACCTTACTAATTGTGAATGTTTATGCGCATAAGACTTTCTAGTAATGGTGCAATTTTCAGATTGATTTTTTTATTGAAATCAACAAAATGCTGAATTTGTAACATAAATCCTTTTTTGCGATGAACTAGGCTTTCGAGAGATAGTGCTAAGAATATTCAAAATTTATATTTTTGGACTGAGGAAACAGAGCACCAATTCCAATTCCAAATAAATATCTACTCACACTTTCGTTGGACCTTTTGTGTTACCATCTCGATTAAATGGTGATAACTATTTAAAATAATAGGCAAGAAGTTTTGGAACATATCTTACTTTAATAACAAACTCGACTACAGGAGGCATATTTCATAATAAAAATGAAAACGTGGAAAGGATAAAACAAGGAGAGGTGCCCCACATGGATAGTTGCCCCAATGTCAAAACATCCATGATGCGCCAGAGCTTCAGTTAAAGAAACTCTTGTCAGTTTTTTTGAGTGTTTTCATATTGTAGAATTTCATGTACGCAGTCCGCAGCAAAGAGATATTGCGGGTACTTAGTCTATCATTGTAAGAAAAGAGTACGTACATTGTGGCAAATCGCTCAAAAATTTAAAAGTATCTAATACGTCGGACGAGATTTTTCTATATAAAAAGGTAAGGCGATGATAGGTTTTTGAATTGCTTAGTATGAAGATTAAAGCACAGAATAATCTAACTTCCTAACCTGACTTTTTACGTGATTTTTGTTGAATGAGGCGAGCGTCTATCTGAACCAAAAGTAGATTAAGATGCCTATAAATGATAATCGCCCCAATTTCGACAAATATTAAACGAATTGATGCATTTTTTTATTTGATGTTTTTCTTTCAGAATATGCATAGAAAATACATAAGGAAGACCGATGTTCCAATAAGGGCAGCGGACCGAAAAACAATAAAAACAAATTTGTGATGCAATTAAAAGTAATGTTTTAGGGGTAAATGAAGCTGCAGGATCATACGAAATTCAACCATGGACACTAAGACGATGTATAAAAAAATGATTTCAAAACTCATGGACCCCGTACTAGGATTTAAAAACGAACATAAGTTGGTTCAACATAACGGCAAATGGCCAAAGTAGGTTTTCCTTGCACAAGAGGAGATATTAGAAGAGAAATTAATATTGAGAACCCTTTCGACAAAACCGCTATATCTGCTGCAAAGCAATGGTATCAGTCCTTTTTAGTAGGACACACTGTCTTAAGTTGGGTAAGCTGAATGCCACGTGTACGCGGTTTAGGATCTAACAGGCATGAAATCAGGAGTTTTTTGAACTTCACCAAGAAACTTTGAAAGAAAACGATCTTTTAGGAAAACCAATCCGAATAGCAACATGGATGAAACTGGTGTGCAGATTAATAACAATCCAGGCAAAGTTATTGCGGAAAAAGGTGCGAAACTTGTTCAACAAATAACATCGAGTGAGAAGTTTCAATAACTGTTTGTAAGAATTCCGAGGAAAGATTTTTACCATCAGTTTTGATTATGAAGGGTGTCTCCTGGGTCAGACGTCTACATAAACAAAAAATCATCATATATCAATTCGGAGTTGTTTATGAAATGGTTAACGGAATATTTCATACTAAGAAAGTCATAATGAAAAGTGGTCTTATTATGAGATGGGCATGCTTCCCATTGTAATGACATTAGCATGCTTAGAACCACAGTTGCAGAAGGAGTAATTCTGCTTGGAATCCCTAATCATCCACCAAATGGCCTTCAATATTTTGATATTTGGAAAGCCATTTCACGAGGGTACTTTTTAATTGGATTTCAAATAACATATAAGGAAAGGTAACGCGCTATCAGGCAGGAAAATTAATTGGGGTTGCTTGGGAGCAACCTATGTCCACCTCAGCGCCACTAAAGGCTATGAAGCTTGTTGTTTGTATCCCTTGAACCAAAATGCTTTACCTTCCATCGATCGGAAACAACGATAATTCCCCTTGTACTCATGCGATCGTGTTTGGTCGGAGTTCAGAGCATCAACAAGCTCAACCACATATCAAACGTGGTGAAGAAGAAGAAGTGGTTTTGCAGAATGGCAGAGGAACAGTTTCCTTCATCACTGCCAATCCATCGCCATATTCGGACATTACACCATTAAAATATTCAGAAGACATATCTGCGGTGCCTACTATCTCCCATATATTATCTAAACGCAAAAAACAACCAGACAAGTTGCTAAACTGCCAATCAGAAATGGAAGTGAAGAGGAAAAGCTTACGGCTGTATTAAGGGAGGACAAATACAACAAAGAAAATAAAACCAAATGAAAAGGATAAGCAAAGATCTGCAAGAAACATTTTTGAGAACACAGACGATTCCGAAATTTTGAATTGAAGCGATGAGGATGATCCTTACAATAAAACAGTTTCAATAGTAGATTAGATTAAGTAAATTTTTGCGATAAATGGCTTCATGAAGTTTGCACCATGTATGGAGACTTTCGTAACATGTGTGACAGAAAACAAAAAATTTTATCTGTGATAAATACAGGGTGCTTCAACGAAAACGAAACAGAGACTATATCTACCAAGATATTCATTTCTGATCAAAACGCAAGAACAGGTCAATTTTGTTTCAAGGGTGACATCTTTTCGGGTACAAAACCTGCCTGAAATATCAACCCCCTAAGCGGGGGTTGCAATCTTTGAACATTTTGAATAGGAAGATGGGTAGAATGATGACTCAAAAGGAAGCTGGTATCTTTGTCTACATCGCCTTGAACAAATTTCCATTTTTAATTGAAAACTGTAAAAGATACAGCGTGAGCAACTGAAGATAGGGAAGACTATTTCCCTGAGACTATTCAAGTTTCAGTGAAGTAAAATGGAACAGATCCATTCTGATCAATGGCAGTGATCATCAAGTACCATCCTCATCTCGAATTTTAACCCCTAGAGCAGGGTTGACCACCCTAGAAAATTTGGAAGAGGGTAGATGGGTCGAGTGATACCTCGACAGAAAGGTATTATCTTTGTCTGCATCCCCGGGAACGAATTTTCATTTTTGATTGAAAACTGTAGAAGATACAGAGTGAGCTACTCTATCTCCTATGGAACTCAACGAGAATAGAATTATTGCGAGCAGTCATGAAGGCAACCGAAATCCTTTACTTGAAAGGTATCACTGAATCGAAATGTTATGCCTGCTCTGGGGGTTGAAATTCGAGATGAGGGTGATTTCGAAAGATGAAAGCTTTTGATCTAAAATGAATCTATTCCAGTTTTTCGCGTTAATACTCCAATAGTCTTGGGGCGATAGTCTTCCCTATTTTTCAGTGGCTCACTCTGTATCTTCTACAGTTTTCAATCAAAAATGAAAATTCGTTCACGGAGATGCAGACAAAGATAATACCTTTCTTTCAAGATATCATTCGACCCATATACCCTCTTCCAAATTTTCAAGGGTGGTCACCCCTGCTCTGGGAGTTGAAATTCGAGATAAGGATGGTACTTGATGATGACTGCCATTGATCAGCATCGATCTGTTCCATTTTACTTCACTGAAACTTGAATAGTCTCAGGGATATAATCTTCCCTATCTTTCAGTTGCTCACCCTGTATCTTTCACAGTTTTCAATTAAAAATGGAAATTCGTTCAAGGCAATATAGACAAAGATACCAGCTTTCTTTTGAGTCATCACTCGACCCATCGTCCCTATTCAAAATGTTCAAGGATTGCAACCCCCGCTTAGGAGGTTGATATTTCAGGCAAGTTTTGTACCCCAGAAAATGTCCCCCTTGAAACAAAAATTGACCTGTTTTGCGTTTTGATCAGAAATGAATATCTTGGTAGATAAAGCCCCTGTTCACTTTTCGTTGAAGCACCCTGTATAATTGAAAAATGTTTTAGTTTTACTTCTTAATTTCGTTTCCGAATATTCTATTATTTTTTAATGAAAACTTTTATTTATTATTTTTTAATATAATTTACCTCATTGAACGTTATTCTCTTCGTTTTAATAGAAGGGGCTCCTATCTTTTCTCCAAAGGGCAACTAACCCACCTTTGTAGGATAGTTGGCACATGAAAGCTTTTTGATATTTTACATGTTTCATAAAGCCACAATGTGCATGAAGTTCATTCCTAAATTAATCGATGTATCTGGAAGAAGATGCAAGCCAAATTGCAATCGAATATAAAAAACCATGACTAAATTACAGAGACATATTAAAATGTGGAACATCTCTCCGTACTTTACCTTATCATTAGATGAAAAATTTGTTGCATTAGTATTGTTGTATATTATAACATGAAGTTAAATATGAAATTAAACGCCATAAACACATTTAGTGCAAGTTTTCTAGAATGATTTGCTTTGACTGTTTCAATCGTTGTTTTATTCACAGAAGAAATGTTTTGCGAAACCATTTTTATACTCCTTTCTTCTGGTAGTATTTTTGTTTCAACATCCATGTCCTTTTGGTAACTCATTGAGGCCTTAATAAAATCTAGTACGGAATCAATTCTTGTATGATATTTTGTCATATTCGATTCATCACATTGCAACGAGCTCAGTGTGATGCCATATTGTTTTTCACCACAAATCACAGGATATCCTGAATCATTTGATTCACAAACCGAACTGTTGACAGTTGGGGAAGTGCTGCATATTAAAGTTTCCAAATTTATTTTCTCCGATTTCAAACAGTCTTCATTCTTCAAAATTGGTAATTCCATACACCGAATTTGTAGGTTTTTCCAAATATTTTCCGATTTGTCTTTTTTCTCAACGACTTGATCGTTATGAGTCCAGAAAAAGATTCTTCCTACCTCACAAAATGCAGGTTTTATGTCACCTGTGATTTTATATTTTGGTAAGTCTATGGGAATTGAATTTGAAAAATGCTTTTCAAGGATAACCACAGCAACATCGAATAAGTTTAGTTTTACGTCATATTTCTTGTGTGTAAAAATCTTAACAGCTATTATACTCTGAACTTCCTTCGATTCGTTTGTGAAAGTCTGTAGAATTGCTTCGAGTTTTTCTGGCACCATTACATATTTATTCGTACACGTAGCGGAAGAAAGCACAATGTCGGTTTTAATCAACGATCCACCACAGTATTCGTTGTATGATTTTCTGCTACCTTTTAATAAAACTAGAAAAGGATTCTGATCTGGACTACATTCATATTCAGTTTCATTGTTCAGGTGAACACTATAGAAATTCAATTGAATTAATAAAAGAATGATCAACATTGTTTCTTGGTTTTTGAAGTCTTGTCATATTGAAGTCAGAATCACAGAGAAAGATACACGTTACAAGACAGGAAAATCATAACTTTTTCTCGGTTCCTGCACCGAGTAGGTACAAATTTATCAATTACTACAGGGGTGCTCAAACTTGAACTGCCAGCAATCTACCTAAATATTTTAGACTATTAAGATCGACTCTGAGAGGCTGCAAATATGTGTGATGTTGTCGTACATACACGATACACCCTACCTACCTAACTAGGTAGGGTGTACCGTAGCATATATAGATATTAGCTTTCCGCACAATATACATTATTTTAGTCAAGGTTTGGGTTAGGTTTAGTTAGCTTCTTCTCTATAATATCAATGAAAAAACTCATATTTATTCAAAACTGCGAGTTTATTGGTTGTTACAAAACAAAAGAGTTACATATGGTGTTAAACTTAATTAAGGAGTGACTTTGGATGTTGAAACGTGGCACTGCATGTCTTCAGCATACTTTACATAAGATGGTACGTAACCACTGAGTGCTAATCACAAGCATGATGACATATGATCGTCAATTAGTCGATTCCGATATTTCGATTTAATTATTTTCATTTCAGAAAACGCAGACTCGCACAAGTAAGTTGACCGAAACTTTGCCATCTGTTGAAGGGCGATTTGTCTTAGATTCGGATATTCATCTACAGATATATAACATCAGAAATTTGTATCAGATGCTGTAGATTTGAGATGTATATCTGATATAATCTGCACCAACTCATCTTCAACAGAACATGAGTTCATATTAAACTGACTTGCTATTTCAGTAGCTAATTGTACTACTATTTTTACATGAAAAGGATAACTCATAAACTGCAATCATAAAAACGTATTTCGAATTGTCCCATAATATTTGATAATTCAGCCTCATACCTATAATAATTCAACTGAGGAATCCTTGCTTTCAAAGATAGAAAATTTTTCAGATCCTTTCTTTTCAGTTGATCTATCATAAGTTGCAATTTATTTTGAATGCGTTTACTGGCTAATCATCTCAATAATAGGTTTTCCTTTACCTTGAAGCTCCAAGTTAATGGTGTTTAAGTGCATTGTGATGTCAGTCAAAAATGCCAAATCAGTCAGCCATTTTTCGTTTTTCAACATCTGAGTACCATCACCTCTTTCGTCTAGATAAACTGTTATTTCGGCCAGTAATTCTTGAAAACTAAGAATTTTCCGCTACCCAACCACCTGACGTCCGTGTGAGGAACTAAATCAGTGTGTTCAGCTGACTGCCTAACTTCCGATCCAAACTTTAAGAGCCGCCGTTGCAAGCTACGTGCACGGATGGAATGAACAATTTTTGTTGCAATGCCCATAATTTCCTCCATGTTTAGAACTTTTGAACACAAAACTTGATGTAGAATGCAATAGAATGAAAAAATTAAGGGAAATCTTCATTAGCTCGACACAATGCCACAAAACCGTTTATGTTTCCAGTCATTGCTGGTGCTCCATCGGTTGTGATGTACACTAATTTATATATTGGTAGCTTGTATTTTTTTACAAAATTGAAGAAAACGTCATATATATCTTCGCCACGTGTCTTCCCCTTCAGAGGAATGATTGTCAAAAATTCTAACTATAACTGAAGTCTCACCCGCTTCAATAAATGCTTCCTTTACAACCGATCCATCTTCGAATGGTTTCTTGTGTTTCGCCAATATATGAGATATTTTAAATAACGCGATCGTAGCAGCTTCTGATTGTTTGGCTGGTCTTGTGAACATGGTTTGGTCTTTTTCCAAACAAGATATCAAATCACGTACTCTTCGTTTTCCTAATTCACCTTGTGTCGGAAAATCCTTTTTTATGAACCGTTTTATGATGCCTCTCTAAGCTACCACGCTTAGGTATTTCAACTGACTCACGACAAAGAAGACAAATGCACTTATCTTTCACCATACAAAAGAAAAATTCGTCCTCCCAATCGTTATTAAAATGATACGTTTTAGATTTCTTCGGAGCACTCATTTTGTACTATTTAATAATAAACTTTGTATTGACGTAGTATTGCCTTCGAGTTACAATTCAGAATTACTCGAATTCCAGCAGGCGCTACATTTATATCGGTCTCGAATGTTCCCGTCAAACGCGCCGCCCGAAATTTCTAGAAAAGCGGCAAGAATAAAAAACGCGGCTTTTCTCTGACAAGTACCGCGTGTTCCTTTGATAAAGCTGCCTTTTGCCGCTAGCAGAGTGTTATTTTATTAAGTAATGAATTTTGAACTGTTCAGTTTTTTAAATCTGGTTCCGATAAAGCTGGTATACATACGAGATAGTAAGGTAAAGTCCTTATTTCATTTTCTATAGAAAAGAGCTGACAATATCAGTGAAAAAATCAATAAGTGGCTTCCAAGAAGTACCATTGGCTTTTTCAGAAAAAAAAGTATCTCAAAAGGTACAAAGTTACGTACAATCTTGAAAACGTATATGAAGACATTGATCTCAATGGTTCTCGACAGGTTTTACGGGAAACATCAGGTCAAACAAGCACTCAGAATAATACAAAATTATTATAATGTAATGACAGAGGTAAGTTGAAAATCCTAGTTTATAATTACTCTACCGTTAACCTAAACATTTTGTTTGATTACATAAATAGACAGCCACATAAACGTTTAGTAGTAGTATAACATCACAGAGAAAAGTAATATTATCCTAAATCTTTCCTTTTTTTGCCATGAAAATTTTATTCCACAATTATTTTCAGTAGGAAGAGGGTAGTTGTAAAGGAGGAAAAGGATTTTGTAAACATGCAGCGGCGTTATGTTAATTCTGGGAATACAAGCTTAAAATGGATAAACCGATGGTTTGGAATAAACCGAGCGATGAACACTTAGCAAAATATAAAAAGGATGTCAGATTAGAAAAATCCAGACACAAAATTTCTGTAGCCCAGGGGTATACCATTGATATTAATTGAAATGTATCGACATTACACCTTACATCATTATCCGATGCTTGAAATGATAACTGCATAGACGAATTATAATGAATTAAGATTAACCAGATAAATGAATAATCAGAAAAAGATAGGAAGAAGATTCTCGCCTTTTTCTCGAAAAACTCTGCAATTTTCAAGAGAATAACAATTTTTAAACGTATAATGCTTATGAATATCAGTTATATTATCAAGCCAGTCAATTTGTAACAGTCCGATTTCTCGAATTAATCATTTATTTGAATTTGGGAGGAACTTGGTAAAATTCCATTATCAATAATAAAAACAAAAAAAAAATTATTATTAATCATTTATACTTTTTAAACTCAGTTTTCATAATTTCATTAATAATTCAATCTAATTTCATCAAGTTAAATATTCAAACAGTTTGAAATTCGAATCAGGAATCTACAGGTAATGATACCTAATGAAAATTATAGTTATATCCGTAAGGTGTCGCTGCTATTGATCTAGGTTGTTCGCCGGTTAATTGTGAAGTGTACTTCAAAGATTCTCGTTTCTGTGGGAGAACGAAAAAAGTAACTCGTTCTATGTTTCGTTTCTACTTTATAGTTGTGAAGAGAATAATGTCGCTTTTATTAATTTTTTGAATATCAATATTTTTTTTGGAACCGAGTCCATATAACTTCGGAATTCATTAGATTTTCTCTTTTCCATTTAGAAATTTCGGAATCGTTTGTTATTTTTTGGAGCTGTGTTGTAGCGATTGGAGTGAAAAATTTTCAGTAGTAGAAATTAAGTATTCTATGATTTTCTGGATAAATTCCAATCGTCTGAGGCGTTATAAGTAGTCGGTAATTTTGCCGGATTTCCTCGACAACCAATTCAATTAGCGGGTGGAGAGATTTATTTTCTTTTGTTAAATTAACCTAGATCGATATCTGCTATTCCAAGATGAGTTCTTTTCATTTTAAAAATATACATTCGACAGATATGGTATTGTTATAGAATTTTTTCACCGTCAAGATATTTTGAGTCATCTTTATGCCAAACCTTAATATTTCACGACTGGGGTAACCACGTCTTTAAGGGAACTAGTCACTTAGGGCAATCACCTTGTGAACGATATTTAGCCAATGAAGTAACCTGTAAGCTGTAAGATACCAGAAAACTGATGTAAAACACCAAATCCAATCATCGTGGGAATTAATCTCATTCCTAAAAAGCTAATTGTTTCTCTTAATGATCAAATTCTTCTTTTCTATCTTCGTTAATTGTTGACTGAGCTCTATCATTGAGTCTCGATTTGTTGAAAATCTCAGATTGTTGTAAATTGAAAATTTGTACTATGTAATTTGAGTTCATCTCGTCTGAGACTCCTTTTATTGTTAGTGGTTAATCTTTTAGTTAAGTTATATTTTTGTATCAGTTACCTTGATTAGAGTTAGTAAATTATTAATCAGATACTGTGTTTTTGATATTTATCTTGTAATAAAGCTAGTTGATTGAAGTGATGAGTATTATTCCTAAGGCTATATCTAGGACCTAGGTTCTAGACGAAGATCTCACACACTGAGATTAAGGGACTCTGATCTAGCTAGGCATAGGTATTAATAGGTAGTGTCAATTGTAATTTTCTTTCAACTAGCCTTTCTATAATTGAATCTCATTAAACTACATTAGTTAAAGTTCTCAGTTCAGTAAAATTGAAATATTTTTCCAATTTTAGATAAAATTAGAAACAAAACCATTACAAATTCAAAGTTTGAAAAATGTCCTTTGGATTGTGTGCAGTTTTATTTGAATGTAACTGTAGACAAATTGCGATGTATCGAAATATCATTGAAGTCCTTTTCCTCATTTACAACAACAGGTAGTATTTTCTACTTCCTTTTTCTCGTCCAGCTAAAAATAATGAAAAATGAATTTCTTATGGAAATAATAAGGAAAGATTCAAGATCACATTACTTTTATCTGTGATGTTATACTATTACTTGACGTTTATGTTGCTGTCATTGCGAAATGTATTAGCAACGTGCTAAATGCCAGGGTGATCAGCACTTCCCTGAAAGGTGAAGTAATTTCGTGGCTGGCAAGGGCTGCCCTCACGGAGGAGTACTATCCCTTCTGTTGTGGTACCTGCTGGTTGATGACCTTCTGGCAATAATAGGCGCACTGAATGTTTATATACAAGCGTACGCTGACGATATAGTCATTTTGATTGTCGGAGCCTAAGGTGATGTCTCCGAGTTCAGGAGACTACTTCCGCTATTTAGGGATGATGAGAGAGTGAGAACTTCAGCATAACATCCCACAAAAACCTTATTATACAATTCACCAGAAAGGAAATTTGTTTTCCCCGATTCTGGAGTGGAATGTTTATTCCAGTTGTGGAGGAAGCAAAATATCTGGGGGTTACCTTGGAAAGTAAGCTCAAGAATTCCGAACATGGAAAACACAATACATAGGGATAGACATTCCTTATGGGCATGTCAAATGAGCTGTGGAAAGAAATGGGCTCTTGCTCCTTAGCAACTTCTGTAGCAATATATGATGGTGGTGAGACCACGTATGACATACTGCCGCATTGCTTGGTAGGAGTGCAATCCTAAAACCCATCCCAACTCAAGTTTCCTAAATTGCAGAGAACGGCCTGTATGATGATTACTGGAGCTTTTAGATTTACACCTACTGCAGCCATGGAACTGATATTGGCCCTTGCCCTCTTCACCTGGTGATTAGAGGAGCAGCTAGAATGGCTACTTCACCTATATCGGAATGAAACAAGTATGTTGAGCTTTGTGCCCGGCGCATTACAGTCTGAAATCGAGGATAACGAGATGCTGATTATGAACTCTGACAGCACAACACCCAAAACCAACATGGAGCTGGCATTTAAGATCATCATTCCTAGAAGACAGCAATGGACCATCTCTAAGGACCGTGTACTTAAGGACCCCTGTTCGTACACAGACGGTTCCAAACCTGCAAAAAGTGTTGGAGCTGGTGTATATAGTCGAGGTGCTGCCTAGGAACAGTCGATCTTTTTTGGCTAATTTGCGATTGTTTTTCAAGCAGAAATATTCGTCATTGTTCATTGTGCTAACCTTTTATTAGCGGGGGAATAAGAAGTAGGTTAATAAAAATAATTAGTGATAGCCAAGCTGTTTTGAAGGTATTGGCAACTGACACCTACACGTTACTTATGATGCAGGAATTTCTTTCCACCCTCGTCAAATTGAAATAAAAAGGAACAGGCTCCATCAGATGTAGGTACCCGGACACTCCGGCATTTATTGCAATGAAAAGGCGGTCTCATCGGCCATTCGAGCTTTGGCTCGGAATGCTACTAGAGACTGCAGGGATGGAAAATAGCCGGTGGTAGGACCTGAAAGTACGAGAGCACTGGCTGAGCCTCTTAGATCGTTAGGTGATACTCTCGGCTTGCAATCTGTGGACCTGTCACTGCGAGATCCAAGGCTTGCCTTAAACTTTCCAGGCTGGATCTCAGAGTTCTAAATGCTTTATTAACGGGCCACTGTCGCCTCAGAAATGACCTGAATAAGTTGGGATTGATTAAGGACCCTTCATGTAGACTATGTGAGGAAATGATAGAATCAATGGAACACGTAATCTGCGAGTGCCCAGCTAGGGACAGAGTCGGACTGGAGGAACTTGGAACTAACAAACTGAAGCTGACTGACATTTTTTATGGTTTCATCTTGTAGTATGCAGGTGCGAATTTACACAAATGATTTCAATACTTTGCTCACAACAATGAAACCACACAACAAAAGTTATTTATTATACATGAGTGAGAAAATATCGAAAATAATTAGTAATAAGAAAACAAATAAAAACTATTTTAAATCTAAACAGGGTAAATCTGCTGAACGAACGAGTCAACCATTTCACTGGCCCTCTCGTTCCTATTCAGTTATCATTGAAAGAGTGGTTTAGAATTTCTGAAACATTTTTTAAATGATTGGTTTATCACTTGGTAAATGTTTCATCAATATTTATTAAATACTCGACATATGTTGCGGGTTGTTAGCCAATTATCAAGAGTAATACAATACTAAATTCAAAATGAGTGATTTCACTTATGTATAACGGCATTCACAACAAGAGGTAAATTGAAGTCTAGTTGGTCGTTGCAAATTGGCTGGTTTTTTCTATGAGCGGACGTAATTTCAATAATCTCCAAGATGTCGATCCTATTCATTTATTACCTGGATGCATGAGTTCGATATTCTCGAAATATATGAAATAATTCTTGTTGATGCAGTGGTCCGAAAAACCCGTAGAATTTTTAGTTTGGAAAATATATCTTTTATGTTCCTCAAATCTCTTCTCGATGCATCTTACGGTTTGGCCTATATAAAATGTCTCACATTCACTGCAGTGTGTATTTTATATACTCCGCTTTTATCAATACTAGTTGCTAATACTAGGAATATAGTTAATTGGAGATTTTCTGTTAGATTTCTCAGTATGCAATGGATAAATGCTCTGCAATAAAAGGTTAATTGCCAATTTGCAACAACCATCTAGACTAATCTAACCTCCTGTTGTGAATGCCGTTACAGATAAGTGAAATCACTCATTTTGAATTTAGTATTGTATTACTCTTGATAATGGGCTAACAACCCGAAACATATGTCGAGTATTCTAGTAAATATTTGTGAAACCTTTGCCAAGTGATAAACCAATCATTTATTCAATATGTTTCACCAATTGTTAAGCGAGAATTCCATAGACGTTTTTTCGTTTGGTGTGAGGTGCACCGTTATGCTGGAAATATACTAACCAACTTTGAGTCAAGGGAATTTCATCAAGAAATACTTTCGACCATCAACATTTATTGATTCTTACTAAAAATGACGTACGCCAAAGCGCGGTGGCTCATTAACGCGCACCAAACATTAAAACGGAATCGTACTTGGTATTGAACAAACACTTGCTGATGGGGATTGATATTGGACACAAATGCTCGTTATTGCGATTGAATAATCCGTCACTGGTTACGCTGACTTCATGAGGCCATGTGGTATACTGGTAGAATTCGGGATTTCCTCCCGATTGTTCGTTCGGCAAAATTCCAGCCATATCTCATAATCCTCTGGCTGTAGTAGCTGAGATTTTCTCAGCTAATAAGATTAAACCTTTTTTTTCTGAAGATTCGAGATACCTTAGATTTTGGTATGGCACTCTTTGAATCAAGTTTCCTACATGCAATTGAGGATTCACAGTAACAACTCCCATCATAGCCGGCTCGGTAGCGTATGGGATTTGATGCTCATCTCCTACGCAGAGTTACCTGGGTTCAATCCCCACAAAGTCGGTGCGATTTTTCGGATTTTGGGAATCGCTTGAGTGTTAATCTTTCGGAGGAGATGTAAAGCTGTCGGTCCTGTCTAACAGAGATGTGTTGGACATTAAAGATCCCTTCCCTCGACACGAGAGGGGTTCGGCAAAATTCCCGGGTTAGTGAGGCGACAGAATTCCCCGGCGTGTCATTAGCCGAAAGGCAGAAATAGAGCAAGTTAAAGGAAAAAAAAACAAACGAACAAACTCCCATCATTTTCACTGTAATTTCTTCATTCTCTTGCTTATTGTAACTCTTTTCTCTGAGTGATTGGAAAGAACCAGTATTTGAGAGATTCTGTTTCAATTTTAGGAATATAGATGTCTGAGCTTGGCTCCTGTCAGCAATATGAACAGAACGATATCTTGAAGCTGCATCGGAATCATACTTATTCTGAAAGTAGCATTCTAATATGTCGAATTCAAAATTTCCGATGATTTTGTAGTAAAAAGTTTTCAAATTTATCATTTGTGAATCAACAATGGGAATTGAATGATTGATTAATTTTGACATTTATTGTTGTGAGTATTGAATTGAAAAAGTTGGATGTTTTAGGTAAATTCGCACCAGAATACTAGACAAATAAACAAAATATTCAAAGAACTTTCATTCTTGGAAAAATTACATAACTGTGTAAATTTGGCTGGCATGTTAAATGTATTTGGAAAAGAAAAAATTCAAATTCTCTTATGGTTAAACTAAATAGTTTTCACCTAACTTTGATAGAAACGGAGATATTGGCATATGCCGAAAAAAAATCGAGAAATCCAGAATAACTCGAAAACAAAGGGAGATAGTTGCGATTTATTTTCATCGATGAATTTCCCTCGAAAATCGAAAATCAGGGAGGCAATTTTTCTTATTTGTAGTATTTTATGTAGCAGCCGTAATATAACTTCGAAAATAGGACATCCTGTATTAATTCTGTGCCTTGTCCATTCTGTCGCCTTATAAATTGGCTGAGATACCATAGAATACCACTACATTTTCAGGGTAATGATACATTTCTGAGACTGCTTTTCATTCTCTTCTGAATGTGCCCCATTCACACACTTTTTGTGACAATTAGTTCATCATATACCTCCAGGTATTTCTTCGAAGGTTTTCGAATCTCCGTCTCCTATGCATCAAGACTGCTTTACCAGAAATTTAGTTCCGATCTTCAAAATATCTCTACAATAGAGTCGACCTTTCAAGTAGATTCATCGTGATTTTGTGCAAAGAATTCCTCGTGCTTTTTTTTGAACATTTTTAAAAATCTTCTCTACTTGCATCCTTATTGATGCATGTACTGACAACATAAAGTATTTTTTACCTTCAATACATCTATTCTACCGGGGTAACAATTTACCAAGAAAATCACCTAATAAAATGACTTGAAACCTCTAGGCAAGAATTTCAAAAATCTCTCAATAGGCTGTCGGTCTTTTAAGTATCTAACTATGAAAGTCAGTTGATCAACGTGGGACAGATCTGGTGTAGAATCTACGCTAATAGAGCAGTACTTTCCTGATTTAAGTTCTTTGACAATGGTTTTCAAAATTTGCTGTTCCATTGAATTGATAAATTCATTACAAATATTTGCCGATAAAAATGATATACTTCCTTTTACACGATTTCCGTAGTATTATATGTTATCAGCAAGAAAAAAACTACCCAGTTCTAAGACTTCAAATAATTCCCATCATTTTGTGATTCTAATGTCTTATTATCACCACGAAAAGCAAGACATCTTGAAGCCAAAAATTTCACTACTGCAACAATCCTCCTAAGCACATTCTTCCAATAGTTAATTTCTGTATTGTATTGAGACAGCAACTCAGTATCAATTCGTTCAGTAGCTTTCATTCTTGCAACATAATTCATCATGAATTCCCTGTGCTGTAAACTGTTCTCATGCTCTAACAATAACTTACTTATATTCTTTCAATCTTAATATTCATTTGGAGAACAATTGTGTCCAGTACCAGTAGCGGTATTAAATAGACGCCAGCAATAACAGTGTACTGATTTCCTTGCTGGTGAATAAAGGAGCCATTTTCTTTCTGAAGACTCCCCATTCGTCAATTTACGAATAAAAATATTTTCAGTCAAGTATTTAATTTTTGTTTTACCATTTGAATTTGAAAAACTTGTAGAAGTTTCGGAGAAATCGCTATTTATATTTTGCGAAAACTCTGCCCCTTTTCGAATCCGAATATCACTGACTTATTCCGGTAAAATGTCGTCACAGTGAGTACCAGGGTCAGGAGAGATAGATACATTCTCTAACCTTGCAGTTATTGATTCACAGTACCTTGAAGTCGATGGTTCAACATCTAATGCGTGTTTGTCATTTTCGTCACACGTAACCTCTTTTTCCTGGTTACATTCAGAGGTACTTTTGTCTTGTGGTAATGAGAATGAATATTCCCTGGGCTTATTTGTTCCTTTAACCGTAAAAAACGAAGGGAGCTTTAGAAGTTTTTCGGTTATTTCTTTTTGAGCTATAACTTTTTCTTTTTTTACCAC
Source organism: Cryptolaemus montrouzieri (assembly GCA_013387265.2). Taxonomy (NCBI): domain Eukaryota; kingdom Metazoa; phylum Arthropoda; class Insecta; order Coleoptera; family Coccinellidae; genus Cryptolaemus; species Cryptolaemus montrouzieri. The sequence continues at coordinate 65,483,903 of JABFTP020000001.1, read as the reverse complement.
TTAAAATGTTTTTTGACATAACGAAATATTGTTTAAACGAACAAATCAAAACTTATATTTATCTTAACAATATTAAATATCAAACGAAACAAAGTAACGCCACTCACTACTATCAGACTGAAAGTTTAATACATCATTCGGGGATTCCCCAACCATTGACAATGTCGACAATTATGTTAGGCCTTGTTTAGACGGTGCAGCTTGACTTTAGAATCGGAATGATTGCGTGAGTGATCCCTAGATGGTGTACTAAGTAAATTAGGTAGGATGTCTTCGGAAATATTATAAATTAGTACAGTAGGAATAGCAGCAGTTATCGATTTAATGTCATGGTATTAGTATTTGCCTTGTAAAACCTGATGAGATTACTGATTTGTGAAAAAAGTGTAATGGGCCCGACAAAAATGTTTTGAGAATAAATGTGTGAGAGAAATTGTCGGCCCTTTGGAGCCCCCGGAGAATAGGGGCCCTGGGCACGGGTCCCGTGTGCCCTTATGGTGGAGACGGTATTGGGACCACTGTTTTTGGGTACCAGACCTTGGGTTGCATAACCTTTTTGGCTTTAAATTCTCCATATCAACAGGAAATTCTGTCTGCTGTGGTACTTCAATACCGAAAACAATAACCAACTTGCCGAGACATTGTTGCTCAGATAATTGTCTTTGAAAACTGTAGAAAAAATTATTGCACGGGAAAGCTCAAGTTTTAATTCCATTTTTCAGTTAACTTGTCATTTTAATAGTTTATTAATGGTGTCCTCTATATCTCAGCATTCAAAACATATAGGAAATTTTTACCTTTTGGTTATTTCAGCAATGAAACTATTGGAAAATAAATAATCAATTTTGACTAATGAAAACTGAATAAGAAAAACATTACAGAATTGATTGGCTATTACTGTAATGGGAATACAGTTATATGGATGACCGATTTCGAAGATTATCTCCTGTTGAATTGATCATTGATTTCATGCCGTTCTTCAACAATTGACATGAAAGAGCTTCTATTGGTACTTGATTATCACTTAATATTTTGATGTAATTGTGGTTGTTCTTTTAGCCGGAGCGTCGTGGTTTCAAATAATGTTTTAATTGTTGCGATATAAAAATCTTAGAGAATTTTGACAGTTCATGTCAATGTTATAGATCAGGAGTCTCCAAACTTTGAAGCCTAAGGGCCATAATATTTTTTCGGTACGTTCCAAGGGCCAAAACAATCTTAATTCTTCTGCCACCTAAGCAAACATAGGCGTTTTGCATTTTAATTACTATTGAAATGTATATTGTGACAAGTTGGTACATCTAGTGTCGAGTAGTAGTACTATGAAGGTCTGTAATGCAGGTACTTCCTATTTCGGCTACCCACCAACTACTAACAGGTGGCATGTTTGATAATGTCCGCATTGGTTCAAGAAAGTTATGGTTCTGAAGAGTTTTTTCGATCACTTCTAGATGGTAGTAATTGCATAGGTATAAAAAGGCTAGGGGCGCCATTGCGAGTCAGTTTGCGTGGAAAAGGCGAAGGGAGCGAAACTGCCTATTGCGAAATCAAGTAACACCCGTGCATAAGTAAAAGTATTTTGATTAGACTTGTTTTATGTTTGATTTATTAGTATGGAAAAGAAGCGAAAAATAGACACTGAATGCAGAACGTTCCAAGATAAATGGAACTTTCAGTATTTTGTGATAGGGCGCTATGTCTAATTTGTAATGAAACCATAGCTGTTCTCAAAGAAAATTACATTAAACGTCACTATGAATCGAAACATCTTCAAAATTTCACTTATGTATAACGGCATTCACAAGAGGAGGAAAATTGAAGTCTAGTTGGTCGTTGCAAATTGGCTGGTTTTTAAATATACAGGAAGTTTGCGGACGAAGAAATTTGAAGCTTTGACTGAAATCGCAGCAATCTTTGTTTACCAAACCAAATGCTGAGCAATAGTCTGCAACTCGCGCCAGCTTTCGTGTGGCTCTTGAAATTGCAAAACGTGGAAAATCATTCACCCATGGAGAAATGATAAAAGACTGCTTGATTGCAGTACCGGAATAAATATGCCCCAAAAAGGTAAATTTATCGAAAGGTGTCAGTTTGTTAGCAAACACCGTGACTCGGAGGGTGCAAGACATCGCAGAAAATATATCATCCTAACTGTCTAACAAAAATGGACATCTTGAGTGGTTTTCTCTGGCCTTGGATGAGTCAACGGATGTGTCAGATACAGCTCAGGTGTTGATTTTCATTCGTGGAGTAGATAAAAGCTATGACGTGTATGAAAAGCTGCTTGATATTGATAGTATTTACGGCACGACAACTGGGGCAGATGTTTTTAAGAGAGTTGAAAATGCCATTAATAAAAAGAATCTTCGATAGAAAAACTTAAAATGTATCACCACCGATGGAGACAAAAATATGTGTCGAAAAAACAAAGGAGTGGTGCACTTGTGTCAAAGGCTATAGAAAATGATGGTGGTTCAAAACCATTAGTCTTACATTGTATCATTCATCAACAGTCCTTGTGAGAAAAATGTTTGGATTTGTCTGAAGTTCTAGAACCAGTCATATCAGTTGTTAACTTCATCAGATCCACAGGACTGAATCACCGACAATTCCGCGAGTTTATTGAAGAGATTGGAGAAAATGACTTGCCGTATCATGCTGCCGTACGCTGGCTTAGTTGCTTAAAAGTCCTTAAGCGTTTTGTTGAAATTCTAGCAGAGATCGAAATTTTTTTGAATTAGAAGCATCGCCCTTGTGCCGATTTAGGAAACAGTGAATGGCTGTGGAAATTAGCATTCTATGTTGATTTGACAAATCATATGAGCGAATTAAATTTGAGATTGCAAGGAGAAAATCAGCTTCTCCCTGATTTATACACCAATATCAAACGTTCAGGCAGAAAATAATACTATTTCAATCGCAATTACGTAGAAAATGTTTCACACATTTCAAAACTAGCCACACCACAGAGACTGAATTTCCCGTTGATTTTGCAGTCGAAACTTTGAGTGCTTTTGATTCTGATGTTGAGACCCTGGCTCCAGAAGTCCAAATGGAAGTTATTGATTTACAGTGCAATGACATGTTTAAGAACAAATATCAAAATTCATCTTTAATGGAATTTTACAAGAGTCTTCCACTGGTACAATTTGATAATTTGCATAATTTTGCTTGTGGGTTGTTTTCTGTATTTGATACTAAGTACTTGTGTGAGAAAACGTTTTCCAAGATGAAGTACACAAAGAACGTTTACAGAACTAAATTAACTGATGAGCATCTTAAATCTCTTGTAATAATTGGTATAAGTGAAATTAATCCAACTCCAAACAATTGTCGATGGAAATTCACAATTAAATAGATCTCATTAGTGTTATTTCAATAGTGTGATTGACTTCATATTAATTGTTTGTTAGAATATGCTTAAGCTGAGATACTTAAGCTTAGGTTTCTGCGTGATAATTTCTGTCGTAAAGTTTCACCTTGCAAGTAAATAAAACCGAGTAATTATCATTCTGTGCTTTCATTTTCTTCCATTCAACTTATCACAACAAGAGTAAAACATTGCCTGTCATGGGCCAGATTGATGATACTAGTCTTAAGCTGTCGCGGTCCGGATTGATGGCACTGGTGGGCCGGTTTTGGCCCGCGGGCTGTAGTTTGGAAACCCCTGTTATAGATAATTGAAAATTTCAAAAAATTTCTAAATATTTTTAGGATACTCTTCTATCACTTTCCACCGAAAACCTTAATTATGCTTTCCAAACCAAGTCAACATCCTTCCTTTGATTTTCCTTCATTTTATTCCACAATATTCATTTGTATTGTGATGAGAGCCTCCAGGATATTAATAATTGGTCTCAAATTGTAAACGTAATAAGTTCCAATCACAGCAGTTAATAATCGAACAATAAGTCCCAAGTCTTATATGCGTTTATTTCTACAATAGCCTTAGGGCGTGTGCCTTGAAAGCGCTTCCGCGCCCTAAAACTTTCAATAACTGGGCGAAGAGTGTTTCGTGAGAACCACCTTACAATTACTGTAACGGAACGTGCAATCACCTGGTACATCCCGCTGATGAGAAGTGAATGACAAGCTTCTCTTCAATCGCTGAAGGGTAAGTAAGTCGATTCTCATAATTAGTTTTTACTCGCTGAATTTCCAGATCTGTTTGCAGACTTTCTCAATTCTTTTTTTCGATTGAAATGATTTTATTTCATTTCAGCTTGATGAACAAAAAAAGAAAAAGAATCATATAAAGAAAATGAAACACTTTTGTCTGATTTTCACAATATTCATTTTCAATACACACGGCCAGTGTCTACAGCTAACGGTTATGAGAAAAAATGTATATTTTCAATGGAATAAAACTATGGTATTTAGATTTTCACTATATTAACAAGACTACCATCGGTTTCACTACACTGTGGCTTCATCAGATAGATACAAACTCATGGACAGAGTTATTTCTTATATATTAGTCTTATTTCCTACTTTATATTAAAATAAGTACAAGGGGTATGTTGGAAAACATATCGGAGTTGCTTACTTTATGAATTGAAAAGATTGAGTAAAGGAGAAGGATTTAGATCTAATTGACTATGAATTAACCTACCTAAATTCTTTTCTTTGTTGATCTCTAAAATTTCCAATAGATTGAGTATTTGTCTATTATTTTCATGATGTGAAATTCTGAAATTATCATTGAAGTTATGGTTTTCTTCGAGTAAGTGATTAGAATAATGGGAATCTGATTTATGATGATTAAAACTACGTTTGTGCTGGGATAATCTAACTTTGAAATTTCTGAAAGTTCCACCAATATAAATTTTATTACAATCCCCGCAAGACAGTTTATAAACACCGGATTTATTACCTTTATCAATTTTGGATTTGGAGTTTTGATATATCGGCCTAAAAATTATCAGTTCGGAATGCTATATTAAAATTATAATGCGATGAACGAATGACTTTTTGCTTTTCGTGAAATCATGTTCTCAATCATACTTGGACTGTAACCGTTATTGACTACTATTTATTCAATTGTGTTAAGCTTTTTATAAAATTATTTTGTGACATTGGGATATTAATGAGTCTATGTACCTTACTATTGTAAGCTGCTAATTTATGTGGATAAGGATGTGTAGATGAGCTGTGAATAGTAATATCTGTATGCGATGGCTTATGAAAAATAGAAAAATCATGTTTGCCGTTAATTTTAGTAATAGTCCGGAAAGTTAATGGAGTTTTCTGTTTCTATGTCTAACGAATTTAATATTATCGTGAATTTTGTTCATGAATGTTTTGAATGACTCTAATTGTCTGTTTGTGATAGTGAAACAACAAATGACATCGTCGACATATTTAAACCAATAAATAAAGTGTTTGAATAACGGATGTTCTTGGATAGTTTTTTTATTATCCATGAAAATTTCAGCGAGTAGAGGGCTCAGAGGATTACCCATGATTTAACCTATTTTACTAATATATAATACTCCATTGAAGTTAAAATAATTTTGTTCTAAACAAATTTCTAAAAGGTGTAAGATTTCTGATTGAACTACCGGATTGACTTTATTAATTTGAAGAGCGTTGTTGATGAGTTTCACTGTATCACTAGGTGGAACACTAGGGAAGAGGTTTACTACATTCCATGACTTAAGTTTAGCGTTCGGTGGTAGTATCTGCTGAGTTTTATTTATTAGGACTGAAGGGTTTTTATTGAGAATTTATGTTCAAAATTAGCGTACTGTTAAATTATGTCTATGTGAGAGCGTGAAAGTTTTGCAGCTGAAGCTTGATAATTTGAATTTGGGAGGCTTTTACTTGGTAAAATTCCATTATCAATAATAAAAAACAAGTACTGTGTTTTAAGGAATTTTACTTAATAATTGCGATTCGTAACGCGTTTCACTACACCGTAGCTTCTTCAGACGAATGATTATGCAGAAAAATGTAAATGAGAATATAACTATAAATGTTCTTGAGTAATTAAAAGCTTATTGGTCGCCTCCTCCTAAGTGGTTATTTATGACAGGTATATCCAATAAAATTAAGGAATAGATTGCTCCCGAAAAGATTCATAGAGGTGAAGGGCTTAAATCGACTTGTTCATTGATGAGTCTACCTGAGTGTTTGTATTTATTTATTTCTAAAGTTTCCCAAAGATCTACCTTCAATATTTATTATCTGTATGCAAAATTTCAAACTGTGGGTCGAAAGAATGATTATTTTCTAAGAGATGATTTGCGTAATTTGAATCTGATTTTTATTTGAAAAACTGCGTTTATGTTCCGATATTCTAATATTAAAATTTCTATGTGTTCTACCAATGTAGAAATTATCACAGTCATTGCAATTCAATCTATAAACACCTGATTTATTGTTTTTACCTGGTTTGGTTTATTATTTTGATATATTTGCCTAAATATTAATATTATAATAACCACTTAATTTAATTACTCAAGAACATTTATAGTTATATTCTCATTTACATGCATAATCATTCGTCTGAAGAAGCTACGGTGTAGTGAAACGCGTTACGAATCGCAATTATTAAGTAAAATTCCTTAAAACACAGTACTTGTTTTTTATTATTGAAGCTTGATAATATGAAACTACTGGTCTAATGGGATGCCCTGTTTTATGGAGTTTGACGAGGGATTAAAGTATTGGTGATTGCGAGTTGTCAATGAAAAGGTTTATATTTTTGGTTGGTAGGTATTATAGACTTGGCATACTCTAAAGCGTTTTTTATTATGAATTGAAATTTATTACTTGGATCTTTGTCAATTTTTTCATAACAACCTGATTCAATGAAATTTTTGGTTTTCAATAAATAATCTGCTTTATTTAAGACTATGAATGTATGACCTTTGTCTGCTTTGGTGAATATGATATCTTCACACGCGGACTAACATTTATTGGACTTCAAAGTTGTATTTTCGAATTTCTTAGGTTGAAAGCTATTGAACTCTTTCTGAAGTAGGGACGCTGAAGAGTGGTTTAGGTGTTTTGGCTTGCGATGAATAATTTAGGGCTATTTCGGTTTCAATTAAATTGTGTTTAAAACCCTTTTCTAGAAGTAAAACTTCATCTTCGGAAAAATTAGCATCTGAAAGATTACTGAACCTATCATAAAATTGGTGATCGGAAAATTTGGACTTGATTTAAGTCTCAGGTTTATTACTCAATAATTCATTTAATTTTCGCAACTGAATTTTATACTTTTTGTGAATTAATGAATGAACTTTGAATCTTGTTACGGAATCTAAAATGAAAACATTCTACTGAATGCAATCTATGAAGCATCTCCGAATGGATTACCCTTAAAATGATGTTGTAGTTGTCTCGTTGGCTGTATTGAAACTAGATGTCTAACTTCAACCATTTCTTCTTGCCTTGTAGTACTCCATTTTGGGCTGCGGGGCTGATATTATGGGTCTTCAGTTTTATATATTTCGGAAATACTTCGTTCTTCAAACAACTGGATAGGAACCAGATATTCTGTATGTTGGTCGTAAATCTTAGAATTAGCTTGAAATACCAAATGACCAAAAAGCTTGTCTCAGCTTCTTTCAATAATTTGATTGAGGAGGTCGTTACTTGATGAAAATCGATATACATATTTTCAATGAAATAATACTAAAGTATTTAGATTTTCACTATATTAACAAAACTATAACCGGTTTCACCACACTGTGGCTTCATCATCTGAAAATATGTATATCGATTTTCATCAAGTAACGACCTTCTCAATCAAATTATAGAAAAAATGTACTGTACTATTTCAAATGTTGAGTAGTGGACAGTGATTGAATTATAATTGACTATGGAGAGTGGTGAATTTTGGGTTTTTACAAAGTTTGTTAATTTCCAAACTTTCCAACAGATTGTTATCCCTTTATTGCATTTGTGGAGATTATTTAAATTATCTAATGTATTTATGTGATTTATTATGTTCAAATGAGGATTTGTTATCTGAGGAGAAATGTTCTTTGAATCTAGAATCAAAATTTCGACCTGCTTATCCTACATGAGCTATTGGGCATTCTTCTTCTTCTTTACATGCCGTCTCCTTTAAGAAGGTTGGCTATCATCATGGCGATTTGTATCTTTGAAGTTGCGGATCTGAACAAATCAACAGAGCTACTGTTGTACCACTGTCTCAGGTTGTTCAACCAGGAGATGCGTCTTCTTCCTTTACATTTTTCCTCCTGTATTTTTCCCTGTATAATGGTTTGCAACAGTGTATATCTTTCCCCTCTCATCACGTAATCCAGATATTGCAACTTTCTGATTTTAATTGTATTGATTATTTCTTTCTCCTTTCCCATTCTTCTCAACACCTCCTTGATCGTTGTTCTGCTCACCCATTTTATTCTGAGGATTCTTCGATATGCCCACATCTCGAATGCTTCAGTGTCGCACTTCTTAAGCGCCCATGCTTCCATTTCATATAATAGTACTGGAAATACGTAGCATTTAAGCATTCTGATTTTAAGATGTAAACTAAGATCTGTTCTGGTTAATGCAATCCTCATTTTATTAAACACTATTGGGCATTCATTGCATTGAATTCTGACTGTTTTATTTGTTTTTTTATGGCACTTGAAGCATGGTGTGAGGAACACGCCGTTATTTCCGAATGCCAGAATGGTATTCGCAAAAACCGAAGCTGCTGGGACAGTATTTTCACTTTAACCTCTGTCATACAGCTTCAACTGCGCCTTAAAAAACGGAAAGTATTCGTACTTTTTGTGGATTTTAAGCGAGCGTTCGATCTTGTTTCTCATTTTCTCTTATGGCATCGGAATTTCTGCTAACATAATTATTATCATTAAAAATTTATATGAAAACGCTGGCTTCAGAGTTGAATCATATGCAAAAGACGAGCGAAGCTTCGATATATTTCAAGGGGTACTCCAAGGGGAAACCCTGAGTCCTTCATTATTTGCTTTGTTCATTTCGGACATCGAGAAGTTTTTTCGATACAGAGGAATAACGGGTGTTAATATCGACATATTTTTGAAGAAGTCACCTCATCTTCATCTTCGACCATTTTCGAAATAAAAAAAATAAACTAAAATAATAAAATCAGAGGTTGCGAAAGAAGAGTTTATTAGTACATATCATTATACTTGATCAGAGACATGGAGATATTTTAAGGTAGTCGTGTATGAAATACGTAATAGATTGGTTTTTGGTGAGATGATCTACAAGGTGTTGAACTATTTCAATAAGTGTTTGAAATGTTGCCCGTTTCTTTGTAGACACAACTTAATCCTTCTGAGGAAAGACCGTTGAACTCTCGCCAACATTTGCGGATTAACTGACTGAAATGCGTCGACTATTCTTTGTCTCATATCCAACTGTGTTGTAGAAGGAATCTGGTAAACGAGGCCCTTAATATAAGCCCACAAGAAAAAATTAGACTTATATGGTCCAGAGACCTAGCTGGCCATCTAACAGGACCACCACGTCCTATCCATTTCTTTGAAAATGATTGATGTGCTTCCTAACCTGATGTGCGTAATGTGCCGGTGCTCCATCCTGTTGAAACCACAAATCTTGTCTTATATGCTCTAGTACATCGACAAGTAACATTGGAGATGATTTTGCAGAAAATCTAAATACATTTCACTATAGAGGTGCTCGTCAAAAAAGTGCGGCCCAATTAGATATTCATCTCTGCCACAGCGGTCCATACATTCAAGGACCAACGATGCTCGTGATCTATTTGTCTCATGAGGTGAGGATTTTTTGTGGTTTAATATTGAAAGTTGTGCCTGTTAACAAGCCCATTCTTGTGGAAAGTTACCTACTTTGACACTTGCCCAATTGCAGAAATTGATTCGATTTTCATAGTCTTGATTGTTCAGTTCCTGGTGCAGCTGTACATGATATGCATGAAATTTATTCACTTTCAAGATTCTCTGGACGGAAGTTTGACTTATATCTGTTAACTGAGAAATCTCTCTTTGGCTTTTATATGGGTCCTCTGTCACTGTCAACAAAACTTTTAACTGGTTGTCTTCCGCTGTAGCAGTTTTTAGTTTTTCATGTCTTTTGTAAGCGATATTACCCGTTTCTAATCTAATTAGAAGTTTTTCAAAGCGTTCTGCATCAGGATGCCTCTTATCAGGAAACATTTGTGCATAAACACTTCTTGCCAACAAAGAATTTTTATCCCATTCACCCAGAATAAAAATCATATCAACCATTTCTGCTTAGGAGAACTTCATGGCAGTCAATTGAGTAAATTGGGTTCAAACCTCACTTTAACAATGTTCAATAACGAAACACTGATGAGTTCACCTTGGAAAATGCAGAATATGATATGTCCGGACACCTGACAGAAGGCACAAATGAAAAAGAAATATCAACACATACCTCGATTTACGTTTTACATCTTGATTTAATCAAGAATTATCTTGTTTATATTTCATATTTTACTACTTGAATCATTACAGAAAGAAAAATATAGGGTGTTTCATTTGAAAAAATCAAGATATTATATTTTTAAAATTACAATATTCAATAATTTTTTGAGTCAGTACTGCATAAAATGAGGATAATCTATTTCAATTCATCAATAAAGCAATAATAAAACGAAAGGAAAAAATATTCAACCTCTCTGGCCGAAGTAGAATGCGATGATGTTAGAGCCTATTTTCATGAATTTTTACGGAACAAAAATTTTGTGATTACTCACCAAAAAAACTTATTACTTAAAGACATTATAGCAGAGTTTAGGCCGCTCCTGAATCTTGAACGAAAAAGTGGTCTTCCAATCTGAAAAAAACCACCCAAGATTTTTTATAGAAAATTGGGACACCCTGTTTACTGCAAAATAAATTGCTGAATTAGGTCCTTATATATATATATATATATATATATATATATATATATATATATATATATATATATATATATATATATATATATATATATATATATATATATATATTTAACGATTTTTCATAGTTTGTGCAACATTTCAATACATTTTTTAGACGCTAAATCTAATAAGGCTCATATTTCAAACGCTTGAACAAGAATAAACTAGGATTTCAAATTTTGAACTAGAAGCGTGTATTGTTTATCGATTTTGATTTTTATTTTCGTATGAGAGTTTTGAAAAATCGTATACCTTTCCCTTTGTCAAGCAACAAGCGGAAATCGGCAACGGTTTTATCCCTGAATGCTTGATTCTTTTCGAGAATAGACAAAAGCACAATATTCAATATTGAAGGTGACTTTTCGCGATCCGCCCCTAATTTAAGTGGTTTCTGAAATCTCATAAATACTACAATAAAAGTAGTAACAGCACAATGCATAATTTTGAATAAGAAATTGAAAGAATCGGCAGGTCCCCAACTAATAGCTACGAGGGGAAGAATACCATTCATTTCTCATCAGCAGGATGGCTGAAGTGATTGCACGTTCGATTACTATAATTGCAAGGTATTTCCCACAGAAAACTTCTTTATTCTCTAACAAGGAATGTTGAGGCAAAGAAGGTTGTTCAAGACACACGACTCTATTTCATTGATTTTTTTCGAATTGACAAGTCCTGTTTTTGGAAAGAATAATATTCGAAACTAGCCTACCCGAAAAACGTAATTATATTCAATAATTTTCCAGATTCTCTCTAGATTACAGAAGGAGAAGAAAATTAAGAAAATATGACAGGTCACACCGACAATACGAATGAAAATTTCGATTTTAACAGTTAACAATCTATCAAATATATATTTTGTTTAGTTATTGGTATATACAAAAATGGATCCTGAGATTTTTCTTGGAAACTATGAGGGACCCAATAAAACAAATCAAAATATAATTAACTGAATATGTCATTCATATTATTAGTAGTAATCAAAGGAGCAAACATTATAGTTTTTGCAGATTTGTCTAATTTGTTCTACTTCCTCTCCACTACCCTAAAGAACACTGTAGAATTAGTAAAGATAATGGCTCTCAGATTTTCTAAAATTTAAAAATGTAGTTTTTGCTTCTTGATGACAACTATGGATTATCTGGTAAAACATTATTATTAGTTTTTCAGATATAGGGCGTCAAGATATTTGACGTCCTATATACAGATAATCCTTGTATCTTTCGATGAGGATATAAATATATTGCACTCCTGGTGTATTCGGATCTTGTTTCATATCAATGCAAAAATTATAACGAATTCCAGAAACTCATATTTCATAATTTGCACTTTCATTAAGATAGTGTACTGGATTTCACTCGTACACTCAGTTTATTAAAATTCCTCTAAAGGAAATTAACCGAAGCCTAAACTTGCAAGATTATGAAACCATATACAGGGTGTCTGAGGAAAATAGACCATTAGAAGTATCTAGGACGGGTTGATCGATCAATTTCAAATTTTGGCTTCAGAGTAAATGAATAGTAATCTACAAATTGCATTTGTTTTCAGAGCAGTACCATTTCAGGTTATACCGGTTATACCGGACATATACTTCAACTTTGCTATTTCATATATCATGGTGTACCTTTTAATACTTTTTATTAAAGGTCGTTCTTTTTTTGATTGAGGAGGTCGTTACTTGATGAAAATCGATATACATATTTTCAATGAAATAAAACTATGGTATTTAGATTTTCACTATATTAACAAAACTATGACCGGTTTCACCACACTGTGGCTTCATCACATAGATACAAACTAATGAACAGAGTTATTCCTTATATATTATTCTTATTTCCTACTTGATATTACAATAGGTACAAGTACAAGGGGTATGTTGGAAAACCCATCCGAGTTGCTTACTAAATGAATTGAAAAGATTGAGTAAAGGAGAAAGATTTTGATCTAATTGACTATTAAGTAACCTACCTGAATCCTTTCTTTGTTAATCTCAAAAATTTCCCATAGATCGAGTTTTTGTCTATTATTTTCATTGTGTAAAGTTTTGAAATTATCATTAAAGTTATGGTTTTCTTCGAGTAAGCAGCTAATTTATGTGGATAAGGATGTGTAGATGAGCTGTGAATAGTATCTGTATGCGATGGCTCATGAAAAATAGAAAAATCATGTTTGCCGTTAATTTTAGTAATAGTCCGGAAAGTTAATGGAGTTTTCTGTTTCTATCTCTAACGAATTTAATATTATCATGAATTTTGTTCATGAATGTTTTGAATGACTCTAATTGTCTGTTTGTGCCAGTGAAACAACAAATGATATCGTCGACATATCTAAACCAATAAATAAAATATTTGAATAACGGATGTTCTTGGATAGCTTTTTCGATATTATCCATGAAAATTTCAGCGAGTAGAGGGCTCAGAGGATTATCCTTGATTAAACCTTTTTACTATTATATAATACTCCATTGAAGTTACAATAATTTTGTTCTAAACAAATTTCTAAAAGGTGTAAGATTTCTGATTGAATTACCGGATTGACTTAATTAATTTGAAACTTCAAAAATCCAAAGTCCAAATTTTCCGATCACCAATTTTATGGTAGGTTCAGTAATCTTTCAGATGCTAATTTTTCCGAAGATGATGTTTCACTTCTAGAAAATGGTTTAAACACAATTTAGAGTCAGATAACGCTCGTCTCCATTTCGATCTGCTAGGAATTGAAACCAAAATAGCCCTAAATTATTCATCGCAAGCCAAACATCTAAAACACTCTTCAGCGTTATTACTTCAAAAAGAGTTCAATAGTTTTCAACCTAAGAATCCGGTAATTCAATCAGAAATCTTACACCTTCTGGAAATTTGTTTAGAACGAAATTATTTTAACTTCAATGGATTATTATATAAGAGTAAAAAAGGTTTAATCAAGGGTGATCCTCTGGGCCCTCTGCTAGCTGAAATTTTCATGAATAATATTGAAAAACTATTCAATAACATCCGTTATTCAAATACTTTATTTTATATGTAGTTTCACTGGCACAAACAGACAATTATAGTCATTCAAAACATTCATTAACAAAATTCACGATAATATTAAATTCACGTTAGAGACAGAAACAGAAAACTCCATCAACTTTCTGGATTTAACTATTACTAAAATTAACGGCAAACATGATTTTTCTATTTTTCATAAGCCATCGCATACAGATACTATTCACAGCTCATCTGCACATCATTATCCACATAAATTAGCTGCTTACTCGAAGAAAACCATAACTTTAATGACAATATCAAATTTTACACAAAGAAAATAATAGACAAAAACTCAATCTATGGAAATTTTAGAGATTAACAAAGAAAAGAATTGAGGTAGGTTACTTAATAGTCAATTAGATCAAAATCCTTCTCCTTTACTCAATCTTTTCAATTCATAAAGTAAGCAACTCGGATGGGTTTTCCAACATACCCCTTGTACTTGTACCTATTGTAATATTGAGTAGGAAATAAGACCAACGTATAAGGAATAACTCTGTTCATTAGTTTGTATCTATCTGATGAAGCCACAGTGTGGTGAAGCCGGTCATAATTTTGTTAAAATTTAGATTTTCACTATTTATTTCAATGAAAAAAAAGTCGTTTCTTTATTTTCAAGCATTTTTTGTTGCGACGTGTTCTATCTTAAATTAACCATTATGTAGTTATGAGCTTTTTATAAAAACTTTAGGAAATGTGCAGTCATCTTCCATGCTAAACAATTTTTATTTTAACGAGAAAAGTGTTATTTTTACTGCTTTTACTTTCCAATGCTATTCTATATAGGGGTTGCACAAAAATCACTTGTCAACTGAATAAAACGAAATTGTCAAGAAAACATTTTCTTCTACTACGAGAACCTATTTTCTTTACTTTATTAGAACCATATTCGAAAATAGTATTGATCGGTATTAGGTTTCCATATACCGAAAATGGCTCGTTTTCATTTTATTCGCGATTATATCAGAAACCTTCAGATAGAGTGGTTTAATTCCGAATTCCACAATGTTCATGTCAGGTTAAATGAATTTCAGCCTCTGTTTGACGCAAGCAAATTATTCAAAAATATGAAAACACTATCTGTTTGTGCAGAGTTGTTTTTGTCAAATAAACTGGCAAAAAATTACTTAAAAGAGGATATTTTCAAATTATTCATAATTCATGGCTAATGTCAATAAGTAATAGTCGAACTTGCAGAACATTTAAGGAAATGAATCCAAATTCACAACCAATTTGTAAAAAACAATTATTATATTTGATTAACGACGAAGATTTTACACTTACCGTCTTATTATTTTTATGCCTATCCATACGATCTATACATACCGCTGTTGCAGATTTCGGAATAACACGCACATCAATCAATAAAATTTTGGACCAAATTAATTTCCACCTTAACAAATTCATCAATGAATGAATCCAGGAGGCGCCGCAGTTTGGATTAATTCCTGCGAAATGTTAATCGTTCACATTAGGAAAATGCATACTTTTTACATAACATTGTATGGACCGATGAGTCGAGAAACCAGATTAAATACACGGGAGATAAATTTCCTACTCGTTTTAGCTTTAAAGTATTCAGTTTAATGTACAAAAGCTAATTTCATTCTTTTATGTAAGAAGAAAATTTAAATGGTGTAAAATATTTAGGTATTATAACTACATTTGTTTGGTAATTCTTGGACAATCTCTAGTTAAATGTATGTACTTCATGTTGGTACCAATTAGATGCTGCACCGGCCCGTTGCATACCTCAAATAACCAGCTTGTTTGATGACAGAATCATGAGATTGAGTCCATAGGATTGACCTGCAAGATCATTGGATTTTACTCTTTTAGATTTTTCTCTATTGACTGTACCTAAAGAACAAAGTTCGCCAATAAATTCCCGGGAGGAACTCTAATTTGAAGTGAGACGTGCTTTCGACATTATCAATCCCAATTAAAAGCAAAAAACAACTATAAAGTGCGCTCGTGGATTGTAAAATGCATAGAAAACATTGATGGACGATTTGAACATTTAATTTGGTTCAATTCTCGCTACTTTGTTTATGTTTGAAGATTTTGTTACATTTTATTTTTCAAAAATGTTTTCATGATTCATAACGATATCTTCATCGTTCAAAGTGAGCTAAGGCTACTCATTTCAGTTTTCTGTATCTCTTAAGTGACACAATTCCATTAAATGTTCTGCAAGTTAGACTTATCATTTTTTGACATTGTCCATGAATGAAAAATGAATTCATGAATTCTTCATCTTAGTATTTATTTACCGTTGTTTTTAACGAAAAAACTTTACATAAACAAAATTAATGTTATTTCTATTTTTAAAAATTTACAAAACGTCAAACTGTGGTCAAAATTTATAGAAACTTATATAGAGCATTGTGGAACATAGAAACTGGCAGTTTCTCTGTTTTTTCCCCCGAAAGAAATGCAGGTTTTTGATAAAATCGGGAATAAAATTAAAACGAGGCATTTTAGGTAAAGGGAAACCTAATTACAATCAATACTAATCTAAACTATGGTTCTACTATCGAAAATAGGTATTCGTATTTGAAAAAGAAATGTTTCATTGACAACTTAGTTTTTTTGTGTTGACAAGTGATCTTTGAGCTCCCTGTGTATGAAATAGCATCGGAAACTACATTGCCCTCAAAAATAACACTTTTCTCGTTAAAACAAGAAAAGTTATTAAGTTACTCAAAGCTGACTCAATTTGGTTGACACCATAATTCCGAAAATTTCGATGAAGAAAATCATAGCTTAATAGTGTTTTATTTCAGACAGGTTAGGTTAGATTAGTTTTAAAATCTTATCTGAATTGTTATTGCAAGAATTTATTTCAGAACTATCATAATCAGTGTATAGAACATATTAAGCTATTTCATCATTCCGTTTATATTCTGTGAATGTATATACAGTTACTAGAATAAAATTAGGAAAAAGTTTTTCATTCAAACACGTCCTGGATTAAAAATTGAATGTACAACTGTGATATATTTGTGAAAGAAAAAAATGTATTCTATCTAAAAAACCAAATTCGTCTATGGTTCACATTTAAAAAGCGCAAATTCGCATTATAACTAAAAAATCGTTGGAGAATAAAGAAATTTCCGTTTGAAGTTCTATTTTATGTAAAAGTGCTCATAACCTTGAGAAATTGGGTTACTGGTACTGATTTCGAAAATTTTCAATATTTTGAAAAAACTGGAAAACGGAAAAAGCAACCTTGAATCTGCTAGCAACAATGAATTCCTCACGCAAAAAGAACACGATGAAGTGAGGGTTGTTTTTCTCTATTCACAATATTTTACAAAGCTACAGTACTGAAACGTTCGAATCTGTAAATTTGCAGAACCATTCCGATCACGATGTGGCAATAATATAAGAAAGAAAGGACGTTTACATCCAACCCTTTTCGGGACGATACAATAATCGGTAGACTTTTAATTATATACGTTGTAGCTTTCTCATCAGCAGGACGTACTAGGTGATTGTATGTTTCGTTACGAAGATTGCTGTGTTCTCATAAGGTATTATGTGTCGATTCAAAAGAAGTTTTGGGGCGCGGAAACTATTTTAAGACACACGCTTATTCTATTGTAATAAAAAATAGATGTAGGAAGTAGTCAATGCTTTAAAATATGAAACAAAATACTTTCAAAGGTGTAGGAGAAGAATGTGGGGATTTGGTGGAATCTAAATGTCACTATGAAGAACGTGAAGTGACAATTGAATACGACAAACATAGAAAACGTCTTCAAGGGAAAACAAAATTATCATTTTCCAGCAAGAACCATTATATATATATATATATATATATATATATATATATATATATATATATATATATATATATATATATCATGTTATTTTGTTTATTAATTTGAAGTTTTGATTATTGAGTAGAGCAACGTAAGTATGATTGAAAATAGCCACAAACAAAAATAATCATCAATGCATGTTTATCTATAATTATTTTCAGAATCGTTGAAAACTATGTCGAACATAAGTAGGAAATAGTAAATGAAAACATCTAATTTGTAGTCAATATAACTACTACCCGAAAATGGGGAACTGATTTAACGATCAATTTCAAATTTTATCATTAGAGTAAATTGATTCAGATCTACAATTTGCAATTGTTTTAGAGCGGTACCACTTCCGGTTATACCGGACATAGAGTACAACATAGATATTTTAAAAAGTATGGTGTACTTTTTAATGTTTTTTCTTTACTAAAAGAAATCCGTGTTAAAGTATCTTTTGTCAAGGTTCGTCTTATCTGAAATTAACCACCATTGAGCAATGATTTTTTCATCAAAATTTTCGGAATTATAGTGTCCTCTTTTTCCTAAAAATGTTTGCTCAGATTCGAATCAGATTATAACTCGTTTAGTTAAACGTTTACTTAGTTTAACGAGAAGAGTGTTATTTTTGAGAGGGACTGTACTTTCCGATGCTATTATAAACCGCGTGTAACTGAAACAAGGCCACCCCTGTAACCTTTTTTCAATTTGGAATATTTTCATGAAATTTGGGAATCGGATAGAAAACATTTTGAATTTGATAAAATTAATATGTTTGACATTTTGTTTCCGCTTATGCCGGAAACGATAACTTTCGATTTTCAAATGGGACACCCTGTTTTTTTTGCTTATTTTAATTGTACATCTTATCCTATGACCTTTTGATATATTTTTGAAAGAGAAACAAAACCAAAATTTTTTATTTTGGCAATTTTCATCTTTCCTTCTAGAAGGACATGAACAGTGACAATTGGCTTAGTTCAACATCTCCTATCACGAAAATACAAGATTGTATCTAAAAATTTGATTGCTCATTTTTTACGGAGTGTCAAAGTTTTAAATTTCAGTTTCCTCAAAACGTAGGTTTTCTTCTGAGACAACCATATCGGGCCACCCGGTATTACAGAAGCAGTATTTTTTATTTTTTCTTTTATACCACCCACGTCACTCTATTCTTAACGGTTCCGGAGTTCTAGTGAACCAAGGCAATTTTGCAGTTTCCCCAATCGTTAATAATAACTACGTTGGCGATGCAAAATTTTTGTTCTTACTTCTTCTTACACTTAATATTCTGTGATCATAAAAATATCAATGTGACATATCAAAATTCCATTAATGTTAATTATCGACATTGCGAATTAGTGAATTCAGTTTTGAGTATGAATCAATACATCCAAAGTGAAAAAGTCGATATGCTCCTTATTTATGGAGAGTGCAGGCGAAATAGCGTTCAAGCTGAACAATTATACAGAGAGCGCCATCCGGAAAGATTTCATCCGAATAGAACCTATTCCTCTCAAGTTGAACGAAAATTTCGTGTGGTGCAACCTGCCGAAGAGGAGGATTCCGTTGTCGAGGAAGATACCGAAATAGACGTATTGACATTTGTTGATATTAATCCAACCACATCAACAAGAGAAATTGCCGGGGAGCTTCAAATTAGCCTCCAAAGCACATGGAGGATTTTGAAAAACCCTTAGTAGCGCTCATTTAAATCTCAACTACACAAAGCACCTGTATGTTAAAGATAGTTTTAGGCGACTCCAGTACTGTAGAGAGTACTTTAAGAAAATTAAGAAAATGAATGGTGATCCACAATATCCCACAAAGATTTTATTTAGTGACGAATCACGTTTCACGGACAATTGGATGTTTAATAGGCAGAATACCAGGTACTGGTCGCAACAAAATGAGCACAGATTTCAAGATGGAAACTTCCAAGAACGTTTTGGGTCTAATGTCTGGATGGGGATGATTGAAAGATATTTAATAGGGCCTATAAGTTTTGAAGGTTCATTGATAGGTGGGAGATATTTGGAATATTTGTGGACCCAAATACAAGATGAATTGGACGAGTAGCCATTAGCTGTTGTGAATGAAATATATTTTCAACAAGATGGTGCACCTCTTCACAACACAAGGAGGGTTTCTCGGTATCTCGACGAAATTTTTCCGGAAAAATGGGTAGGTATAAGTGGACTCATAAGATGGCCAGCTAGATCGCTAAATTTGAGTCCAGTAGATTTCTTCCTGTGGGGCCATTTGAAGAAAGAGGTTCACCAAACACCTTTTAGAATCCAACAAGAATTGGAGAACCGTTTGAGACAGGCTATTGTAGGCATTCAGCCCAACAGTTAAATAATGTTGTGAGGGGAACCATATCTCATGTGCGCTGTTGTGTTTCTGAGAATAGTGGTATTTTTGAACATTTATTATAATTAGTTCCTTTTCGCTGTTCGCTTTTTTGTTATTAACTTTGACAACCCATAAAAAATGAGCAATTAAATTTTCAGATACAATCTTGTATTTTCGTAATAGGAGATGTTGAGCTAAGTCAATTGTCATTGGTCATGGCCTTCTAGAACGAAATATGAAAATTGCAAAAATAAAAGATTGTGTTTTGTTTTTCTTTCAAAAACTGTCAAAAGGTCGTAGGATGAGATGAACAATTTAATTAAGCAAAAAAATACAGGGTGTCCCATTTGAAAATCGAAATTGGTATCGAAATTTCAAACATATTTATTTTATCAAATTCAAAATGTTGTCTTCTATCCGATTCCCAGATTTCATCAAAATATTCCAAATAGAAAAAAAGTTACAGGGGTGGCCATAGTTTTAGTTACACCCGTTATGCAGGACGTTAAAAAATCACTCAATAAAACTTAATTGTAAAAAATACGTTTTTTTCAAATACGAGTACCTATTTTTTTCACAAGAACCGTATTATGAATTAGTATTGATTGAAATTAAATTTCCCTATACCAACTAAAATGGCTCATTTTCATTTTATCCGCGATTTTATCGAAAACCTGAAGTTCCTTCAGAAATTTAAATAATTACGCCGTGAAAAGTAGAAATTGACAGAATGGATTCAATTCCGAAGCCAGTTTCTATGTTGCATGTTCTATGTGAGTTTCTATGAATTTCGGCCTCAGTTTGACGTTTGTAATTTATTTAAAAATATCAAAAACACTAATTTTGTTTTTATAGTATTCTTTTGTTGAATAAAATAGCAAATAAATAATCAAACCAGAATATTATGAATTTATTCATCATTAATTGTCAGTGTTATCAAATAATAAATCGAACTTGTAGAACATTTAACGGAAAGTATTCGAATTTACGACCAAATTGCAGGAAACAATATAGAAAAATACAACCAACATCGCCGTCTTGGGTTATTTTTATGCCAATCCGTGTGCGTCTGTACGTGCTGCTATTGAAAATTTGGGGAAAGCACGTACAACAATTGATAAAATTTTGGACAAAAATATTTTCCACCCCTGCAAATTCTCACTGATAACATCCTTGAAACCAGTAGACGCGGCGGTTAGGATTAATCTCTGCGAAATATTGATGATTCACATTCAAGAAAACCCAGCCTTCACATATCTGGGCTGTCAAAAATCCACATCAAACAAGGAAGCTACATTTCCAACATCGTTTTATTTTCAATGTATTCAGGTCAATGAAGCAAAACCATTGTCAATATTTACTTTATGAAGAGAAACTACATTTGTTTTGGACAATCTCCTGTAAAATGCCCTGATTCATGTTGGCACCAATTAAATGATGCTCCGGTCCATTGCACACCTCAGGTATCGGAGGAGTTAACTAGCTTGTTTGAGGACAGATGTATAAGGAGACTGGGTCCATGGAAATGGTTTGCAAGATCTCCGGATCTTACCCCTTTAGATTTTTATCTATTGGTCTGAGTGTAAGTAAATGTACATACAATAGCATCGGAAAGTACCTTGCCCTAAAAAAATAACACTTTCCAATATCAATATTTTTAGGCAAAGAAGATAACACTATAATTCAGAAAATTAAAAAAATCATAGCTCATTGGTGGTTAATATTACATAGGACAAATCTGAACAAAAAATGTTTGAAAAATATAAAAAGTACACCATGCCATACTAAATAGCAAAGTTGTGGTCAATATCCGGTACAACCGGTAGTCGAACCGCTTTGAAAATAATTGCAAATAATAATAATAATAATAATAATCAGAGTTCTTGAAGACAACAATGACACCGGCGCACGTCTCTGCAGGTCAACATGAACAATAAATCAATTAAAACCGACGAGATACCCATACGTCGTGGAATTTTTCAAGGAGACTCTTTGAGTCCACTATGGTTCTGTTTAGCTATGAACCCATTGTCCTCAATTCTCAATAGAACAGGATACGGAGAATCAATTGGATGATTTGCTGAAAACTGTCAGTGAGTTCTCGGCAGATGTTCATATGAAATTCGGGATTGAAAAATGTAAGACCCTGAACATTCAAAGAGGGAAAGTCATAGGTGGTGAAACACAACTTCCAAACGGTGATTTTATACAGTGCATGAGGAATGGCGAAACAACAAATATCTAGGATACCAACAAGCCAGATTGCTAGACCAAAAACAATCAAAGGAGAAGATTCGTTCAGAATACAGTCAGCGTCTGAAGGCTGTGCTGAGATCAATGTTGAACTCGGGGAATCTAGTCAAGGCAATTAACACCTACACCATTCCAGTGTTGCTTAACTCATTTGGAATAATCAGATGGACTAAGACAGAACTGGATGATATTCAGAGAGGAGACCCGAACGATGCTAACAAAGTACAACAACCATAATCCAAAATCGTCTGTGATACGAACAACTTTGAAGCGGAAAGAAGGAGGACGCGGATAAATAGATGTTGTCAATTTACACACCGAACAGATAAAAAATCTCAGAGAATTCTTCTCAGCAAAAGCTCTCACTTCTGTCCTCCATATAGTGGTATCGTTGGCAGATAAGGGATATACACCTCTAAATCTTGCTACCAGAGATGACCTGCTGAATCTACCGTTCCTATTAGATACTAAAAACAAGAGCAATGGTCAAGAAAGGAATTGCATGGACGACATCACCATGAGATGAATCAACCACACATCGACAGAGAAGCTTCCAACAAATAGTTGATGAAGGGAGAATTATTCGCGGAAACAGAAGGATTCCTTATGGCCATCCAAGACCAAGTGATCGCTACAAACAACTACAAAAAATATATTCTGAAGGACGGAACATTACAAACAGATAAATGCAGAAAATGCCATATAAGATCGGAGACTATACAGCATATTACGTCCGGATGCGAACAACTGGCCAATACGGACTATCTATCCGGCATCTATCTTCACAGGCATAATCAAGTGTAAAACATTATCCATCAGAAACTTGCACACAAGTACGGACTTCTGAATACCTTTCAACTTTCAAGTATCAACCAGCGCCCATATTGGAAAATGACTCTATCAGATTATACTACGATAAGCCTGTTATCACTGACAGAATGTTGACGAATAATAGGCCGGACATAGTGGTGTATGATAAGAGAGCCAGAACAGCAATGCTGGTGGATGTCGCCATACCGAATAATAACAACGTGCTTAACAAGTTCCAGGAAAAAAAGTCCAAATACACAGACCTTGCCATTGAGATCAAGCAGATGTGGCACCTCGATAAAATAGATATCGTTCCTGTCATCATTTCTTTTACTGGGTAGATAGCCTTAAGAAATTAGAATTGTATAGGAATACCTATATAGAAATGCAAAAAGCTGTAATTCTTAATACATGTAGGATAGTTAGGAAATTTATGTTAAGTATATTGTAATCGAGCCTATTCCATTTGATTACTGAATCTGGGAAAGGTAAATTATATCCAGCTAACAGCTGAGATAGTGCATAAGTCCACGATAATAATAATAATAATAAAATGGCTTTTAATGCTTCAGTAGAATTACATTATACCTTAAACATACTTATGTTAAGGTATCAAAATGAAAAAAAGCCTAAAAAATAAAATCTGAATTCCATGACAACAAAATGAACAATATCAGAAGCAGAGGCTCGAACATTCTTAAATGTCTCGCATGTTCGCTTCTTCAATATTCATCAGCCAAACAAATACCTTAAAAGTTCATACTTTACATAGTTTTTTCCTTTCTTCCTTTTTTTCAGAGTCAGACTAGTCACTTTTAATTTTTAAAGCACATTTTAGTTAAAAATCACAATTTGGTTTAAAGTCATAGTTTGGTTTAAAGTCACAGTTTAGTTTAAAGTTACATTTCGGTTTTAAATCGTCACATTTTGATTTTGAATAGTCACATTCTGTTTTAAAATTACATTCCGGATTTGTATTATAATATTTCAGTTATAAGTCACATTCAGTTTTGTCTTTTTTTGTAGTTCTGTTTTTTTTCTTTCTGTTTTGCTATAGTTAGAGCAATATTCAGGTTTGCGAGAAGGCTTCGAACTGTTCATACACACTGATTAATAATGTTTTCTACTTTATGTCGACCCGCATTTACTATCCAAATTTGCATAAATGATTTGAATCTTTTTGGAGTTTTTATTTCCCTGAGCTCTTTCGGAATATGCGAGTAGATCCTTGGAGCGAGGTAGGCACTAGCTCTTTGACCAATCCGTTTTTCTGCCTCGGTGTTTTTGTAATTACTATGCTTCGCTCGAATGTAATATGCGTGGTCTAGGGGGAGTCAACACAATTTTTTTAGTGAATTCATGAACGGCAAGTTTGCAGAAGTATAGCTGTATGACATCTAGGACTCTAGCGGTTTTGAAAAGCTCTTCACTCGAATGTGTTTTAGTCTTGTAATACATGATTTTAAGTACATACTTCTGGATCACTTTAACTCTTTCTAGATGACAATCGTAAGCTGATCCCCACGCAATGTTTTCGTACTTTAAGTGTGACTGTACTAGTGCATAATAAAGTTTTTTGAGATGTTCAACATCCATTTGCTTTTTCAGGAAATAGAATTTATGCAATAAACCTCGAATTGAGGCACAGTCACAAATGTCTGTCTATAATTACACCTAAATATTTGACATAACCCAATGCAGATTCCTCAATTTGTTTGTTTTCATCAACAGTAGGAGATCCTAGTCTAGGTAATCCAGATTCATATGAAGTGAATGTTAGTAAGCAGATTTTTTCAAGTAGTTAATTGTTGATTAGTATCTATTAATTGTAGATCAGTATCTATTTACTCTAATTCCAAAATTTGAAATAGATCGAAATTTAACCTGTTCCCTAGATACTTCTAATGGTCCCTTTAGCGCGGACACCTTGTACACGCATGACTATGGCGAGATGTGCAGAAAGTATTTGAAGATCACAAATTGGCAACCGTGTAAACGCGCGGTCAGGCTGTTGCTGAGGTCACTTATGTTTGTTGTTGCATGATTTTAGAAGCTTTCGGAGCGGATCTTCAGAAACAAACAGCGGCACAGCAAATGAGAACTGCAGCAGCTTGTGGCAAGTGCATTAAGGCTCTTAAATTCAAGAACAAGGGCAATTTTCAAGTTGAAACCCAAAGACATAATAGTTGTGTAAAACAAAATATCAAAAATCCTAGTATGTTGTCGCATTTGTTTCATCTAACATCAGTTTTGATTAGATTGGATGGTATTGCTGACGCAATTATTCATACAAAAATGCAAGCAGTATATCAGATTATTTTTTGTAACATGCAATGCTTTCCGCCGAGTTCAAAGCAGGCATAAAGCGATAGCTATCCATAGCCACCATGTTGCTGCGCATCTCGTAGGGTCGTCGGCGTCGTGCTCAATGATTCGAGCAGACATATATTATTTTTGTGGCCGGGGGTGTAAATATGATGTCACGAAGCCATTTGTTAGCTCCCTGCACACCACCGCCAACAGGAAACCGCCGCCGCCGAGGTGTCAAATTCGCCTGTATTTATGAGCATAGCGGGTCGCCAACTCGAAGCTTGGCTATGTTGGCATGTTATATCATATACCGGATTACTCTCCAACTCCTTTTTCTCATTTTGTTTGTACGATCGTATATTCTTCACTAAGATTTCAATTTTATCGGCCGTAGATGAGAATTAGTTTTCGAGATAAAGTTATCAAAAAAAAGTTTTGCCATTCAAACCCATTTCGAATCATTTAATTGAAGGAAACGACGAATCGAAAAATTTCGATCGAAACTGCGTAATCAAAAGAAGCTGCCCTTCTAAGAAATCTAAAATTTAAAAATACATTCGTGATTTTTAGTTAATAATAAAACAAGTAATGTGTTTTTGGGAATTTTACTTAATAATTATGATTCGTAACGCGTTTCACTACACCGTAGCTTCTTCAGACGAATGAATGTACAGAAAATAAGAATGAGAATATAAATATAAATGTTCTTGAGTAATTGAAAGCTTATTGGGTTGCTTCTTCTTAAGTGCTTATTTATGACAGGTATATCCAATAAAATTAAGGAATAGATTGCTCCCCGAAGAGTTTCAATAGAAGTGAAGGGCTTAAATCGACTTGTTCATTGATGAGTCTACCTGAGTGTTTGTATTTGTTGATTTCTAAAGTTTCCCAAAGATCTACCATCCAATATTTATTATTTGTATGAAAAATTTCAAAATGTGGGTCGAAAAAGTGATTATTTTCTAAGAGATGATTCGCGTAATTTGAATCTGAGTTTTTATTTGAAAAACTGCGTTTATGTTCCGATATCCTAATATTAAAATTTCTATGTGTTCTACCAATGTAGAAATTATCACAGTCATTGCAATTCAATCTATAAACACCTGATTTATTGGTTTTACCTGATTTGGTTTTATTATTTATTATATATTTGCCTAAATTATTATTAGTTTGAAAGCTATGTTCAAATTATTGCTACTCAAGAATGGTTTCAATTTCTCACTTGTAATGCCAACGTAGGTTAAGGTGTTGAATTTTTGATTCAATTTATCGACAGGGTAAAGTTCATTCAATGCGATTCTACTTTGTTTTTTATTTAAAATATCATTTATTAGTTTGGGATTGTAACCATTATTTTTGTCTATTTGTTTAATCAAATTTAATTCTTTGTTGAAATTTTCTGGTGATAACGGGATGTTAATCAATCTATGAATGAAACTATTGAATGCTGACATTTTATGTTGATACGGATGACACGACGAGTTATGTATTATAATATCTGTATGTGACGGCTTATGGTAAATTGCGAAAACATGTTTTCCATTTTCATTCGAAATTGTTACGTCTAGGAAATTTATCGAATTATTGCTTTCTATTTCGGTTGTGAATCCAATTTTGGATGTAATGAATTTGTATGATTTTCGAAAATTTTTAACACCTCAACCTACGTTGGCATTACAAGTGAGAAACTGAAATCATTCTTGAGTAGCAATAATTTCAACGTAGCTTTCCAAACTTATAATAATTTAGGCAAATATATAAAATATAATAAAACCAAATCAAGTAAAAACAATAAATCAGGTGTTTATAGATTGAATTGCAATGACTGTGATAATTTCTACATTGGTAGAACACATAGAAATTTCAATACTAGAATATCGGAACATAAACGCAGTTTTTCGAATAAAAAATCAGATTCAACTTACGCGAATCATCTCTTAGAAAATAATCACTCTTTCGACCCACAGTGTGAAATTTTGCATACAGATAATAAATATTGGAAGGTAGATCTTTGGGAAACTTTAGAAATCAACAAATACAAACACTTAGGTAGACTCATCAATGCACAAGTCGATTCAAGCGCTTCACCTCTATTGAATCTCTTCGGGGAGCAAACTTTTCCTTAATTTTATTGGATATACCTGTCATAAATAAGCACTTAAGAAGAAGCAACCCAATAAGCTTTTAATTAATTAAGAACATTTATATTTGTATTCTCATTCTTATTTTCTGTACATTCATGCGTCTGAAGAAGCTACGGTGTAGTGAAACGCGTTACGAGTCATAATTATTAAGTAAAATTCCAAAAACACATTACTTGTTTTTATTATTGATAATGGAATTTCATCAAGTAAAAGCCTCCCAAATTCAAATGATTTTTAGTTAACAATTTGATATTCTAGCATTCAGAAAATCTAGTCTACTATATAAATCTGTTTTTTATCAAAACAAAACATTTCAACGAGATCTATATGCTCGAAAATTTCATTTGACACCTTTCCTTGAATATCTTCAGGATCTTTTCAATAACTGAAAATGGTTTCGGCAGCTATGAAAGTACTGCATTTGTGACAAAATTTTAGAATAAATCGTGAACACCATGAAAGTGAATGTTGTAATTGAAATGTGATTTGCGAGGTATTATAGTCGTGTGACAGAAGTTATGCATTGACGTGAAATAGGATGAAGTCGAAAGAAGAATTTTGGAAATAAAAAAGGATTGTTGAATTTGCTTATAAACTTAATAATTTGAAAGTTGATGTAACTACAAATCCACAGTTTTATATTTTTCTTTCACTTGGCATATAATGTGAATTGTTACAACAGAAACTTACGTCTATGCAATATCTACCTTCCCAATACTCAACAATTTAGGTACTCAGATTTAGAAAAACTAATTTTGAGCTTTCGAAATCATTCATCTTTTTTAGAGACTTCAATGTACAATGGGGATCCCTATTCACAGATTCTGGAGGTGTCATTATATGAAAAAATATTGACAATCATAATCTTGTAGTTCTGAACGATATCAGTCCCACCCACTTCAATTCATATAAAGCGAAGGCTGTGTTCCAGCTCCCTTGCCAACTCAATTGAATTCTTAGTGTCAGGTATCTGTTATTGCTCCACATAAAAGGCCCCGAGCCAATTGAACCAATTTTCTCAACTTAATTCATCGAGCGAATTGGCTTACTTACGCAGGAAAGACATATGGATCTGAGAACGGTTTCATTTCTTATAAATTCCATATCGATTCGACGCTCAAAAATCTCAAAAATATCGTACCTCCCCAGAGAAATAGCAATCTGCAAAACCTCCATGAAGAACGGGAACAAACATGTTTCCTAGTGGTACGCAGATTGCTAAGAAGCTTTACAGAACACCAAAAAGCTAAAAACAAGTATACAAGACCAAAAATCATTATAGTGTACAAAATAGAATATAATCGCATTAAAGCATTGTTCAAGAAAGTTTACTAATCGAGAAAGAAGAACACAACGTGGAAGGAAGAAGAATAAATGAAAAATATAGAGATGGAAAAGTTATGAGTCATTTTGAGGAAATAGCGAATAACTTTGCTCATATACTATATGGTCAAGGTACTAGTAATGATAATATTTGTTTTTGGGAATTGGAATTCAAGGAAGAAAAGAAATCCCAACATCTTTAGTTCACACGATTATGACCTAAGAAAGAGTTAAACTACCTTGGTCGAAATTAGAGAGTCATTAGGGACAGTAGATAAAACAAGCGCCAGATGCGACAAAATCTCATATGGTCTCATCAAACACGTACTAGAACAAACATTGATGCACTTAACGTTTATCTATAAAAAGAGAGAAGAATGCCAAGAAGCTTTTGTAGAACCTCGTAACGTGCTAAAATCACGTCACAGCTATTTGAATTCAAAACACCTGATTCCAATCAGTCCTAGATCTATGCCCAAACGTTACGCCACTGGCTGACAGTCTAGTTCGCATATTCTAATTTCATATGTTATATTCCACTAGGTTTGAGAATCTTCACTTTCCTTCTTTCTTCTGCCAACCTTCCAACTAATTAGTTCAACTTCATATTTGATTGTATTTGAAATAATTATATTATATGAAAGTTCTCTAATGAAAATTAGAGATATATCTATATCTTAAATATTGTATAGTGACCTATATTAAAAATATATGGTAAGATGAAAGTTCATCTAGCAGAATGCCGCACTTAACCTTGAAAATATGATTTTTAATTTTTCCTTACAGCATTTTTTCTTATTAACTGCTTGAATGCCTTATAGTAGCTATTAGAAAATTCAAATTCTGCTCTACAGAATTTGTATTTTTCTCAAGTATGGTTTCATAATGGTATTTCTTCAGTTCATTTAATTCTTTTATAATGACCTTGATAGATATCTCATTGATAAACTCGATCAAAATAATTTTCCTGAGTAGAAAACGATAAAAGTAACTCAAACTCCAAAATTCAATCATTATTTCATTCATTTTCAAGTAATTTTCGTGAAATTATCATGTAAATCATAAAATTCTTTCAACTTTTCAAAATGGTTGCCAAACATCAGTAATTTTATTTGTAAATAGTTATTGTAGATGCTTCCTTCGTTCGTATTTAGCTTCACTTTTAATTGTAAATAGTTTTTGTAGATACTTCGCTTTTTATGTAGCTTCTCTTTAATTGTAAATAGTTTTTGTAGAAGCTTCCTCGCTTTTATGTAACTTATCTTTTGATTCTATGACCTACCTCAACAGCTAGCATCAGTTTACTTTCAGAATCTCTGTTACTTTTCCTGTTGATTCTTGTCTTCAAATAGTGTGAGACCCACGTTATTTTCAAAAAAAATTTTCAAAATGGTTGCCAAACATCAGTAATTTTTTGTAAATAGTTTTTGTAGATGCTTTCTCGCTTTTTATGTAGCTTCTCTTTTAATTGTAAATATTTTCTTGTAGATGCTTCCTCGCTTCATGTGTAACTTATCTTTTAATTCTATGACCTACCTGAACAGCTAGCATCAGTTTACTTTTTAGAATCTCTGTAACTTTTCCTGTTAATTCTTATCTTCAAATAATATTAGACTCTCATTATTTTGTTACTTTAAATTCCCTGGTGAAGCTGGCTGTTACGTTAGAGCATAGAATATCTTGATGATATAAACACCTCAAAAAAGTCTAGGGAACACTTCTGAATATCGATATATCGTATCCAGAATGATCAACATGGATGATTTTTTTTAAGAAATGAACAACTGCATCAATTTATCACCAAATTATGTAGAGTGCCGCAACAGATTTCAGTTTTTTTCATAAAAAACTAAAAGTGCAGCAGATGCGACGCTGCTTTATAATCATTTCATGTATTCGGTGTTTGAAATCAGTTAGTTGGCACTTTGTTTCTGTTGTAAGCACAAATAAAAGATTCAAGTTTTGTGATTCGACCATGGAAAGACGACATTTGACTAGAGAAGAGATGTTACGAGCCGTTGGCATGCTCCAAGCTGGGAGCTCACAACAGGAAGTATCCAGGGTTCTGGGAAGTAGCCCAAGTGTCATAAACCGTTTATGGTCGCGTTTCAATGAAACAGGTAGCGTAGAAGAACGCCATACAGGTCGTTTCAGGATTACTACAGTCACCCAAGCCAGAAGAGATCGTACTACCAAAGCATCTCAATTAGCTCAAGAGGTATCACGAGTTCATAATATACAAATTTCCGACCAAACTGTGAGAAATCGACTGCACGAAGGTCAACTCCACTCCAGACGTCCTTTAAGAGTTCCACAACTGACCCATGGAAATCGCGCTGCCCGTATAGTTTGGTGCCAAGAACAAGTAAATTGGGATCAAGAGAGGTGGGCCACAGTTCTCTCCAGTGATGAATCTAGATTCAGTTATTATCCCGATTCGGGAAGAATGCGAATATGGAGGGAACCTGGAAAGCAAAACCGTCTCCAGCATGCTCGAGAAGTTGTTAGACAGGGAGGCGGATCAGTGATGTTTTGGGGAGGTATACGCCTTAGTGGAAGAACTGACCTCGTTTTCATACAGAACAACCTCACGGGAAATTCTTACGCAAATGAGATAGTTTTACTGTAGAGTAACGTATCTCCAAACAATGGGTCAAAATCCACTCTTCCAACAGGATAATGCCCTCCTCATCGTGCAAGAGTTGTCTTGAACGTTATTGAAGAGAATGATATCGATTTTCTACCGTAGCCATTCTGATCTCCAGATCTGAATCCCATCGAGCATGTGTGGGACACCCTAAAAAGAAATCTCCTGCGTCAAAACGTCTTCCATCATGAACAGGAGCTTCGATTAGCAGTTCAGGGGGCTTGGAATGACTTAGGCCAAAATGTAATAGACAATTTAATATTGAGCACGCCCCGACGATGCCAAAGTGTCATTAATAACAGAGGTGGACCTTCTGGGTACTGAAAAATATAAGTGCTTCTATATCGTTTCGAAAATATTAGTTTTTGTGTTTCACCAAATTTCGTCATTTTCAAATTTCGAATTTTTTTATGATAGGTGCTTTGGAAAAGTCAAATATTATTTTGTTTTCTTGAGAATACATTATAAACAATACATCCTAACAAAAACCGAAAGATTTCTATAAATTCGAATCATCAAATTCATATTTTAAAGATATTGGTAAGTGTTCCCTAGACTTTTTTGAGGTGTTTATGTCTAGCACGTGAAATTCATTCGTAGGTGGAGAGTCGTAAGTGGAGCCCAGAGGTCGAAATATAATTCCTATCTGAAGCCCTGAGGTCTAGATGAATCCGAAGTTGAAATAGAGATTTTCACTCCATACGCAGCACTAAGAGACTTTTGGAACTTGATCTCACATAGACGACTTCTGCCTCATCTGTCTCTACAGGACCAATAATTTTTGACCAAGATAAGTCTCATTAATTGTACATATAGAAAGAAGCATTTGTTGGTATTGTATGCTATAACTTTTAATGATAATTATAATATGTAATTAAATATTTGAGTAGAACTACCTAGACTTTTTCTCCTACAGAAATAGCCAGCTATTGACCAAGACAGCTGGTAAGGTGCAAAGGTCAAATCTAAGAACGCATAATATCTAAGCGATTTATTTAGTTTTTAAATGTTCTTCTTCTCAGTTTGATATTGAATAAGTATAAGTTGAGTCTCAGAAGACGAGCTATCAAAATAAAAGCAAATTTTGGGCATACCTTACGAGAATTTCTATTATTTTTTTAGGGAATAACATACAATCCAAATAATTCAAATTCAATAATTTTTTACTCGAAAACGGTTGGAGATACAAGAAAAATTGAAGTGTCAAAAAGGTTTCTAAATTGAACGAAAATGACGAAAATTGATTGTACGCTGATCAGTGGCGTACTGCAAAAAAGTTTGAAAGGGCAAAAGAAGACATGGCTCCGGAAATAAAACACCTTGTAGATTCTAGTAAAAATTTAGGACGAGTAATAATGGAGGCTGTAAAAAATAGCTTGCATTCAAAATTTCGGCTGAATATCTCAAAAACTGAAGGAGTTTTAAAGAAAAAACCAATTTCAACACCATGTAGCTTCGTAACCAAGCTTTTGCGGACCTATGTTTATATGAACTTTTTTTCTTAAAATTGCACGTAGATTTACCCCCTTAAGTAGTGGCATACTATTATGTAACACCTTGTAGATTTCTGGAGCCATAAACATAGGAATCCTGAAGCTGAAGAGGCAATATGGTTTGATCTCATCAAGTACCAATAATAAGGTAAGATAAAATAATTTAGTGAAAAGTTATTGTAATGAAATATTTGTTTCCGATATTCTACAGCCTGAAGGTGTGACACGAGGCAAACGCCGCCACGCAGAGATGTACGAAATAGCATGTTTGCATGCACAAGGGTTACGGGTAGGCATCGTTAAATTATTCCGGAAGATGCACATCGACGTCCGTTGGGCTTTTCGCTCTGCAAATTGCACTGTTAAATGGATGGATGAATTTTTCTTCTGTCAATGCCGGCCGAGGGTTATAGGACTTTGTACCTACATAGTGCCTTTACGCACTTTTGATCATTTCTATGGCAATCAGTCCAATTCGTATTGTTAATAATCGTTGTCGTGGATGACAATTTAATAATCATAAAATATGATGAAATTTTCTTTCATTGAAAAATGATAAGATTATCAAAATCGAAATAATTTATTCCTTTTTTCTTTTCATTTGCTTTTATAGTTACAATTGAATTTGGAAGGCTTTTACTTATTAAAATTCCATTATCATAATAAAAACAAGTACTGTGTTTTAAGGAATTCTACTTAATAATTGCGATTCGTAACGCGTTTCACTACACCGTAGCTTCTTCAGACGAATGAATGTACAGAAAATATAAATATAAATGTTCTTGAGTAATTAAAAGCTTATTGGGTTGCTTCTTCTTAAGTGGTTATTTATGACAGGTATATCTAATAAAATTAAGGAATAGATTGCTCCCCGAAGAGATTCAATAGAGGTGAAGGGCTAAAATCGACTTGTTCATTGATGAGTCTACCTGAGTGTTTGTATTTATTGATTTCTAAAGTTTCCCAAAGATCTACCTTCCAATATTTATTATCTGTATGCAAAATTTCAAACTGTGGTTCGAAAGAGTGATTATTTTCTAAGAGATGATTCGCGTAATTTGAATCTGATTTTTTATTTGAAAAACTGCGTTTATGTTCCGATATTCTAATATTAAAATTTCTATGTGTTCTACCAATGTAGAAATTATCACAGTCATTGCAAATCAATCTATAAACACCTGATTTATTGTTTTTGCCTGGTTTGGTTTTATTATTTTTTATAATTTGCCTAAATTATTATTAGTTTGGAAAGCTATGTTGAAATTATTGCTACTCAAGAATGATTTCAGTTTCTCACTTGTAATGCCAACGTAGGTTAAGGTGTTGAATTTTGTTTCAATTTATCGACAGGGTAAACATCATTCAATGCGATTCTACTTTGTTTTTATTTAAAATATTATTTATTAGTTTGGGATTGTAACCATTATTTTGGCTAATTGTTTAATCAAATTTAATTCTTTGTTGAAATTTTCTGGTGATAACGGGATGTTAATCAATCTATGAATAAAACTATTGAATGCTGACATTTTATGCTGATATGGATGACACGACGAGTAATGTATTATAATATCTGTATGTGACGGCTTATGGTAAATTGCGAAAACATGTTTTCCATTTTCATTCGAAATTGTTACGTCTAAGAAATTTATCGAATTATTGCCTTCTATTTCGGTTGTGAATCCAATTTTTGGATGTAATGAATTTATATGATTTTCGAAAATTTTCAACTGTCTATCTGTTCCTGTGAAGCAAATAATGATATCGTCTACATAGCGATACCAGTATAAACAATATTTACTGAGTGGATGATTATGAATTAGTTTCTCTAAGTTATTCATGAATATTTCTGCTAACAATGGACATAACGGATAACGAAAAGTCTTCTTTGATGATTTTTGCTGTTTGATGTTCAACTAAAATATTATCTTTGTAGATTCTTTTGAGAATGATTTCGGAGTCTATGCCTAACTGTTCAAAATTAGTTCTATTATGTTTTGGATGTAAATTATGTTTGAATCCGAAATTATGTTTTTTTCTAATAGATCTTAGTTGATGTTATATTTTTGTGGTTGTGTAAAATCGGTATCAGTTAAATTAGTGAATCTGTCGAAAAAATTTATGGTCTGAAAATTTATCAGTTGAAGGTTTGGGTGGAGAAGTTTTGAATTTAAGTGAATTCAACTTTTTCTGTTGTTGCTGAAACTTTTTATGAATTAAAATTTTGACATCGTATCTGGATTCAGAGTCTAAAATATCAAACTCAACAGAGTGCAATCTAAACAATAATTCCGTATGGATTACCTTCAAATATATGTTGGCAACGTCCCTCCTGTTGTACTGGATCTTCATATCCTCTTTGAGCCATATGCGTTTGCGTTTCTCGATTACTCTTCTTGGTGGTCCACTGTTGTTATGTGTCTTCAACCTTATAAAATTGGGAGTCAATCTGTTTTTCAAGCACATTGAGTAAAACCATATATTCTGAGTATGAACTGCACATCTTAGTAGTATTTTGAAATATTACAAAGCCAAAAAGCCGGTATCAGCTTTCTTTAACATTTGAATTTGGGAGGCTTTTACTTGGTAAAATTCCATTATCAATAATGAAAAGTATAATAATAATATTAAGTAAATTTATTATGAAGGACGGAACATTACAAACAGATAAGTGCAGAAAATGCCATATGTGATCGGAGACTATACAGCATATTACGTCCGGATGCGAACAACTGGCCAATACGGAGTATCTTCACAGGCATAATCAAGTGTGCAACATTATCCACCAGAAACTTGCACACAAGTACGGACTTCTGAACACCTTCCAGCCATATTACAAGTATCAACCGGCACCCGTATTGGAAAATGACTCTATCAGATTATACTACTATAGGCCTGTTATCACTGACAGAATGGTGACGAATAATAGGCCGGACATAGTGGTATATGATAAGAGAACCAGGACAGCAATGCTGGTGGATGTCGCCATACCGAATAATAACAACATGCTGAATAAGTTCCAGGAGAAAAAGTGCAAATACACTGACCTTGCTATTGAGATCAAGCAGATGTGGCACCTCGAGAAAATAGATATTGTTCCTGTCATCGTATCCTCGACTGGGTTAATACCCAAAACTTTGCATGATAGTCTTAAAAAATTAGAATTGCATAAGAACACCTATATAGAAATGCAAAAAGCTGTAATTCTTAATACATGTAGGATAGTTAGGAAATTTATGTCAAGTATATTGTAATCGAGCCTATTACCTTTGATTGCTGAATCTGGGAAAGGTAAATTATATCCAGCTAACAGCTGAGATAGTGCATAAGTCCACGATAATAGATATTAAGTAAAATTCCTTAAAACACAGTACTTGTTTTTTATTATTGATAATGGAACTTTATCAAGTAAAAGCCTCCCAAATTCAAATGTTCTTCTCCATGAACATTTCAAGATCAAGACAAGATAAATCCGTTCAGCCGTTCTCGAGTTTCAGCAAAACTAACGAATAGCAATTGATTTTCATATATACAGATATAACTTCCTTCAAAAGTTCCAAAAATCGAAACCGTCCAGAGATTAACTCAAAAAAAGAAGTTACAACAGATGATTGTACTGCACTTTATGTTTCTTCAAAATATGACTACAAAAGTTGGGTTTTCATAAAGTAAAATAATTCAGGATATTAATAAAACTATTTAATTCAAAGAAATGCACAGGATTATTTTTACATGTTACCAAATTTGTATACTGAGGACTGTACATTTCTAAGATATAGACTCGACGAGAAACGAAGCAAAAAAGAACTGAGAATTGGAATCAATGATGCTTTGACATCAGTCATGATGACTGACGAGGTGGTGATATGTAAAAAGTTAAAACTTGAAACCGATGGAACATGTTTGTGTATACTATAATGACTGGCAAAGGAGATCTTTCAGAACCATCAAGAGGTGCTTATGAAATGTTTCATAAATAGTTTCGATCATCATTGGGATTAAACTATAAACAGTATGCTCATATCAAGGAGATTCGGATATTTTCGATAAAATCAATATTTCAAAAGTGTTTCTATGGCACACGTTTGTTGCTTAAGTTCAGTTCCAGCCACCCTTTATAATTTCAGATATGTATGCTCATAGGTATATGAAGCTTTAGAACGCCTGATTTGTTGATACCAAACGGTTTCATGCTGAAATGCTCTAACTGGCAAATTACTTCCGCAAATCGGTCAAGGGTTGAACGGCTGTAGAGGGTTGCTTGAAAAATATCCTGTGTTATGCCCCATATCCATATATTTGTCGGACCTCTTTGATGTTTGTAACTTCAGGGTTCTAAGTATATGCTCACTTCATTTGAACTCTTTCAACTCTCTCGTTCTGAAAGGTTCTAACTCCAAGAAATATTAATTGATCACTAGTATCACTTCCTTTGTTTCAAATATAGGTATTCCCCAAATTAAATGAGAAATTTTATCTGACCTTCTGCTTTTTTCAATTAAGAAACTCAGCCAAAGTTTCTGCTGCGAATAGGTAACAAACCTCACCCACTCTTTTATTCGAGATTCAGGGTGTTTAAGTTTCAAGAAAACTATCGTTTTTGTTCAATTTTAAGGCTATTGACGTTAAATTTGAAGCATTTATCATTCTTTTAGTGTTACATGTTGAATAACAATAGAATCTCTGGGAAACTCGTAGATGGGAACGGAGATCTGGTACTGGACATAGAACGGAAGCTGGAAACGTGGAAAACGTTATATATTTATATCGAAAAACTATGCAAAGACCAGAGATTAGAAACCCACGGAATAGTAAATGCATCATCTGGACTTTGTAATACAATGGACGAAGTAGAAAAAGCATTATGAACTGCTAAAAATGGAAAAGCAACCGGTCCAGACGAAATTCTAGTAGAAGTATTTAGAGAACAACGGAAAGAAAATATTACTTAAACTTTTCGACGTAATTACGAGACAGGAATCATTCCAAAAATTGGCTAAAATCCACGTTTATTCTGATATCCAAAAATCAACTCTGTCCAATGCAAGATTACCGCTCTATAAGTTTAATGAGCTATGTTCTCAAAATTTTTCTTAAAATAATACACCTAAGAATCCACCGAAAGCGCATATAGGCGATACTCAGTTTGGCTTCCGGAATAGACTGGGTACTAGAGAAGCCCTTTTCAGCCTGCAGGTTTTGATACAAAGGAGTAGACGCGTTAACTGTGATGTCCAATTGTGCTTCATCGATTTCGAGAAAGCATTTGATCGAGTACAGACAACAAAATGATCCAAATTTTAAAAAATACCGAAATTGTAGGAAAAGACATAAGAATCGTAGGAAACTCATACTGGCAGCAGATGGCAACGATAAGAGTTGAAAACCAAACTACAGAAGACATAGAAATAACAAGGGAGTAAGGCAAGGATGCGTCCTATCATCACTAATTTTTAATTTGTATTCAGAGCGGATGTTTGCAAAGGCTCTAGGCGAGAGCGATGAAGGCATTACCATCAATGGAATAGCCATAAACAATTTCCGCTACGCAGATGACACTGTCATTATGGCCAGTAATGCAGAGGGTCTCCAACAGCTCATGGACAACATTATGGATTCATGCGGACGTTACGTTTTGAAGTTGAATATCAACAAAACCAAGTACATGATTATGTCCAAGCAGGCACAACCTAATGGAGTAATACAAATAAATAACACACAGTTGGATAAAGTTGAAAGAATGACATACCTGGGAAGTACGATCAATAGCAATTGGGATCATTCAGTAGAAATAAAGCATTGTATTGAATCTGCACGAAATGTATTTATTGAATTTAGAAGAGTATTATGTAGCCACAATATCAATTTGCTTCTAAGAACTCGACTTCTACGATGCTACGTATTTTCAGTACTCCTATATAGTGTTGAATCTTGGACACTTACAGAAAGCTCCATTGAAAAGCTGGAGGCTTTCGAATTGTGGACCTACAGGAGGATGTTGAAGATCAGCTGGGTGGACCCAGTAAGAAACGATGAGGTTTTGAGAAGAATGAGAAAACAAACGGAAATAGTAAAAACAATAAAAACAATTTTGGCCATGTGGTAAGACACCCTGATAAATACTTCTCCAACTTATAATGCGAGGGAAAATTGCCGGTAGACGTAGTGTTGGAAGAAGGAGAACATCCTGGCTGAAAAATCTATGTCAATGGTTCAACATAACAACAACATCTCTATTTAGAACAGCAGTAAATAAAGTAATGATAGTCAGCATGATAGCCAACATTCGATAGTCGGACAAGGCACTCTAAGAAGAAGAAGTGTTACATGATTCGATATTCAACATTGTTGTGTGACAATCAGTTAGGATAATATTTTTTTTGGGTCGCCTCGCCTTATCTCCCCCCGAATCTCTTTCGTGTCATCTTGGTTATTTCAAATAGCATAATGTATGTTTTCATTTTATTCTTATATATATATATATATATATATATATATATATATATATATATATATATATATATATATATATATATATATATATATGTTTTACTGGGAATCGGTGTTTGAGGTTAAAACTTATAATTTGTAGAGTGTTTTTACGCCTTTCGGCACAGGACCATCATCAGAAAACATTCATCTCTGCACAATTATTATCTTAAACAAAAATCATAATCTCAGTAAAACACATAATACAATTCTTACGTTAAAAGCTATTCACCTTACACATTCTCTCTTGACATCATTATCATCACTGGTTAAACAAAAACAAAAAGCAAGACAACAATAACGGGCAATAACAATTAATATGTGTAATGAATCATTCGTCTGAAGAAGCTACGGTGTAGTGAAACGCGTTACGAATCGCAATTATTAAGTAAAATTCCTTAAAACACAGTACTTGTTTTTATTATTGATAATGGAATTTTACCAAGTGAAAGCCTCCCAAATTCAAACTATTTTTATTCATTATCATGCCGTTTTTCTGCAATGTCATATTCCATACGTTAAGATTGTCCAGTAAATTTTATTCACTCTTAGCGATTATTGCCACATCATCACTCAGAAATGTTTACAAACTGTTTTTTGACAAAGAAAATTGAATTATGAACAATCTTTTCTCATATGATAATATATATCTCATATATATATATATATATATATATATATATATATATATATATATATATATATATATATATATATATATATATATATATATATATATATATATATATATATATATATATATATATATATATATATATATATATATATATATATATATATATATATAGACCAGATATCGTTCTTAATGATAAACAGAATCAAATAACATATATAATTGATATTGCTATACCCGACACACATAATATACAAAATAAATACAATGAAAAAATTTCTAAATATATGATGCTTGGCGACGAGATTAAAAAATGTGGAAAATGAAGAAAATATTTATTCTACCGATTATTATTTCTACAACAGGCGTTATTCTTAGAAATCTTCACAAAAGTATTGAGATTTTGGGTCTGAAGAAAATTTGTTTGAACAGTTACAAAAGATAACAGTCATCAAATCTTGTAATATTCTTCGTAGGTTTCTTTCCGAAAATAATAATGAGGTAGAGT
The DNA here is from genome assembly GCA_013387265.2 of Cryptolaemus montrouzieri. NCBI lineage: Eukaryota > Metazoa > Arthropoda > Insecta > Coleoptera > Coccinellidae > Cryptolaemus > Cryptolaemus montrouzieri. The sequence continues at coordinate 65,443,199 of JABFTP020000001.1, read as the reverse complement.
CATAGGTTTTCTTTAGTTTATACTGCTCAGAATCTCATTTCATATTTTATTTATTTGTTTATATAAATGTAATATAATTAACTGACAATTTTGTCATATTTATATTCAGAGCAGTATTCTATTCGATCGTTCACCACTTCACACAAAGGAAACTATTAATGAGTAACATTCAGTGTTACTTGACTAAGGTCCGTACACTGGATTTTTCCGGGAGAAAGCCTCTGACACTACTCGTTGGTACATTGATATCATTGTCTGATGATGCTATAGTATGTATATATTCTGGTAGATTGATATATTCTCATAACATTTAACGTTATCCTAATATATAATTACTCCAGGATATGTTTTGATTATAATCATTGCCTGGCAATGTTATTAAGTACCGGGTGGTGGATTTATATTTCTTCATGAAATCAGTTTGATTGCATGAACAGATATATGGGCAACTCGTCGGGGTAAAATATATATATATATATATATATATATATATATATATATATATATATATATATATATATATATATATATATATATATAGATATATATTATCATATGATATATATATATATATATATATATATATATATATATATATATCTATATATATGTTCATTTGTTTAATCGAAGATAGGTTGTTTGAAAGTTCGAAAAACTTGAATGAGTAATGATGAAAACTTGAAAATGCATCCCCATTTGAATTATTTCGTGGATGAAATAAGACAACATTACATTACAAGTACATTACACTCGTTCAGGTACGTCCTTCTATTAACATTGCTTAAAACACTACTTCTTCCTGAAGCAATCGTTGCTGTCATACGAAATTGCAGTTTGATGCAAAAGTCATTGTTCAAAATTATATGTTGAAGCACAGGACCTTTAGTGCATCAGTTATACGCCATCGAAGTCTATAACATAAAAAACTATTCCCTGTTCGACTATAACTTATTTAACGATTCCCGTAATCAAAAAGGTCCCAATTTTAGACCTATAACATCGTTAGAAGTATGAATTTCAAAGTAAATGGAACAAATAAAAATCTTTGTTATGTCGAATGATCAACTTATCCATGGAATAATAGCAAATGATTTGTAGTTCGTAGCATTAATTTCTAGTTTTGTATGTAAATTTGTCGGTATTTATAAGAGTTCGTGGGTATCTAGATGAGTTTGTAGGTAGGTATGTATGGATTATACTGGTATTATTTGTTTTCATAGCATAGAAAGATCCACTAAATATCAATTTTTGGAGTTTAAAACTCAATTATTAAATTTAGGCAAAACGTATCGAATTTCATTTGTTTGTATTCAAATGTTGGTAATAATTTTGTGAATTAAATTAAATATTTCATATGGTCAAATGAAGATATAATTGATGATAATTGATCCAACAAAATGTTTGTTTGTTTTTTATTCCTTTAACGTGCTCTATTTCCGCCTTTCGGCCAATGACACGCCGGGGAATTCTGTCACCTCACTAACCCGGGAATTCTGCCGAACCCCTCCCGTGTGGAGGGAAGGGATCTTTAATGTCCAACACATTTCTGTTAGACAGGACCGACGGCTTTACATCTCCTCCGAAAGATGGATACTCAAGCGATTCTCAGAATCCGATAAATCGCACCGACTTTGTGAGGATTGAACCCAGGTAACTCTGCGCAGGAGACGAGCATTATATCCCATACGCCACCGAGCCGGTTCAACAAAATGTTTATCCTTCAAAACGACAAAATTATTCGTGAAAAACAGTTTATATGCTTTATTAAAAGAAGAATGATTCGATATGAATCAGAAATTGAGAAATAATTTGGTCTAAAAATTTAAACCGAAGCTGTTATCACTGCGGTATGTTGCCATACATTATTTCAAGAACTATATTATCTTTAGTTGACCACAAATTTCAACTATCTGAATCGTTGTTTTCATGTAGCGAAAAGTACAATATTAGTTTGATTTTGATGAATTTTTGCATTACATATTTTTTCGTTTCAGCATGATAATGTTTCAATTTATTGGGTAAGTTGAATTTTATGTATTCTCACGATTATCCCTAACTGTCAAGCCCTAATACTTCATTTTCCAAAACTCCATATTACGCGTTACTAGAAAAATTATCTTGATGATTCAAGTCGTGTACTTTATTACGATTTTCTTAAATGTAATTTGAGTTCTTCCTGATAAAAGAACCATCAGTTCGAACAAAACTTTTGTTTTTTGAGTCTGTGGTTATTAATTGTAGCATTTTAGGCGTTGCTCGAAATCTAGGTTGTTAATTGAACTGCTATATTTGTATGCATGAACTCATTGTTTTTAACCCGCTTTCATTGACTTCATCTGTATATCAGTTTATTTGTCTGTTTTCAATGAAGTAAGAATGAGAAAAATCCACACTGCGTTAAGAAATTAACGCACAAAATCGAAAATTCAAGTTTATTCAGAATAAGTTCAGGTATGTTGAAATATTTTTCTAGTAATCCGCCAGCATTAAGGAATGTTTGAGAACAAAGTCACCAGAAGCTGTTAATACCGAATATTTCCACTCCTGGCGAGGATTACTGCATGACATCTACGATTCATACTCAGAATCAATGATCAATTTCGTTTCCAAATTCTAATAAGTCTGATACGAACCGCATTCACGGTAGCTGGCATTTTAATCCTCTTTCGAGAATGGTCCAGACGTTTTCGATGGAACTGAGATCTGGAATTCGCGAAGGACATTGAAGTGATTCCGTGATTTTGAAGGTTAAGCATATGAGTTTGTTGGTCATGCATAAACGAAGAGCTTTTATCAATGTTGGCCGCAAATGGTATTATACTTTCATCTGAGATGTCTGTAACGTACCTCTGAGTATCAGATCAATAGGGCGTTTAAAAAATTCCTTCTCACACCCTTATTGAACATCTACCAAAACCATAGGTAGGTGAGAATTTGTACTGGGCATATCTATCATTTTGACGCCTTTACACTAGAGAACGTTGATCGCAATAAAATGGACAAAATCTTGATTATAAACAAAATTTCCTCCCAGTCAGGTTGTAACCAATTAATATGTTTCCTGGCAAAATTCAGTCCGGTTTTTCAGGGTGCTGCAAATAAACCTGGGCCTCGAGTTGCAACACGAGGCGTCGAATAAAATTCCTTAAGACGTTTTTTTTATTATTTCAGCCTACCCAAGCCTGCCTAAGGCTTATACGGCTTTCAACAATAATCTAAAATTAATTTACAAAGATGGTCTTACAGTGAGAATTAACACTCATCTACGAAAGTAAAAAAATTTTCAGTATTTGATATTTACATTCAGAAAGTAAAGGATTAATAATGAATAATAAAATGAAACAAGTTACTATGTTTTAACTATCACTAATTTATTGATGTAAAGAATGACAAAATTTTTACATTGGTTGGACCGGTTTCGGACATACGTCTATTATAAACAACAAGCTAATGAAAACTGAATACTCATGTTCAACTCAGGAACTAACATCAATAAAATGCTAGTAGAGGTCACAGTAACTTGAATAATGGTGGTTGGTAGGTAATAAAGTCTACCTGGTCGTTAAGGAGCTTAACCCTTTCTACCCTAGATGCCTTGAAAATTTCCATCGATTCAAAGAAATTGAGTTTATAAGATTTATCACAATGAAAAATTTTTAGCTGTTGAAGTTCTGGAAAAGGATGACATTCATTCAGATAATGTGCAGCTAAAGCTGAATTATATTTCTGATGTAGGAATGACCGGAAATGTTCTTTGTATCTAGCCTTGAAAGAGCGTCCTTTGGACCTATATAAAAGGAATTGCACTCAGAACATGTCAATTGGTATACTCCTGATTTTTATCGGTTTTATCTTTTGTGTTGAAAAGCAGGCCTGACAATTTGCTAACTGGTTTGAATGAATATGAACTTTTTTACTATCTGACAAAACTCTAGCAACCTGTTCTGACGTCTTCCCAAAATATGTTAGGGACATGAATTTTTCGGGCTTTTCTCTCTTGGATTGGGGATATATCATGTTGACTGTGTTGTTGCATATTTTTCGATTAATTAAACTCTCTATTGCTTTTATATCGAAGCCGTTGTTCTCTGCTATTAACATAATGGTGTTAAATTCTGATTTTCGGTCCATGTCCGATAAATGCAAAGAAATCGCTCTGTGAATCATGGATTTGAAGGCTGCTATTTTTTGAGAATACAGGTGAAATGAATCTATAGGTATGACATTATCCGTGTACGATGGTTTTCTGAAGATATTAATTGATAAACAGTTATTATTCTCCCGGGTAATTGTTAGATCTAAAAAATTGATTTTACTATCGACTTCTGTTTCTACTTTGAACTTAATTTTAGGATGAATGTTGTTAATGAAATTCAGGAAGATTTCTAGTTGTCTATTCGTTCCAATGAAACAGGCTAAAATGTCATCAACATATCGGTACCAAAATAGAATATGATAACAATTACCCGGGAGAATAATAACCGTTTATCAATTAATATCTTCAGAAAACCATAGTACACGGATAATGTCATACCCATAGATTCATTTCACCAGTATTCTCAAAAAATAACAGCCTTCAAATCATTTTATTAGTCATTATGAATATCACATTAGCTCTCACTAGTTTCGCTATCATTCTTTCTCTAGGCTCTTCGTACAACGGACAACTCTAAAAAATATGATTCAAATCCTGCAGTGCGTAATTACATTCGCAGGCAGGATCATCAACAATATTGATTCTAAACAGTTAGTAACTAAGACTGTAATGATCGGATCTGCATCTATTGATAGTTGATATTCGTTTTCTCTTCAAGCTCATTTTCGAAAACCACGTTTCATTGTCAGGCCTCAAATGAAGCTGAAAATACTCTTCGCCCTTCAGCTGCCCCTGTTCAGCATTTTGCGACTTTTAATTTCTTATACAGTTTGTTTTATATGGGAGTGAAATCAGCAGAACAAGAATGCCTTGATCAGCATCCTTTGAAGTGGCATTTTTTGAAATGCAGCATATTTTCGTTTTATACTAATTACATATGGATTAGTCTTGGTGGAGAGCATTTTGCTTTCAAGAGCCTGGAGCGCACTCAATGAATCGGTGAGTATATGGTGATTCAGTTTTTGGTTACCAAGTGCAATCTCCATGGCTATCTAAGCGCTACGCACTCTGCCGTGAATATTGAGCATTCTGGATGTAGGCTCTTCTCTATTTCTATATTTAGTGTTGGACAAAATACAGCCGATCCTACTGATAAACCATCTTACTCCCACCTGTGCATATGTAATTAATATTAGGTAACGATAAAGACAATATTCTATGAGTACAGAATTTGGATTGTTTGAAGACTTTAGTTCCTGACCAAATTTGAGATTTATTCGCATTGGTGCAATGATATCATTATTGTCCGTATTGAAAATTGCATAATTCGGACTAGTGAGGAGTTTCTTGTGCGATATTCTGTCGCATTCTCTTAAACTTTTCTGAAATAGTTTTTACGTTTTCTCTTACTCTTTCTGCAATAACTGTGGTATTTCTTGATCTTTTTTGTAACCAGAAGATTAGAGTTCGAAAATGCTTTGGTACTGAATTTGTTACTCGAAAAGACAACTCGTTCCTGGATCAGAGGGAGCTTAGACTCTTCCAGAATAATATTTGTTGGTGTGCTCCTTCGGTAAGCATTTATTTTAAATACAATTAATTATTCAAATTTTGTAAATCCTCTCTTTTCAAAAGAATATATATATATATATATATATATATATATATATATATATATATATATATATATATATATATATATATATATATATATATATATATATATATATATATATATATATATATATATATCTTCTTTTGGAATTATTAAATGGTCTAAAATTGATCTAAATGAATTACAATAAAATAAATACAATTAATTATTCAAATTTTGTAAATCCTCTCTTTCAAAATATATATATATATATATATATATATATATATATATATATATATATATATATATATATATATATATATATATATATATATATATATATATATATATATATATATATATATATATATATATATATATATATATATATATATACATCTTTTGGAATTATTAAATGGTCTAAAATTGATCTAAATGAATTACAATGTCAAACGAGGAAAATGCTCTGTAAATATCATAAGCACCACCCAAAGTCAGCTGTTCAGAGAGTTACACTACCTAGACATCTTGGAGGTCGTGGATTAATTGATTTGAATAATCTTCATAGTAAACAGATTTTTCATCTACGTTCCCATTTTCATGATAAACAGAGAACGTCTAAATTACATGATATTGTTGTTGCTTCAGATTATAATCTTACACCTCTGAACTTGACAATGCAAAAGGTAGATTTTGATATATTTGATGATAATTCTAAAAGAGAAAGTTGATGCAGAAGGAATTACACGGAAAGCACCTAAAGAATTGAAAATGATTATATTGATGAAATTGCATCGAATAAATGGTTAGTATCTGGAGAATTGTTTGCTGAAACAGAAGGCTTGGCAATTGCGATCCAGGATCAGGTTGTTTTCACAAAGAATTATAGAAAACATATCATCAAACAAAATATAGATGATTCTTGCCGTAGATGTTTCTGTTCTTCAGAAACAGTTTTTCATATATTATCATCTTGCTCAGTCCTTGCTTCAACAGATTATTTAGAAAGACATAATGCCGTCGCTAATATTATTCACTTCAATCTAGGAATTAAACATGACCTAATTCCCAAAAGAAAAAATTTCAAAAATATGAACCTGAGATTATTTGTGAAAATGACAAATATAAACTTTATTTTGATAAAACAATTCTGTGCAACAGAGCTGTAAAACACAATAGACCAGATATCGTTCTTAATGATAAACAGAATCAAATAACATATATAATTGATATTGCTATACCCGACACATAATATACAAAATAAATACAATGAAAAAATTTCTAAATATATGATGCTTGGCGACGAGATTAAAAAATGTGGAAAATGAAGAAAATATTTATTCTACCGATTATTATTTCCACAACAGGCGTTATTCCTAGAAATCTTCACAAAAGTATTGAGATTTTGGGTCTGAAGAAAATTTGTTTGAACAGTTACAAAAGATAACAGTCATCAAATCTTGTAATATTCTTCGTAGGTTTCTTTCCGAAAATAATAATGAGGTAGAGTCATAGGTTTTCTTTAGTTTATACTGCTCAGAATCTCATTTCATATTTTATTTATTTGTTTATATAAATGTAATATAATTAACTGTCAATTTTGTCATATTTATATTCAGAGCAGTATTCTATTCGATCGTTCACCACTTCACACAAAGGAAACTATTAATGAGTAACATTCAGTGTTACTTGACTAAGGTCCGTACACTGGATTTTTCGAGGAGAAAGCCTCTGACACTACTCGTTGGTACATTGATATCATTGTCTGATGATGCTATAGTATGTATATATTCTGGTAGATTGATATATTCTCATAACATTTAACGTTATCCTAATATATAATTACTCCAGGATATGTTTTGATTATAATCATTGCCTGGCAATGGTATTAATTACCGGGTGGTGGATTTATATTTTTCATGAAATCAGTTTGATTGCATGAACAGATATATAGGCAACTCGTCGGGTAAAATATATATATATATATATATATATATATATATATATATATATATATATATATATATATATATATATATATATATATATATATATATATATATATATATATATATATATATATATATATATAATATCCTAATGTTATACGTAAAGCTAGCTTTTGGGCTGAGTGTTGCCTAGTTGGGTAGTAAATAAACGCGCCATATTATATGTGAGGACCTACAAGGCTTTTGTAAGAGAGAGATCAGGGTTTGCGGGTTCGAGCCCCACCAAGTGCCACAGAGAAACTTCATGATATTCATGGCTTTTGAGCACTTTTGTATTACAGAACTTAGATGATGAGAGAACGATATCTGATAGTCGAAAATTATACCGAGGAAACGATTTTTTCGATTGAAGTGAATATATTTAGTTTTGTTAACGCAAAGTTCTAAACCCAAATCCACAATTTTTTTCTCATTGTCTCTGCTGCTTTATCGATTGATTTAATGCTGAGGTTTACGGAGTTACTGCATTATTGCATTACTGTATATAATGCAATATCATCTGCAAATTGGGATACTTGAATATTTCTAGGAAGATCCCTGGTTATATTGGAGACATATAAGATATAGAGAAGGGGAGAAAGGACTCCACCTTGAGGTACTCCTTCAAATACTTTTCGGATACTGTCACCAGTCATTTTGGAAGAAATTATTCCTTCACGCATAAGGAACTTGACAAAGGTGATGAATCTTTTCGAGCATTTAACAGAGACTAGAATTTCCAGTGAAATTTCGAGGCAGGCGTAGTCAAAAGCCCCCAGGAAAATTGCCAAAATGTCTTTATTTTCTTTAAATCCTTTGTCAACGTATAGCAATAAGTTTACAAGATTGTCAGAGCACGATTGCTCTTAACGAAATCCACACTGTGAAAAATTAAATAAATCATTTTTTTCGCACCACCACTGCAATCTATTCTTTATGAGAATTTCTAAGAGCTTGGGTATGCTAGAAGTAAGAGAAATTGGTTTAAATGATTTCCCGTCTTTTTCTATGAAGTGGATGTATGAGTACTTCCAGGCAGGAGGAAAAATACTCAAGTCAAACATTTCGTTGAAAAGATTCAATAAAATTCTCCTGTACATTTCGGGTAATTTTTTTAGGGTGACGTAGTCTATCCCGTCTGGTCCTGGGGAGGATTTTTCTTTTCTAGAATCTATGTTCAATTCAATCAAGTTGAATGGAGTATCGAAAAACTCATTATTATCTGCTTCTGGCAGATAATCAGGGTTGGTAGGAACCCACGGGGGACATATTTTATCGAGGGTTCTGAATTTCATCACCGTTTTGTGCGTTTTCAGAAATACTATGCGGTTGGATCTTGGTCCATTTGTTCTTAAAAATTTTGCACATTCTCCATGAAGAATCTGGGTTTGCAGTTAGGTCTATAGACTCTGCGAATGTGCGAAGACTCCTTTTTTTTGGATTTGAATGTTCTTTTGGTTAGAGCTACTATTTCATTATAGACTATTAGATCGCCAATAAGACGCGACTTTTCCTATTTTTTGTAAGCTTTTTTGCGTTTTTTTTCAGGTCATGACATTGTGCGTCCCAGCACGGTACAGGGTTTCTATGAGAAGGCAAATTTAAGTTTTTTTTTCGAGGAGTGTTTTAGAGAATAGCACTCTTTATTTTGGTGATAAGTACGTTATATTTCTCTAACACAGGTAGATCCTGGTAATCAGGCAACGAGAAATTTTCGGACTCACTTTGCAAATCATCAATTAATTTATTCCAGTCAGTGCGTACTGAATGTACTCTGAATGATTGTCTAACGTAGCACTGTTTCACGGTGTTTACGAAATTGAGCTTGAAGAAAAATAAGATCTAGGTTGGATTTTTTATTTCTGTAGAAATCTATGCGCGAGTGAGTATTAGAATTGTGTAAAAATAGGCCGCAGCTGTCAACAGCTTGTAGTAATCGAACACCATTGTTATCATTATGTGAACAGTTCCATACCACATTGTGGGCATTGAAGTCCCCAATAAACAAACTATTGGGTGAATGTGCAGCGTTATTGACAACTGAATCCCATTTCACCTTGAGAAGGACAGAGCCAGGGGTTCTGTATAAGGCGAAAATGTTGAGAGTTGGAGTGATGTTGTTGACTGTAATACCACAGATTTCGACTGAATCATTTGAAGTAATGATATTTTTAATTTCTTTATATGCGAGATTTTTTCTGATGATAATTAATATGCCACCGCCTCTATTGAAAGGTCTATCTTTACGAAATACATTGAAACCTGTAACATTAAAAGTTTTTTCTTCCTTCAACCACGATTTCACACATACAGAAATATCAATTTTTTTCAAAACATAATCAAGTTCTTCTTTTTTTGCTGAAACGCTTCTAGCGTTCCAATATAAAATACTAAAGTCTAATTGATCCACGATTAAAAAATTATTGAGTGTAGGAAATGTCACTATCAGCATCCGAACTATAGTTGTCTGGATCGAGTTCAGCTTTTAGCTGTTTGTTCAGGCGATTTCTCACTCGTGACTTGATAAATTTGTCTTGGATATAAGGATAAATTGAGGTGAGTATACTGATAACTGATACAACATAGTCAGTAAACTTTCTTGCAAAATGTATGTGAAGACTTATATGTGTCTTCAAAGAACCTGACCAGTTGGTCGAAGCTCAAAATACCTTTTCTATTCTCAATGGTCTCTTTGGTAGGGAAAAGCTGATCTTTAAAATTAATCAGATTCGTCATTAGTATCTTATCCTGTTGGCGTAATATTGGATGTTTCTGAAATAGTTCGTTCATATGCTACAGTGCTGCACAAGTACACTAGTGCTGCTTCGTTATCCTCTGAGTTTAAAGAATTGGCTGACATTGATTGGAGGATGTTTTGTGAAAAGTTGTCTCCAGATATGGTTTCCGAATTGCATTTTGATGCTGGCACTTCAGACAGTAAACTGTTATTAGATATCTTTTCTTATAAGGCTTCACATAACTCCCTTCTTATTATAAAAATTTTTGGAGTGGTAGTTGACAGGTGTAGGGAGTGGATAAGCAAATGTTCAAATAACTAACAAAAGTTGGTTCGATTCAACCAAATCGATTTTGTTCGAATGTTTTCCACAAACAGAGATCGAACGGATTAGTAAAAACCTGAGAAATTTCCAAACAATTCTCGATGTCAATTCATCACATATAATTTTAGAAAATAAATAATTACGTGGTTGTATAGAGAACGAAAACATCCTTTCAAAAAGGTATCACACGATCCCTTTTCTCTAAAAAGTTAGGGTTAGAAGTTGACAGGGATGTTGATAGGAGCAGAATGAAACATGTAACAAAAAATATCCTAATTTCTTCAAAAGGTGCGAGAATACACATATATCCCACCAAAAACCTTCTGTAAAATACTAGCCAAGTCTCGATAGAGTTGCTTGTTTATCTCTGAAAAATAATGAAATCTAGACAAAAGTCGTGCCAAGTCTAACGTTTCTTTATTATTATAGTTAATGTTCTGTGACTTGGCCGTTGAACATTCTTTATACGTTAGTGGGTAGGTACAAGTCAATTTTGTTAAGACTTACTGTTATATCTGTTGTAACTACCTATGTTTGTTAAGCGAGATAATAGCCCATACTGGTACTGGTAATTGGACGTAAGTGTCTTATTTCAGGCTGTTGTTGATTGTGCATGCATTCAGCATTGACAATGCTGACTTCTGCTCTCTTCTTTTTGGAGCGTCAAATCAGCCACCGATCTAACATAAAATAGATGTACAGACGGACTTCTATCAATGATTAGAAGTCAGTCAGCACTGGAAATATTTTTTATACTGTTTGTTTCAAGCTCGCCTTTACATAAGTATTATTGAAAAACGCAGTTTTATCAAGCTTACAATTGACTGGTTATTCAATCAACGTTTTCCAAGTGACAATTTTCCATCGTCAGTAGGTAGCGGTTCTAGGGACAGATTGGTGCAATGGTGTCATGGAACACCTGGTTTTGTACCCTTGTGCATCTTTCAACGGCCAAGTCACACAACATTGACTATAACAATAAAAAAATCACAGTAAGGAACCTTAGACTTGGCACGACTTTGTCTAGATTTCATTACTTTTTAGAGATGAACAAGAAGCTACATCGAGACTTCGAGAGTGTTTTATAGAATTGCCCATTCGCTATTTCTTTTTGTAAACTGGTAAGTATAAGTATAAGAGCCTAGTCTTATCCAGAGTTTCCTTCAATTTTATTTATATGTGTATTAAAAGCAGAAGAGGTGGAAAATTTTTTGCAAAGGCGGTATGTCGATCTCTGATAGTTTGGTTGGGCTCTTGTGTTGTTTGATCTGGGTCACCAGGTACTCCAGATCTTCAATCATCCTATTTTTTATAGTTTTCCCTTCATGTTGCCATCGAACCCTAACTCTGTACCAAATTTCTGATCTCTGAGTTTATGGGAAGTACTAGTTCTATTCTGATGATCATGAGTGAGTGAATGTCATAAATGCGAAATTTTGCTTTTGCGTAACTTCGGAACTAAATGACCTACAGACTTGAAATTTTGGAATTTCACTATGTGATTATAGCTTACTGGATGACGAATTTCTGCGTTCTTGTCTCGTCTAGAATTTCTCAAATAGAGGCCTGAAAATGCGGCGAAATGGTTCCAGTAAAAAATGGTACGGAAGTGTTTGCTTCTCGCTCGAATTTATTTGATTTGATTTACATGTAAATCATTGTCAAACCAAGGATTTCTGCTGATAACGTTTTTCTACGCGAAAAAAATAGAAACGCTCTAATTGGAAAAGGAGGACCAAAAAAAAAGTTATTTGATAAATCTTCTTCAGATATGATAATTGTTTTGGCCAAATGTGACCTACAAAATCTTCATTGGTTACATTCTAATATAAAACTCAATCCTCTAATGATTTATATAAGAAAGCCAAATCCTATTATAAATCCTTAATCCTAAGAACCAAATACAATTTTCACAGTGAACTTATTGATAAATCTGTAAATAAAAATAGAACTGTGTGGAATCTAGTAAATACTATGACTGGTCGAAAACGTATGGAACAAAATTCTATTGCACTGGTTATTGATAATGTTATGCATAACGATCCCAAGGATTTGGCTGAGATTTTCGCTAATCATTTCACTACAGTTGCCGAATCTTCCCTCAACAGTTATTATAAAGACTAAATGTCATCCTCATGTACGACGTCACGTTTGTTAGACACAACCTTTTTCTTCCACCCAGTCCTGGAGCATGAAATCCATGATGTTATAAGATCACTCAAAAACAACAAAGGTTCTAGTGTTGATTTCATCTCAGCACAAATTCTGAAGATGGTACCGATATCAGCCGACATTTCGCTCATGTTATTAACCTGTCAATTAGCACAGGCGTATTTCCTCGTATTCTGAAAAAAGCAATCGTCATTCCTATTCATAAAAAGGATGATGTACACGATATCATGAACTATAGACCTATATCTATCTTAAGTGTCTTTTCCAAGGTTTTTGAAAGAATAGTGTTTGATAGAATGATGAAGTACCTAGATAAATTTCAAATACTTGATACTGCACAACATGGTTTCAGAACCGGCCGCTCGACTCAAACTGGAGCATTGCAGTTCGTGGAGTTCGTCCATCGTTGCTTTGATAATGGTCAATATGTTGCTGGATTGTTCAATCAGGGTTCACGACTCGTTCTCAAATGAACAGTACTGGAAATTAGGAGTACCCCAGGGTTCTGTCTTGGAGCCACTTCTATTTCTGTTATTCATCAACCATCTGCCACCAAATTTGAAAAAAATATTCTACAGAAAATCTAATATTCGCAATTTATCATCAAAAATAATCTGGTTGATACTGTTCGCTGATGACTCTTCCATAGCTATTACTGCTGAGACTCTTGAGGAGCTTCAAAAGTTATGCGAGCTGCTGGTGGAGAGTTTCGTAGAATGGTGCCATTTTAATGCTATTATGATCAATGTCAACAAGACGGAATGCATTCACTTCATTCTGTCGTCTTGTGATCAGGGTAGCATAACAATAAGGTATTTAGATACAGTCATCTCTTCGAAGGACACCACTAAATTCCTCGGCGTTCACATCGATAGGAATCTGAAGTGGAGTGCACATATCGATGCGATTTGTAAGAGGCTGAATAGTTCCTATTATGCCCTAAATAGAATCAAGAGTTCACTACCTCTAAGTTCCCTTGTGAACGTTTATTACAGTTTGGTATATAGTCACCTGTCCTATAATATCTTACTGTGGGGAAATTCCTCAGACGTAGGTAGAGTTTTCATCATCCAGAAAAGAATTCTGCGAATGATGTTCGATACAGCTCCACAATCTTCATGTAGACCGTTGTTCCTGAAGAATGGTATCCTCACATTGGCGTCTATTTTCATTTTGAGATCCCTCGTTTATATTAAAGAGAATGAAAGTAACATGACTAAACTTTCTAACTTTCATTCCCACAATACTAGAAATAAGGAAACATTATGTATCCCTAAACACAGAACTTCTAGATTTGAAATGTCGCCCTGTACCAGGGTATCAGATTGTTCAATCATCTTCCACGGCATATACAGGGTCTAAGTGTAAATAGATTTAAGGTAGCAGTTGAGAATTTACTTTTAGCAAAATGTTTTTATACTGTGAATGAGTTTCTATGTGTTGATTTAGATAATGTCTAAATGTCTTTTCTATTGACCTGTCCTATACATACTTGTGATGTCTTAAGGATCAATAAATTTATTATTATTATTATTATGTTAATCGGATAAGAGTAACAATATTGAAGCAAATATTTCTGAACAGCGAAATAATTGAGCATATGAATGAATTGAAATATTATAGAATGCATTCAAAACTATTTTTGTAGCGCCCATCCAACTTCACAAATATTACTGTATTGTAATACTGTAAAGTTCATTTAATAGAAGGACTAAACTAGTACTATTCCGCTGAAAATATCTTTGATTCCAGATTAAATTGTTTTTTTCTGCTCCTGCTACTTGAAATGAGCGTTGGACAGCTACTCAAAATACAGCAAAATGGATTAACGATTTGTAGAAGTTTTGCAGATTATCCTATAATGTTTACACCAGTGACTGCTGAAGAATTTATTGGTAAGTATTTTACTTGTAAATAACATAGTCCTCACTGTCATCATTTTAAATGCAGTGCTGCAATCCATTGTCAAGCAAAATTTGGGACAAATTCTTCGATCGATTCTTTCAGTAGGTGAAACCAATCAGTTCAATCTTTTCATATTTTCAAAGTAAACCTAACATTTTCAGTAACTCAGTAGAATTATATACGAGAAAAAATTGATAAGACAGGTAAAAAAGAAACAAAAACCCACTTTTCTCCGCTCGGTGTTCTTCATTCTTCATTATCATCTCCTTTTAAGACGAAACACTTGCTTAAGTGATGCTCAATGACTTTGTTTTGGAGATTAAATCATATTTTCCTGATTGAAAACAAATAGAAAACAAATAGAACAAATAGAAAGGTGACTTTATTTTGATTCATTCGTGCAATTGGTTTAACAGTATTGTGTAGTACTTGCCCTTTGATTTTTTTCTTTTCAGAAGAAGAAAAAAGGAAAATCATTTCAGATAAATGCCCTATGCGTCCCAGAAGACGGTCGCCAGCACTTTGGCTTTCTTGGGTGCACTGTCACCTTCCTCCACCCACTTGAATTGCTGCTTCGTCTCAGGAATGTAGAAATGAAAACATGTTTCATCTATTGAAATAAACCGGCGCCGAAACTCACCTGTATTTAGCAAAAAGAAAATTAGTCTGGAAAACTTCCACTCTCACAGGTTTTTGTCTACTTCTTAACAAACGCGGCACCCTTTTTGAAGATCTGTAAACGCCTATGGAAGATGTTAAAAACTCGTTCATATGAGATATTTACAGTCTCCGTTATATTTTTTTGTGTTCACTTCGATCGTGGATTAAAATATAGTGGACTTTTCTGATCATTTCATCATTCGTTACCCCAATGTGTCGTCTTGGGCGGAGCATCTTATGATACTACTCCCTTAACCACTCATGAATTATTTTTGGTGATGGAGAAACTCCACGAAAGTACTTATGATGAGATCTTTTGATTTCCGTGATAATTTTCTTGCAAATAAAGGGATGTTTAATTAGCACTCGATATCAACTTTTTCCATTTTAACACAGAAGTAGCAATTCGATGTGAACAAAACTCTCTTCGATGGGTTGCGGTTAGAGCTGGGCCTTGAGCTGTAACACGAGTTCTTTGAGACGTCATATCGTTTCAGTGCTGATTCGTACTCTACTGTTCTATCGAATTTGTATTTGAAGGAGTCTAGTAATAGCGCACCTTTACTTCAAAGAGGAAATTCTCAAATAACGGTCGTAGAATACCGTTGTGGCTAGAGGTCGTTCTTGCCTAGGTTTTATTTCATGACTACAGATTCGCTGTACTTACGGGTTATTCTGAAAACAGTCCCATGGGACACTCCAAACCTTTGGCTTGTTCTTGTATAAGTTCAACCTGGATCATCTAACACCACCGCTTCAGCATATTCTGCCAGGGTCGAATTTCGTGATTCTATTAACATTTTTTCCGAAAATTAAGATTTTCAAGAAGGACAAACGTTACTCTGAAATACTGATCAACAACTGCTGTTTTGATTATGTGGTGATTTCTTGCAAAATCTCAATTTATTTCTTTCATTTTATTGCTCATGAGAGGAACATGTGCGCCATAAGGTATGTGCTATAGTTATTTGGATACCACAAGTTTCGCAAATATCAGGTGGTTCACTAAAGTGGTTATGTGCCATTGTTGTGAGGCGTATCCTTAAGCGATTTACTTTCATTTGGTCTCTTCTATTATTGTTGGTCTGTTGATGAAGTTTGGTTGACAAAGTGGGTTCTACAGACTTGAGCTGAGTGTTTGTGGCGTCCCTGATCATTTGCCATTTTTCCTACATATGTTTTTTGATTAGCCGTATGTTGCCTTTGTAAATCCGGATTTGACGCTGAGATCCTTGCAAGTTGGTCGGTCTCCTTGCCTGTTATTCCCATATGAGAGGAACCATAGAAATTTTACGGTTTCGTTCGGATCCTGGAGATTGAGAATTTCATTTTTAATGAGCTAGATGATACGATTCCATATGTATAATTGCTTTAAACCTTTCAATGCACATAAGGAGTCTGTGATGATCAATATTTTTGTACCTGGTGATATATATATTTTCAAAAGATGTTGAAACCTCATCACTGTAGATACTTACGTTATTCGTAATGCGAAAGGCAATGTTTTTTTTCGACTATTACAGCCTCGAAGCTGCGATTTGCGTCTAGAAGCAAGTATATCTTAGCGTAATCTTGGTATTTGGATAAAGTTTGTAAGAAACTTCGGTGGATAAAGGCTGGATATTTGGGAAAATTTGTGAGCGTTAGGTTGAAGATAGGACTTTTGACTATCCATAGGGGGAATGCTGGGTGGTATGGTAGCGAGAGTTCAATTTGTTCAATATCGAAATTGGTTGTGAAAAATCTTGCTCTTAAAGAATATTTACGGGTTTTGGAATTCCTGAAAATTGTACAAGAAGAAAAAATGAAGGAGTGGTTGATGTTAGATACATTTTCTGAGATTCTGTATGCATAACACTACGATAAATATTCTCGACGGAGTTCTAGAGGTTCTTTTAGCAGGCTCTGAGGCACTGGATTAGAAAAAAGCGATAAGCTCTTTAATACGCTGTATTTTGTACAATATCTACGTTTTTCAGTTCACTAAAATTATCAGAGTTGAACCAAGTGGTCGATTTTTTTTCGAATTAATGCTCTGTATAAGTGTTGGAGACGATTTGAATCTGTACCCCACAGGACGTTAGAGATAACTCTTAGGATATTTATAACATTGACAGGGTTCAAGAATTTTATCAGTGTGTTTCTGCCTTGTTGGCTGATTATCGAAGGTAAGACCCAAGAATTTTGTCTGGCGTTTGCCATAAGGGGTTCCCCTTCAAGGGGGAGGTTCAGCTTATCGCTCGAATGTATTTTGCTAAACAGAACAAAATGTGATAGTAATATGATGCTGTGTTGGTGTTCATGAATGTGTTGTAAAGTGCAGTCCCACAAGCGTAGGAAAATTGTCGCGAATATTGGGAGTATGATCAAATACGAACACAAGATATTCAGAGTAAGGGGGACATAAGGGACGTATTGCCCGAAGATCGGCAAAGTACAATTCGCATTGAGGTATAAATTTGAACGGATAACGATGGACACGAATTGCGATAGGGAATTTCAGAGATACTACTTATTAATAGATATATAATTAACGAAAATTGCCTGAAAGATTTATTTAAGTAATTTCTTTTATATGTAGGTACTCATACTGAAGGTAATTAGTAGAATCATTTTAGGAGCTTAAAATGAAACAACTTTTAGAAATATTTCCCAAATATAATTAACCAAAGATGTAAATGAGATAAAAACACAAGGTTTAACTATAACCTACACTTTATTTGAAAAAATTCGACGACGTTTCGCTGACACAGCAGCTTTATCGAGAATGAAAAACAGAATGAAGAGTATGGTATTATAAACAAATCGTAGAACAAGTTGGATGCATAACAGGAAAATCCACACCGAGCCATTGTACAGTTAGTATGAAAGATAATAAAAACTAATTAAACAAGTTAAGTAAGTAATCTGTTGGACGTTTGCATTGAATAAAATTATTTTTCTTTCAACAACATCTATTACAGTAGTGAAAATGGTTTGATCATGAGAAATCCTTTGAGTCCACTTTTAGCAGAGATTTTTATGAATAATATTGAACAGAAAATTCATACACATCCACTCATTTCCAAATTTCTTTATTGGTATATATATGTTGACGACATCTTAGTATGTTTCATTGGAACTACTCGTCAATCAGACTTATTTCTTAATTTCATTAATTCCATCCATTTGAACATTAAATTCACGATAGAAATTGAACATTCCATTAATTTTTGGACTTAAAATCACTAAACAAAATAATAATCATGTTTTTTCGGTCTTTCGTAAACCAACACATACTGATACAATTATACATAACTACTCATTACATCCAATTCAACACAAAGTTGCAGCTTTAAACAGCATGGTACATCGGTTACTCAATTTACCTTTATCAGTAGAAGATTATAATAAAGAGTTAAACATCATCAAACAGATAGCCATTAATAATTCATATAATCCGGATATGATAGATCTAATCATTCGTAAAAACTGTATCAGAAAGCAATAAATGAAGTATATCCTATTCATAAAGACTATAAAATATTCAACAGTTTAACATTCTGCGGTTCTGCAAATACAAATATTAAATCCTTTCTCGTCAAACAAAATCTTAATATAACTTACAAAACTTCTAATAACTTAGGTAAAAATATTAAAAATAATGAATCTCGTGTTGAAAAATCAAGTAAATCAGGAATCTATAAACTCAATTGCGGTTCTTGTGATAAAATTTATATCGGTAAGACCTATAGGAGTTTTGGCATAAGAACATCTGAACATAAACGTAGCTTCGATAAAAATAAATCTGATTCAAATTATTCAAACCACCTAATAAAAGAAAACCATTCATTCAATAAAAACTTTGACATATTACATATAAAATCAAAAAGTTCAAAATTAGATCTCCTAGAAGCATTAGAAATAAATAGATACAAACATTCGGACAAGCTTTTGAATGAACAGGTAGATGTGAATTACTCACCCCTACTTAACTTGTTTAATTAGTTTTTATTACCTTTCATACTAACTGTACAATGGCTCGGTGTGGATTTTCCTGTTATTCATTCAACTTGTTCTACGATTTGTTTATAATACCATACTCTTCATTCTGTTTATCATTCTTGATAAAGCTGCTGTGTCAGCGAAACGTCATCGAATTTTTTCAAATAAAGTGTAGATTAAAGTTAAACCTTGTGTTTTTTATCTCATTTATATCATGGATCTACGTCAAGTAACGGCCTCCACAATTCAAACCAAAGATGTAATTCAAGCGACGTAATCATCATACTATGATAACACAAATATACAAGTGTATGCACAAGTCAGCTATTAAAAAAAAATCATCAAGTTTTTTATCAAAAATAGAATATAAATAAAATAAATATAAGATTTAGAAACATTGAGGTATTGTAAAAAGGGAAACGTTTATGTTCAAAAATTTTTCTACACTATAAATGACATTTGATATTAAAATATTCTTCGAAACACGTTTGAAATTATCAGCTGATAATGAACGAAACACTACAGGTATTTTTGTTATAAAATTTCACTGACGGGTAATCGAGACCATTCTGTGCTCTGCTCAATTTGTAGAAAGGACTGCGTATGACGTCTTTATGACGAGTATTATAACAATGTACATCACCATTTTTCTCCCAACGACAGAGATTTTTGTGTGCATATAATAAACATTCCAAAATGAAAAGGGCAGAAAGAGTCAAGAAGTGCAAATCCCTGAATGTCTTTTTGCAGCAATCAGTGTACTTAAGATTTGCTACAATGCTAATAGCTCTCCTCTGTAACCGAAACAGCCTCTCTACATCTGCGCAGTTACCCCAAACTAATACACCGTATCTGAGGTGGGACTCACACAGCGAGAAATAAGCAGTCCGAAAAACACCCTGTGAAACCGACTGTGTCAGACTTCTCAATAAAAAAATGTTTTTCGCAAGTATCGAGGAAAGATGATCAACATGAATACCCCAGGTGAGCTATGTGTCCAAATGGAGGCAAAGAAACTCGACACTCGACTTCTCAATATATCTCATGCTAAATATGACCTTTTCGGTGTTTTCGCCATTCATACTCAATTTGTTCCCACCGAACCATTCCAAGGCCCTCGACTCTGTACTCTCAAACAACATTGCACTCCGTGCAATATTATCACACTTCACAGATAAAGTAGAATCATCAGCGAAAAGAATACTCAAACAGTTGGCCAGATACTCTGGAAAATCATTTATAAAAATCAAAAATAAAAGGGGGCCCATAATTGAACCCTGTCGCAAACCAATTGATATGGCTTCCTATGACCAAATGCCATCTGCAAAAACAACTTGAAATCTACACGTCAAGAATGATTCTATAAGAGTTCTACTATTAACATCAAATCCGTGTCGTGCAAGCTTGGCTAAGAGTGTTGAGTGAGACACACAATCAAACGCCTTGGACAGATCCAGAAAGAGAGGCAGAGAAATTAATCCAATTTCGAAATACCTTAAGGTATTGTTAACAAATTCAATTATAGCATCAACAGTGCTTCTCTTTTTCCTAAAGCCAAATTGGCTGGACGAAAAAAGATTATTGGATTCGAAATATTCAGTTATCTGATTATAAATAATGTTTTCTATAATTTTTGAAAAAATTGGCACAAATGAAATAGGCCTATAATTAGTAACGTCATCCTTGTTTCCTTTTCTAAATAAGGGAACAGTCTTTGAAATTTTAAGGCAATCAGGAAAAGTACCATTTGAGAGACATCTATTAGTTAAATCAGTATGTGGATAGATTGTACTGTTGATATTCCTTTTAATAAGTACTGTTGAGAGGTCATAAAATCCCTAGATTTATTATTTTTCCTACTGCTCACAATATCTCTCACCGTATTGTAGGACACCTCAGAAAAAAAAAGCTGATTTTTTTGGGAATATTCTTAAGAAATAAATCACTAATAAGAAACAAGTACTGTGTTTTAAGGAATTTTAATTAATAATTGCGATTCGTAACGCGTTTCACTACACCGTAGCTTCTTCAGACGAATGAATGTACAGAAAATAAGAATGAGAATACAAATATAAATGTTCTTAATTAATTGAAAGCTTATTGGGTTGCTTCTTCTTAAGTGGTTATTTATGACAGGTATATCCAATAAAATTGAGGAATAGATTGCTCCCCGAAGAGATTCAATAGAGGTGAAGGGCTTAAATCGACTTGTTCATTGATGAGTCTACCTGAGTGTTTGTATTTGTTGATTTCTAACGTTTCCTAAAGATCTACCTTCCAATATTTATTATCTGTAAGCAAAATTTCAAACTGTGGATCGTAAGAGTGATTATTTTCAAAGAGATGATTCGCTTAATTTGAATCTGATTTTTGATTTGAGAAACTGCGTTTATGTTCCGATATTCTAAAACTAAAATTTCTATGTATTCTAGCAATGTAGAAATTATCACAGTCATTGCAATTCAGTCTATAAACACCTGATTTATTGTTTTTACCTGGTTTGGTTTTATTATTTTTATATATTTGCCTAAATTATTATTAGTTTTGGAAAGCTATGTTGAAATTATTGCTACTCAAGAATGATTTCAGTTTCTCACTTGTAATGCCAACGTAGGTTAAGGTGTTGAATTTTGTTTCAATTTATCGACAGGGTAAACTTCATTCAATGCGATTCTACTTTGTTTTTTATTTAAAATATTATTTATTAGTTTGGGATTGTAACCATTAATTTTGGCTATTTGTTTAATCAAATTTAATTATTGTTGAAATTTTCTGGAGATAACAGGATGTTAATCAATCTATGAATAAAACTATTGAATGTTGACATTTTATGTTGACACAGATGACACGACGAGTTATGTGTTATAATATCTGTATGTGACGGCTTATGGTAAATTGCGAAAACATGTTTTCCATTTTCATTCGAAATTGTTACGTCTAAGAAATTTATCGAATTATTGCTTTCTATTTCGGTTGTGAATCCAATTTTTGGATGTAATGAATTTATATGATTTTCGAAAATTTTTAACTGTCTATCTGCTCCTGTGAAGCAAATAATGATATCGTCTACATAGCGATACCTGTATAAACAATATTTACTGAGTGGATGATTATGAATTAATTTCTCTAAATTATTCATGAATATTTCTGCTAACAAAGGACTTAATGGATTGCCCATAATCAAACCGTCTTCAATATAGTATAATATATAGATATTTATATAATATATATATATAAATATCTGATTTAATGATAGTATTGACATGATTCTTTTCTAATAATTCTTCAACTAAGTAATACGTATCTTTTGGAGGAATGTTGGGAAATAGATTCTTAACATCGAAAGAAATGAGTTTGGAATTAGGTGGTATAATGGTGTCTTTGATATTGGCAATTAGTTCGTATGAATTTTTGACTGAAAATTTAGATTTAAAATTGCAATGTTTTATTAGCAAGTCGTTGAGAAATTTTGAAAGTTTGAAAGAAGGTGCCGTTACATAAGAAACAACAGGTCTGATAGGGTAATTAGGTTTATGAAGTTTTATCAACGAATATAATTCGGGGGATTGTGGATTGGAGTTAATGAATTTATATTTTTCGTGGTCTGTAATTGCTGATTTTGCTGTCAAAATGATGGTTTTAACCACTTTCAGAAATTTTGCGGTAGGATTCTTAGTTGATATTATATAGCTTCCGGCTCTTAAGAATTCTTCAGTCTTAGAAATATAATCGGTTTTACTAATCGCGATGACGGTGTTACCTTTATCTGCTTTAGTGAATACGAAATCGTTCTTGCTACTATTTTCACGAATTGTTTTTATTATCTCATAATCGGAATTGCAATGAGGTAGTAATTTCGAAAAGTCTTCCTTGATGATCCTTGCTGTTTGATGTTTGGCTAAAATATTATCTTTGGAGTTTTTGAGAATGATTTCGGAGTCAATGCCTAACTGTTCAAAATTAGTTTTATTATGTTTTGGATGTAAATTATGTTTTTTTTATGAATTAAAATTTTGACATCATATCTGGATTTAGAGTCTAAAATATCAAACTCAACAGGGTGCATTCTAAACAATAATACCGTATGGATTACCTTTAAATATATGTTGGCAACGTCCTCCCTGTTAAGAATCTATTTCCTACTTTCCTCCGAAAGATACGTATTACTTAGTTGTCATATGAGAGGAATGATTTTAATTTAAATCAATTAAAATCATTCCTCTCGCATTATAATTTCAATAAAGCATTCCGAACTGATAATTCATTAGGCCGACATATCAAATACTGCAAATCTAGAATTGATAAAAGTAATAAATCCGGTGTTTATAAACTGTATTGCGGGGATTGTAATGAAATTTATATTGGTAGAACTTTCAGAAATTTCAAAGTTAGATTATCCGAGCACAAACGTAGTTTTAATTATCATAAATCAGATTCCCATTATTCTAATCACTTACTCGAAGAAAACCATAATTTTAATGATAATTTCAAAATTTTACACACACAGATCAACAAAGAAAAGAATTCAGGTCGGTTACTTAATAGTCAATTAGATCTAAATCCTTCTCCTTTATTCAATCTTTTCAATTCATAAAGTAAGCATATCCGATGGGTTTTTCAACATACCTCTTGTAACTATTGTAATAAATTAAGTAGGAAATAAGACAAATATATAAGAAATAACTCTGTTCATTAGTTCGTATCTATCTGATGAAGCCACAGTGTGTTGAAACCGGTCATAATTTTGTTAATATAGTGAAAATCTAAATACTTTACTTTTATTTCATTGAAAATACAATGAGTTGTTTTTGAATTCACCTTCACTGGGTTCATTATGATTATTTATTTGTCATTAATGATCTGAATTTTGTCACTTATAACAACATCTTTCTCTTCCAGTAATTTATAAAGAAACTTCACTTCCGTTTTGTGCTCAACAAAAGCATCAGCAGTAAATGCTATACTGTCTTTGAAAACATCGTCATCTCCATTATCATTTGCAGCACAACATATAACTTTCGCTCCACAATCACAGAATTTAATGTTTTGGATAATTTTGCTCGTGGGTTGTTTTCTGATGAGCATCTTAAATCTCTTCAAATAATTGGTACAAGTAAAATTAATCCACAACTACAAACAATTGTCCCTGAAAAATCACAATTACATAAATTTCATCACAGCATAGTGTGGAATTTTACAAGAGTTTTCCATTTAAAATTTGATTAGTTTTCTGTGATTGATTTCACTACAAACAATTAATTTATTTATTAGAATATTGCATATTAATTATTTATTAGAATATGCATATTAATTATTTATTAGAATATGCTTAAGCTGAGATACTTAAGCTTAGGTTTCTGCGTGATAATTTCTGTCGTAAAGTTTTACCTTGCAAGTAAATAGAACCGAGTAATTATCATTCTGTGTTTTCATTTTCTTCCATTAAACTTATCACAATAGTAACAAGAGTAAAACCTTGACTGTCGTGGGCCAGATTGATGATACTAATTTTAAGCTGCCGCGGGCCGGATTGATGGTACTGGTGGTCCGGATTTGGCCCGTGGGCCGTAGTTTAGAGATCCCTGATCTAAATCAGTCGTCTGAGCAACTCTTTTTCGTTTCTTGTTCGGTGTAGGGAAAGAGGACGACTCTCCTTCAACAGATCTCATTTTTCCAGAAATCTTTCTTATTGTACTCAAACTCACCCCTGTTTTCTTTGCAGCACGTTCCTGAATTTCTTCAATTTTTATTAATAAGCCATCATTTCTTGCCTCTTGCTGCAAAAATGCACATAACATTTGCTATTACTTCCCTAGATTGACCCGACAACTCTTTATTCGCCACTCTCGTTGTGAATTCCATTTTCGAATACCTAATTCTAAATAATTGTTGCACAGAGGGTATTTCACTATGTTCATTCCGAAAGAGCTTTGATGAACTAACCATTGAAATGCGCAACCTGTTAGAAAGTCTATCTAAGGGAAAGAGAAACTTCAGATATGTTTGACGGCTTGAACTAAATTGTCGGTGTAAAGCTTTGCTTCGATTGCGTGTTAATCTCTTGAAGTATGTCATTGATTACTATGAAAAAGAGGATTGTGCTCAAAACGGATCCCTGAGGAGTACCGTTCTTTAATTTCCGTTCGGAGGAGAAGCGGCTGTTCACTTTCATTTGAAGGTTCTAATCTGTAAAAAAATGTAGAAGGCTTATAAATTGCTTGTATTCCTCAGTTGTCAAGTGTTCGAACAATCGGATGTTTTCATGTTATGACAAAGGCTTGGATTATACCAAAATTATAGATATAAGCAGTTATTGTAAATACAATTATTCAAATTTTGTAAATCCTCTCTCTTCAAAAGAATATATATATATATATATATATATATATATATATATATATATATATATATATATATATATATATATATATATATATATATATATATATATATATATATATATATATATATATATATATATATATATATATATATATATATATATATATATATATATATTTGGATGCTGTAAGGATTTCCGATTCCAAGGCTTTAAGATTGTCTAGGGTTGACCGTGCAGTTCTGAAACCATTTGCGAGTGAAATAAACACCTCAAAAAAGTCTAGGGAACACTTACCAATATCTTTAAAATATGAATTTGATGATTCGAATTTATAGAAATCTTTCGGTTTTTGTTAGGATGTATTGTATATAATGTATTCTCAAGAAAACAAAATAATATTTGACTTCTCCAAAGCACCTATTATAAAAAAAATTTGAAATTTGAAAATGACGAAATTTGGTGAAACACAAAAAAAATCCCTTTTCGAAACTATATGGAAGCACTTATATTTTTCAGTACCCAGAAGAGTACACCTCTGTTATTAATGACACTTTGGCATTGTCGCGGCATGCTCAATATTAAATTATTTATTACATTTTGTAAGTCATTCCAAGCCCCTGAACTGCTAATAGAAGCTCCTGTTAATGATGGAAGACGTTTGACGCAGGAGATGTCTGTTTAGGGTGTCCCACACATGCTCGATGGGATTCAGATCGTGGGAGCAGGATGGCCACGGTAGAAGATCGATATCATTCTCTTCAAGAACGTTCAAGATAACTCTTGCACGATGAGGAGGGGCATTATCTTGTTGGAAGAGTGGATTTTGACCCATTGTTTGGAGATACAGTACCACTACAGATAAAACTATCTTATTTGCGTCAGAATTTCCCGTGAGGTTGTTCTGTATGAAAACGAGGTCAGTTCTTCCATCAAGGCGTATACCTCCCCAAAACATCACTGATCCGCCTCCCTGTCTAACAACTTCTCGAGCATACTGGAGACGGTTTTGCTTTCCAGGTTCCCTCCATATTCGAATTATTCCCGAATCGGGATAATTATTAAATCTAGATTCATCACTGAAGAGAACTGTGGCCCACCTCTCTTGATCCCAGTTTACGTGTTCTTGGCACCAAGCTAAACGAGCAGCGCGATTTCCATGGGTCAGTTGTGGAATTCTGATTTTTGGAGTGGAGTTGACCTTCGTGCAGTCGATTTCTCACAGTTTGGTCGGAAATTTGTACATTATGAACTCGTGATAGCTCTTGAGCTAATTGAGATGCTGTGGTAGTACGATCTCTTCTGGCTTGTAAAACCAAAAATCGGTCTTGGGCGACTGTAATAATCCTGAAACGACCTGTATGGCGTTCTTCTACGCTACCTGTTTCATTGAAACGCGACCATAAACGGTTTATGACACTTGGGCTACTTCCCAGAACCCTGGATACTTTCGGTTGTGAGCTCCCAGCTTGGAGCATGCCAACGGCTCGTAACATCTCTTCTCTAGTCAAATGTCGTCTTCCTTGGTCGAATCACAAAACTTGAATCTTTTATTTGTGCTCACAACAGAAACAGAGTACCAACTAACTGATTTCAAACACTGAATACATGAAATGATTATAAAGCAGCGTCGCATCTGCTTCATTTTTAGTTTTTTATAAAAAACTGAAATCTGTTGCGGCACTCTACATAATTTGATGAGAAATTGATGCAGGTGTTCATTTCTTAAAAAAAATCATCAATAGTGATCGTTCTGGATACGATATATCGATATTCAGAAGTGTTCCCTAGACTTTTTTGAGGTGTTTAGGCCGATATGATGACATTTTTTTATACATGGTTGTTTTGATGAGCGAAAGAATCGTCACGTAGGGCCAACAGCTGGAAACTTCTGTTGAATGAATATATTATTGAAGATACCTAAAAGCATGAGTTCCGTGTGAAAAGGTAGTATGACTACTATGACTGCAAATATCAAGGGAATATAGTCAGGCCCCGTTGCCGTGTTTTTTATTATTATATTCATTATTGGAATTTTAACTGATTGAGTATGCTAGGAATGTTAGATTATGATTAATATTACTTGAATTGGTGTATATGTACAGCCTTTATAATGACATCCAACAAAATGAAAGCTGTAGATGCGGATTTATTCCATGAAATTTTAGTATTAGATAATGGATCGATCAATTTTTGGATAACGTGTTGATTTTTTCAGCCTATACTAAAAATAAAAGTCAAGAAAACACTGATTATCCGACACCATATTATCTATGTGACCTTGGAGATGATAAAACATGTGACGCCTGGTGGTTAGTTGATGGATGGACGACAGAAAATTCTATAGAAAATCAAATGTCGGAGGTCATAACGGATGAAAGATGGGAAAGTACGTATAGTATTTTCCAGATCATGAATTTTAGCGTCTGTATAAGACAGGCCAATAAGTTTAATTAAAAAAATGTTAGATGATATTGAAAGATTGCTGGTCCTAATGTCATTAGGTGAAGCAACTTTGTGGCCGTTAAATATCCTGTGAAATTAAATAGTGTTCTGATCTGTTGAAAAACAGAATCGCAAAATTCAAACGATTTTCTTTCTTTTTCTTATTAGCAGAAACAAGTTATTGGTGAAAGTGGTTTCTCTTTCTCCTTATCCTCTTTTGAGTATCTTTTGAGAAGGGATGAGCATGCACTGAAGATCTATTGAACAACTAGAAAGTGTTTACCAGGCTATTTCTCCGGAGGCTAACCGGCATAAAGCTTCTGTTTCAACAAACAAGACATAAAGTGACTTACCTGTTGCTTGAGGACAGCAATTACAGAGAAAGTTTATGCTGTTTTCATTGGTTTCTCGCAGAAACGATAGTTATCTTCATTTCGTAGTTCCTTCATATTGAGCAAGAGAACCTTCTTGATCTAGCTTTTCGTGTCTTAATAGTAATAATAATAATAATAATAGGACACTTTGAAGAAGAAACTCCAAGCAAAAGCGAAGAGGCTTTCAAGATACGTCGAGTGTACTGAAAGGAAACACCAAAACCAAAGGTTCCTCCAAAACGCAGCCAATTTTCATAAGGGAAATAACAAGACTGTGACTTACAATAACATAGAAGTACCTGACGCACAATGCTTGACCGATTATTGGTCATCACTATGGTCGAACCCCAAAGAACACAATAGAGATGCGGAATGGATCACGAATGGAAAAGAACGCCTTGATATCAAACATATGGACTTGGAAGGAATAACGGAGAAATCACAACAGTAGTTAGAGCGACCAACAATTGGAAGGCCACATGTATAGGTACTATATAATATGACGACAACAATATATAAGCAGAGGAGCAGAAAGGAGGCAGAAAGAAATACCACGGGTGCAAGGAACAACTCATCATCGATTATGTGATAATGAAACAGGCACACGTAGGGCATCGGAATGTTCATTCAGCTTTTCTCGATTATCTGAAGGCATTCGATAGTATATTCTTGGCTTGTTGAATTATTGCAGATATACAAAATTCACCCAGCCCTGGTAGAATTCTGAAGACAACAATCACCCACTGGCGCACGTCTCTGCAGGTCAACATGAACAATAAATCAATTAAAACCGACGAGATACCCATACGTCGTGGAATTTTTCAAGGAGACTCTTTGAGTCCACTATGGTTCTGTTTAGATATGAACCCATTGTCCTCAATGCTCAATAGAACAGGATACGGATTTAGATAGGAATTACCATACAGTCTCCCACCTGCTGTATATGGATGACATATTATATGCTTCGAACAAGAAGCAATTGGATGATTTGCTGAAAACTGTCAGTAAGTTCTCGGTAGATGTTCATATGAAATTCGGGATTGAAAAATGTAACACCCTGAACATTCAAAGAGGGAAAGTCATAGATGGTGAAACACAACTTCCAAACGGTGATATTATACAGTGCATGATGGATGGCTAAACATACAAATATCTAGGATACCACCAAGCCAGATTGCTAGACCAAAAACAATCAAAGGAGAAGATTCGTTCATAATACAGTCAGCGTCTGAAGACTGTGCTGAAATCAATGTTGAACTCGGGGAATCTAGTCAAGGCAATTAACACCTACGCCATTCCAGTGTTGCTTTACTCATTTAGAATAATCAGATGGACTAAGACAGAACTGGATGATATTCAAAAGCAGACCCGAACGATGCTGACAAAGTACAACAATCATCATCCAAAATCGTCTATGATACGAACAACTTTGTGTTGTCAATTTATACACCGAACAGATAGAAAATCTTAGAGAATTCTTCTCTGCAAAAGCTCTCACTTCTGACCTCCATAGAGTGGTATAGTTGGCTGATAGGAGATATACACCTCTAAATCTTGCTACCAGATATGACCTAATGAATCTACCGTTCCTATCAGATACTGAAAAACAAGAGCAATGGTCAAGAAAGGAATTGCATGGACGACATCACCATGAGATGAATCGACCACACATCGACAAAGAAGCTTCCAACAAATGGTTGATGGAGGGAGAGTTATTCGCGGAAACAGAAGGATTCCTTATAGCCATCCAAGACCAAGTGATCGCTACAAACAACTACAAAAATTCATTATGAAACAGATGAGTGCAGAAAATACCAAATAAGATTGGAGACTATACAGCATATTACGTCCGGATGCGAACAACTGGCCAATACGGACTATCTTCACAGGCATAATCAAGTGTGCAACATTATCTATCAGAAACTTGCACATAAGTACGGACTTCTGAATACCTTCCAGCCATGTTACAAGTATCAACCGGCACCCGTATTGGAAAATGACTCTATCAGATTATACTACGATAGACCTGTAATCACTGACAGAATGGTGACGAATAATAGGCCGGACATAGTGGTGTATAATAAGAGAGCCAGAACAGCAATGCTGGTGGATGTCGCCATACCGTATAACAACAGCGTGCTGAACAAGTTCCAGGAAAAAAAAAACCAAATACACAGACCTTGCTATTGAGATCAAGCAGATGTGGCACCTCGAGAAAATAGATATTGTTCCTGTCATCGTATCCTCGACTGGTTTAATACCCAAAACTTTGCATGATAGCCTTAAGAAATTAGAATTGCATAAGAATACCTATATATAAATGCAGAAAGCTGTAATTCTTAATACATGTAGAATATTTAGGAAATTTATGTTAAGTTTATTGTAATCGAGCCCATTCCCTTTGATTGCTGAATCTGGGAAAGGTAAATTATATCCAGCTAACAGCTGAGATAGCGCATAAGTCCACGATAACAAATAATAATAATAAATGGAATTCAATAGAACCGAATAGTGTAATTGTAGTAGGTATTATATTAAGAGATCCGTTATGGATGTCGACACATGTGCCTTGGAATTTTGTGTTTCCCTTCCTGGTAACTACATCCTCTGCACGATCCTCACAAAGATAGAGTGGAGGGGTATCTTTGACAGATCATTCACTTTCAGCATTTCTGCGCCCAGTCGGTTACGCCTAAGGCGGATCCATATCAGCACTGCCTAACCTAGAAGTAATCCAGTGTACGTCTATGGCTCCCAGACTAGCCCGACTATCGGAGCAGATCGTTGTTCGCTCATTAGTTGTACCAAGTTCTGCCAGCCTTTGAGAATAGTCAGGTATCGCCATGATCACCACCTTGCAAGGAATCCTTCATTTCCTGTTACTCTTGTTTGGATAGGATTTTCACTTCGATTTTATAACCATAGTGGTACCTCGTCGAGATTCTATCTGAGTTCATCCAGAAGAGATGGTTGTTATTAATAGCTTCAGAAAACCGACACTAGCGGTGCCTCCTGTCCTCAGCTATAAGCAGCCAATACTGACACGTTAAGGATTGTGAGGTTCAGTGGTTCGATCTAATAGTGCACCTTACGCCGCAGTAGGGGGTTACTTTGAGTACCCACTTTACTTCTCACAGTCGATGCTCTGAACGTTTTTAGAGCCAGCGTCGCTGTCAGTTTTTCTACCCTCGTTCACCAGATCAGCGGGGCTAAGTGAGTCTGGGCAGCAGAACGGTTTTAAAGAATCACATCAGCACGTGTGGCTTCAAGCCCCACGTGCCTCTGAAGGCTCTTATAAATGTCATGAGGGTAGCAGAAAATTTGCCACTTTGTAGTTCAAGATGCTGAGCCTAATCAAGCATCCTCTTCAGTTCTACACCTAAGTACTTAACCGATTCTTTTATGTTTTGATCCAAAGAAAATGAAAAACAACCAGTTCCATCTTATCTGGTAAACCCCCAGACCCGTGAACATACACCAGCGTTCCACTTTTTTTAAGTGATCTGCACTGTATGTATACAATGCATATATGACTGTAGATCTTTGCTGAGAATGACGAAGTCGTAACAGATCTACTGTCAGCCTCGTCTTACTATTCCTGGGACAGGTTGATTTCCGATTGTCGAGGTGAATTTCCTACCTCCTTAAATCTCTAGGAGCCTTTCCCTAAGAGAAGACATCAACCCCCCCTCCCTCTGAACCAGGATCGCTGGGGTATAGTTAAAAACTCCAGAAACGTTGCCACACAAAATTCTTCCTCATTCAACTGCTGCTCAACAATTCAACAGCCGAGTGCAATGCTGTATGTGTAAATAGTCCTGCAGTGTATACGTTTTGATTAGGATGCGAAAGAGTAGTGCTAAACTCCTTATCCTAAAGAAACCCATCAACGAGTTTCTTAAGAGCTAGGAGAACGAATGATGTTAAGCTGATAGGCTTAAAGTCCCTTACCGAAGTATACTTCGGTACGCAGAGTTTCTTCATAATGAAGGGGTTTGGTACCTTTTTCTCATGCATTCCTAGAAGAGCCTCGAATCGGACTCGGAAGCCATTAAAATGCCTCACTACTCGATAATATGAAAATCCCCGCAAGATTCTGCCCGGAATGTAGAAAGATTTTGAACACATTGGCATGGTGAGTTTGATTTTAGGACTATGCATTCCTGCCCCAGTTTGTCCATCTTCTATTTCAGAGCAATGTTAGAATAGTTATGCATCTCTAGAGAAGACAAATTTTGCTTTCATCCATCCTGGGAAGAACCTCGTTATAGTTTTTTAAAAACTGCAGCTTTAGAGACTTGTACTTGTCTACATCAATGGACACCTTACACTTCTTGAGAATGCTATGTCTTCGGGTTTCATGTTGTACTCCTTCATGATTGCCCATTTGGTTTCCTTACTCCTAACAAACATTCTCATTAGAGTGAGGTCAAGTATAATCTACACGAAAGCTTTTTTTTATTTTTGGCCACTATATTAAAGCTTCATTTGTATATTTAGTCGGCCGTCATCGGCGTTAGCCCTGATCACCTGGTTAGTTTGGGTGAATTGGATGTCCCTTGCTCATCTTACGGCGGCCTTCAGGTGATGGTTCCATATTAGCTATTGGTTGGTCAGGTAGGTCAGTGGCCATTTGTTACTTCAAAGCGAGACGCCAATGTATAAGGTGATAATACAAGAAATAACGAGGCTAATTAATATCTTTACTAGACTATATTTTTTGAAAATATTATTGAGATACATCTAAATATTTGAATTTGCATTTATCTTGGAGCTATACAGTTGTTCATGATTTGATTGAGTGAATGTAACTCTTGAGTGGGCTTCTAGAAAACGAAGGAACAATACTTTAGTGCGATATATGTCTCCTTTAAAACATTTACGACTACCAGTAACTTGTGAGATGTTTAGCTCGTGAAGCTGCTTGCGGCAATCTTGCCCAGTACGTTATAGACTTTGAATTCATAAAGTTGTGGAAAGCTGCTGAATGAAACATCTTTCATGTTTTTTAGATTTTGAACCCATTCACCTTTCTGGTCCAAACCAGGATTCAAAATTCGTTTTCAGAAGAATCTTGTCATTGAAAATGAAATCTTTAAAGTTCCCATGTCCTGGAATGTGTCAGGGGATTTGAATCTATATTTCTGTTCCGGGAGGAGTATCTCATCATCGGACTGTTTCTGGTTTCGCATTTTTGAACATAATTCAATGATAGAATTCAGGAAATGTCTGGCTGGTACCATTCCTACTTCTATTGGTGAAATTCCAAAAGGAAGCTGCAGTAAAATCTTGCACAGAGAGGTAAGAAACCAAAAAACAAATCTTATACATACAAGTAAGTAGGTGCTTTTTCTGAAATATTTCCAACATTTTTAAGTGAAAACGGTTATTTTTCGATTTATGTACATGGAAAAGTAACCAACATGGTGTTTGAGCCTTATGATTTGACGAAACTTACTAATGCGTACGCAAGTGCGCATCGGCTTATGTACAGGGTGTCCGATATTCAACCGTTTTGTAGGGCAGTTATATGAAACATTGCAGATAGAAAGAAATTACCCCTTACTTATAGGTCTGGTTTTTGGGGAAAACCTCATAGGTAAAAACCAATTTCAGTTATAATTTTTTATTTTCGAATTATTCCAGAATCTGATTTTCCGGGATTTGAGCAAATGACCATATCTCGGGTAGTAATTAAGTTATGTAAAAAATATTTTCACATTCATTAGGCATTTCTTTGAATAGAATACAGATATACATTCGAGAAATTTTTCTACTCAACGGTTTTCGAGCTACACGGTAAACTATACAAACCATACGAAAAATTGGTTGCGTGAGTAGAGTATTTTTTTTTCCTCTCCGAAAGTATAAAATCTGATAAAGATATTATTACGGCGTATTTTTCAAAACATGAAAAGTCATTTCTAACCGAATCTCGTTATGAGATGCGAATCTTGCCATTCGCGAAATAATTCTCTATGGCTATATCAGTAGAATTAATTTGTGACCATGGAAAGATAAGAACTTACTTAACAAGGTGTATTTATGTTTCGTGAAACCACAGTGAACTATGGCCACCCCTGTAACTTTTTTCTATTTGAAATATTTTGATGAAATTTCGGAATCAGATAGAAGACAATGTTTTAAATTTGATAACATTAATATAATTGACATTTCATTTCCGGTTATGCCGGAAACGATACCAACTTTCGATTTTGAAATGGAACACCCTCTATTTATTTGCTTATTTTGATTGTTCATCTCATCCTACGACCTTTTGAGTTATTTTGGAAATAAAAACAAAACACAATCCCTTTTTTTGCAATTTTTATCTTTCGTTCTAGAAGGCCATGAACAGTGACAATTGGCTTAGTTCATATTTCCTATCACGAAAATACAAGATTGTATCTTAAAATTTGATTGCTCATTTTTAACGGGGTGTCAAAGTCTTAAATTTCAGTTTTTCCTCAAAAAGTTGGTTTTCTTCTGAGACAACCATATCGAGCCACACGGTATTGAAGAAGCGGTTTTTTTTCATACCACTCATGCCACTCTATTATTTATGATTCCGGAGTTCTAGTGGAAAATACCTAGTTAATTCTTCCCCATTCGCTAATAACAATAACTACTTTGTCGATGCAAAATTTTTGTTCATACTTGTAATATTTTGTGATCATAAAAATATCAGTGTGACTTGTCAAAATTCCATAGTTGTTAATTATCGACATTTCGAATTATTTAATTCAGTTTTGAGTATGAATCAATACACCTAAAGTGAAAAAGTCGATATGCTCCTTATTTATTGAGTGTGCAGACAAAATAGCGTTCAAGCTGAACAATTATACAGAGAGCGCTATCGGTAAAGATTTCATCCGAATAGAACCTATTCCTCTAAATATTTTCAATGAAATAAAACTAAAGTATTTAGATTTTCCTATATTACCAAAACTATGACCGGTTTCACCACACTGTGGCTTCATCAAATAGATACAAACTAATGAACAGAGTTATTCTTATATATTAGCTACTTAATATTATTACAAGTACAAGAGGTATGTTGGAAAATCCATCGAGTTGCTTACTTTATGAATTGAAAAGATTGAGTAAACGAGAAGGATTTAAATCTAATTGACTATTAACTAACCTACCTGAATTTTTTCTTTGTTGATCTCTAAAATTTCCAATAGATTGAGTTTTTGTCTATTATTTTCATTGAGTAAAATTTTTAAATTATCATTAAAGTTATGGTTTTCTTCGAGTAACTGATTAGCATAATGGGAATCTGATTTATGATAATTAAGACTACGTTTGTGCTCGGATAATCTAACTTTGAAATTTCTGAAAGTTTAACCAATATATATTTTATTACAATCCCCGCAAGACAGTTTATAAACTCCGGATTTATTACTTCTATCAATTTTAGATTTGCAGTTTTTGATATGTCGGCCTAAAGAATTATCAGTTCGGAATGCTATATTGAAATTATAATGCGAGATGAATGATTTTAATTTTAGACTAGGATTACCAATATAAGTTAAGCTGTTGTATATTGTTTTAGAACTTTTTATACTTGGAAATACTTCCTGGATTGCGGTTTTAAATTTTTGCGTGAAATCATGTATTCAATCATACTGGAACTGTAATTGTTATTGACTGCTATTTGTTTAATTATATTTTGCTCTTTGAAAAATAATTTGTGACATTGGGATATTCATGAGTCTACATACCATACTATTGTAAGCAGCTAATTTATGTGGATAAGGATGTGTAGATAACCTGTGAATAGTAATATCTGTATGCGATAGCATATGAAAATAGAAAATCATGTTTGCCGTTAATTTTGGTAATAGTTAAATTCAGAAAAATAATCGAGTTTTCTAACGTGAATTTAATATTATCGTGAATTTTGTTAATGAATGTTTTGAATGACTCTAAATGTCTGTTTGTGCCAGTGAAACAACAAATGATATGGACAACATATCTATCAATAAATAAAGTATTTGAATAACGGATGTTCTTGGATAGTTTTTCAATATTACCCATGAAAATTTCAGCGAGTAGAGGGCTCAGAGGATTACCCATGATAACCTTTTTTACTATTATATAATACTCCATTGAAGTTAAAATGCTCTGAGCATTTCATGGATAATATTGAAAAACTATCCAAGAACATCCGTTATTCAAATACTTTATTTATTGGTTTAGATATGTCGACGATATCATTTGTTGTTTCACTGGCACAAACAGACAATTAGAGTCTTTCAAAACATTAATTAACAAAATTCACGATAATATTAAATTCACGTTAGAGATAGAAACAGAAAACTCTTTTAACTTTCTGGATTTAGCTATTACTAAAATTAATGGCAAACATGATTTTTCTATTTTTCATAAGCATACACATCCTTATCCATATAAATTAGCAGCTTACAATAGTATGGTACATAGACTCATTAATATCCCAATGTCACAAAATAATTTCACAAAATCACCTTGCCTGACGTTTTATTGAATTTAATCCATTCATTTTCCGCACTCCGTATACAGGGTGCTTCAACGAAAACTAAACAGAGGCTATATCTACCAAGATATTCATTTCTGATCAAACCGCAAAAACATGTCAATTTTTGTTTCCAGGGGAACATCTTTTGGGGTACAGTACTTGCGTGAAATATCAACCCCTTAAGCGGGGGTTGCAATCCTTGAACATTTTGAATAGGGAAGATGGGTCGAGTGATGACTCAGGTGGTATCTTTGTCTACACTGCCTTTAACGAATTTCCATTTTTAATTGAAAACTGTAAAAGATACAGCGTGAGCAACTGAAAGATAGGGAAGACTATTTCCCTAAGACTATTCAAGTTTCAGTAAGGTAAAATGGAACAGATCCATGCTGATCAATGGCAGTCATCATCAAGTACCACCCTCATGTCGAATTTCAACCCCTAGAGCAGGGGTTGAAATTCAGTGATACCTTTCAAGTAAAGGATTTCGATTGCCTCTATGACTGCTCGCAATAATTCTATTCTCATTGAGTTCCATAGGAGTTGGAGGATGCAAAACGGAAAGTTACTGAAGATGCAATGCATGGTATACCATCTATCTTCGACCAGTATCAAGCAGGGGTTGATTTTTCATTGAATAAACACCTTTTGAAAGACAGTTACTCGTTTGAGACATCCGGTTTCAAATGTAATAGATAAAAAAATTGATACAATGGCTGAAATTAAGAAGGGAATAAACGAAAGGAGAAAATCAACGAGTAGAAGTTGTACTTTATTACCCGATAAAAAGTCACTAAAACTCAACGTAAATGTTCGAATTGTTGGCCACCAACCTCCATGCACATAAACAAATTTTGGGTGAAACGTTCAAGGACATTCTGTAAAATTTCATTTCCATAGGAAAAAGTCTTATGGACTGAGATCCGGAGATCGGGGGGCAATTCCGTTGGGCCTCTCCTTCCAATCCAACGACCAGGAAAATGATCATCCAAAAATACTCGAACTTGTTGTGCAAAATGCGGGAGCGCTCTATCCTGCTGAAATACAACCTCGTTCTCCGAATAGCGGGGGTCATTCTCAATGATCTCCGTTATTGCTGGGTCGATAAATTCTTCCAATAGTTGATAATAGAACTCTCCGGTAAGATTTCCAGGAATGAAAAACGGTGCAATGAGGTGATCGCTATAAATACCAAACATTTAGTTTTCGAGGCTGCTGAGTGTGAATTTCGTGGAATCTTTGCTGCTTAGAATCTGCCCAATAACGGCAATTATGGCGGTTTACGGTTCCATTCAGAAAAATGTACATTCGTCCGAAAAACACAAGTGAAATAAATAATGAGGATTCTTCATGACTCTCTCGCTTATGGTCTCGCAGAATTGAAGTCTTCGATCGAAATCATCTTCGTTCAGTTCTTGAACTAATTTGATTTTATATGGATGAAACTTATGCCCCTTCAGAATGCGGAAAATACTCGTTTGGTTCACATGACTTACATCTACCAATTTCTGCAGGCTTAGGGTAGGATCACCCACCGCTTGACCAATCGCCCCCGCTTCCACAGCTTCATTTCTTACTGGCCGCTCAATTACGAGCTTCTTGTTTCGCACCGATCCAGTTTCACGAAATTTGGCAACTAATTCTAGTACATACTTCGAAGTCATTTCAGCACCTTCGTGGCGTTGTTTGAAGATATTGGCTGTTTTGTTCGCGCAACTATCAGAACTGAAAAATAGTTCAATCATTTCAACCCTCTCAGCTATCGAGTAAACCATGACGATTTTATGAAAACTAAATTTCGAATAGAAGAGAAACTATTGTGATCAATGCAACAGAATTTTCACAATTAATGTGGAATAAAATTGAGACGATGAAACGAAAACATTGAGAATCAATTTCTTTGTTGAAGAAATCTGATCATTGTAACATCTGCGTTCCTGTTTCGTAGTGCAGATTCCTATCGTCAAATAAGAGTCATTTCACATGAGGACGATGATCATACAGTATCACCTGTGAAAACCAAAAAGTCAACTGATAAAAACGCATGTATATATGAAACCAACTTTAGATGCATTGCTCGCATACCGTACAACGAATGTTCAAAGATTAATGGAGTTACTATGACTGATAGTTTTATCCTTCTCTTTCGAGATTCATCATCCTTCATAATCATTCCAATGTTTCAGCTGCTCACCCAGTAATTTTGATGTAGAACGAAAACTTGCACATCATTGTGGAGACAAACAAAAATCCTTTCTCAGAAGGGGTTGAAATTTGAGATGGGAATGTTGTTTCGGATGCCTTGGATCTGGAATGAATCTGTTCCATTTTTTTGCACTAATACTTGAATAGCTCAGGGCGATAGATAGTCTCTTCTATTTTTCAGTAGCCCACTCTGTATCTTCTACAGTTTTCAATCAAAAATGGAAATTCGTTCACGGGGATGCAGACAAAGATAATACATTTCTTTCGAGGTATCACTCGACCTATCTCCCCTCTTCCAAATTTTCAAGGGTCACCCGTGCTCTAGGGGTTGAAATTCGAGATGAGGATGGTACTTGATGATGACTGGCATTGATCAGCATGGATCTGTTCCATTTTACCTCACTGAAACTTGAATAGTCTCAGGGAAATAGTCTTCCCTATCTTTCTGTTGAACACCCTGTATCTTGTACAGTTTTCAATTAAAAATAGAAATTCGTTCAAGGCAATGTAGACAAAGATACCATCTTTCTTTTGAGTCATCACTCGACCCATCTTTGCTATTCAAAATGTTCAAGGATTGCAACCTCCGCTTAGGGGGTTGATATTTCAGGCAAGTTTTGTACCCCAAAAGATATCCCCCTCGAAACAAAAATTGACCTGTTTTTACGTTTTGATCAGAAATGAATGTCTTGGTATATATAGCTTCTGTTTAGTTTTCGTTGAAGCACCCTGTACATTTTTAGAGGTGCCAGCGAATCGAATATGATAATATGAAAATATATACTCTATATATTTCCAACTCATCGTATTCCTTTCTCGAAAAAACTGGAAGTTTGAATTATAACTGAAAACCAAACAATCCAGAAAAATATACACCACTGAATTCTAAATGAAAAATATCAAAAACAGTTTTCACTTTCACAGTACTTACTCATATAACCGATATACGAGAGAAACTTGAAAAATGAATTTTGAAAATATCCTGTATCTCGACAATCATCATCATCATCATCATCTGTCAACCATCCTAGTCCACTGCTGAACATAAGTCTTCCTCAACGATCTCCATTCCTCGCGATTCAGGGCCGGATTTATCCAGTTCGTACACACTCGCTTGATATCGTCTTTCCAACAAGCTGGTGGACGTCCTCTACTTCTGTGGGCTTCATCTCTGGGACGCCACTCGAAAAGACGCTTTGTCCATCTACCGTCCGTGGTTCTTGCTAGATGACCGGCTCAGTTCCACTTTAAATTAGCAACTCTCTCGAGAGCATCCTGGACTCTAGTTCGTTGGCGTATGATATGGTTGGGAATTCTGTCCCGTAGTGTTATGCCTAACATAGCTCTCTCCATCTTACGCTGAGCAACACATATTTCATTAGCTGATTTCTTTGTTACGGTCAGGGTTTCTGCACCGTACGCCAAAACTGGTAAAACGCATTGATTGTATACTCTACGTTTCAAACAAATCGGTATCTCTGATTTGAACAGATCTCTCAGTTTTCCAAATGCAGCCCATGTAAGCCTTATTCGCCTTCCTATTTCTGTTGTTTGGTTGTCCCTGCCTATAGTTATCTCATGCCCCAGATATTTGTATGACGTTACTTGTTCAACAATTTCACCATCGATGGAAACTGGTTGGCTTGGTACTAAGTTGGTCATCATCTTAGTTTTCGACATATTTATCTTCAATCCGATTTTACTGGATTCCTTAGACAACTGCAAGAGCATCTCATTTGCATCATCTAATCTGTTTGCTATAATGACGATGTCGTCGGCGAAACGAAGATGACTTAATCGCTCACCATCCACATTTACTCCCCTCTGATCCCATTCCAATTGCTTGAGCATATATTGCAATAGGTTTGTGAACAACTTCGGGGAAATAGTATCAGCCTGTCTTACTCCACGTCCGATCCTGAATTTTTCTGTAGAATTGTGAAGGCACACTTGTGAAGTGGCATGCCCATATATATATATATATATATTCAATGATGGCAGTGTATCTATGATCTATTCTACAGTCAGCCAACGCTTTAAGCATAATCGCCTGTTTCACGGTATCGAAGGCTTTCTCGTAATCCACGAATATGAGAACCAGAGGCAAGTTGTATTCTATGCTCTTTTCAATAAAAGTCTTGAGAGTTTGGAGATGATCATTAACACCAAATGTTGCCCGAAATCCGGCCTGCTCTCGAGGTTGGTAGGTGTCCAGTTTGTTTGTTAGGCGCTTTGTTATTATTTTGGTGAAGAGTTTGTATAAGTGCGATAGAAGGCTTATAGGTCTATAGTTCGAGAGATTTTTGGGGCCTCCTTTCTTGTACATAATTATTATTATAGCATTATGCCAAGACTCTGGTACTTTTGCTTCAGCTAAACATTTATTGAAAAGTTTCGTTATTTCACGAATCAGATTTTCACCGCCTATCTTCAAAGCCTCCGCAACTACTCCATCTTCCCCTGGAGCTTTGTTGTTTTTCATATCTGATAGTGCCTTTCGGACCTCATCAGCTGTTATTTCTGGGAGGTCCTCCCAACCCTGATTCATAACATGAGGTATGCGATTGTCTTCCTCGTTCTCGCGATTCAGGCTTCGATACAGATTGGAGTAAAAGTCCTCGACAACCTTCACTATTTCGGCTCTATTTGTTATAATTGAACCATATGGATCCATTAGTTTGTGCATGTTACGTTTTCCCAATGAACTCGTCCGTCGTAGTACCTTCATGCTTTTATTTTGTTCTATAGTTTGAACTGCCAAGCTTTTATTGTGCTGTCGAGAGTCCTTCTTAAGTTGGCGAGATATCTCGCGGTTGAGTATTTTCAGTTCTTTCTTGTCTGCTGTGTCCTTGCTTAATAGTTCTCTTCTGGTCTTCATCATGCGTTTCGTTGTCTCACTGATTCTTTCCTCGACAATCAAGTGAGTTATAAAAAAATTGTTCACGGCATGTCTTGTTTCATCTAAAACACTCCTCTGCTGAAAACATATTCTTGTCTCCTCCAGGTTAGAAGATATCATTCAGAGACATTGGGAGGAGGCGATGTTTGTTATGCCATAGCTGTGGCCGAACAAAATGATTTGATATGTGTGTCTACTCGCTTCTTGAAGAAGGCCAAATTGTAAGTTATCGGAAAGATGTTCGATGGAAACGTGCTCCACAGCACACTAGCCAAGTCAAGAAAAGAATTTTTGAAGAGAGAGGTACGTGGCGTTGTTAGTTGGTCCGTCCACCGATGAGAGTTTTCCGTATACTTGTTTTTTTTTTTGGAACTGGATTCTCGCCAGGAGCAAGCCATTCAGTTCTTTAGAGTATTTACCACGGAAGTATCTGTAAGAAAGAAAAGATCAGGAACCTGGTGCCTTGGAGCAAGATGTTCGAAACCACGCGTGATCTCCGTGTTGTCAATGAGTCACACTGCTCTCATCTGGACACCATCCAATAGATGTAATGAATGTTTGAATGCGGAACCCCACGCATGGGAACAGACTTGGTCGCACCTGCATCTTGTATAAAACCATCTGCTGTGATGGCTTGAAGTGCTGCTCAGCTCTGAAAAGAAGACAGAGTTTAGCAGAAGCAGATTTGGCAATGGCTGACACATGGTCATGCCAGCAAACTTCAGTTCATGACTGTAATGCCGAGTAGGTGCATGTTCGTTTCTGAGGAAATTCTCTGTCTATGATCGGAGGAGGATATCCAGTAGTATTTTTTCAGGGGAAAGTTGTTGATTGCATCTTGATCCAGTTAAAGTTGAACAAGTTCAACCGGCTTCATTCTGAATTCTTCTCCAAGACAGATTTCGGTGGTATGCTCTATTGGTATCTCTGTCAGTGTGACTCCTCAGCAGTTATAGGAAGCTGACAAGAAATGAGGACACCAAGGTAAAGTCATCCGCAAACCCAAATATTCTGTTTTCAGTGGAGTATAGCAGATAATCAATCTGCAATAGAAAAAGATTTAGCCAGAGTATGGAGCCCTGGGGTACTCCTCATACAAAATGTTTATGAGGAAATTGAGATTAGTCAGAGGTACCTACTAAGTGTTTTAATAATGCATAATGTCATATCAAAAGATTATTAGTGAAATTTTATCTGAAATTATAGCTAACTCATAATTTTTAATTTTCAGCCATATATATCAGAATTGAATTTTCGTGATTGGATCGCCGTTCTTCTCAGCGGAAATTCAGAAACCCTTTCCTTATCTTATATCGTCCGAAAATCGAAAGGAAAATCTAAACCAATCCAAGATACTATCAACTTCCCCACAACAACAAACTCTATCAAAATCAAGTACCTGTTTGCACATTCTACCAAAGAAGGTTTCATGAAAGTCCATAACTGTGAGTATATGCTGATTTTTCATGTTTCTAGCACAGCGATTTTCTTCTATATGAAAAAAGATCGTTAGTTTAACAATTAAATGATTGCAACCACTGAAATTCATGGACATATACTGGGTGTCCACGCTAAGGACCCATCACAAGTAGGGAAACCACTTTGTCGATTATTTTCAAATTTTGAGATTATCGTAAATGGATACTGATCTACAATTTACCATTGTTTTTAGATCGGTAACACTTCCGTTCATACTGGACATGGACTATAGTTTTGCTATTTCAAATGGTATAGTGTCCTTTTTTTGGTGAGATTTGTCTCATCTGAAATTGAC
This sequence comes from Cryptolaemus montrouzieri, assembly GCA_013387265.2. Taxonomy (NCBI): domain Eukaryota; kingdom Metazoa; phylum Arthropoda; class Insecta; order Coleoptera; family Coccinellidae; genus Cryptolaemus; species Cryptolaemus montrouzieri. The sequence continues at coordinate 65,399,195 of JABFTP020000001.1, read as the reverse complement.
CATCGCTGAGCTATGATTTTTTTATCAAAATTTTCGGACTTATAGTGTTATCTTCTTTGTTCAAAACAAATGATTCAAACTTAAATGAGATTATAACTTTCTTTTAGTTTAACGAGAAAGGTGTTACTTTCAAGGTGGTGTACTTTCTGATGCTATCTTATATACAGGGTGCTGGAAAATTACTTGTCAACAATAAAACTAAATTATCAAATACACTTTTTTTTTTCAAATACAAGAAACTATTTTTTTCACTTTGTCAGAATCATATTTTAAATTAGTATTGATTTGTATGAGATGTCCCTGTACCTGAAATGGCAGCAGAGTGGATTTGATTCCGATGCCAGAGTCTATGTTTCTCAATGGTCTATGTAAGGTTCTATTGATTTCGGTTTTAATTTGACCTTTGGAACTTATCTGAAATAGCAATAAAACTAGTGAGCCCATTCAGATCGCCTTTCATATCTAAATAGCCAATATACTAAACGCCTAATACACTGAACGCCTTTTCATATCCAACTCTATCAACACTGAACGCCTTATTATATTCACTTCATCATTCATATTTTAACTTAATAGTTCTTTATGTTACATGGAAATCTCTCATATATTACTTCAGTCATCCTTAGGGTAACGCAGCTTCCAGTATTCTTTAATGGATACTGACTCATCAACCACACAAATTTCAACACTATTCACTACTATCTCAAGTTAAAGGAATACATTCAATTTGGAAATCTTAACTTTCTCCAATTGAGCTAGCATAAGATGAATTTAAATACATTTCAACATTGATTCAAAAAACAAATTGTTCAATCACCCTTTAGGCATAGAAATTCAATCATCGACAACTCTAATATTAATTCACAATATTCCAAATTTTTAGTTCCAAAAGTATTAAATATATACTTCAGAAAGATCAATGTATGCAGATCTATAGTCTCAAATTTTAATTTTTACTCAACAGTTCTGATTCGTATTAGATCCGATAAGAATCCAATAAGATTCATGAATTATAATAAACAACAAATATGAACTGGAAACAGCAAGATGGAAGAATTACTTCTCAAGTATATTAATGAAATAGAAAATAAAAGTTCTTCTCAAATTAAAATTTCTTGGGAGTATCCAAAAGACAAAGGCAAGAAATTAGTAATCAAATAAAGGAACACTACTGAATACATAGAAATTTCACCTTATGTGATTGCCGTATACGTAACTATTTTGTATAAATTCAAATTGACCAAAATTCACACAATTTGCTTACCAGAAAGAACAAACATCTTCTGAATTGGAGTGTTCTAGAGGAGAGCAGAAGAGCAGAAATGAGATCCACAAATTTGTAAATTGCATTATGGACCATCATATACAATACAATCATATAAACTATATATCAGTTTCAGTGAAACTGTTTCTAGATCCTTAACTGTCGAGTTGGCAGTTGAATTCGAGCAGTCAGCTTTTTATAAACTTGCTCTCTAATAATTGAAATTTCTATTCTTCAATTTTACTTCTCTTCAATTCATTTTCTTGTGAAACTTCATAATATAATATGAAATGAAAATGAAAGGAATAAATTGCATTAAAACAGCTTCATATTTTCATATTACGTGATGAACATACTCGAAAAACCAAGTAACTTTTTCATTTCATAGTTAAAATATATCAATATTACATACTTCTCAGAAGATCTTGATATTTTCAAATATAGAACCTAGTATGTCTACTTATTCTACTTGAACAGGATGACTCTGGTGTAGGTAGATACCCGCGAGTGAGATATTCAATAACTACAAAACAAAAACTTAGTAAGTCCACTTACTGGCAATGAATAGAGAAATCCTCCAAGAAAGTATAACGTCCTACCCTCTGAATTGAATAACCAACACCAATCAGAATGCGGAGTAAAATCACATGATTTCTTATTTCGCGTACTTAATTCATATTAGTGTGGTGGTTATGCAGTATGTCTATTGACTACGATACGGAGGAGATGTAATCAAGTCTTTTTAAGTGCTGCAATAATGATTTCGCGGAACAAGCGTCTTCACAAAATAGCACTAGAAACGGCGACAGGTTGAACTTCATCTAGTCTGTCAGCTGTTTCGCCAATGGATGATTCTGATGCGGACCCAAATTATAGTCCATCAAACGGAAGACGGAAGAGAAAACTTGTTGATTTAATAGCAGTTCCTCCTCAAATAAATACCGAAAGCCGCAAAAAAGCCGTTTGTATTTAAAGGATGATGATATCTGGTGGAAACCAACAGAATTTGAACACACCTCTTTTCTAAAAAGAAAAATGAAACACTACATCAGCTGAAAGAAAGTTTGGATTGCAGTAATTCACTAGAAAATACTGATGGCGACATGATTAATTTAATAAGAATTAACAGTACTGACCAAACTGAACCTAATATTTCAGAGAAGATAATGGAAATCAAAGTTGAAGAAGACCAGTTACCAGCAGAATATGTACTTGAATGAATCTGTACCAGAAATAGAAATCAGAGGTAGAGAAGATCAAGTAGAGATAGAAAATGTACAACCTAACACTGTAACAGAGATTCGGACTAAACGAAAGGAAAATCGAACTAAAACAAAGATTTTACCTCCACCATGTCCAAACTGTTGTAGAAAAAACTGCTCCCGAAATATCTTGAAAAAAAAACAAAGAATAATTATTTTTAGTTACTTCAACTCACTCAATTTTGGAGAGAAAAGACTCTTTATTGGAAAATACCTCAAGAAAATGCCTGTCAAGATCTATGAAAGAGACGCCGTTGGCCACAAGGAGGGCTCTATAGTTTATACTTTACCTTTAAAACCAATCACAGCAGAACAAAATGATATTGTGCTGAGAGACACCGAGGAGCAGGAAGACACAAAGCATCATGAAGTTATAGATCAAGTGGGAATAGACAGAAATAGAGAGAATACTGAAGAAATCACAAATTCAAATGGAGAAATCGCAGAAAAATCTATCGATTTGAATGAAACAGTGAATGTAGAAGGGAAAGACTTAAAAAACAAATAAAACACAAACCGTATGCAAAACAATGTTTTTGCACACAATTGGACATTCATCTGATGCTATGTTAACAGAATTTATGAAAAATCCGGAGTTTCAGTATGTTACAGATAAAAGAGGACTTTAACGTGGTGAAAAGATGAAAGAAATTTCAGAAGAAAATTATAAAAACGTCAAAGCTCATATTGAAAGTTATAATCCAATAGTTTCACATTATAACATGAAACATGCTCCTAACAGATGGTATCTTACAAGCGACATCTTGTTGTATAAGATGTGGGAAGATTTGAATGAGAAAACTCCTGAAAAGAAAGTTTCATACGAAACCTACAGAAAGGTTTTTCATCTGGAGAATATTGGCTTCACTACATCATCACAAGATAAATGTCCATCATGTTTATTGCACAAGAATCATGTCCACCATGAAAACGTAAATGAAGGAGATGATGCGAATTGTGAAATTTGTCGAAAATATGAAATACACAACAGAAGGTATACTGAAACAAGAAAAGCATAGGAAGCAGATCGTTCCGAACAATGGCCAGAAGATAAAGAAATTTTCGCAGATGATATGCAGAAGATATTAATAATTCCGAAAATGGTGACTAAGAATTTCTTTTTTTATAAGTAGTCTAATATGTTTCAATGAAACATTTGCGACCTTGAGGAATCATGGACAGAATGTGTGTGCACTATGGCATGAGGCTATTATGGGCAGAACTTGTTCCGATGTTGTATGCGCATATTATAATTTCATCTCTTGGGAAAAATGTAAAAATATTGTATTTTGGGCAGATAATTGTGCCGCACAAAATAAGAACTGAACACTCTTGAATGCATGTTGTATTCTAGTTAATGAAGAATGGGGACCAGAGACTATTACTTTCAAGTTTTCTGAAGCTGGTCATTCATCTATGAAGGCTGGTTCGGTACATGGGCTGATCGAAAAAAGTGGAATTAGTCGAAGGAGATATTAGATTTCGATGATTTAGTCACTTTAATCAGTAGAAGCAGTAAGTACAATAAACTACTCATTCTCCATTTGGAATACTTCCTTCGTTTCGAAAACGGTTGCCAAACCCGTAAAAAAGGAGCAGTAAGCAATGGTAACACTGCTGTACGTTTTCTCCGTGACCTGAAGGTGTGTCAATTCAGAAAAAATTCAAACTTCAGTTGCCAGTTAACAAATTATCATGACGGGGTCTGAACTAGGAAAAAAAGAAAAGGTTTTGAATGAACTAACCTCCCATATACCTGCTAAGAAACATTGAAAAGACCGATCTATAGTTACAAAATTTTTATAACCTCTTCACCTATTTCTGTATTTATTTGAAAGTTCATTTGATGTTCAATATTTGTTCAAATGTAAATTGACTTACTTGAATTTTGTGTTGAATTTTTCGACTTACGTGTTTTATGTTTTGTAAAAGTTTCGTGCAGATGTGATAATCCGAAATCTAGTAGCTGAAAGTGAACGTCCATTTTGAATTTGGCGCGAAGAATTTTGAATTTAGCACGCTCAGTGAATTTCTAGAATTGAGAAGTAGTAAATGTTCAAGTTCGAAGCTTCTAGTTAGAACACTTTTTGAGTAAGCGTAATCTCTCTTATTTGCATCATAAAAATAGCTCTGCTGAAAAGTTGGAAATTTAGAGTTACTTGGTTTTTGCTTTGTAGGGCAGAGTTACAGTCCAGGGGATGTCTGGGAAAACTTAGAGAGAGCCTACTTTGTAATTTTTATCCCACACAACTTTATCAAGGAAGGCAAGGCATTTACTTTAGTGGGGAAAAACTACATCAGTATTTTGATAGGTACCTGGTTCATCATTGATTTCAATTTGAACACAAATCATTGAACAAAATGGACTGAAAATTATTTTAGCTTGTACTCATCCATGTCGTTCACTCGTTACTCTAGCGCTATCGTACTATTATGCCATTGATCAATGGCAAAAAAATATATCGAAATACGATATACATTTTCTGAAACATTAGTATTTTCATCCGTCATTACTCCCAAAAAATCATTATTATGTATTTCCGTTGAAATAATGACTGGATTAACCTCAAAAATGTATCCTAGCAAGGCATTCTGAATATCCTTAAAAATACCTTTGTAATACTTTCCGTTTGTGAATGTTTTTTCAATGTCTTGTCATGTTCAACTTGTGATTGTTGAGCCCCAAAACTGCGAGCACAAATATTATAGAATTCATAAATCTGGAAAGTACGAACCTGTTCTCAATCCTTTTGTCGATGTGTTCAGCAATGTTCTACCAATAGGCACTGTCCAGTTGTCCTTGAAAATTATTCATCTCAATTCAAATGAAATTCATTTCACTACTAGCCCAATTTAAATCACCTCCAAAAAGTACAGGAGTAAAACAAAAAAAAGTTTTTTTCGCAACCACAGAATTTTTCACATTTGGAATAAATATTTTCATGGAATTTTGGTTCTGGTTTTCGTTTTGGGTCGTCCATTGAATTTCAACAGTGGCAACGTGTAATTGTCGCTGATTGGTCGCCGTCGAGGGTCAACGGCATAATAAGTATTCCAGTTGGTTATAATGCGTCCGGCTTGAACTGTAATATACTGTTGTTATGGCGTTATTGAGCAAGAGCAAACACAAATATTCACAGGAATTGAATGGAGTGGAGAGAAGTCCAGTATTATTTTGTGATTATTTCATAAAATTTATTGGACAAGAGGACACTGATATCACTATTAATTTCTTTTGTTAGTGTTTTTCTTTTAAATTTTGCAACCTTCATTTTTTTGATGTTCTGTGATTAGAATTATCCTCATTGTTGAGTGACTGGAGACGTCATTTCAATCCATGTTGTCCTTTCTGTTGAAATAATTGCTAATTTTATTTTACTAGATCATTTTCTACAAACAAAAAAAACTGGTTTTTATCAAATTGGTCGTCCTTTCAAAACCAACAGGAACGAAATTTGTATTTCCTTGTATGCTTCTATGTGTAAAAGTTGTAGAATAGTTTTCATGATGGCTGGAAGAATTTTAGCTGATGTAGGCTTTTCTGATGAGGTGAGTAAATTTGTTAGTAGAATTATATTGAAATTCACTAGAAGAAAAGTCATTTACAGATGATGTTGTTCGGGCTTAACTAATTACTTGCATTATTTTTCTTATTGAAAAGCCATGATAAATCAACACGTAAAATAGCTTCGAATCATTTTTATTTAAATGGGAAAAGAATTGGTATGGATTCGCCAAAAATGCCACAGCTATAGTTAGATAGATATAAATTATGAGTGAGGGCTGAAAAGAAGCAGCCTGGCGATTGCAACCCAGTGGTCCATTGTGGCGCAATCTGTCCTAAATTTCTCCCACAAGCACCATCCTTCTTTCAAACCATATGAGCTTTATGGGAGAGTGTCAGTCAGTTTCAGTTTGTTAGATCCAAATTCTTCTACCCTGACTCAGCTGGGCACTCATACATAACTTGTTCCATTAATTATATCTCTTCTTCACATACTCTACATGAAGGATCCTCAATCAATCCTAACTTATTTAGGTGATTTCTGAGGCGTCAATGCCCAGTTAGTATGGCGGTTAGGTTAGGTTAGATGAACACTCAGGTCCAACCTGGAGGATTCAAGCCAAGCCTTGAATCTCGCAGTGGCAGTTCCACTGATGGCAAGTGTCTGAGACCTGAGAGACTCGTTCAGTGCTCACGTACCTTCAGGTCCAACCATCGGTTATTTTCTATCCTTGCAGTCTCTAGGGGAATTCCGAGCCTAGGCTTCGGTCTGATGAATCCCAAGCTTGTTCATCGAGCGGCCAATGAGTCCACCTTCTCATTTTCCTCAATACCCGAGTGACGGGTACCCACATAAGAAAGAGCCAGCTCCGTTCTCCTAGTTTTCCTAGGGTGGAGCGACATTTTTGCATCCTAAGTGACGTACAGGTATCGGATGCAGTGCAGCTTGGCTATCGGTGATGATTTTTATTGACCTATTTGTAAATCCCCTCGCAAGCAAGAGGTTAGCACCGAGGTCAATGGCGAATATTTCTGCTGGAAAAACAGCCGCAAGCCCGCCAAGACAGATCGACTGTTACTTGGCAGCACCTTGACCGTAGACACCAGAATCAACACCTTTTGCAGCTTTCGAGTCCTCTGTGTACCAACAGGGACCCTCAAGTAGACGGTTCTTGGAGCGGGTCAATTTCTATCTATCAGGAATGATGATCTGGAACGGTCGCACCGTGTTGGTCCTAGGTATTGCTATGTCAGACCTCATACTCAGCAACTCATTGTCCTCGATTTCCGACTGAAAAGCGCCAGGCACGAAGTCGAACATAATCGTTCCATTTCGGGAAAGGTGATGGAATCTATAGGAAGCCATTCTAGCCACTCCTCTAGTCACCAGGTGAAGAGGGGAAAGGCCGAATATCAGTTCCATGGCCGCAGTGGGTTTAGAGCGAAAAGCTTCAGTATTCATCATGTATGACGTTATCTGCAATTTAGAGAGTTTAAGTTGGGATTGCTTCTTAAGACGACACTCCCACCAAGGAATGCAGCCGTATGTGATACGTGGTCTCACCACCATCACATATAGCCACTGAAGTTGTTTTGGGGCAATACCCCATTTTTTTCCACAGGTCATTTGACATGTTCATCAGGAATGTCAAGCCTAGTTATTGTGTATATGTAACCCCCAGATATTTTGCTCCTTTCGCAACTGGAATAAATACTTCACCCAGGGTCGGGGGGAAGAACAAATATCGTTTTGCTGGTGAATGGTACCATAAGGGTTTTGTGAGGGTTTATGCTAAATTTCTCATCCATCACTTTAGAATAGCTGACGTAGCCTCCTGAAGTCTGACGGAGATATCGCAGTCATCTCCTACACCCAGAACGACTATATCTTCAGAGTATGCTTGTACATAAACATACCGTGCGCCAATTATTGCGCATCCAGCGGGGACCACAATAGAGGAGGTAATACTCCTCCCTGAGGGCAGCCCTTGTCAGCCACAAAACTGACTACTCCTCCTTTCAGGGAAGTATTGATCACTCTGGCATTTGGCATGTTACTTATCCATTCCGCAATAATATTTGGTACTCCTCTGGCTCTCGCAACCCCACATAGCGAACTAGTGGGGGCCGTATTGAACGCACACTCAATATCCACGAAGGCGGCAGCTGCAGTTCTCTTGCGGTCCAGAGACTGAGTGATCCTCCCGACTAGGTTGTTAAGTGCCAGATCCGTTGATTTATCATTTTGAAAGGCAAATTGATGTTCACTCAGAGGCCTCAGCGATGATACTTCGGTCCTAATGCATCCATCTAAAACCTTTTTCAGGGTTGTGAGAACGAAATACAAAAGACTTATCGGTCTAACGATTTAGTTTGTGAGTTCGATTTACCCACCTTGGGGATATATACATTCTAACCTTCCGCCAGCTGGCCGGGACAACATTTCAGGCCAGACTTGACCAGAAGAGCCAAATGAGGTATGAGAGGGGTCTTCCTTAGGGAGCTGCAGTCTGGGTCCTTTTGGAAAACTTCGTGTTCAGGGGACACCCCCGGTTTTGGTAGCGCTACGTTGCGCTACTGGCTGCCAAGGTGGCACTCGAGTCTCCTCTACGCCACCCAAGTCAGCCGTGCCACCCTGTGTCACTTTGGGCCTATTCCCCCTCGCGATTCGGAAGGTTACTCTTCCGAACTTGAAGAACGGTCTGCACCCCATTTTTTCAGGGTAATTTTTGAACCCTCGTCTATTGCATAGGTCCCCGTCTATCCTGGCCCACTCACCTCGTGGCGGTGCACCCTCTACTCCCCAGTATTGAGGCTTCGGTTGCTCACCATCAAGTACAACCACCTAGGGCGAGCGGAACTTCCTAGAAAATTGATCGGTTCCGCACCCGGAGTAGTCACACTGTATGCCTTAAGAATGGCATCCTGCAGGGCCTTAATCTGTTCTCTAGCCAGCTGCACCTCAGGGAAGCCAAATGGTATGTCATCTACTCTGATTGCCCCCGTGGCATCCTCATAGGACATTGCCTCCTGTCCCTGGCTCTCCGGGCTGTACCTTTTTTGGCCCTGTTCCGGAGTACTGCCATCAGTACCGAAGCAATTTCCTGCAGTCGAAGATGAGCCCGAAGCGATGTGTATCTTTCTCCCGAGGGCTCCTTTTCGCTCGGATTTGTTTAATTGACTGCCATACTGCTGACAACTGAATGTTCGAGACCAGATGCAAGCAGTCTTTTCAGCCGTTTTTTAGCAAACCCCCAGCCTTTTCTGCTTTGGGGTGAGTCCTTTAGTCTCATTTTCAGCAGCTGTGGTTCTATTAGATCCAGCGGAGCGGCCAACAGCTACTGTCTCTCCAGTCACCGTTTTTTACTTGATAGGATTTACGAGCTATAATAACTGACTAGCATAGCTAGAACAAATGGTCGACGGCGTTGATACCCTTGTGCAGAGCCGTAGCCATGACACGACAGTAGGGTGAAGAGAAAATGGTCCGCGGCTAGGTTTTCGAAGGCTGCCAGTTCCAGTTTTAAGTAGGACGAGCCTCCTTGTAGCCTAACTGACCAATAGTATCACAAGCGATTATGCACGTATTGGTCGTTCTCCTATGCGCCACCTGGGGACGTGCTGGATTGGTACTTCACTCCAGACCAGGCCACACCTATATGTCAGCCTAAATAGTTTCAGCTCAGACCGTATTTCTTTTCAATAATTTCAAAATTGTTAGTTCAAAATGGAAATCAAATGCCATGTTATATCATCCTACTAAGAATATTTCCAATTTTTCAGAAAACGGTACCAACAAAAGAAACATGAGATACATGTTCAGGAAGTGAAAAGAAAAGCTTTTTACAATAACAGCAGATATGACACTAGAAAGATCTCCAAAAGGATCACTCCAATATTAGATTTGTTACAGTGAAGTGTTGATTAAACCTAGAGAGATAGTGCAGTACACAGATAGATCCAAAGCAGAGCATGGTACATATGCTGAGACTTAGAGCTCAACTCAAGAGCATGAACTACATAGACATCGCATTAATGAACTAGCTCGAGGTGAATCGGAGGCATCGCTTGTAGGATTGAACCTGCATAAGGTATTTATCATGAAAGCGTACTCATAGAGGAGAGTGTATTCAATGAAGCTCAACTTGAATCTGCTCTCATTGGATAGAGAAGAAATAAAAGCGACTGTTGATATCCTCACAGAACGCCGTCACCTTCATCATCATCTTCATAGCATTGGAATTCATCTGTATAGCTGACTATCTTGATGGTGTGATATGGAGGACGAAACAATGAAACACGTTTTATTTGGTGTGTCAAATCTAGACTCGAAGGTATAGGTTAGATATAGAGTAAGCCAGATGCAATATCAGGTCGACCACATTCATGTCTGAAGGCTGAAATCCTTGAAATTAAAAGAAAAACTTCATTATTTCTGCTAGTTATCGATCTAAAAGATTAAAACTTTCTCTCTCTTGAACACGCATTGCTATTATACAATTTTCTGATAACCAACACGAATTCATTAACGATTTCATGAAATTCAAACCATGTTGCTTGATATATTTGCATGAAAGATGAGTAATCAAGTATGAAATCAACTTATTTCCAATAAATTTTTCAGGAACATGGCGTAATATCAAGATCTTAATCAAAAATCCTTCAAATAAGTATGAACAGTTATATGTTCAGACGATTGGTAATAAATTGGTAACAGAGAGAAATTATTGGGCAATCGATTATGTTAAATTATGTGAAGGTACAAGACTGTTGATATAGCAAAAGAAATGATATAATCAATATGGTTTCAGATGTTCGTACAAGATCAATACCTGGTCACCGTCAATGCATATATGTTGAGCCTACCACTGGATATGACGCTCTTACCTATAGAACAGATTTGAGTTCAGATGCACCTGGTGAGTGGTCAAGAGGTTTTCTTGTTGAGAGAATGAAAATTATTTTGTTTGATTATGATATTTTACAATCGAAAGATTTTCGTTCTTTGCAAAATCGCCACTGATTGAAAGAGACCTCCTTATATCGCTTATTTTTCTTATCAACGTTTTCGTGTAGTCTCCTGCTGTTGAATCGAACCTTTTCTTCTGATATGAGCTCTCCTAAGGAGATATTCACAACTTCCTTATTTTACATTCTGTCTGAATTTTCGTGACTATTAGTTAGATCGCTGATCATTGAGTTACCATAATAACTTTCATCGATTTTATTGGATTTGAAACAAAAAACGTCAATAGGTTGCACTACTTGTTAGTATTTTTGGATTGTCCAAAACTTCACTTTGACTTTCTTTGTAAAAAAATTCCTGAATCGCTGAATTTGTTCATAACGAACTGATGCAAGTATTTGTTCCATGATCCATAATAACAATTTTTTTTACATTTTTGTTTAACACGATATACAGGTCGCTCATAATTGGGAGTCTTTTTCTGGAAGAATATTCTTTGAACAGAGTTATAGGCCTCTAGATGTCCAACCCTGAAATATGGAATATCCAAATTTGGTATTTAAGCATTATAGTTGGTCCCTTTTCAGATCATTTATTGAAATTTCGTAGTCATCAACGGAATCGTTGCAACCAAGGGGGTGGGGTAAAAATCACCCCATCATAGTCTTAGGTTTTTGGTTTTTAGATATTAATTATGAAAACATCAATAATAAATAAGGGAAAAAGATACTCTTGCTCGAAAAAGTGACTCCAAAAATAGCCCGTTTTTGGGACCTCGAGAATCTTTCCAAATTGTTCATTACATTATTGTTGATTATTTGAATATGCACTTGGTAGATTTTTAGAAGGTGATCATCTTTTGTTTTCGAGATATGGGAGATAACCGATATAAAAATGTTAATTACGATTGTATAATTCAGGTTTACCTCCAGGCTCCAGTAATGGTATTTCTGCGTATTTTACCAAACCACTATATTATTATTTTTTGGGTCGCTGACTCCGAATCCGCGGTGTGATGACCTTCTCAAAGGACCGTTCAAGGTTATTTGAAGATTAAATCTAATTGAAGATCTGCAGAATTATAGATGACGGATTCAAAATAACCAAAATACTTCATTAAATTCCGCATACATTCTAAAATAATTCATCCAAGTTCTTATGACATACCCCAATAACAATATGATGAACAAAAGTATAACCCAACTAAACCAATACTCAGTAAATCGAAATCATAAAGACCAAAACTTGATCACCAAAAAGCCCGAGCACCAATATCCAATATAACAAAATGATAATCTAATATCCCGAAATCTGAAACCCCGAACCCAATAATATCCAATATCTTGAAACGCAAACCCAAATTCCAATATGCAAGCTTCAAAATTAATGACATTAAAATGATATTATATTTTTATTATTTATAAATGTTCGCATTAAACAAGTATGCTGAATTTTACAAATATGACTTCTCATTTGTGATAAGCGACCTTAAAAACATATTTAAAGGTGTTTGCAGATATTTTTTACGATTCATTCAGATTTGACCTTCAAATGACCTTGAATGAACCTTTGAGAAGCTCACTGCGGATGCGGAATCAGCGATCCAAGATAGATGATGATATTGGGTTTTGGTTAAATACGCAAAAACACTTTCATTTTGTAAGGCTTGAGGTAAACCTGAGTGATACGGTCAAATGTAACAATTTGATGTATGTTATCTCCCATATCTCAAAAACTGAAGTTAGTCTCCTTCGAAAAATTTACCAGGTGCATGTTCAAATGATAAAAAAAATGTGATTTAGAACAATTTTGAAAGATTCTCGAGGTCCCAAAAATGGGCTATTTTGAAGTCACTCTTTCAGTAAATTTCCAGTCATCTTGTGAACTAAAGTTTGTTCTACCAGATTATCGAGATGCTTCAAATAGAAGCAACCACAATTAAACCGAATCTACTTGAAGGGAGGGTTGATTGTTCCAGAATTTTGGTAGGTAGTTCAATTTTATTTTTGTTTTTCGGCAATGATATCGATGTATTGCCTAATGTTTCTGGAGAAGAGCTATTGTGTTTCTTAATCGATAGAATACAATGTTTCGTGAAAGATTAAAGGATATGTAGCTAATGGGGATCACCTAAGCGAGAATGGCAAAAACTGTTCTGTCCTCATTATAAACTTCACTTTCTTAACTATCAATTGAGATCAACTCTCATCACTTTGGTTTATTAATTTTAGTACAATAAGAAATTAAGTTCTATCACTATTGTCCACATAGGTTGGTATTGGTAATCAGCATCTAAACAATGGTGATCAATACATATCTCACACATAATTGTGCGCACATTCCCATTCAGTACAGTCGGCATGAGCTCAAAGCCCACGAGGAGTGCACCAGTTTCATTATCCCGTTCGAATTCACTCCATATAATACACTTCGTATTCGACTTCGTTCGAGAATTTCTTTTCTAGAAAAATGATCGATCTGATTGGAATTACCTTCCTCAGTTCGAACGATTGTGTTCTTGATTCCGCAATTACAAGGGGATTAACTATAATGCTTGAATACTAAAATTATTATATATACACCAAAGCAAAAACTTCAAGAAACACTATTAGTTCGACTATCTACCCCAACGTTACGCACTGTATCTGCAAGATGCGATCTGTCAAAATGCTAACTATTCAAGTACTTGTCTAGCTGTAAACTAGGTGTACATCATATTTCAACAATGATAATATGCGAAATTCATTGCTATGTGTGTAAATACATTGAAGAACAATATTCAACCTTCCGTAGAATGTTGAATATCCCCCTGAAGGAGCTGGTTTACCGATCCACCCTTCATAATCATCGTCAACCAGACCCAATGTAATGGTACAGTCTGGTCGGATGTCATGTACAGAAGCAGTAGATTATAGTTTCGGTCTCGTTTGACGTCGTCAGTATCGCACACTAATTCACAGTACCTGCCCAAACTACTACCAACTCTTGTGACGAACTGACACGGAAGTTACTACCAGCATCACCAGGAAACGATGGATCAGAAAACCAGCGCCTTCAGTAAATGATATTCATATTCTTCGGAAGGTTGACTATTGTTCCCTAAATAAAAGTCTTCAATGTGTTCCCACATATAGCGATAAATTTCGAATGTTATCATTGCTAAGATATAATATTCATAGAAGTTTGAGAACGTATATCATACATTTTTTTCTGGCAAATAAAAAACATGCTCTAAGAATTCCAAAAATATGAATCACCAAACTGAATATAACAATTTTTCAGGATTCTACAGTGATTCGCTTCGAGGATTGCCATATTTTCAAATAACATCAAAAAGTAAAAATAAAATTTTCTTCAAGTACAAACTGTCAAAGCCTAGTCCACTGAATTTAGAAGTACAGTGCAGAGATGATTTTGATTTATCCCAACAAGATTCTTCGCCGAGTATACTGCCTAAAAAGTGTGTTGGAAGAACCGATTTCTATTGTGGTTCCCTGAATATAACAGGAGAAAACGTCACTTGTCAATTGAGATTCCTTACTGTGAGTACTTATACTAATCGATAATATCCAGTTTTTGTAACAGATGTAACAGATCTAACCTAGTCAAGTATGGAATTTAACTAACTGAACCATGTCTATATTTTCCATGAAATAAAACTATGCTATTTAGATTTTCACTATATTAACAAAACTATAACCGGTTTCACCACACTGTGACTTCATCAGATAAGTACAAACTAATGAACAGAGTTATTCCTCATACATTAGTTTTATTTCCTACTATTACAATAGGTACAAGTACAAGGAGTATGTTGGAAAACCCATCGGAGTTGCCTACTTTATGAATTGAAAGAATTGAGTAAAGGAGAAGGATTTAGATCTAATTGACTATTGAGTAACCTACCTGAATCCTTTTCTTTGTTAATCTCTAAAATTTTCCATAGATTGAGTTTTTGCCTATTATTTTCAATGTGCGAAGTTTTGAAATTATCAATAAAGTTATGGTTTTCTTTGAATAAGTGATTAGAACAATGGCAATTTGATTTATGATCATTAAAACTACGTTTGTGTTCGGATAATCTAACTCTGAAATTTCTGAAAGTTCTATGTGGATAAGGATGTGTAGATGAGCTGTGAATAGTAATATCATATCTGTATGCGATGGCTCATGAAAGATAGAAAAATCATGTTTGCCGTTAATTTTAGTTTTAGTCAAATCCAGAAAGTTGATGGAGTTTTCTGTTTCTATCTCTAACGTGAATGATATTGATCATTTGGAATTCTTCTAGTTGGATGTCGTCTTCGATATTCATGAATTACTGTTCCGCATTTCCATCAGAAAATCCATAATATAAATGAATATCTGCGTATTCGTTGTTACTAAAACGCATTTCTAGAATAGTACTTAGGATACTAAAAACACAATTACAATAGCAATTTTAAAAATAACAAAAGTACAATGAAAACAAATGAAATTACTAGAGAGCTAACTAATTTTTACTCAGTCTTTGTCTCTGCCAATTTAGACAAATAAATTTGTTCAATTGTTTTGCAAGAATCACTATTTTAATTTATCACTTCATTCTTTTTAGTGAGAACAAATACGCCGATATTCATTTCAGTTATGGATTTTCTGATGGAAATGCAGTAGATCGTGAATTTCGATATCCAACTAGAAGAAAATGATTAATTAAAGATTTTCACCCTGGGGATCCTGAAAAGAGAATGAGATTTTTGAGTACACTGAACGGCAGAAAATATTCTAATTTTTTGAACAAAATTCTTTGGACAGATGAAAGCTCTATCACTAGACGAATCACCATAATATCCATGTTTGGGCACATAAAAACTCTTACAATTCTAATTTTAATTATTTACTCGCAAATTCTGAGTCGTACCACAAATCAAAAGGGTACTTTTTCTTTCAAATCGAATGGAACTTCCAAAACAGATTTTATTTCATAAAAAAACAGTGGAGTATCATTTTTCTTAGAAAATAAAAAAATTTGAAATAATATTTTTATTCCTGGACGTTAATCAACGACAAAAAGTTTCACTCTAATATTTGCTGTCGTTTGGCAGCAATCAATGATATTGTTTTTCTTAACAAATTTGAACACCCTGTATTTGTTCAACGAAGATCATATCTGCAAGGTTTTATTAATAAACTGACCATCCCATACATCGTATAGCTCACAATTTTTTTTCAGGAAGAAAACGAAGGAGGAAATCCTTATTTTGGGAAAATTTTGAATTTCACAAATGAAGAGAGTGGTCAGTATCCAACGTTTTATACAATTTGTTAAATTCACGAAGAATTCAGAAAACTATCTGATAAAATTTTCACTTTATTTTAACATCGATGTGTTTCATTGAAAATTCTACTTTCAGCCTCTTTCGCACCCGAAAATGTATATTTCAGTCACGTTATCAACAAAAATAATGTTCGAATTAAATGGAGTTATCCCACAATTTCTAACGGACCAATAACGGGTTGGCAATTTATTTATACAAAAGCAGAAAATAAGCAAACTATTTTGAAAAGGTTCATTAACACATTTATGGTGAAATCCAGCAGAAACGAGGTTCAAAGCGAAATTGTAAGTATTCAAAATGCATATCTTTTCTAACCTAAAAAATTCGTAAAGTTGGAAAAAAAACCGTTCTTTCGTAAAGAAAAAATCCAAGATCAAAGAGAAAAAAGTAGAATTTAAGGCTGTAGGTGTTATTAAATCTATCGATGTGTTTTTTATTTTATTTCGATTGGTGGATTATTTTTCAAAAAAAGACACATATAGGCAACCTGTCTTTCTCTTGGACCTGGAGTCTCCTCAGAAGAAGATTTTCAGTTCTTCAGACCATTTACCATATAAGTACATATCTGTAAAAAGAAAAAGATCACCATCTTGCTCACCATTGTGCAGGAGCTGGAGATTATGCGTGACCTCCGGCTGGTGGATGAGGCGTACTGCTTCTTCTGGGCACTATTTAATAGATGGGAATAGTATTCCAGACCTGGTAGTTCATGTGCTTTGTATAAAAGTATCAGCAGTGAATTATGAAGTCCAACAGTCAGATGATCTGTTGGTATCCATGTCGGTGTACACCCCAGCTGTTATAGAACGCTGGCTAGAACATGAGGAGACCAGGGTACAGTCGTCGGCAAAACCAGATATTCTGTTCTCGGCGAAGTGGAGCCCTGGGGTACTGCTGCATTAACAGAATCGATTTACTGAAGAGAAATGTAAAAATCCAACTACGTTATTTTTCGGGAAGTCGATTAGTTCATTCATCAAGGCCTGCCAAACTCTGTCTAAGCCCTTTGAGATATCAAGAAGAATGTCTTTTGATTCGCCATGTTTTTGATTGTTGATCTTCACAAATGCGTAACTAGGCAAGAAGGTTACCAATTGATCATTGATATCGATCGAGATATTTTATGAGCTCATCGTTGTTTATCACTCATTTCATGACTTTGGAAATAATGGGCAGAAATGCAATTGGACGGTAATTTTTGGGTAGACATTTCTTCATCTTCAATTTTATTCTCGTAACCTTCAAACACTCCGGAAACGCCTGGCTCTCATACGAAATCTGAAACAAACGATTAAGAACAAGTACTTGATGGTATACCATCAAGAACCACTGCTCTCTTACAGTCCAGTTGAAGAGCGCGTCTTACCGTACACACTCTGAACTTTACTTCAGACGATCGATTGAGTATGTGGGTTGCGTTTGCTGTATCTAAAACAGAGTTTTGCGATAATATTTCTGCACAGAGATCCGCATTTTGATTAGTTGATGATGCGATAGAACAGCAGACTCTGATCAAAGGCGGGCAGAATGACTCGAAAAAGTTGTTGTTAACTGTCTCTGCCATTGACCAGAAGTGACGAGCTACACTGATCGGCTCCAACAGTCTCTTCGTAGAACAGATGTAGATGTTCCTCAAACGCACATATTCAGCTGTAATTTCACCTATTGGATTTTTCTCCTAGTTCTCATAAAGTCTGTTTCAACTGCGGTTGCGTTTTGACATCATTAAAATGATGGACAATGGACGATGTTTGTCGATGATTCTAAGCTGAATCATAATTTCTATCTCAAATATCTTGCTATCATATTGAATGAGTCGTTACCTTTCAAATCTCGCATCAATAAACGTTGTCAAAATTTGGAAACAATGTGCAATATTCTGCAATGATTACTTGGATTCACTTAGTGTAGCTATGTTCAAACGCTTGCTCTTGATTTGGTCTTTTATACAGCTGAGAACTGTTGTTCTATCTGGTTAAATAATATTCATGTGATCAAAATGGATTTACAATCGAATAATTGCATGTAAATTAGAAATATCAAAATTTCATCCACATATCCTTGGTTTCATGTCCTCTGCAATATAATTCATTCTGAGTGCACATCTTTCCATGACTGAAATCTTGGAAAATGATTTGGTCGTTTGCCTTTCTGTGCACTCCTTTCAATGTCGTAGCCCTTTGGGAAAGTGAATCTAATGAAATTCTTTTCGATGAGTTTCTCAGAAGATTCTACTCTTAGTAGAATGATTTGGTTCAGCTTGAATTGTTCAAGAACGGGTTGTAGAGAGTCGAAACTAAGAGTGTGATGAGGTTGGAGAAACCATAAGTCATTCATTCAATCTTGGACTGTTCCAAAGAATGTTTTCGGATAAAAGGGTCATACTGTAATGGTGGATAGAGTAACTCCAGTTTTTTCAGAAATGGTGTAGCAAAGACATCAAAGCTTCCGTGTTTTCACGACAGGAGTGATTTGTTGGTTTTGGACAAATGTTTAATCATTTAAAACTCGAGAACCCGTTCACCAAAACTCACCACGACTCACGTAGAAAAAACAGAATGCAGGTCCGTACTGAACGCAAACTCTATATTTTCGGACAAGAGATAATCTAAACACCCTGTATATTTTATGTATATTTTACGTTCAATGAAATTAACAATGAGAATATGATTGGAGACAGTTTTCAGGTAATATATGGTTTTTTAAATGGATTTTCTCTTGTTGAAAAAACCACCGCTTAATAAAATAAATGATGAATAAAAATAGAATAAGGCTTCCGATATTATTTTCTGATCAATTGCATTATTATGGATATCTTTCAGTGCAAAATGCGCTTAATTCAGAAGAGGTAGAGAATTCTTCTTGTCTCTTTATTTAACGAGCCCTTTTTTCGATGCCAAGGCCAAATTCACAGAAATTTCATCAGAATACTTGAGGTAATCTCACAGAGAAAGAATACTACTCTATAATTCTGAAACTGTGTTCAGTTTTTGTTTGTTATTCCTTTAACGGGCTCTGTTTCTGCCTTTCGGCCAATGACGAATGACCAATTTTGCCTCTCGAGTCGAGGGAAGGGATTTTTAATGTCCAACACATCTGTTAGACAGGACCGACAGCTATACATCTCCTCCGAAAGATGGATACTCAAGCGATTCCCAGAATCCGAAAGATCGCACCCACTTTGTGGGGATTGAACCCAGGTTACTCTGCGCAGGAGACGAGCATCATATCCCCTACGCCACCGAGCCGGCTTGAACTATGTTCAGTGATTCCTATTAATGATCTGTCAAAAAAGTACCTGATTTCGTGTGATTCATCCGTTTCGTCCAATTTTCCGAAGCTTACCTTTAAGAGTGCATATAGGAGGTTCAGCGTGTTTTGAAGTTATATTCTATCAATATATAGGGTGCGCCAGACAAAACGGACAATTTTTTCTGCTATAACTTTAGAAATTTTGGGGCTAGATCATTGATTCTTGCTTCATTGGAAAGCCAAAGGACTAGGTTTTTCAGAAATTGTATCGAAATTTCACTTCCGGTGAAATCCGATATGGCTAACTCATTCGAAAATGAGCAATATTTCAAGATCGCTGGAACGTTTATCTTATCTCTTGAAATATTGCTCATTTTTGAAAGGGTCAACCATATTGGATTTCACCGGAAGTGAAATTTGGATACAATTTCTCAAAAACCTAGTCGTTCTGCTTTCCAATGAAGCAAGAACGAATAATCTAGCTCTGAAATTGCGGAAGTTTTAACGGAAAAAAAATTGTCTGGTTTTCTCTGGCTCAC
The DNA here is from genome assembly GCA_013387265.2 of Cryptolaemus montrouzieri. Lineage (NCBI taxonomy): Eukaryota > Metazoa > Arthropoda > Insecta > Coleoptera > Coccinellidae > Cryptolaemus > Cryptolaemus montrouzieri. The sequence continues at coordinate 65,379,089 of JABFTP020000001.1, read as the reverse complement.
CCTATATCTACTGTGCTTTCTGTCGTTCGTGTTTTGACTCACATCCAAATAAGACATTATGATGTCATCAATGTCATATATTGATTTGTTACTTTTTATTTGATGCTAAAAAATAAATAAACTCATCAAGCCACCATTGTTCAAAATGACATTTATTCGTATGACATAAGTTTTGTTCATTCAGTTTGAGAAAGATGAAAAACTTTGATATTCATTTTATTTTTTATGTTCTAGGAAAATCTCAGCTACGAACCATGTTCCGTATATTTTCTTCAAGTTCGAGCAATAAATAATTATGGACCTGGTTTTGCAGCGACACAGTATGAATATTCTCCTCCGCCTTTACCAAATGTTATCATTCATGACTATATTCGAACAGCTACAGCTGTGAATTTTTCTATACCAATCTTCACCAATGATTGTTCCCATAAGTCAACGTTCTCAAGTTATCTTTTCGTCCTTATATCTTCGAAGATGGACAGGCGATACGACAACCCTGACCGCAATGTGGCACTTTTAGAGAAACAATTGAAGCAGCGGTTCGAAAATTCAACACATTTAATCGAAGAATATAATCTCAAGAAAATTTTAGTCGATATAATTTTCAAGTTGACTGTTGGTAATGGAGAACAGAAGATGTCTGAATTTTTGCAAAAAAACATTTCGAGGAATGAACCACTGCTATCGAATAGTTCATACAATGTTACCTTCGTTATAATGAATACTTTCGAAAATCGAAGAAAATACGCCATTGTAAGCTATTATATTCCCATAAAAGATGAGGAAGAATTAAACGGGTTGGGAGGTTTTATTGTTATTATAATAATAATAATATTACTGGTTGTTTGTGGGTAAGTACGGATATAGCAACATTGCTAACTGTTTCCTTATTATTTCAAAGTTAGGGCTAACGACTGGTGCTTTAGAAGCCCAATACAGGATGTCCGCGCTAAAGGGACCATGAGAAGTATCTGGGAATGGGTTTATAGATCAATTTTGAATTTGGGCACTTGAGTAAATGAATACTGATCTACAATTTGCTTTTTCAAATGGCCTGGGGAACGTTTCAGTTTTTCCTATAAAAAGGCATCCGTTTTCAAGCATCTGCTATTAAGATTTGTAGTATCTACACTCCTGAGACCCAAGATTAAAGTATTTACTCCACATTTATGGTTGTTACCTTTCAATGATAAGTACCACTCATTGATACTGAAACCCACGAAAAAAATCCTCCCTCTCCCCAATTGATATAAGGGATGGTAACGTAGGTGATACCTTGGATTTACATTACTTCAAAACAAGATTATATTCGTATTATTTCTAATTCAAATTCATCATCAAAGAATGACAAACAAATCAAAATTGTAAGTTAAAAATCTATTGGGAAGTATGATAAACAAAAAGCAGTTGCTATTAACATAAAAACAAAGAAATATTTTACATTTAGAACATTTCACGAATGTCAAGTTCCTGCATCCTTTGTTACGACATTTTGATCTGTTATTTTGAGCTTCCTTAGCACAAACTGGCAACTGTTTTGCTTCTTTCAATCTTTTGGCAGCGTGAGGTAAAGGCTCAACGAGTCTGTGTTTTCTAGTTGAAGTGGCAGGTCTTTCGTATACTGTGGAAACAGGACTGTCAGAAATGCTTGGACTATACTTGATACAACGAAAAGAGAGAGTGTAAACAAAACAAACGCACGAGGCCTGAACGTGATGTCACACAGGGTTGAATCCAGAGACTGGCTTCTATTTGATCACGAAATTGAACTCTAAATTAAGTAATGGACATCAATGATGTAGAATTTCATTCTAAAATGAAGTATTCATGCAATAGTTTCGGATATGACTGATTGAATTATCATAAAAAACGGGCAATGTAATACGCAAATGATGTTTGAGGTATATTTTCTGATAGTAGAACATTATTGAAACATATAAATTACAAGAATTACATAAAAAAGGACATCAAGGATTATCATCATCATTATCAGATTCAACATCACTGTTCACTTCATTCAATATTTTATCTATTGTAGGTAATTCATTTCTATGAAAACTGATGCACTTTCCTACTAATCAGATTTTTGACGAAATCAGTAACACTATCCGCAATTTTCACCCTTTTCGGGTACGTCCTCGGTTGTGAAAAAGAATGATTCTTCTTATCCTCCTTTATGAGTCTGTGAACACTAGTTTTACTAACTCCCACAATATTTGCCACTTGTTCGACGATTTCGTTGATAAGTGCAGAATCTATTTGCATTTGTCTATCATAGACGTTGAAAATGATCTGTTTCTCATTCAAAGTAAAATGACCTTTCTTAGGCCGCTTTTCGGAGAATAATTTTCAACAGAACTTTCATCTGCAGTATCCGTAGACGACATTATACACACAATGTTTTCACTTTTCAACACTCGATCAATAACACCAACCAAAACAATAATGAAAATTTAATTTTCTATCCGATGGACTGAAACCGTACCTGTACAGACTGCTAACGTCAGATCCCACCCCCTAAACATGATTCGGCCAATTACAGAGCTACTAAATCTTCTGGCGTCTGCTGTATTTGTTTTGACGTGGTCTCTCTTTCGGTTGCCTAGAGTATAGCACGAGGGCTTTGCTACGGAGTACTGCGCATCACATAGGCTTGATAAAAGTGGCTGAGATTGACCAGGACCTGAATAAATTAATTGCTTCGCTAAGTTCAGCTTGAAGTCCAAATACTGGTTTATGTCTTTTCTATGGCATCCAGATTTCACGGAATATAGTCGATACTGTAACCAAAGCTGCTGCTGCAAAGTCGAAGAAGTGAAATATTGTCCTAAACGTCCACTTACCCGTTCTTCCTCGCATGGGATATTTGCCAATAATACGATCTAGCAAGTCAATGCCTCCCATAAATTTATTATACTTTTTTATAGCTACAGATTGTGGCACTTCGACGTATACCTCCTTCAGTTTACTCCAGCGACGATAGGTTCCTAATGGTTGAACAGCCGCATAAGTTTATGCAACATAAATTGGTTTGCTATCTAACCACTTCAGAACGGCAATCTTTTTGTCACTCCTCACAATACAATCGAAACTTTCTCTTCCAGCTTTTTGTAACGAGGCATTGGTCTTGAACAATGCCCGCGTATTATTTTTCTTTGCATTTGGACGTTGATATTTAGGCACTTGGTTTTTCAATAATGTTCCAGCTGCCTTGATTCCTCTTTCCAATAATTGCCAAGAAGTGAAATAGATGAGAAATAACGGTCTATAAAAATTGAAGAACCTGGGGGTAAAGTATGCACAAGTTTGATCACAAAACGCCCACCGAGATCCAGTTTGTCAGGTGTTGGGTACAAAGCCGTTTCAATTGTTGTGCCTTTCCTTTGATATACGTACAAATCAAGTGAAATACCATTATGATTATCTATAAGAAAAACTTTTTATACCTTCTGGATTTGGTTTGCCTTTCACGACCTGTTTTTGTTTACACTTACCAGTGAAAGAAATTATTTGCTCATCGATGGCGACTAGCTTATCTCTTTAATTTTCACGGCTGCCTTTTTCTATCGCTGAAACAATGGGACGTATTTTCCAAAATTTGTCGTTTTGTCTGGCATTTTGTGAAATTAATCCATCGTCCACAACTTTTAAATTTGTCCTTAATTGATAATAGTGGTTACAAGTCATAGTGTTCGTCGGTATGTAGTATACTTTTGTTTCCAATGCCTAATACAACCTAATTCAAGGCAGACCAAGCACACTCATGGTCACTGGAATTCCAAGGAATTATCTCAGTTCGTCAGGAGTCATATTCAATGATTTTCCTATCCTTAATACGCTGGAAACATTTGTACAATCGGCCATTATTTCAAACAAACCGTTGTCAATATAATGAGCAAAATAATCTAAGCAACTTTTGAAACGAATGACACGTCCAAATCATCTTCGTCTGGAGTAAAATCGAAGATTTTGGTATTTCCATCATGAGTTTAGGTTCCTAGATGGTTGAGAAAGTATGCGAAAAGATGAAAGGGGTTCGTCGTCAGATTCATTCCATTCCGCCTCATTTGCGAGTGGAGCTTCTTCGCTTAGGACTTCCTCTCGGCATTCTTGAAGGTCATTTTCACCATCACTGTTTTCTTTTTCCATATATGACTCATCGTAATTGATCGTCGGTTCTATGTCTCTATGAGATAGAGGACCTGAAAAATATTCCAAAAATAGTGAGGAATGCCCAAGGTATCACGTATGAAACTAGGAGAAAAACTTCGAATTTATAATAATTTATAATAGCATAATAACGAAGTGTTTACTCGAAATGTTGAATTACAATCAAAACTATAAGATTTCAACAAAAAACACAAAGATTATAACAAAAATTAATATTTTCCTTCTCGTGAATTCGCCATGTCGGTTAATGAAAAATATTCAAACTTGCACTGACCTTAAACTGTTTAATTTTGACAGCTTGCAAATAAAGTAACAGTTGAGAAAACAAAACAAAGTCTACGACATCTATTAATCAACGTAATTCTTCAGTGATCCGATAGATAGCGTTGTAAAAATTTTTTCCGAAAGGTAACACTACTGATACCGGGGGTCTCAATCAACCACCATTAGGCTATGATATTTTTATCGAAATTTTCGATTTGATGTGTCACCTTCTTTTCCCAAACAAATTGATTCAGATTTCTTACTTTCCGATGTTGTTTTATATACGGGGCCGTAAAAATGACTTGTCAACTCAAAAAAAGTAAATTGTCAAAAAAACGTTTTTTTGAAGTATAAGTACTCATTATTTTGCCTTATTAGCATCGTATTTTCGAGTAGAAAGCTACAAGGGTGAATTAGTGCTAAGAACTCTGGAGCGTTTCAACTTTGGAAAGGCTAAAACCGTTAGTAACCTTCGAGAAACCGAGCCCGAACAGCCAATCTTTCTTCACCATGACAATGCAAGTTCGCGGAAAACAATTGAATATTTAACGCAAGAAAACATCGAATTCTTACATCATCCTGCATACACTCCGGACCTAAGTCCCAACGATTTTTTCATTTTTCCCAAAACCAAGAACGGGCTGCGTGGTCAATGGTTTCAGTCTTCAGAAGAAGCTGTTGATGGTTTTCAAATGGCCCTATCGAATGTAGCAGCCAACTGAATAACTTCTTCCAGCACTGGTTCGAATGAACGCAGAAGTGAATTAGTCTTCGCAGAATACTTCGAAAAATAATGACTTTGAAAAATCTCACTTGTTAAGCTATTTCAATCATTCCATGTAAATTGCGAATGAACATGGCGTTGCCAGAAACAATAAGGGAAAAGGTATACAATGTTGTCCTGAATGAAACCATTGTGTGTATATGCGAACATTTTTGAAAAGCAGAAAAAACTCTTTCCGAATAATATTTTATAAACAGCGAGGTTTGAATCGTTGGACAAAAAAAATTCCGCACATAGTTCAATTCTACATGAAAAGTGTCTGCCTGTAGGATGTCGAAACCATAAGTACATATCGTCAAAATCAGAATGCTTCGGTCAGCTCTCAAACCTGTCAAAACAGCCTGGCGGAAAATGTTGACCTAAGATTACCTTGAAGCCGAGCTCAGATCAGAATGAGCTTAAGATGATTTTGCCAACCTCATCACGCTGCATGAAGAGACGAAAATTGACGACATAAACCTGAGAAAGATCAAATTCAACGCGCAGCAAATGCATCATTAGAAGGTGTAGCTGGCCTCAACCCCGTCGCCCGGTGTGATACCGCCACATCTAGTTATAAGTCCCGTAAATTGGTCATCTGTGTGACTAAGTTTCGGGATCTGGCGGATGGTTCGGTTTCCAGGGTGGGAAGGATTGGCAACGAAGCATGACGAGCTCTTCTGGGACAAAATCAAGTTAAAATAGTCTCCCAATCTGATCTCCGAGGGGGACTGCCTGAAGGGGTTCATGATGCGGGTAAGTTGAGCACTCATCCGGTGAATTCACTGATTCATTCACGTTCTGGAAAAGAAAGCAAACTTTTGATAGAGTTCTGCAATATCAGAGGACTAGGGCACAACAACGTGAATGTCGATGCAGTTCACCAGCATCTGCAAAACGCACAACCCCATGTGATGGCCCTTATCGAAACCCAAATAAGTCAAACAACCGACACAACGTATTTTCGTTTTAATGGGTATGAGTTACATACGAGATTTAGGTTTAAAGGGGCCTCTGTGTTTTCGCCAGATCGGATGTTGCATGCCAGAGAGAGGCCAACGCTTTCCACCTTGCGTGGTTCGAAATCTGTTTGCAGGATAAAACACTGTTTTTATGCTGTTTATATAACACTCCAAACGATATTCACTTCCCTTGGACTGTTTCAGTATCTAGGTGATACGGTGGATTGGATTCAGACACATCATCCGGCAATTGAGATCATTGTTTGGGTGACTTCAACGTTCACAACTTCAACTGGCTCCGCCACTCCAATAGAACAGGTGAAGCGGGAAGACAGGCTGAAACTTTCGCAATCGGCCATAATCTAACGCAGCTAATCGACGAACCGACAAAAATATATGATCACCCAACCGACTTCCCCAACATCTTGGATATCTTTATGATTTAAGATCCAGATGATTGTTAATTTGGATGAGCAGCATGAACTCTTTTCGAGCTTCCCATTCAGTGAAGTTTGCCTTTCAGATCCTAACAATGTGAGCACTGAATCTGTTACAGAAATCATTCATGCAGGAATGGATTTCTACATCTCTCATTCCATGAAAAGAACACCTGCACAAAAGCCACGGTTCAACAAAGACTGCGAAAGAGCCTCTGCAGCCAAGAGCAGAGTTAACAAGTCATGGAAGGTGAATCCAACAGAGGAAACAAGAATAATCTTCGTACAATACGGAACGTATGCAACCTGACAACTGCTAGAGCAAAGGCCAATTTCAACGAAGGGGTAACTAATAAGTTGAACTCGTCTTCAACAGGCAAGCGGGACTAGACAATTCAATTCATCAAATGCAATACCACCGAACATTCCACCTACAAATTCTTCCATGGCAGAAATCTAGTTCAGAGTCCGAACTGTGAGACGGGCTCTCGAGCAGCTGAACTGCAGGAAGGCAGTTGGTCTAGACGAAATACCGCCAATCGTCCTGAGAAAGTGTGCTCCCGAACTGGCACCCAATCTCAACCGTCGGTTTCAGATTTCTTATGAAAGCCAGATTTTTCCGAGCAGCTGGAAAATATCGGGAATTCAACCGATCCCAAAGAAAGGAAAGAAGTCCTTACCCCAAAACAACCGCTCTGTTGCACTTCTTCCCATTATATCAAAAGTGATGGAGGGAGTCATAAATGGTGAACTCATCAATTATCTTGAGTAGCAGGGATTAATCAATGACCATCAGTATGGTTTTCGCAGGCAAAGATCGATAGGAGATCTGCTCGTCACGTCACTCATGTTTGTACATCAACTTTGGAAAAGCATGGGGAATCTAGAGCAATAGCCCTCTCTACATTTACATCACTTCGATAGGGTTTGGCTTGCAGCCTCGCTGAATAAACTTACTTCATATGGGCTTCCCGAAAAATTGCGGGGTTGGATAAGTAGCCTTCTTTCAAATTGATCGATACAAGTTGTGGTCGACGGTATAGTATCGGATTGTTTCCATTTGCAAGCAGGAGTACCTCAGAGATCCATTCTTTCGCCAACCTTGTTTCTGTTGTAGATGAACGATCTTCTGTAATCTACAGAGAACAAGAACTTCGGTTTTGCAGACTATTGTACCCTGGTTTAGTCTATCAGTAGTCTGCGGAATCTCAGCGTTAGAGACGTCAACAAATTAATAACTTAAACTCTGACTTACAGAGGATATCTGAGTGGGGTCATTTGAACGCGAGCTAGACGCAAGCAACTACGTTTTCTAGAAAAGATCCCCGTTGGGAAACCTCCTCTAACGATGCAAAGCCAACAAATAGCATTCAAAGATTCAATGCAACTTCTCGGAATAACGGTCAACTCCGGGTTTTGCTGGCATGAACATGTATCAGCAATGGCTAAGTCGGCATCGGCTGAACTTAGTTTTCTTTTCAGAGCCGAGCGATACTTCATCTCAGATGTTCCTTCTATATAAGGCGCAGATTCGACTTGCTTTGGAATATTGAGCCCATATATGGGGATCTGCGCCCAAACATTCATTGCGGATGTTGGATAGTGTGCGAAAACGGGCTGTGCGCCTCATCGACATCTCAGAGATCACCCGCGATCTCCAACACTGGCTCTCAGAAGACAAGTTGCTGACCTTTCTCTGTTTCACAGATACTTTCACGCAAGATGCTCCAAGGAGCTCGAAGACCTTGTTCCGGGAAAACTCTTGTTTTGTTCTCATCATATGGCGGTACATTTAACGACTTCTCGAACCTCTCTCTATAAGAATTCCTCCGTTTACAGGGCGTGAGATGTGGAACTCGCTCCTGTCCAACATCTTCCCAACATTCTACAATTTGGCCCTTTTCAAGAAGCGAGTAAACAGACACCCCAATTCTTTCCAGGCGCCTACTCATGTGTTGTAACAGGATCGCCTATTCCTGGGAAGCGCGCAAAAAAAAGATGCTGTTAATTAAACGGGAAAAAGCGTTCAGGAGGCAATACTTTTCGATGAAATCTATTGCTGCTATTTATTTTTCAATCAACCTTGTTTAGTAGCCGAATATTTTTTGCAAAGTGTCAAAATAAAACATAATTACTTTGTTCTTCAAGAGTATCTCGGAAGCTGTTTGATGTATAGGGTGGGCCAAACTCGATGTCTTAGTACGCAGCTACATGAGATATTGTAGACAGACAAAAATGATTTCCTCCGAAATTGATTTTCGAGGAAAACGGATTTCAGCTATCTTTTTTAGTTTTCAGGTTATTCCGGAATTTTGGATTTTTCGTAATTTCGACGTGTGACGATATCTATTGAAGTTTGGAAAAAAATATTTCTTTATTCGAAGGAACTTTTTTTGAGTAGCATGCAGGGAGGTATTCGCGAAGTTTTTTTGCCGATCGGTTTCTTATTTATGAAGAAATTTTGTTTTTTGTCAGTTACGAACTATAGATGATTTTGGCATCAATACAGAGGATTTAATTCCTTAAGAAAGGTAACACTCTCGTTCAGATCGGCATGGTAATGAGCGTGTGCCTATATCCGAACGCTAAAAGTTACTCAAACTTCCCTCAAATTGAAGTGAAATATCACGAAAAGACTCAGAACTCCACTCAACACTCAATCTCAAATACGGTCCACAACCCTAAAAACTGATCTGATGGTTGCAATCCATCCCTGAGGTACTCCTGCTTGCAGCTGGAAACAATCAGATGTTATACCGTCGACCACAACTTGTATTGATCAATTTGAAAGAAAGCTACTTATCCAACCCCGCAATTTTCCGGGAAGCCCATATGAAGCAAGTTTATTCAGCATGGCTGCAAGCCAAACCCTATCGAAGACTTCAGAGATGAAGATGTAGAGAGGGCTATTGCTCTAGATTCCCCATGCTTTTCCAAAGTTGATGTACAAACATGAGTGACGTGACGAGCAGATCTCCTATCGATCTTCGCCTGCGAAAACCATACTGACGGTCATTAATAATTCCCTGCTACTCAAGATATTTGATGAGTTAACCATTTATGACTCTCTCCATCACTTTTGATATAATGGAAAGAAGTGCAACAGAGCGGTAGTTTTGGGGTAAGAACTTCTTTCCTTTTTTTTGGTTCGGTTGAATTCCCGATATTTTCCAGCTGCTCGGAAAAATCTGGCTTTCATAAGAAATCTGAAACCGGTTAAGAATGGGGGCCAGTTCGGGAGCACAATTTCTCAGGACGACTGGCAGTATTTCGTCGAGACCAACTGCCTTTCAGCAGTTCAGCTGCTCGAGAGCCTGTCCACAGTGGGGACTCTGAACTTGATTTCTGCCATGAAAGAATTTGTAGGTGGAATGTTCGGTGGTATTGCATTAGATGAAACCAGCACAGAATTCTTACAGAACAAGAGAGCAAAGAGATCGGCTTTCTCTTTCGGAGATGATGCTATATTTCCGTCTTCTCTAACAAAAAGCGGAAACGAAGATTTGCAGAAATTGGCACTGACAGTCTGCGCCATAGACCAAAATTGTCTAGTCCCGCTTGCCTGTTCAAGACAAGTTCAACTTATTAGTTACCCCTTCGTTGAAATTGGCCTTTGCTCTTGCAGTTGTTAGGTTACATACGTTCCGTATTGTACGAAGGTTGTTCTTTTTTCCTCTGTTGGATTCACCTTCCATGACTTGTTAGCTCTGTTCTTGGCTGCAGAGGCTCTTTCGCAGTCTTTGTTGAACCGTTTTGGGCTGGTGTTCTTTTCATGGAATGAGAGATGTAGAAATCCATTTCTGCAAGAATAATTTCTGTAACAGATTCAGTGCTCACATTGTCAGGATCTGAAAGGCAAACATCATTGAATGGGAAGCACGAAAAGAGTTCAAACAGCTCATCCAAATTAACACGGTTATAGTGCCAAATGGATCAAGATGGTTTAGGTTCTTGTTTTAGCGGCAGTACAATAGTTCCAGTAGCAGATATAAGGTTGTGGTCTGAGTTGCCTAGCGGTGCTGAGACCTCCCCTCCAAAACCATCTGGATCTGAAATCAAAAAGATATCTAAGGTGTTCGGGAAGTTGGTTGGTTGATCAGGTATTCTTGTCGGTTCGTCGATTAGCTGCGTTAGATTATGGCTGATTGCGAAAATTTCAGCCTGTCTTTCCGCTTCATCTGTTCTTTTGGAGTGGCGGAGCCAGTTGGTTTTGTGAACGTTGAAGTCACCCAAACAATGATCTCACCAGCCGGATGATGTGTCTGAATCCAATCCACCTTATCACCTAGATACTGAAACAGTCTAAGGGAAGTGAATATCGTTTGGCGAGCGATATAGACAGCATAAAAACATTGTTTTATCCTGCAAACAGATTCTGAACCACGCAAGGTCGAAATCGTCGGCCTCCATCGTGTCCTCTCTCAGGCATACAACACCCGATCTGGCGAAAACACAGAGGCCCCCTTCAAACCTAAATCTCGTATGTAACTCATATTCATTGAAACGTAATTACGTTGTGTCGGTTGTTTGACTTATTTGGATATCGATTAGGTCCAGCACATGGGGTTGTGCGTTTTTCAGATGCAGGTGGACTGCATCGACATTCACGTTGTTGTGCCCTAGTCCTCTGATATGGCAGAACTCTATCAAGAGTTTGCTTTCTTTTCCAGAATGAATGAATCAGTGAATTCGCCGGATGAGTGCTCAACTTACCCGCATCATGAACCCCACCAGGCAGTCCCCTTGGGAGATCCGAATGGGAGACTATTTTAACTTGATTTTGTCCCAGAAGAGCTCGTCATGCTTCGTTGCCAATCCTTCCCACCCTGGAAACCGGACCATCCACCAGATCCCGAAACTTAGTCACACAGATGACCAATTTACGGGACCTATAGCTAGATGTGGCGGTATGGACGGGGTGAGGCGACCTACCCTTCTAATGATGCACGCTGCGTGTTGGATTTGATCTTTCTCAGGTTTATGTCGTCAATTTTCGTCTCTTCATGCAGCGTGATGAGGTTGGCAAAATCATCTTTAGCTCATTCTGATCTGAGCTCGGCTTCAAGGTAATCTTAGGCCAACATTTTCCGCCAGGCTGTTTTGACGGGTTTGAGAGCAGACCGAAGCATTCTGATTTTGACGATAAGTACTTGTGGTTTCGACATCCTACAGCCAGGCACTTTTCATGTAGAATTGAACTATGTGCGGAATTTTTTTTCTCCAACGATTCAAACCTCGTTTAACCATAGGCTACTTTGATTTGAAAAGAGTTTTTTTTGGTTTTCAAAAATATTCACAAACATACAATTTTTATATCTAGAGAACTCACAGGGAATTTCATTCTTCCAATTACGTCAAAGCTTAGTTCATGAGTCACATCAGCAGCAGGTGGTCATCATCTCCTTTCACCATTCAAACTCATAAAATTTATGTGGTCTGAATTATTTTTCGAATATTTTCAGGTGGTTTGTGTATAGAATGTGGAAGAAGCTAAAGCGAAGAAAAACATCAGATATTCGAGTACATAGACCTGCAACAACCGACAATATTTATTTTCTTAGTAAGTAAAGAACTTTGAATAAGATATTTTTGATCGTTTTCTAATTTCAGGTGAATCGGAAAGAAATCCTTCATTATCATATTCAAAATATGCTGATGTCAGACTTCTTCTATCCCCAAAAACTTCAGTAAGTTTAATTATTTGATTTAAAATCTATTTTCTTCTTAGTTTCTGAATACAATGCTGAAGAAACTCAACAAATGCCAAAGAGATGAAAGGGAAAATTATTATATAGTAAAACCTATACAGAATGTTACATAATAGTATGTCACAACTTGAGGGGTAAATCTACGTGCAATTTTAAGAAAAAAGTTTATATAAACATAATGCCTCGGTTACCGAGCTACAGGGTGTTAAAATTTCCGGAAAATTTGTTTTTTCTTCAAAACTCAGCCCAAATTTTTTATTTCTTTTATTTATTTTTTTAAAGCCTACATCATCACACGTTCTAGATTTCAACTGAAATTCAAAAAGTGTTTTCTTTTCCGAAGCCATGTCTCATTTTTTCCTTGCAAACTTTTTTGCAGTACGCCACTGATCAGCGTAAAATCAATTTTCGTCATCTTTGTTCAATTTAGAAACTTTTTTGACACTTGTAATTTTTTCGTATCTCCAACCGTTTTCGAGTGAAAAATTATTGAATTTGAATTATTTGAATTGTATGTTATTCGCTAAATAGAAAAAAAATAATAGAAATACTCGATAGGTATGCCCGAAATTTGCTTTTATTTTGATAGCTCGTCTTGTGAGACTCAACTCATACTTATTCAATATCACTAAAACACTAAAAACAAAGAACAATCAAAAACTAAATAAATTTCTGTGTCCTCCACCTGCAAGAATACAGGCCTCTGTCCATCTTCGCATATTATCACGCACTCTTTGAAATATTCCTGGGGTATTTCTTATCGTGTCACAAGAAGTTATTATTCAATTTCTCAATTCTTCTACAGTGTTCACTGGAGTGGTATAAACTAAACTTTTGAGATATCCCCATAAGAAATAGTCTAAACTATTTAAGTCTGGGGACCTAGGAGCATTCATCTTTTGCATACTGAGAAATCGAATACAGAATTAAATTCCTAATATTAGCAGCAAGATATATATAATGCTAGAAAATAATATTAACACCATCAGTACTAATAAAAAGAATTTCGGTTCATTGATGGTTAATTATAAAGATTGAATGAAATTATTGGATAAAATGGAGTAAATAAAATACACTACAGTGAATGCGAGACTTTCTATGTAGGCCATATCAAAAGATGAGTCAAGAAGAAAATCGAAGAAGATGAAAGATCTATTATTCAAAACAATAATTTCTCTGCCTTTTCTGATGATTGTATGGATAAATTTCATTACATAGATTTCGAGAGAAAAGAAAGAAGTTGGACATTTTGGAGGTGATGTAAATCACGTCCCTCATAGGAAAAACCAATCAATTTTCAATGAGCAAATTGAATTCGGTCTAACTCCTTTTGTGAATGACGTTATATTGAAATGAAACCACTTATTTTCTTCATCGGTACTGTATTACTCTTGGCAATGGGCTGATAACCCGAAACATATTTCGAGTATTTAAATATATTTTTGTGAAATCTTTGTCAAGTGTTTTAATTAATCATGTATGTTTGTTTTGCCCTCCCCGTGTAGAGCTCAACCACCAAAATAAATTTAAACCACGCTTTATACACAATACAAGACACCCAAGACTCGTAACGCATCGTTACTTATTTATGGAATGGCTTTTGCAGTTATCTTGTTAATCTCCGAATTATCCAAAGTGAATTATTTTTCATCACAATGACTTGATCGTTTGAAATGAGAACTCTTAATATATGACAACAGCGTGGTATCCTAAACAGATGGTTCTTAGTATATTTTCAAGATTCTCTTCTTTAGCTAGCATTTCTAGGTTCTTTGTCCATGTTGTCAGAAACACGAAATATTGTTCTTACTTTCTGAACCGACTTTCTTAATTGAGTTCAAGTAAAAAGGAACTATCCATTTATTATTCTCAGCCTTATGAATAATTCAAACTATTTTTTCCAGATTGACACCAATTCAGCTTTACCTGAAGAGGGTACACCAGAAACCATGTCCAAGTTCGTGAAAGTTGCTGATTTTGAAAACTACATCAAAACGTCTCTTTTGAACAATGTTCTTGAGAAACAATTCAACGTAAGACGTTGTAAATCGTGAAATGAACATTCTGCAATTTCGTAATTTCAGGATCTTCCTAAGGGTTTCATATATCCATGCGAAAGCGGACTTGAAGATGTGAATAAGCCAAAGAACCGTTTCAACAATATTATTGCATGTGAGGGGTTACTTATACAGCATTTGACGTATCTTCATTTTTCTTTTGTTTTCAGATGATCATTCGCGAGTGAAACTTCACAAATTAGAGAAAATGGAAAACAGTAACTACATCAATGCAAATTTCATCAAGGTTAGTGACATCTTAATTGAAACACATCAACTAAAATACTTTTATCAATAATATCGATTGAATTTATGAAACTAGTATTTGTTCTCAAATCCGGCGCCATTTATCGCATGGCTAGAATTTGACAGCTGACAGTAAGCTCACATGCTCAAGCAACGCTTAATTGAGTTTCTTGAGTTATTTTCAGGGATTTAAGAAGATGAAAGCCTATATAGCTACACAGGGGCCGAAAGCGCTTACTATCAATGACTTTTGGAAAATGATATGGCAAGAAAATGTTAAAAACATTGTAATGTTAGTGAAACTCGAAGAGAATAATCAGAAAAAGGTCGAAAAATATTGGCCTAGCTTCAACCAAGACTTTCAATTCGGAAAGATTCATGTCTTCTATCATTCATCAGAAATATTGGCCGATTATGAAATTCGAGTGTTCAAATTAGTTTGTGATGGTAGTGAGAGGAAGGTAAGTCTAACTGTAATCATCTCATTTCATTCTAGACAATATTTGGTTCTCTTTATGTGTACAAATGCAGTAATAAAAGCATCAATGATCGAACAACGCGCCTCCCCACTTTCCATCTTCTTCTCTCTTCCATTCTTTCCTCCACTTCTCCTTCATTCTTTCGTCCATGCTTTCCCTTGTCATTCTTTTATCCCAGATCTCTCTCCTTGCCCAGCACTTCACCTCTAGCGGTATCATACCCGCTGTCAGAAACACTCTAGCTTTTGGCGCTGTTCTATATGCCCTGGTTATACCTATGCTCAGCAACCTATCCACCTTTTCAAGCACCCTTCTGTTACATTGCAGTTTAAGCCCATCTGCCTATATCTCTGCTCCATAGAGTACGATGAAGTGTGCCACACTCCCAAGCAGTCTCCTTTTGCCGTCATCTGATCCGCCAACCTTAGGCATCAATATTCTTAGGGACTCTGTGGCCCTTGTCGCTTTCTTGCTTACTTCTCTCACGTGTCTTCCAAAAGTTGAATTTTTGCCTGACATATTCCTAGGTATTTAACTTCTGTTTTAGCTAATACTTCCGTATTTCCGACCTTCATTCTCCATTCCCATCCCACCCGCTTTCTGCCTGATAACCACACCATTTCAGTTTCTTTCTCCGCCATCTTCATGCCCTTTCGCTCGATCCAATTCCGTACCAGTTCCACCGCCGTTTCGGCTCTTTCTCTCACTTCCATTTCCGACCTCCCTTTCACCAACAGAGCCAGATCATCTGCATACGCAGTTCTTTCTACCTCCGCAGGCATCTCTGTTATGAGGACCTCATCAAAGGCGATGTTCCATAAGAGTGGGGCCAACACCGAGCCCTGAGGCACTCCCCTACTAACTCTGTACCTATTACCATTTTCATCCTGTAATTCCCTGTCTTTCAGATAGCTATGCACTAATTTTACCGGATAACCGCTTATCCTTCTACGTTTCATCTCCTTTATTATGGCATCCCAAGGCACGGTGTTGAATGCATTGCTTATATCAATCGTAATCAACAAATACAAGCTCCTAGCTGAAATCGAATTCTCCTTCCATCTTTGCAACCCTCTTTACTCTATGTATGGCACCAATGTCTGACAGCCCCTTTCTAAAACCGAACTGGAAACTCGACAACGGACATTTCTCTTCTATTTTCTTCTCCAATCTTCTGGCAATCACCTTCTCGAACAACTTAGCCCCACTTGGTATCAAACATATTAGTCTGAATGCACTAGCTTCTTCACCATCTTTCCCTGGTTTCTTTATGAGAATTACTTCCGCTACCTTCCATTCGCTAGGAAACTCTCCACTCCTGATAATTTTAGTGAACAATCTCTCTATCGTTCCGTCCTCGACTCTCGCCAGTGCCTTCAAAATCTCTGTGGTAACACCATCCAGACCAGGTGCCTTTTTTTCTTTCATCTCATGCAGCGCCTGCTCCACTTCCTCCTTACTTATTGAAACCTCTGTACCATCCGATATCACACCATAATTCTCACTGTCTCTTGTATTATTACATTCAAATAGTTGATTTATTATATTCATTCTGCTCTCTGCACTGATCTTTAAGCCTTGCTTCTTGAGTTTTCCATCACTATTCTGTATCCCCTTGATGACTTTACTTACCTAACAATATGATCAACAAGTAATGACTAATATCGTTCTTCAAATACCCAAACATACTACAAAAACCATTGACGAGACTAGCCAAAACAAAAAGTAGATGATAACATTAAATCCAAAACTAATCTAACCATCTACACTGCGCCAAGTAATAAACGCATGAAATCGAAAATTTAAATTTATTCAGAAAAAGTCTGGATATGCTGAAGAACTATTTTGGTAGTAATGCATAATTACTATGGAATGCTTGAGAACAATCGGAATGAAAATAGTACTCATAGAAATTGGTTCCCAAAAACAAATTACTGCATAACATCTGAGAATCATTCTCAAAATCAATGATCTTATAGGATTCTGATCCATTTCGTTTTGCTGGAGTCTTAATCTTCTCTTCAGAATGTCCCAGATATCTTCGATGGTATTGAGATCTGGACTTCGTGCAGATCACTTCATTGAAGCGATCTTGAAGGTAGTTCCTAACGTAATGAGCTTAGTGAGGTTTGGCGTTATCATGCATAAACAAAAGTTTTCACCCATGTTTTTCTCAAGTGGTACAACATGTTCTTTTAAAACGTGTGTAACGTATAGCACATTCCTCCCCACAGTCTTATTGAACTAACTTCCACCGAAACCATACGTAGGTGAGAAGTTGCCCCGGGCATATCTTTGATTTCGACGTCTGTAGACTTGAAAGCGTCAATCGCAATGAGAAAGACAAAATCTTGACTCATCTGTAAACAAATCTCTCTTCCAGTCAGCTTCTAAACAATTGACAAATGGGATTTTCGATGTGCTGCGGTTAGAACTGAGTCTCAAGCTCTCAAGCTGGGGCACGAGGCTTCAAACGAAATTCCCTCAGATGATGTCGTATCGTTCCAGTGCTAATTTGCAGCCACTGTTCTGTCGAAGCTGCATTTGAAGGTGCCTAGCAACTGTAATGGATAGCCGTTCTGTCTCGATGTCTTCCTTGCCCAGGTCTACTTTCATGATTACCAGTCTTCCTATACCTCAATATCACTCTGGAACAACTTAAGCATTTTGCATATTCTTGTATAAGTCCTACCCAGGTCATCTAACACAAATGCTTCAGCACATTCTGCCAGGGTCAAATTTCGTGACTCGCGTTGAATTATTACCTCAAATCAAAATTTTAAAGAAGAACAAACGTTACTCGCAAATAATAATGAACAACTGCTGTTATCAATATGTGGTGGTTTCTTGCAAAACCTCTATTTATTAGTTTATTTTATTTCTCAGAAGAGGAACATGTGCGCCAAAAAAACATCGAATTTTATAGATATATGTTTGGACATATCCGAAAAAACAACATATGTTGATAATTAGTAACCTACCAAAAAAAACATTCGAAATATTAAAATTGTGCGTAAATTTCTTGATAGAACCTTCCTCATAAAATATTTAATGAATATTCACAAAAGTTCTCCAGATCGGAGTTCGTCAATGAGGGCATTTTTCACGATAAATGCGATATGCTTTATGGATATTAGCCATACCAGATACAAAATGCATAAGTCATGTTGCATGATTGCCATATCGGAATTCCTAAATTCGACCATCTCGATGCTGAACAATTAGAATCAAACCTGTGGACTTTTGGAAGTTTAAAGCATAAAAAAATACATTTGAATTTGGGGGGTTTCACTTGATAAAATTTCATTATCAATAATAAAAACAAGTAATGTGTTTTTTGGAATTTTACCTAATAATTATGATTCGTTACGCGTTTCACTACACCGTAGCTTCTTCAGACGAATGAATGCACAGAAAATAAGAATGAGAATATAAATATAAATGTTCTTAAGTAATTAAAAGCTTATTGGGTTGATTCTTCTTCAGTGGTTATTTATGACAGGTATATCCAATAAAATTAAGGAATAGATTGCTCCCCGAAGAGATTCAATAGGGGTGAAGAGCTTAAATCGACTTGATCATTGATGAGTCTACCTGAGTGTTTGTATTTGTTGATTTCTAAAGTTTCCCGAAGATCTACCTTCCAATATGTATTATCTGTATGCAAAATTTCAAACTGTGGGTCCAAAGAGTGATTATTTTCTAAGAGATGATTCGCGTAATTCGAATCTGATTTTTATTTGAAAAACTGAGTTTATGTTCCGATATTCTAATATTAAAATTTCTGTGTTCTACCAATGTAGAAATTATCACAGTCATTGCAATTCAATCTATAAATGCATAGATTGATTAACATCCCGTTATCACCAGAAAATTTCAACAAAGAATTAAATTTTATTAAACAAATAGCCAAAAATTATGGTTACAATCCCAAACTAATAAATAATATTTTAAATAAAAACAAAGTAGAATCGCATTGAATGAAGTTTACTCCGTCGATAAATTGAAACAAAAATTTAACACCTTAACCTATGTTGGCATTACAAGAGAGAAACTGAAATCATTCCTGAGTAGCAATAATTTTAACATAGCTTTCCAAACTGATAATTCAGGCAAATATATAAAAATAATAAAACCAAATCAGGTAAAAACAATAAATCAGGTGTTTATAGATTGAATTGCAATGACTGTGATAATTTCTACATTGGTAGAACACATAAAAATTTTAATATTAGAATATCGGAACATAAACGCAGTTTTTCAAATAAAAAATCTGATTCAAATTACGCGAATCATCTCTTAGAAAATAATCACTCTTTCGACCCACAGTTTGAAATTTTGCATACAGATAATAAATATTGTAAGGTAGATCTTTGGGAAACTTTAGAAATCAATAAATACAAACACTCAGGTAGACTCATCAATGAACAAGTCGATTTAAGCCCTTCACCTCTATTGAATCTCTTTGGGGAGCAATCTATTCCTTAATTTTATTGGATATACCTTTCATAAATAACCACTTAAGGAGAATCAACCCAATAAGCTTTTAATTACTTAAGAACATTTATATTTATATTCTCATTCTTATGTTCTGTACATTCATTCGTCTGAAGAAGCTACGGTGTAGTGAAACGCGTTACGAATCATAATTATTGAGTAAAATTCCAAAAACATATTACTTGTTTTATTACTAATAAAAAATACAGTGACGAATATGAATGTGAGACATGGAGCATTTTATTAGTATTTCAGCGCATAATTTTTCATTGAATAAAATTTCAATAGGCCATTTTATTGTATTTTGATTTTAATACAAATAAAACGAAATACTTTTGTTTGATTTCCACAATCTATGTTTTCACCCGACCGGTTTTGACAGTTACGTCACATTCGTGTATCTAGAGCGTTAAGTTATGAGGAAGAATGAGCTACTTATACCTATTTTAAATATTGAGAAGTGTGGAGTAATTTGCTTATGTTGTGACCACTGGAAAAGGAGGTTGTTATATTAAATTTGGAAAGATAATTGCTGATGTTATTTAAGAGGAGGCCTATGTGAGCTAGACACGCGTATTTATCTTCTGATTTTTCTAAAATGGAATATGGTGATGGAGAAATTTGTTTTTGTTTTTTGCGATGATAATATTGTTCATGTGGGAGACTGGAATATTATTATTTGATGCAATTTTCTTAATGATAGTGATTTCCGTATTGAAGTCTGTTTTGGATAGGGGAATCATTGAATTATAAGCAGCTAATTTGTGCGTCTTGTGGTAAAAAGAATCTATTGGAATTGTTGAGTCAGTTAATGTTTCTTTTCTATATATGTTGTAGGTTAGATTATTGTTGAGTTTAGTCTAGGAAATTTATTGAATTGTTGCTTTCAATTTCAGCAGTAACGGTTATTTTACTATGCATTTTATTTTGAAACTTTCAATACTGATCTATTTGTCTGTTTGAGCTCTGAAAACTCACAAGAATATTATCAACGCAAAAAGTCTGTTTGTTTGCTAATTCATTACTCATTATAGATTTTCAAGATTGTTAATAAGAATATCTACTGATAAGGGCTGAGGTAAGATCTCCTAGAAAGCTCTGAGTTTTATTTGAAACATTTTAATTGAAATTGGAAATAATTTTGGACAAACAGATCTCTAAAGATTACAAAATTCATTTATAATGAATATGTGGTGAAGAATTATGTTGATTCAAGAATCATTTATAAAAGGCGGACATTCAATTGTTGGAATGTTTGTGAACATACTTTTCATATCAAAAAAGACGAATTTCGAATTAAAATTGTTAAGCGTGGAAAGTTCATTTATCAGGTGTACAGAATTTCAAATGGTATATTGCGGATGAAAGTTGGTGTGTTCATGTAGAATACATTTAGCCTGACAGGGTTTTCGTCTTTGTGTAGTTTGATTAAACCGTATACTTTTGGAGCTTGAGGGATTCAAATAGTCTAAAAAGTCTCCACAAATGCAATCGAGGGCTGATAATGAATCGGTCGAAAAGTTTCGACACATTAGCACATTCTAGCTAATAACCGTTAAAAATGATAAAACTGTCTAATCCCGGTGTTTCATTTTACTAATATTAAAATGAGTTTACACAAAATCAATCCATTAGCAATATCATTTATTATTTCGAAATTTTCTAAACGGTGAAATGAATAAATTGACAAAAATCAGTGGCGTACCTACAAATCAGAAATTGGCCATATCTACGCCATTGGTTTGGTTGAAAATGATGTTGTTCTCTAGGAGCGTAGTTGCAGTACGTCTGATGATATATGCTGAGTACCAATCGACTGGGTTCAGTTGTTATGCTTTTACATTCAGAATCAGAAAATTTTGGTCGCTTTGAATACCTTAACTGCATTATTTTGAATCCTAATTATTCTCTTATACTGTGCGTCTTAGAAAAAAATACAAGAGTACTTTTTTCAGAAAAATTGAAGCGATGAAATCATTTTTAGAAAATAGTCAGTGCAATAGAAACCTTGTTTGAAGAAAGGGTTGTTGAACACCATGGTTCGCCACTGGTTTCATTCTCCGAGAGTTGCTCTAGTCCGTATTGTTCCTTCAGCTACTGTCTAGAAATGAGCGTAATCTACAATTCAGGGTTCTGAAGTTAAAACAATTTCAATTTAGAAAAATATCAACTTGGACATCTTGTATCTCGGAAATGAGGTATTCGAGATTACATAATGATCTAAGCAAAATCAAGGTGTCAAACCCTGAAGCTTAGAAGTGTATTTAAGAATCACGCTGTATAATTTAGAGGAAAGTTTCGTGATTCATACTATTGACAGTGATACATGCTTTTCTTCCGTAACACAGAATATAATTATAATATTACATTTAGAGTTACTTGACATATATAGGATGTTACATAATAGTTTGTCACAACTTGAGGGGGTGAATCTACGTGCAATTTCAAGAAAAAAATTCATATAAACATAGTCCGCAAAAGCTTCGTTACGGAGCTACAGAGTGTTGAAATTTCCGGAAAAAATTGTTTTTTTCTTCAAAAATTATGCAGTTTTTGAGATATTCAGCCCAAATTTGAAATGCAAGCTATTTTTTCAGCCTCCATCATTACACGTCCTAAATTTCTACTAGAATCTACAAGATGTTTTCTTTTGCGGAGCCATGTCTTCTTTTTCCTTTTCAAACTTTTTTGCAGTACGCCACTGATCAGCATGCAATCAATTTTCGTCATCTTCGTTCAATTTAAAAATTTTTGTTGATACTTGTCGGTTTTTCGTATCTCTGACCGTTCTTGAGCAAAAAACTATTAAACGATTGTATGCGTTCGCTGAATTGAAAGCACTTCTAATTAAAAAAATGACTCGTAGGCCGTGATTTTTTTAATTTATTTATTTATTTATTTTGACAGTTACTAAAGTTGAACTAGTGTCTGCTCCAATTGTTTATTGAATTAACGATTAGTTCTAAGACTTTTGAATTTATTGCTGTAAAAAAAAATGGCTAATTCTACTAACGCCGGATTGGCTCATATCCATTACATGTACGGTCTGGCTGACGGAAACACAACTGAATCTAGGCGATTATATCAGACACAAGACAGGCGAACATTTTCAAATATCCACAGAAGGTTGAGGGAAACTGGTACTTTTACTGCAAATAATCATTTAAAAGGTGCAACTCAAACTATGAGAACTCCAGATATTGAGGAAGTAGTTTTGAATTGTATTGATTTGAATTCTCATATGAGTACAGAAAGGATTCTCCACGACTATTCATTGTACCCGTTTCATACTCAATGCGTCCAAAATACTTCCTCGAGATTTTCCTTCAATACTGAATTTCTGCCGATGGTTCTCAGATAAAATTAGAGAAAATGCTCATTTTGATTGTGAAATAATGTTCACAGACGAAATTAACTTTTCGATAACTGGTACCATAGATTTTTACAATAATCATTATTGGGCTGAGGAAAACCCCCATTTGATTGAAGAATCTCATCATCAAGAACAATTCTCACTAAATGTCTGGCTCGGAAAAATTGGAAATTATTCGATTGGGTCATTTTTTTGCCTAACAGACTGAACGGTCCCTCTTATCGGCAATTTCTTGAGGAGGAGTTACGTTTATTGCTCGAGGTGCCAATTTTGGTGAGAAACATAATGTGGTTCATGCATGACGGGGCACCAGCACATTTTAGTGGAGAAGCTAAGGAATTCTTGAATAATACATACATACAGAACGATGGCCTCCTAGGTCCCCAGACCTAAATAGTTTAGACTTTTTCTTATGGGGATATCTCAAAAGTTAAGTTCATACCACTCCAGTGAACATTTTAGTAGAATAGAGAAGTCGAATAATACCTCTCGTAACACGATAAGAAATACCCCAGGAGTATTTCAGAGAGTGCGTGATAATATGCGAAGAAGGACAGAGGCCTGTATTCTTGCAGGTGGAGGACACTTCCAGCAATTTATTTAGTTTTTAATTAGTCTTTTTTTTGGTTTGATATTGAATAAGTATAAGTTGAGTCTCAGAAGACGAGCTATCTAAATAAAAGCAAATTTTGGGAATACCTATCGAGTATTTCTATTATTATTTTTTTATTTAGTGAATAACATAAAATTCGAATAATTCAAATTCACTAATTTTTCACTCGAAAACGGCTAGAGATACGAAAAAATTACAAGCAACGAAAAATTTTCTAAATTGAACGAAGATGACGAGAATTTATTGTACGCTGATCAGTGGCGTACTGAAAAAAAGTTTGAAAGGAGACATGGCCTCGGAAAAGAAAACACCTTGTGAATTTCAGTTAAAATCTAAGCCGTGTGATGATGAAGGCTGTAAAAAATAGCTATCATTCCAAATTTGGGATGAATATCTCAAAACCTGAAGGAGTTTTAAGGAAAAAATCAATTTTTCGCGGAAATTTCAATACCCTGTAGCTCCGTAACGGAGTTATTGCGGACCTATGTTTATATGAAACTTTTTTTCTAAAATTGCACGTAAATTTACCCCCTCAAGTGGTGACATACTATTATGTAACACCCTGTATAAGAACACTAGGGACAACACTTCGTAGACAATGCAATGAAAATAAAATGTAACAATGTTATATTGATAATAACATAATTACACATTTTCTCTATAGGTATTTCAATATCATTTTTTGAGGTGGCCCGATCAGAAAGTTCCTGTGCATTTCCAAACATTATTACCTTTCATGAGGAAGACCTTGGAAATTTCTTCGAAATGGCCGATGGTGGTTCATTGCTGGTAAGACGCTGGATGTAGAACATGAAAGTGAACATTTTCTCGCAGTCTCAGAGTACAAGATTAGTAGAAAACTTATATTTCATCATATCACATTGAACTGTTCGACAATAATATCTTCTTGTTTCAATTTAATGAACCAATATTTGTTTTTCGGACTTTTCACCATATTCACAATCTTAAGTCGCGTTTTACCACACTGGGGTGAGTTTAATTGACTATTTAAATTGAATTCTTTTGTTTTTCATGGCTTTCGAAGGGGTAAGTCGACTCAATCAGCCATAATGAGTTTCGTCAATTTCCTCCATGAATGCTTGAATGGGAATAAATAACGTATAGCGGTTTTATGGATCTCACTAAAGCTTTTGACTTGGTGGTGCACGCTATATTGCTGAATAAAATATATTCTCTAGGATTTAGAGAAGCAATACATGACTTAATAAAATCGTACTTAACCAACCGGATGCAGATTGTTGAGATTCATGTAGTTAAATACTCTTTGCTCGACATAAAGTATGGTGTCCCGCAGAGCTCCGTTTTAGGGCCTCTGTTATTTCTTTTATTTGTCAACGATATGCTTGATATTGTTGATGATCCTGGTAATTTGATTATGTTCGCTGACGATACCACATTGCTCGGTGCGGATATTGATCTTGCCAGCACACTCAAAAACTTTCAAAACTAACTCAATAAATTTTCTATCTAGTTTAATGCCAACAAGTTACTTTTGAACATACCAAAAGCTGTTTTTATTAACTTGTCACTGAAAAATTTTGGTTCAAACAATGCCTGTCGTCATCTATTGAGGGTAAAAAGTAAATCCATTCAACCAGTTCAATCCACAAAGTTCCTAGGCATCACAATCGACAACAGCCTAAACTGGTACGAACATATTGACCAGCTGTGTAGTGTCTTGTCTCCACTTTGTTTTGCATTATACAGATTGAGGCTAACGATCAACTGAGAAATATCTTTATCTTTCTATCATGCATATTTTCGTTCTAGACTTAGTTACGGTATTTTGTTTTGGGATGCTTCTGGTTGTTGCGACAGGGTTTTTAAATTACAGAAGAGAGCCATTAGGAATATTGTGGGTATATCTAGGCGTACTTCATGTCGCAATTTTTTTCGTGAATTACATATCTTGCCTCTCGCTAGTATGTATATACTTGAGATTGTAACTTACGTAAAAGTTAACTTAACTAGCTTTCTACCCAATAATTTTCATCACAATTACCTAGCGAGTGGATCAGATCTATTAGTCACACCATCTTATACTCTATCAGGATATGAAAGAGGTCCTGGACACATAAAAATTAAGCTCTTTACTGCACTTTCCAGAAATGTTCGGTCAAGTAGTGTGATGTCAGGGTGTTTAGTGGAGCCGTTAGTAGATTTTTGCACACTAGATGTTTCTACTCACTAGATAAATTTTTTTCCAATTGTTAGTTTTTCTTGTAATATATGGACATGTCTAATACCTCTAATTACCTACTCAAGTATTGTAATGTTCAAAGGACAATAAATATTAACATTATTATTATTATAACTCAAAAAGCTTGGACAAAAAAATTTATGCACTTACATCGATTCTACGTATAATAGTGCCTGCAGAATATCATTCTTGAATAACTTCAAAAATAATTGAGATATTGGAACTTAACAGATTTCGAGGATTTACAAAATTTCCACCTTAGTCGAAAACGATATCTGTTTGCAGAAATGAATTCCACAAGCAAAAATAACTCGAGGAAGGTGTATTATTTTCCTCTAGTCAAAATATTTCACATAATTTCTGTCTTAAAACGTCAAAATCTGTAGCGATAGTGTGATGAAACATGTCCTTGTTAATGAATATAGTCAAATTTGAAAAGTATTATTCAATCAAATTGAAAAATGTAAGTACATCAAGCTACGATCTCCGCAATCTAAGTGTAGAATGTTGCTGTAAAAAAAAGGATTTTTTAGAATTGTTTTTAATTATTTTTTTCATACATTGCATACGTTCTGAATGTTATTCCAAGTAGATGAAATTAGAAAAATCCAGAATGCACAATTGCCAACCATTGTCCTGAAAATAACCATGAATTTCGAAGCATGAACAAGCTATAAACTTTTCACAAAGCATCCAAAAGTACAAAATCGTTTTTACCTTTTTTTGAAATATTCAAATATGGTCTGCAACTACTACAATAAGTAGATATCAAGTGTATGCGTGTAAGCTTTCAACTCAGTGTTTCCCGAAGACATCCGAGTCAGATTTATAAGTATTAAATATAGTTTTTCTTTGCAAGGGGAAAAGTAGGAGGGATGTCTTTTATGTTTTCCATGCTGTGACATAGAGAATACCATTCATCAATAACACAGCTCTACAAAAAAATTTTTTTTTTATTGTTGCCCTGGATATCATCGCAAATTTTTATGTTTTCAAGTGCCCAGATTACGAATATATTCATGAAAGTTCTCAATGTGCCCGTATTTTCATGATTTTTGCATTTCTTATATTTTGAATAATTATAAGCTTGTTAGAAATAAAATTTAATTTTCCAGTCATGATAAGGCTTCTGCGCAACTTTTTCGCGCATACAATCATCAACTGATCCCCACTCTCTGACCCCTTGCTCCACAGAACAGCTGAGATCTCAGTTATTTGACAATATTGAAGTACATATACACGTAAATCTGGATAAAGTGTCCTGGATTAATATTTTGTTTCAATTACTGAATGTCCATTCTTATATATTTGTCTTCTAGTCTAAAATATGAGTTCGTCACAAAGAAAGTGTAAATACTGTAGTGATTTATTTTGTTATGTTTGCGGTGTTTATATACCAAAAAAACAAAAAAGAAATATCACAGACTTTGTCAAGGAGACTTATGTTGAATATTTTGGTTT
Organism: Cryptolaemus montrouzieri; assembly: GCA_013387265.2. Taxonomy (NCBI): domain Eukaryota; kingdom Metazoa; phylum Arthropoda; class Insecta; order Coleoptera; family Coccinellidae; genus Cryptolaemus; species Cryptolaemus montrouzieri. Next base: position 65,351,838 of record JABFTP020000001.1, on the reverse strand, counting down.
CAAAATGGACAAATTAGGTAAACCATGGGTTCCTAATAAAGTTTGTAAGTCCTGTGTTGAGTCTTTACGGTTGTGGAAAAAAGGTGAACGTTCTAGATTAGACTTTGGTATTCCTATGATCTGGATGGAGCCTACGAATCATTTAGATGATTGTTACTTTTGCGTAGTAGATGTTAAAGGTTTTAATCGAAATCAAACGTGGAGATATCCAGACTTACAGTCTACGAAATGTCCGGTTCTACACAGTGAAAATCTCCCTCGGCCCATATACATTTCAAAAGTAATTCGCCTCAGATATATATTTGTATACATGAATGGGAAGGTGAAACATCTACGCCAAAGTTATTTTCTCAAAATGAACTCAGTGATTTAATACGTGATCTCAATTTATCAAAACAAGGATCAGAACTGTAAGCCTCAAGATTGAAAGAAAAAATTTATTGGCACCAACAGTAACAATTACAACATACAGAACGAGAGAAAAGAGTTATTACATTTTTTAGTGAAAATGAAGGATTAGTGTATTGTAATGATATCGCGAAGCTGCTTATAGACATGGGTTTAAAAGAGTACAAATCTACTGAATGGCGCCTTTTTATTGATAGTTGCAAAATAAGTTTAAAATGCGTCTTATTGCACAATGGAAATAAATTTGCATCAATTCCAATTGCCCATTTAACGAAACTCAAAGAAGAATATGAAAATGTAAAATTAGTTTTAGAGATAATTAAATACTCTGAGCATCAATGGCCGATCTGTGTGGATTTAAAATGGTTAATTTTTACTTGGCCAACAAAGTGGATATACAAAATACCCTTGCTTTATTGGGAACAAGATGTTTGGCCTGTAAGAAATTCTTTAACTGTCGGTAAAGCCAACGTAATAAGGGAGCCGCTGGTGAGCAGAGACAAAATCATACTTCCACCATTACATATTAAGTTAGGTATGATTAAGCAATTTGTAAAAGCGTTGAACAAAGACGGAAATTGTTTTAATTACATTTGCAGAAAATTTCCGAAGCTTAGTATGGAAAAATTGAAAGGTGGAATATTTGATGGTCCTCAAATACGGCAATTGATGAAAGACTCAGATTTTATCAAAGTTATGACTGTTCCGGAAAGTAAAGCTTGGAAAAGTTTTGTGTTGGTTGTCGAAAATTTCCTAGGTAACCATAAAGCAGCAAATTATGAAGAAATTGTGCAAAATATGCTGACAAACTTTCAGACTTTAGGAGCAAATATGAGTATTAAGTTACACTATCTCCGCAATCATCTAGATAAATTTCCGGATAATTTAGGAAATTATAGTGAGGAACAGGGAGAGCGGTTTCATCAAGATCTAAAAGTGATGGAAGAAAGGTATCAAGGTCAAAGGATTGTCACATTGGCAGAATACTGCTGGTCTTTGAAAAGAGATTGTCCCCTGAAAAATTATAGAAGAAAAGCTCATAAAAGGCGTTTTATGGAAATATGAAATATATTTTCGACATTTTCCTCTTTATTTACTTCGATGTATCCGAATTTCTCAAAACATAACTGACATTATAAATATATCTGTTATATTGTTTCTTGTTTTACGATTTTTGTTATGTAAAATGAAAATAAAGATTTAAAAAGAAATCAGAGCAAATCCTACAAAAGCATTGATAGTTTCACGAATTGTGTGCATGAATAGACCCAAAATCATTTTCATATCTAGGGCAACAAAACCATTGTAGACCAGTGTAATCAATATTAAAAATGAAAATCTATGCTTTGTTAATATAAATCCAAAATTTCAGTTCTGAGCGTTTTGTTTCAACCACAACTAACGGTCAAAGTTGACAAATTAGTTGAAAAATGGAATTAAATCATGAGCATTTTCACCCAATAATTATCTACATTTTTCGAAGACTATCATTTCAACAAAAGTGTCTTGGCGAGTTGGTTTCTGTACTCGGTATCAGTCAACAGTTTCCCGTTGGTATTTCAACGCAAAAGGCTCAGGTTTAGCGACGATTCGAGGGCAGGTGCCCAACAACAGTGGACACTTAAGAATATGTGGATGCTGTGCCTAAGATGATCTAGAAAGATTGGCTTGCAATATATACAGAGATCGAAGCATCATTGCGGATTTCAAAGAACTCATTACAACAAATTTTGCACGAAGAATTGCTTGTGGAAGAATTTGTTTTCCGTTGGAACAGAAACCTGCAAGGATGAATTGGTTCTAGAAAACCCTGAACCGTTTTTTGAGTTTGGAAAGTCTAAAAGTGTTCACAACATTGTAAGTGAGGACGAATCCTGGATTTAATAAAAAACAAGTACTGTGTTTTAAGGAATTTTACTTAATAATTGCGATTCGTAAGGCGTTTCACTACACCGTAGCTTCTTCAGACGAATGAATGTACAGAAAATAAGAATGAGAATATGAATATAAATGTTCTTGAGTAATTAAAAGCTTATTGGGTTGCTTCTTCTTAAGTGGTTATGTATGACAGGTATATCCAATAGAATTAAGGAATAGATTGCTCCCCGAAGAGATTCAATAGAGGTGAAGCTCTTAAATCGACTTGTTCATTGAAGAGTCTACCTGAGTGTTTGTATTTATTCTGTATGCAAAATTTCAAACTGTGGGTCGAAAGAGTGATTATTTTCTAAGAGATGATTCGCGTAATTTGAATCTGATTTATTATTTGAAAAACTGCGTTTATGTTCCGATATTCTAATATTAAAATTTCTGTGTTCTACCAATGTAGAAATTATCACAGTCACACCTGATTTATTATTTTTACCTGATTTGGTTTTACCTGATTTGGTTTTTATATATTTGCCTAAATTATTATTAGTTTGGAAAGCTATGTTGAAATTATTGCTACTCAAGAATGATTTCAGTTTCTCACTTGTAATGCCAACGTAGGTTAAGGTGTTGAATTTTTGTTTCCATTTATCGACAGGGTAAACTTCATTCAATGCGATTCTACTTTGTTTTTCTTTAAAATATTATTTATTAGTTTACTATCATTAAATCAGATATTCTTTCATAATTACAAATTTATTTAGATCAAAATTATTTCCATTTTAATAACAAATATTATACTATTGAAGACGGCTTGATTATGGGCAATCCGTTAAGTCCTTGGTTAGCAGAAATATTCATGAATAATTTAGAGAAATTAATTCATAATCATCCACTCAGTGAATATTGTTTATACTGGTATCGCTATGTAGACGATATCATTATCTGCTTCACAGGAACAGATAGACAGTTAAAAATTTTCGAAAATCATATTAATTCATTACATCCAGAAATTGGATTCACAACCGAAATAGAAAGCAATAATTCGATAAATTTCTTAGACGTAATAATTTCGAATGAAAATGGAAAGCATGTTTTCGCAATTTACCATAAGCCGTCACATACAGATATTATAATACATAACTCGTCGTGTCATCCATATCATCATAAAATGTCAGCATTCTATAGTTTTATTCATAGATTGATAAACATCCTGTTATCACCAGAACATTTCAACAAAGAATTAAATTGGATTAAACAAATAGCCAAAAATAATGGTTACGATCCCAAACTATTAAATAATTTTTAAATAAAAACAAAGTAGAATCGCATGGAATGAAGTTTACCCTGTCGATAAATTGAAACAAAAATTCAACACCTTAACCTACGTTGGCATTACAAGTGAGAAACTGATATCATTCTTGAGTAGCAATGATTTCAACAAAGCTTTCCAAACTAATAATAATTTAGGCAAATATATAAAAAATAATTAAACCAAACCAGGCAAAAACAATAAATCTGGTGTTCATAGATTGAATTGCAATGACTGTGATAATTTCTACATTGGTAGAACACATAGAAATTTAAATATAAGAATATCGGAACATAAACGCAGTTTTTCAAATAAAGAATCAGATTGAAATTACGCGAATCATCTCTTAGAAAATAATCACTCTTTCGACCCACAGTTTGAAATTTTGCATACAGATAATAAATATTGGAAGGTAGATCTTTGGGAAACTTTAGAAACCAATAAATACAAACACTCAGGTAGACTCATCTATGAACAAGTCGATTTAAGCCCTTCACCACTATTGAGTCTCTTCGGGGAGCAATATATGCCTTAATTTTATTGGATATACCTGTCATACATAACCACTCAAGAAGAACCAACCCAATTAGCTTTTAATTACCCAAGAACATTTATATTTATATTCTCATTCTTATTTTCTGTACATTCATTCGTCTGAAGAAGCTACGGTGTAGTGAAACGCGTTACGAATCGCAATTATTAATTAAAATTCCTTAAAACACAGTACTTGTTTTTTTATTATTGATAATGGAATTCTAAAAAGTAAAAACCTCCCGTACGAGCCAGAAAATTAGCACCAATCTTCTGTTTGGGTGTATTAAAGGGACAAAGCTGACAAAAGTCATCCATGGCCGTGTCCTTGAAAAAAAGGTCGCAGCGTTTGTTTGAAAAACAGATTTTATAGCAACAATTCTTTTACAAGATCAAAGATCAGTTATTGCAGATTGGTACAGAACTGTTTGTGTAGCGCAAGTCGTTAGTAAGCTTCGAGAAACCAGGTCCGAATGCACCAAAACAATGCAGGTTCGCACACAGCCTTCAAAGCAATTGAATATTGAAAGAAAGAAAACATCGAATTGTTACATCATCCTGCGTACAGTCCCAACGATGTTTTCACCTTTCCCAAAATCAGGAACTGACAGACTGCGTGGTCAAGGGTTTCTGTTTTCAGAAGAAGCTGCTCATACCTTAAAAAAGGCCGTTTTTCAGGAAAAACGGAGTTTCTGCTTCAGAGGTGCTTCTAACGAAAGCAGAAGTGTATTATTCTTCGCAAAGAATACTTCGAAAAACAATGAAGTCTTTGAAAGCTCTTATTGTTTCATTCTAGCTCTATATGCAAAACTTATAAACCATCCCTCTTAGCTTTGCTTTCGATGAAAATCTTGTTTAAGTATCTGACATTCGACTTTTCTCTTTTTTGTCAGCTCAGGAACAGCGGCCACTGGAGTATTTATTTTATGCCACATTTGTCTCAGAATGGCTTCAGAAACTGGAGGTGTAGACGTTGTTAAAGTTGCTCGAGAACTCCGTGAGCAGAGAGTCAACATGATAACTAATTTATTGCAGTACAAACTAGCCCATCTAGTGATCATGGAATGTATGACAGGACTTCAAGGAGTTATTACTTGTAATGACCATATAGATAAATTTTTGGTCAAATTGACTGGCCCGAATGAGCTCATGTTACAGATGCGTTATTTGAAAGAAACCGCTTGGCAAAACAGAGTTTTAGTGGATCCTGAGGATCTGATTCAAAATTTTCAGGTTTATCCGAAAAAAGATAAGGCAATGGACATTGTACCAGGTAATTCAGGAAAATAAACACCTCAAAAAAGTCTAGGGAACACTTACCAATATCTTTAAAATATTAATTTGATGATTCGAATTTATAAAAATCTTTCGGTTTCTGTTAAGATGTATTGTATATAATGTATTCTCAAGAAAACAAAATAATATTTGACTTCTCCAAAGCACCTATTATAAAAAAAAAAATTTGAAAATGACGAAACTTGGTAAAACACAAAAAAAAATCCTGAACTAATATTTTCGAAACGATATGGAAGCACTTGTATTTTTCAGTACCCAGAAGGTCCAGCTCTGTTATTTATGACACTTTGGCATCGTCGTGGCATGCTCAATATTAAATTGTCTACTACATTTTGGCCTAAGTCATTCCAAGCCCCCTGAACTGCTAATCGAAGCTCCTGTTCATGATGGAAGACGTTTTGATGCAGGAGATTTCTTTTTAGGGTGTCCCACACATGCTCGATGGGATTCAGTTCTGGGGAGCAGGATGGCCACGGTAGAAGATCGATATCATTCTCTTCAAGAACGTTCAAGATAACTCTTGCACGATGAGGAGGGGCATTATCTTGTTGGAAAAGTGGATTTTGACCCATTGTTTGGAGATACGGTACCACTACAGATAAAACTACCTTTTTTGCGTCAAAATTTGCCGTGCGGTTGTTCTGTATGAAAACGAGGTCAGTTCTTCCATCAAGGCGTATACCTCCCCAAAACATCAGTGATCCGCCTCTCTGTCTAACAACTTCTCGAGCATGCTGGAGACGGTTTTGCTTTCCAGGTTCCCTTCATATTCGAATTCTTTCCGAATTGGGATAATAACTGAATCTAGATTCATCACTGAAGAGAACTGTGGCCCACCTCTCTTGATCCCAGTTTACGTGTTCTTGGCATCAAGCTAAACGAGCAGACCATGGGTCAGTTGTGGAACTCTTAAAGGACGTCTGGAGTGGAGTTGTTTTTCGTGCAGTCGATTTCTCACAGTTTGGTCGGAAATTAATACATTATGAACTCGTGATAGCTCTTGAGCTAATTGAGATGCTGTGGTAGTACAATCTCTTCTGGCATGTAAAACCAAAAATCGGTCTTGGGCGACTGTAGTAATCCTGAAACGACCTGTATGGCGTTCTTCTACGCTACCTGTTTCATTGAAACGCGACCATAAACGGTTTATGACACTTGGGCTACTCGCCAGAACCCTGGATACTTCCCGTTGTGAGCTCCCAGCTTGGAGCATGCCAACGGCCCGTAACATCTCTTCTCTAGTCAAATGTCGTCTTTCCATGGTCGAATCACAAAACTTGAATCTTTTATTTGTGCTTACAACAGGAACAAAGTGCCAACTAACTGATTTCAAACACTGAATATATGAAATGATTATAAAGCAGCGTCGCATCTACTGCATTTTTTGTTTTTCTATAAAAAAAAATCTGTTGCGGCACTCTACATAATTTGGTGAGAAATTGATGCAGGTGGTCATTTGTTTAAAAAAATCATCCATATTGATCTTTCTGGATACGATATATCGATATTCAGAAGTGTTCCCTAAACTTTTTGAGGTGTTTAGATGGGTTGGGGTGATTTTAAAATATTTTCAGGAAGTTCAAGTTTGTAAACCGAATAACATTTTATAGTTGTACAACAAACGGGTACTCAAATAAGAAAAATTTCAGTATGATAGATGCGTCAAATTTAAAAATCTCTAAAGTTTATTGAACCTGAAATGTTTTTCATTTCAATGGTCGTTCTTTTCAGATGCTAGCGGTGCAATTCAACTTCCGAAATACCCTGCTTCCGACGACAGTTCACAATACATCAATGCAATCAAAGTGGATGGTTACAGATGTCCAGAAAGATATATTGTGACTCAACAGCCAATGCCAAATACTTTGAACGATTTCTGGCGATTGATAGTTCACAAGAACATTCAAGCGATAATTTCTTTGAACGAGATCAACCCAAAGGATAAGGTCTGAATAATAGAATAATTTCTTTCACTTATGTCCTTCAATAAGGTGTTTTATAGGGTATAGCTCAAAAACTATTTAATCTGCATGACGTAATCAGCCATGAACAAACGTGGCGACGTGTAATCGGTTCATAACTTTCTTTCATATACATTTTTCTCTATTCACAATATTTCACATAGCTGGAGTATTGAAACGTCGAAATCAACAACATTGAAGTTGCCTGCTAAAACCACATGTTTTACACAAATTAACTCCTCGTAAAATATCCGAGGTGTGAAGAAAAACTATCGTGTTTCAGAACACCCTATACGTGGCAGGAATGACGTGGAATGATTATTGTCAATAGATACTACCTGGGAACATTTGTCCAAATATGGCTCAAAAACAAATCGAAACCAGAATATTTCAGTTTTGCGCAGGTGACGCGATTGAACCATAATCGACAGATCCACTATGTCTGCGATATAATTTCATTAATTTCAAATCTAACATATAATCACTGCAATGAACTTCGTGTTCTCTGCACCAGGCTACATTCAATGGTCTATATGATATTAAATGTTCATAAAGATATTATTTTTGAATAGAGGATTAAGAGATCTTCCCAAAGATATGTCACTCAACCTCCTTTTTATATAATCAGTATAATCAGTTTCTACTTAGGAGCTGCTGAAGGTAGGGGTTGATTTATATGCTCCAAACCTACTCAGAAATAGATTCCCTCGAATCGAAAATTGACGTGTCCCAGCTTTTTTTGCCAAAATTAGTCAATCTTGATATAGGGGGATAGAAATTTTCGTTGGAAGACACTGTATATTCTGATATTCGAACAAAAGTTATTTTATGGGTTATATATAGGCTGCCACCCAGTATATTGCTTATCACGAAATAATTGGAAAATTTAGCGTTTTGGTTTGACGAACATATTTCGACGTATATTTCAACCCCTAAGAAATGAATAAGGCGAAGGGGTTGAGTGATGCCTCATTTGAAAACCCTTCGAAGTACACAACAGTGTATGAGAAAAGTAATTTGAACGAATTTTTTTCGCTAAAAATCATTTTACATCTCAAACGGGCTTCCTTGAATATTTTTGTTATTTTCAAGATAAGTGAAAAAACGGAAACTAAATCATTTTTTTTGAAGGGAAACCTTTCGGGAGTAATTAGTGCCTGCGTGAATTAAGCAGTAAGTTTACTTTTATTGTTCTAACTACTAAATCTAACTTTTTGGTTGGGCATATTCGGTGACTCATCTATAATTTACTGGCGTACATCGTCCAAATTCTCAGGTTGAGTCAAAAAAAATTTCAGACTTCAGATGTCCCAACAAGAAAAAATCTAGAAGATTTAGGTCAGGACATCGGGTAGACTACTACATAGTACCTATTCTTTGAAACCAACGACCCGGATAAGTTAATTTGCGATTACGCAGTAAATGGGCACCCGGTATACGCACATGGCAAAAATGTTGAGTTATTTGGTATTTCTCGGTTCGTTATTCGAGTATTGGTATCGAGTGATGAAGAAATTAGTGTAAGAGATAAATCAAGCCGAAATATCTCTAAATCAACATAACAAAAACCGGATGCCGAAAAATTTAATATCTAGATTCTATCAACTTTCCTTCAATTATTATGACACAAAAAAAAATTTCATTCAATTAATTCTTAGGTAACATTAGTAAAAAATTCATCTTCCTTCTGTATTGATTAAAGCTCCCAACCTCCTAGGAATACTCCGAGCATCAACCTATTGCTGTCGACTTTGCTAATCATGTTGACCTTGTATAACGCTTCCTTGTAATGTATCCCTTGCATGCTCAATCGGATTTAGGTCTGGTGATTGAGGGGGTCGAGGTAAAATATAGATTCCCTTCCAGATTTAAGAAATCGATTGTAGCAGCTGCAGTATGAGGAGGCATTATCATGCATCGATAGAAAGTTTTACTCAATTGCTGTAGCATATGATAGTTTGCGTTCAGATAGTTGTTAACCAGAAGGAGATCATTTTTGTAATTGGAAGAGATTATAGCTTAAAGCATCATAGTACTCCTTAGAAACTGTTAAATTCCTGGACTTCTATTTGAACATTACAAGCTTGTGTCCACAGTAGCTCTGGCTTTGAATCCAAAAGAAAATTCATCAGAGAATAGAACACTGGACCTTCGTTCAGTTGTTTTCAAGCCCATGCTAGTCGAGCTAAGCGATTTCTTCATGTTATGGACTTGATTCGGGAGTACTCTTCATAAATTCGTCAAAATCCTATGGAAAATTCCCCAATCATTCCACAAACTTCAAAATCTCTCGGAAAAGGTTTTAGAAAGTTCCTCAAGATATTCACACCTGAAATTCTGCAATTGTGGTGTTTTCAAGAGATATTAAGCTTTTGAATATGTTTTCAGAAATCTTGCTTTTTCTGGCCCACCCAGAAGAACCCGGAAATGTCTCCTGTCGATTTTATCATCTTGAGACATTCTTCAACTCTTGACCAAGAATATTTCAAGAAGATTGTAGTGCACGTCTTAGTTGTAGGAAATGAGGTAGGTGAAAGAAAAATGATTACATATTCTATCGATTGGTTTTTTATCTAGTTGTAACTAAGTGAATGATATTTCTACAATTCTTATATAATATTATTTACATTGGTGTATCTAAGACAGAATTTTGCGAAAACATTTTTCCAAAGAGAACCGCCGTCTCTTTATTTGATGATGTGAATCATCTGTCATCTCTAATCGAAGGCAGAAATGATGACTTGTAAAAGTTGTTACTGACTGCCTTCGCCATCGCCCAGAACTGGTCTGCTCCAAGATTCAATTTGCAATTATTTCATCGAAGTTCGTTTACACTTTATCAATTGTTGAGTTACAAATGTACCAGAAAACGTTCATATTCAGTTCAGTTTCATCTGTTGGATCTTTCTTCCAGTTCTGATAAGCTCAGTTTTTAACTGCGGCAAGGTTAACCAAGGTTTTGGTGCGGATGTTTATTTCTTGGAGTGTGGTATGTAAAGGTCCATACAATTCAGGATCTGAGAAACCGATGTTATGAACGGGAAAAGATGAGAAAAACTCGAGCTCCTCCTAACTGGCTCAGTTATAGAGGGGAAGGTGGTAATGTGGCTCCTACTTTGTTTTTTAGGCCTCAGGTAAAAGATACTGAGACTAAGAAGTATAGGAAACACGTTAAAGTCGTCTTTATTAACCTACATATACATGTCTCTCAATAAAATAAACGGGATTAAAACAGAAAAATAAAAAACATATGTATTATAAAAATAATCAGATTTGGCAATTTGAGATTAGATGAGGATTATATGGCACCCTGGGGCCATATTGAATGTATGAGCGTAACCACAACCTAACGGCAAAAATCGGAGATATAATATTCGCCTTCAGGCTGTATGAGCCCATAAATTGCAACTCTGGCACTGTATCCACTCTTCCCCACGTCTGTCGTTAGAAGTTTTACTAAACATGCACTTCGTATATGCCCTTTCCGGGGTCTTACCTGGATATTGACTGTCGTCAGTCACCGAATCTGTTTCTATGACTACATCACTTTCAGAGCTACTGCTGCATGATGACTGAATGACTATCTGGCGCTAACGGACTTTGTTGCTGCTGCTTGTTCCAGCTTGACCATATCACGCGCGCTCACGCCCACGTCTTCGACTTCGGCCACGAGTTCCTGCTGAGCGCAAAAATTCACTTAATTCATTCTTGTATGGAGAGGATGTGATTGCTTTTGTTGTAGTAGTCTTTCTTCCACGATAAGAAGTTCGAATCTTATCTCCGGGGATGGGCTCAATGTCCTCCAGCACAATCAAACGAGCTTGCGACTCTTGTGCTGCAGCATACACACCTGACGTTTCCATCAGAAAATCGTCTTCCGTAAAAACTTGCGGATTGAATGGGCAAATGCCTGTTGCACGAAAACCATTCATACCAATTTCCCTATGGTGCTCTTGAGATATATATATATATATATATATATATATATATATATATATATATATATATATATATATATATATATATATATAAACAGCTCTACAGACCAAGTAGGCCCATGGCTTCATTACACGTTCTTCTCCATTTCATTTTATTCATAACTGCTCCCTTCCAGTCCTTCACTCCTAGCTCTTCAACATCTTTCTCCACCATCTTGATCCATTCTGTGCGTGGTCTTCCCCTGCCTCTTCTTTCCGTTATTCCCCTTGTCAAAACTTGTCTTGTTGTTCTATCGTCTCCTAGTCGGAAAACATGGCCAAGCCATCTCATTCTTTGTGCTCTAGCCACATTTGTTATTGAGGGGTTGTCCATACAATTCTTGAAGCTCGGCGTTCGTTCTTCTTTCCCAACGATTTTCTACCTTTTTTCCACCATATATTCTTCTGAGTATTCTTCTCTCGAAAACTACTAATGTATATTTTTCCCCTTGATTCAACTTCCACAGTTCGCAACCGTATGCTACCACAGGCCTGATGATCTTCTGATAAATTTTCTTCTTCGCGTTTTTCGACATATTTTTGGATCTGAGCACTTTGTATAATCCTCCTAAGCATTTTGTTCCTTTAGCTATCCTTTCCTGTATTTCTACTTTCTCCTCCCTGTTCTCGTCAATATTACACCTAAATAGTTGAACTGTTCTACCTTTTCAAAGCAGTATGTCCTATCTTCACTAATTATTTGCAGATTTGAGTGCCTTTCATTTTCTTGTTGTCCTATTATCATATACCTGGTTTCATTTTCATTTATCATTGAGCCCTTTCTTCTTGCAGCGGTTTCTAACTTCCTGAATTCATTCACCAAATGTTCTCTTGTTCTGGTCACAATAACTATGTCGTCTGCATACGCTAAAACTTGTGTCTTTTGACTGTATATTGTACCTTTGCTAGCTATCCTGCTCTCTTCTATAATTTTATCCATCACGATATTGAAAAGTGTAGTAGAAAGGGATCTCCTGTCTCAGGCCTTTATCAACACAGAATGATTCCGACAAATGTCTGCTCATCTTAACTTTATAGGTGGTATCCGTCAATGTCAATGTCATGCCCGACCGAAAAGCTCAGTAATATCATAAGGTTTCAGCGTTCTTTCAGAATGCAGAAGAAACTTACAAATCTCCCCACTGTAGTGGCTTTCAAGCTCGCCCATAAAAGTTTTATCTAAAGGCTTTAACTTATGAGTCGTATGTGTTGGAAGACTGATAATAGTGACGTGATTTTCTTGCGCCAGTCCTATTAATTCCAAATTGCGAGTGTGACTATAATGTCCATCAAAAATAGGCAAAACGGGAGAAGCCTCACTGAGTTTTGTCTTTCCAATAAATGTCTAAACCAGTCAGAGAACAAATTTGATTGGATGAACTTTTTCCATCCACCTTTCATTAAAATATCAGTAAAGTGTTTTCTAGGAATTATCATAATTGGTGGCACAAACATACCACAAGCACTCATGCAGCAAACAAGAGTACATAGTAACCCGCGTTCTGCAGCAGTCAAGGCTCCAATCTGTTTCTTCCCTTTTTCACCTACAATCTGAGGTATTTTAGATTGCACAATTGTCAACCCAGTCTCGTCTACGTTAAAAAACCTGTCAGGGAGATGATTCTTATTTTTCATTTCAGTTTCCTATATATCGAAAAATTCTTTGACTGTTTCACGGTTAAAACTTCGAGCACGAGCGTACGAAGTTCCCATCGGTCCTCGTATTGATAAAGAGTTCTTATGACGCTTCAAAAAGTGATTCAATCAAGCAAGCCCAGCTACTTCATTTCTAAAATTATTTTCGATGTTGGTTCTTGAAGATAACTGATAAGCCATTCGCCTTACATCCATTCTTGTCAGACCATAATATTTCGACTCTATAAACAAAATATATTCCACTAACTTTTTTTCCAGCTCAGGTGGCAGCATAGGTTTTCTTCCGAAAGGTTTATGCTTAAGCAACTCTGAGACCTGTAAAATGGATTTGAAACAAAACAGAGCATATTGGGAAAATGGGATATATTGTCAGCAATCCCCGCCGGCTCATTGGCAACATTCATGTTCTACTGATCTAAAACATACTACTGAGTTGGCTTCTCTTATCAGAGCTCACCATATCCTATCTCCGATTTCCTTTCCACTCTAGAAACAAGATCATCTGCCAAGCATCTGAAACTAAGTCACAAGAGACTAATTCTTGATGTGGTAGTATTATACGGGGCGACGTGAGTGCGACCGTTTTCCACCTCCATAGAATTTCACTTGGCAGCTGATATTTTGTCGTAGGCAGCGTGTCCTGGTTGACTTTCCTTTCACGTAATTGGGGTCAATTTCTGATAGAACGCCTGTTTTCTCTTCTTTCTGAGCAGAAATTATCTGTGATTTGTTTACATTCACCAGAGATATCTCGTAGACCTACAAAATATAAGTCTAGTGGCAAGTTAAATGACCTCTTTGGTCATCCAAATTCTCATCCAATAAATTCAATGCTTGCCATGCAGTATGACAAGCGGAGCCATCGTCTTGGAATCACATATGTCGGAGATCCATTCTATCTAAGCTAAGCCTTAAATAATCGTTATAATTATTCTATTGGTTGCGATAGACAGTAAAAGGCTACTTGTGGATCTTCTCAAAAATAAGGGCTTGATGAATGGTTTTTTATCTTTCCTAATCTAATAATTTCATTCGTTCATGAATACCCAACCAGAATTTAGATAGATTTGGTCATCTGTGAAAGCAATATCGGCGAATACCTGCCGTTTTTGGTGGTTGTTTGACTGTTTTCGAGTCATTGAACTTTATATGGGATGAAAGCCCCAATGTGGACCTTAATCCGCCTAGTTGATGTCGCAGAAAGATCAAGCTCTTGCACTCGAAGCAAGACTATCTGGCAACAATGTTCTTCAACTGTTTTGCATTTTTTTTATGCACAGGCACTGCTTTACCGACCATTTGTCTCGATGCAATAAATTAAATTGTAAATTGTGGATTCTTCAGACGGACACAAATACCGTCAATAGGATACAGAGCACAGAAAGCGAATGCAGCATTGATTTTGATAATAACTTTCATCAATTTAAACTCGTTTAAGTTTGTAGCGTTCTACGTTGAAATGTCTTAGCTGAACAAATAAGTGAGACGAGAGGCTTCGAGCATCACCAGGTGCACATGTGCGTCTTCTGTATGAGTTTGAATTCGGCACAGTCATCTTTTTGTACGTAGCGTTAGTTTTTGTGCGTTCATAAAATGAGTGGATCAATTTTGAGCAACTGCGTGCTATCAATTGTTGCTTCAAACTTGGACAAAATTCAATAGAAACATTTGAAAAACTTTGGCAGGCCTATGGAGAAAGTGTTTTGTCAAGGACCTAGACTTTTCAGTGGATGAAGGTACGTTCAGAAGAAAGAGGTGTTCAAACACCGATTAAAATGTCAACCGATTCCGGAATCTTGTGCGTTCAGATCGATGGTTAACAGTCAGACTGAGGACTTTGAACAAGAGTCTTTTGTGTCCGACCAAACGTCATGGCTCCATGTCCCACTCCAATCTCAATAATCAAATTTTTAGCCATTAAAAACATTCCTATGGATCCCTAGCCACCTTTTCACCTGACTCGAGTCATTCTGACATTTTCCCCTTCCCGAGAATTGTAAATTACCTCAGAAAGAAGACATTTTGGACCTTTTAAAACATCCATATAGCTGTAATCGACCAGCTGAAGAATATTTCAGTATCCGTTTCCACGGCTGTGTGGTTTTCTGAGGAAACTATATTGAAGGAGACATATTGCATTTTATTTATATTTGAATGAAAAATTGAAAAAAAATCAATCTCGTTTATTTATTTACACACCTCGTATATTAATTTCATATATGAAAATCACGTGGTTTACCTTGTAACTTATTTATGGAATGTCCAATTTTTTATTGAACCTTTCTTTTCAGAGCCAAGTAATGACAGTGAATATATTAGCACTGAAAGGATGGATGCCCAACATTTCCGTCCCCAATGATTTACACACGTTCTTGAAGTTTCATGGATTTGCCGATACAGTTTCGCGACAGTTTCCGCAAACCGTTGTTACGTGCTAGTAAGTTTATTAGTGAATACTTAACTGCCAAGAGTTAATGAAGACATCTTGAGAATAATTTTTTTTCATTTACCATTCTCTTGTTAGACTATCTGAGAGGGATTCCTTAGGATTTGAGCTTCAGTAGCCTTGAACTCATTTTGTTAGATTTCATGATAATTATAGCTTCTCGCTTTTTCATAACAACAATGCTTTTTTATGCGTATGAGATACAGGGCGTCAAAGTAGAGTATTTGGCTGTCTATGTTTTGACAATATTTTTGGATTTTGTTTGTTATTAGCACTCGTATCTGCTTTCATGGAATGATTGGAAAATTGTCACAGATTTAAGTAGGGTAGGCCGGGGCTAGTTGAGTAATTTTTACTTGAGCGGATATAGCTCCTCAATAATAAGCCTCAATGCGGCTTGATGAATTAATTTATCCCTTAGCACAAGTGTCCATAGTCATAGTCGAATTTTGTGCGAGTACGCTCAATGTACCCCATAGGTGAGGTAAGTTGAGCAAGTAAGTTGAGTACTAAGAATGTCCAACCAAACCATGGGTTCAATGTTGATTAGAAAAGACAATATGTGTTTGACAATCAGCCCTTTATTTATAGTCTTTTAGTGATAGAACAACAAAACTTGAAGTAATTTTCTTGGGATAATCAACTGAAAATAGAATAAACAAAACATCAACGTATATTGAGACTAACTTCAGGATAAGATTCAGTTTTTCTGTTTGAAATCAGACTTAGATATCTTGAAAAAAATATATTGATGAGATCTTAGCAACTAAATCGTCATTGCCACTGTTGCAATCAACACAAACGAAAGTAAGACCAGCACCTAGAACACATTTTTTATGTGCCTATTCCCTGCAAGCTTGACACTGGATCCAATTTCCTCCTGGTAAACTTTCAGCATAGCCTTCGCAACAAATCAGACAGCTATAATCATTATCATCACTTTCCTCACTTGACTGAAGTATTTTACACCCTTCTTCCTTTTCTTAACCATGTTCTTCTTTGGCTTCTTAATTTTTTTTGAGGTTTCATTTTGCTGTTCTTCTAAAGCGTTCTTTTCGGGAGTGTCTATTAGTATCGCAGCTTTCCTCTTTGTTCTGTTAGTTTTAGCTGCTCTTCAAGGGCCAGCCTTTGGGTATGGTCATACAATATCCGGGGATTAGGTCGATCGTCTAGTTTTCTTTGTTGCTTGGACCAGGTTCCGGTTCAGCTTGGCAGGTGGAGGCAGAAGGAGTGGGATTAGTTTCAGTGCTGGATGATCTTTTTCCGGCTCGGTAGTTTCTGGTTCATGACGATCGGTTACGAATGAAGATAAAACTCATCCTCACCAAAAATGTTTGAATTATACGGGAAGATGCCTGTCTTTTGGAATTCGTTAACAATATTGATACTTGTCTGAGCAAACGACAACGAATCAGCGATTATTTTTGGTATATCACAAATAGTAAGGGTTTTCCCTGGGTTGTTTCGTAGCCATGTGCCTTGAGCAGCAGCGCAATACTTGTTGAACGGACCAAAGACTGACACATAACTTATGGCTACAACGCAGTGGAAAGGACAGCATTACAACTCCATTCTCTTTGGCCAAAGTTAGTGTCTTTACGTTCAAGTGAGAGGAGTGAGTATCCAACACTAACAAAACAGGGCGCTCCTTGGACGGTTTTATATGTTTTATAAAATGTTGCATAAAATGATTCTTCGTTTGTTGTTAAGTAAGTATCTCTTAAACTGTTTTCTCGGAAATACAAACATAGAAGGTACAGCATTTCAAAGAGTAGATACAGCAGTTACTACTGTAACGTTAGTCCCTATTTCACCAGAAGTCATTGCGCCGACGTTGCGCTTACCGATGCCAGCTACAATTTTATTTGGCTTCAGCACAGTGGATACTGTCTCATCTATATTCAAAATGTCTGCCGCAGTAAATCCATATCTATCCATTACTTCCGCTAATTTCTCAAAAAAAACTTCAACATTCTGCTCATTAAATGATGTTGCCCTACCAACGCTGGTGGGTTCTGGTTTACGTATGGATAGCTCCATATTTAGTTTCAAAAACATCGTAATCCATTATTTTCCGGCCATCTTATTCGCAGTCCAGCTAGGTGGAATTCTAATGCCAAATTTGGAGATTATCCATAGAAGATTGATGCCATTTGTAGCAAGTATTTTTTCAGAGAGTCTTCCTGTGTAGGAGAAAATACTTGCCTCGGTGTTGCATAGCCCATTGATGAATCATCACCTTCATTTAATTTCTTCGAAAATCTTGTCAAATTCTTTAGCGGCGGCATTAACACTTTTTCCTTCATAATTGACAGCCTTTGCAGCATTTCTTAAATCTTCAGTAGTCTAAGAACATCTTGTAGTCTTCCTCTTGTAAGTCCACATCCTAACAAAAAATAAAACATTCATTACTTTAGTTGTTTGAGTCTTGGGAAAGTTGAGCAACTATAGCTCAACTAACCCCAAGCCTGAATTTAAAACGAAAGTGAGGTTATGAAAAAATCGTAAGAATTATACCCAGAACCACTCAACATATCAAAAGTACAATAATTATCTGGAAGATTAACACTTACCTGATTGAAAACAGACAACAATTGCTTATGCGTATGGTGAATAGTGGGGTCAATAAATGAACTAATAAATTTGAGTATTATTCTTTTTCAGTGACGGAAGTCTAGCATCAGGAGTATATGTCTGTACTTCTTATTTAACTGAAAAAATCAAACTGGAAAAATGTTTTGATGTTTGCGAGGCTGTGAAGATCATGAGGAGAAATAGGAATCAGTTCGTATCTGAAGAGGTAAATGTTAATAATTCATATACTTTAGATTTACAATAAATTGATATTGTAAAAAAACCTCACGATTATTCATTATTGGTCGTTATAATCGTCATATAACTTCCTATGGGAGCAAGTCTGAGAGTGAACAGAAAATTTATATGAAAATTCTCCAAACAATATGAAATCAGTCCTTCCTTCAAAATTCATTTCATCTCAAACCCTAGCTGTTCCTTCTTCATAGAGAAAGAAAAACTCACCACAATTCAGTACATGTTGAATCTGGATGAAGCCTAACGCGTAATGCTGATAATGATTATGACATATACCTTTTGGCAGTAACTCGTGAACCACTAAAATTATTTATTTTCGAATTGAGATGTATTGTCTCGAACACGTTGTTCATCATTTACTCCGCTGTGTCAAGAAATTAACACATAATTTCACTACAGTAATAACTCCCCATTCGCGTTTCCTACTAGCGATTGCAATCCGGTATCATTTTCGATTTCACCGGATTGACGCTAATCCGACCGGATCCGTCTGCCGGATCCGGTCGGATTTCAAAGTTACTTAGGGCCTAGTATTAAATGATTTTAGTTGTGATAATAATACATAAAAAGAAAAATAAAATACGTATTTATTAAAAATAAAATCATTTTTAATTATATTTTTGGTATTAATTGTAATTTTTGGTACTATTTGTACTAAATGAAATTATGAAACTATTTTAAATAATGAAGTAAGTAATCAGTCCTACTCTCATTTATTGCTGTATGTAAGTATCTGAAAGTACTCAAGTAATAATACTATTAAAATCTTACTAATAATCTATACAGACTTAAGTTAACAAAACAGTCTTTTAAATTTGTACTTATAAAATGAACTTTCATAATCCTAAGAAACAATAAAAGAAGAAGCATTTAGTTTTTGCAATGCAAAATGCAAGTGCATATTATTTGCCTGAAAAAACCATCTAAGAAAACATATAGTGTTGATTGTACTGTCTCCTAATCTGCATCTGATGGCACTACAAATATAACCTGCAGCAGAAAAGGCCCTTTCTGCCTCAACACTGGTTGGCCTAATCGTCAAGTAACTGTAGATCAGCGATAAATATTTTCCTTTTACTCCTTCTACTTCATAGGCAGTCATTTCCTTTTTAAGTATTTTCTCATAATCTGTTTCTTTTTAGTTTCAACTTTCCCCCTATACCCATTTTTTCTTGCAGGATTTGATTTTCCACTTCCTCTTTTAATGTAATGTTCTTTTCTATAGGCAATAATGACATGGAATCAGAACCGGAATCGGAATATATATTTTCGTCTGCTGTTTTTATCACATTTTCATCACCCAAGAATCGGCTTATTATTTTTCTCATTTTCTGTCGCATGATATTTTTCTAGGCATAAAAAATGTATCATCAGCTTGCCTCAACTATTCCTCCTATTTTTTGGATTATGTAAGTAAGTTAATATGCCAGTCACTATTGTCCGACGTTCTTTTATTTTTATACGTAGTGCGTCAGAAAGATCGTTACTTAAAACAGCATCGTGTTGACCCAACTTATCTATAATAAATTTAAGAACAGTGTCAGCAGTAAGAAGGGTCGATTCTCTTCTGCATAATGTCTCTATAGCAAGTTTGAATGGTTGAAAACTGGTGATCAAATCTTTCATTATTATCTCGTGGTCTATGAATTTTACTTCAGATTTTATATCTATTAAAGCTCTTTCGATGCATACCTTGAGATCATAAAATCTTTCAACCATAGATAAAAGGCTGTTCCATGTATTCACTATCATCATCATCATCCATTTCAATAGAAGACCATTCCATGGGATCAACTTGGCTATCTGATTTTTTGCGGTACAAAATTTTGAAAACAGCTAACTGGATGCCGTGAGCGAAACAAAATTGATGAAACCACGGTATTAGTGTGCCAGCTTTAACCATAACGCTTGCGCCGTCCGTAGTCATACCAATTATGTCAGAATCGAGATCAAGACAAATAAAAATAGGTAAAAAACTTTTAAGTTAAAGGGTTTTATGTTAAACATACATTGCACTGTTTAAGATAAATGTACTAAAACCAAAAATAATAAAATAGATATAGTCGTGGGAATTATAAACATATGCATAGACTAGACTAAAATAAAACCGTGGGGCATGTCAATTGTCTACAATCGTTGATTAAAATGTTTGTTTTGTAATGTTACACTATAATTATTAGGCAGTTGTGCAACCGACAACGATGGACGTGTGATAAGTAGGGCTAGAATGTGGAAACAAGCTAGCAAGCTCGATTATAAGCGAGTTTTAGGGTTTCATAGTGGTGAGCGAGTAGTACTTTTGTCATATGTTTTGTCGATTAAAGACAAACAACAAGCAGTGAAACGATTCCTCGCCAGCCAGCAGTGTGAATGTCCAACGATAAACTAGTTAAAACATCTCTTTTATTTCATGGAGTGTATAACTATTAGAATTTCCATGAGCAAGAAAATAGTAAATAATTTCCTCACCGTCTGCGGGCCAACTGCCTAACGACGAATTAAATGATTCTTCTATCGCACATTAAGTCGATAATTTGTAGACAATTGACGTGCCCCACGGTTTTATTTTAGTCTAGTCTATGCATATGTTTATAATTCCCACGACTGTATCTATTTTATTATTTTTGGTTTTAGTACATTTATCTTAAACAGTGCAATGTATGTTTAACATAAAACCGTTTAACTTAAAAAGTTTTTTACCTATTTTTATTTTCTTGTTTTTAGTTTTTATTTCGCATTCTTTTTAATTCATTTAGTGCTTCATTATTGCAAGGTTTCTTGCCCGTTAGTTTATTGCAATCCAACTCTCTATACGTAGTCCCTGCAAAGATCTTACTCTACTAAGAGCCACGCTATCATTTTATCCACCCTAATGCCATACAGTTCTCGGCGCGTTTTAACCTTTCACCTTAACTTGGGTGGTGTACCGCTAACGACGTATCATTTTAGCCACCCTAACGCCACACAGTCCTCAACACGATACAAAATCTTGACTTGGGTGGTGAATTCAGGCTGGATACATTGTATTCTACTGGTTGAGCACTTTCATTTGATACCCATATTGATAGGATTGATAAAACCTACGTTATCCGCCATTTTGTAGCGGCCGCCATCTTGGATTTCAATTTTTATAGTATATTGTATTCTGATTGTTGAGCCCTTTCATTTGATACCCATATTGATGGGATTGATAAAAGCTATGTTATCCGTCATTTTGTAGCGGCCGCCATCTTGGATTTCAATTTTTTATAGTATATTGTATTCTGCTTGTTGAGCCCTTTCATTTGATACCCATATTGATGGGATTAATAAAACATAAATTATCCGCCATTTTGTAGCGGCGGCCATCTTGTATTTATAATGATAATGAATAAATATAATTGTATTGTCACCAAAATCCAAAGTGTATACAAAATTTCAGATTAATCGGTTGACAGGAAGAGGGTGAAATTTGAATTACTAAATTTGACCCAAGAATAAATAAAACAAACGGGTGAGCTAAATAAAACCGTTTAAAAATCTGCAGGCGGTCTTCTATCAAACAGACTGCATGCTCTGCAGTACACGATCCCTTAATTCTAATTAAGCCAAGATTAAAATGCTTTTCTTGGTGATGAACATTTATGTTTAGATACCTATGGTTTTTTTGGGATGTCCATTCATCGAACGTCATCGCAAATTTTTACTTCGTGAGATATTCAAATTCAATGATCATGTCAGCCTCTATGGTGTTTGCAAAAAGTTTGTGATTGTGGCAGTTGAAATCCGCTTTTTTTGAATAAATTGTCAGTAGATGTACAAAAGGTATTGAGGGCCAAACCATCTTTGCAAATCATTTTAGAAACCATAGCCTCCATACTATCATTTTTCTTCTCAAAATAACTGTCATTTTTTTTTCTTTGGTGTAATATTGTGTTCTTCATTACTGAATAATTCAACTGGTTCCGTATCAGTTTTTGATGTGGACGCTAGTGAAACTAATTTAGAATAAGACCGTTTTAATTTACTATTTTCAGAGCTTATGTTTAAGCAGTGTATTTTATCTAAATGAACCTTTAAACCTTTGAAAGAAGCTTTGCTTATTTTCAGGTTCTTTGAACATCATGAGCATTGCGCTTGGTTTTCTGTATTAGGTCTTTTTGAGAAATAGTCCCACAGAGATTTTCCAGTGTCTTCACTTTCATTATTTTCGTTGCTCCTGATGTCTTTGTGGTTTCGAAAGCGACATTTTTAAATATTATTTATCATTTACCTGTAGACAATTGAAAAACTGTGAATCATGAGAGGATACCTAAACATTTCCGTTCTGAATTTAACGAAAAGTAGGTAAATATTCTGATTGAACAAGCAATAAATAAATAAACAACTCGACTACACATCCGGCTCTGTGGCGTATGGGATATGATGCTCGTCTCCTGCGCAGAGTTACCTGGGTTCAATCCCCACAAAGTCGGTACGATTTTTCGGATTCGGGGAATCGCTTGAGTGTCCATCTTTCGGAGGAGATGTAAAGCTGTCGGTCCTGTCTAACAGAGATGTGTTGGACATTAAAGGTCCCTTCCCTCGACACGAGAGGGGTTCGGAAAAATTCCCGGGTTAGTGAGGTGACAGAATTCCCCGGCGTGTCAGCCGAAAGGCAGAAACAGAGCACGTTAAAGGAAAAACAAACAAACAAACTCGCCTACACAATCGCGCTGTGAACTTATAGTGAGCTCAGAATTTCATTCCTCTTTCGATTAGGTATTAAAATCGGTTCCGTATTTTAGATTTTACGGTGGAGTGGAACATACTTAAATACAAACCCACATAAATATTTAATTTACATAGTGTCAACATCATAACACTTCATATTTGCTTTGCCAATATGTCTGAAAAGAATGAAACATTGATTGAAATTATTATAGGTAAAAGACGCATTGCATTATATGACAAACAATACAATAAATACCAGCTAGGTATTTATTGTATTACTAACTTACTTTCAATGTTTTTCGTCATATAACCACAACCACTAATTAGATAAACAAAGCGGTTGTGAACTTACGGTTTATCTCGACAAAATAATCTAATCAATCACTCACATACTTTTCTATTAGTTTCGTTCGATACTTTCGACTTCAAAGGTCAAGTGGCGACTGACAAACAAGTGCTGACAGAGCCGGTGTCGGCGGCAGCAGTGCCGCGGCACGTCTAACGGTCTGGCCTGTTCTCGTATGCGTATTTTTTGCTTTATCGGATCCGGCGTGTTTTTGGACCTACCGGATTGCAATCCCTACTTCCGACATTCGCGTTTTCACTACTCGCGGCTAAAAAAAAATGCGACCTAATTCCTATATTCGGGGCTAAATACTTCTTTATTCGCGGATCTAATCGGTACTTCGGTACATGAATATGTATTAACAAATATGATTTGGTATCCTTTGTAAAGGCGCGTCAATTGGACTAATAAAAGTGTAAAATAGACCCTATTACTATTACGGTTAAAGTATGTTTTTAAATATCACTGTAGCATTGGTTCCGCTTTGACACAAGTTGCCTTAGCCACGGTCGGTATTTTTGAGAATATAAACAAACAAAAGGTTCAAGTAAAGCGACATTATCACTCAATGTATAGAGTATTTTGTTTAATGCCACTTATAAGACGTTCCGTCCTTTGGTAGAAGCCGTTTTGCGTTTTTTGTCGTTTCATTTTTCCATTCGTTACAAAAATCTTGATCGAGTAATTCGTCTCTAATGTAGTCTTTCTAATTTAAAATATCACCTAAAAAATTAGATGAGTTTCAATACGAAAAAATCAGTAATACCGCTTAAAGTGAAAATAGTACTGCTTGATCGTTTACATCTTGAAGAGCTGTTTGCATCCATATCACGATCATTCAAAGTGAACGAATCACAAGAACGACAAATCAATAGAAAAAATAGAAGTGGCGTATCATTATGGATCGAAGACCGCAACTAAAAAGAGTGCCTCAGGGAGATTTGAAGAATCTGGTGGTAGTGGGGGATTTCAGGTATCGGAAGGTTGGTTTAATAAATTCAAGGTGTGACAATCGTTGCTTAGCATTGAACTCGTTGGAGAAACTGCATCTGCAGACACTGCTGCAGCAGAAACATATCCAGAAGAATTCGCAAACCTAGTAGCTGATGGAGGATACAATCCAGAGCATACGGAATTGCACTATTTTGGAAGAGACTATCGAACAAAACATTAACTTCCAAAAGCAAAAGGTGTGCCCCTGGACTTAAGGAATCAAAAGAGAAAGTTACTGCTGCTGTGTTCTAATTCATCTAGAGATTGCGTCATTAAACCACTACTGCTTTACAGATCGTTGAATACTCGTGCTTGAAAGAACCGAAACGACATGCCCAAGTTTTGGCGTGCTAAGAAGAAGGCGTGGGTCACAAACAATATTTTTCGTGCCTGATTGTGGAATTGTTTTGGTTCAGAAGTTGAAACTTATTCAAATTCAAATTTGAAACAATGCATCCAAATAAAAAAGTGATATTTTTATTTCCCAAGATGTCGTCTTTGCTTCAACCTATGGACCAAGGAATAATTCAGGCCTTTAAGCTTTTTTTCATGTGCGCTTCCCAGGAATAGGCGAACCTGTTACACCACATGAGTGGGTGCCTGGGAAAAATTGAGATGTCTGTTTACTCGCTACTTGAAGAGGGCCAAATTGAAGGATGTTGGAAAGATGTTGGACGGAAGCGAGTTCCACAGCTCACCGGCCCTGTAAACGGAGGAATTCTTATAGAGAGAGGTTCGAGAAGTCATTAAATGTACTGCCATATGATGGAACTTCATGTCAGCCTAGTGTTGCGGCAAAACATGAGTTTTCCCGGAACAAGCTCCTTCAGCTCCTTGGAGTATCTTCCGTGGAGGTATCTGTAGAACAGATAAAGGTCAGCAATTTGTTTTCTGAGAGCCAGCGGTTGGAGATCGTGGGTGATCTCTGGGTGATCGTTGAGGCGCGCAGCCCGTTTTTGCACACTATCCAACATCCGCAACGAATGTTTGGGTGCAGATCCCCATACATGGGAACAATATTCCCAAGCAGGTAGAATCTGCGCCTTATATAGAAGCAACAGCTAAAATGAGTGAAGTATCGCTTGGCTCTGAAAAGAAAACTTTCACTGATGCTGACTTAGCTATTGCTGATACATGTTCATGCCAGCAAAACCCGGCGTTGACCGTTATTCCAAGAAAATACATCGAATCTTTGGATGCAATTTGTTGGCCTTCCATCATGAGAGGAGGTTCTTTAGTGGGGACGTTTCTAGAAAACGTTGTTGCTTGGGTCTTGCTCGCGTTGAAGACCCCACTCAGATATCCTCTGTAAGTCATAATTTAAGTTGTCAATTTGTTGACATCTCTGACGCTGATATTCCGTATCTTTAATCGGCCGAAGATTACTGCAAGACGAAACCAGTGTACAATCGTCTGCAAAACCAAAGATCTTGTTCTCTGCAGATGACATAAAATCGTTTATCTGCAACAGAAACAAGGTTGGTGAAATAATGGATCCCTGAAGTACTCCTACTCGCAACTGGAAACAATCAGATGTTATACCGACGACAACAACTTGTATTGATCTATTTGAAAGAAAGCTACTTATCCAACCCCACAATTTTTCGGGAAGCCTATATGCAGCAAGTTTATTCAACAAGGGTGCATACCAAACCCTATCAAAGGCCTTAGAAATGTCGAGAGCTATTGCTCTAGATTCCCCATGCTTTTCCATCGTTGATGTACAAACGTAGGTGAGCATATCTCCTGTTGATCTTCGCCTGCGAAAACCATACTGACGGTCATTAATAATTTCCTGCAACTCAAGATATTTGCTGATTTCATCATTTATGACTCTCTCTCTCTCTGTCACTTTGAACATAATGGGAAGAAGTGCAACAGGGCGGTAGTTTTAGGGTAAGGACTCTTCCTTCTCTTTGGAATCGGTTGAATTCACGCTATTTTCCAGCTGCTCGGAAAAGCCTGGGATTGATAAGAAATCTGAAACAGACGGTTTAGAATGGGTGCCAGTTCGGGAGCACACATTCACAGGACGATTGGCGGTATTTCGTTCTTTGAGAACAAGAGAGCAAAGAGATCGCCTTTCTCGAGATGATGCTATACTTCCGTCTTCTCTAACAAGAGGCGGAAACGCAGATTTGCAGAAATTGGCACTGGCAGTCTTCGCCATAGACCAGAATTGTCTAGTCCCGCTTGCCTTTCAAGGAGTTTATTAGTTACCCCTTCGTTGAAATTGGTCTTTGCTCTTGCAGTTGTCAGGTTGCATACGTTCCGTATTCGTACGAAGTTTGTTCTTGTTTCATCTGTTGGATTTATCTTCCATGACTTGTAAGCTCTGCTCTTGGCAGCACAAGCTCTTTCGCAGTCCTTGTTGAATCATGGTTTTTGTGCTGTTGTTCTTTTCATGGAATGAGGGATATAGAAATCCATACCTGCATGTATGATTTCTGTAACAGATTCAGTGCACACATTGAAGTCAGGATCTGAAGGGCAAACATCACTGAATGGGTAGCACGAAAAGAATTCACGCAGCTCATCCCAAATAGCACGTTTATAGTGCCAAATGCATCTGGGTCGTTTAGGTTCTTGGTTTAGCGGCAGCACAATGATTCCAGTAGCAGATATAAGGTTGTGGTCTGAGTTGCCTAACGGTGATGAGAACTCCTTTCAAAATCATCTGGATCTGAAATCAAAAGAGATCCAAGGTATTCTTGTCGGTTCGTCGACTAGCTGCGTTAGATTATGGCTAATTGCGAAAGTTTCAGCCTGTCTTCCCTCTTCATTTGTTCTATTGGAGTGGCGGAGCCAGTTGGTGTTGTGAACGTTGAAGTCACCCAGTACAATGACCCCAGCTGCCGGATGATGTGTCTGAATCCAATCCACTTTATCACCTAGATACTGAAACAGTCTAGAGAAGTGAATATCGTTTGGCGAGCGATATAGACAGCATAAAAACAATGTTTAAGCTCTATCACATCAAACAAACCTTCAAAATCATTTTGGATAATATGGAATGTGATCCTGATATAAACGGAAGCATGGAATGCTGGAAGAAATTTGACAGCAAAATGTATCTTAAACATAAAAGAATCAGTGGAAGAACTGAACCCATACACATTGAAATCATGCTGGAAGAGACTGTGACTTATTCTGACTGCGGAAAATGACAAAGAGTCTAAGCTAATTTAAACTTTAACTGCAAATATTTCTGAAACTTCGAATGAAATAGGACGAGATGGGTTCAAACGAAAAGAATCAAGTGACATTCAGGAGTTGCTTGAATCGCAAGATGAAGATTTGACAGAAACCAAGTTGGATGAAATGTTAAATTCACAGCCCATTGAAAAAGAGGCTTCAACCAGCACTGGAAACATGACATTTAATTTGAAAAAACTTAGTTAAGGTTCAAGAAAGGCAAATGACCTTTGTGGTTTCCTTATAAAAATTGATCTATGGAACGAAGTCTTATTTTGAACGTTGAATTGCAAATCCACTGCTGAATGTCAGTTCGAATTGAAGGAGATTTTAAAACTGCCAAGCAAGGAAATATTGCAAAATTCTTCAAACCATTGCCTAAGTTTGAAGATAATAATTAATCAATATGGTCAAAAACTTCAATTAAATTGATTTTTATTATTTATTTATTTTTTATTTTTTCACCTATTAACGTAATCTCTATTATCGCATATAAATTACCATTCCATAATCACGGTTTGTTAAGTTACGGCATTTTCTCGCAACAACCCGCGAATTAAAAACTGATACTGTATTTCATATTTTGCAAGAAACCACCACATATTGATAACAGCACTTGTTGACCAAGTTTTGAGAGTAAAGTTTACTCTTCCCGAAAAATTATTTTTCGGAAATAATGAAACGCAAATCACAAAATTTAACCCGAAAGAATGGGCTGAATCATTCCTGTTGGATGACCTGAATTGGACTTTTACCAGATAAGGCAAAGGCTTGGGGTGTCCCATTCGACTGTTTCCAGAATGCTCCCAGTTACAGAGAGACTGGTGGTCATAGACGGAGAACTGGGCTAAGACGACTTCTAGCAACAACGCTGATC
The DNA here is from genome assembly GCA_013387265.2 of Cryptolaemus montrouzieri. Taxonomy (NCBI): domain Eukaryota; kingdom Metazoa; phylum Arthropoda; class Insecta; order Coleoptera; family Coccinellidae; genus Cryptolaemus; species Cryptolaemus montrouzieri. Next base: position 65,323,447 of record JABFTP020000001.1, on the reverse strand, counting down.
CATGACCTTTATTTAAGAATTTCCTCGTTAACCCAACGGTTCGCTACTGCTAGGCACCTTCAAATGCAGCTTCCACAGAAACGATATGACAACGTCTCAGGAAGTTTGATTCGCCGCTCGAGGCTCAGCTCTAACTGCAGCTCATCGAAGAGACCGATTGAATTCTACCAGGACACATGTCAATTGGTGAGAAGTTGACTGGGAGAGAGCTTTGTTTGCAGAGTCGAGATTTTGTCTTTCACATTTCGGTCAACGTTCTCTATTGAACAAACGTTGAAATGGGAGATATGCATAGTGGTACATTACAGACTTTTCAGAAGAATATGTAGTACTATCTGTGCAAACATGGGTGAAAATTTTTTGTTTATACATAATAACGTCAGACCTCACCAAGCTCATATCGTGTGAAACCCCCCTCAAGATTACGAAATCGCTTGAATGGTGTGGTCTGCTCGAAGTCCAGACCTCAGTCCCATCGAACATTTACGAAACACCCTCAATTGAAGATTGCAAAAGTAGCCAACTACCGTGAATGAGGTTCGGAACAGACTTTGAATTTTCCAAAAGTTTGACATTTCTCATCATCAGTTTCATTTCAATTTCTATGAATACTATAACGATATCCAATCGCCCCTGAAGCTGACCCTGCCACTGCCTAGCGAAGTGAAGAGTTGCAAGGCACTTTCGTACTTGCACATAAGAAGAGAGCGCGAAGCGCAGAGATTTTAAATTTGAATACAGAGCGCGAATAAGTGGACAAAGTGTTAGAGATAAATTAAGCAGTATTGATTGTATTGAACAAATTAGTCATTTAGTTTAGTGTTATAATTGTTCAGTCTACGTGTAAATAAACTAGTAAGAGTTTTGTAACGTTGAAGTGTTTGATTTGAACTCACAAATAATTTCAAGAACTAAGAAACGTTACAGTACCATTTTCATTACTGGTGAAATAATTCAACATAATTAAAATTCTTCTGAATAAATTTGAATTTTAGATTTGTGACACTATTTACTTCAAAAATTTTTTAATTCAACAGGCACAACTGGCCCTACTGTACGAGATTTCCGCCACATACATCAAGGGATTTCAAGATTATGCAAATTTTTCTATACCAGCTCATACGAATCTCAATATATATGAATACATTGATTTATAGATTACCTTCTTTATGATGTTATATATTTGCTTCCTGCTTTTCAAAAAACTCAGAATTATAAAAAACTGACTGAATAACAGTATTACATTAAGAAAATTAGTTTTATTATTTTCCTTTTCCTAAAAGTTCTCATTTTCTGTTGGCGATGCCTTTCATATTTGAACGCATAATATACCGAACGCCTTTTACACTGTACGCCAATGGTGTCTTTGAACCATAAAATGATGTATATACACTTGTACAAAATCAGTAGATAAGGTCCGGCAGTAAATTATGTAAAGTATAATTCATTTGAAATATTATTTTCAATGATTTTGAAATGGCAGGTCAAATCTCCAAGTAAGAGAGAAGTTTTGAATAAATCGATAACTTCATGTATATGCATTTTTCGATGCAAAGTACTCCATCTGATTGATATCATGCGTCTCTGTGAACTGTACTAGGAGTTTGTAGGGACTAAAGGAGAAGTTGAAAGACGTGCCTGTTCGAATCCATTATATTACGCAAGGTTTAGGTGAACTATATCTTAGAGTAATAGTAAAGTGACGAGTTCTCTTCAGCGATCGACATTTGAGATGTGCAATAATCATTCGTTATGCAAAATATATCTCTAGTGGATTGCAAATAGTAGGGCGTACATGTCGACATTTTCGCTTTGAAAGATTCTCGGAAATGAGTAGTGGAGACAATTTCAAACGCTAATTTAACTCGATTATAGAAGAAAATGTATACATTCTCAGTTAATGAAGATATCAAAGTATACGGGGGTGAAGGTTTTTGAGATAGAAATACATTTCCGATTTATTCGAAAATACCAAATTTGGATACTATCGGTTCGTTTTGACGATTTTGGCTGACGCTCGAAAACTGTGACTGACCCAGAATTTTCTACGCGTATTGTTTCACTCTAGAAATGGTGTTCAAATCAGAACTGTAAAAGTGGAATGAAGGAAAAGCACATTTTCCATCTATACACCTATGCAGATAAATTTAAGAAGTACAACCTAACATAAATACAAAATTTTAACCAAATCGTTTGATCCGTTTCCGAGATACTCGAAATGAATATTTATAAACTGGTCAGCAAGATCGAGTACTCGATATACCGATATGTATTTTTCTGCGATGAATATACGTTTCGTTGTCAAATATTCCTGGTTCCAGGAAGAGTTTTGAGCTCGTATATGAATAATTGCAGGACATTGTGCAGAAGTACCTTTTTTCAGAATAGTAACTCTATGTCCAATCGAAGAATTTATACGGAAAGACTGAAATGCTTAAGTATAATCTGTGCTTTCATTATGACAGTTTAAATATTAATTCGTGCAATGAATATTCAGATGAATTATTAAATTTAATGAAGTTACAGCTTTTATGTGAATAAAGTATTGTTTGCAATAACGAAGCTACTATGCCGTACGAAAAATTTGAAAAGTAACAGACAACCGTTATTTTGAAACAGGAAATTAACGAGACCTTCTATTATATGGAATGAAATTCAATGGAAATAATCAATATAAGTATTCAAACGTATTGCTATTATTGTCTATGCCTTATTCACAAGGCTGAGGATACTCCGGCATGAAATGGAAATATGAATATTGTTAGGCGAAACAAGACAATGTCCGAAACTTTGCTGAAACTCAATATTTCAACTAGCTCTTCTACGAAACAGATAGTTGATATAACACAACCAAATTTATACAGAATCACTCGATATTTCACAATATTGTTTGTTTTTAACCATGGATCTTTGAATACATGTGAAGGATGAAGTTTTTTGTTGTGAAAGAAACTGGATAGCATGATAAGAAATGTTGATTTATCACCACTTGCTCTGGATATTATACTCAGCCGTCAATGAGATTCGAAACTGTGAATTTCAAAATTTAAAAAAGCGTATAATCATGACTGAAAATGCCTCACGTTGGATTGTCCGATGTGCAGAAGAGTCGAATAATTGCTCTCCTTGAAGACGGGGTGACACAGAGGAATATAGCGTTCACAATAGGGGTATCACAGGGGGTGATTTCAAAAACCTACGCCCGATACGAGGAGTTACAATCTCTGCAAAATAGGCCTAGAAGAAGTTGTTCTGCAGAACAAGACCGCTTTTTGTGCCAAATTGCAAGAAGAGACCCTGGTGCGTCGCACCCCATACACCAAAGGCAATTTAAGGAAGCAACAGGCATCAGTGTATCAGTCGAAACGATACGTCAAAGACTTTGTTCAAGGGGTTTACACAACAGAAGGCCCTTACGAGTTCCAGAGCTAACCAGACAACTAAAAATTTACAGACTTAATTGGTGTATTGAGCACTGAAATTGGAATATTGAGAATTTGAGAAACGTTCTTTTTTAGGATGAGACCACAATTGATGTTCGATCAGATGACCGCCGGATTCGGGTTTTAAGGGGTCGTGGAAGACAAGCTAGACTCCGAGCAGCAAGACAAATTCCGAAATACCAAGGGGGCAGTGTGATGTTTTGGGGTGGTGTTATGCTGAAAGGCAAAACCGATTAGATTTCGTTTCCTGCGAGTGTAACGGCTAGAAATTACGTGAACTTAGTGATGGAGCCGATAGTGAAACTTTGGCGAGATACCCACGATGGGAATTTTACTTTTATGCAAGATAATGTTCCTTCGCATACCAGCAACCTCGCGCGACCTAATCTTGAAACAGAGGAATCGCAATTTCGGACTGGCCAGTTTGCTCTCCAGACCTAAATCCTACTGAACGTTTATGAGATAATCTCAAAAGGAAAATTAGATCGCGCCTAGATAATCCAAGAACCCCACAACAGCTCATCCAAGCCGCCACAGAAGAGTGGCAGAATATCACCCCAGAGGAGGTTGAAGACCTTATCCAAAGCATGCCTAGACGGATTCAGGTTTGAACCAGGGCAAGAGGAGGTAAAACGAGCTACTGAGGTCGAGAAAAAACACCTATTTCTTGAGAAAACAATTTTCAATGTTTTTACTACATGCGTAAAGAGTCTCTTATTTTCTTTTATTCGTTACTTTCTTAAACTGAATCTTAATTTATTTCTTTTATCAATTGAAGTATCTCAAAACGATCAATTCTTACAATCCTTCGAAATTCCCAAAATCCCAGAGGTAATATTTGAATTTCGGGTTATTCCATATAAATTTGGTTGTGTGTATATCCGAAGGACAAGCACACCATACATCGAACCCATATCGACTTGGACGTTGAGTATTAATATAGACATGTGGGTTTACATTCGACTACTCATGTTTATTTGGACGATTGAATATTCCATCGCTTCATCAATCCAAATTATTTCTCGGAAAAACTGCGAATTTTCTTCAGATTTCAAGTCGGTATTGGAAATATCCTGGCTGCACAACTGGGATATTCTCATCCTAAATAGTTTATATAAACACCTGATTTATTGTTTTTACCTGATTTGGTTTTATTATTTTTTATATATTTGCCTAAATTATTATTAGTTTGGAAAGCTATGTTGAAATTATTGTTACTCAAGAATGATTTCAGTTTATCACTTGTAATGCCAACGTAGGTTAAGGTGTTGAATATTTGTTTCAATTTATCGACAGGGTAAACTTCATTCACGGATTTCCGTATCAACATAATATGTCAGCATTCAATAGTTTTATTCATAGATTGATTAACATCCCGTTATCACCAGAAAATTTCAACAAAGTATTAAATTTGATTAAATAAATAGCCAAAAATAATGGTTTCAATCCCAAACTAATAAATAATATTTTAAATTAAAAACGAAGTAGAATCGCATTGAATGAAGTTTACCCTGTCGATAAATTGAAACAAAAATTCAACACCTTAACCTACGTTGGCATTACAAGTGAGAAACTGAAATCATTCTTGAGTAGCAATAATTTCAACAAGGTTTCCAAACTAATAATAATTTAGGCAAATATATAAAAATAATAAAATCAAACCAGGTAAAAACAATAAATCAGGTGTTCATAGATTGAATTGCAATAACTGTGATAATTTCTACATTGGTAGAACACATAGAAATTTTAATATTAGAATATCGGAACATAAACTCAGTTTTTCAAATAAAAAATCAGATTCAAATTACGCGAATCATCTCTTAGAAAATAATCACACTTTCGACCCACATTTTGAAATTTTGCATACAGATAATAAATATTGGAAGGTAGATCTTTGGGAAACTTTAGAAATCAACAAATACAAACACTTAGGTAGACTCATCAATGAACAATCGATTTAAGCCCTTCACCTCTATTGAATCTCTTGGGGGAGCAATCTATTCCTTAATTTTATTGGATAGGTATACCTGTCATAAATAACCACTTAAGAAGAAGCAACCCAATAAGCTTTTAATTACTCAAGAAAATTTATATTTATATTCTCATTCTTATTTTCTGTACATTCATTCGTCTGAAGAAGCTACGGTGTAGTGAAACGCGTTACGAATCGCAATTATTGAGTAAAATTCCTCAAAACACAGTCAAAACACAGTACTTGCTTTTTATTATTTACCAGTTAATACGTACACAATATATGAGTTCTCATTTTTCGAATTGATTTATCAAACATTCTGTATGATAATTTTTCTGTACCAAAGTTTAGCTGTAGTGGAGAGACTCCACCAGTGCATACCTACGATTCTAATTTCGTGAATAAACCTCCGTTATCAAGTTAGAATTTGCTTACAGAAATTCTGAAGGCGTATTTCTGCTGTTATAATAATTATCTTTCTCAGTTCGTTTCTCTCATTATCACAGTTTAAATTAAATAATCAAGGAGCGGAAGAACAAACGGACTGTTATAACTTCGTAAATAGGTGTGTTGTGTTGAAGTTGACTTCGTACGTCTTTCGATGGAACCCTTATACACTCAATTAAAATGGTCTTGCAAAAGGGAATATATCTTGGGAAGTTTTGTTTCTTTCTGCCTCTCAGTATTGCTATCCTTCTCTCTTCCACTGCATTTCGAGGAATTACATGGGATGTTTATTACGCCAGAATGAATATTTTAATAAACGCAGATAGGAAAAGTTCAATCCAATCAAGGGTTCGAATGTTTCGCAAAAGTAGTATATCTTCGAGTTATTACGGCAAGGGCGGAAATCTTGGGATGGTGATGCGTGAATAGGAAATTTGTTTCGAATATTTGCTATAGCATTCTCGATAATATACTAGGTGTCCATTTGGTACATAATCGGTGGATAACTTTGTTCCTGTTGAATAGAGGGAATAGTGCTGAAGGGCTCATAAGAAGTATCTGGGAAGGGTGAATCGATCAATTTCGAATTTTGTGATTTCAGTAAATGGATACTGATCCATCTGCAATTGTTTTCAGAGCGGAAACACTCCAAGTTGAACCGTTTTCATTGACTACAACTTTGCTTCTTCATTTTTTTTGCATGGTGGTTAGATTCTTTTGTTGACATTTGTCAATTGACTAAGAGTTTAGTAATATTATATCTTTTTTCTTGTTAGACGAGATAAACGTTTTGAGGTCGACGTACTTTACGATGTTAGTTATATACCGGATGCCCAAAAATTACTTGTCAACTCAGTAAAAACGATATTTCCAAATAGTACTAATCGGTGTTAGGTTTCCCTAAAGCTAAAATGGCTCGTTTTCATTTTATTCATGATTTTATAAAAAACCTGTAGTTCTTTCAGAAAATTAAATCATTAGGCCGTGGAACATACAACTGGATTCAATTCAGATACCAGTTTCTTTGCTTTACAATGTTCTGTGTAAGGTTCTATGAATTTCGGCCACAGTTTGAAGTTTGGTAATTAGTTAAGACTAGCAATAGCACTAATTTTGTTTGTATATAGTTTTTCCAATAAATCAAATGGCTGATAAATACTCAAACGCGGATATAATCAATTTATTTATCATTCATGGTCAATGTTAAAAAACATTAAGTCGAACTTACAGACAGGGCTCCCGCAACCATATGTGCCAAGTGTGCAATGCCCTGAAGGTGGCGCCAAAACTCAGGGTCCAAAAAAAATATTAAAATAAAGGTTGAGAAATTAAATAGGATTAGGTATGAAGTCACACGAAATTTTATTAGTATATCATCCAGTTACTGCCGATTCCTATGTTGCGAGAACATGTCAAACGGCAGTTTCTTGATTTTTCCTATTCGGACATGAATAACGCCTGGAGCGCTGTAAAAACGATACATCACCATATGCTTTTTTAAATCAGTTAGTTCACTGGACCGTGCAACAAGTGAATAAAAACAAGTAAACTTATCAATTTTTACATATAAAGTTAATTTTATTTTGTGAAGTGTGGTGTTGTGTTGTGTAATATTTTGTTTACTACTTTTTTTTAATTAGGAGCCAAATACCTGCTGACTGCAATTTCAACGGCTTGATTTTTCATAAAATGGTAAGTGTTCCATACTTTATACTATCAAAATTAACCCTTTATAGGATACTGGTTTTAATTAATTTTTTTAGCCAAATATCTTTTTATTAATTGAAATGTCATGTACGACTTCAAAAAAGTAACTGGTTCCATCCATAACTCGCTTAGTTTTCATGCTATTGATCTTTTTAAAAAATCATTTTGTAGGGTCTTTAAGGGCTATAAGGTCCTTTATTTTTGAAAGGATTTAAGCTGAAAGGGCTCGAACAAATTGCTTTTTACTCAAATATGCAAACTTTAATCGGCCATATCTTACTCAATAATAATCTGCCCTATAAAGTGTTAAGAACTAATGGCCCCTTAGTTAACTTCTTAAGAATATTTCCTACCCTACCCACATGGTGTTTATTAATGTGGTTACTTTACAAGTTATTTCCTAATTCCCATGAGTACTAATTATTCATTTGTTTCTTCAGGATGAAGAAAATAGACCTTCAGGTGTGAAGTTTCGCGAGCAAAAAAAACTAAGACTACAAGAAAGGGGAAAATGGTTGGATCTTCAAAGCATTTCTTGAAAAACAATCGAGATTCCACGGAGACTATCGATGGTGCGACTGAATCGTCCGAATCTCAAGAATCTTAATCTGTAATATCAATAACCCTGAGTGGACCATCTGAAATTTCAACAGTAACATCAGGTCCTGCAACAAATGGCAGCGGTTGTAGCAACAAAACAGCTTCTACTGATGCAGAGCCCGATGAAGATATGACACCATCCTCATCTACAGCACTTGATCAATCCACTTCAGGTAATTCAGCTTGTCTAAAAATTTCGGTGATGTCAGCTACCGAAATACCTGCTGCAAGTGATACTTTCGATGAAGGCTGTAATGAGGATAGTATCGATATAAATCCGTCCGACCCCGGTTTGTGGTCCGAAAGAATCACCAATGAGATGGCTAGAATATTGGTTAAACGTGGTCCGCCCTTGATAGACATCAGTTTTAGCTTTCCTAGTAATGAAGATAATAGAAAGTTTTCGTGCAAGTACTTTGAAAGAAATCTAGCAAATGGAGAAAAAGTCGAAAGGGCTTGGCTTATTTACTCTATTTTTAAAGATTCTGTATATTGTTTTTGTTGTAAGTTGTTTTGTAAATGTAAAACTCCTAACGCTTTTTGTGATAAAAATGGAGTATCTGATTGGCAACACTTGTCTTTGCTAATTGAGAGACACAAAACGTCAATACACAATACACACACACAGTTATATAAACACTTGCGTAAATTTAAAAAAAAAGTCGGAGACATCTACGACTGTTAATGCTCATCATCTGCGGATTTTAGAAAGGAAAAAAAAATATTGGCGGGACGTGTTGGAAAGAGATATTGTTAAGTATTAATCTACACAATGCTTGGCATTTCAAAGTTCTTCTAAATTGCTTTTCGAACATGATAATGGAAATTTTCTAAAAGCTGTCGAGATGATTGCCTCTTTTGATTCAGTGATGAGACAGCACGTTAGCCGAGTGCAAAAATTCCAAAAAAAATCTGTTGGAATGACTCATTATTTGGGCGTGCAAATACGGATTGAAATAATTGAATTATTGTCGTCCAAAGTAATAAATAATATTCTAGAAATGGTTCGCAGTTCAAAATATTTTTCAATAATATTAGATTGTACACCAGACACTAGTCATACTGAGCAAATTAGTCTTGTTCTGAGGTATGTTGTCCTTAACACCATTTCAAGAAAGGTTGAAGTTAAGGAAAGTTTTATTGCGTTTAATCCAATACTGGACTCCACAGGAGAAGGGATATATACATTTGTAATAGAAAAATTGAGAAAATTAAATTTAGAATTAAAACACATTAGGGGACAAGGTTATGATAATGGGACAAATATGAAGGGAAAACATGTTCGGCTTCAAAAACGCATTCTTGATGCGAATCCGAAAGTCCTTTTTGTACCTTGTGCGGCTCATACTTTGAACTTAACAGTAAATGACGCTTCTAAGGTGTCAGGTGCTACAATAAACTTTTTTAATCTTGTGCAAGAATTATATAATTTTTTTTCGTCCACAAAAAGGTGGTATGTTTTGAGAAAAATGTCCCCGGGTTAACTTTAAAGCCTCTAAATGAGACAGATGGTCCAGCAGAATTGTCACAATAAAGCCCTTAAAGTTTATTTAATTAAGGTTTGCGAAAGTCTTCTAGAAGTGGGTGAAGATAATTCCTTTCAGATTGATGCAAGACATAAAGCGAGTTCCTCTACCGTCTGTACAAAATTTTCAATTTATTTGTGGAATTATTATTTGGCATGACGTTTTATTTCATATAAATATTGTCAGCAAACAAATGCAAAGTGCTACAATTAATATTAAAATATGCCAAACCTACCTAAAAAATTTAGTTGATCACTTGAAGAAATTCTTGTGCAAGGGAAAGAAGTAGCATCCTCTCTCGAAATTAAAGAAGACTTTCCACCATTACCAACAGTTAGGAGGAAGTCTAAACCAATACTGTTTGACTATGAACACTGAGATGAGAGCCCTCATGATCCAAAAACCGCCTTCAAAATTAGTTTTTTCTTAAAAATTATAGCTCCCTAAAAACCGATTTGACTTATTAAATGAGTATGATAATATTTTCGGATTTTTCAGCGACATATTCAAATTAAGTGACAGCGATCTTTCAAAACCTTGTTCTATTCTTGCGACTGACAGATCAGGGTAACTAGGATATAGACTCCAATGATCTGTTTAACGAAATTAAAGCGTTAAAGTTGTTTCATTCATATGATACTGACCCCTTAAGTATTTTACAATATATATTTGAAAACAATTTAATCTCCACCTTTCCAAACGTAAGCATTTCACTAAGAATTATTTTGACATTGCCTGTATCTGTAGCTTCTGGCGAGCGATCTTTTTCAAAGTTAAAAATCATTAAAAATTATTCAAGATCGACAATGATTCAAGAAAGATTGTCTGCCGTTCCGTCTAGGTTTACTCGAATCGCAAATTTTTAAGAATAAAAATCACAGGTTAATAGTACTCTCACCAATGTCAATGACAAATCTCATACACGTCAACAAGTGTAAAACCGATAGTTCAAGCTACTAAAATAATAGGCCATAAGTTCAATAATTCGATAAAGGAAAGAAAAAACACCCTACTTTATTCTGATGCATGAATATGCTCTATAAATAACCCTACCTAAGCTTGTGTCAAAGGGATTAAAAGCACATACACATAGCTAACAGATATCCTTTCAAGTACGGATTTGAAGCGTGTCAATCTTAGAAAATACCTCCCATCCCTCGCTTATTAGGGAATATAAGCCTATAATATTGGTCGAATGGTTCACACTTAATAATGTTGAACCCTCAAATAATTAATGAAGCTGAATTAAACTACTCAGTGAAAATATAACGAATCTGATAGATTGTATATTCCGATGAAAATATAACCTTACTCTCTCTCTCTAGAAACAGTGATCCTCAAATGCTGAGACAATTCATTTCTTTGTTCAAGGTTTTTGCAATTGATAAAGCATGTGAAACCTAACTATCCGTCCCCAGCATCCTTACGCAAATAATTATAATTATTAATTAGTAATAGTTATATTTACCGATAATTTGATTGAGGAGGTCGTTACTTGATGAAAATCAATACATATTTTCAATGAAATAAAACTATGCTATTTAGATTTTCACTATATTAACAAAACACCACACTGTGGCTTTATCAGATAGATACAAACTAATGAACAGAGTTATTCCTTATATATTAGTCTTATTTCCTACTTAATATTACAATAGGTACAAGTACAAGGGTATGTTGGAAAACCCATCGGAGTTGCTTACTTTATGAATTGAAAAGATTGAGTAAAGGAGAAGGATTTAGAACTAATTGACTATTAAGTAACCTACCTGAATTGTTTTCTTTGTTGATCTCTAAAATTTCCAATAGATTGAGTTTTTGTCTATTATTTTCATTGTGTAAAAGTTTGGAATTATCATTTACGTTATGGTTTTTTCGAGTAAGTGATTAGAATAATGGGAATCTGATTTATGATAATTAAAACTATGTTTGTGCTCGGATAATCTAACTTTGAAATTTCTGAAAGTTCTACCAATATATCAATTTTAGATTTGCAGTTTTTGATATGTCGGCCTAAAGAATAATCAGTTCGAAATGCTATATTGAAATTATAATGCGAGAGGTATGATTTTAATTTTACACTAGGATTACCAAAATAAGTTAAGCTGTTGTATTTTGTGTTAGAACTTTTATACTTGGAAATACTTCCTGGATTGCTTTTTGAAATTTTTGCGTGAAATCATGTTTTCAATTGTAGTTGGACTGTAACCGTTATTGGCTGCTATTTGTTTAATTATATTCAGGTCTTTTATAAAATTATTTTGTGACATTGGGATATTAATGAGTCTTTGTACCATACTATTGTAAGTTGCTAATTTATGTGGATAAGGATGTGTAGATGAGCTGTGAATAGTAATATCTGTATGCGATGGCTTATGAAAAATAGAAAATCATGTTTGCCGTTAATTTTTGTAATAGTTAAATCCAGAAAGTTAATGGAGTTTTCTGTTTCTATCTCTAACGTGAATTTAATATTATCGTGAATTGTCTGTTTGTGCCAGTGAAACAACAAATGATATCGTCGACGTATCTAAACCTATAAATAAAGTGTTTGAATAACGGATGTTCTTGGATAGTTTTTCAATATTATCCACGAAAATTTCAGCGAGCAGAGGGCTCAGAGGATTACCCATGATTATCGTATCGTGTGCTGAATTTTATTTATTAGGACTGAAGAGTTTTTTATTGAGAATTTAGGTTCAAAATTAGCGTACTGTTGAATGATGTCTTTGAGAAAGCATGAAAGTTCTGCAGCTGGAGCATGAAAATATGAAACTACTGGTCTTATGGGATGCCCTGTTTTATGGAGTAAAGTTTTGGTGATTTCGGGTTGTCAATGAAAAGTATATATTTTTGGTTGGTAGGTATTATAGACTTGGCATACTCTAAAGCGTTTTTTACTATGGATTGAAATTTATTAGTTGGATCTTCATCAATTTCTTCATAACAACCGGATTCAATGAAATTTTGGATTTTCAATAAATAATCTGCTTTATTTAAGGATATGACTGTATGACCTTTCTCTGCTTTGGTGAATTTGATACCTTCACATGCGGACTTAGGTTTAATGGACTTTAAAGTTGTATTTTAGAATTTCTTAGGTTGAAAACTATTGAACTCTTTTTGAAGTAGTAACGCTGAAGAGTGTTTTAGGTGTTTGGTTTGTGGTGAATAATTTAGGGCTATTTCGGTTTCAATTCCTAGCAGATTGAAATGGAGACGAGCGTTAGTTGACTCTAAATTGTGTTCAAACCCCTTTTCTAGAAGTGAAACTTCATTAAAAAAAAATAAGTATCTGAAAGATTACTGAACCAATCATAAAATTGGTGATCGGAAAATTTGTAAATTATTCACCGCAAGCCAAACACCTAAAACACAAGAGGTTATTATTCGAATTTTTCAATTCTTCTACAGACTCCAATGAAATAGTATAAACTAAACTAAACTGAGATATCCCAATAAGAAAAAGTCTGGGGACCTAGGAGGCCATGGTTCTGGCCGATAAGCGGGGCCGTTTAGTCTGTTAGGCAAAAAACTTGCCCAATCGAATAATTTCCGATTATCTGACCCAGACATTTAGTGATAAGTGTTCTTGATGATGAGGTTCTTCAATCAAATGGGGTTTCCTCAGCCCAATAATGATTATTGTGAAAATTTGTAATAGCAGTTCTCGAAAAATTTGCTTCGTCTGTGAACATTATTTCCCTGTCAAAATGAGCATTTTCTTTAATTTTATCTAAGAACCATCGGCAGAAATCAGTCTTGAAGGAAAATCTCGAGGAAATAGAGTTTAGACGCGGTGAATATGAAACGGGTACAATAAAAAGTCGTGGAGAATCCTCCAAACTAGAACATGTGAAATATTCAACTGATTACCAATTTTTCTTGTACACACATGAGGATTCAAATCAATACCATTCAAAACTGCTTCCTCAATATCTGGAGTTCTCATAGTTTGAGTTGCACCTTCTGAATGATTATATGCTGTAAAAGTACCAGTGTCCCTTAACCTTCTGTGGATATTTGAAAATGTTCACCTGTCTGGTGTTACTCGATTTTAAAAGCGCACCTGATATGATCGCCTAGCTTCTGTTGTGTTTCCGTCTGTCAGACCGTACATGTAATGGATATCAGCCAATTCGGCGTAAGTAGAACTAACAATAACTTCAAAAGTCTTAAAACTTAAAATCTTAAAATCAGTGGCCAACTGCAAAAAAGTTTGAGAGGGCAAAAGAAGACATGGCTTCTGAAAAGAAAACACCTTGTAGATTCTAATAAAAATTCAGGACGTGTAATTATGGAGGCTGTGAGAAATAGCTTGAATTCCAAATTTCGGCTGAATATGGCAAAAACTGCAGGAGTTTTGAAGAAAAAACCAATTTTTTCCGGAAATTTCAACACCCTGTAGCTCAGTAACGAAACTTTTGCGGACCTATGTTTATATGAATTTTTTTTCTTAAAATTGCACGTAGCTTTACTACCTCAAGTTGTGACATACTATTATGTAACTCCCTGTATAGGGTTCAAAGTTGAATTTTGCACGTAACAGAACGTTTATATTAGTTTCACATACCAAGTTTTTCCCTCCCAATATCTCTCTATCCCAAAAGAGGTCTTTATATGAGGATTAATGTCATTGCAGACTCTACAGTAATAGCAATGCAGCTAAACATTCAACATTAAGAAAAGCTCGATTCGTCAAAAATAAAATATCCTGAAGAAAATTTGGATCGTTATTGATTCGCAAACCTTTAAACGACGATCGAAATCTTGTCGTGTACGGTCTAATTTTATAGGGATGAAATTAGTATTTGTGAAGAATCCTGAAATTACTTGTCTGGCAAACTACAGATATTTGAAAATTTGAGACAATTTCCACACAACTTCACCCAAAAACGCCACACCAATTATTTCGTCATTTTTATTAATAATGCATCCAGTTGACATGAATTCTCGCGTTAACTCAAGAACGTATATAAGTTCTGACTCTTTTATTACGAATTCAAACATCGCATAATCGATCTAGAAATCTAGAATTTCAATTTTGAAAAATGTTACGTAACATTAAAAAAATCAGTGATTCGAATTAATCAAACTTGGGTAACTATCTTCAATTCAGTATATATTACAGGAAGAAACTCTCAACAACTGAGTCAAATATATTATCAAGTGAAGTAACTGTTACCCAGAAATAAATTACTAGAAATGACTGAACACAAATAGACCAACCCCTCTTCTAAGGCACAATAATTTCATTTCGAGAGGGGAACGAAAGCATTAATAAGGCATTGAATCTTTTCAAAGTCGTCAACTAAAAAAAATTGGTAGCATACAATATTTTGAATCAATAATACAAGAGTTGTCGGTGTGCAAGAAAGTAGTAACAATAGATATAAAGGTAGATTGAGTGCACACAAATAAGTGTATTAGTATTAGTTGGATGGAACACTGAAAATGTTCAGTTTAGGATAAGTAATGGCCCCCTGAGGAGCCGGACCTGATGATGGGACGACCATTACATGGGTGCACTTCCTCTATGGGTGCATTCGAATTTCCGTTATGCGATTAACCACAATCACGTTATATTTGCACCCCGTGAGGACCTTTCAATAAGTCCGGGTGTATTATCGAAAAAAGGACCAATTTATGATTTTTCAGATTCGGTTTGAAGAGTGTTGATACACCAATTTCCGGTATGTTTGACGACACAACACGTCATTAAAGAAAACAGCTAGAAATTTTAAATACACACTCAAGAACTCAACACAGTATCTAGGGGTTGAACCCTTGAAAATTGTGCTTTTAGATATAGTTTAATTCCAAGAAAAAATCGCCATTCACATATTTTGAATTAACAATTCGAAAAAAGGTATTCGTTCTCTAAAAAATTCTAAGAATTCAAATATATGAAATCGAATGTCAAATGACTGAGATATTTCCAAACTGATGAATGAAGTCAATTTTATCATTTTTTCCTTGACACATATCTCATTTTTTTGTGAGATGCGAAAGAGGCGGTTTTATTATGAAAAAATCTCTAAATCCCTAAGACCAATTTTTTTCTGGACAGGTTGTGCTGTTTCAGTACGACAGCTATATGAAAGACTGCAAATAGAGAAAAATGAATTCCCATCTCCGTTCTCGATCATTTTTTTGGTCTTCCGGGATTTCGGCATATGCCAACATCTCCGTTGCTATCAAAGTTAGGTGAAAACTATTTTCACATTGTACTTTTTATTGCAACATGCAGGGGCGTTTTGAATTGTTTTTCCTTGTTGAATGGTTTTCGAATTTTAATATAAATTTTTTTTTAATGTAAACTAGAGGTGACTTTGGATGAAATAGGAAGAGAATTTTTCGTCTTTTCAAATAAAAATCAATGCCACATTTTTTCAGAAATGTTTTCATTGGCTGAAGTGGTTGAACGTGTTCGTCAACTTAAATTAACGAATGTAGCAGTCGCTTGCGCAAAACAATTGATAAAAGAAGAAAAGAATTATTAAATACTGAGCTGATACCAAGTGGTTGCTTATGCGATGAAGTTTTAATTGAAAAACTATTAAACCAAACAGAATTTCCGGCTGTTTGGAACACTATACAAACACTATTTAGTACAAAGAACCAGAAATTAACAGAAAATATTCGTCGAAGAGCATTTGCACTATTTTCTGATATTTTCTTCAGTATAACCGAGCAACATACACCTAAACATATAGCTTTAGCACAGTCATCTCAGTCGATCGAAACATTTGATTACAATATTAAATAAGCTTGGTCATTGTATAAGCTATAAGGCGCTGAAACTCTTGATATCCAAGTAACTATATCAATTGTGTGAGAGAATAATGAAAAAAAGACTTATTACAAAAATTTAAAACCTGACCCATCTGTATTCCTTCACGAATGATTTTAATGAAGAAACATCAAATTTTCGAGTTTTTGTCTTAATAAATAATAGTTTTAGTGTTTAATTTAATCACTTCCTTTTATCAAATATTATCCCTTCAATCTATAATATTACCCTCAAAATTAATATTTAAACGCCATGCAGCTACTGGTATACAATTTCTTATAGTGAAATAAATGACTCAAAAAGTCTAGTTAACACTTACCAATATCTTTAAAATATGAATTTCATGATTCGAATTTATAGAAATCTTTCGGTTTTTGTTAGGATGTATTGTATATAATGTATTCTCAAGAAAATAAAATGATATTTGACTTCTCCAAAGCACCTATTATAAAAAGAAATTTGAAATTTGAAAATTGAAAATGACGAGATTTGGTAAAACCCAAAAAAAATCTTGAACTAATATTTTCGAAACGATATGGAAGCACTTATATTTTTCAGTACCCAGAAGGTCCACTTCTGTTATTAATGACACTTTGGCATCGTCGCGGCATGTTCAATATTAAATTGTCTATTTCATTTTGACCAAAGTCATTCCAAGCCCCCTGAACTGCTAATCGAAGCTCCTGTTCATGATGGAAGACGTTTTGACGCAGGATATTTCTTTTTAGGGTGTCCCACACATGCTCGATGGGATTCAGATCTGGGGAGCAGGATGGCCACGGTAGAAGATCGATATCATTCTCTTCAAGAACGTTCAAGACAACTCTTGCACGATGAGGAGGGGCATTATCTTGTTGGAAGAGTGAATTTTGACCCATTGTTTGGAGATACGGTACCACCCAACCGTGAGGTTGTTCTGTATGAAAACGAGATCAGATATTCCACCAAGGCGTATACCTCATCAAAACATCACTGATCCGCCTCCCTATCTAACAACTTCTCGAGCATGCTGGATACGGTTTTTCTATTCTCGCAAAAATAAATGTCAAAATTAATCCATTGTGCAATTAATAAATAATAATAATGATAATAAATTTATTCAATGTGAATATAAAAATCACAAAAATTCCCAATGCAGAATACGTTCTGCAGCATTGGCACTATTGAATGAACATCTATTAAACTAGAATAAACTATCTCAGATATTTTTATATGTAGATACCTGAGTGCAAAAAACACTTGTATGTGTCACATAGACTGATTTAAATTGTATAAATTACAATGATTTCATAAAATTTATCACAAATGCAAAAGGATATCATTACATCAAAAATCTGACTTTGCCATATGATTAAAAAAACAAAAGAACAATGAAATGAGCAACTACGCTATCACCCCCTGAAACAAATGGTAGTTTCCAACCACGAATAGCCTGCAGGATTTATTGAATACCTTAATATTTTTTAGTCCCCTTATTTTGTTTGGCAAAAAGTTATAAACTTTCGGGAAAATGTAGTTGGAGAATCTCAAAATAACACTTTTGTAACTGCTTGGAAGTTTAATGTTCCTATTTCAATTACTCCTGATATAATCGTGATCAACATAATCCTTATTGTTTCTATGAAGAACAAACAGTTGTTATATAAATAGTTCGAATATGTCAGGAATAAACAGCAGATCTGATGGGAAAGTTTTAGTCTTTTTGTAAATGACTTTAAGAATACATTTTTCAATACATGCAGTTTACGTAAAATAGTTTTGTATAAACCTCCCCATGCCAGTATCCCATACCTGTGCAATGACTGCACCAAAGCCCTATAAACCAACAACAAAACATTCAGCGGCAAAAATTCTCTCATCAGATAAAACTTGTGTAGAATAATTCGAAGTTTATCAGTGAGGTAATCAATGTGAGCATGCCATTTGAGAAATTGATTAATGTAAACACCCAAATATTTACTTTTTGATACCTCAAGAATTTGCTGGTTATCATTTATTACAATGCTTTGGAAGTTCGGTCTATTTACTCGGTGCGATATAATTTGTTTTTGTAAGATTCAGTGAAAGTTTGTATGTTTTTAGCCATTCAATAACTTGCTTCATTCCATCCCCCACCCTTTGTTTCACCTCCGCCATTACCTGCCACTGAAAATCAAAACTGTATCATCCGCATAAGAAATTGTTATACCCCCCGTATTCAACTTTAAAAGAGAATTAATGTATATCAGAAATAGACTAGTGCCAAGAACAGTACCCTGTGGTATTCCTATTTCAATGTTTTTCATACTACTCAATGTTTCATTAACCTTCACACAATACCTTCTCCCAAATAAATAGTTTCGTAACAATTTAGAGGCAGTTCCTCTTATACCATTCTTTTCCATGACATCCATTAGTATACTATGCGAGACAGTATCGAAAGCCTTAGCCAAATCGATAAAAACTGCAATTCAGTCCCTACTCAAGTTGAGGTTCTTCATTATGTTCGATGTGAATTTATAAATTGCGTCATTCGTACTTAAGCCTTCACTGAAACCGAATTGACTGGGAGAGATAATATTGTTCTGTGTAAGAAACTGAACTAATCGTTTTTTTAGAAGTTTTTCAAATATCTTAGCGAAGCTGCTGATTACACTAATGGATCGATATTTGTTTATATTATCAGAATATTTGTTTATATTATCAGATGGGTCGGCTTTATGAATCGGTGTTACCACTGCAGTCTTAAAATACGATGGTACCACACCCGTCTCGAAGATTACCTTGATAATATGAAGAAGTGGAGTCAATATCGCCCTATGTGTTCTTTTAATCGCGTTCGCTGAAATTTTATCGATACCCCGAGAACTTATTTTCAAAATAGAAATTTGCTCAATCAACTCATTTTCTGAAACAGGTGCAAGGAACATAGAATTCAAACATGACTCTCTAGATGTGCAAGGAATTAGCTGATAACTTTCGAATGAAGTGTTCGTGAATTTTCATAACTTTCAAAAATTGACATGTTCAGAAAGGGTGCAGCTTCAGAAAATTAGTTTGCTTGATTTCCTGTTAGCAGGCAACCTTATGAGTCTATATTCCAAAGATAGAAACAGAATCTCATAATATCTTTGGCTATTTTAAAACACTCAAAAAAGTTACAATGAAAAAGGAAATGAAGAAGTTACAACGGAAGTTTGTTTGTTTGTTTGTTATTCCTTTAACGTGCTCTGTTTCCGCCTTTCAGCCAATGACACGCCGGGGAAATCTGTCACCTCACTAACCCGGGAATTTTGCCGAACCCCTCTCGTGTCGAGGGAAGGGATCTTTAATGTCCAACACATCTCTGTTAGACAGGACTAACTGCTTTACATCTCCTCCGAAAGATGGATACTCAAGCGATTCCCAGAATACGAAAAATCGCACCGACTTTGTGGGGATTGAACCCAGGTAACTCTGCGCAGGAGACGAGCATCATATCCCCTACGCCACCGAGTCGGCAAATTTGGAGCTGTTACTGCCAATTCCTCAATTTTATGTATGCAACTTGAAACAGAGAGTGGAATTCCAAAAGCTAAGGTTTAGGGAACCCTCGGAAAACAAGTTTCAACTTTATACATGTGGAAATCTTAGTTTCCACAGTCAAGGGATTATGAGCGACGACTAGAATTCTGCGGATGGTATCAGGAAAAGTTGAGAAAAATTCTGAATTGTGCACGTTATATATGGATTGATGAAGTGAGAGTGACCAGTTACGGAATATTCAAATATTCAATTACTGAATACGGAAGGAACGTACAACACCAAGATTTGGTGGCGAGATAGCCACCTTGTTCATCAGATTTAACCCTGATTTTCCTCTGAGGCAGATTTGGGAACTAGCTCTTGTCAGGAAGGATTATTCATTAATTCACGGATTTTGGAATAATTTTTTGTCTCAAGTTTACACATATATATATATATATATATATATATATATATATATATATATATATATATATATATATATATATATATATATATATACAAAAGCACCGCTGGCCTGAATTTTCAACTCAGGTATTTCTTTTATTTCAGCAGAAGTTTATTTCAGTTGCTTCTGTGGTGATTGTGATTTTCACTTTCACTCTTGTTCTTGTTTTATATTTGTGTTTTCTTCAACAACTTTATGAGGTCTTTTCAGATTCTTTCCTTGAATTTTATTTAAATAATTCCCGGTCAAATATTCAGAATTATTTAAACCCTAAGTCTCGCTTTTATTGAATATAAGACGAAGTTCAATGTTTCATTGAAATTGTTTTCTGATTCAAGCTTTCAAGCTTTGCGATTCAACAAGCTTGAGTTTTCAACCTTTGCGAGAAAAAGATTGACTTGACTTGAATTCAGAAAACATAAGCTTGACTTGATTTCATGTCAAGCACCTTGGTTTTCAAGTCAAGCCGTGAATACCTAGCAAGCATCGAAATAGCTCAACTATGTTGCATGCATTCATTATAATAGTTCGAGAATTAATTTTGTAATGACAATTCAGATGAATTATTTAATGATTTTTCATCAAGGAATAACTATTGTGTGAATATAGTATCGTTTGTAATAATAAAGCGACCATGGCGTACAAAAGTTTTGAAAAGTTTGATTTGATTGAATGTTATGTTCAGCCATTATAATGCTGATGCTGCAGAAGCTGCTTATTTGGAGAGGCGACAATCTCATAAAAGTATGAGCCATGGTACATTCAACGTTCCAAGGAAATAAGAATATGAAGTAGTTGATGGAGAATACGCAACAATCGATAAATGTAACTGCCAACCCATCGCTTTCGAGGATGCAGATTGGAATAAAAAGAGTCGAGCGCTCCGTGTTCCTTAGAAAAACAGTAATAAACCTTATGAAATAGGAAAATCCTAATTTTTGAAACCAATAGAATTTCAACGTCAACTCGATTTTGGAATTGGTTTCTGTAAAATTTGAAGAAAATCCGCAGTGATGGAATATTCAATCGTTAAAATAAAAATTAGTGGTCGGATCGAACCCACATTGTCATATAAATATTTAACGTCGAGGCCGATGAGTTCAAAATTTTCGTTCGGCAACGTCTCTTCGTTATTATATTCAGACATGAGTTGTAACTTGATGCAGAAACATTAAATAATTTATCTGAATTGTTATTGCTAGAATTAATTTTCGAACTGTCTTAATGAGAGTATAACCTACCTAATCACTAATAGGATGTAAAGTAATAATAATCAGTTCAATTTTAAGTAGGTTGACACTTTGTTGTTTACCTTGCTCAGTCGTTTAGATGGGTCTTGGATTTTAGTTCCTTCAAGCATCCAATGTTAATAGTTCCTTCCCAATAAAATGAACACGAATAATTTAATAAAATAATGTAATCTATTTGATAAATAATGTAGACTTTACTGAATTTGTGAATTGGACTTATCTTAATAGTGATGTGCTAGCACATAAAATTCAGAGTAGTTCAGCAGGTTGGTAGCTATCTAAGAAATAGATTGATCTCCTCTAAAAATAATGACGGTTGGTGGCTATCCAAGAAAATGATTGAACTCCTCCAAAATTAAATCTGTGGGACCGAATGTTGTTGTCCTTCCCAAAAATGAAGCTGTTATTTTGTCCTCTTCAAACAAAATGAAGGTGTTGTTGTCCTCCCCAAAAAAATTGTTCTTATTGTCCTCCCCAAAAACTAAAGGTGTTGTTGTCCTACACTGTCCAACCTGTACTCAGAGGGAATCGTGAAGCCCTAGAAGGTCAACAAGGTATAAAAGTTAATGGACTACCTATAAACAACATCCGCTACGCAGATGATACTGCTATCATAGCCAGTAGCTTAACAGATCTGCAACAACTAGTAGAAAGGGTTAAAGAACACTCAGAACGATACGGCCTGAATCTAAATATATCAAAAACAAAATATATGTTCGTAACCAAAAGAATAGGCATACAGGGATATCTCACTGTCAATGGGGAGAGAGTACAGCAGGTCCACACATTTAGCTGTTTGGTAACGACTGTGTATGATTCGTGGGACTACAAGGGAGAGGTATTGTGCCGAATTGAGAAGGCCAGAACGACATTTTTAAGAATGAAAAAGATGTTTATTGCCAGAGACCTAACACTTAATCTTAAGATCAGAATGCTCAGGTGTTGTTTTCTCTGTTTTGTTGTATGGAGTAGAGTCGTGGACTGTCAATGAGACAATTATTAATAAAGTGAACGCTTTTGAGTTGTGGTGCTACAGACGTATTCTCAAAGTTTCATGGACGCAGCATCTTACTAACGAGGAGATCATAAATAGAATGGGCAAGAAGAGGGAAATTGTTCAAACACTGAAGGAACGGAAGCTTCAATATCTTGGCCACATAATGCGACACGACAAATATCGACTACTACAATTAATCCTTCAGGGAAAACTTGAGGCGAAAAGAGGCCCTGGAAGAAGACGTTACTCGTGGATGAAGAACTTGCGCGATTGGTTCGGATTGACTACAACTCAGCTGTTTCGAGCAGCAGTTAACAAAGTGAGAATTGCCATGATGTTAACCAATGTCCGGAACGGATAAGGCACCCCTAAGAAGGAGAGTTGTTGTCCTTCCCAAAAAAAACTGTAAAAGTTTTCATATATCACCATGTGCTCGTGATAAGTACAAGTGACCTCTCCTCTGCTCTTATTTGAATATTGAATTATTCTAACGAATTAAAAATGAAAAATAGCCTAGATCAGTATAAAGAAATACATATAATAAGAAAATAAAATGGTGATTGAACACACCAGACTTGCAAATCAACTATAAAAGAAAATTTAGGTATCGTAATAAAATAATTATCACTCATTTTCTAGGCCATTCAAATAAAGCAAGAAAGAGGTCAGCAACTAATGAATGATGTTTATAAGCATATAAGATGAATATGAAAGGAATAAACTAAAAAAACCCTGTTGGGTCATGCTGAAAGGAAATGAACAAATCAGTAAAATATTCCTATATGAAAATTAAGAATTAAGAAAGTAGAAACCATAGATCCATGCTGAAGTAAATGTGACCTAAAGAGAATATAAGATTATCGATGATGGATATTCAGAAATCCATGCACATGTTGAGGAAATTAATTTAAAGATGAAAATTGAAAATAATTACTTAGTTGTGCTAGGGATCTAGGTATTAATTCAATGTGTGCTCAATATTGAAAGAAAATAAGGAAACACAGCGGATGACTATGGATTATTACTTACCCTTTTATTTTAAAGGGTTATTGAACAATTCACGAATTATTGTGATTAATTATTTTATCGTGGTTTCAACGAAGTCTTCAAAGGAAATGAATGAACTCCGGTGTTCTCTCATGCATATCAGTGGTCAGCCTTTGAGAGTCGCCGATGGTAGAGGGATTTTTCACGGAATGAATAGTCATAGAATCAATGTGGCTTGCACTGTGTTAAACTTGCACCGTGTTAATCTAAAGGTTATTCAGATGAGGTAGTAGCGGCCACTTAGCACGCTACAAGAGCACAACTCCATTTAAAGAAATCTATGATTTACACTGAAAAACGGTAAGTTTTCATTATAACTCAATAAACGTTGGACGAAAAGAAAATTTCCTCACTTAGTTTCATTCTAAGAGCATGCAGAATGTACTAGCCATTTTTTCTCAAATTTAAAAACAATCCAGATATTGGAACTTGACCGGTCCGAAAATTTTTAAAATTTCCAAATAACTCGAAAACGAAAAGAGCTAGCTTGAATATATTTGAGGCAATGAATTCTTCATGCAAATATCACACTGGGCCATTTTACTCTGTTCACAATATTACATTGCTGCAGTACTGAAACATCGAAATCTGTCCACCCTGTACATTACTGAAAATTTGCAGTTTAACATCTTTTAAATATTAATGTAACATTTTTCTGGAATTAAAGAAAGTTTAACAAAGATATAGATTAGTCATATCTGAATCTGAAATGATCTCCATAATTCTCTTTTCATTACTGTCAAATAGAAACTTGAACTTTTAGTTTGATCACGTAGAACTCGGAAGGTTAAAAAGACCATTCTCAAAGAAATAGGCCGTTTATCGACAATTGCTCAGTCAATATCAGAGGCCAGGACGATGATGCAATTCCAGCAACCCTCTTGACTATAAACCGGAAGTAATTTTTAATTTCTATTTGCGAAAATAATAACAGCCGGTGAGGTATGTTAAGAATTTATATTCGGGTAACGTTGGTTCCGTGTTATTGTAGATTTGCAAGGGCACTCTTCCAGAATGTGATTCCACCGCCGCCTCGGTTTTCTGTGAGACGAACTTTGGCTCCACAGTTAAACTTATACATATCGACCACGATAGGGCTGCTTCTTTCTTTCTTGCTCATTTTATATCCACCTCCAGAGTCGACTTTGAAAAGGAAATAATCTAATTTCTAGCATCTTCAAGTGCAAACAATCCAAAAGTGGTATTCATGAAAAACTCGCATTTTCAAGGTTTTTGAATGGAAAAATCAATGTTACAGTTGAAAAGTAAAACAACTAATATTTGAAAATCGAGTATTCAGAAAAAATACATCAATAAATGAGTTTGGGGTTTTATGTGAAAATTGGTTGAATTATGACGTGTTTTATTAGACATTAGCTTTTAGCTTTGCCTGTTGTCAAATTACACTACGTTTTGGTCAGAAGTAATCATTGGTCTACTGATCTCAAATCCCACATTAAAAATCAACATAGTTGGATTAGTTTAATAGATACAGGTTGTTTAATTTATACTTTATACTATGCTATAAACGGCAATAAGAACTAACTTAGGTAAATCCATTCAAGGGCTATCAGGTATTTCTAGGAATAAGCTGAGTAGGGGTGAATGATTTAAATGTAGTTGGTCGTTGAGGACTTTCTTGGAATTTTTGTATCTATTAATTTCCAGAGATTCAAAGTAAATCGATTTCTGGCCTCTACTTTCTGTATGTAATATTGGAAATCCGGATAAAATGAGTGGTTGCATTCCAAAAGGAGATTTGAAAATTGGAATCTGCTCTTTGATTATTGAAACTACGTTTATCTTCCGTTATTCTAGTTCCAAAATTTCTAACGGCAAATATAAAACTTATCGCTGCCTGGACAGTTTTTGTTTTCTAATTTTTGATATGTCCACCTAGGTTGCTTCCTATTCTCAAGGCAATATTCAAGTTGGAATTCCCAAAGAACGTTTCCAAGATTCCGCTACTTTCACCAAAATAAATTAGACATTGATAAAATTCATTTTGTTTTTCTGAACGTGGATATACTTGTTCAATAGCTAATCTGTGTTGATTCTTATTTAAAATGTAATTAATTGAGTTTGGATTAAATTTTATTTTGTCAAGTGTGGTGTTGTGTTGTGTAATAATTTGTTTACTACTTTTTTTAATTAAGAGCCGAATATCTGTTGACTGCAATTTCAACGGCTTTTTTTATAAAATGGTAAGTGTTCCCTACTTTATACTATCACCATTAACCCTTTATAGGATTCTGGTTATAATTAATTTTTTTTCAGCCAAATATCTTTTATTAATTGAAATGTCATGTACGAGTTTAAAAGTAACTGGTTTTATCCATAACTCGCTTAGTTTTTATTCTATTGATATTTTTAAAAACGATTTTGTAGGGTTTTTAAGAGCTATAAGATCAAATTAGTTTAATATCTTCTTTGCCTTCATTTTTGAAAGGATTTAAGCTGAAAGGGCTCGAACAAATTGATTTTTACTTAAATATGCAAACTTTAGTCGGCCATATCTTACTCAATAATAATTTGCCCTATAAAGGGTTGAAAACTATTGGCTACTTAGTTAACTTTTTGAGAATATTTCCTACCCTACCCACATGGTGCTTATTATTTTGGTTACTTTAGAAGTTAATTACTAATTCCTATGAGTACTAATTATTCATTTGTTTTTTCAGTTCAATATATAAGAAAGAGACTTTCAGGTGCGAAGTTTCGCGAGCAAAATAAACTGAGACTACAAGAAAGGGGAAAAATGGTTGGATCTTTAAAGCATTTCAATCGAGATTCCACGGAGACTATCCATGTTTGTGCGACAGAATCGTCCGAATCTCAAGATTCTAAATCCGTAATATCAATAACCGTGAGTGGACCATCTGAAATTTCAACAGTAACATCTGGTCGTTCTGCAACAAGAGGCAGCGGTTGTAGCAGCAAAACAGCTTCTACTGATGCAGAGCCCGATGAAGCGATGACACCATCCTCGTCTACAGCATTTGAACAATCCACTTCAGGTAATTCAGCTTGTGTAAAAAGTTCGGTAATGTCAGCTACCGAAATACCTGCTGCAAGTGACACTTTCGATGAAGGCTGTAATGAGGCTAGTATCGATATAATTCCGTCCGATCCCGGTTTGTGGCCCGAAAGAATCACCAATGAGATGGCCAGAATATTGGTTAAACGTGGTCCGCCCTTGAAAGACATCTGTTTTAGCTTTCCTAGTAATAAAGATAAGAGAAAGTTTTCGTGCAAATACTTTGAAAGAAATCTAGCAAATGGAGAAAAAGTCGAAAGGGCTTGGCTCAATTACTCTATTTCTAAAGATTCTGTATTTTGTTTTTGTTGTAATTTGATTTGTAAATGTGAAACTCCTGACGATTTTCGTGATACAAATTATCTGATTGGCAACACTTGTCTTTGCTAATTAAGAGACACGAAACGCCAATTTTTCACAACAGTTATATTAACACTTGGATAAATTTAAAAAAATGTTGGAGGCATCTATGATTGATAATGCTTATCATCTTGTGATTTTAGAAACGGAAAAAAATATTTGCGAGACGTGTTGGAAAGAATTATTGCGATTGTTAAGTATTCATAATTGCCTCCTTTGATTCAGTGATAAGACAGCACGTTAGCCGAGTGTATAACTCCCAAAAAAAATCTGTTTGAATGACTAATTATTTAGGCGTGCAAATATAGAATGAAATAATTGAATTATTGTCGTCCAAAGTAAGAAATAATATTTTAGAAATGGTTCGCAGTTCAAAATATTTTTCAATAATAGTATATTGTACACCAGACACTAGTCATACTCAGCAAATTAGTCTTGTTCTAAGGTATGTTGTCTTCAACACCACTTCAAAAAAAGTTGAAGTTAAAGAGTGTTTTATTGCGTTCAATTCAATACTGGACTCTACAGGAGAAGGGATATATGTATACATTTGTGATATAAAATTTGAAAAAATTAAAGTTAGAATTAAAACACATTAGGGGACAAGGTTATGATAATGGGACAAATATCAAGTGCTACAATAAAATTATTTTAATCTTGTGCAAAAGTTATATAATTTTTCCTCGTCATCCACAAAAAGGTGGTATGTTTTGAGAAAAATGTCCCCGGGTTAGGTTTAAGCCTCTAAGTGAGACAAGATGGTCCAGCAGAATGGACGCAATAAAGCCCCTTAAAGTTTATATAATTAAGTTTTGCGAAAGTCTTCTAGAAGTGGCTGGAGATAATTCCTTTCCCATTGATGCAAGACATAAAGCGAATTATTTCGCGGAAGGCCAAGTTCACATCTATCTTATAACGAGATTCGGTTGAGAATGACTTTTCAATTTTCTGAGAAATACGCCATAAAAATATTGTTTTCATCTCATATATTTTCGAAAACAAAAAAATATACTCTGCTCAACGCGATCAATTTTACGATGGTTTGTATTGAAAAAACCACAAGTTTGGCATTGGATAAACATATATTTATTTGAATTCATGGATTCTATTCAAAAAAGGGTCTAAGGAATGACAAATCAAGAACGAAAAAAGGAGGAGTTCATTTTGTTCTATCTGCAATGTTTCACATAGCTACCCCGCAAAACCATCGAATCTGGGACACCCTGTACATTTAAAATTTGGTATAATTTTGGTGACAGGAAAAAATTCAAATTTTGTTGACTAGTGTAATCGTCGAAATATAGACATTCGTACACGAAGTTGAAAAGAGTATTATAGTGTTTAAATAATAAAAAGAAACTGAAGGTCGCTGTTTCATCATCGGATCATAATACGCAGCATATATTTTGGATTAACAGAGAAAGAATGAAATACTTCGGTAGAATTTTACATATTTGAGGTATTTCGAATATATTTAATGTAGAAATGATATCATTCTGAAGTGTAATAGCTTGGAACCTGTTCAAACCTGAATCAAATTAATAATACTGCCTCAAACAAGTAACCCTTTACAAATCCCTTCTTTCTTGCGGCGATCCCAATCACAATTGTGGGTTCAAACTAAATCCATACAAATGGCTCTTTAATATAGAGCTTAATAGTAACATATTGCAATTCTCAGGAGAGAATAGAGATCCCTTGGGTCTTGTCCGCTATCAACACTAACTCTGGTGCCCCCAGTTTCGCAGGAAGGCCGTTGGACTTCTCTCTTGTCCTGTCTGGAAATATGAACTGGAAGTGAGTCGATAATAATGAGATCGCACTGACGAGATAATGGAACAGATAGTAGATAGTCTCTTATCACTGTACTTTGACAAGTTCATTACTAGGGGACGTAAAGGATTCCATACATTGAACGATATGGTTTGGTAGATGTTTATTTTATGAAAATGAAATGGTGTTTGC
The DNA here is from genome assembly GCA_013387265.2 of Cryptolaemus montrouzieri. Classification (NCBI taxonomy): domain Eukaryota; kingdom Metazoa; phylum Arthropoda; class Insecta; order Coleoptera; family Coccinellidae; genus Cryptolaemus; species Cryptolaemus montrouzieri. The sequence continues at coordinate 65,294,351 of JABFTP020000001.1, read as the reverse complement.
AGTAAAGACGATCACTTGAGAACGCTGAGCCGATTTGGTTATTTTCTATTCAGAAATATTCATAGTGGTCCGGATTTATTTTTGATAGCAAAAAAATTGGAAACCCTGATCAGAAAATTGAAAAATTCGAGAAGACTGAAAATGGAAATATGCAATGATCATAACTCACTTATCGAAAAATGGAAGTGCATAATTATTCATTTGTTCTATACGTTATGACACTAGTTTTCAAGAGAAAGAAATTAGAAAAATACAGGACAAAATTTGCTTCGATTAACGGCATATTTGGTTGATCCACTTGCCATTCTGCTCGCCATGGCTCCGAAAAAGTTATCCAGAACACATCGAGATAATCGCAAGAAAAATTCGGTAAGTTTTAATAAGCTAAAATCTATTTAAATCTTCTTTTAACACTCCTCATCGCGGGAAATAATAATGTTTCAAATTATTTCGCGATTAAGGAAATCTCTGAGGTAAATATTTATTACAAAGAATCATTTTTCCAGTAATCTAACAGCACGAAATTGAAATAAAACTCATAATAAAAAAAATAAAACTTTTGGAAAATATTGAAATCCCCAAAAACCTTCTAATTTCGGATATTTACACTCCTGACGAGAACTACGGAATCTCCTCCACGGTAGCTGTCTGGTTCTGCAGGCTTCTCAATCTTTTATTGAGAATGTCCAAGAGATGTTCCATGGAATTAAGGTCTGGACTTCATGTGCTATATTAAAATTATTTCACGATCTTGAAGGTAATTCCTAAGGATATGAGCTGCTTAAGGTATGGCGTTATCATGGATAAACAAAAGTTTTCACAAATGTTTACCGTGAATATGAAATGTCTGTAACGTGCATCTGAGCATTTAGGGTTCCATTATTGACGATTACCAGAGCAGTGCAGGCGTTCAAAGAGATTCCTCCCCAAATCATTAGAGAACCTCATCCAAAATCATTGGTAGGTAAAAAGTTGCACAGGTAATATCTCTCATATCGACATCCGAAAACTAGCAGGTTGAGCCCCGGGTGGCATCAACCTGATGCCTCACGTCATACTACCTCCAGGACATAGTGGCATCAATGTTATACCACACAGTCGATTTTCTTTTCTGATCGCGTGCCACTACGGATACCGCACGTAAAGCAAACTGCAAGCGCTCGGTCTAAGTGTTTGCTTTTTGGGGTTAGCTCAATGAGTTATATAGATTTTTATAAGAACAACATAAGAATTCAACATATAAAAGGTATTTCATGAAAAGATCGAAGAAAAGGTAATAACTATAACTTATATATTCAAAAAAGAGTTACGTTTTCCAAAAAAGCAAGAAACACAAAAATTTTTCTTACAAATATTGCATAGATAGATTGACCGACTGGCTTTGATTTGGGTTTCTTTTCGGCCAACTAATTCTTCATTTTTTCATAGCAGACAACGCACCTATGTTTTTTAGCTTCTATGAGTAAATGTTTTTTTTCTGCATTAGAATTTATTTAATCTGCATCAGAAAAGTCTCCAAGTAGATCTTGAGCAACTTGCCTCCTGGAGTCTGTGATGGAGATCTTACTCTGAGTTACTTCCTTATACGTTATATACAGGGTGCTTCAACGAAAACTAAACAGACACTATATCTACCAAGATATTCATTTTTGATCAAAACGCGAAAACAGGTCAATTTTTGTTTTAAGGGGGACATTTTTTGGGGTACAATGCTTGCCTAAAATGTCAACCCCCTAAGCGGGGTTGTGATCCTGAACATTTTGAATGAGGAAGATGGGTCAAGTGATGACTCAAAAGAAAGGTGGTATCTTTGTCTACATTGCCTTGAACGAATTTCCATTTGTAATGGAAAACTGTAAAAGATACAGGGTGAGCAATTGAAAGATAGGAAGACTATTTCCTGAGACCATTCAAGTTTCAGTGAAGTAAAATGGAACAGATCCATGCTGATCAATGGCAGTCATCATCAAGTACCATCGTCATCTCGAATTTCAACCCCTGGAGCAGGGTGACAACCCTTGAAAATTTGGAAAGGGTAGATGCGTCAGTGATAACTCGAAAGAAAGGTATTATCTTTGTCTGTATTTCCGAGAAAAAATTTTCATTTTGATTGAAAACTGTAGAAGATACAGAGTGAGCCACTAAAAATAGAGAAGACTCATTTAGATCAAAGACGACAGCCTTTGATCTGGAATGAATCTATTCCATTTTTTGCACTAATACTTGAATAGCTCAGTGCGATAGATAATCTCCTCTATTTTTCAGTAGCTCAATCTGTATCTTCTACAGTTTTCAATCAAAATGAAAATTCGTTCACGGGGATGCAGACAAAGATAATACCTTTCTTTCGAGGTATCACTCGACCCATCTACCCTCTGCCAAATTTTCAAGGGTGGTCGCTCCTGGAAACTTGAATAGTTTCAGGAAATAGTCATTTCCTATCTTTCAGTTGCTCACCCTGTATATTTTACGGTTTTCAATTAAAAATGGAAATTCATTCAAGGCAGTGTAGACAAAGATACCACCTTCCGTTAGAGTCACCACTAGACCCATCTTTCCTATTCAAAATGTTCAAGGATTGCAACCCGCGCTTAGGGGGTTGATATTTCAGGCAAGTTTTGTACCCCAAAAGATGTATCCCTTGAAACAAACATTGACCTGTTTTTTCGTTTTGATCAGAAATGAATATCTTGGTAGATATAGCCTCTGTTTAGTTTTCGTTGAAGCACCCTGTATGCATTTACCATAGCGGAACCGAATAATAATTCGGTTGCTAACTTGCGGTACCATTTATTCCCCCTCCTCAAACAATGGGAATATGCTTTTATTTGATCTGATAAATCGATGAAAGCTTTATATTCATTGTAATCAATGGCAATTATAGGCTTTTCTATCTCTTTGCCTTTTTGTTGAATTTTTCTCATTTCGTCTGTATGTTTCGTGCTGAGCAAGAGCACTTCTCTTTTATCGAACCATTTCAACATCGTTATGCCTGTATTACTTTGTATCGCAGATATTTCATTCTTTTTCAATTTTTTCTATGTAACATCGGTGCAATTGAATTTCCTATTCGATCTTATAGATGAGTTTTCCTATTCATCAGCTCATGCGCGGGGTTACACTTTTATAATAATTGTCAGTGTAGAGGGTCCTACCAGAGTCAAATAAATTCTTCATCAAAGACATGACTACATTAGAAGACGCATTTCCATCCTTAAGAATATCTCCTCCGCAATAAACTTGCAAATCATATGTGTAACCACTTTGTAGACATAGTTAATACAATTTGATGTCAAATTTGTGCTTCATATATTTTTATATACTGCCTGAATTTGAGAAGACCACGAAATGGTACCATGGTCTCATCTATACATACATTTTTCCCAGGACTAATAACGAGTTGGAATCGTTCAATGAGTTTTTCAATCAAAGGCGAGATTTTATGAAGTCGTTCCAGTTCCCTGTTTTGCTGAGTTTCATTATCATTGAAATGGAACATGGATAGAAGTTGCTCGAAACGATTTCGAGTCATCACTTTTCCCATATTATTTTGATACAAAAAACTCTTACTCAATAATCGCGCAGTTGAGGGGTTTTCAGTAATCCCATCCAAATAATGATCCCAAAAAAACGTTCCATTTTACCGCAATCGGTAGGGAACCACGGTTTCGATTTAGCCTTCAGATCCATTGGCTATTGCGCTAGTTTTTGCTGAGCATAAATATTTGTTTGCTCAACAATATAGTCGATAATTTCATCAGTGACAAACAGTTTGAAAAAAAATGAGGCTCTCTGTTATATTCTGCATAATACTCGGTTTTATGCCAACTTCTTCGACTTCAAAATCAAATTTCTTTAGTTTGGACCCATCAACAGTATCCCAGTTCAAGTTAGAAACACTATTTCGTCGTCTTCTTCGTCGTCTTCTTCTTCGATGACATAGCAAACGTTGACATGAATCGACATGTCTATGTGAGGCATTGTATTCATGCCTAGCTGTCTATTAGTAACACATTTGTGTTCAGACCGCGAGGTATCAATGTGATGCCTCATTTTTCTAATTTATTGCCGTAATTTTTCTTTTTGAAAAAATTCACCCTTGATATAAATTTCTGACGGATGCATGAACTCTAAACAGCAATAAAGAATTACCATTCAAGGGACCGAAAACATTTTAGATGCCGGAGCTCAACGTGCTAGAAAACATCGATGGCAATGAAAAAATAAAATCTGGACTCTTCCGTAAAGAAAATTCTCTCCTGTAGGAGGAATTCTCACCATATAACGTGTTGTTTCGGGTGAGTACACTTCCACCAGAGTACCTATAGAAAGCGGTATCAGTCATCCTATACGACTACAGAAAAGTGGTATTACTCAGCTTGCGATTCTCTATCTCTAAAAGGGTTAGCTTCTAGATCAAGTCCTGTCAACTCAAACCATCATATGAAACTACCAAATTTATTCAAGCTAATATTCACTCGATAGCCACAATTCAACTAGCAAAATTTAATACTATAAATAATAAATTAGATAAGAAAACTCAAGAAAGGGTAACTTTAAAATTGACTAAATTTGACGTGAAGCGAAATATTAAATACAAAGTGACGTTTGGCAAGTAGGCACCTACATACACAAAATTGACTAATCTAACTATACTAGCGACACAAATGAATAAATAAATTAAAGAAAAAATTGGTGAGAGACGCTCTTCAAACAGGCAAAACAACTCAAAATCTATATCACAGTAATAGTTGAGAACGCTCTCTAAACTTCAACTCTCTTTCCATACAACGTTAAAATTCTTTACCACTAGAAGAAAAAACTAGCTCACTTCTTAAATTCTAAGGAACAATTAATTCTCTGATGGTTAGGAAATTACTTCTGAGCTGAATAAAATTGAAACTCAGCGGAAAATGGAAACAATTGAAATGACCAAGGTACTTATCTTGACATGATTGTCTTTAGGTTAATATGGTCCCCAACGTATATCACATAGTTGACGGTAGAGTTTGCTAATACTGAAGGCGAGGTCAGTAGGTTACAGGTGGATTGGTTCTATTGCTTAAACTATTGCTGCTGAGGATGGGTGAAAGGTGAGGTAAAAAATCGGTCTCAAAGTTCTATGTGGTCAGTTTCTCCAGTTCCATAGTTTACAAGGCTTCCAAAGGTGGACAGATTCAAGAGGTGCTCGGAAAATAATTGACTCCAAGATCCCTGGTATAAGTTCCTTCAACCGCGTGTTTCAAAATTCACGAATCTCTGTACTCTGTAGCATAGGCTATCCTGACAAGCAGATTTAAACTAACGTCGCCTTACAGCCTGAATTGTTCGTTCAACCAAAGAAATATTTCACAACTATCGAACTTTTCACTAGGGCAGCAGCTACCAGGTACTTAACGGAACACGAGTTGTGAGCTTTACAAGATGTTTGAAACGGAAAGAGGACATTTTTTCATTCCCCAAGGAATATATAAATTTCAAAGTTCATAAAAACCATATTCGACTTCGACCGGATGCACGAATGACGAACTTTCAATCTCAATCAAACGTCAAAAGCGAACAGCTCAACGGACTTCTGAAAGAATTTAATGGGCATAGACTGAAATCAATGAAGCCAAAAGTATGAAAGTGGTGCCAAAAAAAATGTTAAGGAGTTAATTTTGAATTTAGTGAAAACTTGAAAAGTGTCTATGGGTATTCAGCGAAACTGAATTGAAATAATTCTAGAACAAAGTTGGAAAATTATTTATGTGACCACTGGAACCTTCGGCACGTTACTTCGTAGTTCCTATGTCAGTTAGTTGAAGTGAACGGAGAAAGACAACCTAGAACTACCGCTATCAAGGTAAATGAATTGTCATCACAAAGAACTCAAATAACTAGCCGAGGATCCTGGTTCGAATCCGGGGTCAGGTTATGGATGTTGTCCTTGAATAAAAAAGTGCTGAATTTGAAAGAGTCGCCTAAAGAGGGCATAAACTTCCGACGACCAGATAACTTGTAATCCTTGTGGTGGCAGTTATCATTGCACGGTCTAGGAGAGTGGTTCGGAATCCACTATAAACTGTAGGTCCAGCTGTGTAAATGGGCTAAGTAGCCGAGCACATTGTTAAAAGATGCAAGCAAGCAACTCAAACAACCTTACTTGAATTTTCGAATAGAATGAAGTGAAAGAAAGGTAAGGATTGTCACGAAAGGTTATACTATTGATTAGTCACTTGATTTTATTTTTTGTAGGTGCAGTGGATAAGAAAATCAATTTTGAAAGAGCCATGGACCAGAATGACTATTTTGTGCATTGGAATGATCAGTTATATGTGAATGAAATTATTAAAAAGATTACTGGATGTGTATACCAAACTGCAAGGATTGAATTTTTACTGTATTATACCTGAATAGATGGTTGAGACTTTAGAAAACTATATTCTTGCTCAAATTAAAAGGACTGTGACTGTAAAAAATCGAACTGTAACAACCAATTGACATGTTCCCTGGCAGAATTAAATCGGGTTTATTTAATTATTGCGTTTAGGGCTGGGCCTCGAGCTGCAAAACAAGGCTTGAAACCAAATTTTTGAGACGTTGTCGTATCCTTTCAGTGCTAACTTGCACTCAATTATTCGAAGCTGCATTTGAAAGTGCCTAGCAATAACGAACCGTTGTCTCAACGAGGAAATTCTTGAATAACTGCCGTAGATCGCCGTGGCTGTTCGAACTCATGCTTGCCCAAGTCTCCTTTTATGACTACCAGTCGCTCTGTACCTGCGGATTATTCTGGAAACTGTTGCATGGGACACCCCAAGGCTTTGGACTATTCTTGCGTAAGCTAAACTATTTTATTTCAAGAAGAATGGACGTTACTTGGAACAATTAATCAACAACTACTGTTATCAATAAGTAATCGTTTCTTGCAAAATCTTAATTTATTTCTTTCATTTCATTTTTCATGAAAGGAACATGTGTGCCGAAAAAAAAGGAATTTTATTGGCAGATGTCCTGATATATCGAAAAGAAAACATGTGTTAATTAGTTGCCTATCGAAAAAGAAATTTAGAATATCGAAATTGTGCGTTAATTTCTTGGCCCCGTGTAGCATTTCCTATATATAATATGTTCTTTACTTAAGAGATCAACCCGAATGAACTGTAAAATCACAACTCTTCAACGCGATCTCGATAGCTGAAGATAGGTTTTTATTCGTATTTGTTTCGTTCAGTTCTTGTAATGAAAATAATTGAATTAAAACTGGAATCTGATAGAAACCTGGAAATTTTAATGGACCATCGTTTAAAAGTGCTTTACAAAATTGCCTCAAAAACAAAAGGGTTTTTCGAATCTTTCACGAAAACCATTAATTCAAAGTCTAGTTTGAATACGTGTTACATCGAATGTCGATATTGGATGGTGGGTGCATCAACCTTTATTTTCTAGCACCGACTGCGCTGTCCGCGTTTTTATTACGAGATACGTTATCTTGTCCATGTGACCGGGTGAAAAGTATGACGGCTCGTGATGAGTTTTTAAATCAGTATTGTTTCCATACCCTCATACGCTTTTGGGGATCTCTATTAGGCGTCAACAGGGGATGTTTACAAATGCTTCTCACTATTTAGTTTATGATGTCCTGAAATATACTTCGAATATTAGAATATAATGAAAATGTAAAATACATATTTTTTCTGTGAATTATGCTCATGCAATTTTTTCAATTCAATTACTGCATGAGTATTCATACAAATGGGAAATGGAATCCATAAGATTTATATTGAAAATGAATTACGTTTGTTTTCTGATATGAGCAAAATAGACAACCTTTTCGAGCAAATGCAGTATAAGCTCTTTATACCATACAGAATCGGTGAATATACAGGGTGTTACATAATAGTATGTCACAACTTGAGGGGGTAAATCTACTAGCAATTTTGAGAAAAGAAGTTCAAATAAACATACGCCCGCAAAAGCTTATTTACAGAACTACAGGGTGTTGAAATTTCCGTAAAAAAATTGGTTATTTCTTCAAAACTCCTGCAGTTTTTGAGATATTCAGCTCAAATTTGGAATGCATTTTATTTTCCACAAATTCCATCATTACGCGTCCTAAATTTCAACTAGAATCTACAAGGTGTTTTCTTTTCCGGAACCATGTCTTTTGTCCTTTCAAACTTTTTGCAGTAAGCCACTGATCAGCGTACAATCAATTTTCGTCATCTTCGTTTAATTTAGAAATTTTTTTGACACCCAATATTTTTCGTAACTCCGACCGTTCTCGAGCCAAAAATTATTAAACGATTGTATGCATTCGCTGAATTGAAAACACTTCTAATTAAAAAAATGACTAGTTGGCTTTGATTTTTTTCATTTATTTATTTTGACAGTTGCTTCAAGACTTTTGAAATTATTGCTGATATCCATAACACACTGACGGAAACACAACAGAAGAAGTTGAGAGAAACTAGTACTGTTACTGCAAATAATCATTGAAAAGGTGCAACTCAAACAATGAGAACTCCAGATATTGAATTGTATTGATTTGAATCCTCATGTGAGTACAAGAAAAATAGGAAATCAGTTGAATATTTCTCATGTTCTAGTTTGGAGGATTCTCCACGACTTTTTATTGTAACCATTTCATATTCAACGCGTCCAAACTCTACTTCCTGGGGATTTTCCTTCAAGACTGAATTTTTCTGCCGATAATTCTTAGATGAAATTAGAGAAAATGCTCATTTTGATAGTGAAATAATGTTCACTGATGAAGCTAACTTTTCGAGAACTGCTATCACAAATTTTCACAATATCATTATTGGGCTGAGGAAAACCCCCATTCGATTGAAGAATTTCATCATCAAGAACAATTCTGACTGAATGTCTGGGTAGGAATAATTTTAAATTATTTGATTGGGCCATTTTTTGCCGAACAGACAAAATGGTCCCGCTTATCGGCAATTTCTTGGGAGGAGTTACCTTTATTGCACGAGGATGTGCCACTTTTGGTGAGAAACATAATGTGGTTTAAGCGTGACGAAGCACCAGCACATTTCAGTGGAGAAGCTAAATAATACATTCAAAAACTAATGGATAGGTCGGGGTGGGTCAGAACCATGGCCCCCTAGGTCCCCAGACTTAAATAGTTTAGACTTTTCTTTATGGGGATATCTCAAAAGTTTAGTTTATACCACTCCAGTGAACACTGTAGAAGAATTGAGAAATCGAATGATAACCTCTTGTGACACGATACGAAACACCCCAGAAATATTTCAAAGACTGTGTGATAATATGCGAAGAAGGACAGAGGCCTGTATTCTTGCAGTTGGAGGACACTTCCAGCAATACAAGATACAGAGTGAGCTACTGAAAAATAGAGGAGACTATCTATCGCCCTGAGCTATTCAAGTATTAGTGCAAAAAAATGGAACAGATTCACTCCAGATCAAAGGCTGTCATCTTTGATCTAAATGAATCTATTCCAGTTTTTCGCACTAATACTCCAATATTCTTGGGGCGATAGTCTTCTTTATTTTTCAGTGGCTCACTCTGTATCTTCTACAGCTTTCAAACAAAAATGAAAATTCTTTCACGGGAATGCAGACAGAGATAATACCTTTCTTTCGAGTTATCACTCGATGTACCTCTTCTAAATTTTCAAGGGTTGTCACCCCTGCTCCAGGGGTTGAAATTCGAGATGAGGATGGTACTTGATGATGACTGCCATTGATCAGTATGGATCTGTTCCATTTTACCTCACTGAAACTTGAATAGTCTCAGGGAAATAGTCTTCCCTATCTTTCAGTTGCTCACCCTGTATCTTTTACAGTTATCAATTAAAAATGGAAATTCGTTCAAGGCGGTGTAGACAAAGAAAGCACCTTTCTTTTGAGTCATCACTCAACCCATTTTCCTTTTTTCAAAATGTTCATGGATTGCAACCCGCGCTTAGGGGGTTGATATTTCAGGCAAGTATTGTACCCCAAAAGATGTCCCCCTTGAAACAAAATTGACGTGTTTTCGAGTTTTGATCAGAAATGAATATCTTGGTAGATATAGCCTCTGTTTAGTTTTCGTTGAAGCACCCTGTATAGAGGACCCCATTAATCAACTGTCAGTACTAAAAATGAACTTCTATAATTTGTTGATGTAAATCAAAAATTTCAAAGACAATTATCTCAACAAGAATGTGTCCGCGAGTTGGTTTCCGTTTTTGACATTGAAGCACCACACCAATCAACAGTTTACTGCTGGTATGGAGCATTCAAACGCTGAAGGGTTATGCTTAGCTTCGATCCAAGGGTAGGCGCACCAAAAAACAGTGGTCACTCAAGAAAATGTGGATGCTGTGCGTAAGATTATCAAGAAATATCGACATGCAACATGTCTAGTGATTGAGGAATCCTTGCGGATTTCAAAGACCTCAATACAACAATGCAAAATTACAACTCTGGACCGTTATAACTTAGGAAAGTCTAAAAGTATTTACAACATTGTCAGTGTTGTTAAATCATGGATTTATTTACATTAGCCAGAAAATTAGCGCCAAGCCCGCAAAGGTTTTAACCTGTGGCCGGATTCATTTTTATTTTTTTTAGGAAACGTTTCAAGTCATATATACTATACTCATATGTAATTGATACGTCGGTGATGCTTAATTCATTTCTGAGTACCCCTGATTAGCTCAGGAAATGAAAATATAGTAACAACAAAGTTTAAATTGAAAGTTAAAAAACTTGAGAATCTGTTAGGGTCATTTCAATGATCGAATATAATTAACGATAACTATAATAACTCACATTGATAGTAAAACGGTTACTAGTAAATTTAATGATATATTTTAAAAGTTCATTGACCAATCAAAAACTGAATACAAATTAAGAGTTAACAAAAATAAAAAAATGAAAAATGGATTGCAAATGGTATCATAGAGACAGACTTAAGAGAACCTTTTAAAAATTATTCTATAGAATTGAAAAATGAATATAAGGTATACAAAAATTTTCTAAATAAAATCATTCAGAAACAAAGAAATAAGTATTATTCGATGACTTCACAAAATGAAACTAATATTAAAAAGTTTATAATAAAATGAAAGATGCTTCCTATAATGTTTAGCTGAAAATTAAACAAATTAGAGTGAGAGATCAAGAAGGTCAAAACTTCAGTAGTGATGTTGAGATGACATTTCAATAAGTATACACAACCAAATTTATATGGAATCACCCGATATTCTGAATATTACCACAGGATTATTAGAACTGATCCTTTTGAGATATTTCAATTGAAAAAGAAATAAATTGAAGTTTATTTTGAGAAAAAACAAATAAAAGAAAATAAGAGACTCTTTCCGCATGTAGTAACAAAATTAAAAATTGTTTTCTCACGTAGTAGAGGTTTTTTCCTTTGGGTTAGGTTTTCGTTCTCTTCTGGGGAGATATTCTGTGGTAGCTTGGATGAGCTGTTATGGGGTTCTTGGATTACTATGGCGCGATCTAGTTTTCCCTTTTGAGATAATCCCATAAATGTTCAATAGGATTTAGGTCTGGAGAGCACGCTGACGAATCCAAAATAGCGATTCTCCCACCATAATGCCAACCCCAAAACATCACACTGCCCCCTTGGTATTCCGGAATTTATCTTGCTGATCGGAGTTTAACTTGTCTTCCACGACCACTTAAAACCCGAATCCAACGGTCATCAGATCGAACACCTGGTCTCATCGGAAAAAGAACATTTCGCCAATTCCCAATATTCCAATTTTGGTGCTCGATACACTAATTAAGTCTGTTAATTTTTTGTTGTCTCGTTAGCCTTCTACTGTATAAATTCCTTGAACGAATTCTTTGATTTATCGTTTCGACTGTTACACTGATACCTATTGCTTCCAGAAATGGCCTTTAGAGTATGGGGTACTGAAAGAAGGCTCCATTCACTTCCATGCAGTAAATTAAGTTTTGCTCAAATCGTTCACGTATATTACTCAACATGTCTGTTTCAATTTGACTGCATACATTAATGATCCGAATTCGCAAATCATCCAGTGGCCCAGGTTGGGTAGCGTAAATCTTAGATATTAGGTGACCCCATAGAAAAGAGTCCAGTGGCGCCAGATCAGGTTATCTGAATGGTCACTCGATATGTCCCCTTCTTCCAATCCAGGCCTGAGGAAAATTTTCATCTGAGAATTGACACACAGGTTGAACGAAATAAGGTGGTGCGCCATCTTGTTGAACAATGATCGTTTCATGGTCTTCTTCATTCTTCAATACTTGCAGGAGCGCTGGATAAATAGTGTTCTGTATTAGTTCTGCATACATTCGTCCAGTGATGTTACCGGGTATAAAAAAAGGGCCGATGATGTGATTTCTATGAATACCCCCCAAACATTTAACTTTTGGGGATGCTGAGTATGCTCTTCTCGAAATAATCTTGGACTTTCATCTGACCGGTACAGACAGTTATGCCTGTTTACAGTGCCGGGAAGGTAAAATGAACACTCATCCAAAAAACCGATATTGAACATGTAGTTTGGATTGTTGTTAATAATTTCACTGACCACTTAACAGAACATGAGTCCCCGTGGTGCCCATTTTCAGCACTTAATAAACTAATCACAAAAATAAGTAGTCCTCCACTTTTTCAGCTGCCATTTCGTTGCCGATGAACATTTTGAAGCAAAAATTTAGGTTCAGATAGTACTCTATAAGATCTTCAAAATAAGGTATCGCAACATCCGTCATCCCTATTCAGGGGGTTTTTCTCACCCCCGTTAAGGAATTGTTACGGGGATGAAAAAATCGGAAGAGTTGTTCCCCCTCGAATCAGAAATCGACAAGTCCGAGCAATTCTCCATATTTTAATTTTAAAACCGGAAAATTAAGGTGTTAAGTTTTCGTTGGACCACCTTGTATGTTACTGTCTATCACAAATCTTGAATCAAAACGACTATTGTATTTAAAAAATGTTTTCTAATTATAATTTATAGTGAAATTGTAGAAAAAATATAAAAATCAGTAACTTTTACCGAAAAATTGCTCCAGTTACTACAAAAGCAAACTCTTATCAAAAAAAATTTTTCTCTTATTTTTATCGTAGGAGAAACTAAAATTTGAAATCTAGAAGTTAGACCTAAAAATTGTGTTGACCAGTGTTATCAATAATGAAGTACTTACATAATTTGTAGTTTTTTTAACTTCAGCAATCTTTTTCAAACCTGCTTCATTATATAAATATGTGGTATCTGAATTTTTTTTTTTTTTGTTATACCAACTAACCTAAGTTTACTAGTTAGTCGTCACGAATATTTTCCAAAGAAGATTATGTTTCTCTTTAAGTAAATTGTAGCTTCTACTAAAAATTTGGCCTTTCTACATTCGTAGTACATCCCTCTCGTACAACAACAGTCCGCAAATGTGTAGTTTCTCAAAATAAATATCGAACTATTTTTGTTGAGGTGGCTAGATGAAATGTGTGATGCATTTAGTAAATCAAAAATTTTCTGGCTCAGAGCTCATTTTTCAACCAATCAGGTACTATTTTAAATTCAACTGAATTTTGAATCAGAAATTCATTAAATGTGATAGAAAATACAAATGAATTGGTCCATATTGGTACCACCAATTAACGAGCAGAGGTAATAGATCACGATAGCGTCAACGAACAGGTCCTGTAACGACACAATAGCTGTAGCAGCGGTCAGCGTTGAATACAAGTCCGGACATGACACATGGGATTGTAAATCAGGAAAGTGACGGCGTGATCTCGCCAGAATACCGTATAAATTTGATTGTATTATCGGCCTGGTTCAGCAATGGGCGACAGAATGCGAAGTTGGCTCTGCATTCTTGCTGATTACATATGATGGACGACCCGAAGTTGACCCGAAACACGATTCAGTCAGCAAGACGAAAGTGTAACTGTGGGGAAGGTACAGCTAAATGCATTGAGGCTAGAGTTCATTGGGAAATCAGGAATTCATAATCTCAGTACAGTTTTTAGTCAAATTTTGGAAAATTTATTTGGAATTTCCACGCAGTTTTTTCGATTATACTATATGGTCAAGCAGTGGCGTCTTGATTTAATGGGCCAAGAAGCCCTATATTGTATATACACAACAAAAAAACGACTTATGGATACATTTAAAATTATTTAAAAATTAGATGTAAACAAATATGACCGAAATAAGATTTTACGTTTGAGTATGCTTTAAATTGAAAAAAAATCTGTGAGAGTAGCACTCGCGCGTCGAATGTTTCAAACAAGTTTGTAGGTATAAAAAAAATCGTTCTTGCTTTTTTCGAGTGTATTTCAGGTTTTTTCAAGATAAGTCCTTATAACGTATATCTTGTAACGTGCTAAAATCACGTCACAGCTATTTGAATTCAAAACACCTAATTCCAATCAATCCACCATCTATGCCCAAACGTTACGCCACTGGCTAACAGTATAGTGCGCATATTCTAATTTCATATGTTATATTCCACTAGTTTTGAGAATCTTCACTTTCCTTCTTTCTTCTGCCAACCTTCAAACTAATGAGTTCAACTTGAAAATCATCTTTAATTGTATTTGAAATAGTTAAATTATATAAAAGTTCTGTAGTGACAACTAAAGATGTATTTATATATTAAATGTAGTGTAGTGACCTATATCAAAAATAAAGGGTAAGTTGAAAGTTTATCTAGCAAAATGCCGCACTTACCCTTGAAAATCTGATTTTTAATTTTTCATTACAGCATTTTTCCTAATAACAAATTCTGCTCTACAGAATTTGTATTTTTCTCACGTATTGTTTCATAAACTTTTTTCTTCAGTTAATACAATTTTTCATAATGACCTTGATAGATATCTTACTAATAAACTCGATCAAAATAATTTTTCTGAGTAGAAAACGACAAAAGTAACTCAAACTCCAATATTCAATCATTATTTCCTTCATTTTCAAGTAATTTTCGTGAAATTATCATGTAAATCATAAAATTCTTTCAACTTTTCAAAATGGTTGCCAAACATCTGTAATTTTATTTGTAAATAGTTATTGTAGATGCTTCCTTCGTTCGTATTTAGCTTCACTTTTAATTGTAAATAGTTTTTGTAGATACTTCGCTTTTTATGTAGCTTCTCTTTTAATTGTAAATAGTTTTTTGTAGAAGCTTCCTCGCTTTTTATGTAACTTATCTTTTGATTCTATGACCTACCTCAACAGCTAGCATCAGTTTACTTTCAGAATCTCTGTTACTTTTCCTGTTGATTCTTGTCTTCAAATAGTGTGAGACCCACGTTATATTGTTACTTTAAATTCCCTGGTGAAGCTGGATGTTACGTTAGAGGATAGGATAGCTTGGTGATATGTGTCTAACTCGTGAAATTCAGTCGTAGGTGAAGAGTCGTAGGTGGAGCCCAGAGGTCGAAATATAATTCCTATCTGAAGCCCATACACTCCATACGCAGCACTAAGAATGCAAGAAACTTTTGGAACTTGAACTCACATAGACGACTTCTGCCTCATCTGTCTCTACAGGACCAACAATTTGTGACTATCACCAAGATAGTCTTATTAATTGTACATATAGAAAGAAGCATTTGTTGGTATTGTTTGCTATAACTTTTAATGATAATTATATTATGTTATTAAATATCTTAGTAGAACTACCTTGATTTTTTCTTCCAAGACCTCAGTGACAAATATTGAACAAGATTCTCATTGCTCAAAATTTCTCTGTGCTCACCCAGTCACGTTTCAATCAACATTATTTATGTATTTAGTAGCAATTTAAACGAAATTGGAAATTGAATTCATAACTTTAAACTTCTGAGGGGCATTTTTCAGAATTATATGTCAGTAGTAGATTCTCTGTACTATGTTTTCCAGTGGTGGAACCGACTGCCATCGAGTGATGTAAATTACAATAGTGTAAATAGTTTCAAGAATGCGTAGGTCCAGATAGTTTATTGTGTCTAATTTTCATATATACATTTTTGTTATTTTCATTTCATATACATCTCGACAGATAGGGTCAGACAGAACAGTTTGAACTGATTTTTTCCTCAGAATGTTGTGTTATCACAGTTAAAATGTGATTGTCCGAAAATGATTCAAGACTGCAGGCATCAACGAGGTTACCGTTCGTGCCACTCTCGCGCTCGCGCTTCCACTCGCAACTTCGATACTTGTTTATTTGTGCTGGATGTCAATCGAATGAATTTTGCTTTTTTCTATTGAAATATTAAGATTAAACTGCTGAAGTTAATGTCGTACCCAAAAGGATGTACTGAAATATTTTTTCAACAATTAAGTCGTAAAATAATTACAATTCATTGAAATAAGTGTGGTGGACTAAGTCCTATACACTCAAGAACAAATGATTAACAAATAAGTGGAATGAAGAGATATGCGTAAAAATGTATGTATGAAAATTAGATATAAAATAATGAAAACTAGGGTTCTAAAAACTATTAGGTCCTACGCATTCTTGGAACTATTTGCAATATTGTAGTTTACCACACTCGGGGTGAATTGGTTTCATCACTGGAAGAATTTCTGAAATTTTCCCTCAGGAATTTAAAGCCATGACCCCGTAGACGAAAGTCGGCATTCATAGGGAATAGTGAACTCAGATTCACAACCAAACAGATCGTGGAAGACTCGGTATGTCATAATGACGTCCTCACGCTTCCGACGGTCGCCAAAGGTTGGGATGGCCAGCAGTCGGATGTCTTCCCTCATAGCTGGGACGAATCAAACCGTACGGAATTCTGGTGGCTCGGCGTTCGATACTCTCGAGAGTCTGTGTCGCGTGTGAGAGAGGGACTCTATACGAGATCGCCAAACTGAAGCATATGACGGACAAACGTTTCGTAAAAAGTACTACTAGTGCTCGGATCACCTAGAAAAGGATCCGTTCAACAAGAACAGAAAATTCTTTGCTTTATTCGCAGCGTGTAGAACATTATCAAATCAAGAGAGATCGTCAGCAATGAAGATACCTAAGCTACGTATTGCCTTCTAGGGTTGACTTTACCCAAATGGATGACCCTATACCTAGAGAAGTTTAACGGCACGAGCCATTCGTTTGACCAGTTTACAATATTGTCCAACCAACAGAAAAAAATCTCAATCTCTCAAGAATGCTCTTATTCATGGCAACATGTTGCCTCTCAAATCCAGATGGTCCAGTTTAGGTTAGGTTAGAATCTAAGTAAATCCGGTCGACAGTAACTTGTTGTCAAGCATCGAACAATCGTTGACGCATTTAGGCAGGTTTGTAATTATGAAACGACCAGGCATGAAAACACATTGGTGGTTGTCTGGTATAATACTGTTGATCAGTGCAAAGTCGAGAACTCGCTCCAGAATAATTTGTTCAAATAAACACCTCAAAAAAGTCTAGGGAACACCTCTGAATATCGATATATCGTATCCAGAACGATCAATATGGATGATTTTTTTAAAGAAATGAACACCTGCATCAATTTCTCACCAAAGTATGTAGAGTGCTGTAACAGATTTCAGTTTTTTTTTATAAAAAAACTAAAATCAGCAGATGCGACGCTTCTTCATAATCATTTCATGTATTCAGTGTTTGAAATCAGTTGGTTGGCACTTGGTTTCTGTTGTAAGCACAAATAAAAGATTCGAGTTTTGTGATTCGACCATGAAAAGACGGCATTTGACTAGAGAAGAGATGTTACGAGCCGTTGGCATGCTCCAAGCTGGGAGCTCACAACGGGAAGTATCCAGGGTTCTGGGAAGTAGCCCAAGTGTCATAAACCGTTCATGGTCGCGTTTCAATGAAACAGGTAGCGTAGTAGAACGCCATACAGGTCGTTTCAGGATTACCACAGTCGCCCAAGACCGATTTTTGATTTTACAAGCCAGAAGAGATCGTACTACCACAGCATCTCAATTAGCTCAAGAGCTATCACGAGTTCATACTGTACAAATTTCCGACCAAACTGTGGGAAATCGACTGCACGAAGGTCAACTCCACTCCAGACGTCCTTTAAGAGTTCCACAACTGACCCATGGAAATCGCGCTGCTCGTTTAGCTTGGTGCCAAGAACACGTAAACTGGGATCAAGAAAGGTGGGCCACAGTTCTCTTCAGTGATGAATCTAGATTTAGTTATTATCCCGATTCGGGAAGAATTCGAATATGGAGGGAACCTAGAAAGCAAAACTGTCTCCAGCATGCTCGAGAAGTTGTTAGACAGGGAGGCGGATCAGTGATGTTTTGGGGAGGTATACGCCTTGGTGGAAGAACTGACCTCGTTTTCATACAGAACAACCTCACGGGAAATTCTTACGCAAATGAGATAGTTTTACCTGTAGTGGTACCGTATCTCCAAACAATGGGTCAAAATCCACTTTTCCAACAAGATAATGCCCCTCCTCATCGTGCAAGAGTTGTCTTGAACGTTTTTGAAGAGAATGATATCGATCTTCTACCGAGGCCATCCTGCTCCCCAGATCTGAATTCCATCGAGCATGTGTGGGACACCCTAAAAAGAAATTTCCAGCGTCAAAACGTCTTCCATCATGAACAGGAGCTTCGATTAGCAGTTCAGGGGGCTTGGAATGACTTACGCCAAAATGTAATAGACAATTTAATATTGAGCATGCCGCGACGATGCCAAAGTGTCATTAATAACAGAGGTGTACCTTCTGGGTACGGAAAAATATAAGTGCATCTATATCGTCTAATTTCGTCATTTTCAAATTTCAAATTTTTTTTATAATAGGTGCTTTGCAGAAGTCAAATATTATTTTGATTTCTTGAGAATACATTATATACAATACATCTTAACAAAACCGAAAGATTTCTAAAAATTCGAATCATCAAATTCATATTTTAAAGATATTGGTAAGTGTTCCCTAGACTTTTTTGAGGTGTTTATATTAGTCACAATCGGGATAATTGGGTTATTAACAGTTGAAATTGAAAAAAATTTTGCAGAAAACTTAACCGGAAAGAATTTCAATCATTGTTTTCTTCAATAGTTTCTAACTCAGTTGAAAGAACTAGATCTGGAGAGCAACCTGAAAAACTAATAGAATTTGGATAAAAACATCTGTCAGCTAGTATTAAATAATAACGGACCCAAATATCTTTCGAGGATTATTATTCCAATGGAGAGGTAGAAAAAACAATCATCTTTCCTTCCAATCGCCTCATAGGCTGAACAGAATTTGAACTTTACCCATAAAGATATTTCGTTAGCAAGAAAATACATAAAAATAAGTTCTTCGAATGTTGAGTCCCATTCTGTATATAGAGTATTAGGTATCCGCCTCGCTAGCTGCGCAAACAAGTGGAAAATGAATTTCCTTCGCCGGTTCGAGGCCCAGTTAATTTACTAGCAGTCTGTTTATAGACAGATATATAAGGACCGCGTACAGAATCAATCAGGCAGTGCCAAGGCAGTCTTGCAAGATGGCGATAAGATTTATACCGCTAATGCCTTCACGGAGCTTAACTGGGGGGTAAGGGAGGAAATGTTTTCAACCCCCTTATAAATAACTCGACTATCTGAGAAGCGACATTAAATTACATCTAGTTACCTTGCCTTTTTGCCTCAGTTCTCCCCGTTGGATGAATTTTAATTGCTTCTTCAGAGAAACAAATTTATCTCATCATCATTAAAATATTCAGTTTTCATAATGGTCGTAAAACAAAGATTATTATTGTAATATTCTCAGAATTTTCACATGGACTGTTCGAAAAATATCAACTTTCAACATGGATGCATTTGTTTGAAATGAATTAATTAAGATATTTATAACTACTAAGTCTACATCAAGAAATCGATTCCGAATAAAGATTTCGGAAAACAGATCTGGAAATAGTGCTTAATTGAATAATAGCAAGAATAATTAATAGAATGTAAATAATGGTGAAACAAAGCCAGATGTAAATAAAATTATACACTAAAATCTATCAAATGCGACTATACAGAGATATCCACCGGGACCGTCCGTTAAAAACTTTTTGAGTTCCAATTACAATATCAAGCTGAAATTTTATACGCGGCCATAACTAGCGATTTCCAATTGAAGTGAAATATTTTCGAAGTGATACCATTTCAGGTTATACCGAAAGTGTATCATCACTTTAATATTTCAAACGGCAATCTACCTTTTTTATTATACATCTAGATCCGACATTTGAGCAACGCATAAAATACCCAAGTTGTTGGCACTTATCTGTCAAAACTTTTGACAGATTTAATTATTTTTGTTATGAACTCGATTTTTGAGTAACATTTAAAATAATTGTAGCTCGTAGATCCTTTGCACTACAGACACAACTTTTGCTTGGGTATATAGAAGAAGGATCAAGGAATTTTTCAAGCAATCTACACATGTCAAATGTTCATTGCGTTGTTTTGTATGATATTTTCAATTTGGCCTTTTTCGAACAGCAATAACTCAAATTTTTCAAATTGCACGTGCCAATATTTATATCGCCATCAGATGAAGCGTCAAATTTCAGATGGAATTGTATAAGCATGTACTATACCCATCTCTTATAGTTCCGAAATAATTTGGAAATATATTGAATTTTGATGATTTTGCAAGAACAAACGGAGAATACTTTGAAATATTTGAATAAAGTAGCTGAACTGGCTACGCTTACCTGACAGGTGCCTAACATTAATGTACTTGCCACTTCGTTCATTGGAATTGGATATTTCAACAAGAATTGTCGTTATTTCAGATTGAAATTATCCAAAAAATACAACACATTTGAAATAAAACCACTGGTTATTCAAACGAAAATATATTCAATCTTTTTTTTAATTCATTTCAGAATGTCAAAAAGTAGTGGGTAAAAATTGCAGGCAATTCAATAACCAATTTTCAAATTTACCGTCTATGAGTAAAATAAAATATCGAAGCATTAGAAGCAATTTTCTACAATTCGGATGAATAAAAATTGTAGGAACTGAGCGAAAACCAATCATCGAAGATAATAACATTAATAATAATAAATGATAACAAACATCATAGGAGAAAACTAATTTACGATCTGAATAAATGTTCAATATGGGCCCCATTTTGCTCGATACACTTGACAGCTCGTATACGAACATGATGAGTTGCCCTCCTATTTTCCTCAGGATCAATATTATAAGAAGCATTATGAATGCGTTCTGGTAACTCTTCTTTACTTTTTTCAGGAATAAGATACACTCCACGCTTGGTTTTGCCTCATAAATAAAAATCAGGGGCATCAGGTCCGGAGAACGCGGAGGCCATAAATTTGGTCCTTGATTTCCCCACCATTTATCCTCAAACATTTCTGTTAGCTTCCGATCTACAGCTCGTGTTTTATGTGCTGGTGCACCATCCATTTGGTAATAGCAATCCCTCAGAATGTTAAGGAGTAATCCATCTAAAAAATTTGCTAATGTTCCTCTTAAAATTTCCAGGTATCTTTGTTCATCAAGATTTTCCTCATAAATATGATAAGCCAACAAATCATTCATTAAAATTGCAAAAACGTTCACGCTGAATTTATTTTGGAAATCAATAACCTCAATGAAATGTGGATTTTCTGAAGCCCAAAAATGTCGATTTCTCCTGTTGGTTATTCTACTTTCATTAAACCTGGCTTCATCAGACCATATAATTTTTGCAGAACTGTCTCATCTTCTTGAAGCCGAATTAATAAATTTAGAAATTTAGCCGCTTGGGAAGGTCAGTTGGTTTCAATTTTTGTAGCCTGATAAAAGAATACGGGTGCATGTTATGTTTCTTAAGGATCCTTTGAATGGAAGTATAACTCAATCCAATATCCATTGATGCTGACTTAATGGACGCATGTGGATTGGCACGAAAATACGCTAGCAAAATAATTTGATTGTCGTCCCCCTCGAGAATTGGTTTTCTTCTAGTTTCTATGTATTTTGTTCCTCCAAATTGCAGAAAATTGCTTCTAATCCTTCGCAATTTTATTTTACTCATAGGAGCCAAATTTGAAAATGGTTTATTGAATTGCCTGCAAGTTCAATCCATCACTTTTTGACATTCGCCATGAATTAAAAAGAAATTAAACATATCCTCGTTTGAATAATCAGCCATTTTATTATCAATCTGGTGTCTTTCAACAATTTTCACTTCAAATTAGCAACAATTCTTGTTGAAATATCAAATTCGAATGAACGAAGTGACAAGTACATTAATTTTAGGCACCTGTCAGGTGAGCGTAGCCAGTTCAGCTACTTGATTCAAATATTTCAAACCATTCTCTGTTAGTTCTTGCAAAATCATCAAAATTCAAAATATTCCCAAATTATTTCGGAACTATAAGAGATGGGTATAGTACGTGCTTATACAATTCCATCTGAAATTTGACGCTTCATCTGATGGCGATATAAAAATTGGCACGTGCCCTTTGAAAAAATTGAGTTATTGCTGTTTGAAAAAGGCCAAATTGAAAAAATCATACAAAACAACGCAATAAACATTTGACATGTGTAGACTGCTTAAACAATTCCTTGATCCTTCTTCTATCCACCCAAGCAAAAATTGTATCTGAAGTGCAAAAGATCTACGAGCTACAATTTTTCTAAATGTTCCCCAAAAATCGAGTTTATAACAAAAATAATTAAATCTGTCAAAAGTTTTGACAGATAAGTGCCAACAACTTGGGTATTCTATGCCTTGCTCAAATGTCGGTTCTAGATGTATAATAAAAAAGGTAGATTGCCATTTGAAATAACAAAGTGATGACCCACTTCCGGTATAACTGGAAATGGTATCACTTCGAAAATATTTCACTTCAATTGGAAATCGCTAGTTATGGCCGCGTATAAAATTTCAGCTTGATATTGTAATTGGAACTCAAAAAGTTTTTAACGGACGGTCCAGGTGGATATCCCTGTATAAGGATGACCGTAATTGATAGGTATTGAATTTCAAAAATAATAAAAATAATACGAAAAAGGGAGAGTAATTTTCGAGATGTTTTTTATTTCATTAATTACAGTAAATAGTAAAAACATATATGCGTGAGGAACTGAAAATATCAACGAAAAAAATGGCGTTTGTGTGTTTTAGCCACTCCGAAGGTATAATGATTCCGGGTTTCCTAATATCGACTATTATGCCTGTTCATCTCACCATTGAGCATGAAGGTGCTTTCTCTCTCTCTTGCATGCGACGACCGGTAGTTTCTACGATTGATTCATGAATTAATTCCGAATTATACGAGGAATCGTGAATACATAAATAATTACACACAACACAAAAATTGTCGCATCACCTGGTATTCTGACTTCCACAATCGATTAAGCAGCTCGATCGCACTTTCTTTATCAACATATGTTTTGGACATATGAGGGGAAAAAATCTTATTTATGTAGTAACATTTGTTTCCATAGGATCTCAGACACGTCTGAAACAAGAATGAGTTTATTTGACTATCAGTATTCATTCAATTTATTGTAATGGCTGCTGAATGTACTGGATGTTATTTGAGTGATCATGAAGTGGTAAGAATTGTAATACTTCTAGAGGAGGGGCGAAGCCAACGTAACGTTAGCTTCGCCCCGTAAGTGGCTAACTTGATGAATGTTAACCAAAGCACTATTTCAAGAGCAATTAATCGATACCACGAAACGGGCGAATATGGAAGAAGGGCCGGACAGGGAAGAAATCGGATAACAACACCAGTTCATGATCGTTGGCTTCGTTTAACTGCACTAAGAGATTGGCACTGTACGGCTAGAATTCTACAAAATGAACTTGCACTTTCCAGAGATATTTATTTCATTGCAAACTGTTAGGAACAGACTCAGAGAAGACGATATCAGACCAAGGGTGGCTTCTACCGGCCCGCGTCTCACCAGAGAGCATCGACTTGCAAGACTTCAGTTTGGGAGGGAACATGCTAATTGGGGTATTCCAGAATTGTTGAATGTTTTCTTTTCCGACGAGTCCAGGATCTGTCTAGTAGATAGACGCATGCTTTTAGACAGACGACCTGAGGAGCGGTATCAGCAATGCAATATCCAGCAAACCGAAAACTTCGGAGAGGGCTCAGTAATGGTGTTTGGAGGCATTTCTTTCCATGGTCGAACTGAGTTAATCCTAGTGAATAATGGAAGAATCACAGCGGACAGATACATCGCACATATCCTTGAACCCCATGTTGTACCCTGTCGCCGAAATTGATATTTTAAGATGGCCAGCCAGAAGTCTCGACTTGATACCCATAGAACATGTTTGGGACAACATAGGGTGGCAAATTCAGCAACGTAGGATGCCTTGTAGAACAAGAAACAAAAACAACTAGAAAATCTGCTTCCTGAAATTTGAAACTCAGTGACTTAAGAATACATTCAAAATTTGTTAGAGGGGCTTCCGAGACGTATACTGGCAGTAATTAGGGCCCAGGGAGGAAAATGAATTTTCTATAAAACAACTGGAATAAACTTCTCTCTGAAGATAAAAACAACTGAATTGAACTTCAGATAAAAAATTGACTTTAAAAACCTTCAAAATTGAAAAAAACATGATCATTAACAAAAGTATTTGGTCTTTTTTGGGAGAGGAAATAATACTGCATTTTGAACGAAAAAAGTTTAAAATGAAAGAAAACTCTTGTTCTACCTTTTTGTTGGTGCTGTTCCCACTCGGCCAACTCGAAATGCTCCCAGAAGTACAGTACAACTTCACTAGCCGGACACTCGCTATATCGGGCACTCCTGTAACTCGGGCACGCGACTCTTTCGATCAATTTTACCTCTATAATCCGGGCACGTTGACGCCGGATGATTTACAAACAATGATAACTTTCCTGTCTGTACATGTATGTATGTACTTGTACTATCTAAGAATGGCGAGTATCGTTCTACAGTTGCATTTTGCATTTCAATCTCGGCGGTGGTGTGAATAAGGGCTCTAACCAAGAGAAATCATAAAACGCTCATACTGGCAGAGAAATCAAAAATAATAGATTTTATTGATGACGGAATGAGTACTCGTTGAATAGCAGCAAAGTTCACTATTCCAAAATCAACAGTGTTTGACATAAGGACAAAATAGGCAGATTTATTTCGAAATCATATCAAGAAACAGGTAGGAATTAGGGATGCACCGAGCAAGGGTTTTCACAAAAAGCCGAGTACCGAGCTCTCGGCCAAACAAAATTACTGCATGCCGAGTATCACGGCCAAGAGCGCGTGGCCCAACCGTGCCCTCGGTGCATCCCCAGTAGGAATATTATTTTAAACTTTTCTCGAATTTAATCTATCCAAGGTATTTTTGTGGGAAAAAGAAAAATTATTGAAGAAGCTGAAAATCCTGATGTTGAAATCGCATTGAATAACTGGTTTCTTCAACAACACAACGCACACGTACCATATTGAGAGCAAAAGCCAAACAGTTTTATGAACAAATCACAGGAAAAGAGGTTTTTCTGGCGAATTCGGGATGGTTAGATATTTATCTAACCATCTAACCTAACCACCAGCTTAGACATGGAATTCGTTTCTTGAAGGTTTGTGGTGAAAAACTTTCCAGTGATATTTCCGCTATGATACCATTTAAGGAAAAATTTCTATCAGTTGTTGAACAGATGGAATTGAGCAAAGAACAAATATATAATGCTGATGAATCAGCCATTTTTCGGAGATGTTTACCAGACACAACTTGGTTTCATCAAGGGAAAAATCAACACCAGGGCGAAAAGTGTCAAAAGACAGCTTAACATTCATGCCATGCTGCTACGCGGTTGGAACTCACCAATCACGTTTACTAGTCTTGGGAAAAGCGGCAAATCCACGAGCATTCAAAAACGAAAGTTCACTACCAGTTGTCTACAAAGCATCCACCAAAGGGTGGATGACCAGACCATTATTTAATGAATGGTTTAAAACATCTTTTATCCCTGAGGTGAAGAAGATTGAAGATTGACGAGCCTTCTAAAGCTCTGTTGTTGGTAAACAATGCACCATATCACCCACCTGAGGAAGAGGTTAATATTGATCCAAACCTCAGAGTTATGTTTTTGCCACCCAACTGTACAGCCGTTCTCCTACCTATGGATCAGAATTTAATTCAAAACATTAAAGTGTCGTATAGAAAATGCCTTCTCAATCATATCATTTCGCATGAAGGTGAAGAGATAACTTCCATTTTGAAGCAGTATAATTTGAACTACGCCGTGAACAGTCTTGCCCAATCTTGGAAAGCCATTACTTCAAAAAATATTTGAAAAAGTTGGACGGCATTGTAGCACGACACTACAGAAGTAGGAGAATCAGATGATGAAAATATTCCATTCTGAGAGCTTCAGAAGAAACTTCGTCCAATCAGTGAAAATGATTTGGAAAATATTGCCGAATCATTAAGGGTCATCGATCCAAAAAATGACTTAACCATTGAGAGGATTACCAGCTGGGCTGTGGAAGACAAATAGTTTGTTATCGATTTGACTGAAGAAGAGCTTATACAGGATGTTTTAGGGAGTAATATGGAAAACGTAGAAGAATCTTCTGACTCAGAGGATGGTTTAAATAGTATGGAAAAGTGAAACATGCAGATACTGTCAATGCGTTTTCCCTGATTATCAGTTGGGCGGAACAGAATAATCTTCCTATTGGCAGGGAGCGGAGTATATAGTGGGGACAGCTGAATCGATCACAGCGCTCGATATGGTCAAATTATCGTTAAATCATGCTTTTATCATAAATAAACACGTTAACATTAAATAAAAAATGATCCATAATAGTTGTTGTGTTGTTGATTGCAAAAATACAGCTAGAAACAGTAAATGTAAATTTTACACATTTCCAGTGGCCAAGTGGAAATAAATGGATGGAAGAAATAAATGGATAAATGATGTTAAAAGAAAAAACAAAGTAGTGTGTAATATTATTCAGTAACAATGCAACTAGGGTAATGTATGTTCAAATTACGATTCGCAATTACATTGCCATTAATTTTTCATTTCATTTCTGAAAATCATATTAACAATCAACACTTTTGAAATTTTCATTATTGCAGTTGTCATGTACTAAATTTGTTTACATTTCACAGGTTAACCCCATGGGATTCTAAAACTCCTTTTAGTTATTTATAAACATATTTACAAGCTTTTATTTAACTTGCAATGTATGTATGTTTGTATGTTCGGGTGAAATCTTACAACTCAATTTTAAGGCACTTGATCTCAACCAACTGAGCTGAAATTTTGTATACACGTTGAGTTTGGATGACAATGCATGATTAACTATGTGACGTCATTCTAAATCCAACAAGGCGGTGGACCAATTATTCTTAATGCAAAACGAAATGGCGGATAATTTTCTTTTATTCGTTCCTACAATATGGGTACCAAATGAAAGATTGTCAAGAATAATTAAAAATGAAATTAAGTTTAAAAAATTCTTTAAAAAACCTTTTATTTGAATGCGCTAAATAGAAAAAAATTAACTTTCACACTAAATCTTTTACTGTTAACTTATAACGTCATTTCAAATTTAACACATTTGACACAATTTATATGTTATGCCTACCTGTTAATATTTCAAACTGATAAAGTAAATACGAGTACTTATATCTCGCGACAAGCTTTTATATTATAACATATAAATTGTGTCAAATGTGTTAAATTTGAAATGACGTTATGAATTAACGGAAAAGTTTTAGTGCAAAAGTTTATTTTTTTCTTTTAGCGCATTTAAATAAAAGCTTGTTTTCAGAGAATTTTTTCCTTAATTCTTTATACAAACTTTTTCCATCGTAATGAGTTTTTCAATTTAAAAACACGATCACAGATTTTTATAACACATATTTATTTTTAAATTCATTTTTTGAAACAATTCACTGTTATTTATATCTTTCACATGTCATACCATTGCCGAGCATGATTTTACGCTACCATCAGATGTCGCTTTCGTCGTGCTCCCTGCGAATAGAAGACGTATTGCTCCTGAAAATTCTCAAGGAAAAATTAGTTCAGATGGTAGCATCGAGAAAGGTTCAGAGTAAAATTGATGGATATTTAAACGTCATAAGGAATAGCATGTTGATTATGTACAATAGCTTATTTTCAAATTCTATATTTTCTATGAGGAAAGATTATAATGAATGGAAATTCTATAATTTGATTGTTTTATAATAAAAACAATTTTTCGTTTAACTTTTCGATATTTTTATAATAAACTCGGCTTTAACAGATTTTAGGTTCTTTCTATTTTGAAAAATGAAACAAATTCAAGTCACTTCAGAAATTCCGGCATTTCGATAGTCCGGGCATGCGCCGGAACGATATCTGCTTGGATTAGTGAAGTTCTACTGTAGCAGCAGAGGTTAGCTGTTCCAGCCCTAATGAATCTCCAAAGACCATTTTGTAAACCTCAACATGCTTTAATTTAAAATCTCTTTTCAGCGACATGGTTTCACTGTTCTTCATTTCGAAATTTGATGCTTTGAACTTGCATTGATTACATTTCCCAATGTGGGAAAATGTAATGATTGATTACATTTTGTTATGTTTACATGTTAACTTTGATTTCCGCGTCATGTCTAACATTAAAATCATCAGTCACTTTTATAGTTTTCTTGATTCACTTATTTTTCTTTGGTATCAGTCCTCTATCTGTTGAGACTATATCAGTATCGGAATGCGATGAGAAAAATACTAAGTTTATTTCTACACGATTTTCAACACTAAACGTGTATTTTTTTATAATGATAATGACATAACAGTAACACTATATTCGCAAGAAATGGTGAGAGAAGCGGAAAGTATTTTTTTATTTACGAGTTTCGTAGTTCCTGGACTCCCCCAACTCTCTGTTGTCAGGAATCACCTTTCAATCTCGATTCTCGAAGATTTTCTCATTTTCCGATAGGGTTCCGCTGAATATCGCCAAATGTAATAAAACTTAATCGATAGACTCACATTTCTGACCGCTAGGTGACGACAATACATAAACACCTCAAAAAAGTCTAGGGAACACTTCTGAATATCGATATATCGTTTCCAGAACGATCAATACGGATGATTTTTTTAAAGAAATGAACACCTGCATCAATTTCTCACCAAATTATGTAGAGTGCCGCAACAGATTTCAGTTTTTTTTTATAAAAAACTAAAAATGCAGCAGATGCGACGCTGCTTTATAATCATTTCATGTATTCAGTGTTTGAAATCAGTTAGTTGGCACTTTGTTTCTGTTGTAAGCACAAATAAAAGATTCAAGTTATGTGATTCGACCATGGAAAGACGATATTTGACTAGAGAAGAGATGTTACGAGCCGTTGGCATGCTCCAAGCTGAGAGCTCACAACGGAAAGTATCCAGGGTTCTGGAAAGTAGCCTTAGTGTCATAAACCGTTTATGGTCGCGTTTCAATCAAACAGGTAGCGTAGAAGAACGCCATACAGGTCGTTTCAGGATTACTACAGTGGCCCAAGACCGATTTTTGGTTTTCCAAGCCAGAAGAGATCGTACTACCACAGCATCTCAATTAGCTCAAGAGCTATCACGAGTTCATAATGTACAAATTTCCGATCAAACTGTGAGAAATCGACTGCACGAAGGTCAACTCCACTCCAGACGTCCCTTAAGAGTTCCACAACTGACCCATGGAAATCGCGCTGCTCGTTCAGCTTGGTGCCAAGAACACGTAAACTGGAATCAAGAGAGGTGGGCCACAGTTCTCTTCAGTGATAAATATGAATTTAGTTATTATCCCGATTCGGGAAGAATTCCAATATGGAGGGAACCTGTAATGCAAAACCATCTCCAGCATGCTCGAGAAGTTGTTAGACAGGGAGGCGGATCAGTGATGTTTTGGGAAGGTATACGCCTTGGTGGAAGAACTGACCTCGTTTTCATACAGAACAACCTCACGAGAAATTCTTACGCAAATGAGATAGTTTTACCTGTAGTGGTACCGTATCTCCAAACAATGGGTCAAAATCTATTCTTCCAACAAGATAATGCCCCTCCTCATCGTGCAAGAGTTGTCTTGAACGTTCGTGAAGAGAATGATATCGATCTTCTACCGTGGCCATCCTGCTCCCCAGATCTGAATCCCATCGAGCATGTGTGGGACACCCTAAAAGAAATCTCTGGCGTCAAAACGTCTTCCATCATGAACAGGAGCTTCGGTTAGCAGTTCAGGGGGCTTGGAATGACTTAGGCCAAAATGTAATAGACAATTTAATATTAAGCATGCCGCGACGATGCCAAAGTGTCATTAATAACAGAGGTGGAACTTCTGCGTACTGAAAAATATAAGTGCTTCCATATCGTTTCGAAAATATTAGTTCAGGATTTTTTTTGTGTTTTAACAAATTTCGTCATTTTCAAATTTCAACTTTTTTCATAACAGGTGCTTTGGAGAAATCAAATATTATTTTGTTTTCTTGAGAAAACATTATATACAATACATACTTACAAAAACCGAAAGATTTCTATAAATTCGAATCATCAAATTCATATTTTAAAGATATTGGTAAGTGTTCCTAGACTTTTTTGAGGTGTTTGAATTGCTTTCAGTAGGCGACATCAATATTTTGTTGAGTATTGTTGAGTACAAAGATTTTTTAAGTTTCAGAAATGATTGCTGGTTGATTTCTTCCCTTTTTCCTTCAAATTAATCAAATTCCCTGGCAGAGCTACTACTTGTTGCGCAGAGTTGTTAAGCCTTTCTAAGTAAGTTTCAATTTTTGTTTCCTTCAAATTCTTCTCTTCTTAGCTCCGATTGAAAACTGTAGATTCATATATAAGTTAAATTCGAGAAATATGCATAAAAATTTCACTGTGATCGTTGCATAATAAATAATTTCTTATGTTGTTAATTTTGCACTCAATTCGTTTATACTAGACAGATTTTGTGTTTCATATACAGGGTAGCTGTGAATTGCGTGTACAACGTTATACCACAGATTCTGCAGCTCGAAATGAGTCGATTTAGGCCAACTTACCTATACGAAAAGTTTCTTCGTTTGGCTGCTAGAGGTCGCTAAATCCAAAGATTTTTTTCCTATTTTTCAAATAATTCGAGAACAACTCGATCGATAGAAACCATATTCGGTATGCGTAATCGGGTGCGTTATTCACGTTTTTTATTGATCCACTCAATGATCTTGACGTTTTACAAGTGTCCCTTAAAACTCGAACGTGTTTTTAATCAACCATAATTTTTCAATTGTCTCCGTTTGAGCAAAACTGTTTTAGACAGTGAGTAGCTAGACTAATTATCAAACTTTTTTGTCTCTTGAGAAATTTTGATATGATGAGCGGTTCAATCACAAAAATCAGTTTTTTAAT
Organism: Cryptolaemus montrouzieri; assembly: GCA_013387265.2. NCBI lineage: Eukaryota > Metazoa > Arthropoda > Insecta > Coleoptera > Coccinellidae > Cryptolaemus > Cryptolaemus montrouzieri. The sequence continues at coordinate 65,263,069 of JABFTP020000001.1, read as the reverse complement.
TTTATGATTTCATTTCTTCAACCACCTAGCAAGTCAAAAAATATCACATTTTACCATGTTGGCTTTGGATTTGTTTCTGTGGTCTGGCAGATTGTCATTTTATTAGGCTTGACAACCTATTGTTGACGCAAACGTGTTTCTTAAGTTCTTGACTGGGTATTTCGTTGATTTTTTCATCACTATTAGGCACGGAGATGTACAGTAACTCTGAAATGGTTGATATGGTTATGGTGTACGGATTTTGTCAAGGAATGGACGTGAAAGCACGAGAGTATATGCTGAAACATTTCCGGATCGCATAGTGCTGAACCACCAAACGTTTGGAAATCTGGAACCAAATCATCTTTATGAAACGCAAAAATTTGGTTTTAATTGTATTTTAAAACGCAGAAAAAGTTTGGTTTTAAGCTCTCTAGCTAGTTATATCAACAACAGTTCAAAACAGTTTTTCCCGCAATGAGTGGGTAGATTTTTTGGTGTAGTTAAAAGCTTTTATCATTCGAACAAATTTTCATCAAAAAAGCTAACGGTAACCGCCCTTACATAGCGGTTAACATTTTGAATCGAGAGATTTGTGGCTTAATGGATTCTAGGCAAACGTCTCTATCGTAAGCAGTTGTGAGATACCTATTTTGAAGATTTTAAATATTGAAATTCAACCATCGGCATTTCAACATATCGCAATAGCGGACAGCGCAAAAACCTATTGTATTGTGAGTAGTGGACTGACCTGTTTGTATCAACGGTACCTGCAAAATTCTAGAAGCCTTAGTTGTCCCAACTGTTTCGCAACCCTACATTTTTGGAAGCGAATTTTGTAATCTTTTTCTTTTTCAGATTAATTTCAGAAATGAGGAATGGTTCATTCACTGTGGTGACAACATATTGAATGGATCAGTTAAATCTCCTGAGATACCACGGTTTGTCTAATCTCACTACCTCTCAACAGGCTATTGTTTCCATCGATCCTTTCAATGTATCGATGGAAATAAGGATTTAGGTAGAACCTCCAAATTATTCATGACTATTGATACAGGAGACGCACCCCCAATGAAACCACGACAGTATTCCATGCCACCATATTTAATGAGTATTTTGAAGAAACAAGTAGACGAAATATTAGCACAAGAAATTATCGAAGGGACAAACAGACCACGGAGGTCTCCAGTTATATTGGTGAAAAAAAATAATGGCGATTACAGATTCTGTTTCGATGGTCGTAAGTTAAAATCAGTTACGAAGTATGATTCTTATCCTCTGTCACGTTTGGAAAGAATCCTCAGTATGATCAGGAACGCAAAGTATCTCTCCTCAGTTGATTTAAAGAGCTCATTTTGGCAAATTCCACTTGATTTAAAATCAAAGGAGAAAACCACGTTTGGCGTCGAGGGCAGATTACTGTATCAATTTCTAGTAGTGCCCTTTGGCTGTTGTACAACGCGCAGATGCTATAACGCCTTATGGACGCAATATTTGGACCTTTTGAACCTTAGATTTTTGTTTGCCCAGGCGATATTATTATAGTTTCAGATACTTTCGAAAGACAATCTTACCATCAATTTGTCGAAATCAAAATTCTTTCGGGAATCTCTTAAATATTCAGGACATATCGTAGATGGTGAAGGCTTACGGACTGATCAGATGAGATCTCTGCTATGTTGAATTATACTCGTTCTTCGAACCATACTGAAGTCAAAAGATTCATCGGTCTCTGCTCTTAGCACAGACGTTTTGTGAAAGATTTCTCGACTCTAATTTCACCATTGAATGATCTCCTTAAAGGAAGAAAGAAAAACCAGAGCACCAGTTGGTCTGAAAAGGCCGAGGAATCCTTTACCAAAATCAAAAGTGCTCTCGTGGAAGCACCTATTCTCAGTAATCCCGCCTATAGTAAAGAGTTTACTCTCCAATGTGACGCATCCAATGTAGGGCTGGAGGTGGTTTTAACGCATAGTATTGACAGTCAAGAAGAAGTAACCGCTTTTGCTAGTCAAAGCCTAACAAAATCTGAAAGGAATCGGTCCATAACTGAACGCGAAAATTCTAGCAATTCTTTTTGGAATAGAACGGTTTCGCTGCTATATTGAAACAATACCACATACAGTCAAGAGTATACCTTATGTCTGATCTCATCTTTGGCAAGTAGTACAATTCTTGAACACGAAAAAGGGTCTTACGGAAACCTGAGTTAGAATATGTAGGAGGGCAGCAAAAAGACTAAAATATTTCTTTGCGTTGATTTTTTTTTAGGATTAATAGTTTCCAATCACTACTATTAATTACGTGGAGTTTCGGAGGTGCAAACTTATAGAGAAGATCATTCTCTAGCTTCCACTGTGGATACTTACTAGGATGTTTTCTGACTTTCTCAACTCTGACTACCATTTGTCGGATATGCTCAGGAACGCAAAGTATCTCTCCTCAGTTGATTTAAAGAGCTCATTTCGGCAAATTCCACTTGATTTAAAATCAAAGGAGAAAACCACGTTTGGCGTCGAGGGCAGATTACTGTATTAATTTCAAGTAGTGCCCTTTGGCTGTTGTACAACGCGCAGATGCTATAACGCCTTATGGACGCAATATTTGGACCTTTTCAACCTTATATTTTTGTTTGCCCAGGCGATATTATTATAGTTTCAGATACTTTCAAAAGACAATCTTACCATCAATTTGTCGAAATGAAAATTCTTTCGGGAATCTCTTGAATATTTGGGACATATCGTAGAAGGTGAAGGCTTACGGACTGATCAGATAAGATCTCTGCAATGTTGAATTATACTCGTTCTTCGAACTATACTGAAGTCAAAGGATTCATCGGTCTCTGCTCTTAGTACAGACGTTTTGTGAAAGATTTCTTGACTCTAATTTCACCATTGAATGATCTCCTCAAAGGAAGAAAGAAAAACCAGAGCATCAGTTGGTCTGAAAAGGCCGAGGAATCCTTTACCAAAATCAAAAGTGCCCTCGTGGAAGCACCTATTCTCAGTAATCTAGCCTATAGTAAAGAGTTTACTCTCCAATGTGACGCATCCAATGTAGGGATGGGGGTGGCTTTAACGCATATTATTGACAGTCAAGAAGGAGTAATCGCTTTTGCTAGTCGAAGCCTAACAAAATCTGAAGGGAATCGGTCCGTAACTGAACGCGAAATTCAAGCAATTCTTTTTGGAATAGAACGGTTTCGCTGCTATAGTGAAACAATACCACATATAGTCACGAGTATACTTCGTTATGTCTGATCCCATCTTTGGCCAGTAGTACAATTCCTGAACACGAAAAAGGGTCTTACGGAAACCTAAGTGAGAATATGTCGGAGGGCAGTGAAAAGACGGAAATAATTCTTTTCTTTGATTTTTTTTAGGATTAATAGTTTCCAATCACTACCATTAATTACTTGGAGTTTCGGAGGTGCAAACTTATAGGGAAGATCATTCTCTAGCTTCCACTGTGGATACTTACTAGGATGTTTTCTGACTTTCTCAACTCTGAGTACCATTTGTCGGAAATGTATAGGAAGGCAAAGTATCTCTCCTCAGTTGATTTAAAGAACTCATTTCGGCAAATTCCACTTGATTTAAAATCAAAGGAGAAAACCACGTTTGGCGTCGAGGGCAAATTACTGTATCAATTTTTAGTAGTGCCCTTTGGCTGTTGTACAACGTGCAGATGCTATAACGCCTTATGAACGCAATATTTGGACCTTTTGAACCTTATATTTTTGTTTGCCCAGGCGATATTATTATAGTTGCAGATACTTTCGAAAGACAATGTTACCATCAATTTGTCGAAATGAAAATTCATTCGGGAATCTCTTAAATATTTAGGACATATCGTAGATGGTGAAGGCTTACTGACTGACCAGGTAAGATCTCTGCCATGTTGAATTATACTCGTTCTTCGAACTATACTGCAGTCAAAAGATTCATCGGTCTCTGCTCTTAGTACAGACGTTTTGTGAAAGATTTCTCGATTCTAATTTCACCATTGAATGATCGAATGGTCTCCTCAAACGAAGAAAGAAAAACCAGAGCATCAGTTGGTCTGAAAAGGCCGAGGAATCCTTTACCAAAATCAAAAGTGCCCTCGTGGAAGCACCTGTTCTCAGTAATCCCGCCTATAGTAAAGAGTTTACTCTCCAATGTGACCCATCAAATGTAGGGCTGGAGGTGGTTTTAACGCATAGTATTGACAGTCAAGAAGGAGTAATCGCTTTTGCCTGTCGAAGTCTAACAAAATCTGAAAGGAATCGGTCCGTAACTGAACGCGAAATTCTAGCAATTCTTTTTGGAATAGAACGGTTTCGCTGCTATATTGAAAGAACACCACATACAGTCAAGAGTATACCTTATGTCTGATCTCATCTTTGGCCAGTAGTACAATTCCTGAACACGAAAAAGGGTCTTACGGAAACCTAAGTGAGAATATGTCGGGGGGGCAGTGAAAAGACTGAAATAATTCTTTCCTTTTATTTTTTTTAGGATTAATAGTTTCCAATCACTACCATTAATTACGTGGACTTTCGGAGGTGCAAACTTATAGAGAAGATCATTCTCTAGCTTCCACTGTGGGTACTTACTAGGATGTTTTCTGACTTCCTCAACTCTGAGTACCATTTGTCGCAATCTGGTGAAAAAAAAAGTGCATCCGGTACAACATTGTGTTCACCCGATCGGTGAATTGAAGTGAAATTATAAAATTGTAATTTTATTGCCTACCGAGCAAGTTTTCCCATTGGATCTTTCAGATCTCGCAACCATTTACGAGCCACATGGTCACTTACGACAAAAAAATTAGAAGCTTCAAGATAGCAGCGGAACCGTTCTATTCCGAAAAGAATTGCTTAAATTCGAGTTCAGTTACGGATCAACTCCTCTCAGATTTTGTTAGGTTAGATTTATGAGTAAAGAGATACCGCTCCAAGAAAATTTACCAACAGACGAAGATCTGAGAAATCTACTATCTACACAGATACATCTGAAAAAGAAGAGTTAAGAAAAGAACATGAAAACCGATTGAAACTAAGCAAGTTAAGAAAATATTAAATCAAAGAAATAGCAGGAACAAAACGAAAACTAATAGGCAACATGAATCTGTTTCATTGTCAGAAGGAGAGTCTACTGCATTGTTTAGTATGTCAACATATTCCGAGAGCAGATCGAGGGAACAGTTGATACAATGCTCACAATGTAAAATGAGGATGCATTAAGAGTGTACACAAGGTAATCTTAGTTATATTATATATTCCTATAATAGTGATACCGATTGATGTCTCAACCACCTGAGTATTTTTTAATATTAATTTTCGTAGAAATAATAAATATTTAGTTAGTGCTAATTTTTTTTGATCTGATTAATTTAATCGCCTTGAAGAAAAAGGATTATTGTTTTGTTTATTTTGTATTGTTTTTCGTATTCAACATCTGATGGTCGATATTAATAGTTCCCTAATCTAACCCTTTATAGGCTGAATGAAAATATCTTCCGATTGTAAGACTCCGATTTTAATGGAAAATTAATTATGATATTCAGCTGTGCCATTAATAATAATAAAATGTTTTTGTTCATTAATAAAACATGTTCAGTCAATGTATTTTTTATTATTTCCATGTGTCAACTGATCTCAAGTACTGTTTCATTTAATTTTGGCATAGGGACGGTTAAAACAAATTCCATTTTTTCAATTTTGATTTTACGTATAAAATATAATACAGCTATCTCATATAGTACTGCACAGTAGTAGAAAGATATACAAGATGTTACATAATAGTATGTCACAACTTGAAGGGTAAATCTATGTGCAATTTCAAGAAAAAAAGTTTATATAAACATAGGTCCGCAAAAGCTTCGTAACGGAGCTACAGGGTGTTGAAATTTCCAGAACAAAATGGTTTTTTCTTCAAAACTCTTGCAGTTTCTGAGATATTCAGCCCAAATTTGGAATGCAAGCTATTTTTCACAGCCTTCATCATAGCATCTAACCTAACCTCGATATTAACTGAAATTCACAAGGTATTTCCTTTTCCAAAGCCATCTCTCCTTTTGCCATTGCAAACTTTTTCGCAGTACGCCACTGATCAGCGTACAATCAATTGTCGTCATCTTCGTTCAATTTAGAAACTTTTTGACACTTGAAATATCTTCAACCGTTTTCGAGTGAAAAATCATTGAATTTGAATTATTTGAACTGTATGTTATTCGCTAAATAAAAAAAATAATAGAAATACTCGATAGGTATGCCCAAAATTTGCTTTTATTTTAATAGCTCGTCTTCTGAGACTCAACTTATACTTATTCAATATCAAACTAAAAAAACAGCAATTAAAAACTAAATAAATTGCTGGAAGTGTCCTGCAACTGCAAGAATACAGGCCTCTGTCCTTCTTCGCATATTATCACGCACTCTTTGAAATACTCCTGGTGTATTTCTCATCGTGTCACAAGAGGTTATTATTCGATTTCACAATTCTTCTGCAGTATTCACTGGAGTGGTATAAACTAATCCACATAAGAAAAAGTATAAACTATTTAAGTCTGGGGACCTAGGAGGCCATGATTCTGGCCCACCCCGACCTATCCATCGTTTTTTGAATCTATTATTCAAGATTTCCCCAGCTTCTCCACTAATATATCCTGGTGCCCCGTCATGCATGAACCACATTATGTTTCACACCAAAAGTGTCACATCCTCGAGCAATAAAGGTAACTCCTCCTAAAAAATTTACCAATAAGCGGGACCGTTTAGTCTGTTAGGCAAAAAAAAATGGCCCAACCAAATAATTTCCAATTATTCCGACCCAGACATTTAGTGAGAATTGTTCTTGATGATGAGATTCTTCAATAATGATTATTGTGAAAATTTATGATAGTAGTTCTCGAAAAGTTAGCTTCGTCTGTGAACATTATTTCACTATCAAAATGAGCATTTTCTCTAATTTTATCTGAGAACCATCGGCAGAAATTCAGCCTTGAAGGAAAATCTCGAGGAAGTAGAGTCATTGAGAATCCTCCAAACTAGAACATGTGAAATATTCAACTGATTCCTAATTTTTCTTGTACTCACACGAGGATTCAAATCAATACAATTCGAAACTGATTCCTCAATATCTGGAGTTCTAATAGTTTGAGTTGCACCTTTTAAATGATTATTTGCAGTTGAAGTACCAGTTTCCCTCAACCTTCTGTGGATATTTGAAAATGTTCGCGTGTGTGGTGTTACTGGATTTGGAAAGCGCACATGATATAATCGCCTAGCTTCTGTTTCCGTCAGCCAGACCGTACATGTAATGGATATCAGCCAATTCGGCGTTAGTAAAATTAGCCATTTTTTCTTACAGCAATAACTTCAAAAGTTCTAAAACTAATCGACAATTTAATAAACAATTCGAGCAGACACTGCTTCAACTTTAGCAACTGTTAAAATAAATACATAAATGAAAAATATCAAAGACTACTAGTCACTTTTTTTAATTAGAAGTGCTTTCAATTCAGCGAATGCATACAATCGTTTAATGATTTTTGCTCGAGAACGGTCGGAGATACGAAAAAATTACTAGTGTCAAAAAAGTTTCCAAATTGAACGAAGATGACGAACATTGATTGAACGCTGATCAGTGGCGTACTGCAAAAAAGTTTGAAAGGGTAAAAGAAGACATGCTTAGTTTGTAAACACATTGTAGATTCTAGTTAAAATTTAGGACGGGTAATGATGGAGGCTGCAAAAAATAGCTTGCATTCCAAATTTGGGCTGAATATCTCGAAAACTGCAGGAGTTTTGAAGAAAAAAACAATTTTTCCGGAAATTTCAACACCCTGTATCTCCGTAACGAAGCTTTTGCGGACCTATGTATATATAAACTTTTTTTCTTAAAATTGCACGTAGATTTACCTCCTCAAGTTGTGACATACTATTATGTAACATTCTGTGTTTGTATTTAATATATTTTTGTCATCGCCTACTTAATTAATTTCCATACTATGAACGATAAAAGCTAAAATGTTCCAACCGTACCCAGTCTAACCTAACCTAACTTGAAAAACCCGATAGAAAAATTCAAATAAATAAAATTGCGTCATTTTTCATAAAATTTTTATTTCTGTTACATCAATATTTCCACATGAAATGTGAAAGATTAGGATTCTGAAACTTCAGTCTTCAAGGAATATTTAAATTTATGGATTTGTGGAGATATCAATTTTTGTTTTTTCTGATTTACAATAAGAAAGTCTACCATGATGAAAGACCAAGATAGCCAAAATGTTCTGATACTACATGTATAGGTTTGGTTTAGAATTTAACCTAACCTATCATATCTCATTTTATGGGGACGAGAACCTAAAGAAAAAAACTTATCAACGAGAAAACACAGAAGCTTTTTCATTTGATGACTACGTATTTGATTTTACTATTTGATTGATAAAATATCCACCCATGTCGCTAAAAATGATTATCCCAGTTTTCAATTCAGAATTATTACCTGGGGGTTTCAAACATCCTCATTTTCACTAGCACAAAATTCGGTTTTATTTCTAGTATTGAAGCGTTAACTCAGTTCGAGTATAAGGAACTCTGAATGGACCAGGTGTAAAATCTCACACATTCATCCCTCATCAAGGGAAAATTATATGTTATTTCAGAGGTGTTCAGGCGGAGCCTGTACTGGCTAGAAAGGCGTGGTCAGCTTAAGCATCGCCCTCAATATACACGTGCTTATCTCTCACAAACATACAGTGCTTATCACTATGGAAGGAAAACTTTTACGATGTGGGTATGTATATACAATGCTGCTTAATTGTCACTGGTTTATAAATCTAACAGGCACAGGAAGACATAACAGTCCTTAAAGTGTTGCTTATTTTGCTATATACTGAATGGATATTTCAGAATGTAACTCGTTGAAGAAATAATATTCTTTCAGTACAATTATGGGCAGACATAAATTGATTGTGTGAATTTACAATATATTTGAGATTGTCTGAGGATTCTACAATGAATTTCGAGATAGGTAGATACAATTAGGAACGAAATTTGGCATCTACTACATTGCGGAAAGAAATTAGTGCTCAATTTCAATAGAGTTAAGGCTCCTCATTAAGGCTTCCTACATTCAGGTTTCACTATTCTCGCGGATTTGCTGATAAAAAAAATGCGGGCCAATTTCTATTTTCGCGGCTAAAGATTTCTTTATTCGCGAATCTAATCGGTACCGTACTTTGCACCCTAACGGGTTACTTTACGCCATTGGCGAAAAAAATTTCAGTTAACTATTCTCACTCATTAGGCTTGGACAACACGAAATGTTTGTCGCGATTTCAAAGGTTGACTATTACCCTTCCTAAAGAGAACCATCGTTTGAATCTGACCCCTACCCCCTTGCAATCCATGAGCAGGTGCAAAAGTTGTGCACCAAATTCCAGACGATTTGGCGCTCTGAAAATTTGCCGAGTTTGGAAGAAACTATCAGCAGTTTAAAAGTAGCTTCTTTACCAGTTGCCTCCCAAATTTCTTGTGCACCTTCTGCACAGGTAATGCTTTTGAAAAATTCATTACAAGTTTTTCATTTTCATTTCTTGACATACCAGTCCTTGGCGAGTGGTGAGTTTCCTAGTAGTTGGAAGAATGCAACTGTAGTTCCGATCCTTAAAAGTGGTTCAAAGTCTGACGTTAAAAATTACCGACCAATATCCAAATTATCATTAATTCCCAATACTCATTATACCTAAACAACATGATTTCTTGAAAGGGAAGTCTGTTGAAACGAACATGTCTATCTAACCTACACGACGATTTGGACAATCAGGCGCAGACAGATGCCGTTTACTCTGATCTATGCAAAGCATTTGATAAAACAAGCCATAATATTCACGTACAGCGTCTTGCAGAGGTCTGCAGTCTTCTGCAGTAGTTCGATTCCTACCTGAGGAATCAATCCCAATTCATATTAATCGAGGGATTCGAATCTGAGAGTTATATTTTTCGTCTGGAGTATCCCAGGGGCACCACTTTGGAACCCTGCTGTTCTTAATATATATAAACCCGATCAAGGAATGTTTTAAGTTTTCGAGGTTTTTAAAGTTCGCAGATGACCTAAAAGTCTTCCTACGGACAAATTCTCTGACCGATTGTGAGAACCTTCAATCTGATCTGGGTCGTTTTTTCCAGTTCTGTCAACAAAATGGTCTATTTTTAAATACAACTGAGTGCTTCTCTATTGCATTCACTCGAAAGAAATCAAATATCGAATTCACCTACTCCCTTGGTGGCGTTAATCTTCATCTCGTTGAGCGCGCAAAGGATTTGGGTGTTTTTTTGGATTCCAAATTAATACTTCAACAGCAGCATATAGAATGTTAGGATTCATAATGAGGAGAACTAAATAATTTACAAACGCGTAGACAGTTATTGTTTTCTACTATGCATTTGTGTTTAGTAGGCTGACTTTCGCTAGGGTGGTTTGGTGCCAGTATGGGACTCTCTTTTCAAAATAGATTTTTGTACCGTGTATTGGAGGGAAAAAGAGATAATAGCCATTCATTAAATAGAGATTTTCATGATTATCCTACCACGAGAGGCTGTGTCATATGAGGAGACTTTCTACGCCTGGAATCGAGTAGGTTTAGTAGAAACTATTATAATAAGATATTTCTTAACAAGTTGCCGGTGACTATAAGATCACTTTCATTCGATAATTTCAAGAAAACCTCGAAGAAATATTTGCTTATGAACCCCCTTTACTCCACTGTTGAATTTTTAAATTGCTTACAGTAAACTCTTTTGAGTTGTAATTTTTAATTGTATTTGTGTTGCCTATACGTTTCTTATTTTTACACTAATTATTTGTAGCTTATGACATGTGCAAACTACTTTGTGAAACCAGTGCAAGCACGCAATAAATCTATTCTATTCTATTCTATTCTATTCTAAATGGTAACTCCTCCTGAATCGCTCTCCTCTACTCACTCACCGTTACGTGAACTACCAGTTCCAAAAACTCCTTTCCATTCCATTCGTCGAATGTACTAATAAAAAGTAAGATAGAAGTTATCACTATTTCGCCTAAAATATGTTGTTCAATGATATCGCCGCTGCATTGATTGGGCTTATCCTTTGACAGAAGCCGCCTTCGCCACGGTCGTTGTTTTTAGGAATGTACACAAACAAAATGTAAAGTAAAGCGTCCTGATTACTCAATGCATTAAGTGTATTGTTAAATGCCACTTATTAGACGTTCCGCTTTGCGTTTTTTATTGTTTCATTTTTCCATTTGTTACAAAAATTATGATCGAGTAATACGTCCCTACCGTTGTCTTCCTTGTTTATAATGTCGCCTGGAAAAATTAAAAAATGAGTTTCGATACGAAAAAGTCAGTGTTATCGCTTAGAATAAAAACAGAAATGCTTGATCGTTTACGCTTTAGAGAGTCGTTTGCATCCATATCACGCTGATTCAATGTTAACGAATCTACTGTATGATGGGTAAAATAATCCGCAGATACAATAACGTCCTTAGTTTCTACTTCACTGTCAGAGAAACTTGTTCGTGATTCAGCAATAAAAAAAATTGAAGTGGTTTCATTATAGATAGAAAACAGGAACCAAAAGAGAGTGCCTCTGAGTGGTCCAATTATCCGGAAGAAGGTAACGTGTCTTTACTCACATTTTAAAGAACCTGGTAGTAGTTGTGCAAGTGGAGGATTTCAAGTATCGAAAGATTGTTTCAATAAATTTAAGGTGCAACAATCAATGCATATTATTGTAATCCTTGGAGAAGCTGCATCTGCAGACTCTGCTGCAGCAGAAAGATACTCTGAAAAATTTGCAAACCTAGTAAGTGATAGAGGATACAAACCTGAGCAAGTATTCAGACAAAACTGCACTGTTTTGGAAAAAAATGCCCTTGGATTTAAGGCAGCAAAGGATAGAGTTACAATGCTGCTATGTTCTGATGCATCTGGAGATTGTATCATTAAACCACTGATGCTTTACAGATCGTTAAATCATTGTGCTCAAATAAATCAGAACAAGCACGACCTGACAGTATTCTGGGGAGATGTGCCGTTGGTTATAAAAAATACTGCAAGATTGGTTCGACTTCCTCTTTTGTCCGCCATTAAAAAAAAAGCTCCGAAAAAGGCGAAGATTTCATTTTTATTGGTGAATTTAAAATCTCTCTCTCGACTCTCTGGATTTTCATTTCTCTTTTTCTGTATGCAAATGTTTGTATTCTGTGCGATATCTTCGATGATGTCCAGAGACAAGATTAGAAGAAACATTCAAGCTCGGACTCACATTGGCGAGTGGCCCCTTTGGGTCCAGGAAAATTTTTGATAATGTTTTTGACCTTGTTTGGAAAGTATGTGCCATAGGTTCATTTACCCATATTATTGCATTATCTTTCCCAATATGAATCTGAAAGTTTTCACCTAACTCGAGGTCACCTTCTACATCTGCTCCTTCAAATTGTTGTTCCGAATCACTGTCATGATTATCATTCTCAATCCTTTCTTCCTTGTAGTCCGAGTCATCTGCGTCTTCACTTATGTCTTCATCCTCATGTTGCATTGAATCTTCGTCCTCTAATTCTTGCAGTATTCGACGGATGTCTACCGGTCTATGGTAACTTTGTTCCCTAAAAACCCAAAAGGGACAAATTCATGAATAATTGAAAACTTGGAAATAAAACAGAGAGAAAAGAAACAAAAAAAAGGGAGGTACACCCCGAAAAAAATTATGTAATTGCATTTAGTTGTTGGGGGGAGGGGGTGGAAACAAACCTATATTCAAAAGTACAATATACATACATGAAAGTAATGTGAAATAATTAATAAAACAAAACAATTCCAAAGTATCTCTTGCAGGTCATCTCGTGTCGCGTGTAATTAGAGAGTACCAGCGGTGGCCTTGTGCAGCCTTATCACCATGAAAGTCTGGACGTGCGGGTCACTCGATTGAAGTGATTTCGTGGTCTTGAAGGTAGTTTCTTACGATATAATCTTGTTGAGGTTTGGCGTTATCATGCTTAAACAAACAGTTTGTATCCATGTTTGCCGTGAATACTACAACATATTCTTCTAAAATGTCTGTAACGTACTTCTGGGTATACAGGGTTCTATTATTTACGATGACCAGGTCAGTGCGGGAGTTCAAAGAAATTTCCCAGCACACTATTATTGCACTTCTAACGAAAGCATAGGTATGTAATGAAGAATTTCGATCGCAATGGAAAAGACAAAATCTCGACTCATCTGTGAACGAAACTCTCCCTCACTCAGCTTTCAACCTTTTAACACATTCCCTGGTAGAAATCGGGTTCTTCGATGTGCTGCACTTAGAGCTGCAACACGAATCGTCAAACCAAATCCTCTGAGTCGTTGTCGTATCATTTCAGTGCTAACTTGCACTCCACTGTTCTGTCGAAGTTTTATTTGAAGGTACCTGGCAGTAGAGAATCGTTGTCTCAACGAGGAAATTTTTAAATAACCGTAATGATTCTCGTTGTTGCCCACGTCACGTTTCATGACTACCTGTACCGAATGATTCTGGAAACAGATGAGCATTTATCCAATTTTTGTGTAAGGTCATCTAACACCACTGCTTCAGTACATTCTGTCGGGGTCAAATTTCGTGATTCGCGTTGCAGTTTTATCGAAAATTTAAATTTTCGAAAAGAAATGAACGTTACTCGAACATATCCGAAAAAAGGTATTAATAATTAGTTGCCTACCAAAAAAGAAATTATTAGAAATTGTGCGTTAATTTTTTTTAGTAGAATAAGTCCGGGAGAAATGCCCTTCCTTTTTTTGAAAAGTGGAATACGTACCACTAATTCATCTTATGATTGAATGAAGAATCGGATGTGAAATATTATTTATTATAACACAAAACGAAAATAAAGTATCACTTCTGGTGGAAAAAAAGTGCATAAAAAAATTGCAAGTGACCATCTCACCCAAAGTATGCGGGACAGATGCCTTGCCCCCTCGGGAGAGATGCCCACGCTCAAAACTTAATACTATATTCAAGTACATAAACTATTCAATAATGATATAATCCCAAACATATTATTTTTTCTTGCTGAACACTTTGCCACAAAGGTCTCACAGGTTTAGGTATTTACTCAACATTCGTCGTACCACTTCTTACAGTAGAGACATTGTATCCAATCATCTGTTTTTTTAGTTTCACGGTAATGCTCTCCACATCCCACACATCGCTTTCGCTATCACCGGATTCTTGAAAAAACACTTCCTCTTCGCTACTTTCAGGACTGGTTGCTGATTTCGCCAGATTTATTCCTTTCTTCTTCCTTTTTTTGACCAATGAAATTTTCTGCGTCTCAGTATTTTTATTGCTTTTGTTCTTGGCTTGCAGCTTTGCCTTTTTTTCTGAAAGGTTTTCTTGCGATGTTAAAATAGTGGCTACAGTCTTTGCACGTTTTCGGGTACTCATAACATTGGCATTTGGAATAGGACATAGACCTTGCAATAATTTACTAGGTGTTTCTTTTTTCCGTTCATTTAAATTTGTTTTACTCGAAGGATGAACAATCTCTGTGTATGAAGAATCGGCAATTACGGATGAAATCGTGTCAGAGTTTTTTGATACAAAATCGTCAGGGCGTGATGATGGCCCTGCCACAGGGTCTGAAGGATGAAAGTGAAAAGCAGAAGATCGTGAAGACGGTCCAGCAATTGGTTCAAGTGGAATTTCTCTCTCTGGTGTTGTAAGACCAGGAACAACTGTAGGCACAAACACTTCTTCTTGTTCAGGCTGTCTTCTCGCCGTCACCGTCACAGTCAGCTCATTGTTATTGCCTTCGTCGACAAGATAAGCATTGGGGTTGTACGGGTACACTCCTGTAGCTTGAAAGGAAGATATAGCATTAGAACACGTAGCTGCTTTTCCCATGACGCGGACAATAGCTCTCCAAATTGCAAATGATTTATTTTTCTTGAGGAGTTGACACGCATCTATTTATTGCATACAAAGTTCCTAGCTGCTTTCAAAGACTTGTATACACGGCGATCTAAAGGCTGCAGCATGTGTGTAGTATGACTCGTTAAACTCATCATTCTAATTCCATTCTCTTCGGCAAACTCCAAGGTTTCCACACAACTGTGATGAGAGGAATGATCGTCTAATAGAAGTAGAACTTCACCTGTGGGCTTCCTAGGAACGAATTGATATTTAAACCAGTTCAAAAGAATTTCAGAATTTATGTATGCCGATTTTGGAGACACGTATACAGTATAATCAGGGGCAAGCCATCTTCAAATTCAGCCTTCTTATTTTTACCTTCCATTATACATGTAGGAGGTAAAAAATTTTCCTCGGCATTACAACAGGCGTGTATCGTTACAGTCCCTCCTCTTTCTCCCGAAGAAATTGATTCAACTAATTTCGAGCCTGTAGTGGCAATTACATGTGGAGCATTATCATTCAGTTGTAATCCCATCTCGTCCATATTATAGATATGACCACGCTTATTTAGGAGATCGTGCTCTTGTAGAATGGAAAATAAAAGTTGAAAATACTGTTCAACCCGTTCTTTTGACATCTCCTGTAGCGAGCTGTAGACATTCCTTTTGATTTCCTCACTGAAAGTGTGGGATTTCTTCTTAAAAAAGAGCTTAACCAATCATATTCCGCTTTTTGTTTCTCGCAGTTGAACCTATGAGGGATTCTTAAAGCGACTGCAAATATGTAGACAATCTGTCTTGAGTCATCTCTTGTTGGTGCGAAGACCCTCTACTATAATTTTTGTATATGTTGTACAAGTTTTATTTCATTTTGCTTGCCCAACAGCGAGTCAGGACCTATTCCTACTTTTTCCACGTTGTTTCCAATGAGCCTCCGTCGTAAAGTCCGAGCTGGTATGTTGTAATAAATGGATGCTTGATTTATACTCTTCTGCCCTGTGTTGATTGCCTATAATGCATCTATCAGTGCTTTTTTAGTCCAATTGCTTCTTTGAGGACATTTTCTTTGATATAAAGTTGGCATTCTGCAACAAAAACATTTCATCACGTTACTCGTACAGCCATCTCTTCTTGGAATTAGTGGGACGTCTGACCCGAATGCATGGGAGAGATGCCCCAGCTCATGTCTCCGTAACTCCCGCGCCGACACTCATTATTATAGATTAGAATACACTTTTATTCATTTATTTAGCTCTACCGTTCGATATTTTGAAATAATAATGTAACAGAACAAAAAAAAATAATTTCGAATGTACTATAATTAAATCAACATAAACACCTCAAAAAAGTCTAGGGAATACTTCTGAATATCGATATATCGTATCCAGAACGGTCAATATGGATGATTTTTTTTAAGAAATGAACACCTGCATCAATTTCTCACCCAATTTTGTAGAGTGCCGCAACAGATTTCAGTTTTTCTTATAAAAAACTAAAAATGCAGCAGATGCGACGCTGCTTTATAATCATTTCATGTATTCAGTGTTTGAAATCAGTTAGTTGGCACTCTGTTTCTGTTGTAAGTATAAATAAAAGATTCAAGTTTTGTGATTCGACCATGGAAAGACAACATTTGACTAGAGAAGAGATGTTACGAGCCGTTGGCATGCTCCAAGCTGGGAGCTCACAACGGGAAGTATCCAGGGTTCTGGGAAGTAGCCAAAGTGTCATAAACCGTTTATGGTCGCGTTTCAATGAAACATGTTGCGTAGAAGAACGCCATACAGGTCGTTTCAGGATTACTACAGTCGCCCAAAACCGATTTTTGGTTTTACAAGCCAGAAGAGATCGCATTACCACAGCATCTCAATTAGCTCAAGAGCTATCACGAGCTCATAATGTACAAATTTCCTACCAAACTGTGAGAAATCAACTGCACGAAGGTCAACTCCACTCCAGATGTCCTTTAAGAGTTTCACAACTGACCCATGGAAATCGCGCTGCTCGTTTAGCTTTTTGCCAAGAACACGTAAACTGGGATCAAATGAGGTGGGCCACAGTTCTCTTCAGTGATGAATCTAGATTTAGTTATTATCCCGATCCGGGAAGAATTCGAATATGGAGGGAACCTGGAAAGCAAAACCGTCTCCAGCATGCTCGAGAAGTTGTTAGACAGGGAGGCGGATCAGTGATGTTTTGGAGAGGTATACGCCTTGGTGGAAGAACTGACCTCGTTTTCATACCGAACAACCTCACGGAAAATTCTTACGCAAATGAGATAGTTTTACCTGTAGTGGTACCGTATCTCCAAACAATGGGTCGAAATCCACTCTTCCAACAAGATAATGCCCCTCCTCATCGTACAAGAGTTGTCTTGAACGTTCTTGAAAAGAATGATATGGATCTTCTACCGTGGCCATCCTGCTCCCCAGATCTGAATCCCATCGAGCATGTGTGGGACACCTTAAAAAGAAATCTCCTGCGTCAAAACGTCTTCCATCATGAACAGGAGCTTCGATTAGCAGTTCAGGGGTTCAGGCCAAAATGTAATAGACAATTTAATATTGAGCATGCCGCGGCGATGCCAAAGTGTCATTAATAATAGAGATGGACCTTCTGGGTACTGAAAAATATAACTGCTTCCATATTGTTTCGAAAATATTAGTTCAGGATTTTTTTTGTTTTACCAAATTTCGTCATTTTCAAATTTCAATTTTTTTTTTATAATAGGTGCCTTGGAGAAGTCAAATATTATTTTGTGTTCTTGAGAATACATTATATACAATACATCCTAACAAAAACCGAAAGATTTCCATCAATTCGAATCATCAAATTCATATTTTAAAGATATTGATAATTGGGCCCTAGACTTTTTTGAGGTGTTTATCTTAAATTGAATATGTTGCAAAACTTACCTATAAAGCCATTCTCCGCCACTATGATGCACATGCTCGTTCGACGGGTGAAATACATCTGTTCTAAATCGGCAGTAACTCGATATATTTGCTAGATTCGTAACTTTGAACGTTTGCCATCTCACCCGGTAAGGCATCTCTCCCGTACTTACTGTACTTACTCACCGTCTAATTACCTACCTGCTTAGGGTTTTTCAAATTTCCTTTCAAGCCCTTGTTAGATTTTGATCAAGTGTTTATAACAACTCGATGTAAACACAAAATACGCAAATCCAAAATTCCAACAGCAAAGTTCATTAGTTATAGTAGATTTTTCTACAACACCTTACACGATCTAGAAGTAATGAAAAAAATTCTATCATAGTTCCCCATGTTATTTAAGCATCTCAAGGTGTTCCAGGTTCCCCTACTCTTCCTCGAATGAATTTATCGATAAATGTGTAGATACTTCAATTAAAGAGAATTAAATCTCGGCGAATCCGTTAATGTAACACAAAACCTTCTTAACTATCTGATACGGCAGTTATCATATCATCGTGATTCAGAAGATCGTTGTTATTTTCGCCCTTCCTCACTTATAATATGCGCATAATTTTAACACTCGAGATAACTCTACAGACGTTAAAAACTGAGTTGTTGAAAAAACCCGAAGAAGAAAGACAGACCACAGCTAAGGTAATTTAATATGGCGTCATCTGATACTCTGTATTGAATATAGAGAGCAAGGTAACTTCTTGCCGAAGAAATGCATATGCACACAGATGCATAGATAACTAGATACTCTATAAAAACCACCTGTTGATTTAACCGTAGGAAAAGCGATATGACAGCCGGACCACCTTGGTTATAAAAAAGGGAAAAATGGGAGCGGTCTAGTCCTGTTTGTCTTACTCAAGTCAAATTAAGCGTGTGCAGATCTTATCTGAAGGCACTGCGCGTTGATGGCAGGCACGTTATTCAATACGGCTGGAATTCTTAGTGAAAAGACAATTTGAAAAAATAATTGTCGGAATTCCTTTGTTAACGACGGCTTGATTATTATCATAGCGATGGAGTCACTTATAATTTGAATCCATGCTATTACTTCCTTTAATATGTAACTAAAAATATATACCAATAGGTATAAACTGGAGACAATTGCTGTCATAATTATATAAAATTTGTCTCCAATATCGCCATTTGAAGCGAGTGACCCGATTTCTAAACTTAACGTTATCAAATTACTTACATTTTCCTCAGAGAATTCTTCCTTTCATTGATAAAATATAGAAATGAAACTTGTTATAATTTTAAGGTTCGAATCCGGTTTCGTGTTATGGATGTTGTTCTTGAATAAAAAAGTGATACTTGGAAAGAGTCGCCTAAAGAAGGCATAAATTTCCTGGACTAGATAACTTGTAATCCTTGTGGTGGCAGTGCACGGTCTAGGAGAGTGATACGAAATCCACTATAAGCTGTAGGTCAACTGTGTAAATAGGCTAAATTCCCTAGCACATTGTTAAAACATGATACAACAACAATCAATCTCCTCACGGAGCTAGTTAAAGAAGAAAAGATTTCTACTTCGCCTGCGTTTGCCGATTTAATTTTTCCATTTTCAATATTTCATCATCAGTCAATATGTGGTATGTTAGTGAAGTTACATAAAAATATTTTAGCATTACTGGAACTTTGTTGATTAGAGTTTAGCGCTGTGCAGGCATTGTTTTTCAAGACATTTTTGGTTATAATCTGAAATTCAATTTTCTGAAATATACAGCGCAGCCGACTTTGATTTCATAAGATTAGTCATTTCACTCTTTTCCAAAATACACACACCATAAAAATTGTTGCATCACCTGGTATTCTGAATTCCACAATCGATTAAGCAGCTCGATCGCAGTTTCTTTGTCAACATAAACACCTCAAAAAAGTCTAGGGAACACTTCTGAATATCGATATATCGTATCCAGAACGATCAATATGGATGATTTTTTTAAAGAAATGAACACCTGCATCAATTTCTCACCAAATTATGTAGGGTGCCGCAACAGATTTCAGTTTTTTTTATAAAAAACTAAAAATGCAGCAGATGCGACGCTGATTTATAATCATTTCATGTATTCAGTGTTTGAAATCAGCACTTTATTTCTGTTGTAAGCATAAATAAAAGATTCAAGTTTTGTGATTCGACCATGGAAAGAAGACATTTGACTAGAGAAGAGATGTTGGCATGCTCCAAGCTGAGAGCTCAGGGTTCTGGGAAGTAGCCCTAGGGTCATAAACCGTTTATGGTCGCGTTTCAATGAGACAGGTAGCGTAGAAGAACGCCATACAGGTCGTTTCAGGATTACTACAGCCGCCCAAGACCGATTTTTGGTTTTACAAGCCAGAAGAGATCGTACTACCACAGCACCTCAATTAGCTCAAGAGCTATCACGAGTTCATAATGTACAAATTTCCGACCAAACTGTGAGAAATCGACTGCAGGAAGGTCATCTCCACTCCCGACGTCCTTTAAGAGTTCCACAACTGACCCATGGAAATCGCGCTGCTTGTTTAGCTTGGTGCCAAGAACACGTAAACTGGGATCAAGAGAGGTGGGCCACAGTTCTCTTCAGTGATAAATCTAGATTCAATTATTATCCCGATTCGGGAAGAATTCGAATATAGAGGGAACCTGGAAAGCAAAACCGTCTCCAGCATGCTCGAGAAGTTAGACAGGGAGGCGGATCAGTGATATTTTGGGGAGGTATACGCCCTGGTGGAAGAACTGACCTCGTTTTCATACAGAACAACCTCACGGGAAATTCTTACGCAAATGAGATAGTTTTACCTGTAGTGGTACCGTATCTCCAAACAATGGGTCAAAATCCACTCTTCCAACAAGATAATGCCCCTCCTCATCGTGCAAGAGTTGTCTTGAACGTTCTTGAAGAGAATGATATCGATCTTCTACCATGGCCATCCTGCTCCCCAGATCTGAATCCCATCGAGCATGTGTGGGACACCCTAAAAAGAAATTTCCTGCGTCAAAACGTCTTCCATCATGAACAGGAGCTTCGATTAGCAGTTCAGGGGGCTTGGAATGACTTAGGCCAAAATGTAATAGACAATTTAATATTGAGCATGCCGCGACGATGCCAAAGTGTCATTAATAACAGAGGTGGACCTTCTGGGTACTAAAAAATATAAGTGCTTCCATATCGTTTCGAAAATATTAGTTCAGGATTTTTTTGTGTTTTACCAAATTTCGTCATTTTCAAATTTCAAATTTCTTTTTATAATAAGTGCTTTGGAGAAGTCAAATATTATTTTGTTTTCTTGAGAATACATTATATACAATACATCCTAACAAAAACCGAAAGATTTCTATAAATTCGAATCATCAAATTCATATTTTAAAGATATTGGTGAGTGTTCCCTAGACTTTGTTGAGGTTGATCTTTTCGATCAGGATTTTGTCTTGTGTTGAGAATTAAGGAATCTACAGGACACGTTACAATAATATCGATGACTTACGAGAAGATAATTCAAAAACATTTCAAAATTTTCAAGTACAGACATATTTATTAAATGTATTGCGAATAATCAGAAGAGTTTGTCGATATTTTATGAGAAATAGTGCATACAGTTTTAAACTATTTTTGCGATATATAAAATCAGTTTTCTCGAACCTTAAAATACACACACCACAAAAATTGTCGCATCACCTGGTATTCTGTATTCCACAATCGATTAAGCAGCTCGATCGGAGTTTCTTTGTCAACATATGTTTTTGGACATATGAGGGGAAAATGATCTTATCTATTTAGTAACATTTGTTCCCATATGATCTCAAACACGTCTGAAACAAGAATGAGTTTATTTGACTATCTGTATTCATTCAATCTCTCTTTAGTTTTCACGCTAAATTAATGCAATTTTTCTGTGTTTCTTATTGATCTTCGAATTTTTGAATTTATTGTAATGGCTGCTGAACGTCCTGGACGCTATTTGAGTGATCATGAAGTGGTAAGAATTGTAACACTTCTAGAGGAGGGCGAAGCCAACGTTACGTGGCAAACTTGTTGAATGTTAACCAAAGCACTATTTCAAGAGCGATTAATCGGTACCACGAAACAGGGAAATATGAAAGAAGGCCCGGACTGGGAAGAAATCGGATAACAACACCAGTTGATGATCGTTAGCTTCGTTTAACTGCACTAATAGTTCGGCACTATACGGCTAGAATGCTACAAAATGAACTTGCACTTTCCAGAAATGTGCATATACATTGCAAACTTTTAGGAACAGGCTCAGAGAAGACGATATCAGACCAAGGGTGGCTTCTACCGGCCCGCGTCTCACCAGAGAACATCGAGTTGCAAGACTTCAGTTTGCGAGGGAACATGCAAATTGGGGTATTCCAGAATGGTCGAATGTTCTCTCTTCCGACGAGTCCAGGTTCTGTCTAGTATCAAATGATAGACGCATGCCTGTATACAGACGACCTGGGGAACGGTATCAGCAATGCAATATCCAGCAAACCGAAAACTTCGGAGGGGCTCAGTAATGGTGTGGGGAGGCATTTCTTTCCATGGTCGAACTGAGCTAGTCCTAGTGAATAATGGAAGAATGACAGCGGCCAGATACATCGCAGATATACTTGAACCCCATGTTGTACCCTTTGGCCCATTGATTGGCGAAAACTTCATTTATTTGCATGGTAATGTTCTGCCTTAGCAGCTAGAGTAGTTACAGAATTTCTGCAAAATGCCGAAATTGGTATTTTAAGATGTCCAGCCAGAAGTTCCGACTTGAATCCCATAGAACATGATTGGGATAACATGGGGTGGCAAATTCAGCAACGTAGGATGTCACTCCAACAACTAGAAAATCTAGTTCCTGAAATTTGGAACTCAGCGACTCAAGAGTACATCCAAAAGTAGTCAAAGATCCATGGTTAAAAACAATCAATAATGTGAAATACCGAGTGATTCCATATAAATTTGGTTGTGTGTAGTTAGTTGCCTATCAAAAAAAACTTTGAAATATTGAAATTGCGGTTCAATTTGTTGGGCAGAGTATGTGAAAAGAAAAAAAAATTGCATTTTCCATTTCATTCATATTCATTATAATTTAAAAACGCAAATTTATATTATAACTAGAGAAACATTCAACAAAAAAGTTTTTGAATACATCTACATCTTACTTGAAAAGGCGTAGAATCAAACTAGTCTTCAGCTAATTTTCATAGCAACTGAGATATTGGCATATGTTGAAAACCCAGAAAATCGAGGAATCCGAAATAATCGAAAACAAAAGAAGGTAGCAGCGATCTGTTTCCACCAATGAATTCTCCTCGTAAATCGAGAAGGAGAAGGGGTTGCTTTTCTCTATTTACAGTATTTCACTCAGCTGCCGTACTGAAACATTGAAAATGGGCACACTGTATAGGTAAACGGAACGTCTACCAGCTGAGACAGTGTAACAGAAAAACACATAAAAATCAGCTTTCTTAAAATTCCTATTCAGACGATATTGCTTGATTTATCATTATGTATAGCACATTTTACACAAAATTGGTTTGAAATGCAATCTAGAATCGGAAAATTTAATAATATATAATACATTTATTTAAAGCAGGCATCCTCTTTTTTCTCCCATATCGATCGTTATAGTTCCTGATGTTATTATAAGCGTAGAACTTATGAGCAAAATCTTTTTTCATTAAATCAACATAAGTAATCCTAATTCTAATTATAAAGAGTCTTGTCAAAACCCGGTTACAAAGCCATTCTAGTGTTGTATAATGAAGAGAGAATACTTCGTCCTAAGGAAACTTATGACAATAAAAGCTAGTGAGATGAACGAATCACTAGTATTGCCGATACTTCATTCCAAAATGACATTAGAACGAATATAAATCAAATTTATGCTCGTAAACAAATCTACAGTCCTTGCAGAAATAACCCAATATCAATTTGTCAAGATGAATGAAAGCTAAGTTCAGGCTGTTTCAGAAATCAGAATAGAGATGTTATGGTTTGATGGATCATAGAAGTCAAAGAGTGTTACGCTTAACTGTATTAGTCGCGCTTCTTGCCGATGGAGGGTTAGCACTGATTCATTTGGATGCCCTCTACTGGGGGGTCTGAACGGAGGATCCGAACGAGATCCCTATTAATTTTATCAATATGAGGAATGACTCAATATAAAATATTGCTGGAGAATCATTCAATCATTCAATGTAAAGTGCAGAAACTCTTCAAGAAGGATAAACATTAACGTAGTTGTAAAATAAAAATAACTCAGTTGAATACTGAATGATATATGATATTAAAAAAACGAAAAACGTGAATTGATTTGATCAAAGAAAAAACTGTTGCTCATTACCCAAATCCAAATACTTAATTTTAAGTGGGAAACTTATTGAATTATGATTTTTCCACGGGTGATACGAAGCAAACTCAAATGAATTTCCATGATTTGTGTAATTCATTTTGACCTTTTGATACAAATGGGGCGAAAAACATGAATTTTAACATAATTATTTCCTCAAACCATTAATATCTCAATATTTTCTTAGAGTTGCTCATTTGGTGCATTTTGACGCATTGTATTGGAGATGAGTCTTGATTGTGATATATATCTGAAAATCTTATAGAAGAATCTAATCGATCAAAAATATATAGGGTATTTCATTATGAAGAAAATAACTTGATCTCATAACCCATAATCTCAACCCATCGAAGAAATCTATCAACCCTACTTGATTTTGCATACAAAACACAATAAAATTTTTTATTTTCATCTGTGACGTTTCATACACTGGAGATAATAAGGACTTATACGCGTGGCAAATATTTAAAATCATTCTGTATCTCAGAAGCGAAAATAAAGTGGCTTTCCCTGCCTCTTAGCAATGCTGAGGCGTTTACTGAAATATTTTTGTCTGTTTTCTGTAGACCCAAAAATTGGGTTCTTTGAAGTGATTTTCCAATCTCTGAACGAGAAAAAATTCACAGGGGTACAAGTCAGGTGATTAAGAGGCTTGAGAACCATGTGAAGTATGTATCTCACTAGCTAAAAAACTGGTTCGCTAAAAGGGCTGTGTGTTTAGTCTCACATGCAAAACTATTTTCAAGAACCTATCAGTTAAATTTACTGTTTGGACTTGTGGCAAATTGCCATTGTAGATTTTTTGGTACTACAAATCTTCGAATGTATCAGTTTATTTTCTAACACTTGGTTTCATGTTAATACTTAAACTCATAAGTTCTGACACTAATTTCAATATATTCTTGAAAGTGAGATCACAAGAAATTTTATTGAAATCAGAATTGCAAATTTGGTCTCTCGACCATCTTCAGCTGACAATAAGTATTGAACTAAAGTTGAAAAATACATACATATATAAATCGGTAGGTACAAGATTCCAAGAAATCTAACTTTCGTCCTTTAAGTATTCTGTTAATAATTTGAAGTTGATCTATGGGTGGAAAATGATGGCAATTTTCGATACAAGGTGAAGCAAAAGTAGATTCGTCTGTTCTCTGGTTATTGTATTCTGACTGATGCTCGATGATATCTCGTTTTGAATGAACGACCATTTTGACCTATATAAACACCTTCAGTGTCCATACAGGACAACTTATAAACTCCAGTATTGTCAAATTTATTGTAAACAAACCCCCCATAGAGATAATCTTCTGAACGACCAGCATGGCTCGGCTCATTCGATTTGAAAATTTCAAATAATACATCAAACATCTATACCAGAGAAGCCTCGATTCGGCTCTTGCAGAGGCTCTACCCTCAGAAGACTTCGAAGAGGAATACAGTAATATCAAGTTGGCTTTTAAAGAGAGGCGGACGAAGCTCTGGGGTATGAGCAGAAAGGGAAGATTCAGAAGAAATCTAACCTACCTGGTTGACTGACGAAGTGAAACAGTCAATCGATGAGAAGAAAAAATATTATCACAGGTGGCTGTCAGATAAGACCAACGTTAACTGGGAGAGATACAACGCAAAATACAGAGAAACGCGTCAAGCCATCAAAGAACAGAAATCCAAAACCTGGGAAAAGAAATTCCAAGAGGTGGAAAGCCTGATAGGGGGTAGGGAAGTATGGAGAACCATCAAACAAATAAAAACTAATCAAACTGATAGATTCAATCAAGGCATCAGCATGGAGAAGTGGGAAAGATATTACGAAGATCTGTTAGTGGAAAAGAGACCTGAATTTAGGAGGCAAGTGGCTCCTACAAAAACCCAAGGTTGCGTTGAATTTACTTCCGAAGAAGTTAAACAGAGCTTGGTTACAATGAAAAACGGAAGATCTCCTGGTCCCGGTAATAACTCGGTCGAGCTCTTGAAAAATGGTGGGGAGCCACTCATTAAACGTTTTGTTGATTTCTTCAATCAGGGCAGTAGCCAGAACAAATTACCACAGGAATTCGAAACTGCTTATATTGTTTCAGTATTCACGAAAGGGGACCGCAAAGATCCGAACTGCTATAGGGGTTTGAGTATCAACAGTTCGCTGTGTCGCCTCTTCGGTAGAATATTATCAGTAAAACTGAGAGAAAATATCAGGCACAAAATCAGTGAGGATCAAAGCGGGTTTGTACCGGGACGTTCATGTGCAGATAACCTGTTCGTCATCCAACAAGTCTTAGAAAAGAAAATATCGGTTAACCAAGAAGCTCATCTAGCATTTATAGACCTAGAAAAAGCTTACGATTTCACCGCTAGATGGCTGCTATGGGATGTTCTGGAAGAGTTGGATACGGACAAGGCACTAATGAAGATAATCAGAGAGCTCTATGAAGATAATGTCGCATGCGTTAAGGTTGATGGTAGGCTGTCGAAACCAATAAAACTACAAAGGGGCTGAGACAGGGGTGCAGCTTGTCATCGCTTTTATTTAATGTGTATGTGGAGGTAGGACTACCACAATGGAAAAGAAGTTGCCAAGGAATGGGTATTGCGATAGGAAATGAACATCTTTTCACTCTTAGTTTCGCGGATGACCAGGTAGTTCTTGCGCTGGATTCATATGATCTGGAGTTCATGATAAAGAGACTCTACGATGCTTACAAGCAATGGGGACTTCAGGTAAGTCTCAAGAAAACGGAGTATTTGGCAGTAAATACCGATGAATGACGAAATTTTGAAGTCCTGATAAACGATGAGGTGACAATGAAGCAATTTAAATGCTTCAAATACCTTGAAACCTTGATAGATAGCGACTGTCAAGGAAAGGAAAAAGTCATGGCAAGAATAAGAAGTAGTAAAAAGATCATTGAATGCCTCAATAACCTGTGGTGGGACAATTATATTTCCAAAGATACGAAAAAGAGACTAGGAAATACATTGGTTGAGTCAGTCCTATATTATGGTTCAGAGCTCTGGACTTTGAATGCCGACTTGAGACGGAGGGTATTGACAGTTGAGATTAATACAGAGCACCCAAATAGAACAGATTATGAGCGCAGAAAATACAGTGCTGGAAAGAATTGAGAAACTTAGTCTCAAGTGGTTGGACACGTTTTGAGGATGCTCGAGAATAGATAGCCGAAAAGAGTCTTTCAATGGACTCCCCAGGACAGGCGAGGAAGACCTAGAAAATCATGGAGTGATATATATATATATATATATATATATATATATATATATATATATATATATATATATATATATATATATATTCTTTTATAAGAATTATTTTATTGCCTCTAGTTTGCACCCTTATTAATTTTGTACCAACCGATTTATATATGTATGTATTTTCTTCTCTAGTTCAATATTTCTTGTGGAGGTCTAATACATAGATTTAATTGCTTATCATCATGAGATCAAGTTCCAGTATTCTGCCGATATAATTATCGGTTCTTCAAGCTTCAACCAACTCTTTTGCGTGCATTGCCTGTTAACTTGCTTCTGTACCAAGCTGTGTTTTCGTACTGTTGTCAGATAGGTCTACGTTGCAAATCTCTTCACCTAATATACATGGTTAGTTCTTTTTGGGTGATGAATTCATGACTGCAAATAGATTCAAGGTAGCTGTTTCGTTATCGAATTATTTGGAATTTTTTCAAATTTACGGTTAAGTGCCAACATCTTGATGGTTCTTGAAGTTATGTAAAAGGTTTTGACATTCTGCAGGCACTTTTTTTGGATAGAATCGAACTTCGTGCAGAAAATTTGCTTGTCTAACGGTTTTGTTCAAACATGCGTTTCTATAAGTGTGACCCATAGGCAACTTTGACTTTGATGAATAAAGTTTATTTTCTCTTCGAAAATATATCATATGTGCACTCAATTTCCTTTTCCAGAACGTGTTTTAATGAAAAACCGAAATTATTCAACTTTTTCCTAACTATATCTAGTAATTCTGTCACCTCATAGAATATACATGAAATGTTTGAAATAGCTTAAGTATGTTCTGTGTTCTCCATGATAGTTTGACATTAATTCTTGCAATGACAATTCAGATGAATTATATATTGCGGTTTCATCAAGTTACAGCTATTGCGTGAATATAGTATCGAAGAAATCATGCCGTAAAAAAATTTTAAAAATTTTGTTATGACTGAATGTTATATTCAAAATAATTATGATGCTGATGTTGCAGATGCTGCTTATTTGGATCGTTTCCAGGGAGACGACGATCTCATAAAGGTATAATCGTTACCATGGTACATTCAACGTCCTAAGGAAATAAAAATATGAAGTAGTTGATGCAGAAGATGCAGCTAGTGTGGGCAAATTGGAATGGAAATAAGAATATCTAAGAGTCGAGCGCTCATTATTTCCAAGATTCTAAAAATAGATAACAATCTTATAAAATCAGAATATCCTAGTTTTCGAAGTCGGGGAATTCACAACGTCGACTTGAGTTTTACAATTGGTTTCTGCAAAATTCTGACGAAAATCCACAGTTTTTCAAAAATAATTTAGACTGATGAAGTTTATATCAGTAGAGGTGGAATATTCAATCGTCAAAAAGAACATTGGTGGTCGGATGTAAGCCGACATCGCCATATTAATATTCAACGTCAAAGTCGATACGGGCTCAACATTTTCGTACGGCATGGTAGCTTCGTTAATACCAACGATATTATATTCACTGAATAGTTGTAACCTGATGAAAAACATTAAATACAATATCTGAATTATCATTGCAAAAATGAATTTTCGAAATGTCATAATAAGCTATTTCAATCATTCCATGTAAATTCTGTGAATAGACATATACATAGTTCCTACATGAAATTGGAAAAAATTATACAAATTTGATGAAAACACTTCTATGATCAAAAATGAATGCACATGTGACGTGGAAGAAAGGAGAACTCAAATTAGCATTATACCTCAGAAACCGTTGAACAGAAAAGAAATTTCCGCGCTTAGTTCGAATGTACGTCTAAAAATATCTGCAAAATGTCAAAACATTTTTACATAACTTCAAAAGCAACCTAGATATTGGCACTTAGCTGATTCCAAGAATTTCCGAAATTTTCAAATAACTCGAAAGAGGAAAAAGTTAGCTTGAATCTGTTTGTGGCAATAAATTCCATACCCAAAATGAACACGGGGAAGGGGACTCATTTAACTCTTTTCACATAGATGCCGTACTAAAACATCGAAATCTGTCCAGTCTGTACACATATCGCACCTCAGCTTACTCACCTTAGTATGGCTGTCAGAACCCTGCAATGTTTCATTGGACCAAATAGCAAGAAGTTACAAAGAGCTGAATGAAACGAATTCAGTTACATTAGGTAGGGTTGATATTGTTATTGGAGGCTAAATTACATAGCTTCCAAAATCATGTCTTTGGCGATATCAGCACGATCTCCTTGTGTATGGGATCTAAGGTATGATCAGATATGATATGATATGATATTTTATTTTCCTTCAAAAATACAAGGGTTGTCATAAAATTCCAATAAATATTCGAGCATAAAAACATTGTGAATATATAGGCACATACATAAATTCATTCTATAAAAAGATACAAATACAAGACATTACTCAACAAAATTTAAAAATTCCTCAGTACTATAGAAAATATTTTTCATTAAAAATTGTTTTGTAGCAATTTTTGTTGTGCATTCAAGCTTTTGTATCTTTCTCTACCACGAGTGAGGTAGTTGTGGGTTTCACTGTGCCTATCGCGATCATCCCTATTCGCATGAAAGTAACAAAGAGCGGCAAGTATGAAGCACGATGGAACGGTAAGTACCTGATATGTTTTAAAGATGTTTCTACAGCTCGTGGTTGATGGTACTCCGACCAGTATCCTCATTGCTTTTTTCTGGTGCAGGAAAACTCTTTCTGCCTCCACTGCTGAACCCCACAGAATAATTCCATACGTACATGCACTATGAAAGTGATCATGGTAGGTTAATAAGGCAGCGTTTTCATCGACAATATATCTAATCCTTCTTATAGTGAAACACGCCGTTGCCAACTTTTGGCATAATGAATCATTGTGAGATCGATGTTGGGAAAATAGTTCTTGCTGTTGAAAAAAAATGGGGTTTGGAAATGAAGTTCTAAAATGGTTTGAATCTTATTTAAAGGATAGGTTTCAAAGAGTTAAATATGGCAATGGTATATCTGAAGAATTACTTATTGAGTATAGGGTACCTCAAGGAACGGTCCTTGGGCCTATACTCTTTCTATTATATATTAATGATATAGTTAAGTGTATTAGGCATTGTGAAATAACTTTGTTTGCTGATGACTCGAAGTTGTATATTTGTGGTAATGATACTGAAGAGATGAATCGAAAAATTAATGAGGATCTGTGTTCTTTGTTTTCCTGGCTTTGTGATAACTATTTGAGTGTGAATATCGATGAATGTAAATATATGATAGTTGGAAGTAGATATAAATTAAGTCAGATGAACTGTGATTGTATTTCTGTCAGTATAGGCAACTGTAAATCGGATAGATGTAGGGAATTCAAGTACCTCGGTGTAATATTGGATGAATGCCTCACATTTGGATCCCATGCTGGTTATATTAGAAATAAAATATCTAAAAAGTTGTCTCTATTAGGTAGAATTGGACAGTCTCTCAGTATGTTTGCGAGAAAATCTCTATACAATGCAATCATACAACCTCATTTGGAGTACTGTGCCACTTTTTTGAACTACCCAATATCGAAATCAATAAAATTCAGATTTTACAGAATAAAGCCATGAGGTTAATTTTGAAGTGTAGTAGATATACTCCCATCAATATGATGTTGAATGTTTTGAATATACTCAGTGTCGGACAGAGATTGTTTTTCCGAACTATGGATTTCATATATAAAATGAAAAATAACAAACTGACAAAGTCTGAAATATAGAAATGAAGTCCACTCGTACGACACTAGAAATAACAACGATTTTTATGTAAATGGCTGCCAGATGGCGAGAACTGGAAACTCCCTCTTTTATAAGGGTTTAAATAAGTATAATCGACTACCAGAACGTATTAAAAATTGTGAGTGTCAAACTAAATTTCGGAGGTTACTTTTAATGCATATAAAGCGTATCTGGTGTACAGTCAAGTGTTATTTTATTTAATTTTGTTTGTCTTTTATTCTTTTAAATCGAAAATTTTCAATATTAAGCAGGTATAATAAATATTTGTTATCATAGTAAATCTTTATATTTTTGATGTATATTATTAGCAATGCTAAATAAACGATATTATTATTATTATTATTAATAGCTCTGCATAAAAATATTTTCATGTTTTAGGTAAACTTCACAAAATATTATTATTATTATTTCTAATTTTGTTTTTTTGAATTATCATATTATTTGAATAGATTCTATAACAGTATGGGGTAAAAGCTTAACAGAATTAGTTCCACTTCTTGCAATTGTGTCAGCTTCGATTATTCCTGTTGATATATAAGGGTGAAAAGTCGTTTGCGACATTGCGATTGCTATAAAGCTACAATCAAAAGCCCATGATGTCTTAATAACGTATATCACTTGTTCAATTAGATGAGAAATATCAAAGTTGTTATGGGTTTCTATTATCATGTTAACGTGAAGTGGACGGAAATTCATTGACGTTGGCCATTTCTAACAGAAAGTGTAAATGTTGGAAGGAGAACCCCAATAATGACTGTTATTATATACAGTACACAAAATGTTTGGAATTTCGAAATATTTTCTAGAGTCAATCTCTTCGTAACCATAATTGGAAATGAATGAAAGAATCTTTTTCAATAAATGGTAAAAGTGAATGTTGGGACATTAATAAATGGAAAGATTTTACCCTTTACAACAATATTAATTTGTGCTCATAATGATAGAAGTACCTTCGTCTGCCTGCAACTGATGGTCGTATAGAGCTCCAGTAAATTTTATACATTTTCAATGAGATTGTGATTTGTATACCGAATTTATATGTCCTTTACCTTGTCTCTAAATCTGTAAAAATAGTGAATTGCCTGTGAGTCCACCTGCACAATCATCGCTTTTATAAGAATAACTGTGCGTTTTCTTGAATATATTAGGTCCGTAATTAAGTTCTCCCCGTTTTTTTCATGAAAATACAACTTTATTATGAAAAATGATTACAAATGAATCATTCAAAAAATTGCCCATCGCTACCTACAACTTTTTCGCATCTTTCTAGCAGAGCTCGAATACCGTAAAGGTAGAAGTGTTCGTATTTTGAGGCTATCCACGAATCAAGCCATTTTTCGAGCTGTTCATATGAGCGGAACTGCTGATCAGCCAGACCATGTGCCATCGAACGGACCAAGTAATGATCGGATGGTGTAATATCTGGGGAATTTCGAGGGTGGGTTAGGATTTCCCATTTGAGCGTTTCCAAGTAGGTTTAAACGGGTTTGGCAACGTGCGGCCGAGCGTCGTTATGCTGTAGAATTACTATTCGATGAAAAGCCGGCTCGGTGGCGTGGGGGATATGATGCTCGTATTCTGCGCAGAGTTACCTGGGATCAATCCCCACAAAGTCGGTGCGATTTTTCGGATTCTGGGAATCGCTTGCGTGTCCATCTTTCGGAGGAGATGTAAAGCTGCCGGTCCTGTCTAACAGAGATGTGTTGGACATTAAAGATCCCTTCCCTCGACACGAGGGGGATTCGGCAAAATTCCCGGGTTAGTGAAGTGACAGAATTCCCCGGCGTGTCATTGGCCGAAAGGCGGAAATAGAGCACGTTAAAGGAATAACAAACAAACAAACTTTTCGATGAAGAAAACCTTTTCTTTTTTGCCGC
Source organism: Cryptolaemus montrouzieri (assembly GCA_013387265.2). Taxonomy (NCBI): domain Eukaryota; kingdom Metazoa; phylum Arthropoda; class Insecta; order Coleoptera; family Coccinellidae; genus Cryptolaemus; species Cryptolaemus montrouzieri. Next base: position 65,230,012 of record JABFTP020000001.1, on the reverse strand, counting down.
TGGAGCAGTTGTTCACAGGCGAAAGAACGACGCTCAACGTCTCTTGACTTCAAATCATAAGGAACGCAAGTTCCTTGCTTTTGAATCATTCCCAACGCATGCAATCGCTTGAAAATGGCCTGGCGGGTAACTCCTAAGACTGAAGCAAACTCTTCTAGCGTTTGACACAGATCATCATCGAGCAATGCCTCCAATTCAGCGTCTTCGAAGATTTTTGGCCTTCCTTCACGGGGACGGTCGTCTACATCAAAATCACCGTTTTTGAAGCGACGGAACTAATCCCGGCACGTTGTTTCACTTAGAGCAGTATCTCCGTAAACTTTTTGGAGCTCTCTATGACCTTCAAAATCAGACATTTTCTCACAACTAAAAGTATGTGACGCAAAAACAAAATCCCTAATGTGTCACAGTGGTTTGTTTACCATATGTCTAAGCTTTGTTCAAGACGTTCATGATATATAAAAATACGACCATCACTTACTGCTGGAGCCATCTATTGACAAACAGCGAGAACTTTGTTGCGCACCTAATACACCAACGTAAGCCATTCTTTAGTCTTGAAACGGAACTGCGTAAACCGTTTTCTGCACGCTTCTCCTTCATATACAAAAACTTCAAGTATCGTTACTCGTTTCACAGTTCAAATCTTGATTCGTCTTCAAAAAGTATGAAATTCCATCTTTATTGCCAATACTGGCGTTTTCGCCATCGTAAAGGAGCAGCATGGTACTCGTTCGAGAGCCTAAGTGCTCGGTATGGACAATTTGGACCACATGATCGCTATATTTCTTGGAATAGTTTTATTTAAACGTCCATATTTTTTGTTTTGTGTTAAGAATTCTGAGAAATCATATATTTGATTGAACAATAGAAGAAAAAGCAGTCAGCTTCAATAAATATAATGAATATATACATATGTTTCAGGTTTCATTCCATTTTGAAAAACTAGTAGGAAAATACAATAACAATATTATTTATGGCTGAGAAATAGATGAGAGAAGCGGGGACATACGGAAATCAATCTGGTCGTTACTTATTGGTTGGTTATGTTTGTGAACAGATGAAATTTCTACGAATTAACTATTTGAATACTTCACTCCCAAGCAATATCCAAGCGCCACAAAGGTTAAAATATCAGTACTTCAGGAGTTAGAAGATTGAAACATGGTGAGTTCATGGCACTCGTATTCCTCAATGTTAACGGAGAGATCTACTCGGTACATGAAAAGTTACAAAATTAAGATTACTCCTACAATCATGTTGATTATCAATAAATCTATGTATGAATTAATTTGCATAATTCCTCTATGGACGGTAGGACTTGTTTGTTTGTTTTAAGGACCTACAGTTTATAGTGGACTTCGAACCATTCACCTAGACCGTGCAATAATAGCTGCCACCACAATGGATTACAATTATTTGACCTTCGATGGTTATGGGTTAAGCCGTTAGGCCATGTACCCAGTCTCTGTGTATATCTTTGTCAAATCACGGTTTTGTTCAAGGACAACATCCATGAGCTCGGATTCGAACCGAGCAACTGGGCTCAGCATTTTCCTACATGCTTGCGCACTAAATATGCCGCTACCTAGGCAGTTGAGAGACAGGACCTAGTACTTCAAAATATGCAAGTCGAAAGAAGTAATTGTCAGGATTATCGAAATTGAGAAAGTTATATTTAGTAACTTTCTCAATTTACTTTTTCAACTTTATCGACAAGAACTGAGTATTGGGGATTCCAAAAAGGCAAAGCGAAGTTTAGCTTACCAGAAATATGGGCAAAATTGAGGCCTAGTTGTGCTTTCCTATTATGAAAATATTTACAATGTCTAACCCAACATTCGGCTACTGAATTAACGACATAGTCAACATGACCACTATACAAAATTTCGGAATCGAATAGCACCGCCAGATCTTTTATATGGCCGATAGCCAAGGTGCTCGGTATGGACGAATATTAATGAACTTTGGACTTTGAAATTGAAATTGTTGATTGGCATTTCACATAGGAAGTTTACAGAAGAAGATTTCACACAAAATTAAACGAATCGCTATATTTCTTGAAATAGTTTCCTTTATTAAATGACCATATTTTTTGTTTCGTGTTAAGAATTTTGAGAAATCATATATTTAATTAAACAGTAGAAGAAAAGCACTAAGCTTCACTAAATATAATGTATAAAAATATGTTTGACATATGTTTCAGGTCTCATTCCAATTTTGAGAAACTAATAGGAAAATACAATATCACAATGTCATTTATGTCGGACAAATAGATGAGAGAAGCGGCGACAAACGGAAATCAATCTGGTCGTTACTTATTTGTTGATTATGTTTACGAACTGATGAAATTTCTACGAATTCGGTTTTTGTGAAATCTGAAAAATCATTTTCGTTTATTGTTTTTATTCTCAACTCTTGGGAGGAGGAGATGCCTGTCATGCCACAGCTGTGGCCGCCAAAGACGATTCAATGTGCGTTCACTCGTTTCTAGATAAGGGTCAAATTGTAGGTTATCGGAAAGATGTTTGATAGAAGCAAATTCCACAGCACACTAGCCTTGTAAACTAAAGAATTTTCACAGGGACAGGTACATGGCGTTGCTATATATGGCTTAATTTAGTACTTATTTGTGGGACATAATTAATTCTGCCAATTTTTATTGTTCCGTCAACTTGAAGGCTAGGGTAAATCAAGGATAATTATTATTTTACAGTTATTTATTTGATACTAATGTTTTCAGAATTCTAATTTTCTCCTCAATGTTTGTTCGAGGAAGGGGAACTGTGAGTAATCTATGCACGAGTGTATGAAACGGGGACATTTTGATTTGATCGGATGCGATCAAATCTACTGTTATGCAATAAGGTCAGTTAACGTTGGTTTTCGATAAAAGTCAAATTTAAGAGGAATATCTGTTCTCATAATTTGAATATCTAAGAAATTAAATATTGCATCATAATTTAAACTTCCATAGTGAATTCGATCGTATTCTAATATGACCTTAAGAACTATAAACTTAAGAACTTTAAAATAGATTTAATTGTTAATAACCAATAATCAGTACCTGTCTAGATACAAAATAGGTCGTCAACATATCTTTTCCAGTGAAGAATATTTTTAATGAGAATATTACATGAAGAAAAATGTTTATTTTTTAGATTGGTCATAAAGATTTCTTCAAGAGAGGGAGGAGAACTCATGGGAAGACCATTTAATTATTAATAAATTTACCCAGTTTGAGGTTCACGACACAATAACATATCACATTAAGTATGTCCTACTAATGAATACGAAATTATGACATATATTAAAACAGAATAAATTCAACACAATATGTACGAATAAAAAATTTATATTCACTTTTGCAGAAAAAAGCGGTGTTTATAAATTATATTATAATGATTACCCTACTTTTTATATAGGTCAATATGGTCGTTCCATCAATATTGGAATAGACGAGCATAAAAACCAATAATTCATAATTAATTAACATTTGGTTTTTCACAACATTGTATAAACGGAAATCATTCCTTAGATTTCACAAACGCCCAAATTTTCCATTCAGGTAAAAAGAGCAAAAGATTAGATTCAAGAGAATTCGTAGAAATTTTATCAGCTTACAAAAATAATCTACCACAAACGACCAGCTTGGTTTTTGTTTGTACCCATTTCATCTATTTCTCAGGTATAAATGACATTGTAATATTTTAATTTTCTCTTAATTTTTGAATATTGAATAGAACTCGAAACAAGTCAATTATATTTTTATTCATAATATTTTATAGAACTTAAACCTAGTGTTTTTTTCAATTGTTTTATTATTTAGTGAAAATATTTCACCAAGTGATTAGCGAGACTTTTATATCAATTATACATTTGGTCGTTACCTATTTATTTCTGGACCATCAGAGGATACAGAATTTGTAATATGTCCTTTTTTTTCATGCGCGCTTCCCAGGAATAGGCGAACCTGTAACACCACATGAATGGGCGCCTGGGAAGTATTGAGGTGTCTGTTTACTCGCTTCTTGAAGAGGGCCAAATTGATGGATGTTGGGAAGATGTTGAACTGAAGCGAGTTCCTCAGCTCACCTGCCCTGCAAACGAAGGAATTCTTATAGAGAGAGGTTCGAGGGGTCGTTAAATGTACCGCCATATGATGAGAACTCCTTCCAGTCTACTGTTGCGGCAAAACATGAGTTTTCCCGCAACAAGCTCTTTCAGCTCCTTGGAGCATCTTCCTTGGAAATATCTGTAAAACAGAGAAAGGTCAGCAACTTGTCTTCTGAGAGCCAGCGGTTGGAGATCGCGGGTGATCTCCAGGTGGTCGATGAGGCGCACAGCCCGTTTTTGAACACTATCCATCATCCGCAACGAATGTTTGGATGCAGGTCCACATACATGGAAACAATATTCCAAAGCAGGTCGAATCTGTGCCTTATATAGTAGCAACAGCTGAAATGACATGAAGTATCGCTTGGCTCTGAAAAGAGAACTAAGTTTAGCTGATGCCGACTTAGCTATTGCTGATACATGTTCATGCCAGCAAAACTTGGAGTTGACCGTTATTCCGAGAAGGTGCATCGAATCTCTGGTTGCAATTTGTTGGCCTTACATTGTTAGAGGAGGTTCTCCAGCGGAGATCTTTCTAGAAACCTAGTTGCTGCGTCTTGCAACTGGAGACAATCAGATGTTATACCGTCGACCACATCTTGTGTTGATCTATTTGAAAAAAGCTACTTATCCAACCCCGCAATTTTTCGGGAGCAAGTTTATTCAACAATGCCAAACCCTATTGAAGGCTTCAGAGATGTCGAGGGCTATTGCTCCAGATTCCCCATGTTTTTTTATCATTGATGTAAAAACATGAGTGACGTAGGCGAGCAGATCTCCTGTCGATCTTTGCCTGCGAAAACCATACTGACGGTCGTTAATAATTCCCTACAACTCAAGATATTTGATGAGTTCATCATTTATGACTCTCTTCATCACTTTGGACATAATGGGAAGAAGTGCAACAGGGCTGTAGTTTTGGGGTGAGGACTTTCCTGACTTTGGTATCGGTTGAATTCTCGCTATTTTCTTATGTTCGGAAAAGTCTGGCTTTCATAAGATATCTGGAACAAACGGTTAAGAATGGGTGCCAGTTCGGGAGCACACTTTCTTAGGACGATTGGCGGTATTTCGTCTAGACCAACCGCTTTCTTGCAGTTCAGCTGCTCGAGAGCCCGTCTCATAGTGCAGACTCTGAACTTGATTTCTGCCATGGAAGAATTTGTAGGTCGAATGTTCGGTGGTATTGCGTTAGATGAATCCAGCACAGAAATTTTTGAGAACAAGAGAGCAAAGAAATCAGCTATACTTTTGCCTTCTCTAACAAGAGGCGGAAACGCAGATTTGCAGAAATTGGCACTGACAGTCTTCGCCATAGACCAGAATTGTCTAGTCCCGCTTGCCTGTTCAAGGAGTTTATAAATTACACCTTCGTTGAAATTGGCCTTTACTCTTACAGTTGTCAGGTTGCATACGTTCCGTATTCATACGAAGGTTGTTCTTCCTTCTGTTGGATTCATCTTTCATGACTTGTAAGCTCTGCTCTTGGCTACAGAGGCTCTTTCGTAGTCTTTGTTGAACCATGCCTTTTGTGCTGTTGTTCTTTTCATGGAATGAGGGATGTAGAGATCCATTCCTGCATGAATGCATTCTACATACATTCTGTCAAAAAAGACAGAATTGGTTTCTAGAAAAATCTGCTTAAAACGGTTGTCAAAATTTTTGTTGTTGATAAATTGGCACAGTGGCGATCTGATATTTAGTTCGTTTACAGTGCTCGATTCTCTCAACATTCACAGTGGATAAAAATATCAAACAAAGAATTTGTCACAATATTTGTACTGCAAATGAAATTTGGTGTTTCGAATCGCTGTAAATATTACAGAAAGCATACGGTAAATCGACTTCATTAAAAACACGTAAATATGAGTGGTACAATGCCTTTTACCACGGCCGAGATGTGGTGGAAAATTTGCCTCGCTCTGGTCGGCATCAACATCTTTATTTAAAATTAATATCGATAAAGCGAAAGGAATAGTATTTGAAAATCTTCATTTGAGTTTGAGAGAGATAGGCAATGAACTTTCTGTGGCTCACGAATCAAATCGTACTATTTCAAACGATTGTTTGGGCATGAAACGCGTTGCCGCTCGATTAGTTCAAAATAACTTGAATTTTCTTCAAGAATTGAATCGCGTGAAGGTCGCTGCTGAAGACATGCTAGAACGACTTGAATCCGACCCCACATTCATGAAACGCATTGTAACTGGTGATGCGACATGGGTTCATAAGTTTGACGAGCAAACTAGTCAACAATCTTCAGAATGGCGCCTTCCAACTTAACCAAAACCGAAAAAACCACGTCTAAATCGATGAAATCTCAAGGCAACGTTGATTGTTTTCTCTGATTATCGCGATGTTGTGCACTTGGAATTCATGCCAGAAGGTTCGATGGTAAATAAAGAATATTATTTGAGCATTATTTTCAGAGTTCGTCGTAATACCTTAGAAAACTGGTGCAATGAAATGTGAAGACTATCGAACTATTTCTCTTATGAGAAATCTGTTAAAGCTTTTCCTAAAAATTATACATAAAAAAATATAAATGATCTGTGAAGAATACATGTCGGAGACTCAGTTTGGATTTCGGGATGCAGTAGGCAGCGGAGAAGCCTTATTTAGTATTCAGGTGCTGTTGCACAGGTGCTTTGTGGATTATAGTAAGGTTTTCGACCGAGTACAACATCACAAATTTATCGAAATTTTGGGGAATATAGGTATCGATGGAAAAGATCTGGCCATAATATCACAACTATATTGGGGACAGGCAGCTTATATAACCATAGACGAAGAACAGTGAAAGGTGAAGATATCGACCAACTTACCAATTATTTTAGAAGATGGAGTATCAAGGTCAACTCAAAGAAGACATTAGCAATGTACATCGACCACAAGAAGAGGAGACACCCGGAAACACCAAAGGAAATCACCATAGAAGGACAACAAATCGAATGAAAGAAGAAAGCAAAATATTTCGGCGAAATTCTGGATGACCAACTGAACTACAAGAGGCACAACGAGGAAACTACGAGGAAAACTAGAACAATTCACGGAAAACTATACCCCCTACTCAACGGAAGAAACAAACTCACAGTGGAGAACAAAATCAAGATAATCAAGTCAATAATAATCCCATGAATAACATACGCAGGACAAATTTGGCATCTAGAAGACAGATTCCAGAAGAGGAAACTACAAGCAGCACTCAACAAGATCATCAGGTCAGCAACAAACGCTCCATGGTACATAAGCAAAGACCAACTCAGGAAGGAAATGGAAATCGACACACTAGAAGAAATCATCACACGACTAACAACGAAGACAACCGACCAGATGGAAGACCACGGAAATAAGGAAATCAAATAAGGGAACTACAACCAAGGACAACAGGAAAGAGGACATCCCTAGTACAATGGAAGAGGAAACAACAGGCAACAGATGGAGGATAACCAACCAGTAGGACCCCAGGACAAGCCAAGGAGATGTAACATAAGCGAGATGAAGAAGAAAAAGGATAGTCATTCGACCCCCATCAAAATTCAAGGATCACAGAGTCAACGGCGATAAGTATTTCCCAAGGCGTAAGACAAGGATGCGTGCTTTCCCCACTATTATTCAATGTGTACTCGGAACACATTTTTAGGAAAGCTCTTGAGGACGTAAACGCCGAAATAAACGTCAACGGTAAAATACTGAACAATATCCGGTACGCTGACGATACAGTAATTATGGCAGATAATGTGAGTGGATTACAAAAATTGATGACACGAGTGGTAGAAGTCAGCATGGAGTACAGTCTAGATATTAATGTCAACAAGACAAAACACATGGTGAACAGCAAAAATCAAATCTCACTCGAACATCTAATACTCAACCAACAACAAATCGAGAGAGTGACAAAATACACATACCTAGGCACTCTACTTAATGACCAATGGAATCATTCACAGGAGAACCATTGCAGGATAGAGAAGGCAAGAGCAGCGTTTTTTAAAATGAGCTCAGTGCTTAAAAGCCGATCTTTAACTTTAACCACAAAAATACGACTTTTCAGGTGCTACGTTTTCTCTGTCTTACTTTACGGCGTGGAATCATGGATCCTAACTGAGGCAACTACCAAAATACTTGCAGCCTTTGAAATGTGGCTTTATCGTAGGATTCTAAGAATTCCGTGGATAGACCATGTCTATAGCGAAGAAGTCTGCCGAAGAATGGGGAAAGATCCTGAATTAGTAACCACGATAAAGACGCACAAACTTGAATATCTGGGTCATATAATGATAAATGAAGGAAGATATGGGCTGCTTCAAAGGATTCTACAAAGGAAGATCCCAGGTAAACGCGGGCCTGGCAGACGAAGGATCTCCTGGTTCAAGAACCTCAGGACATGGTTCTCAGTATCAACAACAGGACTTGTCCGTGCCGTAACAAACAAGATTATAATTGCCAGAATGATCAGCAACATCCGGACCGGATAGGCACCACAAGAAGAAGAAGATTTGAGCGAAATGCGGCGTTTGAGACAACAAATTCGTCGAAAAAGACCATGACCTGGTGCCAAATCCATGATAATGCACCATCTAACAAGGCCACCTGTGAATGAATTTATCACCAAAAACTCAATAAATTCTATCGAAGAACCACCGTATTCATCTGTTATGGCTCCGGTCGACCCTTTCCCTTTTTTCAAAACTCAAATTACCAAGTATTTCGAGGTACCCGTTTCGAGTCAATACAAAAACTTAAAGGAGAAGTCGCGACAAGAACTGAAGTCGATTCTGGAAAAACCGTTTGAAAAATGTTGTGATAATTGGATTATTCGTTGGCGTAATTGTATTATTTCGGAAGGCTCCTACTTTGAAGGCGATACATTGAAATTTCGGCGAAAAATAAATATTTTGTGTTTCATAGTACGTCCTCAAAAAACAAATGGTCACTTGATATGTTTCACTAACAGTAAAAAAACTATCTTACGTATTCATTATAGCAATGTCAGAAACAACTTGTCGTAACAATAATATCATTAATTTGTCCCTTTATGAGTTTAAGTGTTGAAGTCAGTTTCAAATACCTAATTCGTTATAATTGATGACAGAATAACGTGTGAGCATGTAGAGGGTCTTTAGAAGTACAAAACATCGGTTTTGTGAGGGGCTACAGCTGTCCTTCGGACTGCGTCCCTATTGTTACATACTTCACTCTGGTACCTTTATTCTCAATGTTAACATGCTTTGCGGAGTGTCACTGAAGTAGCTATTAGTTATATTTATTTGCTTTGTCGTCATCGTGCCGTAAATATCTGAAGAACTTGAAAAAATTATACAATAACTACCGAACACCATCCATTTATGTTTTCTTCTCTCTTTATATGCCTACTATACATCATTTTTATGATGAATGGAAACGAGAAATCTTTTCCTTTGATATATATTATTGAGGCGATATCGGAATAGAATAGTTTGTTTGTTGAATCTATGAATATAGCGATAAAAGTGGAAAAATGTGTGAAAAGTAACTGAGAAATTGTGGCGATTGAATAGAACATCTAGAACAGAGATAATTTTAGGAAAGTATGGATTCTACGGAGGTATGCGGATTTGAAGTATGCGGACCTGATTGAAAGAGTGATTTTTCATTTAAAATGAAAAACATGTCTCGAATAACTGTGGCTTATTCTTTTCTCACTGCCTTCCTACTCTATATATTACTGTTCAAAGTGTAGAACATTAAGTCTTTCTTCCTAAGCGAAAACAGCAACTAGTTTGAAACTCTGCAGAAAGTTTAACAAGGGCTGTTCTTTCATTTATTTTTCCATTTATCCGTTTTTCTTAGAAATCTGGTAAATCCGCAACACCTTCTGGATTTTCTATCAGAATTAAAAAAATAATTTGTCCAAGAAATAATTAATTTCCCTATTGCCATTTTAATGGAAAATATATTCAGCTCCTGTGTTTTTGTCGAAAAATGTGTATTTTCTGGGACCAATAGAAATTATGTATGAACCTGCAACCGAAATTTCAAGAATTTTGGGATAGTATTACAATGGTCGTGCTTTTGAATTGATAAAGTATTGAATCGAAAGTTACTTTTACTAAAGAAGCGTCGTGTATATGAAGAGGTACCTTTACTCAATGTCGAAAAAGGGAGTGGATTCTTCAAATCACAGCTTGTAGCTAATATACACACCGCACAATAACAGTCGTCAAGCATGTCAAGTCATGAAACAATGCACTGCACAATACACATATTGATGTGAATGGCCAAGTCAGAATTATATTTAATATGGATACCCTACTTTAGGTTCACAGTGGTCATATAGTAAACAAATAGACCCATACTTAAATTTCTCCCTAACAAACAGAATTTTAATTATTTACTAATAATTCAAACTAAGTAAAATTGAACAAAATCGAATAACAGATCGGCAGTGTTCTGAGGAACATTTAACCGGTTGGAAGCAGGAGTACCTCAGGGATCCATTCTGTCACCAACTTTGTTTCTGTAGCAGATAAACGATCTTCTGTCATCTACAGAGGAGAAGAGCTTCGGATTTGCAGACGATTGTACCCTGGTTCCGTCTTTCAGTAGTCTGCGGCCGATTATAGCTGCGGAATCTGAGCGTCAGAGATGTCAACCAATTGATAACTTAAACTCTGACTTACAGAGGATATCTGAGTAGGTCTAATGAACCTGTTGAGCTTCAACGAGAGCCTGACGCAAGCAACTACGTTTTCTAGAAAGGTCTCGTCTGGAGAACCTCCTCTAATGATGTGAGGCCAACAAATTGCATCCAAAGATTCGATGCACCTTCTTGAAATAACGCTCAACTCCGGGTTTTGCTGGCATGAACATGTATCAGCAATAGCTAAGTCGGCATCAGCTAAACTTAGTTTTCTTTTCAGAGCCAAGCGATACTTCATGTCATCTCAGCTGTTGCTTCTATATAAGGCGCAGATTCGACCTGCTTTGGAATATTCCCATGTATGGGGATCTGCGCCAAATATTCGTTTCAGATGTTGGATAGTGTGCAAAAACGGGCTGTGCACCTCATCGACCACCCGTAGATCACCCGCGATCTACAGCCGCTGACTCTCAGAAGACAAGTTGCTGACCTTTCTCTGTTTTACAGATACTTCCACGGAAGATGCCCCAAGGAGCTGGAAGACCTTGTTCCGGAAAAACTCTTTTTTTTGGCTGACAAGGAGTTCTCATCATATGGCGGTACATTTAACGACCCCTCGAACCTCTCTCTATAAGAATTCCTTCATTTACAGGGCGGGTGAGCTGTGGAACTCGCGTCCGTCCAATATCTTCAAGAAGCGAGTAAACAGACATCTCAATTCTTCCCAGGCGCCCACTCATGTGGTGTAACAGGTTCGCCTATTCCTGGGAAGCGCCTATACAAAAACGACCCTAATTCACCTACTTAGTGGTCTTCAAAATTATAACAGGATTTTTGCGCGGTTACAGCCCCAGGATAGTAATGACATGGTAGTACTTCTTACACTTGTGAATAGGTGGACCAATTGGTGGATGAATTGGGTTCGCGCCTACAGTTTTCACAAGGATTCCATTTATGTACACCATGAACTTCCAATACAAACTTCGATTTCCAATGAGGATTTCCACTATATAACTAGAACCCTACATAAATGGGGAAATGATTTCTTTCAGTGCAAATTCAAACTCCAGCACTAACCTCCAGATGTTCGAAGGGTACATAGACGAGATGGAAACGCAGCTAGATCAGGTTTCTCCGAAGAGTACCTTGTTTTCCGTTTTTCTGACTCAAAACCCCAATGTTAACTACGTAAAACAAGCATTAAAATCCAGCAGGCGTATATCCCAAAGAATGGGTCGATAAAAATATCAATTTTGAATGTCACTAGCGTACTAACTACTTTCAATTTGATATCTGAAGAGAAAAAGGAGATCGCTCAATTTCCTCAGCTTCTGTTTCTCATAACCAAAAAAATGAAACCAACCAAAAACCATTCTTCTAGTCTTCAACTGGTGCGCAACTTAATCCTAGGCAATCAGAACCAGCCACATCATTTCAACCATACACAGCATAATATTAACACTTTATGCTCCAGAAGTGTACTCGTATTCTTTAGAATAGAACCGCAAGAAACAAAACTAATGTACCATATATAGACAAGGGAACTTAACCTTATTAGTCACAATTACTTAGTTCCCAAGTACAGACGGCAATACCATACCTACTCATATCAATCTAACCCCACATTATACAGGAGATGTTTCGATAATTTGTCAATTAAAATAATGAATACTATTGAATTTCTCATCCGTCATAATAGTTTCACACAAAACAATAGGAAAAATTCAAGTTGACAAGTGTTATTATTTTGACTGGTAATTTTTTTCAATTTAGAAAGATGAATTTAAAGTTCTCCTTTTGAAATATATATACATATTCTAATTAAATAGTTAACATGTATTATGTGTGAGGATTATTTAATGGAACTACGCTTTAGCAAGACAATTGTATGCGGAAATATTTTCCCAACAAAATTTTCTAGAAAAGAAACCGGTTTACCGTTTAGGCAAAACTCTGTGCAACTGAAGTTTATTGCCAATAAAATTGAAAAACCCCGATCCGTTAGGATTGTAAAATTTTTGGAACAAGTTCTGGCTATTTTTGATGAACATCCAGAAACATGTACTAGAAAATTAACACATCATTCTGGCTTTAATGATTTTTTTAATGCAATGAGGAAGAATTCAGCTGAATACTTTACAAACCATTGGAGTGACTTGTAGTTCGGCATTTAACGACGTTGAATAGTTCAGGGGTTATCTTCATTCTCCTAGGCACTTCTTCATTGATGACCATGTCCGCCCATGGTATCTTCAGAACTCTTCTGTGCAGCCATAGATATCTTGGAGTTTTGATAGTGCCCCTCCTTTTAAAATCCATGTTTCTAGAGTAGTAGATAAGCATCGAACTGATAGTATTTCAGAAGTCGTTTCTTGGGAAAGATCGTAGGTATTGTATACTGAGCCCATTGTCAAGAACGCTTTTTTAGCCTTTCCAATCCGACACCAGATCTTCAGAAAGTTATCCTAATCATCATTGATCATACTTTCTAGATAAGTGTACCCATTACGAAACTCGTTAGTTCTGCACTTGTTTGGTTTATGAACAGATTTGCTCCAGTGATGTTTCCCTTGCTGATGATAAGAAATTTTGTTTCGCTTATGTTGATATCAAGTCAAAATTTCTCTGTACAGATGAAGCAAATTTTCTAGGAGGTCTATTATAAACTGTCACAATAATGATTTGCAGCTTGAAGGTTATCCATATGCTACCACAGAAGACTAACATCAGCACAAGTTTTCTCTAAATATCAATGCATAAACTCGTAGAAAATGTGGAAGATATACCGCTTCTGCTACATTATAATCTGTGGTACATGCATAACGGTGCAACGACCCATTTGGATCTAATCGATCGTCAGTATTTGAACAGAAATTTTCAATATCGGTCGCTGGATAGGGTCGGCGAAACCCCAACTGTGGCCTGTCAAATAATCTGATCCTAACTCCTTAAACTTTCTTTGTTTGGGGTCATTTTAAATCTATAGTTATCATACACTAATTGATAATGATGAACTTAGAAACTGCATTATTGACTGTAGCGAAATTATTCTAGTCTTGGAGTTTTCGAAAGGTTTCAGCAATCTCTTAGAAGAAGATGTGGAGATTACATTAATGCTGAAGGAAGACATTTCCAAAAGTTCTTGTAATTTTCTCATTTCTTCAAACAAATATTATCAAAATCAATCGAATAATAGTAAAATCGTTATGATCCATCTCGAAATTTTGACTGTAGGTACTTCATTATTTATTTCTTATTGAAAAATAAGATGCAGTAGATAATAAACTCAAAAAGGGATATGAGAAAATAATTATGCATAGCTAAATCATATTTTCCGAAAACGGATAGATGCAAAATATCGGCACACAGGCATGGTTAAACTGAATGTCAGGATGATTGGTTCTTTTGTTTGCAAAGGAAAAACTAGAAAGATGTTTGGCAAATTTTCCTCATTTTGAAAGATGAATGACCATTTAAAGTTATTCTACGTTCAAATTCAAAATTGAATTCAAAGTTTGTGTTAATTAATAAAAAATTGAGATTTACCTGGTCGAAAGAACTGAGAACTTTTGAAGAATTTATTGTTTATTAAACTATTCTATGCAGAGATTATCACATTTCTCTGCATTTGTTCGAACCAATTCAGTTGTTCCAATCGTTCGCTGCTACATTCAAAACGGCCCTTTGAGAGGCTTCAACAGCTTCTTCTGAAGACAGAAACCTTTGATAACGTAGTCCGTCCTCCATTTTGGTAAAAGTAATAAAATCTCCCAGACTTAGACATGACCTGTTTTTGTAACTAACGTTGCGACCATCTTCTTGAAGACACTTCGGGCACGGATGACTTTTGTCGGTTTTTTCTTCCCCTTGGAACACCCAAAAAGAAAAATGGCGCTAAGTTTTTAGCTCGTATGAATAAATCCAAGATTCACCATCACTGACAATGTTGTGAACGCTTTTTGACTTTTTGAAGTTAAAACGGTCCAGAGTTTTTTAACGCCAATTCACCCTTCCAGCTTTCTGTTCTTCGGTCAACAGATCCAGTATCCAACAGGAAATTAATATTTTCAAACGCAATTCTTCGTGCCAAATTTTTTGTATTGCGGTCTTCGAAATCCGCATTGATTCGTCAATCGCCGATATGTTGCATGCCGATCGTCCTCGATAATCCTACGCACAGCATTCACATTTTCTTGAGTTACCTCTGTTTTTGGTGTCCTTGGATCGCCGCTAAGCCTAACTCTTTTGCATTCAAATTTTCCATATCAACAGGAAACTGTTGACTGGCATGGAGCTTCAATGCCGAAAACAGAAACCAATTCGCCAAGATATACTTGTTGAGATAAATCTTTATTTTACTACCGCTCTCCCTGTTCCTCACTATAATTTCCTAAATTATCCGGAAATTTATCTAGATGATTGCGGAGATAGTGTAACTTAATACTCATATTTGCTCCTAAAGTCTGAAAGTTTGTCAGCATATTTTGCACAATTTATTCATAATTTGCTGCTTTATGGTTACCTAGGAAATTTTTGACAACCAACACAAAACTTTTCCAAGCTTTACTTTCCGGAACAGTCATAACTTTGATAAAATCTGAGTCTTTCATCAATTGCCGTATTTGAGGACCATCAAATATTCCACCTTTCAATTTTTCCATACTATGCTTCGGAAATTTTCTGCAAATGTAATTGAAACAATTTCCGTCTTTGTTCAACGCTTTTACAAATTGCTTAATTATACCTAACTTAATATGTAATGGTGGAAGTATGATTTTGTCTCTGCTCACCAGCGGCTCCTTTATTACGTTGGCCGACAGTTTACCGACAGTTAAAGAATTTATTACAGGCCAAACATCTTGTTCCCAATGAAGTTGCTTTGCTCTACTATCCCACATACAAATAAAGCAAGGGTATTTTGTATATCCACTTTGTTGGTCAAGTAAAAATTAACCATTTTAAATCCACACAGATCGGCCATTGATGCTCAGAGTATTTAATTTTCTAAAACTAATTTTACATTTTCATATTCTTCTTTGAGTTTCGTTGAATGGGCAATTGAATTGATGCAAATTTATTTCCATTGTGCAATAAGACGCATTTTAAACTTCTTTTGCAACCATCAATAAAAAGACGCCATTCAGTAGATTTGTACTCTTTTAAACCCATGTCTATAAGCAGCTTCGCGATATCATTACAATACACTAATCCTTCATTTTCACTAAAAATTGTAATAACTCTTTTTCTCGCGTTCTGTATGTTGTAATTGTTACTGTTGGTGCCAATAAATTTTTTTTCTTTCAATCTTGAGGCTAACAGTTCTGATCCTTGTTTTGATAAATTGAGATCGCGTATTAAATCTAGGCTGAAAGATTGTAAATAATTATTGTGTGAAATGCATAAGTCCCGGTCTTATTTCTTTTTTGTTTTTTGTATTCCGTTTTCAACTAACTTGTAAACTATAAGAATGACATTCAGTTTGTTGTGACTGAAACAAAACACGCATAGAACTTAGATTTTGAATTTATATTAAAAATTATAGGTTCTTTCTGGGCAGTACTGACAATTGATTAATGGTGTAACTTGTAAACTTTCTATGTCCCAAATTATGCAAAACATAGAAGATATTCCTCGTAGAATATTTGTGTATCTTACCTACGTAAAAACTGGTTATCTAAATGGAAAAATAATGAGCTTTACATTACTTTACGTAATATTTTGAAAGGTAAACTGTCGTTAATCTTCTGAACGTTGTTTATGTTGTTCCACACCTTCTGTGGCCACAGATTGTAACGAACGCTGTCGTATATCCAAAACGTTGATTACTTTCTGTAACACTTGATGACCTTACGTTATAACCCAAGTAACTGAGCAGTTCTTCCTTATAATTTCAAAAAATATTCAATTCGGTGATTCGTTAAACTTCCTGGTTAGAAGAATTTTCTATGTAATTAATTATTGAACAAATAAACGTAGCACAAAATAACGTGGTTTTCTTACAATTTTTTAAAGTGGATTATTATAAGGTAAGAACATAGAACTTATAAAACTTGTGAACATAGAAATGAGATATGTCAAAAACAAACAACACTCCCCCTATTTCGTCAATACCTAACCTCACATTTTCACACTTCAAATTTCACAACACCAACCTTTTCTTTGCATTTTTCTTCTCTGCTCTTCGTTGCAGGTTTTGTTAAAAAATCTGCAGCATTTTCTTTACTTTCTATGTATTGAAAATTTATCTTATTATTATTTATTTAATCTCTAATGAAAAATATTTTCTCTGTATAAGTTTGGTTCTTGAATGATAAATAAAATTATTTGATAGCTTGATTATTCACATAAACTTGTAGATTTCCAAGTTTTCTCTCTTGTTTTAGGTCAACAAACAAATTTTTCATCGCTAGTAATTCCCTTACAGCTTCTGTCAATGCAATGAATTCACTTTCTCAGGTGCTTAAGGCAACAACTTCTTGTTTTTTACATTGCCAGCTAATTGCTCCCCCTGCGAGTTTGCATATATATCCCGAAAATCCTTTTCTATCTAAGATATTGTTCCAACTAGCATCACTATAAAACTTCAGTATCTCCTTATCCTTTTTCTACATTATTCCCTCTGTCATTGTATCTTTAAGGTATCGTAAAACATGTTTTGCCTGTATCCAGTTCTCTTTCGTATACTTATTGAGTCTATACCGGGACCGTCCGTCAAAAACTTTTTGAGTTCCAATTACAATATCAAGCTGAAATTTTATACGCGGCCATAACTAGCGATTTCCAATTGAAGTGAAATATTTTCGAAGTGATACCATTTCCGGTTATACCGGAAGTGGGTCATCACTTTGTTATTTCAAATGGCAATCTACCTTTTTTATTATACATCTAGAACCGACGTTTGAGCAAGGCATAAAATACCCAAGTTGTTGGCACTTATCTGTCAAAACTTTTGACAGATTTAATTATTTTTGTTATAAACTCGATTTTTGAGGAACATTTAAAAATTGTAGCTCGTAGATCTTTTGCACTACAGACACAATTTTTGCCTGGGTGGATAGAAGAAGGATCAAGGAATTTTTTAAGCAGTCTACACATGTCAAATGTTTATTGCGTTGTTTTGTATGATTTTTTCAATTTGGCCTTTTTCAAACAGCAATAACTCAATTTTTTCAAATTGCACGTGCCAATTTTTATATCGCCATCAGATGAAGCGTCAAATTTCAGATGGAATTGTATCAGCATGTACTATACCCATCTCTTATAGTTCCGAAATAATTTGGGAATATATTGAATTTTGATGATTTTGCAACAACTAACAGAGAATGCTTTGAAATATTTGAATCAAGTAGCTGAACTGGCTACGCTCACCTGACAGGTGCCTAAAATTAATGTACTTGTCACTTCGTTCATTCGAATTTGATATTTCAACAAGAATTGTTGGTAATTTGAAGTGAAAATTTTTGAAAAACACCAGATTGATAATAAAATGGCTGATTATTCAAACGAGGATATGTTTAATCTCTTTTTAATTCATGGCGAATGTCAAAAAGTGGTGGATAGAACTTGCAGGCAATTCAATAACCAATTTCCAAATTTGGCGCCTATGAGTAAAACAAAATTTCGAAGGATTAGAAGCAATTTTCTGCAATTTGGAAGAACAAAATACATAGAAACTAGAAGAAAACCAATTCTCGAGGACGACGACAATCAAATTAATGCGCTAGCGTATTTTCGTGCCAATCCACATGCGTCCATTAAGTCAGCATCAATGGATATTGGATTGAGTTATACTTCCATTCAAAGGATCCTTAAGAAACATAACATGTACCCGTATTCTTTTATCAGACTACAAAAATTGAAACCAACTGACCTTCCCAAGCGGCTAAATTTCTGTGAAAATTTATTAATTTGGCTTCAAGAAGATGAGACAATTCTGTAAAAATTATATGGTCTGATGAAGCCAAGTTCAATGAAAGTGGAATAACCAACAGGAGAAATCGACATTTTTGGGCCAAAGAAAATCCACATTTCATTGAGGTTATTGATTTCCAAAATAAATTCAGCGTGAACATTTTTGCAATTTTAATGAATGATTTGTTGGCTTATCACATTTATGAGGAAAATCTTAATGGACAAAGATACCTGGAAATTTTGAGAGGAACATTAGCAAATTTTTAGATGGATTACCCCTTAACATTCTGAGGGATTGCTATTACCAAATGGATGGTGCACCAGCACATAAAACACGAGCTGTAGATCGGCAGCTAACAGAAATGTTCGAGGATAAATGGTGGGGTAATCAAGGACCAAATTTATGGCCTCCGCGTTCTCCGGACCTGACGCCCCTTGATTTTATTTATGGGGCAAAATCAAGAGTGAAGTGTATCTTATTCCTGTAAGAAGTAAAGAAGAGTTACTAGAGCGCATTCATAATGCTTTTCGTAATATTGATACTGAGGAAACTAGGAGGGCAACTCATCATGTTCGTATACGAGCTGTCAAGTGTATCGAGCAAAATGGGGCCCATATTGAACATTTATTCAGATCGTAAATTAGTTTTCTCTTATGATGTTTGCTATCATTTATTCGTATTAATGTAATTATCTTCGATGATTGGTTTTCGCTTAGTTCCTACAATTTTTATTCATCCGAATTGTGGAAAATTGCTTCTAATGCTTCGAAATTTTATTTTACTCATAGACGGTAAATTTGGAAATTGGTTATTGAATTGCCTGCAATTTCTACCCACTACTTTTTGACATTCTAAAATGAATTAAAAAAAGATTAAATATATTTTCGTTTGAATAACCAGTGGTTTTATTTCAAATGTGTTGTATTTTTTGGATATTTTCAATCTGAAATAACGACAATTCTTGTTGAAATATCAAATTCGAATGAACGAAGTGACAAGTACATTAATTTTAGGCACCTGTCAGGTGAGCGTAGCCAGTTCAGCTACTTGATTCAAATATTTCAAAGCATTCTCTGTTAGTTCTTGCAAAATTCTTTCCCAAAATCATCAAAATTCAATTATATTCCCAAATTATTTCGGAACTATAAGAGATGGGTATAGTACATGCTCAAATAAAAATACAATTCCATCTGAAATTTGACGCTTCATCTGCTGGAGCAATCTATTCCTTAATTTTATTGGATATACCTGTCATAAATAACCACTTAAGAAGAAGCAACCGATATAAAAGTAAAATTCCTTAAAACACAGTACTTGTTTTTATTATAGAAATTGGCACGTGCAATTTCAAAAAATTGAGTTATTGCTGTTTGAAAAAGGCCAAATTGAAAAAATCATACAAAACAACGCAATAAACATTTGACATGTGTAGATTGCTTAAAAAATTCATTGATCCTTCTTCTATCCACCCAAGCAAAAATTGTGTCTGTTGTGCAAAAGATCTACGAGCTACAATTTTTCAAATGTTCCTCAAAAATTGAGTTTATAACTGAAAATAATTTCATCCAATTGAAAGCTAGTTATGACAGATAAAAGCCAACAACTTGGGTATTTAATGCCTTTTTCAAATGTCGGTTCTAGATGTATAATATAAAAGGTACATTGCCCTTTGAAATAACAATGTGATGACCCACTTCGGTATAACCGGAAATGTTATCACTTCTTGAAGATATTCACTGCCTCTTGTGAAATCGCTAGTTATGGCTGCGTATAAAATTTTGCAAATATATATATATATATATATATATATATATATATATATATATATATATATATATATATATATATATTGTCATCTTTTTCATTGCCATTTCCATCGATATTTGTCAGCCACAAAATATCATATTCATCATACACAGTACACTATCATACTCGAGCACTTTGCTTCAAATCATAAAGCCCTTTTTCAATTTACAAACTTTATCCTGGTTTCATTGAGTCCTAATGGTATTTCCATGTGTATCTCTTCTTTCAAAGTTCCGTTCAAATATGCGGTAGTTACATCCATTTATAGTGCTTCTAAATCACAACTTGCTACTATGGAAAATAATATCATTCGTAAAGTATTAAATCTTATTACAGGTGCAAAAACTTTATCATAACTTTCACCTTTCACTTGATTGAATCCTCTAGCTACTAATATAGCTTTGAATTTGTCAACAGTTCCATCAGATTTCTCTTTGATTGTAAAACCCCATTTTGATTCTATAATTGGTTTATTTTTAGGTCTTTCAACTATATCCCAGGTCTTGTTATGTTGATGGAATCTAAGTTCTTCATTAATTGCCTTTTTTCACTCACTTCTATTCCAATTACTTATTGCTTCTTCATATGTTTTTGGTGTCTCTATATTTTCTATCAAATTGACACAGTTCATGCGTTCTTGTATTCTTTTTGATCTTCTTCAACTCTCTGTACCACCTATGCTTCAGCAATAGAGAAAACTTTCTATTCGTGGATAATAATGCCTTTCCTGCCTGATACTGCAGCTGCAGCATTCTTAAATCTGTATGTACTTAATCATTGTTTTACCTTGACCTTCATAATCGCTTGAATCCGGTGGAGCATGCTTGGAAAACATTGCAGAGAAGAGTTATACAAGGACAATACTCAATAACTTTGTTTTGAGCAAGCCAATGAGATGCAATGTAATCAATACACGAGGTAGTCTTATTTTTTACTGGTGTCACCTTAGAAATCATTCAATGGGATTTAACTGTTTAATATTGTTCGAAGCCAAATTTGATGAAACTTGGATTTTCAATTAATTTTTTTCCGGAAGAAAGGGCATTCAGTTTTTATTACATATTTGTCATATGTGTAGGCCGGAAAACATAATTGGATTGTATTTTTCAAGGAAAATTCAGATTTATTATTGAATCATTGATTCTTCTAATATGTGTTTTTGGAGGGCTGCAATAATTTGAGGCCTACTTGTTATATACATATTGTACTGAATATTTGAAACAGAAGGTCGAAGTTTCCCTATTTTTTATTTTCTTCACTGAGCTCAGCGAATGGAGCAAAAATAAACGATTCATATTGTATGTTAGTAGTAACACATAAAATTCTTTTTAAAACAAGGTGTACAGGTATACTTACTTTACTACTCATTCAAATATTTTATTATATTAGATTTCCAGCCATTAATTTTACACCTCGACTATGCATGATTTGAAAGTGAATATAAAATTATTGAACAATTGTTACAAATCATATTTTTTAATAATGCATTTGATCTAGATCTATACCACAATAGTATAACAATAAATATATTTAGATATCCTTAACTATGACATTTGAATGCATAAGGTTTGGCGAATCAAGTTCACGTTGGAAACATAGAGAATGGAGTTGAATTTATTTACTGTAAAATTAATATGAAATTTTGCTTCAATCGAAAACAGCAAACAACATGAAATCGAAATGATTTGATCATGTTAATATTGTTGTTAAACCCAATTAGAATGATTCATATTAGTTCAACCAATTAAAAGAGTTCAGTGTTAAATTCCTCAACAGAGAACAAGAAACACAGTCATACGGAAGAAGCAAATTCTAAGAATGCATTTTTTCAAGTCTTCTTTCCTTTCAAAGATTGAGGAAAACGATTTTTCCCAGATAAAGAAACCTAAAGCTCGTGGCATTCTCTACGCTACAGTTCAGCAGCTTACGAATCGTTAATTAGCAAAAAATACAATTTTTTTTCGATTTATCTCTGAAAGTAATGCACCGACAGATGTGAAAAGAATTAATGAATCGAAAAATCTTATTGGCAGCTACAACCTTATACAGGGCATTACATAATAATATGTCACAACTTGAGAGGGTAAATCTACGTGCAATCTTAAGAGAAAAAGTTCATATAAACATAGGTCCGCAAAAGCTTCGTTACGGAGCTACAGGGTGTTGAAATTTCCGGAAAAAAATGTTTTTTTCTTCAAAACTTCTGCAGTTTTTGAGATATTCAGCCCAAATTAGGAATGCAAGCTATTTTTCACAGCCTCCATCATTACACGTCCTAGATTTCAACTGTAATTCACAAGGTTTTTTCTTTTACGAGGCTGTGTCTCCTTTTGCCCTCTCCAACTTTTTTGCAGTAAGCCACTGATCAGCGTACAATCAATTTTCATCATCTTCGTTCAATTTAGAAACTTTTTTGACACTTGTAATTTTTTCGTGTCTGCAACCGTTTTCGAGTGAAAAATTATTGAATTTGAATTATTTGAATTGTATGTTATTCGCTAAATGAAAAAAATAATAGAAATACTCGATAGGTATGCCCAAAATTTGCTTCCATTTTGATAGCTCATCTTCTGAGACTCAACTTATACTTATTCAATATCAAACTAAAAAAGAGAGCAATTAAAAACTAAATAAATTGCTGGAAGTGTCCTCTACCTGCATGAACACAGGCCTCTGTCCTCCTTCGCATATTATAACGCACTCTTTGAAATATTCCTGGGGTATTTCTTATCGTGTCACAAGAGGTTGTTATTTGATTTCTCAATTCTTCTTCAGTGTTCACTGTAGTGGTATAAACTTAACTTTTGAGATATTCCCATAAGAAAAACTCTAAACTATTTAAATCTGGGGACCTAGGAGGTCATCGGTTGTTGAATGTATTATTCAAGAATTCCCTAGCTTCTCCACTAAAATGTGTTGGTGCCCTGTCATGCATGAACCACATTATGTTTATCACCAAAAGTGGCACATCCTCGAGCAGTAAAGGTAACTCCTCTTCAAGATTTGAATTGCCGACCATCAGCAGAGGGACAACAAAACCGTTCCAAGTCTGTTAGCAAAATTGCAAACTTTCAAATGGCCCAATTTTCAGGAATATTTGTTCCAATTATTTTTCAGTGATTATTTTCAGACATTTTATCATGAGAATTGTTCTTGATGAATGAGATTCTTTATTCATTTAAAAATGAGGAATCAATAAACAACCGCCTGTCCTCAGCCCATATGCAAATGAATATCCTTTTGCCAAACCCCATTTGTGATAGCAGTTGTTAAAAAGATTAGCTTAAATACGCACGAAACATTTATCATCCTATCAAAATGTTGAGCATGTTCTCAGTTTCTTGATTTTCCTTTTATCTGAGAACCATCGGCAGAAATTCAGTCTTGAAGGAAAATCTCGAGGAAGTAGAGCTTGGACGCGTTGAATACGAAACGGTTACGATAAAAAGTCGTGGAGAATCCTCCAAACTAGAACATGTGAAATTTTCAACTGATTTCCAATTTTTCTTATACTCACATGAATACAATTCAAAACTGCTTCCTCAATATCTGGAGTTCTCATAGCTTGAGTTGCACCTTTTAAATGATTATTTGCAGTAAAAGTACCAGTTTCCCTCAATCTTCTGTGAATATTTGAAAATGTTTGCCTGTCTATTGTTACTCGATTTGGAAAGCGCAGTTGATATAATCGCCTAGCTTCTGTTGTGTTTCCGTCAGCCACACCCTACATGTAATTGTGGATATCAGCCATTACTAATTATTTATTTGTTTTTTCAGGATAAAAGAAAAAGTCGTTAATTTCAAGCAAAACAAATTCGAGAAAGACACTGGTTCAACTTTAAAGCAACTTGTCAACAATGAATCCACGGAATATCGATGTTGGTGCGATGAATCGTCCGAATCTCAAGATTCTAAATCCGTAATATCAATAACCGTGAGTGGACCATTTATTGCAACAGTAATATGTATTCATATTCGCGGAGGTCCTAGAAGTGCTTTCAAGCGGTTGTAGCAGAATGTACAGCATTACTGATGCAAGCCCGATGCTCGATAACACCATCCTCGTCTACAGATATGAACAATCCACTTCAGGTAATTCAAGTGTCCAAAATGTTCGGTAAATTGCTACCGAAATACCTGCTGAAAGTGACACTTTGATGAAGGCTGAAATGAGGCTAGTATCTGATAAAAAATTTCGTCCGAAACGGTTAAGAGTAATGGCCTCGGAAAGAAATCACCTTAATGAGATGGCTAGAATATTGGTTAAATTTGGGACGCCCTTGATAGACATTAGTTTAAAGCTTGAGGCTAGTAATAAAGATAAGAGATTGCGCTCCAAATACTTTGGGAAATCTAGCAAATTTCAAAAAAGTCGCAGGGCTTGGCTTATTGCACTCTATTTCTAAAGATATCCTGTATTTTACCTTTTCAAAATGTTGTAAGTGTGTTTCTGTAAATGTAAAACTCCTATCGCTTTTTGTGAAAAGGCAAGCGTTTCTTTAATAGAAATGGAGTATCTGATTGGCAACACTTGTCTTTGCTAATTAACAGACACGAAACGTCAATTTTACACCAATTATATAAACACTTTGGTAAATTGGCACAAAAAATCTAACCTAACCTAACCTGACGTGAGTTCAAAAAATGTTGGATACATCTATGACTGTTAATGCTCATCACCTACGGATTTTAGAAACGGAAAAGAATATTAGTGAGACGTGTTGGAAAGATTTATTGCGATTGTTAAGTATTTATCTACACAATGCTTGGCGTTTCAAGGTTCTTCTCAATTGCTTTTCGAACATGATAAAAATTTGTTGAGATGATTCTTTTGAGTGATGAGACAGCACGTTAGCCGAGTGTATAACTCCAAACAAAATCTGTTAAAATGACTCATTATTTAGGCGTGCAAATACAGATGAAATAATTGAATTATTGTCGTCCAGAGTAAGAAATAATATTTTAGAAATGGTTCGCAGTTCAAAATATTTTTCAATAATATTAGATTGTACACCAGACACTAGTCATACTGAGCAAACTGGTCTTGTTCTGAGGTATGTTGTCCTTAACACCACTTCAAAAAAGGTTGAAGTTAAGGAAAGTTTTGTTTCGTTTAATCCAATACTGGACTCTACAGGAGAAGGGATATATACATTTGTGATAGAAAATTTGAAAAATTAAATTCAGAATTAAAACACATTACGGGAACAAGGTTATGATAATGGGACAAATATGAAGGAAAACATGTTGCTTCAAAACGCATCCATGATGCGAATCCGAAAGCTCTTTGTACCTTGTACGACTCATACTTTGAACTTAACAGTAAATGACGCTTCTAAGTTGTCAGGTAACTTTTTAATATTGCAAGAGTTAAATAATTTTTTTCGTGTCCACAAAATGGTTGAAAAACTGCTCTAAGTACTAAAATGGTCCGAACTGACGCAATAAAGCTCAAAATATTATGATTTAATTAAGGTTTTGAAAGTCTTCTTAAAGTGGCTGAAGATAATTCCTTTCACATAGATGCAAGACATAAAGCGAGTTCCTCTTAACATCTGTACAAAATTTTCAATGTTAGAATTATCATTTGGCATGACGTTTTATTTCATATAAATATTGTCAGCAAACAAAGGCTACAATTATATAAAGTATAACCTACCTAAAAATTTAGTTGATCATCCAGCAATATAGATCTGACCAATCAATTCAAATTCTTGTGCAAGCGGGGTTCGAAATTGAAGAAGACTTTAATTACCAACGGTAAGGAGGAACTTTAAACCAAAACTGTTTGACGACTATGAATACCGAGATGAGACCCCATGATCCAAGAAATTTAAAACAGTTTTTTGCACACATGCGAGTAGCACGGGGGCCATGCGCCTGTCAGATGGTTTATAATGATTTTTTGTCTCGACTATCCCACTCACAGAGAAAACAACAAAACTTTGTATATCCAAGCTGTAGACCTAGCAAAATAGCAATTACTTTCAGATCTCCACATTCATTTCAGGAATATTGGTTATATTTTATATCTTCTAGCAGTGGTTTCATATTTTTATATGATTGTTTCATTTCAGTTGCATGAGCGACCTGTGTGGAAGGGTATTCATTACCATTAAGTAAGAGTACAGCTTTTAAACTAATCTTTGAGGAATATATAAACAACCGCCTGTCAGATGTTTTTTATTCAAACGTCAACTCCGTCATCACTGAAGGAATGTCACTGCAAAACACTATATTGCCATCTTGAGAAAAAAACTTGAGAAGTGCGTATGTCGAGTTCTGTATACGGATATTCTGGTATTTTTTTCCAGTAAATTCCAGTCATGACGTCGGGATGCCAACAGTTTTGCCTATCTTTTACTGAGATTCAAATCACGTACCAAGTCATTGAGATCGTTATGAGTTATAAAATGAGGTTCTGTGTTTGAAGTATTGAGCTCAAAAGTCGGATCGGAATCTGAACTCTCGGATACATTTTATTCGGTCACGTCATCCATGTTTACTAAAGGCTGAGGAACAGGTAAATCATAAAAATAAATAAAATGTGTGGGATAGGTCTTTGAGCAGATTGTAGATTTGGATAGCTCACAAAGTGCCTAGATTTGTGATTAATACCTTTTATAGAAGTTTGGCAAAAATAACAATCTCATACATGGTCTTTCGGTTCGGCCCATATCATTGGAACTGCAAACGGCATATGACAAGATCCTTTAGCCCATGATGTTAATAAAGTGACACACTGTGCACAGCAAACACTAGGAATCCAGGTTTTGTCCAAATTTAGAGCCGGAAAAACAGAATAATTAAAATAACAGTTTTTAACTAATGGCTTTAAACTACGACGTTGACTTTTAACAGTAAGTTGACCGCAAATATAACAGAAGTTATCAGGATACACACACTCGGCATCTTGTATGATGTAAACACTAATCTCATAAAAAACGGTTTCAATTTCAAAATTTTTTCGTTAATTTATTCGGAAACACACGTCGGTAATCAAAATTCGCGTAATCGAGTAAATCGTTTTTTTATGAAAACTGTGGGTGATTGAACAAAACCAAGTATGAGGTTTATATGGGGGTAAGTAGTTGTGTTTGAAAATATGACTTGATTTCGTTTAATAAATTTAATGTTTATCAGTGTTATTGGTACAGCAGTTATGAACTCGTCGGATAACTCTTTGAATAGCACAAACTTACTTCAGTGGGTAGCATTCCCAAAAAATAGAAAGCAACTAACTTCTAACAATTTTATTCTGAGAAATGAAATTTATGGGAAATAATCAATGCAGGTGTTCCTTATTTTAATTGACGAATCTTCAACTAAAGTAGGTTCGCGTTCGGAACTTGGAAAGCACCCAGCAGTCGTTATTGAAAAAATGTCAATAAATTCTGGAACACCTGTATAAGTTCATAATACGTAAGTGAATTGAATGCTTATGCATGAAAACAAGAATGCATTCGTACAAGTGTGTGTTCGATGGAGCATAAAGTGTGAAGAAGAGCGGCGGGCCCAGTCAGTAAGGCTTGCGGAAAGACATCTCATACAGGAGTAATGGAGCATGCCGGTGTGTACAATTGCGTTTTTTCTATTAGAGTAGACATGGACACGCGATTCCCGAAAGGTGAGTACGGTCGATGAATCGCATAATAGTGATTCAATGACTGCCAAATTGAGCGAGATGGGCAGCAAACAAAAATGAGCACCTAATCAAATCATTCGCTACAGCTTCATGAAAGATGCGATCTCCAGGAAATTATCGGATACGCGTTAAGGAGTCGATTGCCGTTTTTCAGAGGTGTTTAGAATGTTCGAAAACATGAAAAGGAAAGTCGATTTTTATTGCCTCTTACAATGAATAAATGGAGAAAGAACATTGTTATGAAAATGAAAGTGAAGTTTGAAAATTTGTGTTTTAATTATATTGAAATTTATTTATTTCTGGCGTTGTACAACAATCTTAGAAATTTGTGGATTATTGTGGCTCACCATGATACCCGGATAATAGTTAATTGAACAGTTATACCTTTCGAAAAGAGTCGTTTATTTCGGCTATGGTTCCTCAATTCGATATACACTCCCCACAAAAATTGTCGCATCACCCTACTTTCACGACAATACTATATAAACTTTTAGGTTGGTCATTCAAGAGTCGCTTGGTAATTTTCAGAAGTGTAAAATAAGAAGATATCATTCCAAAGAGATGAGTTTATGATAAAAAATATCAACAATTTTCGAGTTAATGAAAAATTACCATTCTTCGCGAAGAGACCAATCAACTAGCATCGAATGGTTACTAATCATTTTCAAAATCGAGTGTTTCCTCCCCGGGCCCTAATTACTGCGAGTATACGTCTCGGAAGCCCCTCAAACAAATTTTGGATGTAGTCTTGAGTCACTGATTTCCAAATTTCAGGAAGCAGATTTTCTAGTTGTTGAAGTGTTCTACAAGGCATCCTACGTTGCTGAATTTGCCACCCCATGTAGTCCCAAATATCTTCTATGGGATTCAAGTCGGGACTTCTGGCTGGCCATCTTAAAATATCAATTTCGGCATTTAGCAGAAATTCTGTAACTACTCTAGCTGCATGAGGCCGAGAATTATCATGCATATAAATGAAGTTTTCACCAATGAATGGGCCAAAGGTTACAACATAGGGTGCGAGGATATCTGTGATGTATCTGGCCGCTGTCATTCTTCCATTATTCACTAGAACTAGCTCAGTTCGACCATGAAAAGAAATGCCTCCAAACACCATTACTGAGCCCCGTCCGAAGTTTTCGATTTGCCGGATATTGCATGCACAGTGCCGAACTCTTAGTGCAGTTAAACGAAGCTAACGATCATCAACTGGTGTTGTTATCTGATTTCTTCCTTGTCTGGCCCTTCTTCCATATTCCTCTGTTTTGTGTTACCGATTAATTGCTTTTGACATAGTGCTTTGGTTAACATTCAAGTAGTTAGCCACGTAACGTTGCTTCGCCCCTCTCCAAGAAGTGATACAATTCTTACCACTACATGTTCACTCAAATAGCGTCCAGGACGTTCAGCAGCCAATACAATAAATTTAGAGATTCGAAAATCAACAAGAAACATAGAAAACTTGCAATAATTTAGCGGGAAAACTGAAGAGGAATTGAATGAATACTGATAGTCAAATTCTTGTTTCAGACGTGTATGAGATCAAATGGAAACAAATGTTACTACATAGATAAGGTTTTTCCCCTCATAAACACCTCAGAAAAGTCTAGGGAACACTTCTGAATATCGATATATCGTATCCAGAACGATCAATATGGATGATTTTTTCAAGTATCTAGAGTGCCGCAACAGATTTCAGTTTTTTTATAAAAACTTAAAATGCAGCAGATGCGACGCTGCTTTATAATCATTTCATGTATTCAGTGTTTGAAATCAGTTAGTTGGCACTTTGTTTCTGTTGTAAACACAAATAAAAGATTCAAGTTTTGTGATTCGACCATGGAAAGACGACATTTGACTAGAGAAGATATGTTACGAGCCGTTGGCATGCTCTAAGCTGGGAGCTCACAACGGGAAGTATCCAGGCTTCTGGGAAGTAGCCCAAGTGTCATAAACCGTTTATGGTCGCGTTTCAATGAAACAGGTAGCGTAGAAGAACGCCATACAGGTCGTTTCAGGATTATTACAGTCGCCCAAGACCGATTTTTGGTTTTACAAGCCAGAAGAGATCGTACTACCACAGCATCTCAATTAGCTCAAGAGCTATCACGAGTTCATAATGTACAAATTTCCGACTAAACTGTGAAAAATCGACTGCACGAAGGTCAACTCCACGCAGACGTCCTTTAGAGTTCCACAACTGATCCATGGAAATCGCGCTGCCCGTTTAGCTTGGTGCCAAGAACTTGTAAACTGAGATCAAGAGAGGTGGGCCAGAGTTCTCTTCAGTGATGAATCTAGATTTAATTATCCCGATTCGGGAAGAATTCGAATATGGAGGAACCTGGAAAGCAAAACCGTCTCCAGCATGCTCGAGAAGTTGTTAGACAGGAGGCGGATCAGTGATGTTTTGGGGAGGTATACGCCTTGGTGGAAGAACTGACCTCGTTTTCATACAGAACAACCTCACGGGAAATTCTTACGCAAATGAGATAGCTGAACCTGTAGTGGTACCGTATCCCCAAACAATGGGTCAAAATCCACTCTTCCAACAAGATAATGCCCCTCCTCATCGTGCAAGAGTTGTCTTGAACGTTCTTGAAGAGAATAATATCGATCTTCTACCGTGGCCATCCTGCTCCTCAGATCTGAGTCCCATCGAGCATGTGTGGGACACCCTAAAAAGAAATCTCCTGCGTCAAAACGTCTTCCATCATGAACAGGAGCTTCGATTAGCAGTTCAGGGGGCTTGGAATGACTTAGGCCAAAATGTAATAGACAATTTAATATTGAGCATGCCGCGACGATGCCAAAGTGTCATTAATAACAGAGGTGGACCTTCTGGGTACTGAAAAATATAAGTGATTCCATATCGTTTCGAAAATATTAGTTCAGGATTTTTTTTTGTGTTTTACCAAATTTCGTCATTTTCAAATTTCAAATTTTTTTTATAATAGGTGCTTTGGAGAAGTCAAATATTATTTTGTTTTCTTGAGAATATTATACAATATATCCTAACAAAAACCGAAAGATTTCTATAAATTCGAATCATCAAATTCATATTTTAAAGATATTGGTAAGTGTTCCTTAGACTCTTTTGAGGTGTTTATGTCCAAAAACATAGGTTGACAAAGAAACTTTGATTGAGCTGCTTAATCGATTGTGGAATTCAGAATACCAGGTGATGCGACAATTTTTGTGGTGTGTGTATTTCAATGTCATCTTATCGAACCAAATTCTCCTCACTGCTGAGCGTTCAGAACAGAGCCTGTATTTATCTTCACCAGCTAGGATGACTGTTCATCGTGAGTCTTCAGTCAACATAAATAAGTTCTTTCAGTTTTGACTTCCCATTCCTGATAATTTTTATGAAATACAAGATGCGCCAAAAGTAAATGTAACATTTCAAAAATATCTCTTCTAGGTGGCGTCATGTTGTTGGATATTTGTTTTCGAAAGATAGGATAAGGGTGGCATGAAAGGGATATCAGTACTCTGAAGGCAACAATAACTGAATGAGATAATATTTTGAACATGTTGAAGTCGGGAGGGGTTAGATTACCTCTAGTATTATACTATTGAAATTAAATGTTTTCATTATCTTCCTTTCATTTTAGTTGTTTAGTTTCTAAGTTCTATAAAATATTTTATTCATAAATAGGTTGTATTGAAAGGGCGCCATAATTTATGAAGAGAACGGTATACATACAACCAAATTGATGGAATCGGGGATTTTGGATATTTCGAAGGATTTTTAGAATTGATTCTTTTTGGGATATTTCAATTGAGAATGATAAAAGAAATAAATTACAGAGAAGGTGTTTTTTCTCGACCTCAGTAGCTTGTATTACCTCCTGTTGCCCTGATACAAGTCTGAATCCATATAGGCATGCTTTGGATTAGGTTTTTCAACCTCCTCTGAAATGATATAAATATATATATATATATATATATATATATATATATATATATATATATATATATATATATATATATATATATATATATATATATATATATATATATGCTTTATTCATCATCAACAACTTCACGTTTTATGACAAGTCAATACTTAGAACTAATAAAACTATTAAATTAAAGTAGAACACATAATGAAGATCATATAAAATTTAAGTTTCAAAGAATAATGAGATATAAACGCTAAGACGATTAGGTCGTACGGATATCAGTGGACATAAACTCATCGACATTGTAAAAACATTGATCTATCAAAAAAGCTTTGAGCAGTCCTTGGCAGCTGTCTCCAGGAACAGGACAGCTTATTATAGAACATCACATTCAGCGAATTATTGATAGACCTGATGAGCCTGTATCTTGGGCAAACAAGGTTTGACCTGTTCTTGGTCTAGATTTGACCGAACATGAAGAATTTGTGAGAAGATATACATTGATGGTAGACTCATTATTCTATTTGTGATAAATAAAGGTTTACAGTGATCTAAGTATTCTGCCACTCTTCTGTGGCGGCTTGGATGGGCTGTTGTAGGGTTCTTGGATTATCATGGCGCCATCTAATTTTCCTCTTGAGATTATCCCATAAATGTTCAATACGATGTATGTCTGGGGAACAAGCTGACCAGTCCAAAATAACGATTTCCTCTATTTCAAGATAATGTCGCGCGGGGTTTCTGGTATGCGGAGGAGCGTTATCTTGCATAAAAGTGAAATTCTCACCCTGGGCACTTCGCCAGAGTCTCACTATGAGCTGCAGCACTAGGTCCACGTAATTTCTAGCCGTTGTGCTAGCAGAAAACCAAATCGAATCTGTTTTGTCTCCCAGCATAATGCCACCCCAAAACATCACACTTCCCCCTTGTGATTTCGGATTTGTTTTGTTGCTCGGAGTCTAGCTTGTCTTCCACGACTCCTCAAAACCCGAATACGGCGGTCATTCTGATCTCATCCGAAAAAAGAACATTTCGCCAATTCTCAATATTCCAATTTTGGTGCTCGATACACCAATTAAGTCTGTTAATTTTTTGTTGTCTGGTTAGCTATGGAACTCTTGAGGGCCTTTTGCTGTATGAACCCCTTGAACGAAGTCTTTGACGTATCGTTTCGACTGATACACCAATGCCTGTTGCTTCCAGAAATTGTATTTGGAGTATGGGGTGCGACCCTAAAACCAACATGACAAGGCCATTCCACATCATCATTCCCGACAGACAGAAATGGATCAGCTTCAAGGACCGTCTACTTGAGGGTCCCTGTTGGTACACGGATGGCTCAAAAACTGCAAAAGGAGTTGGAGCTGGTGTCTACGGTCGAGGTGCCGCCAAGGAACAGTCGATCTGTCTTGATGGGCATGCGACTGTCTTTCAAGCAGTAATATTCGCCATTGTACACTGTGCTAACCTCTTGCTTGAGTGGGGATTAACAAATAGGTCAATTAAAATCCTCACCGATAGCCAAGCTGCACTGAAAGCATTGGCATCCGATACCTGTACTTCACTTATGATGCAGGAATGTCACTCTACCCTTACCAAACTAGGAGAGCGGAGCAGGCTCCGTCTAATTTGGGTTCCTGGCCACTCGGGCATTGAGGGAAATGAGAAGGCGGACTCATTGGCCGCTCGAGGAACTAACCTGGAATTCATAGACCGGAGCCTAAGTTCGGAATTCCCCTGGAAACTGCAAGGATGGAAAACAACCGATGGCTGGATTTAAGAGAACGTAAGCTTTGGATAAGCCTCCCAGGTTTCAGACACACTCGACGTGCCATCAGTTGACCTTCCACTGCAAATGCCAAGGCCTGGCTTAAACTCTCTAGGTTGGAACTGTCATATTAAAGAGGCACTGTCGCCTCAGGAAACACCTAAATAAATTTGGATTGGTTGAGGATCCTTCATGTAGGCTATGTGAAGAAGATATAGAAGATGGCTATGTGAAGAATATAGAATAGCTGGGGACAGGGTCAGGATGGAAGAACTTGGATCTTGCAAACTTAAGCTGACTGAGCTTATTAAGCTCTCACCCACGAAACTCGTATCCTTTACGAGAATGATGGAGCTCGTGGATGAAATTTAGGACAGAGTGTGCCACAATAGACCACTGGGTCGCAGTGGCCGGGCTGCTAGGCAGCCCTCACCCAAAAGATAATATCTATCTATCTATGGGGTGCGACGAACTAGGGTCTCTTCTTACAATTTGGCACAAAAAGCGGTCTTGTTCTTCAGAAGTGATCTTCCTACGACTTCTTTCAGGCCTATTTTGCAGGGATTGTAGCTCCACGTATCCGGCGTAAGTTAGGTTAGGTTAGGTTATGTAGGTTGGTAGATTAGTTGTTTATTAATTTTTGCGAGTAATATTTTCCTACTTGAAAATTTTATTTTTCAGTAATAATGTAACTCGAATCACGAAATTTGATCCGGGCAGAATCTGCTGAAGCAGTGGTGCTACATGATCTAGATTAGACTTACACAAAATAGGACAACGGCTTGGCCATCCCATTCAACTGTCACCAGAATGATCTGTAGATACAGGGAGACTAGTAATCATGACAGCAGACCTGGTCAAAAACGACCTCGAGCAATGACGGTGACCATTTGAGAATTTCCTCGGTGAGACAACGGTTCGCTACTTCTAAGCACCTTCAAATGCAGCTCCGACAGAACAATGGACTGCAAATTAACACAGAAACAATATAACAACATCGCAGCTCGTGTCCCAGCTAGAGGCTGAGCTGTAGCTGCAGCAAATCGAAGAGCCCTATTGAATTCTGCCTGGGAACATGACTCGAGATTTTGTGTTTCTCATTGTGATTCACCTTCTCTAGTGAGAGATAAAACCAGTTCAACTTTTTACCTATCTAGGTTTTGGTAGATATTCAAGAATAGTGTGGGGATGTATTTCTTTGAACACCTGCACTGATCTGGCCATCGTTAACAATGGAACCCTGAATGCTCAGAGACATGTTCCAGACAATTTAGAAGAACATGTTGTACCATTTTCTGCAAACACGAGTGATAAATATTTGTTCATCCATGATAACACCAGACCTCACTGACGAATGACGACATCACTTCAATTGAGTGACGTCAATCCAACCGAAGGTGTCTTGGACATTCTCAATAGAAGAGTAAGAAGCCAACAAAACGAGCCATCTGCCATGAGTGACGTTTAAAACATACTTATTGAAATTTGATACGAAATGATCAGAATGCTTTGAGGTCATTCATTTTGAGTATGAATCATATACATCAATGTCATGCAGTAATTATCGCCAAGGGTGGAAATATCCGGTATTGATAGATATTTGCTTTTTGATTGTTTCCAAGCATTGCTTAGTGCTGGTGGACTACTGGAAAAATAACAAATAACTGTTCGACATATTTGAACCTCTTTGGAATCAGTTTCAATTCTCCATTTTATGCATTAATTTCTTGGCGCAGTGTATTTCACTATGAATATAATAAATGCCTACATCAATTTTTAGAATAAGGTATTTCAAAACCAAGCTCATATGAAGCTCAAATAGGGCTTTGACCTAAATATATGAACAGAAGCAAATTGGAATTAAATGTCACGGTGATTTGAACATAATCCTTCTGAATCATACCGTGGCGGAACTTCTGTGTAGTGCAGTGTGCGGAGCAAAGCGAATCCACGCTCAACACGAAAGGGAGAAATCCACTGGACCGAACGTAACAGCTGATGTCATTCCGTCCTCTTTACCCCGGCACATAGCCACCCCATAGCCTTTTGCGACAGAATTTTCATTAAAATTATTTGTGCCTTTGCCTGCAATCTGATAATTTCATAAAATATGTATTCTGTTCTTATCTAATAATATTACGTGCGAAATAGACCCTGAACGTCGCTGAAACTCACAAAGGATGTATTTAGGCAAATGAGAAGGATTTAATGATGGTAATGATGAAAATAATTTCATCTAGATTGTTTGTTATTAATGTATTAGGAAGAAATTCATACATTCAAAACTTTTTATTTGTCTTGTCGAATAGGTGCTTGTGGTTTAGAAAATTTACTCCCCAAGTAGCTACATCCCCATCTGCCCCAATCTAAAATCTCAAAACGAATGATTTCACCGGAAGATACATGAATTTTAAACATAAAGATACACATATTTTGCTTTGTTATTTCAAATGGCATAATGTATAATTCTATTTTTTATGAGAGAAAATTAAATTCTGAACAATTTTTTCTCATCTCATTGCCACCTGAAATTAACCGAAAGGAAACATGAATTTTTCAATAAGATTTCATTAAGCAGAATTTTCATTTAGATGCTTCACGGTAAACAGGGTGTTTCCAAAGCATGTGGCGTACGTAGTACATTAAAAGAAGTCCATTTTTTCAAATTAGATTACCTATTTCTGCACACCATTTCACTCGTTATATTAATAGGCATCGATCTGTTATAGGTTTCCTATACCTAAAATGCATCGGTTCCTAGTTTTTCGCAATTTTATTCCAAAAATTACGATTTTTCACGCGAGGACCCTGAAATTCACAGATTATATAACCGGAAATCTTTCAAATAATGCATTTCGATCTCCCAATACCCATCTCAAAATCTTCATTCAAGTAATGCTATTCGAGAGAAAAAGTGCGAAATCAATAACTATTGAAGTGGATTGAATTTGACTTCTCGTTTTTCTTCTTTTTTAGTAAGTTTTCTCGATTACACCAGTTACTTGTCATGAAAGTCATCTTCCAATTACCAGATTACCAGATTTTCGGTCATATAATCTGCGAATTTCAGGTCCTCGTGCGAAACATACGTGGGATCGGAATTGACTTTTTCTAGCCTTCAGCGACCTTTACTCGATTCAATTTTTGAAGAAACTTCAGGTCTTTTGGAACTAGTCGAGCAGCAACGCATTTGATGCCCTCAACAATCGTTTAAAATGACAAATTGATTCGTACAAAACGTTCATTCATATTTCTGTCAAACTTGAGTGACGATTTTAAATTACCATTTCCATTTCCACTTTATCGATGTTAAATTCAGTTGAAGATGTTGATTGACGACCAGATCAAGACAAATCGTCCATCACATCTCGGCAGCTGTTGCATGCGCTGCACATTTTCAGCGATTCGGCAGACGAAATTCCATTTGCAGTACAAAGTTTGAGACAAATTCTTTGTTCAATATTCTATTCTAAAAATCGCAAAACAGACTTGTGAGAACTGACAAAATCGAGTGATACTTTTTCGAACGAATGTATGATTTTTTCTGTATTGCTCCCTCCTAAAAATTCATATTTTCAGAATGATTTGAATGTAAGATACTAGAGGAATTCAATTCAATTGACAACACATCTCAAATTTTAACGCCACTTAGTGGTGGTGAATTACTGGAACTCTTCAACATATCTAAACGTCTTCTGAATGGATTTTCGATTTTGTGCATTGATTTGTTGGCGCAGTGTATTAATAATTGGAAAATGAAACGGCGATTATCCAAGGAAACCAAGGAACAATCAAAACGCGTGGTTTTTATGTGTGATCTGCTTCTGAAGAGGCCATGCTTTGTCTATCAATCAATATAATCATAACTACAGTATTTTGGGGTGCACTGGGAGTCATTCATATTGATTATCCCGAAAATAAATATTATTCAAAGATTTTTGACAGGTTTGATATCGATTTGAAGCAAAAACGACCGCATTTGGCGAAAAAAAGACACTCCGCATGGCAAAAATCCATAAATTAGGCTACGAACTTCTACTCCATCCAGCGTATTCCCCATATTTATCTCCTTGGGACTGCCTATTTCGAAATCTGAAGGAATGGTTGGGTGGTAAGAGATTTGAGTGGAGTGATCACTATTAAAACAAACGCCTATTCGGAATGGCAGAACATTAATATTTCTAATATTAGCTTCATGAAACGTCAACGTATTAGTTTTTATTGTTTCGATGAATTTCAAGATTATTTACCACGGATGAGATCGCAACACCAAATGAAGCATATCAAAATAAGTGGACAGGACGAGGTGGAACTCAGCTATGGCCTCTTAGGTTTCCTGGCCTGAATAGCAGATATATATATATATATATATATATATATATATATATATATATATATATATATATATATATATATACCGGTGTTAGTGAAAAAGGTCACCCTGTACCTTTTTTCCTATTTGGGATATTTTGATGAAATTTGGAAATCGGATAGAAGACAACATCGAATTTGATAACATCAATACGTTTGACATTTCGTTTCCAGTTATGCCGGGAACGATACCAACTTTACACAATCTTTTTTTTGCAATTTTCGTCTTTCGATCTAGAAGGCCATGAACAGTGATAATTAGCTAAGCTCAACATCTCCTATCAAGAAAATATAAGATTGTATCTAAAAATTTAATTGTTCTATAAATATCTAGGCAATTTTGTAAATTCCCCATTTGCTAATAACAATAACTACGTTGGCGATGTAAAATTTTGTTCATATTATACATTCTATAATCATAAAAATATTAGTTTGACATGTCAAAATTCCATTGTTGTGAATTATTGACATTGCGAATTAGTGAATTCAGTGAAAAAGTTTGAGTATGAATACACCCGAATGGGAAACTCAGCAAAAATTGCCTAGGTAAAGTGAAAAAGTCGATATGCTCCTTATTTATTGGTTGGAAGAAACCTACTTTTGAGGCAAAATAGCGTTCAAGCTGAACATGCAATATCTCTGGTATTATGAGAGATTGAGTTGTAAAATAAAATTCACTGCGATGTACTTTTAAAATGTCTCCAATTTACACATTCTACGCTCGAAATTTTCTTTCGACTTTCAGGAAACAACCCCCAACTTTAGTTTTTCAAATTGCACCCCTTAAAATTTTATAGTGTCAATAATTTCCAAATGAATTCAGAGTATTGTAGTATATCGTTTCCAACGTTTTAATGTTGTCTGTTGGAGATAAAGAAAGAACCATTTCATTGATGTTCTGAAAACTCTAAAAATAAACGTACTCAAAACAATAGACTGCAGAATGCAAGGCGCTTCATTTGCATCAGATAAACATAGGTAGATAAACATGGAACGCAAAGCCATAGAGAACTTAATAAAAGTTTATGCGCAGAATCATATCATGAAGTGTTTCTATGCAACCGTACCCTGCGTCAATTTTGAAGTTCTTGAAAGAGTATTTATGAACTGCGAAGTAAAAGCAAGTAAAAATATATTTAGTTTAGGGAATGTGAAAGCTGATCTATTTGTCGGTACCAAAGAGTTATATGTTTGTGTGTTAACTCATTATTCATAATAGAGTTTTCAAGATTGTTCATGAAAATATCTTCCAATAAGCGGCTTTGTAAGGTTCCCATATGGAGTTCGGAGTTTTGTTTGAAAATTGATTCAAATTGGAAATAATTTTGTGACAAACAACTTCATTCGCAATACATCATTTCAAATTTGGTAGACCTGAAAGATGAACTTTCGACAGTTAAGAACTTTAATTTTAAATTTGTCTATTTCGATATGAAAATCTCTATGATTTAATTAAATAAATACAAAATCTCAGTTTAATGCGTGCTATGTATTAGCCACAATAAACAGTTGAAGTTGAACATTGGAGTTAAACAGTAGGGTTTTTCTCACAAGGATTTTCTACAACTTTCAGAGACAATTATTTCAACAAAAATGTTTCGGTGAGTTTTTTGTTGTTATGGAGAATTTAAACTCAAAAGGGTTAGGCTTAGCGACGATCCAAGGTGCACCGAAAATAGTGGTCACACAAGAAAATGTGGATGCTGTGCGTGACATTATCTAGGAAGATCGGGATGCTACATAACTGAAGCTTGGGGCACCACTACGGATTTCAAAGATCTCAATACAGAAAATTTAGCACGAGAATTGCGACTGATAAAATTAGTTTCCTGTTGGATACCTTATCTGTTGACCGACTAAATAGAGCTGCAAAAGGTGCATAAGTGTCAGAAAACTCTGAAACGTTGTAACTTCGGAAACCGGAAAGCATTTACAACATTATCAGTGGTGATGCATCCAAGATTCATTCGTAAAAGCAAGAAAATAAGCGCCAATCTTTGTTTGGGCATTCCAAGAGGAAGAAAAACTGGCAAAAGTCATTCGTGGGCGGAGTGATTCCAAAAAGGTGGTCACAACGTTTGTTTCAAAAACAGGTCATGTAGTAATAATTCGTTTAGAAGATCAAAGTACAGTTAATGCCGATTGGCACACAAGCATTTGTTTTCCGCAAATCGTTTGAAAGCTTCGAGAAACCTACCCCGAACGGCGAATCATCCTTCACCAAGACAATTTAAGGTAGCACACTGCCGGAAAACAATTGAATATTTAATGCAAGGAAACATCGAATTGTTTCAACATCCTGCCTACAGTCAGGACCTAATTCCCAATGATTTCTGTTACTTTTCCCAAAATCAAGAATGGACTGCGTTGTCAGGTTTCAGTCTTCAAAAGAAGTTATTGATGCCTTCATAAAGGCCAATGTAGCAGCTAACGATTGGAATAACTGTTTCCAGAATTAGTTCAAACGAATGGAATGCTGAAGAGTATTAATCTTCGCGGAGAATACTTCGAAAAACACTAAAGTCTTTGAAAATTGTTGATTGTTTCATTTCGACTTTAAATACAAAACGTGAAAGACATCCCTCGTACTTTTAAAGAGCCGTGATTGAACTCATGAAGGTCAGTTACGTACATTTTAAGATATACGTCCCCAAACTTCTTCTCAAGCAAACTGGAGTCGACCTGGACAGTGCTGCGATGAGCTTAGGGCCTAGAGCTAGTCATCTGGGATGAAAGTTATGTTCTGCGAGTCGTTATTACACCGTTTCAGTACTAACAAGAGTGTTCTACGTGATGGAGAGTTAAGTTTGAAAACTTCTAGTAATGAGGAAGCCTTCTCAAAGCGTGAAATCGAATAAAGTGATCTTAGAGAGTCGAAATACCTGGTTATTTAGCATGATCATGTTGATATAATAATTTATTTCAGTAATGATTTCTTTCTTTGAATAAAATAACGTACCTTTTCTATTAATTATGAAAAGAAAAAGAAGAAAATTTGTATCTGTGAATTTAGTTTCTGTGTTAAGCTAGTTAAATAGTAGTATGAAGTTCTATGTTAATAATTAGTTATAATATGGCCGCCCAATTATCAAACCATGTTCGCGCGTCTTTTTGTAACTAAGTTTAAGTGATGTTAATTAAATAATTAACTGAAAACCTCTTGTTTCAATAAAAATAACAGGTTATGGACCAGGCATCCAGAAAACTAAAGTGAAACTGGTAAAGCGTAAATGTTTTTTTTGAAACTTGAAACAAGGATTGAGGTTAGGACTAGGAAAAGTAAGAATAATTATGTAATGGATGCTCTCACAGGACAAAATTATTACAACTGGAAATTTAGAATTGAAATGATATTGGGGGAAAATGGGGTTTTGTATTGCGTTGAAGAAGAAAAAGATTTGACTAACATGAATGAGAAAGATGAAAAGGTACATAATCTAAGAGACAGCAAAGCTAAATCTCTGATCGTCAAATGTGTGAATGAGGATCAACTGGAATGTTTAAGAGATAAAAAGACAGCTTTTCAAATGTGGACAACTCTTAATGACAAGTATGAGAAGAAGGGTTTACTTGGACAACTTTATTTAAAGAAAAAAAAATCCTCTCTATGAAACTACAAGAAAATGGATCACTCGAAAAGTCCATTCAGGAATTTGAGGAAATAGTTAGACAATTAAGAGCTTCTGGAACCAAAATAAGTGAAGAAGACCTGGTTTGTAATATTCTACTGAGTTTATCTGTCATATGAAACAGTTGTGTCTATAATAGAAGATATACCCGATGTTACACTTGAAATAGTAAAAATGAAACTGATTGCTGAATATGAAAAAAGGAAATTATCTGGACAAACTGATAAACGTCAAGTTGATTCATGTGATTTTACAACACAAGACAGGAATTGTTTTCGATGTGGGGCATTTGGGCATTATAAAAGAAATTGCACTAAAGTTTTTCAACAAGATGAAAGGAGTGATTCACAGAGATGGATACCAGAGAGGTCAATATAATAATAATTATTCCAGAGGAAGAGGATTTAATAGAGGACGAGGAAGATGTCAAAGCATAAATACATTTAATGGTCTTAGAAGCAATTATGTTGAGAATCAAAACCCAGAGATACGTGAAAACCAAGATGATGACAATAAAGTGAATAGTGAACGTGAAGTGAATTTCAGTGATAAAGACAATGTGTGTTTTATGGGTCAATAAGGATTACAAACAGGATAAAAATGATCAAGGTATTTTAAAATTTTTTATTGACTCTGGATGCACTGACCATATGGTTAGTGAAAAATATTATTTTTCTGAATTTCTTTTGTTGGAAAATTCGATAAAAATCGCTATTGCCAAAAATGAAAGATACCTATTAGCAACAGGAGTAGGAAATATAAATGTTCTAAGTATTGTTGTAGAAGAGAAAATAAGATGTATTATAAAAATGTACTATATGTACCAAGCTTGAAAAAAATCTTTTGTCGGTGAAAAACTCGAAATGTCAGATATTGCAGTTACATTTGCAAATAGTAAAGCGTATTTCAGGGACAATAAAAATAGATTATTCGGTTTGGAATAAGGAAAAATTTGTATAAGGTTTCTTTTGAATTAATAGTTTCAGAAAGTATGATCGTTGAAAACAATGAAGATGAATTAATGAAATGGTATTGCTCATGTAGGTTTTTCAGGTCTAAAAGAAATTTTTAAACAAAAATTAGTCAATGGTTGGGATGAAAAAGTGAATTTGCACAATGTAGAATTTTGTGAAGCCTATGTAAAGGACAAAATGACAAGGTTTCCATTTGGCACCAGGACCTAAAGGAATAGAATTTCAGAAATTGTGCACACAGACATATGTGGATCAATACCACCGGAGTCTTATGATGGGTATGAATATTTTATTACTTTTATTGATGACTTATCTAATTTCACCGCTCTTTACTTAATTAAAAAGAATAGTGAAGCATTTGATAAATGCTTGGAATATTTAAAAATGGTTGAATCAAAATTTGGATGTAAACTCTCAAAATTACGCTGTGATAACGAAGGAGAATATTCTTCAAATTAGTTCATTGATTATTGTGCAACAAATGGTAGGTATTATTTTAGATTACGCCGTTTCTTATACGCCACAACAAAATGGCAAAGCAGAACGAAAAAATAGGAGTTTAGTTGAACTGGGCTAGAGCAATAAAGTACCTGAGGTAATTAACGCCCTCCTTATAATAACGCACAATCTATAGAAAACGTACTTTAATTAGTTGCATTCTCGTTAACGCTCACGCTCACTTAGAATACACTAACAGGAACACACCAACCGCGAGCGCTAGCCGCTCCTGCCGCCATATTACTAGTGACCCGCTGTGTTTCCGAGACTCCGGTCGCAGACGCCACTGTTGTAAAAAATTGCTCCACAAAATTGTAAGTTTCCATATGTTTTATTGTACATTTTTGTTTGCTTCTATATTTGTCATGTAGTGTAGGTTGTTCTCCTTATATCTTGTTCATGTTTCAAAGAGAATTTGTATAAATTAATGCAAAAACTTCCGAATACCAAAAACCTCAACTTGGGTATTAACGCCCAGTCAAATGACCGTTGGGCGCTATTACCATACGTGGGAGGTATTGGCTTTCTTCACACCATTGAAAAAGTAGTAGATACTTAATTTAATTCTGTAGTAATTCTGCTCTAATAAATCTTCAATAAAAATAAACTTATTTTATTATTCTGCCCTTGCCTTTTCTTAACGCAAAGTGTTTTGTTAATAAGTATGTACTCATTTTACAGAACACCAAAATGACACCACCTAGCCCCAATAGTAGAAAAAGAAGGAAGCCATGGACAGAAGAAGGAAGATCTCATAATATATTAAGTACTTAATAGTGTAGATGACAGTGACTGTTATTATTGGACCTGATTTTCCTGCTACCTCAGGGCGCTATTGACCATTATCGTTTAATAACGCCCATTGTATGTTTAAACATAATATATTTTATATGCATATAAACATTCGCTATGCTATTATTTTTATAATTGTTGATGTCAAAAATTCTGTGAAAAATGATTACAATTAAAAGTTTAAAGTTACTTTGTGCGTGTTGAGAAATGTTAAAGTTTTTATA
The DNA here is from genome assembly GCA_013387265.2 of Cryptolaemus montrouzieri. Taxonomy (NCBI): domain Eukaryota; kingdom Metazoa; phylum Arthropoda; class Insecta; order Coleoptera; family Coccinellidae; genus Cryptolaemus; species Cryptolaemus montrouzieri. The sequence goes on along the minus strand of JABFTP020000001.1, from coordinate 65,185,747 downwards.
TCAAATGTTGATTAGTTTCATTCCATGCTATCTAATAAAGAAATTCATAAATGACTCTCATGTTTCATTAGATTATTTAACCACAAAGATTTTTTTACTCGTGTAGCATCTGATTTTGCAAGCGGGCTCTAATCTACATAGTAATTTTAATAACGCCCAAATAAAGGGTTTTAATATTACATTATCAGCGAGGAAGTTTTAAATAATTACACTTCTCAACTATCATCTTTCAACTCAGAAATATATGTTTAATTTTCACATGACAAAGTTGGGTCCATTTCGATAGCCTTCTTATCAAAAAAAAATATATTTTAAGTTAGGTGGGCGTTAATTGTCTCAGGTACCTTATTAGTCGATTCAGGCTTATCTAATGATTTTTGAGGTGAAGCGGTTAGAACAGTTAATTATGTCAAGAATAGTCTTGATAATATTACTCCAAGTGAAATGTGGTTCAAAACTAAACCTGATGTGAGTAATTTGAGGTTGTAACGCTTACAGCCATATTCCAAAGGAATTGAGAAATAAATTAGATATGAAAACAGAAAAATGTATTATGTTAGGATATGTGCAAAACGGTTATAGATTGTGAAATTTAGATAAAAAGAAATTAATTATAGCTAGAGACGTGATATTTGATGAGAATGATTTTCATTTTAAGAAGAAAATAGAGATTAGTTCAAACATAGAGAATGATAATGAAGATAGGAATAGTGAATCAGAAATTATGAATAAGGATGAAAATATGACAATTGAGAAGAGAGACGAAAATATCAATTCAAGTTTTAGGAAAATGAAAGGAAACGTGAAAATACCTGCTAAATATGATGATTTCGAAATGTATATGCATTTGATGCAATGTCTTATGTTGATGGGGACCCAATTAGTGTTAAAGATTTAAAAGGTAGAGATGATGAAGATTTATGGTATAATGCAATGTTAAGATTAATAGAGTCACTTGAGAAAGACAATAGTTGGGAAGAAGTAGATATACCAGAATATGGCGAAATATTACAAACTAAAAGGGTGTTTGCGTTTAAACCTCTAGAAATGAATATTGAAGAACAGTATAAAGCTGGATTAGCAGTAAAAGGGCGTGCTCAAAGGGAGTCTTTTGATTATAATGAGATTTATTCACCAGTTGTGGAAATGACGACTATAAGAACATTATTATCAATCGGTAATCAATATAAATTTGTCTTTAAACAGTTAGATATAAAAACAGCATTCTTGAATGGTGAATTGTATGAGGACATTTATATACAGGGATATCCACCGAGACCGTCCTTAAAAAGTTCCAATTACAATATCAAGCTGAAATTCTATACGCAGCCATAACTAGCGGTTCCCAATTGGAGTGAAATATTTTCGAAGTGATACCATTTCCGGTTATACCGGAACTGGGTCATCACTTTGTTATTTCAAATGGCAATCTACCTTTTTTATTATACATCTAGAACCGACATTTGAGCAAGGCATAGAATACCCAAGTTGTTGGCACTTATCTGTCGAAACTTCTGACAGATATAATTATTTCTGTTATGAACTCGATATTTGAGGAACATTTAAAAAAACTGTAGCTCCTAGATCTTTTGCACTACAGGCACAATTTTTGCTTGAGTGGATAGAAGAAGGATCAAGGAATTTTTTAAGCAGCCTACACATGTCAAATATTTATTGCGTTGTTTTGTATGATTTTTTCAATTTGGCAATAACTCAATTTTTTCAAATGACACATGCCAATTTTTATATCGCCATCAGATGAAGCGTCAAATTTCAGATAGGATTGTATCAGCAGGTACTATACCCATCTCTTATAGTTCCGAAATAAGTTGGGAATATATTGAATTTTGATGATTTTGCAAGAACTAACAGAGAATGCTTTGAAATATTTCAATCAAGTAGCTGAACTGGCTACGCTCACCTGACAGATGCCTAAAATTAATGTACTTCTCACGTAGTTCATTCGAATTTGATATTTCAATAAGAATTGTTGGTAATTTTTGAAAAACACCTGATTGACAATAAAATGGCTGATTATTCAAACGAGAATATGTTTAATTTCTTTTTAATTCATGGTGAATGTCAAAAAGTGGTGGATAGAACTTGCAGGCAATTCAATAACCAATTTCCAAATTTGGCGCCTATGAGTAAAACAAAATTTCGAAGGATTAGAAGCAATTTTCTGCAATTTGGAGGAACAAAATACATAGAAACTAGAAGAAAACCAATTCTCGAGGACGACTACAATCAAATAAATACGCTAGCGTATTATCGTGCCAATCCACATGCGTCCATTGAGTCAGCATCAATGGATATTGGATTGAGTTATACTTCTATTCAAAGGATCCTTAAGAAACATAACATGCACCCGTATTCTTTTATCAGACTACAAAAATTGAAACCAACCGACCTTCCCAAGCGGCTAAATTTCTGTGAAAATTTATTAATTCTTCTTGTCTCATCAAGAAGATGAGACAATTCTGCAAAAACTTATATGGTCTGATGAAGCCAAGTTCAATGAAAGTGGAATAACCAACAGGAGAATGCTTTGTTGGCTTATCACATTTATGAGGAAAATCTTAATGGACTAAGATACATGGAAATTTTGAGAGGAACATTAGCAAATTTTTTAGATGGATTACCCCTTAACATTCTGAGGGATTGCTATTACCAAATGGATGGTGCACCAGCACATAAAACACGAGCAGTAGATCGGCAGCTAACAGAAATGTTCGAGGATAGATGGTGGGGTAATCAAGGACCAAATTTATGGCCTCCGCGTTCTCCGGACCTGACGCTCCTTGATTTTTATTTATGGGGCAAAATCAAGAGTGAAGTTTATCTTATTCCTGAAAGAAGTAAAGAAGAGTTACTAGAGCGCATTCATAATGCTTTTCGTAATACTTATTGATCCTGAGGAAACTAGGAGGGCAACTCATCATGTTCGTATACGAGCTGTCGAGTGTATCGAACAAAATGAGGCCCATATTGAACATTTATTCAGATCGTAAATTAGTTTTCTCCTATGATGTTTGCTATCATTTATTCGTATTAATGTAATTATCTTCGATGATTGGTTTTCGCTTAGTTCCTACAATTTTTATTCATCCGAATTGTAGAAAATTGCTTCTAATGCTTCGAAATTTTATTTTACTCATAGACGGTAAATTTGGAAATTGGTTATTGAATTGCCTGCAATTTCTACCCACTACTTTTTGACATTCTAAAATGAATTAAAAAAAGGTTAAATATATTATCGTTTGAATAGCCAGTGGTTTTATTTCAAATGTGTTGTATTTTTTGGATATTTTCAATCTGAAATAACGACAATTCTTGTTGAAATATCAAATTCGAATGAACTAAGTGACAAGTACATTAATTTAAGGCACCTGTCAGGTAAGCGTAGCCAGTTCAGCAACTTGATTCAAATATTTCAAAGCATTCTCTGTTAGTTCTTGCTAAATCATCCAAATTCAATATATTCCCAAATTATTTCGCAACTATAAGAGATGGGTATAGTACTTGCTTATACAATCTCATCTGAAATTTGACGCTTCATCTGATGGAGATATAAAAATTGGCACGTGCCATTTGAAAAAATTGAGTTATTGCTGTTGGCAAAAGGCCAAATTGAGAAAATCATACAAAACAACGCAATGAACATATGACATCTGTAGACTGCTTAAAAAATTCCTGGATCCTTCTTCTATCCACCCAAGCAAAAATTGTGTCTGTAGTGCAAAAGATCTACGAGCTACAATTTTTTTAAATGATCCTCAAAAATCGAGTTTATAACAAAAATAATTAAATCTGTCAAAGTTTTGACAGATAAGTGCCAACAACTTGGGTATCTTATGCCTTGCTCAAATGTCGGTTTTAGATGTATAATAAAAAAGGTAGATTGTCATTTGAAATAACAAAGTGATGACCCACTTCTGGTATAATCGGAAATGGTATCACTTCGAAAATATTTCACTTCAATTGGAAATCGCTAGTTATGTCCGCGTATAAAATTTCAGCTTGATATTGTAATTGGAACTCAAAAAGTTTTTAACGGACGGTCCCGGTGGATATCCCTGTATATCAATCAGATCATGTAAAGTGTAGAAAGCGGCGTGTGTTTAAATTAATCAAATCCATTTATGGGTTAAAGCAAGCTTCTAAACGGCGGAATATCAGAATAAATGAATTTTTGACAAAGATAATTTTGAAAAGATCTGAAAGTGATTATTGTTTATATTATAGGAACTTTGATAATGACATTGTGTATCTATTATAATAGACAACAAGAAAACAATTTTGCATGTAACATGAAAACTTTTGTCTAGTTATGTTTAGGACAAGGATAAGCATACTAGAAATAAAATTAAAATTTCAAATACGAATAGTTTTTGTAACACCATTTTATAACATTTCAGAATTGAATTTTTATAAACAAAAAGAAGTTTTTCGATTTATTGTTACATTAATATGAATTTACTTTTTGATTTTCGTTTGTATTTTGCTTCAGGAACTTAATGTGCTGTGCAAATCAAACTTCATAAGAACAAAAATTGTATTTGTTAAGAGAAAAATTCATGTTTCTTTCATAGATGCCCCCGTAATATTGCATACTATTTTTAAAATACCGACAATCGCCGAAAACATTGATAAATTCTGTAATTTGATACTTCCACTTGAAACGATAAAAGAAACCTCAATCATAACTTTTCCATCGAATGCCACCTTGCACTTGGCGTCAATGTCGTCAATTCATCCGGTTCGTCGATGAGAAGCGGTGTCATGTTACGCACCCCAAATCCAGAACTCCTAATTCCTGCACTGGGGTGTAGTGAAAGCGACCTCAGGCGGTTGGCGTACCTACTATATCGAGATAAACACTAGTGGCTCCCTCTTTGCGGCGGAAAAGACTCACGCTCCAATAACCAATTTCATAAACAGATCGATTTATGGCCCCGCCTCTCTTTCGCCTTATTGGTTTCCTTTGAGTGGATTACTCGGTCGTCCAAATGGAGAGGTCGACGATTGGTCGTTTTTGGATGAACATGACATTTGTGTACACCTAGAGAGGTGTAATGTCCTGTGCGTTTTAGAGAGTCAGTCTCTCGTTTGTCTGGAAGAGGCAGAGGTGATTCGACCGCGGCGAAATTGCTCTTTAACGATTCATTGATTCTTAAGAGTTCTAATCAACTATCTCTGAATTGTTTAATTGCCTCTAAATAATTTAATTCCGTTACTTTTCGATTAATTTCGTTTGCAAGTTGCTTTCTTCCACGCGGTGACTTTTGTGATAATTTTTAGTGACAAATGTTCGCGGGCAAATGAAATTTTCGAAAAATTTATTTTAATGTGAGTACTCAATATTTTTTCATTTCATATCTTAGTCTGACATACATAATCATTGAATGTGTGGACTATAACTCAGGAACGCATGTACCTAAATATTTATATCTACAAAGCGATCCACTTTTATGCAGCCGGACTTTAACAATCAATAGGAAACCTTATTTTGAGACGATTTCCCTTTGTAAATATAGGTTCTCAAACGATTCGTTTTCGATATAAAGGCGTTCCAGAAAAAAAATCGTCTTTGCTAATATCTCTTTTATTTTTCGAGATTCAAATTTCAAATCTTTAGCAATACACTATTGAATACCACCAATGTTATTATTAAATTCTTGAATATTTTTAAAACTTTATATCTCTCGCATTTGTGTCGTAACCGCATGAGTTTTGAATAAAAGACCATAATATTATTTTTATTCATGTTCGAAATTGCTACCAAAATTTTCACTTTACCTATTTTTATAGATATTCAACTAACAAATAACAATTAATGCATATTTGTGCAATTAAAACAAATTGGTTGAGTTAAATATTCAAAATGTGGCCCATTTTATAAGACATGAATCGCAACTACATCTGATTCACTGATTATCATATTTCTGTTTTGCATTATATTCATTTTGAATTCTTTTGGTCGTTCCCTCGTTCCAGAAAAAATCTATGAACATTTTGTTTATAGATTTCACGGTGTTAGATTTGGGGGACTTGTAGGCCACGAGGAACTTGAACTGCTGGCGATCTACCTCTATATTTTTAAACTACTTACCATCGACTCTGAGAGGCTGCAAGTATGTGTAATGCAGGGTTGTCGTACATACACGATACACCCTACCTACCTACTTAGGTAGGGTGTACCGTAGTAGGTATATATAGATATTAGCTTTCCGCACAAAATACATCATTTTAGTCAAGGTTTGGGTTAGGTTTAGTTAGGTTCTTTCGTATAATATCAATGAAAAAAATCAAACTAGTTATTCAAAATTGCGAGTTTATTGGTTGTTACAAAACAACAGAGTTATATATGGTGTTAAACTTAACTAAGGAGTGACTTTGGACGTTGAAGCGTGGCACAAGATGGTACGTAACCACTAAGTGCTAATCGCAAGCATGATGACATATGATCGTCAGTTAGTCGATTGCGATATTTTGACTTAATTATCTTCATTTCAGAAAATGCAGACTCGCACAAGTAAGTTGACCCAAACATTGCCGTCAGTTGAAGGGCGATTTGCCTCAGATTCGGATATTTATCTTCAGCTATAAAACACCAGAAATTTGTATCAGATGCTGTAGCTTTGAGATGTATATCTGATATAATCTGCACCAACTCATTTTCAACAGAACATGAGTTCATATTAAACTGCCTTGCTATTTCAGTAGCTAATTCCTCAATGCTTTCACATGAAAAAGTTAAAAACTTGAAATGTTTCTGTATCTGCCATTATCTGCAATCATAAAGACGCATTTCGAATTGTCCCAAAATATTTGATAATTCAGCCTCATACGTATCATAATTCAACTGGGGAATCCTTGCTTTCAAAGACGGAAAACGTTTCAGATCCTTTCTTTACAGTTGATCTATCATAAGTTGTCATTTATTTTTGAATGCATTTACTGCTCTAATCATCTCAATAATAGTTTTTCCTTTACCCTGAAGCTCCAAGTTAATGGTGTTTAAGTGCATTATGATGTCAGTAAAATATACCAAATCAGTCAGCCATTTTTCCTTTCTCAACATCTGAGTGTCATCACCTCTTTCGTCTATAAAAGCTGTTATTTCGAGCAATAATTCTAGGAATTTTCTGCGACTCAACCACCTAACGTCCGTGTGAAGAACTAAATCAGTGTATTCACCTGACTCCCTATCTTCCAACTGCAACTTAAAGAGCCACCGTTGCAAGCTACGTGCACGGATGCAATTCACAATTTTTGTTGCAATGCCCATGATTTCCTCCGCTTTAAAACTTTTGAATACAAAACTTTATAAATTGACAGCTTGTAGATTTTTCAAAATTGAAGAAAACGTCATATATATCTTCGCGACGGGTCTCCCCTTCAGAGGAATGATTGTCAAAAATTCCTCCTTAGCCAACATGTGATTCAATACCATCTGACTAAAAATACACAGCTGGGCAGTGTCTGTCATATCGGTGGATTCGTCGAAATGTGAAGAAGAGTATGTACATTTCATAATATCATGTGTTGGTTTATCTGCCATGTCCTAACTCATGACTTCAATACGCCTTGTGACAGTCGGACGAGATAACTGAAGTTCTCTAATAGCAGACATAATTTTTGTTTTATTTTTAAAATCTCCAAATAAAGTCTCACCCGCTTCAATAAATGCTTCCTTCATAACCGATACTTCTTCGAATGGTTTCTTGTGTTTTGCCAATATATGAGATATTTCAAATGACGCGATCGTAGCAGCTGGTCTTGTGAACATGGTTTGTTCTTTTTTCGAACGAGATATCAAATCACTTACTTTTCGTTTTCTTAATACACTCTGTGGCGGAAAATCCTGTTCATAGTTTTTATGAACCGTTTTATGATGCCCCTCTATGCTACCACGCTTAGGTATTGCAACTGACGCACGACAAATAAGACAAATGCACTTATTCTTCACCATACAAACGTTATTAAAATGATACGTTTTAGATTTCTTCGCTGCATTCATTTTGTACTATTTAATAATAAACTTTGTATCGACGTAGTATTGCCTTCAAGTTACAATTCAGAACGACTCGAATTCCTGCAGCAATATTTATATCGGCGTTGACGAAAATCTCGAATGTTCCCGTCAAACGCGCCGCTCGAAATTTCTAAAAAAGCGGCAAGAATAAACAAGGCGGCTTTTCTTTGACAGTTCCTTTAATAAAGCCGGCTTTTGCCGCTAGCAGAGTGTTATTTCATTACGTAATAAATTTTTGTAGTTTAGTTACCTAATAATAAATTTTTTTTTTCTCGAGAACTACTCATAAAGCACTCGCGATCAACCGTTTTAGCACCCCTGCTCTACAAGGTAATGTTTTTTACCTCATATTAGCATGTTTTCGAAATAAGAGTTCTGAAAACATTTCTCTTCAATTGAAGGGTTGAAATAAGGGTACGAAAATGTGATTATTATATATACTCCCTCATGCATCCATATCTACTAAATTCATTCTGAAATTTTCTCGGACGAATAGCAAACGGATTTTCATGCGCCTGAACACTCTGATTATGAAAATTTGTTACTTCTCGAGGAGTAGAGCACGATCCGTCAATTCATATTATGTTCATAAAATTTCAACTTCTTCGAAGGAATGGGAAATCCATCTCCAAAATTCAGATCTTGCCAATGCATCTCCGTCATGTAAGTAGACTCAATACAGGCTGCAGATGGAAAGCACGACTGCTAACTCTCTCCATAACTCGAAAAATATCTTATCTCGGTGTTTCAGCCTGGCAGCTGTTTGTTTTAGTTTTTTGATTAAATTCATCGGTTGATTCTGTTTTGCCTTTCATTGGATATGTGTAAATATCATTTCTACCGTGAAATTAACTTACGAAGGAAACCTTCTGTATTTTCTAACCATAGCTTAAGGAATTTTTCATTTGTAAAACCGTAATGAAATTGATACAGAATCCCAAAATAGAAAATTTAACAGAAAAAAAAAAACAACAAAAAATTAATCACAGTTTGTTCTATCATTCAAACGAAATCTGTCAAATTTACAAAACAATTGAATGTTTAAATAAGAGCTGACTCCGATTATAATAATGCATAGAGGTATCATTGTTTTCAGAATCTTCTCCTTTTGGATTTATAGAAGAAATTCTCTTTATTATTTTCAATAGATCAAGATCGAAAATTAGTTGAGTTTGCAAACTTTGATTTGTCAAATGAAAAATTCAATAGCATCAGCTCGAAAGTCCATCAGACGACATTGTGTATTATGTAGATAACAAAATCGCTCACATTGAACATTGAATTCAAAAGTATTTGTTTCTGTTTAAAGTTTGTTTTCATGATTATTCCCCAGTTAAATATCCATAAAAAGAGTAAAATTAATATTGATTTCACAGAATATTTTCATTTGAATTTGGGAGGCTTTTACTTGGTAAAATTCCATTATCAATAATAAAGAACAAGTACTGTGTTTTAAATAATAAAAACAAGTACTGTGTTTTGAATTTTACTTAATAATTGCGATTCGTAACGCGTTTCACTACACCGTAGCTTCTTCAATGATGATGATGAAGAAGCTACGGTGTAGTGAATTCGCGTTACGAAAAATTATTAAATAAAATTCCTTAAAACACAGTACTAGCTTCTTCAGACGAATGAATATACAGAAAAATATAAACGAGCTCGTTTATTTTATTATTGATAATGGAATTTTACCAAGTAAAAGCCTCCCAAATTCAAATACTGTGTTTTTTAAAAACAAGTACTGTGAATTTTACTTAATAATTGCGATTCGTAACGCGTTTCACTACACCGTAGCTTCTTCAGACGAATGAATATACAGAAAAATATAAACGAGCAGTACTTGTTTTTTTTATTATTGATAATGGAATTTTACCAAGTAAAGCCTCCCATTCAATATATATACAAGGAATTTTACTTAATAATTGCGATTCGTAACGCGTTTCACTACCGTAGCTTCTTCAGACGAATGAATATACACGTTTATATATATTCTGTATATTCGTCTGAATGAAGCTACAGTGTAATGAAACGCGTTACGAATCGCAATTATTAAATAAAATTCCTTAAAACACAGTACTTGTTTTTTATTATTAATATTTTCATTAGTTTTTATAAAAGGTCACAGTTAGAGCCAAATGTAGAAACATGAAAGTTTCAACTTGTTCGAATCGTATATGAACAAAAGAGTGACCTATATTTCAAATCTAATATCTCGAAAATTGCAGAGGTATTTAAAAAAACCAAAAGAAACAAGAACACCCCGTATATCAAAAACGAAGCGTTTGCGGACCTATATATGTCATATAGATATAAGGAAAACGGGATATATCGATTGCTGCCGTCCTGTATCAAAAATTGGGCCATTTTGTATACAGGTGTTTTCTAAATACGTGGACCTACTTCAATTGGTAATTCTTCGCCTAAATAGGTTGGACGAACTTTTGCACTCAAACTTGTCGAGATATGACTATTCAAGGTGGAGGCATAAAATGTGGTTTTTTTTTTACTTCGCCAACGAAAACGCAGCTGCAAATTCTATAGAATTACGTAGTTCAAGTAGGAATTTTTGTGAGTAGTTTTTCATTCATCCACCACTTATGGTAACGGTTGATAACCGCAACACCTTCTTGTCTTTTAACACGCTTATTCTAGCTTCATCATATCTATCTATCCACCAATATGTCGAAATCTTCGATTGTTGTGTTAACCCACCCAGAGCATCAGATTTACTTCAAATTTCACATATTATCAATGACAGATGACGGTACACTACTTCGATAAGGTTGTTCCAATATCGACACTAAAAATTCAGAAAATGAATAACAGTAAACTTAAAAAAAATAAAGAGTTTAGTATAATTGTAAATAATTTAAGTTAGCCAACAGTGATAAAAAGGCAGCTAATTCGATAAAATAAAATAATATTCAGAGGATTTAGAAAAACAGTAAGGTGATAGGAAAAACTTCAATACTAAAAGCGTGGTTGTTGATGTTATTTCATTAGCAGCTATTCAAAAACTTGAAAAGTATAACATATAAAACGAAACACCTCTCGATTTTAGTATTAAAAGTTTTTTATCATTTTACTGCTTTTTGAATCTGAAACCTGAAAACTATTTTATCGCCTATCTAGTCTATCTATCACTGTTGGATACCTACGTAATAATTGAAAATTATTTTAAACTTTTCAGTTCGACCTGCTATAAAGCTCATTTTTATCAGAACATTTTTGAAGACTATAATTTCACTTTAAATATATATTTTCTCAAACCCCTTGATAATAACCAGTTCTTTTCTGCGAAAAGATTTAAAACCATATTTTATGTCCTCACTTGGAGCAGACATATTTCGAAAAAAGATCCGTTAGAAAAAAAATTGACAAATCTTGCTTATTTTAATTGAGGAATCACCACCTGAATCCACCTAACCTAAGTATACTTAAGAGACATCCTGTATGTATGATGAATGGAATTCAAATAGAAAAGTCCCTATAAATATGTGTTCTTAAAAGTTTGGTATCAAAATACAAGGTGTCAAAGTTTGAGGAAATAATTATTCTGATGAACATCTGATAATCGGTTTGCCAATTTTGTTGAAATTTGACAGTGTTGCTAATTGTAATATGACGCTAAGTTGGTGCCAACTTGATCATAATTGTGAGTGGCGGTTTGATTTCTTAGCAGTGAAATTGACAAAGAAAAGTAAACCACTGACTTATCTTCTATTTTCCGATTTAGTAAATGAGAATAGAAGTTTTGTGTCCCTTGTGTTTTTGGCTCAGTTTTCGTGGAAAAAAATCACAATTTTCAACATAGGAAAGCGATTGTGTGGTGCTACCATAAATGGAATGAAATGCATGTCATGTACAGAAGGTGACATTCGTAACCATAGTAAAATGATTATCAGAAATGTTGAGTTACTTTTGATAGGTAATGTCAAAATATCTTTTCAATAGAAACTTATTATTATATAGGTTTTCCGAATTGAAAATGCATTCCTTCGTTAATGAAGAATTTACTGGTATGGTATGTGTGTATGCATATTCTGAATAAAATTTAACGGAACATCATCAATTAAATTGAACATCCTGTTCTATAGAAAATTGGATTTGTAATTAATAATTTGAATGAGCAAGAAGCTATTATTGTGAACGTTGATATTCTTTGCCTAACTGCATTTGTTTTATGCAGGGCCTATAAAAGATCATTATGGAAATTATTTATATCATTTCTTGTGAAGCATGATTCATCAGACCATAAAATGTTAGAAAATTTATATATTGAGCATATTGCTGCAGAATTCAGCGGCAAAATGTGAATCGATGCTGCTCGTCCCCTGCATTCGATACCTGTACTCCCTGTCGTCGATTAGGGTGCAGTTCCTCTCTTTTCAATGCACGCCACACGACATTTCGAGGCAATTGAAATTGGTCTTCTCTAGCAACTTCTCGTGCGTTTCCATCTGAGAAACCAAAACATGGATCATATCTACATATTCTTCCTTACCAAAGGAATACAATTCCAATTAGAGGAGTTTAAGGTTTCAAAAAAGAGTAATTATCTACCGAAAAAGATATTCTGATATTTATGTATCAAAAGAAAGTCAAATTTCTTGATAATTATTTAACTATCGTTACGAATTTCACTTTCTGTACAACATAAAAGATATGTATTTCAATCCATCTATGGTAACACTACAAAATCGCTCGAGTATATTGAAAACTGTGATTTTAATTTAACTGGGGGTCAACGTGTAAGGTACTGGAGGTAAATATGGGCCGGAGGGTAATATGGACCAATGCTCACAATACTAAAATGACACTTTTCTTACACATTGTGGCAACGGTGTACAATTGCTTTCAAGTCGGTGAGTTAAGATTTGGTTGAATCGCGCCTCTAACTAAAATATGTTTATAGTAAATTAGGTTATGTTCAACCGACCGTGAGGCTAGACATATTTATAAGTTTTCTTCTTTGTTTACGAATTAAATTCAGTGTTGAAAATAAAAGGTTCTGATTTTTAATAACGCAAAGGTAAGTTGTGTAGTATAGACCATTTTTGATGAACTTTATAACGTTTTTGTAAAAGTTATTTTTTTTCTTATATAAATTCGGTACATAGTCAATTCGGGCAATATGGGCCATGTTTATGGCGGGTTATATGCACCGCGGCGCATATAGCCCGACTTCAGTTTCTTTGGAGATTATTCGATAAAATCAAAATTATTTTTTTAATTGTTATTACAGATGGGGCCGCGAAAGCAATGAAGTCAAATTCAACTCGAAAATGCCCTTAAGGCAATAAATGAGGGGCAAAGCCAAAGAGCTGCTAGTAAAGAATTTAAAGTGCCTAGACGAACTCTAAAAAGATATTTGGACAATGGTTTGTCAGAAAAACGACTTGGTCGCCCAAGCATTCTCAGTGTACAGCAAGAAAGGGATTTTGTTCAGCGAATAAAACGGTATTGCGAAGTTGGTTTACCTCTTACACCAAAGTTAGTCCGTCGTCAAATGTTCAAATATTGTAAAGTCAACAACATTCCCAAACAATTTAATGCAGAAAAAGAGATTGCGGGTAAAGACTGGTTAAAGCTATTTATTAAACGAAATCCAGACTTGTCAACAAGAAGAGCGCAGGCTATGAACTCCGCTCGTGCGCAAAAACTTAACAAGACAATTGTATCGGATTATTTTATGAAGATCTCAGAGCTTATGAGGACTTTGCATCTTACAAACAAACCTCAAAACATATACAATATGGATGAGAAGGATGCCGACTTACTATTCACCACCAACAACGTGTTCTCGCTGCAAAAGGAGAGAAAAGAGTTCATTTGGTAGCGCCAGAGCATGCAGAGAATGTTACAGTAGTGGCTTGCTGTAATGCAATTGGTAACTCAATCCCACCGATGGTTCTATTCAAAGGTAAGCGACTTAAAAGTGAGTTTCTTGACAATCTACCACATGGAGCATTGGTAAAAATGGCTCCCAAAGGAAGTATGACCACAGAGCTCTTTATTGCCTTCTTAGAGCATTTTTCTAAATATAAATGTAACAATGGTCCAACGCTGCTTGTATTTGATGATTAACCTCAAGCCACTTGGATTTTACCATTGCGGAAAAGGCGGATAATCTTGGCATTACTCTATTTTGCCTACCATCAAACACAACCCATGAGCTTCAACCACTGGACAAAGCTGTTTTTCGGTCGTTTGAAGCTCATTGGGACAATGAACTTTTGCGTTACTGGGACGCTAATCCACAAAGATCACTAAATAAGGCTAGATTTAATATTATTTTGTCCCGAGTTTGGCCTAAATGTATGACTCCAGATAATATTATAAATGGATTTAAAGCGACGGGATTATTTCCTTTAAATTCAGAAGCAATTCATGAGTCAGCCTTTGCGCCTTCATTGCCATCGCAAAGGGATATGAAAAGAAGCATATTAAACAACAGTCCTACACCTAATACTCAGGATCAGGTGGTACCAGATTATGGTACTCATTTATCGTCGGATGAAGATGATATGACATTGGCTGTTATAGCACACAGGACAAAAAAATTCTAATCATCTGTCTCCTGACATAGACAAAATGTATTAAATACGTCATTTAAAGAAATGTTGCCGACTCCTCTTAACCCAACTGAAACAGTTGCAATTCGCAAAAAGCATTAAATTACAAAGCTCAGCAGGTGACAAAGGACCTATTTAACTCTGTAAAAGTCACTCGTCTCCGAGGTCTCCATACCCTCAACTTCTAAACAAAGTGCCAAAAACAGGCGGCTACTGAATCTTGGTTTTGTGTTGCTTGTCAATCTGATGACCAAAAGATATGAGGATGTGTGTTAACTGCAATACTTGGTACCATGAGGAGTGCGTTGGTTTAGAAGAGGATGCTACAGAAAATTTCGAGTGTTGTTGAACTTTTTTATGCGCAATATTTAGGATTTTTTTCGTTGAATGTTATAAAATTAATTATTTTACTAATAGATTTTATTTAAATATAATTTTTTTAGTTTTGTATTAATATGTTGTGTTTAATAAAGTTCTTTATCAATTCTGGGTAATGTTTTAGGTGGCCCATAAAAAACACTGTGAGGATAATATGGGCCGAAAGAAGACTTTACTAATGTAATAATTTTTCTAAATTAAGTTACCCTTACGAAATAATTAATAAAGGAATAACATAATGTATTATATGAGTTTTCACTACCGTATTAAAATATTATATTCAACGCAAAAATATTTATGTAAACTGAGTGTAAAATAAGGAGGCCCATATTTACCTCCAGTACCTTATATGTGTTTGCGAAATCGCACCAGAAAATTGTATCAACTATCAGAAACTTTCCAAACTCCCCTCGTAAAATCACATATTTTCAACCGCTATTTCTAATGAAGCTAAGGGACAAAAATAAACCCTCCAAGCAAGACCCTCTCATTGGAATAAATAGAGAGGAGGCCTTAAGTGGGGTGACACGTTTTCTCCTACGCCGAAAAGACCGTAGAACGGGTATTAATTTCATTAACTTTATCAATAAGAGAATCGGCAATGAAACTAAGAGGTAGTTAAGGACCCCCAACTCATTGAATTTTGTCCTGTGAACGTTACCGAGGCACAAAATACCCGCTCGAAGGCAATTCAGACACTTGATTTGAGAGCATGGACTACACTCAATGCTTTGACTATTTCCTTCAGAAATTGATAGGAGAATTTGACCGTTATTGTTGAGAGGTAACCACTTAATTTTTGATCTATCAAACCAATATGGACTCTAATAATTAATGGTTCTCAAGTCAAATTCTATGGAATACGTTCGGACAACTCGATTTTGTTTTTAATCTTGTCTGTGTCTGATGTAATTTATTTGCTATTATGATGACATCTGTCAAATATATGACGTCATCGAAGCTTATTTCAGGGAAATATGACTTGCAATATATAATTGGAAAGCTTTTGTGTTATTCTGTACGAGATAGTTCTTAAAAATTCAAAGTATAATATCTTTTGACACAAGATTTGTACAAATTGTCTGCCTACCCAAATTATGACTAATATTTATTCAATTCGTATATATTGTGTTGATTTTATTCTGTTTTAATATATGGCATAAGCTAGTGCTCATTTATGGAACATAGTTATTGCTGTGATATTTTGTTGTTTTGTGAACCTTTAGGAAGGGGTAAATCGAGGAAACGAATAATTGATAGTATTGATGATTTATTTATTTTGTGGAAATTCATTTTCAAAGTAAACGAAATGAGACACAATTTTTTCAATAATCACGACCGGTTTCGATCCTACCGTAATTTTCAAGTGTCTGTTACACTTGAAAATGGTCGTGATTATTGAATAAATTGTGGGAAAGTGACAGAAGTGTCCCATTTCGTTTACTTTAGATACGTCTAATGATAATTTGTGTTGTTTTTCAACTATTAATTTGTCTATGGTGTTATTGTCGTACCCGTTATCTGGCGAATATGTTTTCAAAATTCTTATTCTTCTTCAACTTTTTCGCGAAGGTAGAACCCTCAGTACCTACATAATCTATCCACAAATGTACAAAACGACATTTTGATCTTATACTAATGGGAACTTTTATTATGGATAAATGTATCATCGAACGTCGGTTTTCAATGAATGTTAAATTCAAGGTAATTAATTATCTGGTTTCAATGTACACGATATTGGGGAAATTAAGTGTTTCATGCATATTTCCAATTTCCATAAGGAATTAGATCGTACAATATGGGAGTTTTGAAAAGAGCTTAAATTGTTTATCAGTACATGCCCAAATAAAGATTACAAACAACCAAATTTATATGGAATCACTCTTTATTTCACATTATTGATTGTTTTTAACCATGGACTACTTGTGAAGAATGAAGTTTTTTGTTGTAAAAAACTGAATAGTATGATAAGAAATGTTGAAATATCACCACATGTTCGGAATATTGTAGTAAATGATCACTGAGATTTGAAACTATGAATTTCAAAATTTAAAAAAGCCTATAATCATAATTGAAAATGCCTAACGTCCGATGTGCAGAGGGGTCGAATAATTGCTCTTGATGAAGGAGTGGCACAGAGGGTATAGCGGCCACAATGGGAGTATCACTGGGGGTGATTTCAGAAACCTACGCCCGATACGTGGAGCAACAATTTCTGCAAAATAGGCCTAGAATAAGTCGTAGGATAATCACTTCTGAAGAACAAGACCGCTTTTGTGCCAAATTGCAAGAAGAGACTCAAGTGCGGCGCACCCCATACTACAAAGGCAATTTCAATTTTCGATACGTCAAAGACTTCGTTCAAAGGGTTTATACAGCAGAAGGCTCTTAAGAGTTCAAGAGTTAACCAGACAACAAAAAATTAACAGACTAAATTAGTGTATCGAGCTCCAAAATTGGAATATTGAGAATTGGCGAAATGTTCCTTTTTCGGATGATACCAGAATTGGTGTTCGAGCACAAGACAAATTCCGAAATACCAAAGGGGCAGTGTGATGTTTTGGGGTGTCATTATGATGGGAGGCAAAACAGATTTGATTTCGTTTCCTGCGAGTGTAGCGTCTAGAAAATACGTGGACCTAGTTGCTGTAGCCCATAGTGAGACTCTGGTAAGGTGTCCACGGTGAGAATTTCACTTTTATGCAAGATAATGCTCCTCCGCATATCAGCAACCTCGGGCGACATTATCTTGAAACAGAGGGAATCGCTATTTTGGGCTGGCCAGCTTGCTCGCCAGACCTAAATTCTAATTAACCTAAATGGGATAATCTCAAAAAGAGAATTAGATCGCGCCAGGATAATCCAAGAACCCCACAACAACTCATCCAAGCCGTCACCGAAGAGTGGCAGAATATCACCCTAGATGAGGTCGAAAACCTAATCCAAAGCATACCTAGACGGATTCAGGCTTGTATCAGGGCAAGAGGAGCTAATACAGGCTACTGAGGTCGAGAAAAAAACACCTACATCGTGAGAAAAAAATTTTCAATTTTTACTGCATGTGGACAGAGTCTATTATTTTCTTTCATCTGTTTCTTTCTTAAAATAAACCTTAATTTATTTCTTTATTCAATTGAAATACACTCGGAGGCAACACTCGAAAATTTAACCAAATTCGAAGTCCGATATTTTTCCTAATTCTCAACCGATTTAGATGATTTTTTCGGCAAGTTATAGATCAATTCTTCTGCTTTGTAGAAATTATAAGAGAAAAAAATTTGAAAAAATTTTATACGGGGGCAAAACTAAAAGTGTTTTTTTTGTCAAAAATTCGTAACACCCTGTGGAATTTCGTGGTCCGAGTTGAAACGTACAATATCATGGTCTGTCAAGACACATCTTCCTACAGTAACGCCTTTCTTGTTTAATGCATTTATCCCTATTTTTACAAGAGATATTCAATTTGAAGCGAAAAGTCACAAATTTCAAGAATTTATTTTTAATCTTGAGTAGGTGCATAATATCTGAGGTTAGCCAAAAAATAAAATCAAAATTAGAGAAGCGTTAATCTAACGAAATGAAAATTTTTGAAATTCACTGGCTAATTTCACGCTCCGGGAGAACTCGAAGTACACTGGAAAAGTCGTTGATTTTGCACATTTATTTTTGAATTTTTTTGTGTGACACTCTATAAAAATCATCATTCCTGTCCAAAATTGAGAGCAGGCGTGTATCCTGGCGATACACTCGTGAAATGAAATGTTGAGAAAAATGTTCATGATGACCCACAAAAAAAAACATTTGATTTTAGTAGCGAGTATGACCAACAACCCCCCGAGCTCTTATTACAGCGCGCATACGATTTCGCATACTCCCAATGATGTTGTCTATCATCTGTTGAGGTATGTTGTCCCACTCTTCCACCAAAGCCAATGTCAGCTCTTCAACGTTGTTTGGATTCCGTTGTCGAACCCTTCTTCCAAGAATGTCCCAAACGTGTTCGATCGGGTTTAAATCCGGTGACCGCGACGGCCAGTCCATTCGTGTGATCCCAACTTCATTGAGATATTCTATCACTATGCGCGCAGTATGAGGGCGCGCGTTATCGTGCATAATAAGGAAATTTTCTCCTATGTAAGGAGCAAAAGGCACAACATGGGGCTCCAAGATTTCTGTTACATACCGTTGGGCATAAAGTGATCCATTTCCAATAATCTCCAGTTCTGTTCGTACTCCCAAGCATATGCCCTCCACTGTATTGCTCAGTTCCTGCGAAGTTCGCTTGATTGTACCGTTCCCCTCGATGCCTCCATATTCTATCTCTACCATCCACGAAATTCACAGAATATCGGCTCTCATCATTAAATAAAACTCGTCTCCACTGATTGATTGTCCATCCTACATGCTCCCTAGCAAACGCCAATCTTGCTACCCGATGGGCTCTATCGAGTCTTGGTGCTCTTGCTTGCGCGTATGATCTCAGACCAACTTCATTTAATCGTCTTCTGACTGTCCTCACACTGACGTTAATGTTATCCACTGCTTGTGAAAGGTTACGTGCCTGAACAGCAGTAAGACGAAGATTTCTTATGGTTTGATTGACGATGAAACGGTCATGTATAGCGCGGGTTGCCGGATTTCTTCCTTGTCCTCGCCTCCTCACGTACAATCCAGTTTCCCTGTAACGTCGGTAGATTCGATGGATAACCGACGTCGAGACACCCAACATGGTACCGACTGAGCGGTAGGTGCGCCCTTCCTCGATCAATGTAACTGCCCTTGCTACTGAGGTTGGTGGTAAATCTCTCATTCTGAATGAAAAATACCGTTTCGAGTCGTAAACAGTAAAAGAATCACAAAACACCGCAACCGATCGAATTTGTATCAACTCAAAGAATGAAAACTCTCATTCTTTAAACAAGTGCAAATGTGGTCATATACAAAAAAACGTGTGTTGTATTTCATATTTGATAAAAAAAGGTGTGCCTATGTGTAAATGAAAAGTTTTATCAATGGTCCCAGAATTCGGTTGTGTATTTTAATACCTACCGACTGTTATCTCCTATGAATTCCTAATTTTCACCAAATTAACCAAATTGTCATCAATAACTAATGCAATTCGAACATAAAAATCGCAAACGACAATTTCGACACGCCTGAGTGATAATAAGAAAATTCCAAATTGATAGACGAATTTTAATGACAATTTCTTGATTCAATGGAATTTCTCCAAAATGGTGATTTTCCACTTGAAATTAAATATATTTTGCGAAAATAGAGATAAACGCATAAAACAAGAAGGGCGTTACTGTAGGAAGATGTGTCTTGACAGACCATGATATTGTATGTTTCAACTCGGACCACGAAATTCCACAGGGTGTTACGAATTTTTGACAAAAAAACACTTTTAGTTTTGCCCCCGTATAAAATTTTTTTCGAATTTTTTTTGTTTTCTCTTATAATTCCTACAAAGCAGAAGAGTTGATCTATAACTTGCCGAACAAATCATCTAAATCGGTTGAGAATTAGGAAAAATATCGAACTTCGAATTTGGTTAAATTTTCGAGTGTTCCGCTAATTTTGCCTCCGGGTGATTCCATATTAATTTGGTTGTGTGTATATCATCAACATATCCTTTTCAGTAAAGAACGTTTTCAATTAAAATATTACATGAATTTACATGGAGAGAGAAGTTTATTCCAAGATTGATCATGAAAATTTCGCTCAAAGGAGGTGAAAGAGTATAACCCATTGGAAGACCATCGGGTTGGTAAATTTTATAATTGAATTTGAAAAACACTAGTAGAAGAGCTAAAAACACGGAATATTCTCCACAATTCTAGATCAATTTCATTTAACATCGTAAACTTGATTCCTTCAACTCCAAATATAGACCTCAAACTTATTTAAAAATACAACATTGACTCCACAAATGAGATTGTTCCACTAAATTATGCCATATATTAAAACAGAATGAATCAACACAATATTTACGAATAAGAAAAATCTATGTTCACTCTTATCACTAACAAAGAACGACTTGATACACGTGAAAAAAGCGGTGTATATAAATTATATTGTAATGTTTTTATATAGATCAAACTGGTCATAATAAACACAACATATTTTTATTCATTATATTTTGCGAAACTCGGGACTAATGTTGTTTGTTTAATTGTTGGATTATTTACTTAAAACGGAATTGGAAATCATAATCCTGAGTAAAAAAATTGGGTTTATCATTGAAATGAAAGAGTTGAGAGTTATTTCTAGTAGAATCAAAAGTGGTAAAATGTGGATAATATTCAAAGATCCTGTGGGCGAATTTTTATTACTCCCATTTGATCAATTTCTGAGATATTTCTAATACAAAATAACAGCGGCCTACCCTGTATACCACTCGAAATAGTACATAATAGACAGCTAAAAACCCCCGTCAACATTTAAAATACTTCATTGCATCTTATTCTACTTATTTTTCAAACAAAATTCAATGAAAATTATTTAAGAAAGCATAAACAGTGAACCAAAATCACTTTCCATTGTTTTGATTTTGGAAAAAGAGCATTCAAATTGGCCACAATTTTATTAAAATGTCCGTAACTTATATACCTCCATAATATGGCTAATCAGATTAAAACAGTGCGGGTAATTTTAGAAATTTCATGTTTTTAACATTTTTAGCTGTAATGACTGAATATAGCTTTTTTCACAGTTTGTGTGAAAGGTGTTCTTCGAGGACGCCGCCATCATTCTACCGGCACAGCAGCTGGGGGCGGCGGTGGCACCATGGCCGACCGCCCTGACCTCCATGGACGATATGGCCCATAAAGGTAAAGGTAATGTATGCCACATCAAAAGCATATCAAGTTTATTATCTCTCATTTTATTTGATTTGTTTCGAGCTGAAAATAATTTCAAAGTGTATAAGTCAAAAATGCTTGGATAACATGATTATTGCCCCGTAAAATTGAAAAGGAGAAAGCTGCGAAGAGTATAGCGTGGACAGATTTCGACGTTTCATGTGAACTCTTGGGAATAGGGGAAAATGAGCCCCCCTTCACTGTGTTCTTCTTGCATGAGAAATTAATATTGTATAATCTTTCCGACATTTTTTCTCTATATGACAAATGACAATTCAGATATATTATTTCATGTTTTTTTATCAAATTACAATTTTTGTGTGAATATAGCATCGTTTGTAGTAACGAAACGACCATGCCATACGAAAATCTTGAAAAGTCCAATGATTATTATTTATTATCGTGGACTTATGCACTATTTCAGCTGTTAGCTGGATGCAATTTACCTTTCCCAGATTTAGCAATCGAAGGGAATAGGCTCGATTACAATATACTTGACATAAATTTCCTAACTATCCTACATGTATTAAGAATTACAGCTTTTTGCATTTCTATATAGGTATTCTTATGCAATTCTAATTTCTTAAGGCTATCATGCAAAGTTTTTGGTATTAAATCAGTCGAGGATACGATGACAGGAACAATATCTATTTTATCGAGGTGCCACATCTGCTTGATCTCAATAGCAAGGTCTGTGTATTTGGACTTTTTCTCCTGGAACTTGTTCAGCACGTTGTTATTATTCGGTATGGCGACATCCACCAGCATTGCTGTTCTGGCTCTCTTATTATACACCACTATGTCCGGCCTATTATTCGTCACCATTCTGTCAGTGATAACAGGCCTATCGTATTATAATCTGATAGAGTCATTTTCCAATACGGGCGCCGGCTGATACTTGTAATATGGCTGGAAGTTGTTCAGAAGTCCGTACTTGTGTGCAAGTTTCTGGTGGATAATGTTGCACACTTGATTATGCCTGTGAAGATACTCCGTATTGGCCAGTTGTTCGCATCCGGACGTAATATGCTGTATAGTCTCTGATCTTATTTGGTATTTTCTGCACTCATCTGTTTCATAATGACATTTTGTAGTTGTTTGTAGCGATCACTTGGTCTTGGATGGCCATAAGGAATCCATCTGTTTCTTCGAATAATTCCGCTTTCATCAACCATTTGTTGGAGGCTTCTTTGTCGATGTGTGGTTGATTAATCTCATGGTGATGTCGTCCATGCAATTCCTTTCTTGACCATTGCTCTTGTATTTTGTTTTTTTTTTATTATTATTATTAACAGTAGATGAGAGTTTAGGTAAGAACCAATAAACTCACTTACAATAAAACATACATAACATTAAAATTGGGAAATACATAGAGTTTAAGCGGTAGTTGCATTCTGGAATCCAAAGCATTCTTAAAACTATTTACACTAGGAGCGTTTATTACTGATCAGGAAGACTGTTCCACACACGAAACACCTGATTTGATGTGAAATGCTCCTGACAAGGAAGGTAGAAGCTTCGAATTATGTCCACGTAAGCGATTATCCTGGTTAAGTTGGTAGGGTGTTTTGAGGTCAACATCGAAGAACAAGTGAAGGGCTCTATAAGTTATTATGAGGTCGCCACGTTGTCGAGGATCAGCGAATGAAGAAAGGTCAAGGAGTTTCAGCCTTTGGTTGTAGTTTGGTCTGGGACGTGAGTCACAATATGAAATCTTCGTTGCTCTTCTCTAGATATTTTCGAGAAGTTCGATATCTCGAACCAGCCAAGGGCACCATACAGGACCCCCATATTCGAGAATTGGTCGAATATAGGTCCCATAAAGGAGAGAACAAGTAAGGAGGTCACATCCAGAAAAAGAACGCTGTAACATGAAGAAAAGACGCTTCGCCTTTGCTGATGTGTGCGAAATATGTTCAGACCAGGATAAATCGTGGGAAATAATTACACCCAGATCCGAGTGACTTAGTTTCGCCAAAACTGTTGCAATTAGAACATTCAAACACAACAGAGCTAGAGAGCACACTGTCATTCACGATTTACCATTTGTTATTCCCAATGATGATGTGGTTGCTCTCTCCTCTCAAGAAGGTGTTTCAAGCCCAAAATTATTTAAAATTCGGTAATCTAAACTGTTGAATGACGATCCGATGAATGTCAAATCATGGTTATTTGTTGACGACATTGATATTTATTCCAATTGCTTGAAGAGATTCAATGAAGCTTTAGCAATTATTAAAAGGGTCTTGGGTATGATTCAACTGACACTGTCAACGCACTAAACTCAGTTCATCCACTTTAACAACAAGATTATCAAATCTGATACTACCGAAATTTAGGTTAATGATATCATCCTAAAATCTCCCAACATGCTAACTTTTTCGGAATTGCATTTGACAACAAAATCTTCTCAGGTTAACCTAATTCAGAACAAAAGCCTAAAATCTTTCAACATTATTCAATTCCTATGTGGCACTTGATAGGGTGCCTACTACCAAACACTTTTGTTACTATACAAAAGTTTCATGCGTTTAATTACCTGCCAAAAAATTGCACTTTTCCGTCTGATGAGTCACTTACGTCACTAGAGGTTAACTAGTTTGACGTTACTAAATATACTCTCATTTGAATAATTTGCTGTTAATTAACAAAATATTGATTCAGCTATAGTTTGATATCGCATCATTAAGAAGAGTTTGTGTGAATGATACGAATCATTATTGTATCGTTTGCGGAGAGTGTATATTCCAAGAGTACCGTTTGAATGTGACAGACTTCGTGAGTGAAGCTTACAAAAATCCCTTTGCGCATCCGATGTAAATGCGTTATAAGCTTTGGATTCCTTAAAAGTATTTCAAAACATGCGTTGAGTTTTTACGTTTATGGACAAATAAGAAAAGAGAAACTTTCCGGAATGAAACTGCTATGATCTGGAAAAAAACCCGTTTAACACTATGATGGCTGCTATTTTTGTTGGATGAACAAACTGGATTTAACGGAAAAAATCGAGACAAATGAGAATATCCTTCCATACAATCGGTACTTCGACGAATTCAAAGCCCTAGAAATTCCCTGTACCTCAAGCTCATGTGCATGCAGAGGTTAATTGACATCTAGACGAAAACTAATGGTCGTGATAGTGACTTTGAATGTGAACTGAAATCGGCGAAATTATTCAATCAAGATGATTTGAACTACCTAATCAGAGATCTGGTACAGTCAAATTCTGCTTCAGAAATACTGTTTTTTTGGCTTTTTTAGAAAGAAACTACACAACGGGAATATACTGGGGTCGTTGCCGATTGCACATTCTACTGAAGTAAAAGAAGAAAATATATCTATTACTTTGGTTTCGGACAATATCAAGTAGAGGAGAAGGTGGTAATGTGGCCCCCTACTTTGTTTTTAGGCCTCAAGTAAAAAATACAAGACAAGGAAGTATGGGAAACACGTTGAAGTCGTCTTTATTAACTTACGTATACATGTCTTTCAATAAAATAAACGAAAATAAAACAGCAAAATAAAAATCATATGTATTATAAAAATAATCAAATTTGGCAATTTGAGATCAGATGAGGGTTATATGGCACCCTGGGGGCCATATTAAATGTTTAAGCGTAATATCAACCTAACGGCAAAAATCGCAGATATCATATTCGCCTTCAGGACCTGCACAGGCTGTATGAGCCCAATTGCAACTCTGACACTGTATCCACTCCTTCCCACGTCTGTCGTTAGAATAACTATTTTCACAAAACATGCAGTTCTGCGCTTTCTGGGGTCCTATCTGGAGATTGACTCTCCGAATCTGTTTCTACGACTACATCACTTTCAGAGCTTTTTCTGGATGATGACTGAATGACGCTGACGGGCTTTGTTGCTGCTGCTTGTTCCAGCTTGACTACATCGGGTACCGTGCCCACGTTCAGGATTTCGGCCACGAGTTTCTGCTGGGAGCAAAGATTCACTTAATTCATTCTTGTATGGAGAAGATGTGATTGCTTTTCCTGTGGTAGTCTTTCTTCCACGATTAGAAGTTCGACTCTTATCCGCGGGGATGGGCTGAATGTCCTCCGGCAGAACCAAACGAGCTTGCGACTCTTGTGCTGCAGCATACACACCTGACGCATCTTGATCAGCAACAGGAATTGTATGGAGATTAGCTGGGTTTTGTTGGGGACAAGAAGAAACCGTTTACATCAATTTCCTCTGTGGTGCTCTTGAGATATGCCCGATCAAAAAGCTCAGCAACATCGTAAGGCTTCAGAGTTCTTTCAGAATGCTGAAGAAACTCACGAATCTCCTCACTATAGTGAGCCTTAAGCGCGCCCATAAAAGTCTTATCTAACGGCTGTAGCTTATGTCGTATGAGGGGAAGACAGATAATAGTGACGTGATTTTCTCTCTCCAGTTCTACTAATTCTAAATTGCGAGTATGACTATAATGTGCATCAAAAATAAGCAATACGGGAGAAGAAAAGCTTTTGGTTATGAAAATTCCACCCTCACACATCACAAAAACGAGCTAAACTCCTGTGTGATCGTTTTCTGGCAAAAATCATTCCCAATACTGGCTCACAAATCAAGCATACTTAAATCTACAGTTCACACTTCAAACCGTACTGACAATTATCTTTCTTTCACCGTGGATTACAAATTCTTGTGCCGAGCACTTCCAATTGTAATTGGCTATCTTGACACCGAAATATTTTAAATTCCATACTTTATGTTGTTTTATAGGGACAACACATCACCCTCGTTCTCTAGACTCGGACTAGATTGGGCCTTTTTGTGGCCGAGATCGAATCACTTTAATCTCAATGCGTCGCTGTACCGAGTTAACAATGTTACCGATCCAATTTGCAAATGCCAGGAAAACGAAGGAACAATCGATCATACTCTTTAGCAATGTAAGTCGTTGAAACAACACAGGAAAGAGTTTTTTCATAAATTATGGAAAACTGACTGACTGACTTACTAAATAAGTTTATTTTAGTCAGATCATCAGGCGACGTAAAATAACATGTAATTAACTATATGGCGAATAAACCTTAGATAATTTGATGACAGTAATAAAAAAGAACATTGTACGTACATTCAACCTCCCAAGGAGGAAAGAATGTGAAGTAGTTGAGGGAGAAGATGCAAGAATTGATTCAATAGGTGCACATCCATCGATTTCGAGCAAACAAATTGAAATGGAAGCAGAGGTATGAAAGATTCGATCGCTCTCAAGAAAGATAGATATAAACCTTATGGAATGAGTATCGTTCCAACTTAGACCCGATTTTGCTAAATCTGAAGAAAATCCGCAGTTTTTCCGAGGTTTAATTTGGTCTAATGAAGTTCACATCAGTAGTGATGGAATATTGAAACGCCAGTATGAATATTTTGCTCCTGAAGAACAATTAGAGCCAATAGAAATATAAATGATAGGAATTTTCGTACATTTTCGATGATCATTTTTTTACAATACGAGATGTCACACAATACGAACATTTCGCAATATTAGAATTCCTGAATTTCGCGAATACCGAGATTGATATTTTCATGCGAGATTGCATTCCCTAGGTAGCATGACCATGAAAATAATATCACTCCATAATTTCCACTACTGCTAGATACATTCAATTAATTGATAAATGAGAAATCCCTTTTTGCAAATTGGAAAGCTAGATTCTTGAAAACTACAAGAAACGTGAAAAAAAAAACCGAAATTTAACTCCCTGTAGGTCGAGAACGGAGGACTTTCGGACAAATGTTCAAGGGCATTAGCTTCATATTTTTTAATGAGGAATCTCATGTAGAAATTTATAACATGTAACGTAACTGAAACACACTGACTATTTCTTGAAAGCCGTATTTTTGCGTTATTTTCAAAATTAAATTTTTTGTGGTTCACATTTGAAATCGTTCTTTATTATATCATACCATTCAAAGATATTCAAAATTGTACAGCAAATGTTTACAATACTTAGAATTTAAATTAATGTTCCCAGTCAAATTATAATTCATAGTTTTGCAATAAGAGTGGCGTAGCTATGTACCAAAGTATCAGAAAACGATTTCGAATGCAACAATCTAAGTCCTTTTCTATATTGAATGCGAAAAAAGTCATTTCGAACTGACGTATTCCATTTCAGCGGAAAAAGGAGCCAAAACAATCGATAAAACGAAATGGGTTTTTTACTTAGTAAATTTCGTTGAGAGTGGCGGAAGGAAGAGTCGTCGATTCATAAAAAGCGGCCAAGGGCCGGCAAGAATCGTTCTGTCACTTTCTGGGGCGACAGGGAAAAGGTTTATATTGAGTCTATTTCCTATTCACACCCCGATCCGACCGACTGCGCCGCCGGGGGGATGTCAACCGAGATTTGTCGACGGCATCACGCAACGACGATCAATTCGTCCGGTCCACGACGTCCAGATTTTATCTTGAGGGAATAATGGGATTATTTAGATTCAGATATGGCGTTTACGATTTCCGATCTGCTAGTCTGCACGTATCGTTCGCAAATAATGATGAAAATTATTAAAAACATCCTTCTTAATTGATTCTGAGTTGAAAGTGTATAACATCATATTTTCCAGTGGTGGATTACTTCAAAGCGCCTGTCTAAGGCCCACGGTTACACGTGTTAAATCTAGAACGCTCTAGATCTGCAACACTGATTGCTAGATTTGAAAGAAAAGCAAAAATACTAATTTCAATAATTCAATCATTCTTCCCACTCAATTCCTTCATTTTATATATATATATATATATATATATATATATATATATATATATATATATATATATATATATATATAATATTCATTATATTATATATTATACCACGAATATATACGAATAACCCAAGCCTGACGCTTCATAGACAATACTGGTGCTTAGTAATACGTTGACATTCGACGACTATCTACCAGCGGCAGTTATTATTGTCGTTGATTGATAAATACAAATCATCCGTACTGTGCTAACATACCTTACGTAAACAAACAGATGATAATGTTTGATGGAATTTTGGTAAGATCAACCGAGCTTTCGTTTTTGTATTCGTGTCCATTAATAACTTTAGAAAATAATATATATAATAGTATGAATATTTGAACAAGATATAAAACCATTCATGGATGTTCATTGAGGAAATCAAGAATAGACAGCCAAAAACAAAATTGGCATTCGAATCTGTTTGATAAGCACAAAAAGCAAATGTAAGAATATTTAGCATTTCTTGGTGAACCATTCAACAATTGATTGTAGGCGATGAAAAAATTACTATAAACGATAAATCAGAGTAAGATACAGGATGTCCGCCAAGCTCTTAGATAAACTTTGAAAGGTGATTCCTGAAGAAATTCTAAGACAAATTAGTGAGAACAGCACCGGCCCTGATATTTTGGAATTTTCAACATATGCGGTGCTACCATATATGGCATAAAATACATATCTTGTTGGATAGAAGGTAACCATAGTAAAATGATCATCGAGAATGTTGAGCTACTTTTGATGGATAAATGTCAAAATATCTCTTGCGATAAACCATTATAGTTTTGAAACCTATAATTCCTCTTGTTGAAAATGTACTCCCCGTAATGAAGAATATGCACATGTAATCTATGTTTATGGTTTTTGCTATGGTAACGCACGAGAAGTTGCTAGATAATACCATCGAAAATTTTCTCAAAGACATCCTCCAGTTCGTACAGTTTTTAGTTCAATATTTAGAAGACATAGAAACACTTGATTCAAAACATGTACGCCCTTCGATAAGTATTCGGCTCATTGCTAATCAGTTGAAAATGCTCTGGAAGTGTCAAGTGTCGTGTTTTGAAAATCGAAGAACTGCACTCTTAACATCGACAGGGTGCACGTATTGAATGCAGGGGACGACCAGAATTCACATTATGCCGCTGGATTCTTCAGCAACATACTCAAAGCCATATTTCATTTTACGGTTGGACTTGAGTATCAACACTTGGGGTAGCTTTTATAATAAAAGCTTCTTGCCCATGTGTATTATCAACATGATGAAACACCTCCACCTAAAGGAAGATTAGTTGTAGGATGGCTCAATGAATATTTTCCAAATAGGTGGATAGGTAGGGAAAATCCAATTGCTAGGCCACCACGGTCAGCGGATCTGAACTTGTTAGCCTTCTATGTATGGGGATACATGAAAACAACTCGTTTACTGTATTTTCAAAACATTGAAACATAATGTCAATTTAAAATTATTTTCAGATTTTCTGAATGAAATAATTATAATTATTATGGATTCCATCACAACAGAGTCGCTCTTGAATCTTCAGTGGTATTCCCTAGCAGATTGTCGTACATTTATTTCCATTGCCAAAACCATAAAGATAGATAGATCATATCTGCATTTTCTTCATTAATGAAGGAATTCATTTACTATTAAAAAAATTTCAGGTTTCAAAACAATAATTATCTGTCGAAAAAGATATTCTGACATTTATCTATCAAGAGTAATTCAACATTCTTGATAATCATTTCACTATGGGTATGAATGTCACCTTGTAAAACAAGATATGTGAATTTCTCACGGGGCTTAGGGGACACCCTGTTTATATAAATCAACCGGAATGACAACAACCGGATGCCCTCTTCTTTAAGAAGAAAAAATTCATTGAAAATCCAAATTTTATCAATTTTTATTGAAATAGTTTGCATCAAAAAGTTTTTGCCGATTTTGAAAATTTTGTGACCTATTATAACACCTCTTTGGAATGTTTCCAACTGTTAGGAACAGGCTCAGGGAAGACGAAATCAGACCAAGGGTGGCTTCTACCGGCCCGCGTCTCAGGTATTCCACTATGGTCGAATGTTCTCTTTTTCGACGAGTCCAGGTTCTGTTTAGTATCAAGTGATAGACGCATGCCTGTATACAGACGACCTGGGGAACGGTATCAGCAATGCTATATCCGACAAACCGAAAACCCCGGAAGGGGCTCAGTAATGGTGTGGGGGAGGCATTTCTTTCCATGGTCGAACTGAGTAAGTCCTATAGAATACTGGAAGATTGACAACGGGCAGATACATCGCAGATATCCTTGAACCCCTTTGGCGTATTGATTGGAGAAAACTTCATTATTGATATGCATGATCATGCATATAGCATGATAATGCTCGGCTTCATGCAGCTAGAGTAGTTAAAGAATTTCTGCGAAATGCAGAAATTGATATTTTAAGATGGCCAGCCAGAAGTCCCGACTTGAATCCCATAGAACATGTTTGGGACAACATGTGGTGGCAAATTCAGCAACGTAGGATGCCTTGTAGAATACTACAACGACTAGAAAATCTGCTTCCTGCAGGAAGCACAGGAACTCAGTGACTCAAGAGTACATCCAAAATTTGTTTGAGGAGCTTCCTAGACGTATACTGGCAGAAATTGAGGCCCGGGAAGGAAACACTCGATTTTGAAACTATTCGATGCTAGTTGATTGGTCTCTTCGTGAATGTTTGAAGATTTTCAATTTTTCATTAACTCGAAAATTGTTGATATTTTCATAAAATCATGTCTTTTGAATGATATCTTCTTATTTTACACTTCTGAAAGTTACCAAGCGACTCTTGAAAGACCAACCTAAAAGTTTATATAGTATTGTCGTAAAAGTAGGGTGATGCTACAATTTTTGTGGGGAGTGTATTATTCGGGAATAGTTTCCAGTTCGTACAATTCGACCCCAATACGGTATGAAAACCATGAATTGAACGATCGACAGGCTCACGTCTAATGATTTGAGGGGAGGACAGTCTTTCTTTCTCACCAGCAGGATTACATGTTCGGTTACGGTAATTACAAGGTGGTTCTCACGAAACACCCTGTGCATTCTTAAGGGAAGTTCGGGGCGCGGAAACGTTTTACAAACACATACCTCCAGGGTTGTATAGAACGTTAAGTATTCTTGTTATTTGCCTATTATGTGCTTTTATTCGATGCAAATTTATGTCATATTGTATAAAGACATTCCCAAATTCTATTAATGAATTTGCATGTTAATATCAAATTTCATATTTTTTTCAATTTTCGAATTCAGTTTGATTCTTTAGTTGTGTTACAAAAGAACTGAAAAATATGTCATTTATGAGCAACATAAAAATGCGATTTTTTCATAAATGAAAAATTGCATGCAAAATTCAGTATGGGACCTCGTACAATTAGCGAAGAATATGACCTTCAGTCAAATTTTCCGGAATTTTGATGTTTTACTTTTTCAATTATCGATTATATCATTTTTTAGTTTTAGTGGATGACTGATTTTGAGATACTGGGCGTTAAAGTTCACCAAATTTTCGTCAATTGTACTTCTAAACACCCTGATTACAATTCTGTAATATAAAACATACCTCAATGGATTCGGTTTTGAGATACAGGCTGTTTAAGTTTGAAGGAATTGAAGCGGATTTTCCTAACTCCCTTTTTTTCAACTGTAAATTCTATTCGAAGGAATAGTGTGAGTGTTTGTGTGTATCCACAAGGCTGCATTAACTTTCTTCAAAGATTTCGAGGGCTATTACTCTAGATTCCCAATGCTTTGCCATCGTTGATGTACAATCATGAGTGACTTGGAAGAGCAGATCTCCTATCGATCTTTGCGTGCGAAAACCATACTGACGGTCGTTAATAATTCCCTGCTACTCAAGATATTTGATGAGTCCATCATTTATAACATTGATGAGATAAAAAACACAAGGTTTAACTTTAATCTACACTTTATTTGAAAAAATTCGACGTTTCGCTGACACAGCAGCTTTATCAAGAATGAAAAACAGAATGAAGAGTATGGTATTATAAACAAATCGTAGAACAAGTTGAATGAATAACAGGAAAATCCACACCGAGCCATTGTACAGTTAGTATGAAAGGTAATAAAAACTAATTAAACAAGTTAAGTAGGGGTGAGTAATTCACATCTACCTGTTCATTCAAAAGCTTATCCGAATGTTTGTATCGATTTATTTCTAATGCTTCTAGGAGATCTAATTTTGAACTTTTGATTTTATATGTAATATGTCAAAGTTTTTATTGAATGAATGGTTTTCTTTTATTAGGTGGTTTGAATAATTTGAATCAGATTTATTTTTATCGAAGCTACGTTTATGTTCAGATGTTTTATGCCAAAACTCCTATAGGTTCTACCGATATAAATTTTATCACAAGAACCGCAATTGAGTTTATAGATTCCTGATTTACATGATTTTTCAACACGAGATTTATTATTTTAATATGTTTACCTAAGTTATTAGAAGTTTTGAAAGTTATATTAAGATTTTGTATGACGAAAAAGGATTTAATATTTGTACTTGCAGAACCGCAGAATGTTAAACTGTTGAATATTTTATAGTCTTTATGAATAGGATATACTTCATTTATTGCTTTCTGATACAGTTTTTTACGAATGTAAATTTCTTTCTTGGTATAGATATGTTGACGACATCTTAGTATGTTTCATTGGAACTATTCCATCCATTTGAACATTAAATTTACGATATAAATTGAACAGAACGATTCCATTAATTTTTGGACTTGAAAATCACTAAACGAAATAATAATCATGTTTTTCGGTCTTTCGTGAACCAACACATACTGATACAATTATACATAACTACTCATTACATCCAATTCAACACAAAGTTGCAGCTTTAAACAGCTTGGTACATCGGTTACTCAATTTACCTTTATCAGTAGAAGATTATAATAAAGAGTTAAACATCATCAAACAAATAGCCATTAATAATTGATATAATCCGGATATGATAGATCTAATCATTCGTAAAAACTGTATCAGAAAGCAATAAATGAAGTATATCCTATTCATAAAGACTATAAAATATTCAACAGCTTAACATTCTACGGTTCTGCAAGTACAAATATTAAATCCTTTCTCGTCAAACAAAATCTTAATATAACTTTCAAAACTTCTAATAACTTAGGTAAACATATTAAAATAATAAATCTTGTGTTGAAAAATCAAGTAAATCAGGAATCTATAAACTCAATTGCAGTTCTTGTGATAAAATTTATATCGGTAGGACCTTTAGGAGTTTTGGCATAAGAACATCTGAACATAAACGTAGCTTCGATAAAAATAAATCTGATTCAAATTGTTCAAACCACTTAATAAAAGAAAACCATCCATTCAATGAAAACTTTGACATATTACATATAAAATCAAAAAGTTTAAAATTAGATCTCCTAGAAGCATTAGAAATAAATAGATACAAACATTCGGACAACCTTTTGAATGAACAGGTAGATGTGAATTACTCACCCCTACTTAACTTGTTTAATTAGTTTTTATTACCTTTCATACTAACTGTACAATGGCTCGGTGTGGATTTTCCTGTTATTCATCCAACTTGTTCTACGATTTGTTTGTAATACCATACTCTTCATTCTGTTTGTCATTCTTGATAAAGCTGCTGTGTCAGCGAAACGTCGTCGAATTTTTTCAAATAAAGTGTAGATTAAAGTTAAACCTTGTGTTTTTTATCTCATTTATATCATGGATCTACATCAAGTAACGGCCTCCACAATTCAAAAAATTTATAACATTCTCCATCACTTTGGATATAATGGGACGATGTGCAACAGGGTGGTAGTTTTGGGGTAAGGACTTCTTTCCTTTGTTTGGGATCGGTTGAATTCTCGCTATTTTCCAGCTGCACGGAAAAGTCTGGCTTCCATAAGAAATCGGAAACAGCTGGTTAAGAATGGGTGCCAGTTCGGGAGCGCACTTTCTCAGGAGGATTGGCGGTATTTCTTCTAGACCAACTGTCTTCTTGCTGTTCAGCTGCTCGAGAGCCTGTCTCACAGTGCAAACTCTGAACTTGATTTCTGCCATGGAAGAATTTGTAGGTGAAATGTTCGGTGGTACTGCTTTAGATGAATCTATCACAGACTTCTTTGAGAACAAGAGAGCGAAGAGATCAGGTTTCTCTTTCTGAGATGATGCTATACTTCCGTATTCTCTGACAAGAGGCGGAAATGCAGATTTGGAGAAATTGGCACTGACAGTCTTCACCATCGACCAGAACTCTCTAGTCCCGCTTGCCTGTTCAAGGAGTTTACTAATTACCCCTTCATTGAAATTGGCCTTTGGTCTTGCAGTTTTTAGGTTGAATACGTATTCGTACGAAGGTTGTTCTTGTTTCCTCTGTTGAATTTATCTTCCATGAGTTGTAAGCTCTGTTCTTGGCTGCAAAGGCTCTTTCGGAGTCATTGTTGAACCATGGCTTTTGTGCTGTTGTTATTTTCATGGAAGGAGGGATGTAGAGTTGACAACAATTTCAATGAATGAAACGAAGAACTAATCTTTGATCAAAACTGCTATTGGGCAAATATAAATATATTTTAATAATATAACTCATAAAGCAATTCATATTTCCTGATGTTGAGCTTCACATAGGTATCGTGTTGCCGTTATGAAATATTTTGCCGATGATTTGGAATGTGGCGTTCTCGTGCATTTATGATAACAATAACTTTCTCATACTGAGGATTAAATTGATCAAATTTTCCTACAGATACTATACATCACTATTGGATAGGTTAGAATTATTGATTTTGATTTTGGAAGTGATTTTGATTTCGAAGAAGCATTTCTTAAGCATGTTCAATTGTATCGTAATCAGGAGGTTAAGCTAAAACGATACTTCTTTTTCTTTTGAAAACATTTTCATGAATTTCTCCATATATGGAGTAGAATCATCATCAAAATGAAGTCTGAGTATGCAATATTCGCATATGGAATAACAGTAGGTACTAGTACATTCCTAGCGTAATTTTACCACTCTGTAGAATTTTTGAAAGCTTCGGCAACAAAATTCTAACTCTGTCATTTTAGATATTTACTTATCAGCATCACGACTTCTTTATCTAGATAAACCATTAATGTCCTGCGATACTCTTCTACATTTTAGTAATTTATGCTACAAAACAAAGATTGCTTCTCGCTTTGCCATAACTATAATGCTGTGAAATACAGCGCAAGCATACAAAAAGATATCACTGATTCATTGCGACATTCTCGTGAAGTTTTGTTTGAAAAACTTCTCTATATAAAACCGTGCTATATTTATAGATCCCGAAAAAGAAGCTCATAAATCACTAAAATCAGTCTTTCGAGAGCACAAAAGCCTTTTATTCGTATCTCCATGTGACAAATGGAATCTGGTAGTGAGAGGTGAGCACTTTTCCATTTTTATATATCGAACAGATCACGCATGAAGAAATCTGCCTGGTCGAAGACAAGCGGGGTTGCTTGGCAGTGAAAGTCACGAAGAGGTTATCACCCTATGTTGTGCCAGAGCCGACCCGTCGATTATTTGATTACAGTGATTTGCATCCAATTTCTTCACTTACAGGTTAATTGTTGTATTATGAAATCTACTTTTCAATTTTATATGTTGAAAAATCACAGAACATTCTTAACCTAACAATGCGGGTAAAGTTTATTTCCACTTGTTACTTGTCAATTCTCGTTGACTTCCACAAAATATACGAATCAATGTTTCAATTTTATAACTTTAATTTTGATACTGTACGGTATTTGAAGTTGAAGTAAAGAAAAAATTTTTAAGTCATGGAAAATTTTTATCGACCTTGAATGTCAGAAAAGCAGTAATCTAAATAAATTTATGAAGAATGATTGATTTCAACATACAATCTGGTTCTTGCAGATTCAAAATATAACGTCATTAACTAATTATTAAGTAGAATTATAGAACACAGCCTTAGATATTCAAAATAACCGAATAGGTACTAATCTAAAAAGGACCACTTTTATTTTACTGCACCTGACACTTGTCCATTCAAGAAATATTCCTAAAATGTAACTATTTAATCAAACCGAACCTTATAATTCTGTGAGTTTAATTTTATCATAAGAAAAAACTGCATTGACTTTAATGAGGCTGTATTCTATGTTTGAAGTTGACAAAAGATCAATTACAAAATATTTCTCGACCTTTGAATTTCAGAAAAGTAGAATAATTCTTTTTTGATTGTTCTGTCTATACCAGAGGAAAATGATCGTTCTCAGCATGCAATCTGGTATCGGAAATATTGAGTATAACTTCATTTATAAATTCATTCGTAAAAAGAAATTCAATATCTCAGCATACTTCTTTACGAATTATGTGGTGCATGGGACATGTCCAGTTATTCTGCTTTTCTATTATAAATAATCTAAAAGTTAATATATCGAATCAAAGTACATCTGCAATCGTAAAAAATACAAGATATGGACAATTTTCGCTTTACATTCCAAAAATGGAAAAGACAATCAACTAATTGTTCATTACCTTGAACCGCGATTGTACAATAAACTTCCTTCGTACCTCAATTGCATTGTGAATCTCAAAAAGTTCAAAATCTCTTTAGGAAAATGGATAACGTCAACAGAGAGAGATACTATCAGATATTATGTAGATGCAAAAAATTATGTTACTTGTAGGTGAGCTGCGCCCTGTTGCTCTGGTTGTACCTTACGCTACCTAATTATTGTGTCGTATTCTGCTTCGAGAACTCAAAACTGTTCTAGTCGATGTAACATTGCTATAATCTCATGTTAAATTTCATTCAAAACATTTCAAAATATGTGTTAAAATTATATAATCCTTCACCTTTGGCTTTTGTGAGGTTTTTCACTTTATTGTATTGTGTGTAAATTCTATATAATGAATAAAACTACTTAGTGAGTTTAAATAAGCATTATGGAGCACGACGTTTGATCTGACATCTTAATGTTTATGCAAAATCGAGAGAAGGATACTTAACCTAAATCTAACGAAAGTTGTTCTTCCATTTGGCTTCTTCATGAATTGTCAGTTTTCGACTTCGACCAAATATTCGTGAAATGTAACTGTATTCACTCACTGCAATAGAAGCTCACATTTTCATTTCGTCCAAACAATGACTATTCACATAGTTCAAAGAAAGATTGCTTCAAGTTTGATCAAGCGATAATTTATGTAAGAAGTTGACAAAAAGATGAGATTTTTGTGCCATAGAATACTTTCAGACCTTTGATTCGTTTTGATTGCTCATAATTTTATCTGTGGAAAATGGTTGTTCTCAATGTATAACCATGTACCGAGAAAGTTGAATTCAATGTTAATTATCGATTAAGTTGTATTATTGAACACAGCCTTTGATTGTCCAATATTCAAGAGAAATCAGAGAAAAAATTCATATTACTGAAAAAAGTTTTCTTTCCATTAAAATTGTACTACACTTGTATTCGTTCATCGCCGTCTACTTCAACGAAATTTTCATAAAACTTAACTTTATTCACTCTAATCGAAGCTTACAGTTTTATAAGTGTGACGAAATAACAAGTACTAGGTGTATAGTCCGAAGAAAGATTAATTAGATGATTCTATGTTTGAAGTTAAGTCAAGGTTTTCTTCTGTCAGAATATTTCTCAACTTGGGGATGTCAGAAAATCTGTAAACTTCACTTTTGACAGCTCTTAGTTTATATCTATATAAAATTAAATTTTTTAGTTTGGAATGAATTTAGGTTTTTTCATTACGTCAGCTGTAAAAATTCATGGATTAATTGATGATGCTAAACATATTTGCTCTCCAATCGCAAGACGTTCAAATGTTGGTATCTAAGCAATGTGTTGACAAGAATTGCAAATTTCAGTTCTAACTCGCAAACTCCTACAGTTTCAGCTTTCATATTACGAAATATTCAATTCTAGGAATCTATTTAATATAAGGATTTTCAATTTATATAAATAAAAATAATATCTTTTTGGTTAGCGTATCACTTGAGAACGACTGGATCGATTTCGCTACTGTTTATTGCCATGTTTATAGTTTAATAATCGTAATCAGCTTTTTATGGACAGGAAAATTGTTGAGAAAAACTGAAAGATAGACTTCGCTATGACAAACTACTGAAATTATAATTTCGATATGTTCTCTCAATATTAATTAATGCTTTCTCTTAATTTTCTGTTTATTATGTTCGGAAATTTTGTAAAAATTGTCATTTCTGTATAAACCCTCGATCATAACTGACGATAGGAAAAGGATATTTTTTCATTCATCTTTTTTGTTCGTTTGACTTCATCAATGAATCAATTGAAGAAAAACTGGAATAACCAGTAAATTCCTTAATATTAGGATAAAACATCTGTTCGGTCATAAAGTATGATTTAGAATTATGAGAAAATTTTCTGCATTTTTGACTAAGTATAGTTATAGCTCCATCGATTTTACGATGTTCCTTAACGTATCCCCTATTGATATGAACATTGATTCTTCTTTTCCTGAGTTTTCTATCTCATTGATTCGAATGAGCTTAGCTCATTAAATAAAGTTGCAATTATTAATTTAAGTGGCATTCAGCAATTTCTCAGCTAACGCTCTAGGGTCCTCTACAAACGCCAATTGGACCTGTATTGAATGATGTAATCAAAAAAAAATCGCAACTCGAAGAAATTATACCGAATACAATAAACCTTAAAACGGTCCTGCCAAAAGGCGGGGGAAGGAAGTGCACCCCGGTAAGAAATCAGGCATGTGTACAGAATGGCAGCGAAGTCGCGGGGTGTTCCACAAAGACCAAAAGACATCCCTCTCATCTCCTGCCTTTAGAATCTCCGCTACTCCTTTGTGTGGCCCATTCATATTTATTATTGTTGTGTTGGCATCACTTGCTGAAATCTGATTTATCGTCGGCACCGTTAAATCCTTCATTGACTCTCGGCTGGTTGGATGTTTCGAGATGCTGGATATGGGATCAACTGGGACAAGAACAAGACATTCCGGTTTTTGCTACGTTTCCCATAGAACTAGAAAATCCACTGCTTGGAAGAAAAAGAGGACATCTATTTCTTGGTATAAATTATTACATTTATGCTTGTTTCACTTTGAAACCGTTTCTTCTACATTTCAATTCAGTCTCAGAAACTCGATAAAACAGAAAGCATCTCCTATGATTACCACTTGAAACATAATATATTCTAGATAAAAAGAATGGCAGTATTTTATAAATGACAATTGTAGTTACTTGAATGGATTTCTTGGCATGAAACATAGAATTATGAATGGTTGTATTGTTCGTTACAAATTGTTTTATTACCTGTCGGAAATTTGAGCGATAGATGTCGTAAAATGTAAGATATTGCATCGTAAATATTCAATATAAATTTATAGTAGATACACTTCGCAAGTCGTTAAGACATAGTGAACTAACTATACCGAGCTGGAATAGAAAACAATGATTTTGTTTCAGTTGAAAGATGATACGTAGTTAATAGTTGCGTTCTTATGGGGAATCGACGAGATATATCGGTTTACACAATGAATAAGCCTGCATTTGTTATAATAAAGATATGCATATACAGGGTAACCGCGCTAAAAGACTCATGAGAAATGTCGGAGGAACGGTTTCATCGATCAATTTCAAATTTTGGTATAAGAGTAAATGGTTACTAACCTACAATTTTCATTTTGTGTTCAGTGTAGTACCGTTTGGTTATACCGTACATCGACCACAACTTTGCTAGGGCATCCTTTCTCAAGCACATTGTGTTAAGATTTGTCCTATCGGAAATAAATTAACCACCATTGAGCTGTGATTTTCGGAATTATAGTGTCATCTTCTTTGTCTAGAATAATTGACTCAGATTTGAGTGAGATTATAACTTTTTATTTAGTTAAACGCTAAAAGTGTTGTTTTTGAGGGCTGGGTAAGTTCCGATACTATTTTATATACGATGTGCTCAAAAATCATTTGTCAATTGAAAAAAACTAAATTGTCTATTTTTTCGAACACAAGTACCTTTTTTACTTTATTAGAATCACATTTCGAATCAGTATTGTTTGGTATTTGGTTTCTCCATACCTAAAATATTTAATTTTATTTGCGATTTTACCATAAACTTGCAATTCCTTCGGATAATTGAATCATTACGCCATGGAACATAGAAGCAGACACCATTTGAATTGTCTTCATACATTAAATATTTACATTAGTTTCGGTATATTAAACTGAATGTATTAAAGCAAAAACAATGTTGGAAATTCTGCTTCCGTGTTTGATGTGGATTGTCAACTGCTCAGATATGAGAATTATGCCGATTGAAAATGCCTTCCCTGCAAAATTTAGACTCATCGGTCAATATAACGTGTTGTAAGAAGTGTGGGTTTTCTTGAATGTAAATCATCAACATTAACAACTACTAATTTTCCGTGACTCAACCACCTGACGTCCGTGTGAGGAACTAAATCAGTGTGTTCAGCTGACTCCTTATCTTCCAACTGCAAATTAAAGAGCCGCCGTTGCAAGCTATGTGCACGGATGGAATTCACAATTTTTGTTACAATGCCCATAATTTCCTCCGTGTATGAAACTTTCGAACACAATGCACACTAATTTATATATTGGTAGCTTGTAGTTTTTACAAAATTAGAGAAAACGTCATATATAACTTCGCCACGGGTCTTCCCCTTCAGAGGAATGATGTCAAAAATTCTTCCTTAGCCAACATTTTATTGAATACTAATACACAGCAGGGCAGTATCTGTCATATCGGTGGATTCGTCGAATTGTAAAGAAAAGTATGTTCATTTCATGATATCATGTTTTAGTTTATCTGCCATGTCCTGACTCATGACTTCAATACGCCTTGTGAGAGTCGGGCGTGACAACTGTTCTCTAATTGCGGACATGATTTCTGTTTTATTTTTAAAATATCCAAATAAAGTCTCACCTGCTTCAATAAATGCTTCCTTCTCAACCGATCCAGCTTAGAATGGTTTCGCCAATATATGAAATATTTCAAATGACCTGATCGTAGCAGCTTTTGGTTGTTTGGCTGGTTTTGTGAATATGGTTTGTTCTTTTTTCAAACAAGATATCAAATCACGTACTTTTCGTTTTCTTAATTCACTCTGTGGCGGAAAATCCTTTTCATAGTTTCTATGAACCGTTTTATGATGCCTCTCTAAGTTGCTTGGCTCAAGTATTGCAACTGACACACGACAAAAAAGACAAATGCACTTCTCCTTCATTATACAAAAGAAAAATTCTTCCTCCAAATCTCTACTAAAATGATGCGTTTCAGATTTCTTCGCTGAACTCATTTTGTACTATTTAATAATAAACTTTGTATCGACGTAGTATTGCCTTCAAGTTACAATTCAGAATGACTCCAATTCCTGCAGGCGCAACATTTATATCGGCGTGAACGAAAGTCTCGAATGTTCCCGTCAAACGCGCCGTCCGAAATTTCTAGAAAAGCGGCAAGAATAAAACACGCGGCTTTTATTCGACAAGTACCGCGCGTTCCTTTGATAAAGCCGCCTTTTGCCGCTAGCAGAGTGTTATTTTATAACGTAATAGATTTTTGTAGTTTAGTTACCTTTTTATTGAGCACCCCTGGTGTACGCTATCGTCCAATATGCAACACCAGCACGTACAGCAATATACGGATTGACATAAAAATAAACCAAGATGACAATTGCATCGTAGTAATGAAACTTACTCTGTTACTTTTCGCTGTCTGTTTTTCATAAGTAACAAATTTTGATTATAATGTCCTAAATTATTAACTGCAAATTGGTCGTGAATTAGGATCCTTTCATTAGATGTTCTGCAACTTCGACTTATCATTTGTTGGCATTGATTTTAAATGGTGAATAAATTCATAAATTCCTCATTTAAGTATTTATTTGCCATTTAATCTAACAAAAAGTTTCCGAAGGAACAGCAGGTTTTTGATAAAATCACGAATAAAATAGAAATGAGCCATTGTAGGTATAGACCAACCAATAATTTAAAATACGGTTCTCATAAAGTGAAAAAGGCACTCGTATTAAAAAAAACGTTTTTAGACAATTGAGTTTTATTCAATTAACAAGCAATTTTTTAGTATCCTGTATACAAAGAAGCATCTAAAAGAAAGTTGCCTTCAAAGATAACACTTTTGTCGTGAAACTCAAAAATAAGTTATAATCTTACTCAAATCTGAAAAAATTTTTTGGATAAAGAAGATTATAACTCCACAAATGTTGATAAAAAAATCATTACTCAATAGTGGTTAATTTTAGATAGAACCAATCCTATGAAAAGGGCTTGAAAAAGGCAGTCCTTTGATAACAAAAATTAAAAAGTTCACCATGCCATTTGAAATAGCAAAGTTTTAGTCGATGTCCGGTATAACCATTAGTGGTACATCTCTTAAAATAATTGCAAATTGTAGATCAGTATAGATATACTTCAACCCCAAAATTTCAAATAGATCGATATACCCGTTCTCCAGATAGCGTTTTAACGCGGACACCTTGTATAGAGGGTGATTCACGCCTCGATCTATATCTATGTCTTTATGTTGTTGACCAAACAGGGTGTTCC
This sequence comes from Cryptolaemus montrouzieri, assembly GCA_013387265.2. Lineage (NCBI taxonomy): Eukaryota > Metazoa > Arthropoda > Insecta > Coleoptera > Coccinellidae > Cryptolaemus > Cryptolaemus montrouzieri. Next base: position 65,142,489 of record JABFTP020000001.1, on the reverse strand, counting down.
ATAACTAAGTCTTATATCAAAGTTATGTTTAATAATTCTTTCTTATGTATCACTTCAAATACTCACATACAAATAGTTCAACTGTTTAAAATTTTGACATATTTTTCAAGTTTTTCTCTTCATATTCTGACAATCTGAAAGATTCCATTCAGACATCAAAATATTCTCAGAAAACTACTACCATTCAAATGGCCTGTATTTAATAAGCAAATCTTGATGGTAATTTTGATACATATTGATTGAGGGTGTTTATACCTATTTCTTAAAAATTTATCTTCAATTTTTCCTGAGAAAGTTCATATAAAACGTAGACTTCGATCAAATTTCAACACATGAGTCAAAAATTGAAGGACATATCTTGTTTTATAGGGGACATTCGTAACCGTAGTTAAATGATTATGAAGAATGTTGAGTAACTTTTGATAGATAAATCTTAACTTGAAAATGTATTCCTTCAGTATTGAAAAATATACAGATATAGTATACTTTTATGGTTTTTGCCTTGAAAACTCACGAGAAGGTACTAGAGAATATCATCGAAGACTTCCTTTTGGTCGTACAGTTTTCACTTCGGTATTTAGAAGACTCATAGAAATGGGAACATATACGTCCTCATCAAGTCAATATACTAAATTAGGAGACTGTCTGGAAGATGATCCTTCAATCAGTGCAACTTGCACCTTACGTTTGTCGTGTTTTGAAGAGAGAGGAACAGCACCTTAATCATTGACTTCCAGTGTAGGAATTAAATGCAGGGGACGAGCAGCATGCATTCATATTTTATCGCTGCTAAATTCTATAGCAACATGCTCAAGATCCAGATTCCAACATTTAAAGGTCTGATGAATCATACTTTACAAGAGATGGTATAAATAATTTCCATAATCATCATTTATGGGTCCTGCAGAATCCGAATATGGTCAGGCAGAGACGTTTCCAAAGGAGGATCAGTATCCTTTATAATAATAGCCCGTTCATATTTTAAAGAATAGATTGAATGTTATTACTCATCAAATTTTCTACTGATACGTTGTTCAATTAAATTGATCATGTTCCGCTAAATGTTATTCAGAATGTGTATTATCAACATGACGGAGCATCTCCACATCAAGGAAAAACTGTTGTTGAATGGCTAAATGAATATTTTCCAAATATTTGGATTGATAGGGGAGATTCTCAACCCTTTGGACTTCTGTATGGGGATACATAAAACAACTCGCCTACAGTGTAGAGATAACAAGAATCGAGATGTTATAAGAACGATAAACAATGCCGCTGAAAAAATTAGAAACAACAATGTCTATCATATTGTTCTGCATTTCTTCGTAGATGTGATCTATGTATTCAAGTTGGAGGCGGTCATTTTGTGCAATTCTTGTAACGACTAATATGATTTATTTATTATTTTCTAATAATTTTTCACAACTCTGAAGCATGATGTCATTTCAAAACTATTTTTTGACCGTTTTGATCGAAATTGTTATATTTAATATGTATTTATCACCATTGAATCGCTCTCGAATCTACTGTGGTATTCTGTACTGTACGAACAGGATGTCTTTGAGGATTTAACAGCTTGTCGTGCGTTTTCATCGAAAAAACCATAAACAGTTCATATCTGTATCTTCTTCGTTAATGAATGTATTTTAAATTCGAAAATTTTAACGCTTCAGACAATAATTATCTATCCTAAAAGAAATTCTGACATTTATTTATTAAAAGTAACTCAACATTCTTGATAATTACTATGGTTACGAATGTCACTGTCTGTTCCACAAGATATGTATTTCATTCCATCTATAATACCACCACACAATCGGTCTCGTATATTGAAAATTGTGATTTCAGGACTCGTGAGGATTAAATTTCTTAAGCTGAGTATCTCCGAATTTTAAAAGATGCTGTTCTCACTGATTCGTCTAAGAAGTTCATCGAGAACCACCTCTCAAAGTTTATCCTAGGGACTGAGGGACACTCTGTATGTTTTAGAAGAAAAACTGTATCCAACAAAAATGAAATCGCCTATGATTCGTATTCAAGAAAGAGCATGTTTTTAATATAACTCAAAAACTGCTGAACTGATAATATTTTTTCTACACCACTGAATTTTACTCAAATAATTGCCTTCAGAATGTCAAATTCATTTTACTGAAGATATCCCCGAATGACGATTTTTCTAGAATGCGAGAAATTTTGAATGACTTGAAAACATACGGAGATTTCGAAAAAATGTTTGCACCACTAAATTACATCAAAAAATATGAGGAAAGGAAGGTCACTATAATATTTAGTTGATGTACTAACACATCGAAATTCGCCCACCTTTTCAAGTGAGACATTTGTTGACGTCAACCTTTTTTTAGAGATGTCACTTTAAATATTCAAATTAGCAGAAAATCCACTCACTTCTGTTTATAAAATCTTTTATGATAACAAAACATGTTCAAGCTTTTCACATCGAAGTTGAAATTGAATAAAACTACGTTTTCTGTGAATTAAGTATCGACATCAAATATCAGCCACACGTTATTTGTTTAAAAGCCATTTGTCAATTTTCGATTGAATTTCTTGCACCCTACAAAAAACGAGGCAAATATTTGTCCAGAAAACTGATTTTCACGTCGAACAACTTGATCTGCATAAAGTGGAATATATTATAATTGCTAACAGACTAACAAGCGCGGAGTAAACTCCGTTCAGTCTCGGAGCAACAAGGGCAGATCCGAGTGGCGCAAAGGATGAATCACTCCGGATCAACGGAATCTTTGGACGGAAAACAAACGAATATCGATTTGGCATCCGGTTGGAAACAGTCATTTAAACTTGGAAACTTCTTTCTCTTTCATCAACTTTCTTTTCATTCAAGGATTCATTTGAAAACGATTATTGAAGGAAGATATTTTCAAATCGATTTATCCATGAATGGAGTTTTGTGTGCTTTTTGCAATGGAACATTGAAATACGGAGAATAGGAATGAATTCCGAAAAACTAAAAATACCAAATAACTCACCTGCTATCGAAAAATGTTTACAAGGGTGGATGCCAACACATTACTTCTTCGGAATAGGTAAAATTAGCAAATGAATAAAGCAACCCAACTCTGCCGACGATTTTGGAACGTCGAGGTTTAATTACTTTGCTAAATGAGAATGGGATGATCCGCACAGATTAGATGCAAGTGATTTGATTTGAACACGCATATGGTGGAAGAAAAAAAAGAGTTTCTCTTACGTAGGGTTTAACCAAAAAGTCCGCCATTTTCGAAAAGTCTGTGGAAATATTCGTCATGAAATCCCGACACTCTCCTGCAGGAGAAACCGAAAGGCAAAAAGATTCAGGAGCCATTTGCTATTTATTTTTTATTATTTGTATATTTAAGCAAACTCAAAGATCTGAATTTCTCGGTATCAGCTTTACGCAAGGCGGAATCTACAATCAAAAATGTGACCAAATTGATTGACGTTTTAATTGATTGACGTTTTAGTAGTTACTGATGACATTGGTAATTGTGGTACAAAATGATCATAAATATTGTCTTCTGAAGAGAATTTCATTTGTTGAAATTGATTTTATATTTATTCTGAACATAAAAATGTATACAGGATGGTCCAGTTTCTATAGGGTATCGAAAAATAATATGAGTTTTCTATGTAAACTATATTCGAAAAATGCGAAAATTTCAGTTCATGAATTTCGAAGACATTATCCGCTATTCTTTTCAAAATTTAAACACCCAGTATTTCTTTAACGAAGCATTTTACGAGCATAGTTTATATAGCAAACTCGTATTATCTGTCGATTCTCTATTGATCTCCAAATTTTCCGCTATAGACACTGGACCAATTGTATAACCTAGTTACAATGTCAGTTTTCTTTAAGAACGAATGGTAATTTCAATATTTTGGAATTCATGCAATATTGGACCAAGCGTTTCTTTTCACAAAATAAAATTGTCTCCCTCTCTATTGCTTCCAAATTATTCATTATTTGAATTAACTTCATTCGGAAACGAAAAACTTTTACCCCAACTATGTCTTCTGCTTTATAATCTATATTTTCCTTTCCTTTATAGTAATCCTTCTGTTTTTCTTAAACTTTAATTAATCCCCTTCAACGGGGAATACTACCTTGCATGTAATCTTGTTCTCAAATTTCTGCAAACACGATTTCAGCATGGCTCACTCCAGTTGTACAGTGCGTGGGCAGGTGATAGTCAATAAGAAATCGACAGAAAATCGTATTTGTATCTGCAAGAGGACCTTTCAGGGTGTTTAACACTTTTCATTAAAGTTTCGGCTGCAAAGACTATGATCGATACTATTTTTTGATGAAAATTCTTCATATTCCACTGAACAGAAGCGAACGTTTTAGTATCCCAAAACACAAAGTTTGTCTCAATAATCTGATGAAAGTGTTAGTTTAGTGAAATTTCAAAACTTCCCAAAGATTGGGAGTCCTAAAACAACAGTATGATATTTTCCATCAAAAGGACCGAAATAATCATCATGTAACCTTTACCAATCCTTAATTTGCCCATACCAGCTCGAAGTGGCAGCTTGAGAGAATTTTTGGAGAGTTTATTGGTTTCGGTCATAAAAAATGGCTCCGATTTCTGCTATTTATTTTGACGATATCGAAATCATTTATGTGGAAAGTATAATATTTATTTCAAAATATTATCTTAATACAAACTGAATACCTCTCCAAAAGTAAAGTTGCATCCATTTTGAAGAAATTTCCCTATTTGATTTGAAAACCTTCTTGAGTTTCTTTTCCAAATTTATATTTACTTCATCACCGTCCGTATTAGGAAGTCTCGGGGGAGTATCCGCTATATTTTCCCCAGATTGAACATATTCAATTTCGTACACTTCAGTTTCATAAGATGACCCTCAACGTCTCACTTGTAGACTGAATTGTGAAATTGGTTTATTAGGGCAAAATCGGTTATTAACTTGAACTTTTGAAAAAGGTATTGATGGAAATCTAAGACGCTAAAATTATTGCCAAACCCCTTCCTGTATTTGCGAATTCCGGATGTCTCTCTCTGATATAGATCTAGAAATCAACTGTCAATTTCAATTCCAAATGTGTGGAATTGTGGACTAGTACGTCAGTGAACATCAGCAAAGATATCACCTTTAATAATGCTCTATAGTATTCATTTGACTAAATCTATTTGGAATTCTTTAAAAGTTGATGCAATGGGAAATATTTTTGACAAATTTTGCATACCAAGAAACAATCGCAACTCTAGATTTCTTGATATTTTAATGTTTTCAACGGCGATGGTCTTTGATTTACCCGCAAATCAATCCTCAGAGCTATTGGAGGATATTTGGGGAAAAAATTCAACTCGTGACTTTTTCAAAACTTCCAAAAGGATATGCTCTATCTCATTACCACCAGTTATGATATATCATCAAGAAAAACAATTTTTCAATCAATACCACTCGGTTCTATTTGGTAGACAAATTTGTTGTAATCATTTTTTATGATTCTAGACCAATTTGGAAATACTCCGTATACAAATACGAAATTTTACCATAAATCATTCACAAAGAGAGAAACGACCATATCTAACACGATTAGTTTACGTACGTCTTTCGGACCACTTGAACCATGACCGTGATTCAACTGCAAAATGTAATTATTTTTCAATAAATTGTGTTTTCAAAACTCTTAAAGATTGAAAAATTTTTACAATAGGAATTATCGAACCCATACATATTGAAGAAAATATTTTCAGTAAAAGGGTCTTGTCATTCATTCATATACTTATTCGAAATTGTGACAAGATTCAAAAGATCTCACAATTACAAATTTCAAGAGAACCCCGACGAATGTTGTTGAAATGAGGTAGAACATCCCAAAAGGTTCTGTTGAACAAGATAATGAATTCAAATGATTCAGATATATTGTAAACATGTAGAGTATAATAGTTCGGCCCTACACAAAGGCCACTCGGAAGCCAACACAAATATCGACAAACATCCAATGAATGGACTAATCCTGGATGCCTATTCGCACATAAACCCTTGTTCCGTCAGCGTTAACGGTGATTACACCAAAGCAAATTCTAGAAAGGCTATGTCTCGATGCGTTAAATTGGATTAGTTATATGTTAAGTTCGGAATATTTCTTCTTCCTTTTGGAATCTGAAATATTGCAAATTTTATGAGTTTGTGTTTTTATGATTTAATTATATATCAAAGGTCATTGTAGTTCATTAGTAGCTGAATAACATGAAGGCGACGATATTCTCATATTGTATACTGGGTGATTTATTGCGAGGTGTCCCAAATAGCATTATTTCGGACATCCAATCCATTTCTGGAGGAGAGAAACCAACTGCCACAGCTCAATTTCTCAGAAATGCGCGATAATAAAAACCATTCTCCGATATCCTTTTACCGTTCTTAAGATATCGACAGAAATTGTTTTTAATATTTTTCAAAACAGTTTAAATTTTCTAGAAGCCTTTTTCAAGAAGATTAGGAAAAATTTCAATCGAAAAATTCTTGATTTTAAATGTGAAATTTAATTTTCAAAATAAAAAATTCGATTTTTAAAAATGTATACAAGATGGTTCTAGTAGAAATGTGTCAGGCTTTATACAATGATCTTCAGGAAAATTTGTTAACTGGGGTTTTCAGGAATATTCTCGCGAACTAGAATAGAATGAATCACTTTCGGTTCTACCGGAAGTATTCCACATCTTCTCATTCCAAATGGTAAAACCCCCATTTTTTTATTCCAGATTATAATTTCTCATTAAATTTGAAGTGATTTTTGTGTATTATATCCTCAGTCTAAATTACGCTTTTTTCGAGTAATTAATTAGGTGCGCAACAAAGTTCTCGCTGTTTGTCAATAGATTGCTCCAGCAGTAAGTGCTGGTCGATTTTTACATATCAAGAATGTCTTGAACAAAGCCTAGACATATGGTAAACAAACCACTATGACACATTAGGGATTTTGTTTTTGCGTCATATACTTTTAGTTGTGAGAAAATGATTTTGTGCCAAATAATCGCCATTTGCGGGAAGTGTTGATTTTCTTCTTTCATTCGAAGAAAACGGCGGCTGAAGCTCATAGAGAGCTCCAAAAAGTTTAAGGAGACTTCAAAACGGTGATTTCGATGGGGACGATCGTCCCCGTTAAGGAAGGCCAAAAATCATCATTGCTCGATGAGAATCCATGCCAAACGCAAGAAGAGTTTGCTTCAGCCTTAGGAGTTACCCGCCTGACCATTTCCGAGCGATTGCATGCGTTGGGTTTTCTTCATCGCATCGTAACGGACGATGAAAAATTGATCCATTACGGCAATTCAAAGAAAAAAACTTGGGGATTGCCCGGTCATTATTCTACGTCATCGCCTCGACCGAATATTCACGCTGCGAAAATTATGCTGTGTGTTTGGTGGGACCAAGTCGGTGTTGTTTATTATGAGCTGTTGAAACCGAACGAAACCATCACTGAAGAACGGTATCGAACTCAATTCATGCGATTGAGTAAAGCACTGCGCGAAAAACGGCCACAATACGAGCAGAGACACGAAACAGTAATTCTACAGCATGACAACGTTGGGCCTCACGTTGCCAAACCCGTTAAAACCTACTGTGAAACTCTCAAATGGGAAGTCCTACCCCACCCGCAATATTCCCCAGATATTGCACCATCCGTTTATTACTTGTTCTGTTCGATGGCACATGGTCTGGCTAATCAGTAGTTCAGCTTATATGAAGAGTTCGAAAAATGGCTTGATTCGTGGATAACCTCAAAAGACGAACGCTTCTAACGTCACGGTATTTGAGCTTTGCCAGAAAGATGGGAAAAAATTGTAAGTATGGAATATGTAAATTTCGTGTACAACAGGATCTAATTACAATAATGGGATGATATGAAAATCAGAGTACGAGATACTCTCAATCACTTTTACCAAAAAGAAAATCTTGAGTTGCCCACGAAAACCCTCGTTAGGTTCTAAGCATTCATAACAAAACAGAACTAATTTTATCATTAGTCATAATAGTTTGAACGTATAAGGAACTCTGTTGGTCAAAAAAAGGTGTTAAATTAGATTTCCCCAGAAATATTTGAGATTTAACAAGACTTCATTCGTGTACTCAATGTTTGGCATGTTTTATGGGTATTTTCCAATGGTATCTATTTTGTCTGTTTATTTGTGAATTTCACGAAACGATTTATCACTCCGAATCGGAAAAATTCATTCTACATGATTGATAAATGGTGAATCATAATCTGGACTAAACAATGGGTATTACCACTGAAAAGTAAATTGGGACCTGCTTGCAGTAGAATCGTTAATGGTACAATATTGATAATATTCCAGTTCGCGTAAAGTTCCTCGAAACCACCGTATACTAATGTTTATAAATCCCATTATATCCATTCTTGGGATATTTCAGATGGAAACTCCCGGCAGGATACGCTGTATGTTCAACTATTCGTATTTGAAATATAAATTTTCCTCATCGAAATTCCAAATATACCAAATTTCCAACAATGAAAATAGTTTCCTTCAGCAATATCCTCAGAATGCTTATTTTACACATTCTTGTGACAAAATTCTTGGAATTCAACAGTTTTGCTGAAATTCGTTCAACGGCATTTTTGAATCCCTGTAACACGTAACGGAAATTTTATCTTTCACAAATCCCTATACGAAAAAGTGCAAAGGACTGAAAGACAGAAAGGGAGCTCGCAGGTCAGCATTTATCACCAAACATTACAATTTGCGGACAGAAATTCCTGTATTATGTGTAGGTGCTCCATGCTGTTGAAACTACATTATCTGAGTCTACTAATAGAAGATTTTTCAGATATGGCTCGATAAATTTGACCAACAAATAAGAGTAAAGCTACATAAATTCCAAGCAAGCTGAAAATCAGTAAGATTTGTCAGTTTCCCATCTTTCCCTTGTATGGAAAATTTATATTCAATGTGAAAGTTAAAACAAATGAGTTTTTCGCTATTTTTACCCAAACGGTAAGTTTTATCATAAAATCCTTCAGACAAAAATTGTAAAATTATCTACAAAAAATGTACCAACACTACGAGCCACCGCTTTCGAGATATAACGATTAAAAAAGGTTGTAAAGTTGTAATCGTCTTAATATGCACACGTTTCCACGCCACCTATAAGGTAGTGTACTTAGCGCGCTTTTTTTAACGTGGATTCCCCAGTAGGCCTATTCCACGGGTCAGTTGTGATCCTATTTGATTTGAAACTATTGCAAAATAATGGATATTAGCAGAGATTGAAAAGATAAATGCTATTAAAGTTAAAAAGAAGTAGTGAAATTTAATCGTCCGAGTCGTAACTTTCAAATTCTTCTTCTTCTTCTTCATATTGATATTCTTGTTCTTGTTCGTCTTGTTCTTCTTCTTGTTCGTGTTCTTCTTCATCTTTATCTTGAGTGCATGCAAACTGCGTTAATAGTGATGTATCGCATGTCGCCTCGTTGGATTCAAATGGATCCTCCACTATTGGTGACATTGGCAAACAAAACAGTCCGACGTTTTTACAACCACATTTATCAATGCACCCCTTTTTGTAGTTGCAGAAAATTGTGTTCAGCAGTTTTTCCGGTGCAGGTGCAAGTAAAGTTTCGACTGGTTCTAATGAATTGTTGACCAACTTCCAACCCTAGTCTATAATGTCTAGCTGATAACCGAGCCACACTTGAACTTGGTAATATACCCAAAAAAGATGTTTATGAGCAGCATCTGAGGTTGGAGGAAAACAAGCTAATTGTAACTGTTTTCTACGTTTGGTATTTTTAACGAAACATGCATATCTATACTTATCTAAACAGGGGACAGATGTTGTCTCAGGGTGAAAATAACGTCAAAATTAAAGGACTGGGTTTCATTTTATTTGATATTCTTATAGTTAACTTAAGTATATTTTATATTATTAGTGTAAGTTACAATGAACGATAGAAACATATTTAACCTATATTACAACTATAGAGATGTATAAACGTGGCATACTTATGCATATTATGACGATTACAACTTTTACTTTTTTTGCTGAAAATCGAAACTAATTTTTTTTACTTTTGACTTAACATTTTTTCGATACATAGGAGAGATGGGAAACTTTCAAATTTTATTTTCATTCATATTTTAATGGTCTTACTGATTAGCTTGCTGGGAATTTATGTATTTTCGAATGTCTAAATTGACCGGACTATATGTCCCTTTATTACCACGTAAACATTGGTGCCAAAGTATCCTTTTCATCTGTACAGCTTTTACTGAATCACATTGTATAAAGTTAGGTGAAAACATAACAAAAATGATGAGAGAACTTAAACAATGTCGCCCAAACTTCTCAAAAATGTGATATTAGGACAGTACGAATTGATATCAAATACTGCAAATTATTCACTAGCATTCGATTATTCTCACGGAATCAACATCCTCAACTTTGGTGGAATTGCCGTTCCCATCCATCCAATGTTCAATAATACTGGCCCGCCTGAAAACACCCCACAAAGCCAAACTCTATCAAACAACTTACAACTATCCAACAATAGTGAATGTCGTAATTTGTTACGCTTTTTTCATTGTTGACAAGGGTATTTTAACATTTCAATATGCAATACATGTATAAACTAGGGTTTAATAGTTTTTATCCTTTGAAGCTTACTCGTTGTTTTCTATCTTAGGTATCATGAATACGAATATTTATTTGATTTTTCATCAGGAAGTATATTTAACATTCCTACATACAACATACGAGGTGTGTGAATAAAGTAATGATTTTTTTTCAAATTTGCATTAAAATATAATTACAATGCAATAATGTCTCCATCAAATTACTTCCCTTGGAAATCCACATAGCGCTCGAGACGTTACTTCCAATCATCTTAGCACTTGCTGGAACTTAGATACTGAAATAGCATTCGGTTACAGCTGTTTCGATGTTTTTTTAGTATCCCCGTATGAGTTCCCTTGAAGTGATTTTTAGTTCTCGGGAAGAGGAAAAAGTTACAAGGAATCAAGTCTGATGTGCAACACGAATGGTTTTTACTGGCTAAACACTCCATTATGGAGATAAAGACTCTTTTTCGAAGTGTTTCAAGAACCTGTGGGAAAAAGCATTGATTAACCGTTTGACATTCAAAGTCTTTGTGGACGATTCCCTGGCTAATCAGCATATATTCGGTATTTGACTTTCTCATTCGTGCTTTTTTGGGCTTTGAAGAGGTTGCAGTGTGCATGATCTAACCCAAAACTCGTCGCCAGTAATGACACGTTGCAGAAAACACTCTCAAAAAGTCAAGACTCTCCCCTTTCTGAGATTCTTTTGGTATTGAAAAAGGATATTCGAAACCATTTTTGCACAAATTTTTCTCATCTTCAATTCATTGGTTCAAATCCGATGAACGGAGGTGTGATTCAAATACATCTTCTTCGATCATTCTGACTGTCAGTTATCTGAACGCATAGGATCCCGGACTCTGTTGACATTTTCCTTGATATTTGCGCCTTTCTCTTCGTGGTTCATATTCAATCGACTGTCTTTCTTCTGCCTTAAACTACCGAAAAACCGGGGCTCTTGGCAAACACCTTCTCCATTAGCCTGCCGAAATTTTTCGAATGTTTCTGTTACAATGTGTCCATGTTTATGTTTGAGGCAAAACTTAATAGCACACCTTTGCTCAAAATTGAAGCCTTTAATTTTTAGAATGCACAAGAAAAAATTGTTTCACGAGAACTAGCGCTAAGTACAAACAAATGACTTCAGGGAATTCAAAGTCGTAACCTGCTCAAAGTCTCTCGTCTCACGCGATCGAAAGCGACGTTGCCAGCCCCATTAGTTTATTTACGAACCTCGTATATCACAACGATTTTCGTTTTATATTTGATTTTCATAAGGGTCGAACATTAATTACGTTTACCTACAGACCTATAAATATATCTGAGCGGGTGAAGTTCCAGAAATTTCGACTGAAAATTGCTCCTGAGTAGCTGTTGTAACACGAGATCATATACTTCACACTTATTGCGTGAACTGACTGGGTCATCAATATGAAAATAACCCTTTGACTAATACCTGTAGTTTCTACAACTTCTGTCTGTGGTGCTCAATCCCCAAGTAGAGATGTCAAACCGGCATTTGCGCTACACCGATAATAAAAACACATCGGCAAATTCATAGGGAAACTGGGCTTAATACCACATTGTCTTTGGAAATTAAACAGAATTTTTATAATATTCTTCTATTCTTGAAATGTGTATAAAATGTAATTGTACTGTATAACTATGTAACAGAAGGCAGATACCTAAAGTGATCGTCCTGCAAGCATTATGAATGGTGATCAAAATTTGACGAATATTACTGCACAGTTGAAAATGAGTTTGCGAATAAAATCATGCTCAGAGCCTTATTATGGAATTAATTAATAACTGTACACATTTTCACGTTTTTTCGCTTTGTGGTTCTGATTAAATGCTGAAATACTGTACAGATATTCATATTTATATATGAGAATATTGCTATTATTTGGGATATAGCCTTGCGACCCTTTCTTGAGTAACTAATTCCTCTTTCTATTAGCAGATCGTGATTTGAAATAGAATTTATAATTGGTTCACCAATCACAAATTCTAATATCATAATTATACATTTCGTTTTTATATCTATAATAATAAGTTCAAATATTTATAACGTCGCTTGCTACTCCCCCACACTATATCTTGCTAATTCGAAAATAATTAAGTAGAACTATACACCGTTTAATCCGCTATAAGCACGTTAGTGTTGGGGACTCCCTCTTGCATAATCAGAACTTTTCAGTAGGGTTGAAATTACGACCAACTGTGACGAGCCATTGACGTCGCATCTGAATTATTTTTTGTTACTTCCTTAGTTGTTTCTCTGTTTGATTCAATTTTTTTGTTGGTTCAAAATAATTTTTACTGGAAGATTCCGGGTGATTAACGTAAACTTTACTTTTATCATATTCACACAAGTAAAGTTAGATGGGATAAGATCGGTAGATCTAACTGGCCACTTTAGATCTCCAAAACGAGATACTATTTTTTCTGAGGAAAATTTTCGAATGATTGAGACCGTCTATCCTGAGTTAATCCCTTAAATTTCAGCAATTAAGTCATCTTGCCATACTGAGTAACGCAGCAACATTCCATTTGTCACATCGGGTGGCCCGATTCTAACATAAACCAGGTTCGGAGATATGACTTCGATATAAATCTATTCTCAGTTAAAATACTTAAAACTTGAGAAGTATGATATAAAATTCTGCTCCACATTGTCTAATGAAAACGAAGATTAGGCGGCATAGCCCTTTTTTGAATAGCGTTTTCAATATTTATAGTATTTGGGAATTCAGTTTTACTCTCATTTTATTGAAGATATCCTAAAAGAAGACAACCAGAGATAAATAAAATCCATCTCGCTGCTCAAAAGCATCAACTCAATCAGGTACATATGAAGTTTTCCAATCAGATTCATTTTGATTTATAAAAAAAGACGTATTTTGTAAAATATCATTTCATTTTCATTTCAATCATAGCGCATTATTTTCCGTTAGAAACATAGCCTTGACGCCTTCTTTTGCACGGCTTCAAACTTTGTGATGAAATTTTCCATCAAATTCCACACATTTGCGTCATTATTTCAACAATATCGGAAATATAATGTTTACGTATTTAAATTGACTGGCGAGTATTTGCATAAACTATGTATTTCACATAACCCCAAAGAAAAGAGTGTAATGGTGTTAAATCATACGATCTTGGAGGCCAATTGTAACCATCATTTCGAGAAATGTCTGGAAAAATTTGTCGCAAAATATCAATAGTTTCGCCACATTTGAGGCACAAGGGACATATACATAGTCCACATCCATGCCTACAATTCTGGACATAAAAAGTCATTGATCAATAACCACTTTTGGATTTTTTGTGTCCCAAATACGACAATTCTGCTTATTAGGGTAGCCTCCAAGAAGAAAATTGGCCTCATTATGATTGGTTTACTTGTGAAATTCTCCATCATTTTCTTGCATTTGAAACGCCCAATTGGCAAAGACACGATGTGGATGCTCGGCTAGCTTAATTCATTATGTTTAATGAATTTAGTAAACCTTTAAACTTTAATTTTTATGCAAAATTCGGTGAAATGTTGATACGAAATGCTTAATTCCAGATAACGACTTGAATTTGACAAACTTGAGTTTTGGTTTACACTTTCAACTATAGAAGGACTATTTCGGTCCTTCACATCACAAAATTGTCCAGCATCTTCTAACATTTAAACGATATCTGACCGAGAAGGTGCTTCACGACAACCCTGAACACTTTTAACCTTTCGAATTGTTTTCATTAATAGCGTAGTTTCACTTTTCTTCTGTCAAAAAGGGACAGATCTAATGTCTATAACTAGTAAAATAGCGACAATTCAAAGCGAAACCTCTAACTGAACAACCCTTATGAGAAGAAAATCTTAACTCCGATAGATACCTATAAATTTTGGCAAACATATCTCTCTATGAGAATTTTGGAAGCTATTTTTTGGCCTAACCTAGCGATATATTCCTCCACCAAGACGGGACACCCGTTTTCAATGCTGGAATAATCTTAAGTTGGCTCCATAAATATTTCCCAGGAAAAGAATAGAGACAAATGGGGCTATTTGATGGTCATCAAGATCTCCGGATCTGTGAGTTTTAATTTTTTTCATCCAGAGACTATACATATACAATATATGTGAAGCGATAAGAAGGTATTCCGTAGCTGAGAGAAACTATAGAACATTACAGCGACAATTGTCCTTTTTGGAGGAGTAGAAAAAAGTGAAAATTAAAAATACAGGATGCTCCATTTAAAACAGTTGTTAGTATCTCGAGAACTGTAACCAATGACCAAACTACATCAAATTCTACGTTCGCACATCTATAATACAGTGTTTCAATTTTTCCAATGCCTTTCGTCATAATTCCTGGAGCTTTACGAACTTTAGTAGATTTTATTGCAGATTTGAGCTCTTCTTCCTCAAAAGGATTTGATAAATCTATCACGGTTGAGGATTTATCGAATCCTTTTGAGGAAGAAGAGCTCAAATCTGCAATAAAATCTACTAACGTTCGTAAAGCTCCAGGATTTGATGGCGTTTTTCCTGAATTTTTTAAACATCTAGGAAATAACGCTAAAAAGTGGTTACTATCCTTTTACAATGACATACTCAGCTCAGGTAGTATTCCCGTTGAATTTAGAAAGGCTAAAGTTATTGCCATTCTCAAACCAGAAATCCAGAACTTCCTAGTAGTTATCGACCTATCAGCTTACTTTCTGTTTCTTTCAAAATTTTAGAAAGACTTCTTTATCAGAGGTTAGAACCAATCATTGACAGAGCTTTGTCCACTTCTCAGGGAGGTTTTCGAAAAAACTGGAATTGTTCTGATCAGGTTTTAGGTTTATTCAATTTCATTGAGGCAGGATTTCAGGGTAAACTTAAAATAGGCGCTGTATTTGTAGATCTCTCTTCGGCATATGACACAGTTTGGAAGGATGGTTTAGTTTTTATAAACTCTCTGAAGTAGTTCAATGTGGAAAAATTGTAAAGTTGATTGAAAATATGTTATCTGATGGAAGTTTTCGAGTTTTTATCGGTGAGAAAAGCAGTAGATTTTACACTCCAAATGATGGCCTACCTCAGGGATCTGCTCTTGCACCTCTTCTCTTCAATTTATATATGTCTGACATTCCCGAAACTTCCTCTACAAAGTTTATTTATGCTGATATTGCTTTGGTTTTTCGACACTATGAATTCGAGATAATTGAGCAAACACTGACTTCTGATTTAGAAATTCTGAACATTTTCTTCAAAAAAATCAAATCCTTCGAGAACTGAGGTTTCTTGTTTTCATCTGAATAATCATGAGAAGGATAGGCAACTAAAAGTATTCCTCAATCAATCACTATTAACTCATAATTTCACTCCAACAAATCTTAGTGTAAAGCTGGATCGTTCTTTGACTTTCAAATTCCATGTAGCTGGATCTAAGTGGTTGAATACTGCTCATGTCAATAGGATTGATTCTCAGTTAAACTGTTCTATGAGAGTAATAAATGGATGTATCAGTTCAACTGCTACCCCATGGCTTCCGGTTATTTGTAATATAGTTCCTTCCCTTATTCGCAGAAAATTAGCTCTTAAATCGTCTTGATATAAGTATCACTCATTTCCTGAAGTTTTTTCGATAATACACGATCTTCAAAATCCACCTAACCTGAGATTGAAATCTAGGAAACCTATTTGGTCGATTGACTTTTCGCGTACACGGCCTTCACCCGTGTACGCGAATCTTTGGAAAACTGAATGGCAGGAAGTTGATGTTTTTAATGAAGTTCTCATAGAGGATCCTTCCAAAAGGGTTGCAGGTTTTGATATAAGTAGGAAAAATTGGTGTACATTAAATCGTCTCAGGACAGGACAAGGTCGTAATAATAGTATGTTGTTCAAATGGAATACTGTAGAAAGTCCGGCATGTGAATGTGGCGCAGCTGAAGAAACAATAAGACATTTAGTGCTCGATTGTCCTATTTACCATTTTACGGGTGGTTTTCAAGAAATTCATTCCGTTTTAGATAATTTCATTAACTGGGTGGGAACTTTAAGTCTATTTAGAGATTAGTTTTTGCTCCCACTTAGTGTTGATAAGGCAACTGCTACACCCATGTAAGGCTTCATTCCCAAAAGATATATGAGATGTTTCCTGTTGAAAAACAGAGGAGCATTAGTTGAGTTCTTAGATTCAAGTGAGTTTAGACATATAAGAGTTAGGTACGTTTTGATGAAATATTTTTCTGCTGTTTTTCTTTTTCCATTGATACAGATTTTTCCTGTTCTAATCCACCTTCCTTTTCACCCTCGTCTTCGTGAAGAAGTCCTGGAAATCATGGAGTGCAAGAAGACAATGAGAGAATGAAGCTGCTAAGCAGAAAAATTTTTGGTACTCTTTTTGTACACATGACACTAACACACCATAAACAGACAATCTATTGCTGGTACAATAGCGACAGGGAAACGAGTTTTTTTCACAGGTTTTTTCACTCGTTTACTGAATCATACGCAAGATAGTATGGTTCCCCTTTTACATTTCCCGTGCTCACACTTTAGGGGCAATCGTAGGAGGCATGATGCGAGTTTAGATGCCAGATTAAGGAACGGACATGGTCTGTTTTTTCTGCTGGTATTCTATTTCTTCGCTTGTTTTTTACGATTGTGTTTTTTCTGACACACACCAAAATTAGAGCTATAAGCATTTATCGTAAATACAACTATTCGAATTTTTGTAAATCCTCTCTTTTTTAAAAGAATATATATAATTGAAACAAATACGTTTTCTGAAAATGACTAACTTTCAAAATAACCATTCATCACAGATATCTTTTTATGACATATGGAAATATGGTTGTGATATATTTGGTTCCTTCGAAAATGTACTATAAGAGATAAACCCATAAGTAAAAACCATTGATAAAAATATGAGAATTCAAACTTCAAACTGTATTTAGAGTGGTCTGATTGTGTGCATCAATAATTTCTTGACAGCTGTTGCACTTTCTTCCTTACTATTATCTTGTGTATCTTATCAATGGAGATTTTCTTCATCACAGTTAATTCTCGGAATGAATCTCCGCCACTGGGTTAGTGTTCAAAAGCAGGCTTAACCGCATCCAACCGAAAATCGACAGTCGCAGAAGGGCTGTTCCCCAGGGAGTTTTTGCAATTTATAGCATGATACGTGCCGGGACTTCGAACTATCCAGCTGTCAGCGCTTTCCCAGAAAAGAAACTGACAAGTGTAAGGAAATCACGAGAAATCCGCAATTGGAGTATTTTGCTAAAACCCCATCCCTCACATCGAACTCCTTTTTGTAAATGTTGATGAATTGTGCTGTGTGAGGACTGAATTTTAATGAGGTTTACACAGGAAACACGAATAGGAAACGTTAAATTTGTCTGAGAAACTGAAATATAAACTCTGATCTTCTTCTCGTTCAATTTCGATTGTATATGAATAAAAGGATTTAAAGAATTTTTGTTCTTTTTCATGAAATATATCAATTTTTGAAATAATGAATAATAAAATAAAACAAGTTACTATGTTTTAACTATCACTAATTTTTTGATGTTAAGAATGAAAAATTTTTACATTGGTTGACCGGTTTCGGACATACGTGCATTATCAACAAGCTAATGAAAACTGAATACTCATGTACAATACAGGAATTACCACCAATGAAATGCTAGTAGAGGTCACAGTAACTTAAATAATGGAGATTGGTAGGTAATTAAGTCTACCTGGTCGTTAAGGACCTTAACCCTTTCTACTCTAGATGTCTTGAAAATTTCAATCGATTCAAAGAAATTGAGTTTATAAGATTTATCACAGGAATAAAGAATTTTTAGCTGTTGAAGTTCTGGAAAAGGATGACATTCATTCAGACAATGTGCAGCTAAAGCTGAATTATATTTCTAATGTAGGAATGACCGGAAATGTTCTTTGTATCTAGCCTTGAAAGAGCGTCCTGTTTGACCTATATAAAAGGAATTGCACTCAGAACATGTTAATTGGTATACTCCTGATTTTTCGAATTTATCGGTTTTATCTTTTGTGTTGAAAAGCAGGCCTGAGAATTTGCTAACTGGTTTGAATGCAATATGAAATTTTTTACTATCAGACAAAACTCTAGCAACCTGTTCTGACGTCTTCCCAAAATATGTTAGAGACATACATTTTTCGGGCTTTTCTCTCTTGGATTGGGTATATAACAATGTGTTGTTGCGTATTTTTCGATTAATTAAACTCTCTATTGCTTTTATATCGAAGCCGTATTCTCTGCTATTAACATAATGGTGTTGAATTCTGATTTTCGGTCCATGTTCGATAAAGACAAAGAAATCGCTCTGTGAATCATGGATTTGAAGGCTGCTATTTTTTGAGAATACGGGTGAAATGAATCTATGGGTATGACATTATCCGTGTACGATGGTTTTCTGAAGATATTTATTGATAAACGGTTATTATTCTCCCGGGTAATTGTTAGATCTAAGAAATTAATTTTATTATCGACTTCTGTTTCTACTTCGAACTTTATTGATTGAATGTTATTAATGAAATTCAGATTTCTAGCTGTCTATTCGTTCCAATGAAACAGGCTAAAATGTAATCAACATATCGGTACCAAAATAGAATATGCCTTTTCGTCAAAGGTGACATCATAATTTTAGTGTTTTCCAAATTAGACATGAAAATTTCAGATAGATGGGTGAATCCATAGCTAAACCATTATTTTGTGAATATATCTTATTATTGAACTGAAAATAATTTTGGGTCAAGCATAAATCAAACAGAGAAATTAACTCATCTTTACAGACCACGTTGAGATTTCTTGCCTCTAGAATACTTGATATTAAGGGGACACATTCTGTTGCAGGTTTATTCGAAAACATACTATCTACATCTAATGAAATCAATTTTGCGGTTGGTGGCATGAGGAAATTATTTATTTTATTCGATAATTCTAATGAATTTTTTATACTATATTGTGAATGAAAATCTGAAATTGATTTAAATTTGGTATTAAGTTGCTTAGCAAGTATTTGTGTTGGACTGTTGGTATATGACACTTCTGGACGAATGGGGTTATTTTCTTTATGTGTTTCAATGAGACCATATAATCTAGGAATTCTAGGATTCATTTTAATCCATCTGTTTCTCTCGAAGCTAATGAAAAGTGATTGCATATCATTAGCGGCTGCTCTAAGTTGTTTCTGTATAAGTGGTGTTGGGTCTTTATGAACGAGTGTAAGCGCTTCTTTATTATTGAAATCTTCCATTTTTTCCTCATATTGTACTTTTGGAATAACAATTATATCATTCGACTTATGTGCTCGCGTGAGTAATAATGAATTTTCAGAAATTTTGCGTTTCATATTTTTGATTAGAATTTTTTCTTTCGAGATTTTTATGGTTCTTTAAAATTATCTCAATTTTTGCCTCTTCAAAATTGCCAGTATTTAAGATTCTCATTAAAATTTCGGATTCAACGGCTAATGTTTCTAAAGAGTTAGTCTGTATTTTAGGAACAAATTTAGGACCTTTGGAAAGAAGATCTATTTCTTTTTCGTTGAATTGAATATCAGATAAATTAACAACGCTTTGAATATGGTAATATTAATTTAAGATCTGATTGTATCTTCTAAAATATCAAATTCCAAAGAATGTAATTTAAAACTGAGTTCTGAGTGCAAGACCTTAAGGTAGCGCTGAATGACATACCTTTTATTAAAAAGATGTTTACATTCTTCGTTCATCCAAATTATCTTCGCTGCTTGGACTGCTTTATATGATGATGATGATACACTATTCGTTTTGATATTAAGAAACAGAACAGGTTGCTAGAGTTTTGTCTCATAGTAAAAAGTTCATATTGCATTCAAACCAGTTAGCAAATTCTCAGGCCTGCTTTTCAACACAAAAGATAAAACTGATAAATTCGAAAAATCAGGAGTATACCAATTTACATGTTCTGAGTGCAATTCCTTTTATATAGGTCAAACAGGACGCTCTTTCAAGGCTAGATACAAGGAACATTTCTGGTCATTCCTACATCAGAAATACAGTTCAGCTTTAGCTGCACATTGTCTGAATGAATGTCATCCTTTTCCAGAACTTCAACAGCTAAAAATTCTTCATTCCTGTGATAAATCTTATAAACTCAATTTCTTTGAATCGATGGAAATTTTCAAGGCATCTAGAGTAGAAAGGGTTAAGCTCCTTAACGACCAGGTAGACTTAATTACCTACCAATCACCATTATTCAAGTTACTGTGACCTCTACTAGCATTTTATTGATGTTAATTCCTGTATTGTACATGAGTATTCAGTTTTCATTAGCTTGTTGTTGATAATGGACGTATGTCCGAAACCGGTGGAGACATTGCAGTTACCGTCGTGGGTTATTTGTATGCCAAACCGTATGCATCTATACGTGCTGCTGTTGCAGACGTGGAGATAGCAGGTACATCAATAAATACAATTTTGGATAAAAATAACTTCCACCCCTGCAAATTCCCATTGATATCATCGATGAATCCAGGAGCCGCGGCGGTGGAGATGTTGATGGTTCATAGTCTTACAGAACATTATACGACTCGATGAGGCCAAATTTTCGATAGGAGGTATTTCTAGTCGGCATAATTCACGGGAGTGAAATTTTCAACATCACTTCAATTTATTCAGCTTAATGTACAAAAACCAATGTCAATATTCAATTTATGAGGAAAATTTATAATTTGAAAAGTGTAAAATATTTAGAGATTTTAACTACATTTATTTTGGAATTCTCCCGTTAAATGCACTTGTTTCAATATTGGTATCAATTAGATGGTGCTTCGGCCCAGTGCACACCTCAGGTATAGGAATAATTAACCAGCTTGTTTGACGACAGATGGATAAGACGGCTGGGTCCAAGAAATTGGCCTGCACGATCTCTAGATCCTTCCCTTTTTGATTTTTATCTATGGGGATACCAGAGGAATAAAGTTTATAATATGCTGATAAATTCACGGGGGGATCTCGAATTAAAAGTTAGAGTGAAATATGTTGAGTCAAAAATGGTGGACGATTTAATTTGTTTTCATTTTTACTTTTTCGTTTATGTTTAAGATTTTTAAAATTTTATTTTTCATAAATAATATAAATTTTGTCTGTTTCATGATTCATATCGTTTGAAGTGAACTAAAGCTACTCATTTCAGTTTTCTGTATCTCATAAATGACAAAATTTGGTTGTAATTTTCTAAATTGTTTTTTCAAATTGGTTGTTAATTCGGGTACTTTTCCTGAAATGAACTGCAACTTCGACTTATTATTTCTTGGCATTGATTATGAATGATAAATATATTCATAATATCCTCGTTTGAGTATTTATTTGCATTTTGTTTGAATCTATGCACAAACAAAATTAGGTTTATTGCTTTTTCTAAAGTTTTTACATACGTCAAATTGAGGCCGAAATGCATAAAACCTTACATAGAACATTGTGAAACATAAAAACTCGCATCGGAATTAAATCCACTCCGCCTATTTCTATGTTCGTACCTTAATTAAATTTTTCGAAGGAACTACAGAATTTTTATGAAACTAGGAATAAAAGGAGAACGAGCAATTTTTGGGTATAGGAACACCTAATACCAATCAATACCAAATCAAAATAGGGTTAGATTGAGTATAGAATAGATACTCGTATTTGGGTAAAACGTTTTTCTATAATCTAGTTTTATTGAGTTCAAAAGTGATTTTTAAGCACCCTGTATATAAAATAGCTTCGGAAAGTTATATCCTTACTCATATCTGAATTATTTTGATTGTGCCAAAAAGCTGACACTATGATTCCGAAAATTTTTATGTGAAAAATTATGGTGGTTATTTTATATAGAACAAATATTAACAAAAGATGCTTGAAGATGGATGCCCTTCAATGAATAAAATAAAAGTCAAAATAGCGAACTATAGATCTGTATTTATTTTCTCTAGTCCCAAAATTTGACATCCCCAGATACTTCTAATGGGCTCTTTATTGCAGACACCATGTATATAGTAGCCAATAAGCAAAATCAACGCACTACAGTAACGCCCATTATTTCTTGAACAACGTGTATATATTTATTAGTATCTCTTTAAAGTCCCCTAATAAAATTATTTTGTCATGACATCTATCTTATCGAACAGTTTTTTTTCAGGTAATTCAAGATGATATGTCATCTTGAGTAGAAAAACGAGGATTCTAGCATCTAGTGCCGAAGTTATAGCATACTCTTCACAGAAGATCGCATTTATCGAATCACTTATACTTGGTGAATATCCATTTTGTTTCAAAGTCATATTTCTGGGGGAAATTAGTGCAAGCTAAAATGGAAAATGATCTGCTTTTATTTTTGACATATTGCAGGGAAAACATTTTTTCTGATATGGAAACATTTAAATTAATGTAATGCAATGTCTATGCAAATTTCATTTGTAAATAGATATGGGTCCTAATTGGCAGAAAAAATAGATCATACAATTTTATAAAGATTCAATATCAAAAACATTGGTATGGATGTTGTCGTCTTTTATCCAAGAATCTTGGAAACATTACGAAACATGTATACAAAAATAAATAAATTTCATTTACTTGTCGAACAAACCCCGTAGTGGGTATGCTGTGTTAAGAACTTGAAATATTATGCGATTGAGCAACTGAATTTCGAGCACACCCTTTGACGCAAATTCCAGCAAAGAGTTTTTCCGATGAATTCTTTGAAGATCTCGTAGCGTATCGTATGAAAAAGAAGTATTCAGGCAACCGCTCCTTTCACATTTTGAGAAGCAGATACAAAGTTTCATAACGAGATGTTGAAGATTCAATTTTAATAATCATTTTCATTTTAAAGCTGAAGTTTTCCACTTTGCTAAATTCTACCTTGAAACACCAAAAATGATGATATCCATTTGAACTTTTATTTTCAACTAGCCAAAAAAAATTATCATTGAAACTGGTAATTCCCAACTTTCAAATTTCTTCTTCAGGATGAGATAGCCTAAACTTCTATATCGAGTGTTTCGCGAAAAATGCTCCAAGCTATAACTCCTACAATTCTTGATTGATTTCAATGAAACGAATACCAAATTACATATCAAACAGCCTGAAACGTTTTCATTCAATTTTTTCGATTATTTATTCAATACTGAGTACCTTTTCTGGAAAAAATATCACTCAAAACGTATTTTCAGAGAAAAAGAAATTATCGAAAAATTTCGGAAGAAAACTCGTACTTCCGATGTATCCGATGACTGTTTAAGTTTGTGATGAAATTTTTCTGTCCTAGAAAGTATTTTGGTTATCAAAAAGCAATTTTCGTAGAAATATAATAGATATCATTCCCAATTATTAACGAGAAATTATGACATATTAGGTGCCTTCCTGCTAATTTTGTTATTGTTTTGATTCGAGTCCTTTAGACGGAAGTAGTAGCTATCCTATTCGCACAACTATTATTGCTGAAGAACAATAATCTCTACCCTCTCTACTTTTAAATATACTATGCTATAAATTCAATCCGCAAGTGTAGAAACAGTTAAATTAATGAACACACAAACAATAATCACTGACCAATAAAATTAAACTTATTATTGACAAATGTCATTTTCAATCATAGATTTCCTGTTTATAGATCGTAAAAATTTCTTCAAAGTAGCTACGAATACTTTCTTCCTACAAAGCACTGTTCTCGAGTACACAGAGTCAAATGTATCGATCTTATTTACTCGACTGGCATTTGTGTGGTGTCAGCACAACAAATATTGTCATAATACCAGTTAGTACAACTTTTTTTCTGATGAAATTTGTACACAATTTTTGAAAGCAGGAATTTGAATCAAATGGTTCTGGAGTAATATTGAGGTACACCAAGACCTGTCGTCCTCTTCATTTGAATATAGGGCTGCATGATTTGACTTGAATAGTTAAGTTCTCCCACTATTATGGTGAAAATGGTTGATACAATGTAAGAAATTCGCTTCAAATATTGAGTAAACACTAGATTCTGTAAAAAGTATGCTTAAAAAATAACTTCGAGAAGTGGACTGGATGCTAGTCTCCCCGTTCATGCGCAAGGTTGTGTCAGTTGACTGGGCTCATTCTTAGCTTGTGCCCACACGCCTATGATGTGCACACTTATAGAACACTTAAGACTGACATGAGAGAGTCATCGTTGAGTCTCTAATGGAAGGACTCTGTTGTTGTGCAGGTCATAGCGGTGTGAACCAGCTAGGAGGGGTGTTTGTCAGCGGGCGCCCCCTGCCGGACTCTACCAGACAGAAGATCGTAGAATTGGCCCATTCCGGAGCCCGACCCTGTGACATCTCTAGAATACTACAAGTTTCCAATGGATGTGTCTCCAAGATACTCGGCAGGTATTTAGTCTTTTTATTGTAACAAATTTTATTTTCTATTTTGTATGTAGAGAAATAGCTCTTTTTAAATGAACAATATATAAAAATATAAAAGATTAAGGAGTTGTGAAATTTTGAGGAATATTCGTTATATTTTATCTTTGATCTCCGTCTGATACAATTTCATGATCGATTTTGTTGAATCTGATGTCATTATGGCATTATTCATCATTCATTTCTGTTCTCAAAAGAACCCAAATTTTTTACAAACTGATGACTGTAATCTAACCTAACACTTTGCATTTTTATAAGATACAACTGATTACTGGTCAAAGTGTACCAAATTCTTTCTCCTTGAATAATAATTTCTAAACTAATAGATATATGAAGCGGTTTCCACAAAGTGCTGCTTGCTACTCTTTGATGAAACAATAGATGCAATCAACAAAGCTCCTTTCGTTTCGATATACAGGGGATTTTCAAAATCTCTACGATTATCCTTATACATGACGTAATGGTGAAAAATCCATCTTACAGAATTTTGACTGGGAGTCCAGTGATTTTTTTAGAGGATACAGTTTTATACAAAACCTACAGTTTTTTTAATAGAACACCCTGTTAATTTCAACGTAATCGAATCCCATTCATTAAAACCTTCATAAATACATACAACAAGTAGGGGTTTAATTTTTTAGGAAGACAAAAAATGGGAAAAATTTCAACGGGAAATTGATGAATATATCATATTAACATCAATTGAGATTGAACCATCTTAATCTTTCAGGAAAGTTGACGAAACACTTATCCGAGACCCCCCTGGGTTCATAGAATTTGGAGGAAATGAAAATATAAATCATATAAGTTGAAGTTGGTTCAAAATCTGCACACAGTTGATGCAAAGCGACGACTTGAATGTAGTTGTTGGTATTGGGAAAACATCGTCCGAAATGAAAATTTTTATCGAAAAATTATATGGTCTGTTACATCATCAGTTCTGAAATTTTCAATATGCATAAGAACAGACATTGGTCACTGGAGAACGATCTTGTAATTCACCCATAGGAGCAACAAGGCTGATTCGGTTTCAGCGTGGCTTGTTTTATTCTGGGTGGTAGCCTGAAATTTCATATTTTCGAGGGAACTCTTACTGCAGGAAGATATTCAGCCATAATTGAAGATATTTCGCCAAAACTTATGAATGAAATTTCGTTGGTCGAATTCAATACCTACCATAAATTTTAAACAGGACGGATGTCTATAATTTGCAAATGGTATCGCAATATCTGAAGGAGCATTTGTCAGAACGTTGTATTGGAACATATGCTCCTATACGAAATGCCAGCACGGTCGGCCGTCCTGACAGTTCTTAATTTTTTTGCTTGTGGTTATTTATAAGACAAGATCTATTAAACCTATCATCTTACGATAGAAAATGAAGCACGTCGACACGAAAGCATAAATATTCAATTTTCTGGAATCGCGACATTTGAATGGTTGAATCAGAACACAATTGCAACATAATAACGAGAATGAAGGTTTAAATGATACTGAATATTGAAAATTGAACGTAAGGATCTGAAAAAAAATTCATAAACTTGTTGAAAGAAACACAACTGCAGAACAAGAACAATATTGAAAGTAAAATGTATATTTTATAATGAAACAGCCATCACATCACAAAAACAACAAAATTTTTTTTAAACAACTGAATTAAACTACTGATCATTCACGAAAATAAAAATTGACCTCACACTTTCAAAATTAAAAGGATTAACATGATGATCAAAAAATTTTAGTTCCTTTTGGGGAAAGAAAATGGCTTCAAAATGGACACCCTGTATGTAATTTCAAGATAATAACGTTGTTTGAAAGAAAAAAGATTAAAATGAAAGAATACTCTTGTTCTGCCTTTTGTTGATGCTGTTGGCACTCGACCAACTTGAAATACTCCCAGAACTGCTAGCAGCAGAGGTAAGCTGTTCCTGCTCTGCTGAATCTCCAGAGATCATTTTGTAAACCTCAACATACTTTTTTCAAATGACTCTTCAGCAACGGGGTCGCACAGTTCTTCATTTTCATTTGATGCTTTGAACTTGTATAGATTGCATTTCGCTACTTTATCATGATTACTTTTACTTTCCGCGTCTTGTCTTGAAATGAACTAATCCGTCACTTCCATAGTTTCTTAATTCACTTAGTTTTTTTGGTATCAGTTCTCTATCTGTTGAGACTATATCAGTATCAGAATGCGATGAGTTTTCGTCTGTCTATTCTAAACCATTGTCCTCATAAGGATCGGTTTCGATTCTCGACAAGATGTCAGAAAAATCACTCGTTTTATTTCCACGCGATTTTTAACAATAGACTTGTATTTTATCTTTCAGTGCGGTCCGCCATGCTGGAGTAATGATAATGGTAGATCAGTAACAGTTTACTTACAAGAAATGGAGTAAGAAGATGAAAGCATTTTTTTTATATACGAGTTTCGGGGAAGTTCCAGGACTCCCCCGACTCTCGGTACTCGGGGAACCACGGTTCAATCTCAATTATCGGGGATTCACTGATTCTCCGAATGGGTTCTGCTGAATATCGCCAGATGTACTAAACCTTAATCAATAGATTATTATACTTACACTTTTGCTCGCTAGGTGACGGCACTACATAAATTTCTTTCAGTTTTCTACATAGTTTTACAAGGAATATGGAGTTTTTAACGGATAATACGAAAAACCTCTGAGAGAATCAATTCATTTGAATCCATTCTATATTATATATTGAAGGTTGTAGGTGACAATATTTTGTTGAGTGATGTTGTTGAATACATTTTTTACATTTCTGAAATGACGTCTGGTTGATTTCCTCCCGTTTTTGTTTTGAATCTAATAAATTCCATCGCGGGGCACGTTATATCTATTTCTTGTGCTGCGAAACCAATTGACTAGATAAAACGTACTATGTTTTGAAATCCAAGTGTACAGTTCAATTGAACAATTCAGTATGACTAGATATACTACCTACGGGTACGGCAACAAGCGAATAGCAAGTGAACTTAACTTTATTCTTTTACAAGTGTCGAGCTTTCAAGCGGCTTGAAAAACCTTTATTTCTAGATAAGCTTTTGGGTTGCAAAATTAACTGTTGGAACTTTGATTTTTCCAAAGCTTGAATTTCAAGCCAACTCTAGCTTCAAGCTGCTTGACTTGATGAAACCCTATACGATTTTGAAAAGCACCCTGTATCTCGAAAACGGAAGGGGCTATGGAAGTTGACTGCGTCTATTGTTTCATCAAAAAGTAGCACCACTGCGTGGAAACCTATCCTTATGTCTCTATTAGTTTTGACGTTAACATTCAACGAACACGAATTAGGAACACCCTGTACTATGAAACAGCAATATAAATACCTACCATATATCCAAGAATTATTTATTTACAAACGTTTTTGTACTAGGACTTTCTAATGTTGTACAAGAGCAGACATACACCACTCGCCATCATACAAAACATTCGAATGCTAACCCCACCCTTGCTAAATATTCACTCCCAAAATTGATGAAATTTTGAGAATTCTAATAAAGAATTAAATTCCACAACACGGCTTTTTCATTTCTCAATTATTATCAGTTCTTACATTCTAATTTTGAAGGAAGTACAATTTTTACAAATCTTATTAAACTCTCAAACTCCTTGAACTCGAAAAAGGTTGTGGTAGCCTCGAAATGTTAAAAATGTGTACGTTCCTTGGTCGATCAATACCTATTTATTGATTAAATCTAGGGAATCCTAACCTTTTTTTCCATATTTCTATGAGATTAACTTTTTCTCATTTCAGGTATTACGAAACAGGATCCATCCGCCCACGTGCAATAGGTGGCTCCAAGCCACGCGTAGCCACTGCTGAGGTCGTCAGTAAAATATCTAGCTACAAGAGAGAGTGCCCGTCCATATTCGCTTGGGAAATCAGGGACCGGTTACTCCAAGAGGGAGTGTGTACTAACGACAACATTCCTAGCGTAAGTATATTCACTGTTTTCTTCCTACATTATTTTTTATTGAAACGAAAATCAGTCTCTCAAAAAATCTAAGTACTAACGAAAATGAATCGATTTGAGTGAAATACTTGAAAGGGTCAATTTTAAAATTGAAATCATTTCAATTATTAGCCATTTACAATAGTTATTTTTTGAATTGCATCTTATTCCACGAATATTCATTCTTCTGAAAATTCTATGCAATAAGTACCTTGTATTTTTAATGGTTTCGTATCTGTGGATTACATTCTAATTCTTTTAGTACCCACGGTTAGAAAGGACGCCAAATTAATTACATTTTCCGTACAATTTACACCTGAATGAAAGGGCAACTCAAACCGATCATAGATTAGAAGCTTGTCACGTTTCATTTTTCCTACTATAATTAATAAACTGATGTTTAAGTAACTATGAATGAAATGAACCCAATGTAACGTTCCGCCACTGGTCAACCCTTTCATTCCTTTCGTTAGAATTAAAATTGAAACTCGCATGAATGATGTACGCTGTAAACGTTTTATTTATGAATACCGTTTCTTGCGCCTACCTCCTCTGATAAAAACAACCTGCTGCAGGGAAGTAGATCGCGGAAATCACTTGTTGGTTGACTTCTTCGACGTGATTATATTATGTTTTTCGCTAAGCGGATTTTTCCTAAGTTGAAGAAGTACGTTAATACCTATTTCGTTTGTTCGTCGCCTATTCGAAATACGATTTTGATACGTCGGATTTTGCACAAAAGAAAACCACTCGATTGGTCCGCATAACCAACATAACCAACTCTGCCAACAGAAAAAAAAAGAAAATCAAGTTTTTCCTAATGCACATGTTCTTATCATTCACAGAGGGCCTTCATTCGACTCTATTCAACTCTCTACACCTTACTTTTCTTATATTCACTTTCCCTTCTGGTTACGCAATTCATCTGTACGAGTGAATTCTAACGAAAAGAAAATTCAACTAAATGAAATTGCTGTAATTCATGTGAGACCGATTGGATTGGGAAAACAGGAGACCACCATAATGTCTTCACATAAGGTCAGATAAAAATCGTTTGTCATTTCTTTCTCCGAGAGGTCAACCCCACATATTACGCCATCGATTTTGTTCGTTAACGAAATCTACACCATCTAGCCTCAACTATAGTTGTCATATTTTCTTTGGTTGATATTTCATAAATTCATCAGTTCTCTCATATACCTTCAAATTTGAAATACGTTTTTGTATAAGGATTATTTTACTCTTTTTTTCGATTACTTTTTTTCTAGATATAACTGCACCGTATTGTAACATCATAACTGTTTAACCAAAGTAAACGCATATAACGTTATGCGCGGGTCCTAAATAATTTTTTTGTAGAATTTAAATTTGAGTTTAAACAGTTTTCCATATTATTGCGACGAAATCTTTACTGTTCATTCATTATCTGATTGAATTGACTATATTTTTCTTGATTGAGAATTTGCGTCCCTTCTTTTTGTTACCTTTTCGAAATTTAGTAATTTGTTTTCGGAAAGGTCATATCTGTTTATAGCTAGGTAAAATTACTTGGCGCTCAAAGATAATTTCTCTAAATCCGCCCCGCTCTCCTCTGACGGGCTTCTTAGTAATAAAACTGCACAAATTCAGAGAAATATTGACCACATCATTACAGTTTTACTCTATTTTGAACTGTAATAAGCTTGCCATCTCAACACTTTAAAAAAGTCTAAGAAAAACGTATATACGAAGAATCACTTTTTGAGGGAAGAGAGATCGAATAGCCTGTTTTTTTCTTATTAGTAGTTAGCTAGTATTTGTATGTAAAAGAAAAAAGGATTATTGAAGAAATTATTCGATAGATACAAAAGTTTATTTTTGAAAATATTTATTCATTGATTTCTCTTCATCTAATTCAAAGCGTTATGCACTTCTTCAATAGATTTTGGAGTAACTGACATTTTACTCAAGCGATTTTATTTATGAAACATTTGAAAACCTTGACGATGGGGCACGATCATGCACTGGTACCATCATTTCATTCTTTTGCGACGGTTGAACGATTATTCTTTCATCTGAAATGCTGTGGATGTTTTGTTTTTTACGGTACGCGAACTAGACAGAAGGGTAGGTAGTTGATGGATCGTTTGAGATTACTTGAAGGACGTTATTGGGCAAATATGTTGTTTGTAGATTAATTTTTCTGAGTTATAAATTTCTAAGAGGCCACGTTTTAAGTTTTTCAATTCGTTTATTAAAACTGTTCGCTTGATAAGAACACAGCGTTAACCGGGAAATCGGGGTAGTATTGAAATGATATACTGTTCATTGGAAAATAATCTTTAATATCTTCGGATGGAATAGCCAACACATTTCAAAATGCGGAATGTCGGAAGGTGTTATACGTTTACTGAAAGACTATTTAACAAATCGTTTTCATATGACCAAAGTGAGTGGTAGGTTCTCAACAGTGACGGAATGTGATATGGGGATACCACAGGGCAGCGTATTAGGGCCACTTTAATTCATAATATATTTGAATGACATAAAAAGAAACTTAAATATTCGTTCGTTACTATGTTACGCTTTTGAACAGACGGTTAAGTTGAGGAAAAAAATAGGTTATTTTTCTAGGGTTTTTCTAAACTTCTCACGATGGTCTAGTACCCTTGTGTATAATGCGACGGTTCGTCCACATTTTGAGAATTGCGTGTCTCTTTTGTTATCAAGCACTAGGGTACAGATAGGGCGGCTTCAAGTTCTTCAGAATAAATGCATAAGGGTAATTCTGGAATGTAGTATATATACATCAGTTGATGAAAACTCTGAATTGGCTATCCGTTTAACAAAATATAAAACGATCAAATTTTGAGCTGATATACAGAATGAAAACCCGCAGAGCTCCTGAATATCTTAATGAGTTGTTGACGAAGAGAGGAGATAGCCACTCTCGTCAGTTGAGAACGAATGCCCACTTTAATATTGAGTTTACTGATAAGCAGTTTCTTTCGGGATCATTGTCAGATGTTCCATAAATTTGATTTCCGTCCTCAACTTTCAAAGGACGTTCCACAAATATCTTTCATGACTTCTCTCTTGCAACCATTGTCAACTACACTGCGCCAACAAATCGAAAATTCAAATTCATTGATAAAAAGTTTAGATATGAATTATTTTTCCACTAATTCACGAGAAGTAAGAAATGTTTGAGAACAATCGAAATGAAAGAATGAAATAAACCTAATATTGAAATAATGTAGAACTTTGACATGCTATGCTGAACAGGGAGTTTTCACTTAGTAAAATCTCTTCAATTTGCCTTGAAAAATGTGGTTACATAAAAAAAATTCAAGTAACATTAATTTATGAATTGGTAACTCACCTCTAGTATGACATTTTGCTTCACATACTCTCACAAAGCAAATACAATAGATTGTTCCATCCTTAAAAATTTTGGGCTATCTGAATTTTAATTCATTCATGACAAGCATATTTCAGCCAACAAAATATATGGTAAAACTTAGTACAAACCACTCCATTGAAGTGATTTCGTAATCTTGAAAGTTCTTCCCCAAACCAAACGATATGAGCTTGGTGAGGTCTGGTGTTATTATACATAAACAAGAAGTTTTCCCTCATATTTGCCACAAATGGTAAAATGTTCTTCTGAAATGTTTGTAACGTACCTCTGAGCATTCAGGGTTCCATTATTTATGACGACGAGATCAGTGCAAGCTTTCGAAGAAATTTCTCCCCACACCATTATTGCATCTCCACCAAAGCCATATATAGGTAAAGTTGAACTAAGCACATCTCTCATTTCGACTTTTGTACACAAGAGAACATCGATCGCAATAAAAAAGAAAAAATCTCGAATCATCTGTAAACAAAACTCTCTCCCAGTTAGCTTCTAAACAATTGACATGGTTCTTGGCGAAATTCAATCGGGCTCTTCGATGTGCTGCGGTTAGAGCCGAATTCCACGAGACGTCATATCGTTTTAGCTCTAATTTGCACTCCACTGTTCTGTAGAAGCACTTGGTGGACTGTTGATGACTGATCCCCGTAGTCAAATTTTCTTGAAGCTCATTCGATCGAGTTATTTCTAGTGGAAACGTCCATCGGTACACCCTGTATTTCATTTCAGCTCCACATACAATGCTTAAAAGATATCCCTCCTAGTGATCACTATATTTAGTTTTATCATATCGTAATATTTTAATCAAATCTGATATATTAAGGAACGCAGATGCTTAATAAGACGTATAAATCCAACGATATTCTAAAAGACCTCTTGAGCAAATCCTATTTCAAAGGTTATTATCTAATGTAAAAACTTAATTCGTGATTTTCTCCCCAAGCCGGTACTGCGAACGGGGAACGCTTTGTTTCGGAGATGACTAAATCTTCGGAGAACCGTTTATTGGATGCATGCAAATTTCCATAGCAACCACTCATCCCTGATGCCCCGATCTTCCTCAAAACAAAAACGTTATGGATTTTTCACGAAAATGCGCAAGTTCCTTCTCTTTTCCTTTCTACCATCGTTTCGTTGCTGTGAATATTTCCCGTTTTATTGAAATATTTTCATTATTTTTCTGTTGTGATGTTTAGCGCCCATCCATTTCGAATTTAATTATAAAGATATCAGGACGTTCTTATCGGATTATACTTTTTGTATAATATTTCTATTCTCAAGTACTCAATCTTTTGATGAAATGTATGTTTCGTCTTACGCCAGGTTAAATCTTTGAAGGTTTTAGAACGAACTGCAGGCAGCTATGTGAAACATTTTTAATAGAAGAATAATATCTTATTGAAAGCACAGAACATACTTAAGCTATTCGAATCATTCCATGTAAATTCTGTGAATGCTCATAGAGTTGCTAGATAAAATTGAGAAAATGTTATAGAATTTTCGGTTTTTCATGAAAACACGTCCTGGACGAAAGAACTGGGTGCTGCTGTGATTATATTCTTGTAATGAAAATCTCTATTTAACGAAATGAAAGTTGTCTGTGGTTCACATTCAAATCAATTTATATAACAATTAGTTTGCATTTTAATTCATAAATCGATGGACAAAAAAACTCCTCTCGTGGTTCGATTCTACGTGAAAAACAGCCTGTAGAATGTCAAAATCGTTGTTACAACTTCAGAACCAACTGAGATATTGGTACTTGATTGATTTCGAAAATTTTCAAAATTTGTAAATGACTCAAAAACGAAAAAAGCAAGCTTGAGTCTGATCGCGACAATGAGTTTTCATGCAAAAAGAACATGGCGAAGGAGGGGTCATTTTCCTCAATACTTCACATAACTGAAGTACTAAAACGTCAAAGTTTGACCACCCTATACAGGGTGTCAAGATTTCAATGGTCGTTAGTTCGATAAGAGGCGTCGTTTGAAGTAATAACGTACCTTCATATTTCTTTCGGTGTTCTACGTCGTTTTCATGGCATTCTTCGAAGTTGTCCATATTAGACTTATCAACACATTCACCAGTTCTGGAGGAATCCTTGTTCTTGGTCCTCGGTATCGCTTTTGAAACTTTAAAGCACTCATCACATTTTTTTCGCTTTTATGTTGTCAAGTCTCCATCTGAACGACGCTTTCTATCTTGAAAATAGCCAAAATTCGCAGGGACTGTGCAGAGTCTGACCTTGTGCTTTGTCAAGACTGCTGCACGAACTTTAATAAATGTGCTGATGCGTTATAGAGATGAAGAAGCCTATCACTACAAATCTGCAGCCGTTTTCTTCTCCTTACCACGCAATCTTTTCTGAACTTCCGACATAATCTATCTTATTGTGTATGACCTTCGGGAACGAAGTAGTAATGGATAAGACCATCGTGCTCCGACCTTAACGTGCTTTTTTCAACTCAAATGGAAGCTTCTACTGAAAAGATGATATTTGATTTCGATAGCATAAGTTCAATATTGATTATTCCATGATATATGATTTTTATATTATATAATACATAATGTTATATAATATATTATATATTTATAATCTTGTTAAGCAGATTTTCATCATTATTGACCTTCCAAGTTGTCCTGAGCGATTTCAATGTAACAGTTTTCCACACGCGCGAACCATTAGGGAATTTAAGATCCTTCATTACATGTTTCGATATTCCACATTCTAGTTCATGCACTGTTAATCGACGATCTTCATTAATCGCAACTTGTGCATGTTCAATGATATCGTATGTTTTTAAAGTGGACCTTCAACAGAGTCTATCGCTATCATCAGATCTTTCAAACACTTTATACCATTCGGTTTTCCTCTTTTTGCCAAACGTGTATACGGAAGTTCGTATTAGCTTATAGCGACGGTTTCTACGATACTTCAGTGGTCGAGCATAGAAGACATTATGAACATAAGCCCTTACTTGGTAGGTCCATACACCACAGAGTTCACTCGAACATCCTAGCGCGGATATATGAAGGTAGGTCGATTCTTTTGGGACAATCCCTGCAGAGATTTCATCTATGGGTAGCACAACAACCTTTTTCTTAGCAGAAAGGGACGATAGCATGGTGGCCGAAGACCCTAACATTGGATTCGGGAAAAAAATGTGTTATGATATCTTTGTCATTGAAATGAAGTCTGTAAACCGCAGAAGATGTAGAAGACGTGAATTGTTATCGAGGAATAGGACTTTCCCATTTTATCTTGAAAACTTAATTCATTGGAAAGGAGAAGGCTGTCTGGGCTACCTTTGTTCTGGAGTTAAATCGTTATTGGATTTAAACACATTTTCAGCGTATCCAGCGATTCTTATGAATCTACTTCCTCGATCTTGAAGAGAAATCGCGTATCTTTAGGACTTTATCTTAGATTATTCTGCAGTTAAAAGCGACTAGTTCCTGGGTAGCTGCACGGTTAGTTAGCTAGAAATGCTAAGCCAAGGTGACTGGTTCGAATTCGGGTTCAAGTTATGGATCCTTGAACAAAGAACTGAAATTGGAAAGAGTCGCCTAAAGAGGGCATAAACTTTCGAAGACCGAATAACTTGTAATCCTTGTGGCAGTTAACATTGCACAGTCTAGGAGAGTGATTCGGAATTTACTATGAGCTGCAGGTCGGTCTGTGTAAATGGGCTAAGTTTCCGAGCAGATTGGTAAAAGACAAACAAACAAACGATTGGGGTTATGCTGCAGTAAGCCAAGTATTTGAGTTTAGGTTAATTTTGACAGTTCCTGTCAAATCTAAAATGACACCTTTCATTGGAAGAGGTTATGCTGTCTGTCAATGCGTCAATACTTTGTATTTTACCGAACACAGAGTAACCAACCTTGAATATTGCTTAAGTGAACATCAAAAATGAGGACGAAAAAGAATAATACATATATTCGCCAATCTCCATTAGGTATACGATTCTATCATTTTGTAAACCTCGACTTGTCAAAAATTGTTACATCAAACCAATTTCCATGTAATTCATTCTAAAAGACAATATGGAGAAATATCTCGAGCATCTTCGTTGCTAAATGCCAACATAAACCCTTAATAGCAATATATGGCAAGTCCCCTTTAATCAGTTTGTAATCATTGGTTTAACCTGCGTGATGAGTGTCTCTACTCAACGCATTACCGAACGTGCACCGCCGTTCCCTCGACGCTAAGCTTCGTTACTCCCCTTTTATCAGCGCCTGTTTGACGCTTTTAGATTTGTCATTTATCAACCCTTCGAAGGAAAGACGTGACGAAAGTTGCGGAAGATGATGAACGATGATATGTATGTGTTCCGTTTCGCGCTTCTTTGTCAGAAAGTAAGGCGAACGTATATATTTTGCATATTTTAATAGACTTGAAAATATGGGTTTTCATTTCCCAATTTTGTTTGGTCCAAAAGTGAATTGTCCCACAATTTATGCTAGATTGTGAATGAAAAACTATTTTCATCGAATTATAAAGTATACGCAAAATCAATGAATATAATTGAATAATGAATAATAAAATAAAACAAGTTTTAACTATCACTAATATATTGATGTAAAGAATGAAAAAATTTTACATTGGTTGATTTCAAATGGCCGTTTATCAATTAATATCTTCAGGAAACCATCGTACACGGATAATGTCATACCCATCGATTCATTTCACCCGTATTCTCAAAAAATAGCAGCCTTCAAATCCATGATTCACAGAGCGATTTATTTGCCTTTATCGGACATGGACCGAAAATCAGAATTTAACACCTTAATGTTAATAGTAGAGAAAAACGGCTTCGATATAAAAGCAATAGAGATTTTAATTAATCGAAAAATACGCAACAACACATTCAACATGATATATCCCCAATCCAAGAGAGAAAAGCCCGGAAAATTTATGTCTCTAACATATTTTGGGTAGTACTCAGAACAGGTTGCTAGAGTTTTGTCTGATAGTAAAAAAGTTCATATTGCATTCAAACCAGTTAGCAAATTGTCAGGCCTGCTTCTCAACACAAAAGATAAAACCGATAAATTCGAAAAATCAGGTGTATACCAATTAACATGTTCTGAGCGCAATTCCTTTTATATAGATCAAACAGGACGCTCTTTCAAGGCTAGGTACAAGGAACATTTCCGGTCCTTCCTATATCATAAATATGATTCAACTTTAGCTGCACATTGTCTGAATGAATGTCATCCTTTTCCAGAACTTCAACAGCTGAAAATTCTTCATTCTTGTGATAAATATTATAAACTCAATTTCTTTGAATCAATGGAAATTTTCAAGGCATCTAGGGTAGAAAGGGTTAAGCTCCTCAACGACCAGGTAGACTTAATTACCTACCAATCACCATTATTCAAGTTACTGTGACCTCAACTAGCATTTTATTGATGTTAATTCCTGTATTGTACATGAGTATTCAGTTTTCATTAGCTTGTTGTTGATAATGGACGTATGTCTGAAACCGGTCCAACGAATGTAAAAGTTTTTCTTTCTTTACACCAATAAATTAGTGATAGTTATAGCATATCAACTTGTTTTATTTTTTCATTCATTATAAATATCAACTATCACGTAGTTCAGGCTTCATCGATCAATTATTTGAATATAATTGAATATTGCTACATTGAAAACTGTGTTTATAACTTCCTGTATAACGCGTTCACCTGAACCAACCTAACGAACAATTCCGATCAAACAAACTCAAAATGTATGTCCTACCTTCATAGAAATATACTTGCCGATGGAGGCCAATCTATATATGAAAAACATTATATATTTTGAGAAATACACGAGGCATATGATTCAAATTTAATTAAAATTGGTGTTCAAAGTAATTCACACCTATTTCAATGCACTTTTGTAACCGAAGTTTCCACAACTGAAAGACTTAAAGCCAGTCTTCTTTGGGACTACTCTCAAAAAAGTGATGAATTTCCCTATTGACTTATTTCTCGTCATAAAACTTCGACCAAATAAATCTTTTTTTAAGTAAAATACCAACCAGAAATCACACATGGCTTTCCCTGAGACTATTCAAGTTTCAGTGATCGATGGCAGTCATCATCAAGTACCATCCTCATCTCGAATTTCAACCCCTGGAGCAGGGGTGACAACCCTTGAAAATTTGGAAGAGGGTAGATGGGTCGATTGATAACTCGACAGAAAGATATTATTTTTGTCTGCAGTCCCGTGAAAGAATTTTCATTTTTGGTTGAAAACTGTAGAAGATACAGAGTCAGCCACTGAGAAATAGGGAAGACTATCTATCGCCCTGAGCTATTCAAGTACCCTGTTCTAGGGGTTGAAATTTGAGATGTGAATGGTGTTTCGGAAGATGACAGCCTTTGATCTGGAATGAATCTGTTCCATTTTTTGCACTTATACTTGAATAGCTCAGGGTGATAGATAGTCTTCTCTATTTTTCAGTAGCTCACTCTGTATCTTCTACAGTTTTCAATCAAAAATAAAGACAAAGATAATACCTTTCTTTCGAGGTATCACTCGACCCATCTACCCTCTTCCAAATCTTCAAGAGTGGTCACCCCTGCTCTAGGGGTTGAAATTCGAGATGAGGATGGTAGTTGATGATGACTGCCATTGATCAGCATGAATCTGTTCCATTTTACTTCACTGAAATTTGAATAGTCTCAGGGAAATGGTCTTCCCTATCTTTCAGTTGCTCACCCTGTATATTTTACAGTTTTCAACTAAAAATGGAAATTCGTTCAAGGCGATGTAGACAAAGATACCACCTTTCTTTTGAGTCATCACTCGACCCAAAAGATGTCCCTCTTGAAACAAAAATTGACCTGTTTTTGAGTTTTGATCAGAAATGAATATCTTGGTAGATATAGCCTCTGTTTAGTTTTATATATGAAGCATATATATATATATATATATATATATATATATATATATATATATATATATATATATATATATATATATATATATATATATAAATGGTTTTCGTTATCGTTTCTAGATGAGGATCGTAACTTGCTGAACTTTTAGGATCAAAATGATTTTTCGATATTGTTTTGTTATGTTCTGGATACGACTCAGGAAAGTCATTATCGATGGATTCTACCCTAGGACTAATCGATGAGCTAGAAAGCTCAAGATTATTATTCAAAGTTGCATTCTCTCTTCAAGAATATGGTTCATGGCTATTGTTGTCAAGAATTTTCGGTAAGAAGTTGTCACTTTCTGAATTTGTAAATAATTTTCATCTGGTGTTACCAATTTCAGTATCACAGCCGCCCTTGAATCCATTGTGTTGCCTGAAAGATAATATCAAAGAAATTCAACGAGGTGAATATTCCGAAATAGATTTTATGCGTGTTTCATTTTCGCGGGAAACTGATTTTTCAGGAAAAAGACTTGAGGACAATTGAACTCAATTCAAACCGTACGATCGACAGTACTCAATTATTTTCGAAATTTTGAATAGGCATTTATTATACAGAAATTTAAAGATAACTCAAGTCAACAGCAATAAAATACATTAATTGTTAGTTTCATCTTGTTCTGAAACATAACCAGTTCATCAAAAGTGTTTCAAACCGTAAAGAAACATAAAAATATATTTATCTTTATCACCTTAAAAGACACAATTTGAAATGATACAATTTCGTGTGCAATCATGAAAACTGTCCCAACTCCAAATGGTCCTTTTACAAAACTGCGACTCGGTCGTCAAAAGTGCACTAACTAATAAATAAATAAATAATACAAATTTCACACCGACCGCAACATACACTTTCAACCATGGTCAAGTTGCAACTAACAATGTGACAATTTTCTAGAGGATAAACTGGTTCAATTTGACTCATGAAAAACGACACTAGAGCAATCTACTGGATAAGTAATGAAGTTAGATTCAGCCGTTGTTGATCGATAGGGTATTGTTCAACTAACACATACATGGTTTTATCTTAAAAATTCAAATTTTTGAGTTGTGTCACTTTTGGAACAAGGGTGCGATATACTCTTCGGATAATTGCAGAGAGAAACCTCTATGAATCATTGAATTAAACGCAGCAAATTTATGAGATTTTAGGAGTGTTGAGTTATAAGGGATGCAAATATTAGTTCACTGATATTTGCATTCCTTATCATCCCATAATTAATCAACGAATTCTAAACAAAATTCAGGATGAAATATTTCCATTTAAAATAGTTTCTTGAATATATTACGTCAATTGAAGAACTGATAATAATGAAAGAGGTTTTGATATTGAAGGCAGGACAATGTCCTCCAGTTCAACATAAACATGATTATTATTATTTTTCGCCCTCAGCGGTTAAATCCTTCTAATCACTGAAAATAAAACATGAAAAATATCCCACATCGTCAATGCAAAACAAGATGCTAATGGCAATGTCATAAACGACAGACCTTGGTGAGGTGCAATTTCCTTCCGCCGCGATGGCGTAGGCGTGGGTGGCAACCCTCGCGAGAAACAAGCGACTTGGCTATGTGCGGATGAGGGACGTTACGGGAAAGGGGAACGAAACCGAGCGAGATACTTTCTCAGTGTTTCGGTACGGTTTTAAAGTTGATTTCTCTCTCGCTTGAGTGGTCCGCAGATTCTCCAATCAATGCAGAACTCCCGCCTGCTTCACTCTTTCTGTAACGTTTAACGCATAATTCGCGTAACGCAAACAGCTGGACCTAACGACTCGCCGAACAATAACCTAACTCTTCATTAGAATTGCTTATTTATGGGTAAAGAGTAACACAATATTTCGAATCATAGAAAGTAAACAGAAGTAATCGTATTCGAATCCTGACATTCAAAAGTATTCGAAGTAATCAATAATTGATTACATGCAATATTATCTGAAGGGTATTTTCTTAGCGATCGAAATTATCTATTATTAGTAGAGTATGGCAGGGCAACCTTATTGCGCTTGTGTTGAGCAGTCTTCAGCTAAGATATAAACTTTTGCAATTACACAAACTTTGATTACAGATTAAACGTAATATAGAACGTCATTCGCCGCATTCGATTGCCAACATATACTGGTGGATAACTTCACTGAAACAGCGTCTGTGTAATACCTAGTGGTGGTTTCCTAGAAAGCGTTGATCGTGAGCAGACCTTGAAAAGCGTCACCTGTTTTTACATGATGGAACTAAATACTTGCGTAACATTTTTTCCGCTGATCGGTGATACTCAACATATTTCCGTTTTATTTTGTTCAATTGGTTTCATTATGAGTATTACTTTTTTCGTTATTATAATCTTAATATTGTACACATGTGAACTCAATAAATGATAAATGGTTTTCTAAGGAATCATGGCGCATTATACATTATAAAAAGAAAACACCTTGCCCAGGGAATATATAGTTAGATATATATATATATATATATATATATATATATATATATATATATATATATATATATATATATATATATATATATAATGATATCGGGAAATACACTCAGATCCAATTAACTGCCCACAAAACTATGAATGTTAATGCAAGTATGAAAACGGTATCTTGAAAACAATTGTTGAGAAATAAAAGCAAATGAAAATATTGCTGAAACTATATTTTCTTGAATATTCTCCCTCAGGACAATTCATAAAGACTATTTGATGACACATTTCCATTGATTGCTAAATAATATTACTGTTTTCATACACCAAGAGTTTCTGTAATGGATGTTAACATCCTAGGATTTGATGGTTTCTGTAAGCCTATAAAGAAAGTTGATGTCCTGAAAGACTAAGAGATATTGTGTCTCTACTGTACCTGAGTCCTAAGTACTACTATAGTTGTAAGCACTTGTACTCTGACAAAAACCCTTTTCTTGAGGTTGTCCCAAATGCATGGGATGGAAATGAACTCAGTACTACGAGCTGGTCATGGCAATCTTTCCGACCTCATTAAGTTACTATGTAACTGATGTATCGTGCATTATTATGTTTTTATGTTTTTGAAACGACTGTCACAATTTTTACGCAAATTTTTTTCAAATTAAACAAGAACCACGAAGAAGTAATATATGGGAGATGTCAACCCAAATCATTGGTCATAATGATTCTAGAACATCTATAGAGCCTAATCGGCATCACTTAGAATACCGAACCTGGCCATCGGGGCTCTCTCGGTCAAACAGAGAGGGAATTGTTTTGTTGAGTTTGAATATTCAAGGGATTTGACGAGATTCTATACTTCAAAATTGGCAAGCAAGAACAAGGAAGTGATTATGTTTCAGGAGACTCACACTGCGACGGAAGAACATCTCCGCGAAAGAGAAAAAATATATATATATATATATATATATATATATATATATATATATATATATATATGCATTAGAATAAAATTTTCTTCAACGGAGTAAATGGTAGGGCTTGATCTTGGGGAACTTCTTCATATCTGTGAGCATTTACAATGCCCTATCAAAGTCAAGAAGATCAATCAGAGGTTCATTAAATAACTAGCTCTATATGCAAATCTTAAAAGACATCCCTCGTATCGTGCGTGAGCCCACAAAATTATAGAAACGTCTACTATTTCTTTAGAGACCAAACGTGGAGTGGATTCAAGTAAAAGGTGGAACGAGAATTCACATATGTATTGGAATTTTTCGAGCAGAGAAGGCTGACTGTTTATGTTGAAAAAACCAAATATATTCCGTTTACAAGCTGTAAAAAACCATCTTCCAGCTTATAATACACTGCAGATAAGCACTAATAGTGGGGAGTTCACAAAAGGCGCAGCCTCTATTAAATATCTGGGAATAATGATTGACTCTCACCTTAGATGGCAGGCCCAATCTGATGTCGTGGTTAGGAAAGTGAGGATGCTTTTACCAAGATTCAGAGCATTGAGGGAAATTTTGGAGGAGAAAGATCTCAAAAAGATTTACCATAATTCTGTTGAGCCACACTTATCCTATGAGGTGATACCATGGGGAAGCATGGCACACTGTTTCTACAAGCGAATCGAGGTCGCACAAAAGTGGATGCTGAAAATTATTTAAAAAAGAACAGAACTTACCCTACGGAGGAACTCTACGATCTGGCTGACGTATGTACAACCCACCAACTATATGCACGAGCACTTCTCTTGTTTTATAAACGAACACACCATAATATGTTTCCTCCTACACCTTAAGATCAGAGGGGGCTATTAGTTTGCCTAGGGTTAAAAAACCTGTAAGACTCAAATGTTTCACTCACCTGGGACCTTAGCTATTCAACAGCTGACCTTCAAGCATCAAAATGAATGGAGTTCATATCGGAGACAGGTCAAGGGATGTATAAAATCGCTCTCGCGCCAGGTCATTGGAAATTTCATCGTCAGAAGTAATTTTGTCTAGTTTCATTGTGGTCATAATTGTGTTTTGTTTGTGTTTGTTCAACTTTCCTGGTTGTGGGTTTCAGTTGTAGGTTTCAGTTTTTGAATTATGTATTATATTTATGAATCTCTATGTTCACTTCATTTATTTACTTTTATTGTACTCACGAACAAGGAACACCTTATGTTTATTGAACCGATATATCAAAATGATGTACACATCTTTTATTAATACATATTTACAATGTCAACTGGCTCAATAAACTTTTAATATAAATATAATTCGTCATTTATTAGGCGGTTCAATAATTTCTTCGGAGTAATATAATAATAAACGTGTACTTACATTAAAGAAAGGGTTTTCAAGATCTGGTTCAAAAGAACATTTTTTAAATATAACAAAAATATCATAATAATTTCGGGCAAAGACGTTTAAGACATGAGTCGAATAAGCCAAAACGAAATAATAATAATAATGAAGAAAGACAGGAATTGAGTAGTTCCACTGCGATCAGTAATATAAACGAGGGAATAGAATAGTCTGGACGCACACGAGGATATATAATAAAAACAAGGAAGACAGGATGTGTACGCAAACAGGCGCTAAATCTATGCACCCTCCGGGGAAGTTCGAAGGGAATTTGCCTTGTTCACGGTTTGCTGCCCACCACCCCTCACAGTCCTGCATTACACGGCATTATTCTCCTGCAGACTCCGACTTCATTTCTTCGATACGCCGTTGAGAAAACTGTATTTTGTCGCCATACAAACGAGATATGCCATTGTTCGTTTGACAATCTGATGTATGAAGCAGTCTATATCTAC
The DNA here is from genome assembly GCA_013387265.2 of Cryptolaemus montrouzieri. NCBI lineage: Eukaryota > Metazoa > Arthropoda > Insecta > Coleoptera > Coccinellidae > Cryptolaemus > Cryptolaemus montrouzieri. The sequence goes on along the minus strand of JABFTP020000001.1, from coordinate 65,097,871 downwards.
AGGTACATACATACTTACAATTACTTTGGATATTTCTCATCAGAACTCTTGCAATAATTTTATACGAATTCATTTTTGAAAATAAAACATTTGCTCAACATAAATTGTAATGATGTGACTTTGTTCGGAGAAGAGTAAGAACTTAAACTCAACATTCCCTCCTTCCAATTAATCATTTGCTTTTTTGATGACTTTATACGTTATCACTTAACGTTCGTTCATTGATAATACTCTGTTGGTTTCAACGTGACGTAGAATGTGTGGTCACTGCAATAAGTCAACATTGATCGTGGTTCGTCTGCTCCATTTCTCCAGTGGCGACACCTCAAAAACGTCCGTTGCTAGAGCTAGAATCAAAGAATTAAGAGCTTCTAAAGACTTTATCGTTTTTCGAATTATTCTCTGCAAAGACTAATACACGTTTGCATTCGTTCGAACCAATTCCAATCGTTTGCTGCTACATTCAAAATGGCCTATTCGAAGGCATCAACTGCTTCTTCTGAAGACTGAAACGTTTAATCACGCAGTCCGTTCTTGATTTTGGAAAAAGTAAGAATATCGTTAGGACTTAGGTCCAGACTGTACGTAGGATGATGTAACAATTCGATGATCTCTTGCATTAAATATCCAATTATTTTCTGGGCTTTGCGCTTACTTGGATTGTCTTGGTGAAGGATGATTCGCCGTTCGGGGTTGGTTCCTCGAAGCTTACTAACAACACCTTACAACAACAGTATATGTTCTTTGATCTAGTGGAGGAGTTGTTGCTACATGACTTGTTTTTGAAACGAACGTTACAACTATCTTTTCGGAGACACTTCTGCTACGGTTTTTCTTCCCCTTGGAACACCCAAAGATTGAAGAGAAGATTGGCGCTGACTTTCTGGCTCGTACGAATAAATGCAAGCCTCGTTATCACTGACAATATTGTAAACGATTTTAGACTTTCCAAAATTGAAACGGTCCAGAGTTTTTTCTCTAATTCTCCGTTGCAGCTTTCTGTTCTTCGGTTAACTGATGCGGTTAATGGAAACTAAATATTTCACTCGAATTCTTCGTGCAAAAATTGTTGTTTTGAGGTCCTAAAATCCGCAATGATGAATCAATCTCTCCATATGCTGCATGCCGATCTTCCTGTATAATCTTACGCACAGCATCCACATTTCCCTGTGTGACCACTGTTTTTGGTGCTTCTGTTCTTGGATCGTCGTTGAGCTTAACATTTTGCGTTTTAATTCCCCATACAAACGGAAAACTGTTGACTGGTGAGGTTCTTCGATGCCGAAAACAGAAACCAACTTGCCGAGACATTCTTGTTTAGTGTGATGAATTAGATATTGTTTCTTAGTTTTCTGACATAAGTTATTTAATGGCAAAATTTAAATGTATGTATGAATTTGTCAATTCTATCACATTGAGATAATTGTCTTTGAAAATTGTAGAAAATTAATGCAAGAAAATTCTCACGTTTAATTCCATTTTGAATTAACTTGTAAACTTTGACAATTATGACTAACACGCAGCATGCATAGAACTGAAATTTTTGATTTATATTAACAAATCGTATAGTTTCAATCTAAATACTGACAGTTGATTGATGATGGTGACCTCATGTCCCAGCATACAAAACTTGTCAGAAAAATAAACATGAATGTAGTTTTGATATCAAGCACGGGTAATGTGGGAAGAATAAAAGAAGAGTTCAACAAACAATAATCAATAATCGAATAGGAATGATATGTTGACAATAAAGCAGATTGGGATCACAATTTATTGAGTGCTAAAAATAACGAACTTTCACAGAATCACAGAGGTTGTCCCAAAACAAATTCTTCATGAACATTCTATATCATTTCTGATGGGATATTCTGTATTTCGTTCTTTCTGCACTTTACATTCAATGTTTCTTAGGGCATTCGAAAAAGTTTGAATTTCAAATTATTTTTTTTTGAATTGTGGAGGCCGTTACTTGATGTAGATCCATGATATAAATGAGATAAAAAACACAAGGTTTAACTTTAATCTACACTTTATTTGAAAAAATTCGACGACGTTTCGCTGACACAGCAGCTTTATCAAGAATGAGAAACAGAATGAAGAGTATGGTATTATAAACAAATCGTAGAACAAGTTGGATGAATAACAGGAAAATCCACACCGAGCCATTGTACAGTTAGTATGAAAGGTAATAAAACTAATTAAACAAGTTAAGTAGGGTGAGTAATTCACATCTACCTGTTCATTCAAAAGTTTGTCCGAATGTTTGTATCTATTTATTTCTAATGCTTCTAGGAGATCTAATTTTGAACTTTTTGATTTTATATGTAATATGTCTCAAAGTTTTTATTGAATGGATGGTTTTCTTTTATTAAGTGGTTTGAATAATTTGAATCAGATTTATTTTTATCGAAGCTACGTTTATGTTCAGATGTTCTTATGCCAAAACTCCTATAGGTCCTACCGATATAAATTTTATCACAAGAACCGCAATTGAGTTTATAGATTCCTGATTTACTTGATTTTTCAACACGAGATTTATTATTTTTAATATGTTTACCTAAGTTATTAGAAGTTTTGAAAGTTATATTAAGATTTTGTTTGACGAGGAAGGATTTAATATTTGTACTTGCAGAACCGCAGAATGTTAAACTGTTGAATATTTTATAGTCTTTATGAATAGGATATACTTCATTTATTGCTTTCTGATACAGTTTTTACGAATGATTAGATCTATCATATCCGGATTATATGAATTATTAATGGCTATCTGTTTGATGATGTTTAACTTTTTATTATAATCTTCTACTGATAAAGGTAAATTGAGTAACCGATGTACCATGCTGTTTAAAGCTGCAACTTTATGTTGAATTGGATGTAATGAGTAGTTATGTATAATTGTATCAGTATGTGTTGGTTAACGAAAGACCGAAAAAACATGACTATTATTTTGTTTAGTGGTTTTTAAGTCCAAAAAATTAATGGAATCGTTCTGTTCGTTGAACAGAACCATTAATTTCTATAAACTCAATTGCGGTTCTTGTGATAAAATTTATATCGGTAGGACCTATAGGAGTTTTGGCATAAGAACATCTGAACATAAACGTAGCTTCGATAAAAATAAATCTGATTCAAATTATTCAAACCACCTAATGAAAGAAGACCATTCATTCAATAAAAACTTTGACATATTACATATAAAATCAAAAGTTCAAAATTAGATCTCCTAGAAGCATTAGAAATAAATAGATACAAACATTCGGGCAAGCTTTTGAATGAACAGGTAGATGTGAATTACTCACCCCTACTTAACTTGTTTAATTAGTTTTTATTACCTTTCATACTAACTGTACAATGGCTCGGTGTGGATTTTCCTGTTATTCATCCAACTTGTTCTACGATTTGTTTATAATACCATACTCTTCATTCTGTTTTTCATTCTTGATAAAACTGCTGTGTCAGCGAAACGTCGTCGAATTTTTTCAAATAAAGTGTAGATTAAAGTTAAACCTTGTGTTTTTTATCTCATTTAATTTCAAACTATCCTACGAAAAAGGTTAGCCCCGGAATGTTTTCTCGTAGGCCAATTAATTATCTTGGAAACCTTAAATCGAATCAAATGGGTTGAAACCGTGATATTTTGTTGAAATAAAAATGTATATTAATATGCCTAAGTACCTTACTCAATTTTTTCCAATTTCGTGCATTTTTTGAGAGAAACGCATGAAACAAAAATGTTTCTCATCAAAACGGATTCAGAGAAAATAATTATTTCCTGGTCAATTTATACTTTTCCATAAAATTCGAATAAAAAATAGAGAACGGGTTGCTGATTCTACACATTTCCGAAAAGGTAAATGAATTAAGATATACTGGAATACAATCTTGCGTCGGCATATCTCGAAAACAAGGACTCTAAAAAAGGCATTCAACAAATATTTTTGCTGAGGATGACCGCATAAAGTAGGAGCTGTATATTAAAATATAAATTTTTCAATATTTTTCGAACCCAACAGAGGGGAGCGTACAAATTCAACCCCTTCATCATATTTCCAGAATGCTTCAGAAAATCCATTGTTCATAAACCCAGATTTTACGGTGTGGTGAATAGCACACTACAAAAAAATCCAAATTCATCAATACAGCACGCGACTCAAAAGTAATAAATTTTACAAAATGAGAGCTTAATGCGCATATTTAACTGTAAAAATGCTGTTTCCAATTCAAGGCATAGGGGTGGTGAGGCAAACGGTCTAAGGTTAGGTCCGAACTTTTCAATAGTAATGTGCAATAATCTACGGGGGTCGCGTGCTTGCCACGTGGCTATTTCCGACGTAACTGCCATAAGCTCTACAGAAGAAGTTATTAGCTTATCGCCGATCTACAGATTGAAACAGATTTTAATATGAATCTGCTTCAAAAGGGGATAAGAAGTTCAGTTGCAATTTTTAGATTAACAAAGCAGTGCTTAAACGAAATGATTGATACTACATTGTTTTGATCTAACAGTGCTTTACTGAATTTTAAACCAGTGACGGGACGTCATAACGCAGAGAAATTAAACAGATCACTTTTAATAATTGATGTATGTAGTGTTTTGTGGTGTTAGGCGGTATAGGTTCTTTCCACATCTTTCCATTTTCTGGAAAGGCATAATTTCGTAGCTCATGGGCTCTGAATAAATAGCTCAGATAAAAAGTAGAACATAGTCAACAGAAGGCAAGAAAGAATCAACAATTCAATGCTTGTTCAATTCAGTTAAGATCTTAAATCTAGGCGCAGAGAATCCCGTATTATCATAAAATGGAACTCAAAAATTCTTTGTTTTTTGAAGAGGCTGCTATCTCTCTTCAAAAATCAAAGAATTGCATGATTTTCATCTGCAATTTGTACGAAGTCTACCTGACAGATGAATTGGCAAGAATAGTATTTTGCAGGAGGATTCTTTATTCCTTCTAACGAAAATTTTCGAAACAACCTTAGACCAGCGGTGCTCAAACAGTCGATCGTGAGTGCTTTTTGAGTAGATCTCAAGAAGAAAAAAATTTTTAATAAGTAGGTAACTAAACAACAAAAATTTATTACTTAATAAAATAACGCGTTTGACGGGAACATTCGAGACTTTCGTTCACGCCGAGATAAATGTTGCGCCTGTAGGAATTGGAGTCATTCTGAATTGTAACTTGAAGGCAATACTACGTCGATAAAAAGTTTATTATCGAACAGTATAAAATGAGTGAGCGATGAAATCTAGAACGTATCATTTTAATAACAATTGGGAGGAAGAATTTTTCTTTTGTATGGTGAAGGATAAGTGCATTTGTTTTATTTGTCGTGCGTCAGTTGCAATACCTACGCGTGGTAACTTAAAGAGATATCATGAAACGGTTCGTAAAAACTAAGAAAAGGATTTTCTGCCACAGAGTGAATTGAGAAAACGAAAAGTACGTGATTTGATATCTTGTTTGAAAAAAGAACAAACCCTGTTCGTAAGACCAGCCAAACAATATCTCATATATTGGCGAAACACAAGAAACCATTCGAAGATGGATCGGTTGTGAAGGAAGCATTTATTGAAGCTGGTAAAACTTTATTTGGAGATTTTAAAAATAAAATAGAAATCATGTCTGCTATTAGAAAACTTCAGTTATCTCGTTCGGCTGTCACAAGGCGTATTGAAGTCATGAGTCAGGACATGGCAGATAAACTAAAACATGATATCATGAAATGTACATATTCTTCTTCACAGTTCGACGAATCCACCGATATGACAGACACTGCCCAGCTGTGTATTTTTATTCGGATGGTATTCAATGACATGTTGGCTAAGGAAGAATTTCTGACAATCATTCCTCTGTAGGGGAAGACCCATGGCGAAGATATTTATGACATTTTCTTCAATTTTATAAGAAACTGCAAGCTATAAATATCTAAATTAGTGTGCATTACAACAGATGGAGCACCAGCAATGACTGGAAACAAAAACGGTTTTGTGGCATTGTGTCGAGCTAATGAAGATTCCCTTCATTTTTTTCGTTCCATTGCATTATACATCAACAAGTTTTGTGTGCAAAAGTTTTAAACACGGAGGAAATTATGGGCATTGCAACAAAAATTGAGAATTCCATCCGTGCACGTAGCTTGCAACGGCGGTCTTTAAGTTGCAGTTGGAAGATAGGGAGTCAGCTGAACACACTAATTTAGTTCTTCACACGGACGTCAGGTGGTTGAATCGTGGACAATTCTCAGAAAGGTTTCAAGAATTATTGCCCGAAATAACAGTTTTTCTAGACGAAAGAGGTGATGACTGATTTGGCATTTTTGACTGACATCACAATGCACTTAAACACCATTAACATGGAGCTTCAAGGTAAAGGAAAAACTATTATTGAGATGATTAGCGCAGTAAACGCATTCAAAAGTAAATTGATACTTATGATAGATCAACTGAAAAGAAAGGATCTGAAACATTTTCCGTCTTTGAAAGCAAGGATTTCTCAGTTGAATTATAATACGTATGAGGCTGAATTATCAAATATTTTGGGACAATTCGAAATGCGTTTTTATGATTGCAGTAAATTGAAAGATATAGCACCATTAATGAGTTATCCATTTTCATGTAAAAACATTGAGGAATTAGCTAGTGAAATAAAAAGTCAGTTTGATATGAACTCATGTTCTGTTGAAAATGAGTTGGTGCACATTATATCAGATATACATCTCAAAGCTACAGCATCTTATGCAAATTTCTGGTGTTTTATATCTGAAGATAAAAATCCGAATCTAAGGCAAATCGCCCTTAAACTGACGGCAATGTTTGGGTCAACTTACTTGTGCGAGTATGCATTTTCTGAAATGAAGATAATTCAGTCAAAATATAGCAATCGACTAACTGACGATCATATGTCATCATGCTTGCGATTAGCACTCAGTGGTTACGTACCATGTTATGAAAAGTAAGCTGAGGACATGCAGTGCCACGCTTCAACATCCAAAGTCACTCCGTAGTTAAGTTTAACAATATATGTAACTCTTTTGTTTTGTAACAACCAATAAACTCGCAATTTTGAATAGTTATCAGTTTTTTCATTGATATTATAGAGAAGAACCTAATTAAACCTAACCCAAACCTTGACTGAAAGAGTGTATATTGTGCGGAAAGCTAATATCTATGCTACGGTACTCCCTTCCTAGGTAGGTAGGTAGGTAGGGTGTATCGTGTATGTACGACAACCATGCATCACACAAACTTGGAGCCTCTCAGAGTCGATCGTAAGTAGTCTAAAAATATTGAGGTAGATCGCCAGTAGTTCAAGTTTGAGCACCCCTGGTTTATCGTATCGATAGGTATCGTTGCCCAATTATGTATTCAAGAAAACGACACCTATTTTGATTATATAGTTTCCAAATATTAGTTTTTAATATTGTTTTAGTTTATATCATTGTTATTCATTAGTTAAATATCAATAAAAATAGATAAAGTAAAAATTTCAAGTTATATCGCAGATTTGAGTAGAAAACATGAAAGGAAACATAAGAGATTTCTAACAGATTCTGAAATCAAAGATGGCAAAGGAGATCTTTTCATTTTTTTATTTTCATCCATTGGGGGTAATACCTGTCATGCCACAGCTGATTTAATGTGTGTTCACTCGCTTCTTGAAGAGGGCCAAATTATAAGTTATTGGAAAGATGAAAGGGAGTTCCATATCTCACTATCCCTGTAAACAAAAGAAAAAATGCTATCCGTAGATTTTCATATCAGAGTTGAATACCGAATTATGTTGCCCTGAAAGAGTCACCTACGTATCGTAGGTGACGATATCAACAAAGTCGCAAAAGTTATCATCTCAAACGAAAATTCTCTATCTCTTCAAAACGTAGCTTTTATGTTTGAATGGAAACCGTTTTGAAATAATCCTTCCTCTCGACTGTTAAAGTTCTGCTACAAATGGACAACACTATATAATAAAAACAATGATGCTTAATTTAGAGGCTTAAGAATAAACGTTAAGAACCTATGCCTGCCTTGTAGTGGTTTCAATTTCGGTCCACATAAAGGAACAAAAATATTCAATTCCCCATCTAGCCTGTCTCATTATTCGACAACCTGTAAGCTAAACAATCACAAGAAAAGGAAAAGCAATTCAGCCGACGTCAAATGTCAACCTACCGACCACCTCTCTTTGGGAATCAGAAATAACCAATCTGTCTGTAATCAAGGGAATAGCCTTGTCCTTCAATAGGGGATATTTCAATTAGTTAGAAGTAAAAACACAAATTGCATTCTTTTCGTTTTCTCTCAACAATGCAAGGAAAGAAAAAGGTCATGAAAGGGTATCACGGGGCGAAGTACATTATAGAGAGCCCCCAGTGTGTATTGTATGAGCTGCGAGTAAGCATTGACAGCATCGACAGTGCTCCACTAGCTATCAAGTACCTCTGAATTGTTTGAATTCTAATTTCGAGAATGCCGATGTAATCTCGATGAGAACTTTCGAGACTTGGGGTCGCATGAGCGAACAGTACAGCTGCAATAAAAACTGAAGCAAACCCGAACTGTGCATTTTTTAGGAACATGCAAAAATTAATAAAGTGGAATACGGTGTTTCTTCAAAAAGTATATGCAATTTTTTAATTTCCACTTTATTTTAATAAGACGATTCCCTGCGGTGTATATCACAGTAGGACTGACAATGTACTGATTCATTATTTGAACCAAGCAAGATAGATTACTTGCATTGCGTTACCCGATGCACTCATCTAGATACAAGATAAATTTAATTGTGGGGCTCGTTACTTACTCATGAGAATTGATATACATTTTTAGAATGAATAAAACAATGTTTTCAAATTTTCACTATATTAACTTATAACGCGTTTCACCACACTGTGGCTTCATCAGATAAGTAGTACATTTAAAAGGAACATGTACCTTGTAGATTACATCGGTAAAAGCAGGTACTTAGCCCTATAGGAGGAATACAAACAGGGTTACTTCATCAACTGAAAAGATTTATTAATTGTATCGATTTAAGGTTTCGTTGACTATTAAAAAGATTTCCGGATTCTTTTGTTTATAGATTTTCAATGCTTTCCAACGGTTCAGTTTTGATCTATAATCTTCATCATGTAAAATATAAAAATTATTATTAAGAATATAGTTTTCTGCCAGTGAATTATCTGCTCTGATAACCCAATAGTGAAATTTTTAAAAGTCCTACCGATATAAATTCTATTATAACTTCCTCAAGAGAGCTTATAAACACTTGATATCGACATCCTTCATGAATATTGGATTTACAATTTTAAGATACGTACCTACAGAGGAAAGACTTCAAATTTTGATAATATAAGTTAATTTATTTTATTTTTGATCGGTCTCTTTAATTCTAGAAAAACCTCATAAATTGCATGTTCAAATTGCTCACGAGAAAGCCTGCTGTCAATCATACTATAATTATATAATAATAAATTTCGATATTTCACCTGATGAAAATAATTGATAAGAACCTAACCTATGAGAAGCATTGGAAATGGATAAATAGAAAAATTCTGCAAACTTACTTATTAGACCTAAATTTTTCATCATTACTAAACCTTTTCAGTTCTTGAAGCAACCCTGTTTGGAGTTTTCCTCCCATTGAGCTAAGAACTTGCTTTTACTAATGTAATATGTAAGGAAGATCTTCCATTCAAATATTAGATTTCAAACAAAAATTTGGAACCATTAAAAATGAAGTCGGAAAGTTTGGATGATCTGAGAAAATTTTCTTCCACAATTTTGTTGTTAACTGCCGATGAATACGATATAGTTCCTTGATTCTTTTCATGTTTTAATCATTCACTTTCTGTATTGAAAATAAGTGAATTGAAACAAATATCTTTTAATTGGACAACATGTGTCAAATCAGATATAAATTCTGTAAATATAGAAAACATTTTATTACCCATGAAGTTTTAATTATGCCCAACTTTCTGAGTTCATTATTAGCAGAGATTTTATGGATAACAAAATAATAAATCGCAACGCTCTATCATTCCATTTAATGATTTCGTTATGTAGAGATATAAACCGTTGTTTCAATGGTATGAATAGCGAATTTCAATTTCACCCTAATAAAAATTTGCCATTCCAATAGAAACTAAAAATTCAATCAATTTCAGGTTTAACTGTAACTAAAATCTGTATATGAATAAAAATAAAATGCTGCTGGTTCTCAAGCATCGCCGATCTGTATCTTTTTTGTATATAATTGTTAATAATAGCAGGAATAAGGTTTCTAGGAAAAAATTGGAAATTGGAAATATGGTATACAATCAAGATTATTACTCACGATCCGGAAGATCGAAATACTTTATTTTTCTCAAAATGTCACCAACGGCATTATGGCTGTCCAAATAATCTGTTGAGGCAAACATTGAGCAAGATGATGATATATCCAAAACTGTTTCTGAAGAAGAAAAACATCTACGGCTATATTTTGCTTGAAGATTTGTCTTCTATAATTTCTTGTGAAGACAACCTGATCTTGGATTACAATTGCCAAGCCTTCTGTTTCAGCGTAAAATTTTCCACATATTAATCATCTATTAAGAGTGATTTCATAAATATAATCAATTTTTAAATCTTTGGGATTCCCTCCGTGTGATTCCGTCTGCATCCAACTTTCTTTTTCAGAATTATTATACAATATATCCAAATCAACCTGTTGCATTGTCAAACTCAGAGATGAAATATTATAATCTATAGCAACAACAATACTATACAATTCACATGTTTTCCGTTTTTAATGAAAATGAGAACGTAGAAGAAAAATATTTATACTATGAAGAATGAAGATTGTTCAAATCAGTTAGTCGACGACGTCCAAGATGTCTGGGTAGTGAAATTCTCTGATTTATGACTTTGAGTGATGCACATGATATTTGCAAAGCATTTTCTCTGTTTAGATTGTGGTTCATTTAGACCATTTAATAATAGATAATAATGGCCCTGAAAAGGTTTTCACTAGTTAAATGATTTTGAAGATAATTCTCAGTCTACTATAATATAAATTCCGTATGTTTTCTTTAGGTGTACTACGGTTGAAGTTCTTTTCTTGCACAAACCCGAGATATTTATATTTATTACTTTGATACATTGGCTCAATTTCGATATTGGAAATCTTTATATAATCGGAGGTGATCTTTCCATTTTCCAAAGAAAGATTTTTACTTAACTTAACTTATATTCATGGTAGTATATAATTCACGAGATAATGAGATAATAAGACTACACCAAATAGCACTCAAAGAGAATACAACAAGGTTATAATTCAGAGCTGATTGCAATATGGAAAATCCCAATTGAACATTGAATTCGAGGGATGTCTTGTAAATTCGGCATAATGTGACATAGAGAGCGCCACTGATCCAATGTCAGTAGTAAAAATGAACCTTTCAACCTATATCCAAAATTTCAATGTGACACGTGTAGTGTTGTTGCTACAACTAATAGTAAACCTTGACCAGTTAGTTGAAACATGGAGTTAAACAAAAACCCTTTCAAGTAATAATTTTCATAGCTCTTTGTGTAACTGCATAAATACGCTAAATCGATTATTGACGAAGTAGTTTTTCTTCTGGCAGTTGTCATAAAATTAGGTACATAGGTACCATTTTTCAAAATATGTGTAATTTTTTCACTAATATTTGAAAATGGTTTTCAGGTATCCTCAATCAATAGGGTGCTGAGGAATTTAGCCGCACAAAAGGAACAAGGGTCTGGAAATTCTCCAACTCCACCGACAAACGAGAGCGTATACGACAAACTGAGACTATTGAATGGGAACCAAACCAGTTGGAGACCCTCACCATGGTACTCTCCGACGAATTCTACATTTCCTCTACAACCTTTAAGCCCACCACCAACAATTTTACCTGACGATCTGAACCATAAAAAAGGTGAGTAAACTTATTTTTATCTCCATAAAAATTATGTACAATGTGTCCCAATTTCATTGTCCTTGAGTAACTTGTTAACTCATAGAGGTAGAAGGATGCGGTTTCCACGGAGTTTTACTACAATAGGACTCAGCAAAACTTTCGTTGACACTTGTTTTAATTTTTTTGAAAATGATGTTGAAAATAAGATTTTTCATCAATTGTTGGAAAGGAAAATAATCGATCAAGCATAACTAGTTGCAAAAATAATTCTTAAGTTTATCTACACACCCGTTCTGGATAGTATATTTTGAAAGAGCCTAGGAGTAGCGAACCGTTGTCTCAACGAGGAAATTCGGTCATGGATCGTCGTTGTTGCTCGAGGTTGTCCTTGCCCAGGTCTCCTTTCAAGACAACCAGTCTCCCTATACGTGCGAATCTTTCTGGAAATAGTTGAATGGGACATTTAAGGCCTTTGGCCTATTCTTGTCCAACCTCGGTCAGGTTAGATTTTATCTAGCACCGGTGCTACAGCACATTCTGCCGGGATCAAATCTCATGATTCGTTTTGCGTTATTACCGAAAATTGAAATTTTCAAGATGAACGAACGTTTTTCGCACAAATTGATCGATTGCTATTTTCAATATGTGCGGGTTTCTTGCAAAATCTCAATTTATTTTTCACATTTTATTTCCCATGAGAGAAACATGCTCGCCAAGAAAAAACATCGAATTTTGTTGCCATATGTCACACCGCAAGTGGTTACTTGCGTCCGGCGGTCATGAATATGTTCCACTTGCCCCCTGGTGCCTACTTACGTAGATAAACTAATTATTACCTACTTATTGACAACAATACTAATGAACGAATGCAACTGGTACATAGGTTAGGTTAGATTTCACACATTTTCTTATAAAAATTAAAATTAAAAGATTCGCCGAGGGTTAGGGTAGATATATATATATATATATATATATATATATATATATATATATATATATATATATATATATATATATATATATATATATATATATATATATAATGCCGTCGCTAATATTATTTATTTTAATCTAGAAGGAATTAAACATGACTTAATTCCCAAAAGAAAAAAATTTTTCAATTCTTTGCAACAGAGCTGTAAAACACAATAAACCAGATATCATTCTTACTGATAAACAGAATCAAATAACATATATAATTGATATTGCTATACCCGACACACATCATATACAAACTAAATACAATGAAGAAATTGTAATATTCTTCGTAGGTTTCTTTCCGAAAAAATAATGAGGTAGAGTCATAGATTTTCTCTTTAGTTTATACTGCTCAGAATCTCATTTCATATTTTATTTATTTGTATATATAAATTTAATATAATTAACTGCCAATTTGTCATATTTATACTCAGGGCAGTATTCTATTCGATCGTTCACCACTTCACACAAAGGAAACTATAAATGAGTAACATTCAGTGTTACTTGACTAAGGTCCGTACACTGGATTTTTCCGGAGAAAGCCTCTGACACTACTCGTTGGTACATTGATATCATTGTCTGATGCTATAGTTTGTATATATTCTGGCAGATTGATATAATCTCATAACATTTAACGTTATCCTAATATATAATTTTTGACTGGGTTATGTGCTTTGTGTGCCACTTTTATGTTATACGGTTTCAGTGTGTTACTTATTTTATGTGTAAGCCCTGATACATAAGGTAATGATATATATCATGTGTCCTCTTCGAGTTCTGCCCGTGTTGAGTTGTATAGCCTGTGTACGCGTTCCCTTATTAGAATCTCTGTTAGTCTGACCGGTTAGATGTTTTGGGCTGATAGTTTTCTTACTTCCTTCAATGATTCATGTCTTAAAGTTGGCGATGTGAGATGGAGTACCCTATCAATATATCCCACTGCTGTGCTTTTCTTCTGTGAGGTGTGATGCTCTGTGTTATAGTCTAGTATTCTATCGGTTCAAGTTTCCTTTCTATTCCATCTTGTCAAAACTTTATCTCTATCTCTCTTTAGTGTCATGTCCAAGTTTATACTCTCATTATTCTCTGTCTCTAGGGTGAATTGGATTTTGCTGTTGAAGTTATTGAAGTTCTGCAGTACCTCCTCTATATGGTCTTTGTTGACTAATATTAGGATATCGTCAACGAATCTTTTAAAAGTAGTTATCTCATGGGTTTCTGCTTCTAATATTTTTTCTTCGATATATTCCATCACTAGTTTCGCGACAACAGTAGCCAGTGGGGATCCCATTGCTACACCATCGAGTTGCTGGTAGAAACTTCCTTCATATTGAAAGTAGTTTGTTCCCAGAATAAATTGTATGACTTCAATGAATTTCTCTTTTGGAGTTGAGGCGTATTGGGATACAAGATGCCATTTCAATGATAGTTGGAATAACATTGTTTGGGATCTTGGTGTATAGAGACACAACATCCTATGACTATGTGGAATTGTCAAACTGACCAGGTGTTTCTTTAATTCAAACGAGTTCTTAATGTAGTTTTCATTCTGGTGAATAATATTCTTCAATATTGTTGAAATATATTTCGATATCTGGTACAGCGGAGATTGTACATAGTTGATTAGTCTCAGTAGTATGTTGTTTGTATATACTTTCTTTCTATATAGTGTATCAGCCAACTAAAATAGATTTGATTATATAAAAGAGAGTCTTCGAAAACATTTTGTACGGACACGTCGATTGGTATTTTTAATTGAGCTTTCATTCCAACGAAAAGTTTGGACTGGTGTCTTATAACAGTAATACCAACTTTCTCATTTTTAACAATAATTTTGAAGTTTCCTTATTCTAATCTTGGATTCTTCCGAAAATTCTAGACATATTTCATGTACATAACTATCTTCAACTGTTTCGGAAATATTCAGTGTTTTTAGATTCATTGCAAAATTGCGGAAATTAACATTAAGGAGATGAAATTATCTGATTATAGAAAATCACTACAACGATAATGAGAATGGAGGCAAAAAATTATTCTAGCGTTTCTTTTTACTGAATGAAATAAAAAACTTACTTCTGTTCAAACCATCTGGACCTAGCAAATTGCCGTATCACTGAATTGAGTTTAATTTGATCTACTGGATATCAGAAAATTGGGCCATTTTACAGCAATAAATATCAGATGATTACTCATGGAGATAAAACTCGTACACAAATGGTTCCTCGCTTATTTAAAAAAGTTACCAAATTTGCTGTCTACATCCCAAAGGGCCATTAGTAAATTGAAAAGGCGCTTGAACATGTAAGATAGGTAAAAAAAATGAGCTGCGTATGCTATAAGTAATCATACCAAATTAGATATTATGCTCGAGTTGGACGAAAATCCACATACATTCGACAAGCAGTCCCATTGTTCAATAGTAGCCATAAAAAACCTTGAATATGTTCCATTTCAAATAAAAAAGTTGGTATTAACACGGTTACATGAAATACCTATATGAACAGTTTTTGTATGAAAAAATTCTCAGATGAAGATACCAACGGAATGTTCGAGTGTTTTTTTAACACGCCACATTTATTTTCCCATTTAATCCATCTAAATTGGACATTGGCTGAAAAGAAACATAATAATGACAATAGATCATCCGACAATCTCACAGAAATATGATGTGAATTAATTGTATTATCAAATAAATGACATTTCAACATTAGACATATGGAAAGATACTTCTTGCTGATATAGCTGAATTTGATTATTTCCCCCAGAAAAAGATCAACAAATGAAGATGATTCGAATTTATCTCAACAAGTAATTCAACTGAATTCGATGCAGATCAATTAGCAACAGGTAGATTAATTTTGTAATCCTTAATCCTTGTTAAGACACAATTTTTTTGGAATGAAGTCCTTTCTTGTGGTTTTCATTAGGAGAAAACTCAACCAAACAACTTTATGCGCCCTCCATGCGATTTTAGGATATATTTGAATTCATTAAAGCTGTTTTAAAAAAATTCCTGCCAATACTTGAGTGAAATATCTGATGGGCCTTCGTAAAAACTAGTATATGATTTATAAGGGTCGTGCTTTTACAGCAGACGGACGCAAGTGAACATTACCCGTCCGGACATAACCAAAAACACATGTGTTAATAAATAGTTGCCTACCAAAAAAGAGATTTGAAATATTGAAATTGTGTTTGTTTGTTATTCCTTTTACGTGCTCTATTTCCGCCTTTCGGCCAATGACACGCCGGGGAATTCTGTCACCTCACTAACCCGGAATTTTGCCGAACCCTCTCGTGTCGAGGAAGGGATCTTTAATGTCCAACACATCTCAGTTAGACAGGACCGACGGCTTTACATCTCCTCCGAAAGATGGATACTCAAGCGATTCCCAGAATCCGAAAAATCGCACCGATTTTGTGGGGATTGAACCAGGTAACTCTGCGCAGGAGACGAGCATCGTATCCCCTACGCCACCGTGCCGGCTTTGCGTTCATTTCTTGACGCAATGATATTCCAAACTTTTTGAGCAGTTCACAATCTAGAAGAAAATCGCCTCGCCATAAAAATGTACAGATTAATTTAAAGATGAATTTTTCCTCACGAACGATGCTTAATTTCTTTCCGAATGCATCGCAGTGTAATGAGAAATTCTTCGTTTCAAATCTCTTGAAAAGTTTGCGTTATTTTAGCAAATAAGCCTTCGGAGCACTGAATACCGAACTGCAGAATGTCGGATGCATCAAAGACCAGATATTAAATTTGTGGAATTTTGCGGTTCACAGCCAAGCTTTAAATTGGCATCAGTAAACGCTCGTAATCAGTCGTTATAGAGCACACAAATAGATTCCATTTAGCTCTTGCCGTCCGTTATTCGAGCAGGGCGCGTCTCTTTTTATTCTACTTGCAGAAAAGCATTTTATTTTCACAATCCTTCCTCGTTTATGCATAATGAATGGACTTCCGTTATTTAATAAGAGAAATATAAAATAAATACTGACACGATTATTTTCAACGATTACGCTCATTTAAAATGGTATACATCTGGACAGATTTTGACGTTTTAGTACTGCAGCAGTGTGAAATATTGTAAATAGATAAAAATGACCACCCCCTTTCCATGTGTTGTTTTTGCGTGAGGAATTTATTGCCTGAAATAGATTCAAGCTAGCTCTTTTCGTTCTGGAGTTATTTGCAAATTTTGATCATTTTCGGAATCAGTATAGAGCCAATCTTTCGGTTGTTCTTGTTAAAATGGTTTTGATATTCTACAGGCGCACTTTTACGTAGAATCGAACTAAGGTGCGTTGACCATGGAAGACCACTACAGTGTGTTCCAACGAAAATTTGACCCCCCCTCTAACTCCGAAATGAGTAACATTAGCGAAAAACACCAAGACACGTCGATTTTTGTTTCGAGGGGAGCATTTTCGAAATAATTCGAAACTTCTCAGATCAACCCCTACCCCAGCAACCCTAACTTTGAAATTCATCATAGGAATAAGGGTCGAGTGGCACCTTACTGAAAAGGTCTGTCAATTCTCCACCTTGATTTGTCATTTTAGAATTTTAAATTAACATACAGGGTGTCCCAACCAAGGGTGAAGTTGAATTCTGGAAATCCCAAATACTAAATGAAATAGATTTATTTTGGCATAATGCAAGCGCAGGTTTATGCTCGGTCTAGATAAACGACCTACACTTGTGAATTTGGAGTTGGTGCAATCAACCCCTATTTCCAGCATCCCCAACTCAAAAATCATTCGATCGATAATAGGTCAAGTGGCACCTCGTTGGAAAGGTACTGCCATCTTCTCTTCGAATTTGGTATTTTCGAAATTCAGAATCATCATACAGGGTGTCCGAAGCAGGAACATTGAAAATCCGAATAACTTTTTGAAACTGGTTCATTTCGGTATACGAGAACATGTTTGATCCGAGAATAGGACTTTCTTGTGTGGTTATAGAATTTTTGCAATCAACCCCTTCCATTCAGCATCCCCAACTTGAAAATCATACAAATAATTCAAGTGGCATATCTTCAGAAAGGTTTTTGAATTCCAGAATGATTAAAGCATTTCATTCAGTTCGGCTCTCCATACAGGATGTCGCTTTCGAAAAATTCAATATCGTCATTTGAAATTATCAACTAAAATTAATTCGAAACTGTTGAAAGTATTGGGGTACGATGTGTTGAGCATCAATTACGAAGAAATAAAGCTGATTTCTGCATTGCACATTTTTTCATTTCCATCTGGCGTGCAGTCATCTGTTATTTCTCATTTTGCAATGAAATATTATTATTATTATTCAGATCAGTTCCTCATTATTGTTGTTGTTCGTCAGTTGAAATTAATCTGAAAATGGTTTATTCCACTGAGGAAAGGGTCGAAATTGTATCGACGTATTTTCGAAATAACAGTTGTGCCAAAGAAACGGCAAGGATATTCGATAGGAACCATCCTGAAAGAGAAAGGAGTCAGTCACCAGTACGTTAAATATTTGGTTGACAAATTCTAGCTACGGATTCGGTGGCAAACAAAAACATGAAGTGGCATGTCCTGTCAGAAATGAGGCAACGGAAGTGGCAGTAGTGGGTCATCTACAAATGGAGAATACTACTTCGATCAGAAAACTATCTCGTCTGACTGGTGTATCAGCTACAACTGTCCATAGAATCGTGAAACATCACAAATTTCACCCCTACAAGGTAAAATTAGTGCATGAAATAAACGAAGATGATCCAGATCGTCGTTTACAGTTTTGTGAAAATCTAAGTGAAAACCTAAACGCTAATCCAAATTTTCTGAATAACATCTGTTTTTCTGATGAAAGCACCTTTATGCTCAGTGGTGAAGTGAATAGACATAAGTGACGATATTGGGACACACAGAATCCTCATTGGTTTAGAGAGGCCCACACGCAAAGGCCTCAGAAGTTGAACGTTTGGGCAGGAATTTTTGGCAATCATCTAGTTGGGCCTTTCTTTATTGAGGGTAATCTGAATGGAAATGGCTACCTACAGTTGTTAGAGGAACACATACATCCTAGATTGACAGAAATTTTACAGAACGATCCAACTCTTTCTGAGGACGAAATGCGTTTTCAACAAGACGGTGCTCCTCCGCATTATGATGCTCGGGTGCGCCAATATTTAGACGAAAATTTCCCAGGAAGGTGGATTGGTAGAAGAGGACCTGTTGAGTGGCCAGCCAGGTCACCAGATTTAAATCCCCTAGATTTTTTTTTGTGGGGCCATCTAAAATCTAAAGTTTATGCCACAAGACCAGAAAACCTGGAGGAGCTGCGGATGAGGATTATCACAGAATGCCGACTTTTGACTCCTGAAGTTTTCGCTAATGTGAGAAGAGAGTTCGAAAATCGTCTGTATAACTGTATGGAGGTGGGCGGAGGTCATTTTGAACAATTGTTGTAATAATCAAGTTAGTTTTTGTTTTCAATTGAATACAAGTTCAATAAATCTCGTTTTCCTGTTTAGATGAGCATCCAATCAGTTTCTCCATCATCCCTCATCCTGATCCTCACGCCAGAAAACCTCGATTGCCAAACTGAAACCAATGCCTCAGTGATTCAGAAAATAGAAAAATCTTTCTGGAACTTTGCTACTCAACCTGTAATCACTTGTATGATTTTTTGAGTTGGGGATGCTGAATGGAAGAGATTGATTGCAAAAATTCCATATTCACGCAAGAGAGTCTTATTCTCGAATCAAACATAAACATGTTCTCGTATTATACCGAAATGAACCAGTTTCAAAAAGTTATTTGGGTTTTCAGTGTTCCTGCTCCGGGACACCCTGTATGCTGATTCTGAATTTCGAAAATACCAAATTCGAAGAGAAAATTGAAATACCTTTCCAACGAGGTGCCACTTGACCTATTTTCGATCGAATGATTTTTGAGTTGGGGATGCTGGAAATAGGGGTTGATTGCACCAACTCCAAATTCACAAGTGTAGGTCGTTTTCTAGACCGAGCATAAACCTGCGCTTGCATTAAGCCAAAATAAATCGATTTCATTTAGTATTTGGGATTTGCAGGAATTCAACTTTACCCTCGGTTGGGACACCCTGTATGTTAATTTAAAATTCTAAAATGACAAATCAGAATGGAGAATTGACAGACCTCGACCCTTACAGTAAGTTGATCTGACAAGTTTCGAATTATTTCGAAAAATGCTCCCCTCGAAACAAAAATCGACGTGTCTTGGTGTTTTTCGCTAATGTTACTCATTTCGGAGTTATAGGGGTCAAATTTTCGTTGGAACACACTGTATATTTGAAATCATTAAAGCTGTTTTAAAAAAATTCTTGCCAATACTTGGGTGAAATATCTGATAGGCCTTTGTAAAAACTAGTATATGATGTATAAGGGTCGTGCTTTTACAGCAGACGGACGCAAGTGAACATTACCCGTCCAGACATAACCAAAAACACATGTGTTAATAAATAGTTGCCTACCAAAAAAGAGATTTGAAATATTAAAATTGTGCGTTCATTTCTTGGCGCAATGATATTCCAAACTTTTTTAGAGCAGTTCACAATCTAGAAGAAAATCGCCTCGCCATAAAAAATGTACAGATTAATTTAAAGATGAATTTTTCCCTCACGAACGATGCTTAATTTCTTTCCGAATGCATCGCAGTGTAATGAGAAATTCTTCGTTTCAAATCTCTTGAAAAGTTTGCGTTATTTTAGCAAATAAGCCTTCGGAGCACTGAATACCGAACTGCAGAATGTCGGATGCATCAAAGACCAGATATTAAATTTGTGGAATTTTGCGGTTCACAGCCAAGCTTTAAATTGGCATCAGTAAACGCTCGTAATCAGTCGTTATAGAGCACACAAATAGATTCCATTTAGCTCTTGCCGTCCGTTATTCGAGCGGGAAGCGTCTCTTTTATTCTACTTGCAGAAAAGCATTTTATTTTCACAATCCTTCCTCGTTTATGCATAATGAATGGACTTCCGTTATTTGAGAAATATAAAATAAATACTGACACGATTATTTTCAACGATTAAGCTCATTTAAAATGGTATACATCTGGACAGATTTTGACGTTTTAGTACTGCAGCAATGTGAAAATATTGTAAATAGATGAAAATGACCACCCCTTTCCATGTGTTGTTTTTGCGTGAGGAATTTATTGCCTCGAATAGATTCAAGCTAGCTCTTTTCGTTCTGGAGTTATTTGCAAATTTTGATCATTTTCGGAATCAGTATAGAGCCAATCTTTCGGTTGTTCTTGAGTTTTGTTAAAATGGTTTTGATATTCTACAGACGCACTTTTACGTAGAATCGAACTAAGGTGCGTGGACCATGGAAGACCACTATAACGAATAAATAGTTTTTAATAGTTTATTTATTGGATAAAAGAAAGGAACAAATTATTAATTAACACTTTGTTGTATTGTAACAAATAAATTACCTTTTTATCCTAAATGTGATCACTATTCATTAAACTTAACTTTTATTGAGCCAAATCCAAACGGCCTTGTCAAGGGACAAGGCTACATAAAAAGCCAATATTATTAATCAGTCGTTCAATTCATAAATGGAGCTGCAATAATCAAAATATCCGCTTTTACTAAAACTACACAAAGCTTTTTCATTTACACGAAACATTAAATGCTCAACGTATTATAATCTTCTTCAATCGAACATTCTTAGAAAACAATCGTATAACTAAGAATATATTAATGGAAATTTTTAACAACTATAGTAATAAGTATTATTATTGATAACAAATTAGTTGCTGTTTTAGAATGAATTTATAAAAAAAGTTAACCTATGGCTTTCTTATGAGTCCATTGTTCGTAAGGTCAAAATGTTTCTAAGTTGGCCAAACTAACAATTATCATAAATGACAGCTTTTTTTCCATATTTGATAAAATAATAGATAGTACAGATTAAGTACTCTAATATCATTGCACGTCTTGAACTATCTTCATCCCATGTAGAGGTAGTTCAAGATCTCATGGCACGTGCGTCACAAATATTTTGCGTGAGGGCGGCGCTTCTATTCGTGACATTCGGTATTTCTAAACACGTCTGTTCGCCACTAACTCAGAGAGCGCGAAGCGGAATAACAATACAGGGCCGAACTAATCTAACCCAACCGATAGTATACGATAATTGCGCTTTTCGAATGAATTGTTCACAGTGGTGATCATAATTATTTTTAACACAATGCAAAGGCGGATATTAAGTGAACTTGATAATTTCACCTTTCTATTAAGGTATAATTCAAAAACACGTGCAGCCATATAGGTATATATATATATATATATATATATATATATATATATATATATATATATATATATATATATATATATATATATTTATATGGGAACATATTTTCAAATCTCCCCGACAAATTTCATCATTTTCCGATTATTGGCTGGCTCACCAATATTCAGCTCTTGAGAACTGCCTATCTATAGGAGGCGTTTATGCAGGAGTGGCCAGAAAATCTCTCGTCATATTCGCCAAATTTGGAAATACAGCTTCGTGCCTTTTCCACCACTCTAAAATTTCTTTCGAGCTTTCTGCACGAGAGCCACTCAGGTATTTATAACATATCGCCATAAATCATCATTCCGTGCAGCCACTTGCATAGATGCACTTTATCAAGTTTCGTAATACTTACGCGTCCTGCCTAAGCATAATATTATCCGTCACTTTCATAGTTTTCTTAATACACTTACTGTTCTTTGGTATTGATTCTCTATCTGTTGAGACTATAGCAGTATCATAATGCGATGAGTGTCCTCTTAAGGCTCTGCAGCCGTTTTGAAGTAGACGTCAGAAAAATCATTTTATTTTCACACGATTCTCAATACTAAACGTGTATTTTACCTTTCTAGTTTTTTCTCTCAGTGCGGTCAGCCGTACTGGTACAATGATAATGGTATAACATTAACAGTATATTCACACGAAATTGGTAAGAAAGGGAAAGCATTTTCATATTCGAGTTTCTAACCTGGCCTCCCAGCCTCTTGGTCCTCGGGGAATCACCATTCAATCTCGATTCTCGGGGATTCACTCATTCTCCGAAAGGGTTCTTAACCGATATATTATTATATTCGCTCTTCTCGCCGCTAGGTGACGACACTACATAAATTTCTTTTAGTTTCCTTTATATTTTTACAAAGAATATTGAGTTTTCAAACCATGATCTATTTCATATTTTGTAGAAATTTATTGTAGGTTGTAGGCACCATCAATATTTTTGAGTGTTATCGTTAAATACAGAAATTTTTACATTTCTGAAATGACTGGTGGTTTATTTCTTTCCTTTTCCTTCAACCTAATTTCCTCGGGAGCTTTTTGTATCTACTGGTTGCGATGCAAAACTAATTGACTAGATCGAACGTACTAATTTTTGAAATCCCAGTGTGCCGCAGCCAATTAAAAGATTTTGTATGACTTCAGATACTACATTCTTCTATTGCACCTGTACGGGAACGGTAATAAGCGATTAGCAAGTGCCTTTCGAAAAATTTTCAGAGTTGACTTACTAGAACCTTAATTATAAACACAAAATATTGTTTCAAATTTTTCCGGTACGTATTTATAACTCAAAACAAGTGTTCATATTTTCATGAGTGTAGATGTTCCTAGTAAGACGGATGTACCGTAGCAATGCCAACAACCAAAATTCTTGATTGGCTTTATAAGGAGCAACCGGCTTTCTTAGGAACACTACGAATATTTCAACCGAAATCGAATAAATTTATCGATTTTTTCTCAAGTACCATAACAAATCCTTATATGACAATTTACATTAAAAAAATAAGATAATAAAGGGTTATTTACATAAATACTTGCCTTTTGGTATAAGTGCGGATTACAATTTTTAGGTTGACGACCGAAGTGTACGAAGCGAGGAACCGCACTAACAAAATAGCGATGCGAGCGACTCGCTGCCGCGTTTGATGAAACTTAAAGTGCGTGGCAGGAGTTCGTCATCACATAACAGTAACCATGAAACTTTTATAGTTTGCCTTCGAAAGAGCATCACCTTCCATGGTCCTTACGAACGAAAATTTGTTGGTCCAAATTTTTTTGAGTAATAAAGCCAACTTGGTTTCTTTGAATATGAAACATAGGCAACTTTAATTTCGTTAAATAGAGTTCTTTTCCTTTTCAAAGTATATCATACTTGCAGTTTTCACATTAATGAAAAACCGAAAATTGTATAACTTTGGCCTAATTTTATCTATAAACTCTATGTCCATTCCCAGAATTTACACGGAATTATCGAAATTGCTTAACTATGTTCTGTGCTCGCATTACTCAAAAATTAATTCTTGCAATGACCATTTCGATGAATTATCTAATGTTTTTTCATCAAGTTACAACCGTTGTGTGGATATAATATCGTTTGTAATAACGAAGCGGCCATGTTGTCCGAAAATTTCGAGTGCATATCGACCTTTACGTTGAATATTAATATGACGACTAATATTCATTTTAACCATTGAATATTCCATCACTACTGATGTGAACTTCATCAGTCTGAATTGTTTCTCGGAAAACTGCGAATTTTCTTTAGATTTTTACAGAAACGAATTCCAAAAATCGGGCCAGCGTTAGAAATCTCTTGGCCGTAACAACTAAGATAATCTTATTTTATAAGTTTTTCATTCATTTTTCCTGAGAATATTGAGCACTCGACTTCTACGGAATCGATGGGTTGGCTCTTATTCTACCTATCATATCAATTGTTACATGTTCCCAATTGATTACTTTATATTCTTATTTTCTTGGGACATTGAATGGTTCATGAGGTTCTCCCTCAATTCATCGAATATGCTTCTATGAGGTTGTCGCCTTTTAGGAAAACGATCCAAATAAGCAACTTCTGCAGCATCATAATTAGTATGAATATAACATTCAATCATATCAAACTTTTCATAAATTTCGTACATCTTGATCGCTTCGTTATTACAAACGATACATTTTCACACAACAGTTGTAACTTAATTAAAAACATGTCATATATCGATCATTCCTGTGAATTCTATGGATGGGACAGAGTTACTAGATAAAATTTGAAAAAGGTATACAATTTTCATTTTTTCAGCAAAATACGCCTTGAATGAAAAAATTGAGTGCACAAGTGATATATGTTTGAAAAGGAAAAAAACAATTGAATAAAATCAATGTGGATTGAGCAAATTTGCATTATGATTCAAAAAACGTTAGTCAAAAAAGAAATTCCGAACGTTACTCGATTCTACGTAAAAAAGAGCCTGAATGTCAAAACCATTTTTACATAACTTCGAAAACAGTCGTGATATTGGCACTCGACTCATTTCAAAGGTAAGGTGGACCTTTTTTCTATGTCCACCATATTTCACATAGCTGCATTACCAAAACGTCGAAATTTATCCATCCTGCAAAGAAATTAGTAATGAATTTCCATTTTTAAGGAATATAAATTTTCACAAATCTTCGATCAGTAGTATTAAAAGTGCAGCTAACCTTCATAATTTCTGTTCTTTTCAGAAGTTTCAATTTCCACAAAACGCCTGTGCATAATCGAATATGTTCCGTTATCAGAAATTATTTTATTTGCCTAGCTTCTTTGATTTTCCTTTGGGAAGGTCATACATATATGAAATTTATCTCAGCTATATATAAAAATTTGTTTGAACAGTTACAAAAGATAACAGTCATCAAATCTTGTAATATTCTTCGTAGGTTTCTTTCCGAAGAAAATAATGGGGTAGAGTCATAGGTTTTCTCTTTAGTTTATACTACTCAGAATCTCATTTCATATTTTATTTATTTGTTTATATAAATGTAATATAATTAACTGACAATTTTATCATATTTATATTCAGAGCAGTATTCTATTCGATCGTTCACCACTTCACACAAAGGAAACTATTAATGAGTAACATTCAGTGTTACTTGACTAAGATCCGTACACTGGATTCTTCCGGGAGAAAGCCTCTGACACTACTCGTTGGTACATTGATATCATTGTCTGATGATGCTATAATATGTATATATTCTGGTAGATTGATATATTCCCATAACATTTAACGTTATCCTAATATATCATTATTCCAGGATATGTTTTCAGGTGGTGGATTTATATTTTTCATGAAATCAGTTTGATTGCATGAACAGATATATGGGTGAAACCCCTATATATATATATATATATATATATATATATATATATATATATATATATATATATATATATATATATATATATATATATATATATATATATATATATATATATATATATATTATCATTGTAACGCGTTTATAACGAGTATTTAGAACATTTCATAAAATTGGTATTCGAAACTTAACCTGCAGTGCACTGATAAAAAGTTCAGAGGTGAAAATGTAGTAGACTTATGATTCCTGGAACTCCGTGTTTTTTCTCTATAGAATGTAATTTGTTGAATCCGAGTTCAGGTATTTCAACAAGGAAATTGAGTCCAGCTCTTTCAGCAGATATCATTTTTGTTTATATATTTGTTGTATGGGTGCTAGTTCATCACGGGCTCTCTTATTGGCATTATAAAGGTATATTTGCCATGTTTCGAGACAAGGTGTAACATGATAGAACCGATTATAAAGAGTTTTTCTTGGGGGAAAGTGGTAATCACTACAGGTTGTTATCGTTCCAATAGATTAAATTATTTTACCTTTTGTGAATGGATATTCAATTGTGAATGGATATTCTACTACAAATTGTTCTTAACAACCAACTTGTTTATTATAATATTCCCCATGTTTGACTGAAAAACTTGTTTTTCTGAAAGCTACTGAAATGCCTTTTTCTATTAGAATGATTTCTTGTTGAAATTTACATTCATTCTGCCAAGTCGAGGAACTATTAACGTTTCTTGGATATCCCCTCAAGTTCCAGTTTCAATAAACGCCATCGCGAACATAAAAAATGATTCGCTGTAATGAAGTTTCGTATGTCAAGAATACTACAAAGAAAATTCTAGAAAAATCACCAGCCATAATGTAAAGAGATCGGAAGCTGGAAAATCAGTGCCTACTTTGACGCCTCGGAATCAAAGTGTCAACAAACAAACGACATTAGGAATGGAGAGGCTCGAGGAGATCGAATGAGAAGACATTGCCGCCCTCGGTTGGGTTAGAATCAATACCCTTGAGACAAATCTGCGACGTCACGCTCAATTCTTCAGTCACCCTCATCATTCGGAGCTTATTACTATACCACAATCGGGTGTCACTTTGATTTCGAATTAACGTAAGATTTAGGGTTAGGTCTAGAGCGCCCTGAAGTATTTTATAATTAGTGCTTCTTAAACGATATTCATTTTGGGTTGAAAGATGAATGATTAACAAGAATATAATAAGGGTGAAGACCAGATTTTATTTAGAAGTCATTTATCGATAATATCTAAAAATATCAGAAAATAAAAGTACATTTGTGTCCTACATCAAAAGCGTTATCTACTATAACAAGTTTCGCTTTACAAATTGAGAATGCTTCTCCATATAACTGTGTCTATTTAGTGCATGTTTGTTCTATAGCTCTGAAACTGTACATTTTATCGAAAAGGTTTGAAGATATTACATATTTCAAAATTATTTTCAAATACACAGCTCTTTATTAGCGGGGTATAGGTTCCGTAAATATGCGGGAATACAGAAACCGTGAATTCTTCTTCTTATGACGCCGTCTCCAAACGAAGGTTGGCGATCCAATTGGCAATAATTGTTTTCGACACTGCAGCTATAAAAATTTCAGTGGACGTTCTTCCAAACCACCTCCGTAGATCAATCAGCCATGAGTTCTGGCGTCGTCCAACTGATCTTTTTCCTTGGACTTTCCCCTCAATAATCAGGCGAAGGATCTCATATTTTTTTGCCGCGCATGATGTGCCCGATGTACTGGAGCTTTCTCTCTTTGATGATTCTCATCAACTCTCGTGATTTTCCCATTGTATTTAGGACGTCGATGTTTGTCCGTCTTTCCATCCAAGAGATACGCAATATTCTACGGTATAGATACATTTCGAAAGCGTCTATGCGTCTCTCCATTTCTGGATTAAAAGTCCAACTTTCACATCCATAAGTAAGGACAGGAAAAACATAACAACGAAGTAGTCGCATACGTTCCGTAAATATGCGGAATACAGAAACCGTGAATAAGGAATGGTATTTTTGTTTGTTTTTGCTTTAACGTGCTCTATTTCTGCCTTTCTGCTAATAACACGCCGGGAAATTCAATCACCTCACTAACCCGGGAATTTTGCCGAACGCCTCTCGTGTCGAGGGAAGGGATCTTTTATGTCCAACACATCTCTGTTAGACAGGACCGATACCTTTACATCTCCTCCGAAAGATGGACACTCAAGCGATTCCCAGAATCCGAAAAATCGCACCGACTTTATGTCACACCTTCAAGGAGTGAATCTATGTGCAATTTTAAGAAAATAGTTCATATAATCATAGGCTCGCAAAAACTTCGTAACGGAGCTACAAGGTGTTAAAATTTCCGGAAAAAAATGATTTTTCTTCCAAACTCCTGCAGTTTTTGAGATATTCAGCCTAAATTTGGAATGCAAGCTATTTTTCACAGCCTCCATCATTACACGTCCTAAATTTTAACTAGAATCGACAAGGTATTTTCTTTTTCGGAGCCATGTCTTCTTTTGCCCTTTCAAACTTTTTTGCAGTACGCCAATCATCAGCGTACAATCAATTTTCATCATCTCCGTTCAATTTAGAAACTTTTTTGACAGTTGTAATTTTTTCGTATCTTCGACCGTTCTCGAGCAAAAAATTATTAAACGATTGTATGCATTCGCTGAATTGAAGCAATTTCAATTGAAAAAATAACTAGTTGGCTTTGATTTTTTTCATTTATTTACGTATTTTGACAGTTGCTAAAGTTAAACCAGTGTCTGCTCGAATTATTTATTAATTTAATGATTAGTTTTAAGACTTTTGGAGTTATTGCTGTGAGAAAAAGTGGCTAATTTTACTAACGCCGAATTGGCTGATATCCATTACATGTACGGTCTGGCTGACGGAAACACAACAGAAGCTAGGCGATTATATCAGGTGCGCTTTCCAAATCGAGTAACACCAGACAGGCGAACATTTTCAAATATCCACAGAAGGTTATAGGAAACTAGTTCTTTTACTGCAAATAATACCGCCTGTGGCTTGATGGAACAAAACATGCTTCCCACTTTGCACACATGCGGCTGCCGGTTCGAGTCCGGTGAAGGTATGGGTGTTGTGAATGTCCATATGTTTAGTGGATATTATAACTAGTTGTTGGATAAACATCTAAATTGCCAAGTCCAGACCTTATAAAGGTCAAGGAATATCTCAAAAGTTTAGTTTATACCACTCCAGTGAACACTGTAGAAGAATTGAGAAATCGAATAATAACCTCTTGTGACATGATAAGAAACCCCAGGAAAATTTCAAAGAGTGCGTGATAAACTATATTTTAATTGCCAACATATCAATGTAAAATGGTGATAATTCGAATATTACCTCAATTTTCTAACTACCATCTCACAATATAATTGTTTCTCCTCTTTACTATTTTATCACATCAGTTCTGTTCGTAAGGTCAAATTTGATCATATTTTCATCTGTGTGCTATACGAAATATTCATTTCAAATATTTACTCGCGCATTTCGCAAAGATGATATCAAAGGCCAACTCCGATTCCCCCAAGCGACTCCTTTGTTAATGTTACATTTCGGGATTAGCCGCTGCAAATGACACTTTTGTTAAAAATGCAAACAAACGGACGTTGCGTGTTGTTGATCCGTGAACGCTCTTCCAGCCCTCGGGTCAGAAATAATTGAAATTTTAAAATTTAGTTAAACCAATTTGCAATTATTCAATTTTCGACGCGGCAAACGAACTTTCCTAATGGAATTATTACGCTGTAATTAAATTTTGGCCTGATGCTTTGTGTTATGCCTCGTTTCAACTGGCAAGTGATGATTCAGTCGTTGTTTGTTTTTGATTGTTACGAATCAAAAATCGGGCAGTTGGAAATATTTCAAAATGGCGAAAGGATTTTGACAGAATGATGATGTCAGATAATTATTCTACCTAAACAAAATTATGTTCATCTCGATCTCAATTAATTCGGCAATATTAATTTTGTCTTATACAAAGCTACACCCCTGTTATTAAAAAATTATGATTACAACACAAATGGAATTTTTTACTGAATAGATCACTGTTACCGCGGTTTCGGACTCTCGTTCATCGGACAGTATGAAAACCTAGTGATGTAAAATACACTGGGTGATTCACCAGTGGCACGTTTCTCTGTATCTCGTACACTCTGGAAGATTTCATTTTTGTTCGAACGGTATTGTATTAAGAAAGTAAAAATCTACTTCAGCAATTTATTTTGAAGTAAACAGGGTGTCCCAATTCTCTATGAAAAATCTTGGGAGGTTTTTTCAGATTTGAGGACCACTTTTTTGTTGAAGATTCAAGAGCGTAATAAACTCTGTCATAATGTCTAATGTCTAATAAGTTTTTTTTGGTTAGTAGTTTCGTCACAATATTTTTTCCGTAAAAATTCATGAAAATAGGCTCTCACATCATCGCATGCTCCTTCGGACAGAGAGGGTGAATAATTTTTTCCTTTCGTTTTCTTATTGCCCAAGGATTGCTTTATTGATGACTTGAAATAGATTATCCCCATTTCATACAGGAGTGACTCAAAATATTATTGAATATTGTAATTTTGAAAATATATCCTAATTTTTCAAATGGAACATCCTTTTTAAATGCATCATCCATTTGAAATTGAACGATACACCCGTTTCTCAAACACTTCTAATGGTCTCTTCAGCGCGGACATAATATATCCTATCTCTCATGAGAGATCTTGGTATTTCTCGATTTTTTTTGCATATGCCCTCGCAATGTTACCATCTGCTTGAATTGTTACATCGAGAAGAACTGCTTTGCTTGTAAAACACCTGGCCTATCTGGGAGGTCAGTGACTATTGTGATCTCCTAATATAACTTAAACTGCTGGTTTTCCAATACTCCCTCGGGTTAGTATAGATGTTCTTTAACTCTGTGCTTCAGCAGCCCAAGCATCAATCTCCGGGTGGTACACTTTTGCCATCATATTATGTCTACTTAGATAATCCCGAGGGCCAATATGGAGCATGCAGATGTAATATACTGAATTGTTTCTGTCGCCTGTAAACATTTACGGCAGAGATCTGTCGGTATACTCTGTTTGATGTGATTTTTGTATGCTCTTGTGGCAACTACTGGATCCTGTACGGCCAACAACCTTCCCCCTTTTGTGTATAGAGATACCCTGATATTGAATAGGCCAGTGACTCGTTCTTATTGACATTCGAGTTTTTAAGATTATCGGGGATTACCTTCGGTGCAGGGTTTTAGTTCATTCCTCGTGCAGTTCAGGAGGAGCGCTACTTTTTACCTAGAACTCATTCTCCGACAGCAACAAAGGGAGACATCATGTTGCCGTACTGATCTGAATTGCCGAAGAAGTACTTTGTGAGCTTCAGGACGTCGATGAATGGAAACCCTCTAGACAAGGCTTACCTCTACCTCCCTGATTCCTTGCTAGGTACAATCTGCTGACTGAGGACCTCTGGTGGTGGATTCCGTATTGAGTCAGCATAGTTCTTAGTTTAGTACCCAGACTGCGTAGTTCCGTTACAGATCAATTGATAACTCCGAACGAATACGCTACACTCGAGACGACTCACGAGTTGATGGTTGTAAACATGCTCCTGCGTTTAGCTTTGTTCGAAGAACACGTTTCATCCTCACAAGAACCTTGGACTCGAACACTTCCTTCACTTCTGTGGTTCTAATATCCAGAGCTTGTTCAATTCTTAGATATTTATAGGTGTTTTCGGGCCTCAAATTTTTCATGTTATTGCATAGAGTTATATTCGTATATACAGGGTGTACGTGAGTTGAGTGTACAACGTTATACCACAGATTCTTCAGCTCGAAATAAATTGATTGAGGCCAACTTGCTTATATGAAAAGTTTCTTCGTTCGGTCGCCAAATCCAAAATTTTTTTCTTATTTTTCAAATAATTCGAGAACGACCCAATCTATAGAAACCATATTTGGTATTCGTAATCAGGTGCATTATTCACGTTTTTTAGTGATCCACTCAATGACCTTGACGTTTTACAAGTGTCCCTAAAAACTAGAACGTGTTTTTAATCAACGATAATTTTTCAACTGTCTGCGTTTGAGCAAACCTGTTTAAGACATTGAGTAGCTAGACTAATTATCAAACTTTTTTGTCTCTTGAGAAATCTTAATATGATGAGCGGTTCAATCACCAAAAACAGGTTTTCAATTTCATGATTTCATTTCTTCAACCACCTATCTAGTCAAAAATATCACATATTGACCATGTTGGCTTTGGATTTGTTTTTGTAGTTTCTGTAGTAATTTTGAATGTACTAAGGCCAACAAACCATAATATTCCAATGGAAAAAAATTGACACATTAGGTTTCTTAGTGACATTAAGATATATGTTTTTACAGAAATCACTACCACGAAAAATATTCTTTCATCTGTGTCAATGAATGCGGTTCTTTTGAAGTTGACCGTTCATAACTTGGGAAATACCTCATCGTGTTGACTGCGAACATTCATGAGTTATCCTTTTTCATGTAAAAACATTGAGGAATTAGCTACTGAAATAGCAAGTCAGTTTAATATGAACTCATGTTCCGTGGAAAATGAGTTGGTGCAGATTATATCAGACATACATCTCAAAGATACAGCATCTGATACAAATTTCTGGTGTTTTATATTTGAAGATAAATATCCGAATCTAAGGCAAATCGCCCTTCAACTGACGGCAATGTTTGGGTCAACTTACTTGTGCGAGTCTGCATTTTCAGAAATGAAGATATTAAGTCAAAATATTGCAATCTGACTATCATATGTCGTCATGCTTGCGATTAGCACTTAGTGGTTACTTATCATTTTATGGAAAGTATGCTGATGACATGCAGTGCCACGCTTCAACATCCAAAGTCTTTCCTTAGTTAAGTTCAACACCATATGTAACTCTTTTGTTTTGTTACAGCCAATAAACTCGCAATTTGGATAACTATGAGTTTTTTCATTGATATTATAGAGAAGAACCTAGCTAAACCTAAACCAAACTTTGACTAAAATAATGTATATTGTGCGAAAAGCTAATATCTATATATACTACGGTACACCCTACCTAAGTAGGTAGGGTGTATCGTGTATGTACGACAACCCAGCATCACACATAGTTGCCGCTTCTCAGAGTCGATCGTAAGTTGTCTAAAAATATTGTTGTTCAAGTTTGAGCACCCCCGCTCTAAACTCACGATGTTAGAGTATACGTGAAGGATCCCTCTAGCCACCCTATAAACATGGTATAGCATGTTAAGTTAATTTCACTTAACACAACCATAATAAAATGCAATGATTCAGAACATCCTGTATATCCAATTCGTAGTGAACACTACTGAGGAACTTCTTCAAGGACTTCTCCAAGTTAAACTTACATGCAAACAAGTGCCCCGGAAGTTTCCTACAATATTAGTCTAATTTCGTGCAAGTTCAGATGAGGAACTCCGAGCGTTTAACATATTATGAGATCAAAATTGGAATACTTGAGACAATGTGTACGTGAGCTGCACGTCACATACAACTAATTATACTGGTTATTTACAACCATATCCCGCGGTGAGATTTCAAAGCTATACTGAAGTTAGTTTACCCGAAGCGACCCCTTTGTTACTGTTGCATATCACGGATTAACCGCTGCAAATGGCACTTTCATTAAAAATCAAACAATCGCGCATTGAAATATATCAGTTCAAATGATTTCGAGTAAAAATTTTGAAAATTATATTGGTATGCAAGGGAAACCTTTCAAGTTTTGCATATGAAGATGGAACGAATAGTAGATAACCTATAATCAAAAGTTACCGAAAATTTGGGAATAAAATAAGTTTCTGCTGAATTCCAGGCAAATGATCTCGTACATTTAGGAAATAGCTTTCAGTCGAATTTCCTAGAATTTTGATTTTGTTGTTTGCTTCTCAATTACAACGTCGCATCTTTCAGTTAAATCATATAACTAGTTTTGAGATATAGGGCGTCAAAGTTTCTACTATGTCTGATCTGGCAATACCTTTGAATGTTGTTTCTTCCGAACCCTCTGTATATGTTTTTATGGTTCTTGAAGACACAGGATTCGGTCATTCAGATCCTGACTAATGTTGTTATATAGAATGTATTATGCCACGTAGGTTTTCGATAAAACTCATAGTCATCCTATTGGCTTTGATTGCAATTAGCTTTGTATGATACTACGAAAACGTGAAACGCATGAACTACCTCTTTATACAGGGTGGGACAACTAAAACGAAATAGACTCAATAACTACGAAATGATTTATTTCTGGTCAAAACGCAAAAACAAGTTGACTTTTGTTTGGAGGGGATATCTTTTAACATAAGATGAATCTCTTTTACATCAAACCCTTAAGCAAGATCACGCACCTCTAAATTTTTTTTATGAGGAACATAGGTTGAGTGACACCTCATTAGGAAGCTTATTAAATTTCTTAAGAGAATGTGTAAAAATTTTCGATTCAAATTCTGAAGAAGATGCAGGGCTATTTTCAGTCTGTCGATTTCCAATGGAAATTCAAGACAGGTGTGTTGAATCTCCAAGAAAAACTTTTCAGACTACATTTTATAGGATACAGGGTGAATCATCGAAAGATTTGATACACTTAATAACGTCATAGTATTGTAATTTGCAATGAAAACTACGAATATGGCAAATAACACTGTACAACAGCATTTGTTGCTCTTATGCAGAGATTGAAGTGAGTTTTGATTGTTCAATGTTCTGATTCATCACTTTAGTTAAAATATAAATTTGGGGGTCTCATGAAAATGATGAAAAATTAATTACACAGGCCTACAACGGTTTTGCTGCTGGGGATTTCAGACCTGATTTTTAGTATGTCTCACATGGTGATATCAAAAATGTTACAGGTTTTTCTGTCAGCTCTCATGATGAAAAAAAAATACACTTTTCACGAATAAATAATCTTTTTCTGGTCCCCAACTATAGTAAGCCATCATATAAGTGTTCCACCTTCCTTGGTATCTATTTGCCATCGTTTTTATGTCTTGATGGAAACGTTCTTTGCAATTGTGTTGGAATTGATCTATATGACTATTGAGATAGTGTAATTTCATACTCATACTACATACATACTACTAAATCTATGAAACGCACCATCATTTCCTCTACTATTTCTACATAGTTGTCAGACTTATGATTTTCGACAAAATTTCATGCAACTACTACAAAAGATTTCCACTCAAGCCTTTCCAGATCATTCATAGAAGTCTGAAAACTAGTGGTGTTCTATTAATTGACGTATTTGAATTCCAACAAAGATACCTGCTTTTAGTTTTTCAGTACTTAAACATCGAAATTTCAGTGAAATAAACTGAAACCATTTCTATTGAGAGCCTTAAATAATTACTTCATTATATATGCAAAGAAAGGCGAAAGAATTATGTTTTCTATTGAAACTGAGAGTTGATTTATAACCTATTTTTCCCCAACAATAAGAACATCTCTCATAGACCAATTTTTTGGAGTAAAATTATGTGAATTGGCTCGGCTATCCCAGAGACAAATAAAGCATGGGTATCCAGTATAACCACTCTGTTGGCCCAGAGAAAATAATTCATCTTCAAGTCGAAGTAGTTACAGATTGTAAAAGAATTGAAATTACCTCATATCCTTCTTTCACACATGTTGAGTGACCTATTGGAACAGGAGCATATATATTTCCATTATAAAAAAGTTACAATAAAAAGTCGGCCGGAGCCATATCAGGTGATTACGGTGATTGCTGGATGGTATTTGTTGAGTTTTTGGTCAGAAATTCATTCACAACGATGCTCTCTCAAACGTCGCATAACGCTCTGGTAATATTCTGTCCTTACCATGTGACCTTCTGACAAGAATTCCGAGTGCACAACACCAATAGGTATTAATGCTCATTGAATATCGAAATAGCTGCTTGTTAGTTGTATGTTCCAACTATTACTTTTGAGAATTTGTTCACCTGAGACTTTGGTTGTTTCAAGATGCAGATGATTCAGCAGCAACGACCGAAACATATTTCAATCGGTATTCTTAAAGACACCAGCCAAATAAATCTATTTTTCGAAGAATGAAAGAGAATCTTAGCAATAGTGACTCATTCAGAAAATCAAGAAATAAAAAATATCATGTAAGTGATAGAGGGAAGCAACGATCGAAGTGATAGGTGCTGTAAAGGCCAAACCATCAATTTCGAGTAGACAAATAGAAGCAGAAACAGGAATTTCGAGACGTCTCCCAATGTCTGCATCCAGAGAATCCCCTTCGCCGACTAAATTTCTGTAATTGGTATCTAGAAAATATCCAAGAACGTCCAGACTTTTTCAGAGAAGTCATATGGACAGATGAAGTCCGAATAACTAGCTATAGGATATTTAATCGCTTTAATGAACATTTGTGGTCCTCAACGCCGTATTGATGTGCAGCATCCATGTGGTGTGCACTGAAAGATAGTCGCGTTTTGACGTTTGAAACTTTTGATGAAAATTTGAATGGAGCACGTTATGAAGAAATCATCAACAATAATATCATTGAAAGATTCTCGATCACCTTCCGTTAGCACAAAGATCAAATATTTTTTGTCAACACGATGGTCCCCGAACAAGGGCCATCACTGATCTGTTGCTGACTGAAAATAAGATCGAGAGAGGAGGGGCCTCTATCTGCAATATTTCACATAGCTGCCGTACAAATACATCGAACTTTGCCCACCATGTACATCACCAACTTTATCGAGCGATAGATACAAACAGAGCTGCACAAAAAAATATTGTAGGCCTGTGTAATCATTTTTCTAAATTGTTTCTCGTACATATCACACACATGGCAATAGACTCAATTGCAAAAAATATTTCCAAGTAGCTGACTCGGTAAATGTCCACAAAAAAAATTCAGCAAATTTCGAAATTTTTTTCTTAGTAATTTTTATTATTTCTTCAGTTAAGTCCATTTCAGCACGAAAACCAGACGATTAAAATAAGAAAAAATCGACTATGGATGTGGTAGCTATCGTCAGTTACCTTGGATCGAGAATACGGAGAAAAATATTATTCTTACATTTTATATGTATTTTACGACTTGAAAATCTAATTTTTTCTGAAAATAATTTAGAGGACAAAAAATGGAAAATCAACCAAATATCGCCCCTATTATTAGATAAAAGATGCATACAAAAATTTTTATTTAGTAGTTTGGGTAATTTTTCCATACTTTTGATTTCGACTGTTTTCGCCTGAAAATTTTCTTCCTTTATTGCCTAATTCAGAGTATTACAAAGGTTTTAAATCCAATTAGATTCTTCAACAACGTACTGTCATATACGCAGCAATTGATGAGACCTATTCATGCATGATATCGCCTTTCCTCACGCTATAGCGACTGTAACTAATTTCTTAAATTTTCATGGAATTAATGTTTACCTTGGCCTGCTCATTTTCGTCATGTTTGGATAATATTCGCGGGTAGTCCATATTGTTTTCTTAGGTCTTCTTGAAATGTATTTGATAGAATTTTTCTGATTCAATATTATTCAAAAAAAATGGATTTTTAATTGATTTTTTTTCTGGAATAATCCAGTTTTGTAATTGTTTATATTTCATACGTATGCTTCCATTTATTGTTTATGGTATTTTTCCATCACTCAATTCCAGTTGTTCAATCGCAAACCAAGAAATACCAAATATACCTTAATTGTTGAAGTGTGTAGATGAATAAATATATGTACATCAAAGATATTGGCGTATAACATATTTGATACACATTTACCTCTCGGATTGTTAGCGAATCTGATCGCGTAAACGTCCGTGTATAAACGTCGGAAAGAGATACGAATTGTGTGATTCCGGTGAGGTACAAAGCAGGCTGCTTAAAGACAAAATCCTTTTTGCCAACCCTACAAAACAGTTAATCCTCTCTTGCGTCGAGATATTTATCTGCGTCGATAGATTATTTGATAGCCCTCATCTTATTCGTAAAAAGGATCATGACCATTTATATTGTTTTCTTTTTCAAGATACTACTTCTGTTTGTATTTTTCAAGTGATACTCTATATAAAATTTGACTCAGAATTTTTGTTGCCAACAAAAGAAATTGTTATTCACTTTTGGGGCCTGAAAAATTCCTTTTTGGAATTAAACTGGAATTCGGGATTATTTCATTTTATCTTTCGATTTATATCGCAAATCTACGGGGTTTGTTGATAAATAAATGCAACCTGTATTTCAGGGGTGCTCAAACTTGAACTGCTGGCGATCTACCTCAATATTTTTAAACTACTTACGATCGACTCTGAGAGGCTGCAAGTATGTGTTATGCAGGGTTGTCGTACATACAAGATACACCCTACCTACCTACCTAGCTAGGTAGGGTGTACCGTAGCATATATAGATATTAGCTTTCCGCACAATATAAATTATTTTAGTCAAGGTTTGGGTTAGGTTTAGCTAGGTCCTATAGTATCGATGAAAAAACTTATAGTTATTCAAGATTGCAAGTTAATTGGTTTAACAAAATAGTTACATATGGTGTTAAACTGAACTAAGGAGTGACTTTGGATGTTGAAGCACTGCATGTCCTCAGTATACTTTTCATAAGATGGTACGTACCCACTGAGTGCTAATCAAAAGCATGATGACATATGATCGTCAGTTCGTCGATTGCGATATTATGACTAAATTATCTTCATTTCAGAAAATGCAGACTCGCACAAGTAAGTTGACCCAAATATTGCAGTCAGTTGAAGGGCGATTTGCCTTAGATTCGGATATTTATCTTCAGATATAAAACACCAGAAATTTGTATCAGATGCTGCAGCTTTGAGATGTATATCTGATATAATCTGCACCAACTCATTTTCAACAGAACATGAGTTCATATTAAACTGACTTGCTATTTCAGCAGCTAATTCCTCAATGTTTTTACATGACAAAGGACAACTCATAAATGATACTATATTTGCCAATTTACTGCTTTCCAAGGCGGAAAATGTTGCAGATCCTTTCTTTTCAGTTGATCTACCTAAGTAGCAATTTACTTTTGAATGCGTTTACTGAGCTAATCATCTCAATAATAGTTTTTCTTTATCTTGAAGCTCCAAGCTGATGGTGTTTAAGTGCATTGTGATGTCAGTCAAAAATGCCAAATCAGTCAGCCTTTTTTCGTTTCAAGATCTGAGTGTTATCATCTCTTTCGTCTAGTAAAGTTGTTATTTCGAGCAATAATTCTTGAAACCTTTCTAGAAAATTTTCGCGACTCAACCACCTGACGTCCGTGTGAAGAACTAAATCAGTATGATCAGCTGACCTATCTTAACTGCAACTTAAAGAGCCGCCGTTGCAAGCTACGTGCACGTATGGAATTCACAATTTTTCTTGCAATGTCCATAATTTCCTCCGTGTTTGAAAGTTTTGAACACAAAACTTGTTGATGTATAATGGAATGGAATGAAAAAAATTAAGGGAAATCTTCATTAGCTCGACATAATGCCACAAAACCGTTTTTGTTTCCAGTCATAGCTCGCGCTCCATCGGTTGTAATGCACTCTAATTCATATATTGGTAGCTTGTAGTTTTTTCAAAATTGAAGAAGACGTCATATATATCTTCGCCACGGGTCTTCCCCTTCAGAGTAATGATTGTCAAAAATTCTTCCTTAGCCAACATGTCATTGAATATCATCCGAATAAAAACACACATCTGGGCAGTCTCTGTCATATCGGTGGATTCGTCGAACTGTGTACACTTCATGATATCATGTTTTAGGTTATCTGCAATGTCCTGACCCATGACTTCAATACGCCTTGTGACAGTCGGAAGAGATAACTGAAGTTCTCTAATAGCAGACATGAATTCTGTTTTATTTTCAAAATCTCCAAATATAAATATATATATATATATATATATATATATATATATATATATATATATATATATATATATATATATATATATATATATATATATATATATATATCGCGTACTTTTCGTTTTATTCACTCTGTGGCGGAAAATCCTTTTCATAGTTTTTATGAACCGTTTTATGATGCCTATTTAAGTTACCACGCTTATGTATTACAACTGACA
Source organism: Cryptolaemus montrouzieri (assembly GCA_013387265.2). Taxonomy (NCBI): domain Eukaryota; kingdom Metazoa; phylum Arthropoda; class Insecta; order Coleoptera; family Coccinellidae; genus Cryptolaemus; species Cryptolaemus montrouzieri. The sequence goes on along the minus strand of JABFTP020000001.1, from coordinate 65,057,667 downwards.
CACGACAAATAAGACAAATGCACTTATCCTTCACCATACAAAAGAAAAATTCTTCCTCCCAATCGTTATTAAAAAGATGCGTTTTAGATTTCTTCGCTGCACCCATTTTGTACTATTTAATAATAAACTCTGTATCGACGTAGTATTGCCCACAAGTTACATTTCAGAATGACTCCAATTCCTGCAGGCGCAACATTTATATCGGCGTGAAGGAATGTCTCGAATATTCCCGTCAAACCCGAAATTTCTAGAAAAGCGTCAAGAACGAAAAACGTGGCTTTTCTTTGACAAGGACCACGCGTTCCTTTGAAAAGCCGCCTTTTGCCTTTTGCAGAGTGTTATTTTATTACGTAATAAATTTTTGTAGGTTAGTTATCTACTTACTAAAAATTTTTTTCTTCTCGAGATCTACTCGAAAAGCGCTCGACCAGTCGATCGCGATCGACCGTTTGAGCACCCCTGCTCTATAGTACCTCGATGTAATAGATCTTCGTCAAAAAAAATACAGTTTGTGACTTGACCTTTGGCAAGAGACTATCCGAATGCAAAATATACAGACAGTATTTTTGTTTGCGTGTTTTGCTGTAGCAGGTCTCGAACCGTTGGTATATAGTATCGTAGATAATCGATCGTTTTGAGCACCCCTGCTGTATTTAATAATGGAACCAGTACTGATCTGCAGCTTTCAGTCTTTATAGCGATTCAGTTGTTAGATCTCAGTTGTTATATCTCTCCAGCTTCGGGTATCGAAAAAAGTCATGCAGATATACGTCTGGCGAATATGGTGACAAAGGGTAACATTTTATTCTAAAAAAATCTAAGTAGTATGGATAAGATAAAAGGACGGTTGATACCGATGAGTTCTTTTTCTATCGAAACTCGAATTATTAGACCATTCTATCTACACTCCAGACCGAAGTCCCAAAGAGTTTTTTATTTTTCCAAAAATCAAGAGACTTCATGTTCAATGCGACTACGTGGTGGAAGGTTACAGTCACCAGTAGAAGCAGTTGATGTATTATAAAATACAATGTAGGAACAAACAAACTAGAGTTGTTCAAAATTGCATTTATCTTGGTGGAGAATACTTCAATAATAAAGTCTTAGAAAGTTATTTAGTAAAAACCCATGCAAAGGCTTGTTTTATAGGCGCTCTACACTCACGATATCCAAGCCGGAGAAACGCGAGAAGTGATAGTTTTTCGTCTTAGCGTTCGCGCTTCACAGTATTCGCCTATCGGCGTTTCTTTCTTGTCCCGCGACAAAGGGTTCGCGCGATCGTGAACCTAAACACTACGAGTCTAGAAAGCCATATTTTGGGGCTATTTGCATATTTTTATTTATTTTTCATTTCGTTGGCAGATATTTAGAAACAAAATAATTATAGAGAAAATGTTTCTGAATCTTTAATTGTAGCCGACGAGATAAAAAAATGTGAACATGAACTCAAAACAAGTGAGATCTTAGGTCTAAAGAAAAATTTGTTTGAATAGTTGCAGAAGATAGCATTCATCAATTCTTCGTGGGTTTCTTTCCGCAAGAAATTAGAGGTAGAGTCGTAGGTTGTCTTTTCAGTTGACACTGCTTAGAATCTTATTTCATATTATATTCATTTGTATATATAAATGCAATATAATTTGATGAAAATTTTATCATTTACATTATTTACACTATTAGATTTTTTTATATTTGATCATTTATCGTTATATATCAATAATAATATAATACAATTCAGTGTTAGTTAACTAAGGTCAGTGTACTAAATTTTTCCAGGGGGAAAGCATCTGACACTAGTCGTTGGTACATTGATATTATTTCGTGATTATGCTATAGTGTATGTTCTGATAGATTCTATTTTCATAACATTCAAAGTTATCCTCATATATTATCATATGTATCAGTATCAGTTATGACTTGATTTCCACCAAACTTTACAGTGCCATTTCGAGGTGCCGAAATCACGGCGGCGATTACTATTGGGTACACTCGGCCTAAGGGGAAAGAAATAGGAGGAGTTGAAAATTTCGAAATAACCATATCTCTTGTAATAACCAAGATGAGCCTATCTGGCTTTCATATTTTCCTCAGGCATGTTTTCGAAAATTTTTGTTTGAAAAAGTTGTTATCTTTCAAATCGGGAATGAGACCTGTAACAATGAACGAAGAAAACCAGCAGAAAAATATTTCAACAATCATACCTCCTTATATGTCTAAAGAAATCTAAGAAAAGATTTCACATAGCAAGCCAGGCCATAAAAAGGACTAAGGAGATAGTCAAAAAGTACATAACCTTCGATATTTCCTCTTTCGCGGAGATCTTCTTCCGTCGCAGTGTGAGTCTCCTGAAACATAATCACTTCCTTCTTCTTGCTTGCCAATTTTGAAGTATAATCGCAAAAACGCTTCAATATTCAAAGTCAACAAAACAATTCCCTCTCTGTTTGACGAAGAGAGCCCCGATGGCCAGGTTCAGTCTTCCGAGTGATGCCGATTATGATCTATAGATGTTTTAGAATCATTATGGACCCAATAATTTGAGTTGATATCGCCCATATATTATTTCTTCTTGGATCTTGTTTAATTTGAACAAAAAATGTTGACAGTCGTTAAAAATATGACAAAAGTCGTAATAACCGAAATACATCTATGCAGTTTTCATATTTTCGTTAGGCATATTACTGTCAAAGACTTTCCGTTCAGTAAATTCTTTAATTCGAACTTCCGAAACGAAGTACAGCGGGTTTGAAATTTTCATATCACCTTATCTTATGTAGTTTTTATATTACCTCTGGCTTATTATTTTCAATAGCTTTTGTTCAAAAAATTTATTCTTTACCTTAACCTCTAAGCAGGACGTAGGGGTTGAAAAATTTTCAAATACCTTATCTCCGGTAATAACCAAGATAAACTTATGCAGTTTTTATATTATCCTTTGGCATGATATTGCCAAAAATTATGATTGAAAAATTTTTCGATACAGGCTCTAACTTTCAAATGGGGTGGAAGGGATTGAAAATTTTCAAATCGCCATATCTCCGGTAATGACTACGATCAACTATTGCAGTTTTTATATTATCCTTTGGCAGATTAAGTCAAAACTATTGTTCGAACAATTTTTTGATGCAGCCTTTAACTTACAATTCGGGACGGAGAGGTTAGAAATTTTCAAATCGCCATATCTCTAGTAATAACCAAGATACAATTATATTGTTTTTAGGCATATTATTATGAAAGACCTTTGCTTAAAAATATTTCTTTCTTTCTCTTTCTTTTCTAGACCACAAAAGTTAAGCAATTTACAAAAGTCTATACAGTTTTGAAGCTGATTCCCTTACCTGGAAGACGAACTCTACCTAAGCCTGTAGGCTCTGTCTTTATATTTAGAAGAGTTCGAATATTGGATATTTGTAGATTATTGCCATTCGGTATTTATGATACTTTTGCGATCAATGAACAATAAGTGACAACGAATTACTCATTCAACTTTATTGGTTCATAACTAAACAAGTTACACTAAAATGATTTTTAAATGAAAAAATTTTTGAGAAAGTACAAACCGAACGATTTACCTATGTAAACTTACTGATTCATAAATAAATAAATAGTGTACATTTAACTTATACTCAAATCTGGTAAATTTGTAAAAGGGATGAACTAAACGGTGTGTAAATTTCATTTCTAAAAGCAGACGTAATTGGTACGATATTCTGCCATTGTAAAGGAGCAGCTACTAAAGCTGCTGTCTTCTGTGTTTTAACAGACACAGGTTGCACTAAAGTTTCAGTTGGGATTTCAGCAACAGGTGTTGACAATACCGTGTTCTGTTGTGTTGTTGGAGTAACTTGAAGAATCAAGTTTTGTCGCTGGAGCTGTACTTGAGGAAGTAAAACGAAATAACCTCCAGGCTGGCTATTTTGTGCTGATCTTGTTGGTGATGATTCATCTTTTTTGGATCGGCCTTCTACTTCGATTTTTTCAACCTGAAATGATAACGACTTTGACATACAACAACAATGCTGATGTTTTCTGTATATATAACAATCTATGTTTCTTCTCCAATACCGCTTTATCATTACAAAAGTAGAGATATTCAAGTGTTATTCGGGGTAAGAATTCTTAACAGTTCACTCAACTTCGAGTAGTCTTTAGATAGGGCTGTAGAGCTTCAATTTCTATACACACAGATATTTCAATACAGAGAGCAGCTGTGGTGTCGAATCACTTCAATGAATATTTGGTTGGCTTGGCAGCTGGGACTCTCGACAGGGTAGATATTGGAGATGATTTGAAAAAGGACTTGCCCCAACCGAAGTATATTCAATCAACTTTGTTCTTTCGACCAGTTTTTGGGCCAGAATTATTCAACATCATTAACAGCCTTGAAAAATTCAAATTCTTACGGAGTTGATGGAAACACAGTTAACCTCCTTAAAAAAGCATCTATATTCCTGATACTAATACTCACTAAACTAACCAACAGGGCTGTAAAAAATGGCGTTTTCCCCAATCTCCTGAAAGTTGCTCGCCTAGTTATGCTCTTCAAGAGGGGAGACCCAACCTTAACTGGGAACTACAGAGCAATCTCGCTTCTCCCTGCTTTGTCTAAAGTATTCGAAAGGATAATATTTGAAAAAAAGGTAACATTCCTCAATGATCATGATATCTCAACAACCTGTCAAGATGGCTTTCGAAGGGGTAAGTCGACTCAATCAGCCATTATGAGTTTCGTCAATTTCCTCCTCGAATGCTTATATGGGAATAAAAAATGTATTGTGGTCTTTATGGATCTCACTAAAGCTTTCGACGTGGTGGTGCACGCTATATTGCTGAAAAAATGTATTCTCTAGGATTTAGAGGAGCAATACATGAATTAACAGAATCATACTTATCCAACCGGATGTAGCTTGTTGAGATTCATGGAGTTAAATCCTCTTTGCTCGACATAAAGTGTGGTGTGCCGCAGGGCTCCATTTTAGGGCCTCCGTTATTTCTTTTATTTGTCAATGATATGCCTGATATTGTTGGTGACCCTGGTGATTTGATTATGTTCGCTGACGACACTACATTGCTCGGTGCGGATCTTGATCTTGCCAGCACAATCAAAAACGTTCAAAGTTTACTCAATAAATTTTCTATCTGATTTGATGCTAACAAGTTACTTTTGAACATACCAAAAACTGTTTTTATTAATTTTTCACTCAAAAATTTTGGTTCAAGCAATACCTGTAGTCATCTTTTGAGGGTTTAAAAAATAAATCCATTCAACAAATTCAATCCACAAAGTTCCTAGGCATCAGAATCGACAAAGACTAAACTGGCACGAACATATTAACCAGCTGTGTAGTGTCTTATCTCCACTTTGTTTTGCTAACTACCAACAGAGAAATATCTTCATCTTTCTATCATGCATATTTTCGTTTTAGACTTAGTTACGGTATTATGTTTTGGGGTGCTTCTGGTTATTGTGACAGGGTTTTTGAATTACAGAAGAGACCCATTAGGAATATTGTGGGTATATCTAGGCGTACTTCATGTCGCAATTCTTTTCGTGAATTACATATCTTGCCTCCCGCTAGTATGTATATACTTGAGATTCTAACTTACGTAAAAGTTAACTTAACTAGCGTTCTACCCAATAATTTAATCACAATTACCTAACCAGGGGATCATATCTATTAGTCACACCATCTAGCAGGATATGAAAAAGGTCCTGGGTACATGGGAATTAAGCTCTTTAATGCACTTCCCAGAAATGTCCGGTCAAGCAGTGATGTCAGGGTGTTTAGTGGAGCCGTTAGTAGATTTTTACACACTAGATGCTTCTACTGCTAGATGAATTTTTTTCCAATTTTTAGTTTTTCTTGTAATATGTGGACATGTCTTATATCTCTAATTACTTACTCAAGTATTGTAATGGTCAAAGGACACTTAACATTATTATTATTATCTTCACGCTATGCATTTTAATAGAGCTTGCTACTAGATGCTTATATTTAATTGAAATAGAAGGAAGACGTGTACTACTACGCAACAAAGACAAATCCAGCTGCTAGAATACTTCAGGCAGAAAAGTGGAACTCATTGTGGACGAGCTTGGTGGTACTCAAAGTATGATAAGCAATTTGTGAAATCGGTTCTTGGTATCAAATACCAATTTCCAAATGATGTTGACATTGCGCAATGGCGAAAACGATCGCAATATTAAACTATCAATGAGGCGATACCCCTTTCTTAGTGCTTACCAAGTTAGCAATGGCTTGCATGCAGCACAAAGTTCATTAATGATTATGCCCATACCGAGCCCCTGGGCTCTCGAATGATGCTGCTCATTTACGATACACCTGAGAACACCATCATTGAAAAGAAGGATAGAATATTGTTCTTGAAGAAGGCTCAAGATTTGGATTGTTTGTATAAAAATATGAAACACGTAACTCACTAACGGTTTCTGCTTATTAAGACGCACAAATTATATTATTTGTGGAAGAATAATGGTTAAGCATTCTAAATATTTTTCAGAATATTTCACGAAATTTTCGAGGTCGTATTGATGATAACTACATTTATACAGGATGTTTCAGTTATGCAGACATTAATTTGATCAGAAGATTTCTCATCTCAAGTTATGAAAAAAATGTCCATTAATATATGTCCAGAAGTCATCCGTTCTCGATATACAGGGTTGAAGTTGAAGTTCAGAATATTTTTCACGTTTCTGTGGGAAACTCTTGTAGTTTTAAAATAATTCAGCCCCAAATCCGACAAGGAAATTTTTGTCTCATCAAATCATTATATGTGTCTAGTAGTTGCGAAAATATAAAGGGTTAAATTTTTTTCAGGGTCATGCTACCTTAGATCCCATCAAAATCATAGTGTAGTACTAAACTTATGAATTGAAGTATTCGAAAGTACCACCATTCATTTCTACACATACTATTACGCGGCGACTTATTAAAGCCAACTCCCCGTAGAAAATGTATGGCATATTTATTATTCTTCCACGTCCATCCAAAACGCGAGTATACTATTTCTGTATGGAAGCAACAGTTTGTGAGTATACTAGACTTTTCCAATGCTCCCAAATGAAGTAGTCCTAGGGATTCAGATCGGGGAATCGTGGAGGCCAAGCTACAGGACCGCCTCTGCCAATCCATTTATAGGGATATGCTTGATTCAAATGATTCCTCACTATTACCCAAAATGTGGAGGGGCTTCATTATGCATAAACTTCATTCTTCTTCTATTCGCACAAGGAACATCATCGAAAAAATCAACCAGTGTGTTCTGCAGCAAGTCAAAGTATGCTGGATAATTGAATCTAGTTAGTAGAATTACTGGCCCCAACAATCTGCCATTATTCCAGCCTTCCCAAGCATTGATAGAAAACTTTTCTTCTCTCATGAGGATTTCTCTTAGCTCACACGCAAACGTTGAGGAAATTCATTATACCTTCTCAAGTAAACCCTACTACCAAAAAGTATTCATTATTCACAACAGTCAACTACAATGATGAGAAGTTGCCTGTTTGTTACTGTCGATACCACCGAGATTAGGTACCAATAATATGGGGACCCAAAAAGTTACACTTTATTTGCATCTTTACTGCACAAAATCAACACTCTGATATTCAAACTGAAGTAACGTGAAAACTACTTCGAACTGCTGTTTTCTATGATGACAGTTGAGTTCCCTCGTTCGTATTACAGATTATTCTTGTAAATGATTTTTTCACCCGAAAATGGAAGGGATTGCCGAAAAATCTTAAAAGACAAAAGATCTTATCAATAAATATTCTTAAAAAGATCAGTGGTGGACTATGATTTGGATGGATCAAAGATAGCATGACTTTGAAAAAAATATCAGCCTGTATATTTTCGAAGCTATAGGACACATCTAATGAATTGATAGGTAAAAAATTTGTTTTTCTGCAAATTGGAGCTAGATCCCTTGAAAATTACAAGAGTTACCAACAGAAATGTGAAAAAAATCTGAACAGCCTGTATCTCAAGAACGGAGGACTTTTGGACATATGTTCATGGGTATTCTTTTCATATTTTTCCATGAGGAATCTCCTGTAGAAATTGATGACTGCATACCTAAAACACCCTGTATAGGCGATAACTGTACCCCCGTCGCAAATTGCGAACGCCCTTCAAGATCTCAGAATTGATCATGATCCACTTCGGCCTCGTTCTCCAGAAATAAATGCTATCAAACATGCTCGAGATTCACAAGCCGCCGTGATCATTAGCCACAGCGAAGAAATGTTGAGCAGTTGACAAAGGTACTTTAGGGGCACAATTTCCACAGTAAAGTATAGATTTCGTTATTCACAGTATGCCAGAGAGAATCAGTGCTCAGATTAGAATAAGCCAACAAAGATGAAATATTGATTACAACGAATATTTTTATACTCTTATGAGTTCTTGGCACTGAATGCCTTTCATGTAACAGATATTTGGATTGGCACAATACTCAGAGTTTGTCTCACCTGTCTATTTTCATCAGATCCTGCCTCAAGTGATTCTGTAGTTGTAAGTGGACCCTGCGTTGTCACTTCTTCTGTAGATGGTGGTCCATAGGAAGGTTGAGGTTCTGGAGGTGGTCCATATGATGGATTTGGATTTGGAGGAGGGTAGTTCTGTTGATTTCCTGACCTTTCAGGAATATTGAAAGAAGGTCCTGAAGGTCTCCATCCTCTGGGGCTATATGGCGCTGTGCCAGATGCATCTGCTTGACGAGAAAGCACTGGTCTGTATCTAGGAGGTTCAGCGGAAGCCAGTGAAATGACTATTAGAGTAAATGCTGCTAATACCTATAAAAATAAGAATTGAGTCATTTCTAATGATGAAAAGTTCAGATTGTCATAACTTATACATACATCCAGTACAACATACAAGTCCCATTTATCTGACTCTACTGTAGTATGCTTCTTCATTTTGCTCAACAAGTGATCGTAACGAACATTCATTTACATTTATAACTGAAAATAATGATCAGGTACATACCTTCATGGTTTCTTGATACCACAATGAGAACTGAAAATAAACTACTGATTATTATCACTACGGAACAATGTTTTATATCATCGTCTTACACTACATAAATAGTAACATTGGGTAATAGTAATTTGTATTCAAAGTATTGGTTGTTCTTCATGTGATTGATATTCGGATACTTGATATTCAACTGTGTGATAACATTGACCTATTGATGAAGGAAAATGGAAGTACGAAGAACTAATATTACTGAATTTAGAAATATTCGGGAATGAGAAATACTAAAATGATTCAATTGAGAAATATAATCGGAATATCATTATTCTGTATATCGAAATCACAAAATCTGCGTACGCTCTGTTGTATCGAAAAATTTCAAATTTATCTATCCTTGAACAGTAGGACGTTAATTTCGGTATTATTGATGGAATAGATAGAAATTCAAAGATTCAATAATTCAATAACTTTTATACAATCTTATTTATGTATCCTATTCAAGAATGATTTAAATTTCTTTGTGGTTTGAATAGAAACAGAATGAATATACAGGGATATCCACCGGGACCGTCCGTTAAAAACTTTTTTTGTTCCAATTACAATATCGAGCTGAAATTTTATACGCGACCATAACTAGCAATTTCCAATTGGAGTGAAATATTTTCGAAGTGATACCATTTTCGGTTATACCAGAAGTGGGTCATCACTTTGTTATTTCAAATGGCAATCTACCTTTTTTATTATACATCTAGAACCGACTTTTGAGCAAGGCATAAAATGCCCAAGTTGTTGGCACTTATCTGTCAAAACTTTTGACAGATTTAATTATTTTTGTTATAAACTCGATTTCTGAGGAACATTTAAGAAAATTGTAGCTCGTAGATCTTCTGCACTAAAGACACAATTTTTGCTTGGGTGGATAGAAGAAGGATCGAGGAATTTTTTAAGCAGTCTACCTACACATGTCAAATGTTGTTTTGTATGATTTTTTAAGTTTGGCAGCAATAGCTCATTTTTTTCAAATGGCACGTGCCAATTTTTATATCGCCATCAGATGAAACGTCAAATTTCAGATGGAATTGTATCAGCATGTACTATACCCATCTCTTAAAGTTCCGAAATAATTTGGGAATATATTGAATTTTGATGATTTTGCAAGAACTAACAGAGAATGCTTTGAAATATTTGAATCAAGTAGCTGAACTGGCTACGCTCACCTGACAGGTGCCTAAAATTGATGTACTTGCCACTTCGTTCATTCGAATTTGATACTTCAACAAGAATTGTCGTTATTTCAGATTGAAAATATCCAAAAAATGCAACACATTTGAAATAAAACCACTGGTTATTCAAAAGAAAATATATTTAATCTTTTTTAATTCATTTTAGAATGTCAAAAAGTAGTGGGTAGAAATTCCAGGCAATTCAATAACCAATTTCCGAATTTACCGTCTATGAGTAAAATAAAATTTCGAAGCATAAGAAGCAATTTTCTACAATTCGGTAGAATAAAAATTGTAGGAACTAAGCGAAAACCAATCATCGAAGATAGTTACATTTATACGAATAAATGATAGCAAACATCATAGGAGAAAACTAATTAACGATCTGAATAAATGTTCAATATGGGCCCCATTTTGCTCGATACACTTGATAGTTCGTATACGAACATGATGAGTTGCCCTCCTAGTTTCCTCAGGATCAATATTACGAAAAGCATTATGAATGCGCTCTAGTAACTCTTCTTTACTTCTTACAGGAATAAGATACACTTCACTCTTGATTTTTCCCCACAAATAAAAATCAAGGGGCGTCAGGTCCGGAGAACGCGGAGGCCATAAATTTGGTCCTTGATTACCCCACCATCTATCCTCGAACATTTCCGTTAACTGCCGATCTACAGCTCGTGTTTTATGTGCTGATGCACCATCCATTTGGTAATAGCAATCCCTCAGAATGTTAAGGGGTAATCCATCTAAAAAATTTGCTTATGTTCCTCTCAAAATTTCCATGTATCTTTGTCCATTGAGATTTTCCTCATAAAGGTGATAAGCCAACAAATCATTGATAAAAATTGCAAAAACGTTCACGCTGAATTTATTTTGAAAATCAATAACCTCAATGAAATGTGGATTTTCTGTGGCTCAAAAATGTCGATTTCTCCTGTTGGTCATTCCACTTTCATTGAACTTGGCTTCATCAGACCATATAATTTTTTGCAAATTGTCTCATCTTCTTGAAGCCGAATTAATAAATTTTCACAGAAATTTGGCCGCTTGGGAAGGTCAGTTGGTTTCAATTTTTGTAGTCTGATAAAAGAATACGGGTGCATGTTATGTTTCTTAAGGATCCTTTGAATGGAAGTATAACTCAATCCAATATCCACTGATGCTGACTTAATGGACGCATGTGGATTGGCTCGAAAATACGCTAGCGTATTAATTTGATTGTCGTCGTCCTCCAGAATTGTTTTTCTTCTACTTTCTATGTATTTTGTTCCTCCAAATTGCAGAAAATTGCTTCTAATCCTTCGAAATTTTGTTTTACTCATAGGCGCGAAATTTGAAAATTGGTTATTGAATTGCCTGCAAAATCTATCCACCACTTTTTGACATTCGCCATGAACTAAAAAGAGATCAAACATATCCTCGTTTGAATAATCAGCCATTTTATTATCAGTCTGGTGTTTTTCAAAAATTTTCACTTCAAATTACCAACAATTCTTGTTGAAATATCAAATTCGAATGAACGAAGTGACAAGTACATTAATTTTAGGCACCTGTCAGGTGAGCGTAGCTAGTTCAGCTACTTGATTCAAACATTTCAAAGCATTCTCTGTTAGTTCTTGCAAAATCATCAAAATTCAATATATTCCCAAATTATTTCGGAACTATAAGAGATGGGTATATTACATGCTGATACAATTCCATCTGAAATTTGACGCTTCATCTGATGGCGATTTAAAAAATTAGCACGTGCTACTGAAAAAATTGAGTTATTGCTGTTTGAAAAAGGCCAAATTGAAAAAATCATACAAAACAACGCAATAAACATTTGACAAGTATAGACTGCTTAAAAAATTCCTTGATCCTTCTTCTATCCACCTAAGCAAAAATTGTGTCTGTAGTGCAAAAGATCTACGAGCTACATTTTTTTGAAAGTTCCTCAAAAATCGAGTTTATAACAAAAATAATCAAATCTGTCAAAAGTTTTGACAGATAAGTGCCAACAACTTGGGTATTTTATGCCTTGCTCAAATGTCGGTTCTAGATGTATAATAAAAAAGGTAGATTGCCATTTGAAATAACAAAGTGATGACCCACTTCCGGTATAACCGGAAATGGTATCACTTCGAAAATATTTTACTCCAATTGGAAATCGCTAGTTATGGCCGCGTATAAAATTTCAGCTTGATATTGTAATTGGAACTCAAAAAGTTTTTAACGGACGGTCCCGGTGGATATCCCTGTTTAATAGAAATATTATCAATAATCAAACTAATCTGCGTTCTTAATGTTTTTTTCGTTTCATCTTTGTCTTCATCGTTTCCCGGTGGCTCTGGTAGTCTTCTGCGTCGGAAATGTCTTCAGTATGTTTAAAAAATTATATATATTTTATAGAACGGGTTTATCCATTATGATGATTATGATGATCCCCACTTTTCCTGAATGCAAAAATATAAGTGAACCTATTAAATATCGTTAAATAGTCGAATTTTCGTTGTTACAATAAACTACGAAAATTTAAATTATGGAAAATTATTTCACAATTTGAATAATATTCTATGGAAAATAAGACAGATATAATATATGGAAATATGATTATCGGAGATTCTCCTGATCCATGTCCCCGGGTCACAGTGTTGGCAATACTAAATCATTAGTAGCGTGTCAAGCTTTGTTGAGCACGACCCTCTCGCCTCAGGGACCTTTTAACGCTATTTTACCACCTTCCTTAAAGGGGAACTTTGGCCTTATCTGAATGAAAGCATTACCCATGCAAATTTACTGATCATTTAGTTTCAAAAATCTCGCTATAATAAATCTAATAAATAGAAATGATCAAGATACTTTTCAAAAATTTATAATGATAATGAATATTTTCATAACGTATGAAAGAAAGAATTGTCCCCATCTTTTAGAACGTCAGTTATGATTTCAAGTTCATACTAGATGCCTACATTGTTCTATCCCAATGTTCCAATTATCCGGTATTTTTTTCATTAGAAACTTACTTGGAGCATACATTTTATTTAGAACAAAAAATTGCAAAATCTTTTATACAAAGTGGTCCAGTTTTTACAGCAGAACTTTATAATCGACAGAATGCGTAATTTTAAGAACATATGAACGTAGATTCACGAACGCTTTGTTTTTGATATACAGGATACTCAAGTTTCAAGAAAATCTTCTGTTTTTCATACTAAATTTTCGCGATATTGGTCTCAAATTTAAAATCTAGATGACTCTTGTTATCGTTATTCGGTATTCAGAATTGATGTAGAAATCTACAGGTGGTTCTTTTTCTTTTTCTTGAATCATCTCCCCTTTTCTTCTATTGAACTTTTTTGTAGTACATCACTCACATAATTAAATTTTCGGATCTGTTCAGAATCTTTCATGAATCTTGTTTCCCTCAATCTTTGAAATTAAACCCAGAATTTTTTTTACCTATTTTCATTGATAAATATTTTTTGAAAACTTGCAAGTAATAATGATCACAAATTTAAGCAATCAACCTATCTATTAGTTCTTCGCTCGATTCTGAAGAAACTTTGTAAGCAGTCTTTAACGAATCCCCAACATGAGAAAAATCTAACGGAGTTGATCAGAGAAACATGCAAGTCTCCTTTGGACGAATTGAGTACGATTCGTGAGTCTATAAGATGTTATTCAAAAAATTTTCATTATTCTCGATGGAATATTTATCTCTTCCAAGTAGATTCTGTACATGTTGCAAACACGCATGCTTGCCACCTTTCTTCAAAACTGAAGAATTATTGATTTCGATTAATTCAGGATACGAAAAACTCTGCGGCTACATTTTCCTGAACACGAAAACTGTGTCGTCTGTAGCGTTTGAAAAACTATCTGGCCGATGCTGGAGAATTTCCATTTGTAAAACGATTATCGACTTGTTCTTGAATTGTGAAATGAAAAGGTATTTTGTAGAATCGAGAGAAATGAGAAATAGTACCAAATCGCTCAATAAAACAACAAAAAGCGAAATCACAGTAAGTACGTTCTACCGTTGAAACGAAAGACAATTTAAAAAAGCCCTTTCGGGAGAGCCTACAAGCAAAGATTTCGTTTATCCAGTCTAAGGCATCAGCATAAGAAAAATTTATATACTCTTGCCAATTATTTAATTTTTGTGGTCTAGAAAGGAAGAAAAGAAAACTTTTCCAACAAAGCTCGTTTATAATAATATTCGTAAGGGCAATATGAAATCTGCGTAGATGTATCTTTGTTATTACAAGAGATTTTAAATTTCAACCTCTCCGTTCCAATTCGGAAGTTAAGGGTTGTATGACGAATTTTTCAAACAGAAGTTTTTGACAATAACATTCCAAAGGATTATATAACAACTGATATTGAGGAAGCAGTTTTGAATTGTATTGATTTGAATCCTCATGTGAATACAAGAAAAATTGGAAAGCAGTTGAATATTTCGCATGTTCTAGTTTGGAGGATTCTCCACGACTTTTTATTGTACCCGTTTCATATTCAACTCGTCCAAACTCTACTTCCTGGAGATTTTCCTTCAATACTGAATTTCTGTCGATGGTTCTTAGCTAAAATTGCAGAAAATGCTCATTTGATAGTGAAATAATGTTCACTGACGAAGCTAACTTTTCGAGAACTGCTATCACAAATTTTCACGATAATCATAATTGGGCTAAGGAAAACCCCCATTTGTTTGAAGAATCTCATCATCAAGAACAATTCTCACTAAATGTCTGGGTCGGAATAATTGGAAGTCATTCAATTGGGCCATTTTTTATGCCAAACAGACTAAACGGTCCCGCTTATCGGCAATTTCTTGAGGAGGAGTTACCTTTATTGCTCGAGGATGTGCCACTTTTGGTGAGAAACATAATGTGGTTCGTGCATGACGGGGCACCAGCACATTTTAGTGGAGAAGCTAGGGAATTCTTGAATAATACAATCAACAAACGATGGATAGATCAGGGTGGGCCAGAACCATGGCCTTTAAGGTCCCCATACTTAAATAGTTTAGACTTTTTCTTATGGGGATATCTCAAAAGTTTAGTTCATACCACTTCAGTAAACACTGTAGAAGAATTGAGAAATCGAATAATAACCTCTTGGGACACGATAAGAAATACCCCAGGAATATTTTAAAGAGTGCGTGATAACATGCAGAGACGGACAGAGGCCTGTATTCTTGCAGGTGGAGGACACTTCCAGCAATTTATTTAGTTTTTAATTGTTCCTTTTAGTTTGATATTGAATAAGTATAGGTTGAGTTTCAGGAGACGAGCTATCGAAGTAAAAGCAAATTTTGGGCATACCTATCGAGTATTTCTATTATTTTTTTTTATTTAGCGAATAACATACAATTCAAATAATTCAAATTCAATAATTTTTCACTCGAAAACGGTTGGAGATACGAAAAAATTACAGGTGTCAAAAAAGTTTCTAAATTGAACGAAGATGTCGAAAATTGATTGTACGCTGATCAGTGGCGCACTTCAAAAAAGGCAAAATGAAACATGGCCTCGGAAAAGAAAACACCTTCTCAATTTCCGTTAAAATCTAGGACGTGTATTGATGGAGGCTGTAAAAAATAGCTTTCATTGCAAATTTGGGCTGAATATCTTGAAAACTGCAGGAGTTTTGAAGAAAAAAACAATTTTTTCCCGAAATTTCAACACCCTGTAGCTCCGTAACGAAGCTTTTGCGGACCTATGTTTATATGAATTTTTTTTCTTAAAATTGCACGTAGATATACCCCCTCGAGTTGTGACATACTATTATGTAACACCCTGTATTGGTTTTGATATGTGAATGACGTCAATGCATGTTTTGTACAGAACGCCAGTTAAATATTTTTTAAATGTTTATAAATTCAATTCATCTCAAAATTAAATTCACTAACGAACTTGAACAAAACGAGTCAATCAACTCTTTAGATTTAACTATTACCAAATTAAATAATAGTCATAAATTTTCCATCCTTCATAAACCGTCGCATACGGACATCGTAATTCACAATACGTCGTTTCGTATGGTTCAAAATAAAATGGGTGGTTTCCACAGCAGGATTCATACATTATTAAATGTTCTCATAATTTCGACAAAAAACTTTGCATCATTAAACAAATAAATCTCAATAAAGGTTACAATCCAAATATTATAATTGAATTACTTAATAAAAAACGGAAAATCAAAACAATAGAATTGATGTACCCAAAAATCTAAAGATTAACACAAATATAGTAGCTTCACATGCGTTATGAACGTTAGCCATAATTTAAAACATAATGAACCGATAATATCTGTATCGATGTAACTTCAGTTGAAGATGTTGATGGCCGACCAGAGTGAGGCAAGTCTTCCAACACATCTCGGCCGGTGTTAATGCACTGTACCACCCAAATGCAAGTGTTTTTGATGAAGTCGAGTCACCGTAAGCCTTCTGTAAAATTTTCTGCTATTCGGCACACGAAATTTCATTTGCAATATGAAATTTGAGACAAATTCTTTGTTCTATATTTTTATCCATTGTAAAAATGGTAAAACACACTCATGAAAACTAAATGACAGATCGCGTTCAAACTCCCCATCAGTAAGCTGTGCCGACTTAGCAACAACAAGAATTTTGACCATCGTTTTAAGCAGATTTTTTAAATTATTAATTCCCGGTATCTTAGTCTAGTTATCGTTTTGTATCTTTGATTCGTCATTTGTAATGTATTTGCATCAAGTAACGGCTGCAAATATTCCACGTTGGTTTTCCTTCAACCATATGAGTTTCATGATTTCAGTAAATTAAAGGATTCGATTATTTTAGTGTCAAAATTACTCAAGTTTGAAAAGTGATTGTCCTTATCCGAATGAATCTTCATTAATTCAGTAGACGACATAATATGAAATCGGTGAAACATATAACTATTTGTATTGAATTCCGAAATACGTCACGCACAGATGAAGCTTTACTTAATGCACAATTATTTTATTGATTATGAAGGTCTTAAGAATGACTCATGATTGATTGCATATGCGTAGCTTGACATGAAGGATGTACAGACAATTTTCAACAATTCACTACTGCAGCGTTTCTTTTAAAGTTTGGTATCACCTGAAACAATAGCGCTTTTGATATTTCTGGCGCCATCTATTTGTTCGTCCCGGAAATATTTGACGCATGTGTTATGCCTAAAAATGGCTATTTGGTAGGCTTCGAAAATTGGAAGAAACCTTGGCATGAGTGGATTGTATGAGGAGAGCATTACTTTGAAGGGAATGAAATAGATTTGGATTCAAAAGTTAAGATTTGTCATCTTCTAACAAAATTCACCTCAGTTTATACCCTCAGTTTTATAAGCTGTATGATTGTCATCATCAATGAACATCTTATTTCAGTTTCTATTCATTATTTCATATCTTGATGATAACCAAAAGTCAACTTGACAGTTCTTATCAGTATCAATGGAATTCTTAAAATCAGTTATATTTTCAACAAATAATCATAAGATATTCGGTGGATCAAAGGGAAAATATGGGAAATAAGACGTCAATTTAATTTTTGGTACTCCTTTGTTCACATATTATACATCCGCCGCCTCTCAAAGGACACGGAAATTGAAATACAGCATTACCGTTTGTCGGTTATCCCTATTTAACTCCGAGGTATACCGCCAAAACATTATAACAATCATTTACAATTAAGTTGAGTATTCGTATTTTCGAAAAGCAGACGGTTTCTGTTAAGCAGGAAATAGATACCTTTGAATTTACGGTAGCCAATCTAGTGGATAATTTCCTTCTGTTGCACTTCAACTTAGGATTATGGAAGATTATCATAATACTTACCTTTGTGAGCAAGTAGGTATGGCTTATTAGAAGTGAATGAATTCTTTCAGCCGTTTTAACTTGAATTCGTTCAGGTAGGTTCCAGTTAGTTAAGTGGACTACAGCAGCGCATCTGCAAAATAGTACTTCATAGATATTTGTGTAATAAGAGCTCGAAGTGATATATCGTCGTTCGTAAGAGAAAATTATTATGTTTTACGAACTGTACACAAGATTTTTTCTGCAATGCTAAGAGATTCAGTTATATAAAATAGTAATTTTCTAATTTTCACTTTATTGACAAGTTTATGACTCGTTTCACCACAATGTACCTTCTTCAGATGAGTACATTTAAAAGTATGAGATGCCATATATATTACATTGGTAATAAGTACTTAGCTCAATAGGAGGAAAATCCATCAGTGTTGCTTCTTTTAGGAACTGTAAAGATTTACTAATGGAGATGAATTTAAGTCTAATTGTAAATTTCCGGAATTTTCTGTTTATTTATTTTCAATGCTACCCTTAGGTTCAGTTTCAATCTATTATTTTCATTTTATAAAATATCAAAATTATTACTGAAAGTATGGTTTTCTTCTGGTAGATGATTTGCATAGTGTGAATCTGTCCTTGTTAATCACAACTGGGTGTGTGCTCTAACAAACATAATATTGAAATTTCTAGAAGTTCTGTCGATATTAATTTTATCACAACTTCCACAAAAGAGTTTGTAAATATCTGATTTGTTACCTTCATGAATTTCAAATTTACAGTTTTTAATATATCTCTGCCTAGATAGTTAACCGTTCTGAAAGCTATATTTAAATGATGAGATGAGCAGAATGAATTTATATTCAAACTGGGTCTACCAATATAAGTATTATATTTTCGATTGATTTCTTTAAGATTAGGATAGATCTCATGGATTGAATGTTGAAACTGTTTACAAGAAATCATACCTCCAGTTATACACTGTGCCAAGTTATTAACGCACGATTTCAACATTTCAAATTTCTTTTTAGTAGGCAACTAATTATTATTCACACATGTTTTTTTCGGATATGACAGGACATATCCCAACAAAATTCAATGTTACTTCTTAGCGCATATTTTCCTTTCCTGAGAAATAAATTGAAATTTTCCAAGAAATCACCACATATTGATAACAATAATTGTTGATCAATTTCTGCGATTAGAGCCTAGCTCTAACCGCTGCACATCGAAGTGCCCGACTCAATTTTGCCAGAGAACATGTCAATTGGTTAGAAGCTGACTGGGAGAGCGTTTTGTTTACCGATGAGTGATGATTTTGTCTTTTTCCTTTCGAAATTCTTTAAAGTTCAGACGTCGAAATGGAAGATATGCTCATTGAAACTTTTCACCTACCTATGGTTTTGGTGAAGGTTCAATAATGATGTGTGAAGGAATTTTTTTTGAACGCTCGAATTGATCTGATCACAGTAAATAATGGAACTCTTAATCCCAGAGGCATGTTGCACACATTTTAGAAGTACATATTGTACAATTTGGTGCAAAAATCAGTGGAAACTTCGTTAGGTTAGATCTTGAAAGTAGTAAACTACTATCAAGATCTCGAAATCACTTCAATGAGGCGCCCTTCACAAAGTCCAGACCTCAATCCCATCGAACATATCATAAAGTACCCTGCAAAACTAGCCAGCTACTGTGGATGAGGTTTTGAACAGACTGATCGAGTTTGCAACTAAGTAAAGTAAGTAAATTGATTTTGTGTATGAATAGTCATGCAGTAATTCTCGCCAGATGTGGAAATATTCAGTATTAACATGTTTCTGTTACTTTTATTGCCATTTCCAGGGGCACAGTTTTCATTTCGATTGTTCTCAAACATTCCTTAGTGATGGTGCATTACTGGAACAGAAATTCTTTAGCGTATCTAAACTTTTTCTGAATAAATTTGATTTTTCAATTTTGTGCGTTATTGTCTTGGAACACTGTACTAGAATTATAACCATTTGGGCCCCTATTTGTTTTCTAATATTGAACTCTTTCAAGAAATTTCTTGACATTGGTATTCTGGTGAGTCTATATATCATACTGTTATAAGCAACTATTTTCTGTTGATGTGAATGCGCGGAAGAAATATAAATGTTAATATCTGTATGGGTTGGTTGATGAAAAATACAAAAATCATGTTCTGGTTCAGTTAAATCTAAAAAGTTAATGGAAGTCTTTCTTTCCATTTCCAAAAAGAATTTTATATTAGGGTGAATTTATGACCTTATGAAGGTACTTAAGAAATATTTAGTGACCATTATATTATTCAATTGACTTGTAACTTATTTACTTCATAATAAATCAAAACTATTTTGAAAATGCAATTTGCAGTTTTCAATAAGAACTAACTGTAAAGAATCTTCAGTTTGTTCGGAATTCAATGAAGAAGTAAAAAGATTGTACTTTCCAAGCTGTTTATTCATAAAGGATGCTGAAGAACCTGTTAAGATTTTTTGGCTGTATATATTTAGTTGCTTCAATGGCACTGAAGTTTCTCCATCTCCCATCCTTTTCAACTGCAAAGAATTAACACCGCTGTTAGCCATAAGAGTTGCGATATCCTGCAAAAATAGCGGCCACTATGCAATTCAGGAGCTGGTAGTGTTGAATATTGAGCTATATCCTTTGGAGTTTTCATTTATTACATTCATCCAATCTGTTTTATATAATCTTCATTTTCGAAATTTACACCTACATACACACAACCAAATGTATATGGAATCACCCGATATTTTGAATATTACGTCAGGGATTTTGGAAATTTCGAAGGATTGTTATAATTGATCCTTGTCGAGATATATCAATTGAGAAAAGAAATAAATTAAGGTTTATTTTAAGAAAGGAACAAATAAAAGGAAATAAGAGACTTCGCATATATTAAAAACATTGAAAATTGTTTTCTCACGGAGTAGGTGTTTTCTCTCGACCTCAGTAGCTTGTATTACCTCCTGTTGCCCTGATGCAAGCCTGAATTTGTCTAGGCATGCTTTAGATTAGGTTTTCAACCTCCTCTGGGGTGATATTCTGCCACTCTTCTGTGGCGGCTTGGATGAGCTGTTGTAGGGTTCTTGGATTATCCTGTCATGATCTAATTATCCTTTTGCGATTATCCCATAAATGTTCAATAGGATTTAGGTCTGGGAGCAACCTGGTCAGTCCAAAATAGCGACTCTCTCTCAAGGTAACGTCGCGCGAGGTTGCTGGTATACGGAGGAGCATCATCTTGTACCTCGCCAGAGTCTCACTATGGGCTCCAGCACTAGGTCCACGTAATTTCTAGCCGTTGCACTCTCAGGAAACGAAATCAAATCTGTTTTTCCTCCCAGCATAATGCCACCCCAAAACATCATACTACCCCCTTGGTATTTCGGAAATTGTCTTACTGATCGGAGTCTAGCTTGTCTTCCGCGACCTCATAAAACCCGAATCCGACGGTCATCTGATCAAACACCAATTCTGGTCTCAAATACTCAATATTCTAATTTTGCTGCTCGATACACCAATTGGGTCTGTTAATTTTTTGTTTTCTGGTTAGCTCTGGAACTCATAAGGCCCTTCTTCTGTATAAATCACTTGAACAAAGTCTTTGACGTATCGTTTCGACTGATACACTGATGCCTGTTGCTTCCAGAAATTGCATTTGCAGTATGGGGTGCGACGCACTATGGTCTCTTCCTGCAATTCGGCACAAAAAGCGGTCTTGTTCTTCAGAAGTGATCTTCCTAAGACTACTCCTAGGCCTATTTTGCAGAGATTGTAACTCCACGTATCGGGCGTACGTTTTTGAAATCACCCTCTCTGATACCTCTATATCCCTCTGTGTCACCCCTTCTTCAAAGACTTCAATTATTCGACCCCTCTGCACATCGGACAATCCAACGTAAGGCATTTTCAATTATGATTATAGGCTTTTTTAAATTTTGAGATTCACAGTTTCAAATCTCAGTGACGAATCAGTACAATATCCCGAACATGTGGTGATAGTTCAACATTTCTTATCCTATCCAGTTCTTTCACAACAAAAAACTTCATTCTTCACAAGTAGTCAAAGATCCTGGTTAAAAACAATCAATAATGTGAAATACCGAGTGATTCCATAATTTGAATTTGGGATTTTACTTGGTAGAATTCCATTATCAATAATAAAAACCTTAGAATTAATAATAATTGTGATTCGTAACGCGTTTCACTACACCGTAGCTTCTTCAGACGAATGAATTGAAAATAAGAATGAGAATATAAATACAAATGTTCTTAAGTAATTAAAAGCTTATTGGGTTTACTTTTGAGTGGGATGAAGTATACAATAAAATTCCTTATAAATTTGGTTGTGTGTACTTCGCCTTACCTCTAAAATTCGGGACAATTACAAAAGTCAGAAATTCGAAAAAATGCCGAAATTATATCTTTTACAATCATAGCGTACTTTTGGATGAAGATACTCATAGACTCAACAATGTTTCATTATATTCATTCTTATTACTCATCTTTCAAACACTTTTTCGATCCACGACCAATTGATAAACTGATCTTCGCGATATTGACCTAATATTTACTGGTAAATTATAAGTGCGAAAATGAGAGAATTCTCCAGGTCAGAGTTTCATTCCTCGAAAGCGTATAATGCATTCTAAACTATACAACGGTAGCTCAAACAGCCCTTCTTTTGTTCCGATATTGAAATGGAATCATTTGAGTGTGAATAATTCGCTTTGGTTGTGTCGTGCAGGCTCTCTCTGCTATGTGTATATGTGAGTAAAGATGTTCCGGCAGACCCCTTGCTTCGTCCATCCCCTACATGGTACAACTAACAACTTGTTAGCGACTCTACCAGCACATCCCCACCCCTTTTGCTTACATTATCACCTTTTCTATTATACTCGTCACTTTTTTCTTGCTAAGAGTCATCACGCACACATTTTTGGTGAAATGACGGTTTCCTATACATGCTTCTTGAAAACATCTCTCATTTTAATTGCTAAAACAAACTGTATACAGTGAAAAATACGCCGTGTATAATATTCTTACATATTTGCCATGTATGTATATCGTGAAATCGAAATATATCCCTAACTTTCTGGGGGCAATTTATTTCGTAAACAAAGACAGTTTTTGCAGAATTAACATCTCATTATTTCCTAGATATTGGAGCAGTCGACTACTACAGATTTCTTTGTATTATAAATGAAAAATAGATTGATATAAGAACATTCATTGTACCATTGTCCACTTCAAAATGGAAAACGCTTCGAACCTTTTAGTCTTTTAAAATGAACAATTTGACACCTCTTTAATATTCACCCCTACCTTTACCATATAACTTTGTCGAATTACAAAATGCTAAGATTGGTACATTCGCTTATAGCATTTGGGGGGCGGGGAAAAGAATATAGTAACAGCTGCAGGGTGGGTAATAACTCAAATCTTTTTGACATAGGGAACGTATATGATACTTGACTGAAGTATCATATATATCGTTTTATCAAAGACTATCATTTTAAGCGTGTTCATAAATAAATGATTAATTGTTATTATTGAATCAATTGTTAACGTCTCCAATTAAAAATATTCAATCAAGATCAAGATAAACGTAACTCATGGAATAGATACTAAGCTTGAAGAGACAGAAGAAGTAATACTTTGAGAATTTATAATACACGAGTTGCCCATATATCTGTT
Organism: Cryptolaemus montrouzieri; assembly: GCA_013387265.2. Taxonomy (NCBI): domain Eukaryota; kingdom Metazoa; phylum Arthropoda; class Insecta; order Coleoptera; family Coccinellidae; genus Cryptolaemus; species Cryptolaemus montrouzieri. The sequence goes on along the minus strand of JABFTP020000001.1, from coordinate 65,033,918 downwards.
CATGCAATCAAACCGATTTTATGAAAAAATATAGATCCACCACCCGCTAATTAATACCACTGTCAGACAATGATTAAAATCAAAACATATCCTGGAATTATTATATATTATAAATACAAAATTGAATTATTTAAAGGAGAATGTCATTCAAAATAGACAAGCTTTATTGATTTCCGTATGAACGAAAATAGCGCCAAAGTTCTTTATGCGCGCTTTCTTCATTTGCGTTTTCATTATTCGCGGATGAAAAAAATGCGACTCAATTCCTATATTAGCCGCGAAAGATTCCTATTTTCGCTGATCTAATCGGTACATACATATATATTAATGAATATGATTCGGTATACGTTGTAAACGCGTCGTCAAATGGACTTATAAAAAAGTCAAATAGAGCTTAAAGTATGATTTTAAATGATATCGCCTCTGCATTGGTTCGGCTATTCCTTTGACATAAGCCGCTTTCGCCGCGGTCGGTGTTTCTGAGAATGTAAACAAATAAAATATTTAAGTAAAGCGACCTTATTACTCTATGCATATGTCACTTATTAGACGGTCCGCCATTTGGTAAAAGCCGCTTTTCATTTTTTATTATTTCATTTTTCCATTCGTTTCAAGAATTGTGATAGAGTAATACGCCTCTACCGTTGTCTTCCTTATTCATATCGCCTAAAAAATTGAGAAACGAGTTTCAATATGAGAAAATTAATATCATCGCTTAAAGTGAAGATAGAAATCCTTGATCGTTTGCATCCACATCACGCTCATTCAATTTTAATAAGTCAACTGTACGATCGATAAAAAATCCGAGTATAAATTAGACTGTAGGTTGCGTTGTCATTATGAATCGAAGACGCATCCAAAAACTAGTATCTAGAAGTCTTTAAGCACATTATAAATAACCTGGTGGAAGTTGTGGTAGCAGAGGATTTCAAGCATAGGAAGGTTGGTTCAATAAATTTAAGGTGCGATAATCATTGCATAACATTGAAATTGTTGGAGAAGCTGCATCTGCCGACACTGCTGAAACAGAAAGATATCTAGAAGAATTTGCAAACATAGTAGCTGATGGAGCATACAAATCTGAGCAAGTATTGAATAAAGACGAACCTGCACTGTTTTGGGAGAGAATTTCAAACAAAAAATTCATTTCCAAAAGCGAAAAGTCTGCCCCTGGATTTAAGGCAATAAAGCATAGAGTTACACTGCTGCTATGTTCAAATGCAGGGATGCTTAAACTTGAACTGCTGGCAATTTACTTCAATATTTTTAGACTACTTACGATCGACTCTGAGAGGCTGCAAGAATGTGTGATGCAGGGTTGTCGTACATACACAATACACCCTACCTACCTAGGTAGGGTGTACCGTAGCATATATAGATATTAGCTTTCCGCACAATATACATTATTTTAGTCAAGGTTTGGGTTAGGTTTAGATAAGTTCTTCTCTATAATATCAATGAAAAAACTCATAGTTATTCTGAATTGCGAGTTTAATGGTTGTTACGAAACAAAAGAGTTTCATATCGTGTTAAACTTAACTAATGAGTGACTTTGGATGTTGAAGCGTGGCACTGCATGTCCTCAGCATACTTTTCATAATATGGTACGTAACCACTGAGTGCTAATCGCAAGCTTGATGACATATGATCGTCACTTAGAAGATTGCGGTATTTTGACTTAATTATCTTCATTTCAGAAATTGCAGACTCGCACAAGTAAGTTGACCCAAACATTGCCCTCAGTTGAAGGGCGATTTGTTTTAGATTCAAATATTTATCTTCAGATATAAAACACCAGAAATTTGTATCAGATGCTGTGGTTTTGAGATATATATCTTATATAATCTGCACCAACTCATTTTCAACAGAACATAAGTTCATATTAAACTGACTTGCTATTTCAGTAACTAATTCCTCAATGTTTTTACATAAAAAGGGATAACTAATAAATGATGCTATATTTGCCAATTTACTGCAATCATAAAAACGCATTTCGAATTGTCCCAAAATATTTTATAATTCAGCCTCATACGTATCATAATTCAACTGAGGAATCCTTTTTTTCAAACACGGAAAATGTTTCTTTTCAGTTGATCTATCATAAGTTGCAATTTACTTTTGAATGCGTTTACTGCGCTAATCATCTCAATAATAGTTTTTCCTTTACCTTGCAGCTCCAAATTAATGATATTAAGTGCATTGTGATGTCAGTCAAAAATGCCAAATCAGTCATCCATTTTTCGTTTTTCAACATCTGAGTGTCATCACCTTTCGTCTAGAAAAGCTGTTATTTTCGGCGATAATTCTTGAAACCTTTCTAGGAATTTGCCGCGACTCAACCATCTGACGTCCTTGTGAAGAACTGAATCAGCTGACTCCCTATCTTCTGCAACTTGAAGAGCCGCCGTTGCAAGTTACGTGCACGGATGGAATTCACAATTTTTGTTGTAATGCCCATAATTTCCTTCGTGTTTGAAACTTTTCAACACAAAATTGATTAATGTAATGCAATGGAATGAAAAAAATGAAGGGAAATCTTCATTATTTCGACACAATGCCACAAAACCGTTTCTGTTTCCAGTCATTGCTGGTGCTCCATCGGTTGTAATGCATACTGATTTATATATGGGTATCTTGTACAAATTGAAGAAAACATCATATATATCCTCGCCGCGGCTCTTCCCTTCAGAGGAATGATTGTCGAAGTTCTTCCTCAGCCAAAATGTCATTGAATACCATCCGAATAAAAATACAGAGCTGGGCAGTGTCTGTCATATCGGTGAATTTATCGAACTGTTAAGAAAAGTATGTACATTTCATGATATCATGTTTTAGTTTATCTGACATGTCCTGACTCATGACTTCAATACGCCTTGTAACAGTCGAACGAGGTAACTGAAGTTCTCTAATAGCAGACATGATTTCTGTTTTATTTTTAAAGTCTCCAAATGTAGTCTCACCCGCTTCAATAAATGCTTCCTTCACAACCGATCCATCTTCGAATGGTTTCTTGTGTTTCGCCAATATATGAGATATTTCAAATGACGCGATCGTAGCAGCTTTTGATTGTTTGGCTGGTCTTGTGAACATGGTTTGTTCTTATTTCAAACAAGATATCTAATCAGGTACTTTCCGTTTTCTTAATTCACTCTGTGGCGGAAAATTCTTTTCATAGTTACATTCAAAAAAAAATTCTTCCTCCCAATCGTTATTAAAATGATACGTTTTGATTTCTTCGCTACACTCATTTTGTCCTATTTAATAATAAACTTTGTATCGACATAGTATTGCCTTCAAGTTACAATTCAGCATTACTCCAATTCCTGCAGCCGCAACATTTATATCTGCTTGAACGAAAGTCCCGAATGTTCCCGTCAAACGTGCCGCCCGAACTTTCTAAAAAAGCGGCAAGAATAAAAAACGCGGCTTTTCTTTTACAAATACCGCGCGTTTCTTTGGTAAATCCGGCTTTTGCCTCTAGCAGAGTGTTATTTTATTACGTAATACATTTTTGTAGTTTAGTTACCTACTAATCAAAAAATTTTTTCTTCTCGAGATCTCCTGATCGACCGTTTGAGCATCCCTGTTCTAATGGATCTGGAGATTGTATCATTAAACCACTGATGCTTTACAGATAATTAAATCGTCGTGCTTTAAAAAATCGAAACAAGAACGACCTACTAGCGTTTTCATGAAAAAGTCCTGCGGCGACCATTTCAGTGAGCGAGCCGACAATCTTTCTGGCCCCCTAGTTCCATTAAAATTAATGCCAAAATTGAAGTCGAGTTAATCAGCAACGGCCCTAGTTTGGTGAGGAGGAGATCCATCGTGTTGAGAATAGATATTTCTCTTCTCGGCAAGACACAGTTCACCAAAATATCCGTTGATAATGTTATTTACAATTTCACTACGAAGGTTTTCATCAAAATTACATACGCTAATACGCGTTTATCTTTCAATGCACATCATACATTGAAACCATATCGGCCTCGACGTTGAACATTAATATGGCGATATGGGTTCTACATCCGGCCTCCCATGTACATTTTGACGATTGAACGACATCAATACTGATGTGACCTTTATCAGTCCAAATTATTTCACGAAAAACTGCGGCTTTGGTTCAGTTTTCTGCAGAAATCGTGTTAATCTATTAATATATTTTCATTTTATAATGTTTATGTCTATTTTTCTTGAGGACACTGTCTCCTCGAAATCGATGGATTGGCAGTTACACTATCTAGTACATCAACTGTTGCATTTTTCCATCATATCCATTTTTTCTTGAGGCGTTGAATGTACCATGGTTCACCGGATTTTCCCTCCATTTATCGAATATCTTTCTATGGCTGTCGGCTTTCAGCAAGAAGATCCAAATAAACAGCATTTGCATCATAATCATTTTGAATATAACATTCAAACATATCGAACTTTTCAAATTTTCGTACGGCATGGTCGCTTCGTTGTTAAAAACGTTACTATATTCAAACAAACGTTGCAACTTCATGAAAAAACATTAATTTATCTGAATAGTCACTCAAGAATCAATTTTCGAACTGTCATAATCAGAGCACAGAACATATATAAGCTATTTCAATCATTCCATATAAATTCTGTGAATGCATACAGAGTTACTAGATAAAATTAAGAAGGAGTTATATAATTTTCGGTTTTTCATGAAAACATGTCCTGGACGAAAAAACTGGGTTCTCATGTGAAATATTTTTAAAAATGAAAAACTCCTTTTAACTAAATCAGAGTTGCCTGTGGTTCACATTCAAAATTAATTAATATAATAATTAGTGTACATTAATACTCAAACGCCGTTTGACAAAGAGAAATTCCGCACGTGGTTCGATAACTTACTATTTCAATTGTTGTGTGTAAATTCTGTAAATGGACATAGATATACTACATAAAATTAGAGTTATACCATTTTCGGTGAAAACACATCCTGAATGAAAAGAATGAGTACTCATTTGAGATATTTTGAGGAATGAAAAAACACTTCTCAACGAAATCAAAGTTACCTATGATTCATATTAGAAAAAACGCAAATCCACATTATAACTCAAAAACCGATGGACAAGAATGCCAGAACCATATTTACATAACTTCAAAAATAACCGAGATATTGACACTTGATTCATTCCGAATATTCAAATAATTCAAAACCAAATAAGCTGGCTTGAATTTGTTTGCGACTATGAATTCCTGACGCAAAAAGAACATGGACAAGGGGGTCATTTTCCTCTATTCACAATATTTCTTATATCTGCAACACTATAAAGTTGATATCTGTTCACCCTGTACCTTAAAAACATTGGTACGAAAACGCTTTATTTTCGATGTACAGGGTGTTCAACTTTCAAAAAAATTTTCCTTTCTCATTAATTATTTTTCGAGACATTGACCTCCAATAGGTAGTCTTTCAGCCCTACATAATTCGACATTCAACATTGTTGTGAAAATCTACGCAATGGTATTTTTTTCTCGAATCATCTCCCCTTTCCTCCTCTGAAATTTTTGTGGTGTACGTCACTTGGTTTCTCCAATAACGTTGATTGACTCCTGAATCTGATTACAAAATTTTATGTTTCTTGCATTTTTGTAACTGTGATCATTCTCAATAAAAAGGATAAAATTAATGAATACCGAAATTTAATTAATAAATTTCATTTTGAAATTCCTGTGAAAGACCATAAAAATGTGGATCACTCTGTATATGTAACGTATTACTTTCGAATAAATATTTACTATTCACACATAAGATCTTGAATAGGATTTCTAGCTCTGAATGCATTAGAAATCCAATACGGTTTGCTTTCTTTCTTCATGTTCAAAACTACCCTTTATATAACATTTACACAAGCCTATCTCCCTATTTAATCATGAAATTTTAACTCACCCTGAGTTCACTTATCAATTTTTTTTCAAGAAAGTTCTAACAAATTCGTTTATATCAACAAACTTCAACGCATTCACAAGATGATTAAGTACTAATGGACAACTCTCTTAGAAAATTCATGGTGCTTGAATTGATGTCAAAGGAAATTGATGATCACGAGTTCAGGGACATCGCAAGTCAGCGAATCGGTTTGCCATGAAGAAATGTTTTCCCGCCTACAACCTATGGACTAGGTTAAAAATCTTGAATTATTTAGGAGAATTTCATTCAAGTATATGCGGATGAAGAAATCCTATTCTCCATAATTGCCAGTTGTATCACTCAAGTTCGTCACCCTCACTCTAAAGTAGAAATGTCTATTATTTTAGGAATAAAAACTTTATCAAGTAAAAAATCGAAATAATATACATTTCTAAAAGGTATTATACGAAGTGTGATAAAAAATACGATGAATTATTTTATTAAACAAGATAGAATAAAGGTTACATAAATTTGAATTAATCTCCCTAAAATTATTGTCCTTGACTGATAAAGCACTTGAGTCCATGAGTGGAAAGCTTCTTCCTCAGCTGCTATTTCGTGACCATCTCAATGTCTCGAATGGTGCCAGAACGTTTTCTATTTAGCTCATATAAATCTGTTGAGTAAGGCGGTTGTGGAAAAAGAGGAAAGTCGAAATCACTTGAATGAAACATAATTTATGTCACGCTGCATGGTGATGAAAAATGAAAAAGGAAGTTGGTTCATTTTCACGTTTCTCTCTTTCCGTAGGAGATGTTAAGTACTTTAAACAAACAAGTTTAGCCTCTTTCAAGCATATCATAAGTTTTTGAAGTCGAAGGACGTACCACCTATTTCTCGTCCTTAACTAACTCCTTTCCGCTTTAAATTGTTCATACCACTTGTAAACACTCTTCAAACTTATCACATTATCATAATATACACATTTTAATATTCCGTGATTTTCTTGTCAGTTTTTTCAACCTAAAATAGAACTTAATATTCAATTTTTCTTATTCTCAATTCTTGGGAAGAGACGAAGCCTGTCATACCACAAATGATTTAATGTTCACTCTCTTCTTGAAGAAGACCAAATTCTAAGTTATCGGAAAGACGCAAGCGAGTTCCACACTAGCGCTATACACAAAAGAATTTTTACAGAGAGAGATTCGCGGCGTTACTAGTTGGGCTGGATACTTTTCCAAACCAAGCCTATAAGTTCTTTAGAGCATTTACCATGGAAGTATCTGTAACGAAGAGAAAGATCAGCAACCTGCAGCCTTTGAGCGAGAGGCTAGAGATCATGCGAGATCTCCAGGGGTCTAGGAGGCGCACTGCTCTGTTCTGAACACTAACCAATAGATGTAACTCAGTTTAGTTGAAGCAGATTAAGCAAAGGCTGACACATAGTAATGCCAACAAATTCCGGTGCTGACTGTGATGCCGAGTAGATGCATCTTCGTTTCTGAGACAATTCGATAACCTTGCATGATTAAAAGAGGTTATCCAGCAGTGATTTTTCTGGCGAACTTTGTTGATTGCTCAAGACCCATATCCATTTGAAAAGGCTTCCGATTTCAAATAAAAATACAGAGGGGTTGTATAAGGGGACTAAGTCGGCCATTCAATGTATTCTCGTCCACCAATCATCTTTCCTAGATAATCAAATCTATAGATATTCTCTAACTTCTGTTACCTCTATAGCAAGGTTCTATTTTGATGAAGCCAAATTTCTGGCCTAGAAAAAAAGGGTCAGAATAAAGAGTGCGAGAGCTAGTGAAAGTTCTAACTCCAAGAATGCAGAGATACTTAATCAGCGATAATTGTCTGATAGAACAATAGTCGGAACACTTTGCGGTTTTGCTAATATAGGTAAATTTCTTAAAGAACCCACGATGGGTTCCTGAGAAGAATTCATAATTATCTAAACAAATGGGGAAATAATTTTGAGCATTAGATGTAATAATAAGATTTTGAAAGAAACTTCGTTATTCTACAGAGAACTTCATTTTGTTTCGAATAACGTAAATAATTTTTTGCTTATTCTTGATACACACGAGCGGTTTCGACAGTTATATCATTTTCAAGTGTCTAGGCTGATAGTTATGAGAAAGACTGTGCTAACTATACCCATTTTAAATGTTAAATAGTGTGGACTGATTCAATTCTAATTGACTATTGAGACAGATTTTTTGGATTTTTAGAAAGTTCGTTAGTTCCAAAGTTTTCAACGTATTCATTGTCATCCCTTTGTTGCATTTGTGGCTTCAAAATTTTGACCTGTTTGTCGTACGTGAGCATCCAATTCTGTATATTTCAAACAGTTTGAATTTATTTGGCGTTGAATAGTAATTTGCTTATATTGCGACCATTAAAGAAAGAAGTTTCTCGAACAAACAGTCTGAAATATACAGGGCAATGAAAGCCCAACAGTTTACGTAGGGTGAACAGGTTGAAATTTTAAATCTAGATTCAAATGACATCTCTCCTCGGATGGATAACAAATCCGCAGTTTTTCAACATACTAAATGTATAAATAAACCTAATTACATTGGATAATTTAAAGATTGTAGTTCTCGAGAACATCGCCGAAAACCCCCGTTGTCAAAGTTTCGATCCATTCCTGAGTTATTTCTATTGGAAACTTCTGACGAGACAGTTTGTATATTAAAAAAAATCTGCATGATATACAAAAATGTTTTAGTTATGAGTAAATTAAAGGTGTATCCCCTAATTTCTTGGATCAGTTTATATCCCGTTAATTCCTGGAAGAATTTGGCAAATCTGAATAATTAATTTAAATTTCCATGGTCCGTACGCGGTTCAGAGATACCAACATAATAAGTTTTTATAATGGCACATTTAAGGCAATGTTGTACACCGTTATGTAGAAAGCGGCAATGACATGAGGTTGTAACAATGGAGACCTGCCAACACTGGCGGATAAGTACATTTTTTCAATGTCCGCGTCAATGCACAATAATATATTCGAAAATCCCCCATTAAACTGGCACCTTTTTCAATTATATTCACAATCTAGCATCCCTCGCTTCACCGCACAAACCGAAAACAGTTTTTCTGCCGACTTAGGGACGGACATGTGCTACGTTTGTGCTTTACACCCGTGTTTCGGGCAGCGTGTTCAATAATGGAAGTTGCAATTTGCACTGAAATATTATTACGTTTCTTTCATGGACATTCGTTTACCGAACGCCAAAATAATAATGCGAGTCCGTGAACGAAATTAAGCTTTGCTCGGTATTTTTTTTGGAAAATGGTGTTTTTCAGAAAATATGCAGGGTGAAAAAAATATTTACCTACACTATCAATCAGATAGTCTTCAAGTTTCATGGAAAGAGCTGGAATATGTCGATTTTGTTTATTGTTTCCACTAATCTCCCTTTTAATAATTCCTGTCATCATGGCATATCATACATCTTCGGATCGCTTCTGTTGTATTCTATACATTTCAGATTTTTGTACTATTTTGTACTGCCATTTCAAAATGGCGATCATTCAATTGTAATATATACATAGCAGTAGCTACGGGTGATTTTGCAGTGGCATCACCAGAGAGGACGAGCCGCAAATCTAATTTATGGAAGCGACCACACATCATCCGTTGCATTGAAATCAAAAGTCCATAGAAAAAAATTAATTGCTCTGGCGCTACCGGAAAACCATCCGTTGCTACAGTTATGTGTAGCTGTGGTCATTCAATGATATGATTTCAATCTAACAACGAATACTATAAAGGAGATCTCATTAAATGATCGAAATGACGACCATTTATAACTTAACTATTACGAAGTCTAGAAACGAATCCTTCGAAAATTCCGTACCAGTTTGATTTTTCTAAATTTCCTGACTGGTCGATTTTTGATTGGAATGTTTCGTTCTCACCCTATCAACCTTGTACCCCTGAGTAATTCTACCTCAAATGCTTGAATAGGGAAAAAGGGTCCTGTGATACTATTTTGAAAGCTGATTCTTTTCTCTATACGATAACGTAATTATACACTTTCTGAAATAAAAAAAATCGAGAATTGGAAAAATTCCAGGTGGGAAAAAATCGATTTGGTTGAACCGGAAATTTTTTTTTCACTTATTCAAACGATTGCGTATCCATCCATTGCCTCTGCGAAAACTTTTATACTGAGAAAGGGATACCTCATTAGAGTTTTCTGATCGTCAATATCATTCTGCGTTTCAAAATGCCATTAATTGAAAAGTAACTCTGTTTGGACTTCTATGATTCTCATGGAAATCTATTATGAAATGAAACCTCTCATTGAGTTTCAGTTTTTTAATCGTGGTACATTCCTATCTTTTTTTTTACTTCAACACGATTCTGGTGGCGTAACATAGACTTTTAGTCTAAGATGTTGAGGAGCGTTAGATTAGGCGATCTATCCGACCATTTATACCGAGTATATCCACACCTGGCAAGAATCACTGCATGACATCTACGATTCAAACTCAAAACCAATGACGTTATAGCATTCAGATTAATTTCGTTTCAAATTTCGATTAGTGTACTTCGAACGTCATTCATGCTAGCTGGCTGGTTTTGCAGGCTCCTTAATTTTCTATTGAGAACGTCCTAGAAATGATTGAAAGGATTGAGGTCTGGACTTCGCGCAGGCCACTCTATCGAAGTGATTTCGTGATCTTGAAGGTAGTTCTTAACGATATGATGTCTGACGTTATCATGCCCAAACAATATTGAATTGACCAATGTTTACCGCCACGATACAACATGTTTTTCTGAAATGTCTGTTACTTACCTCAGATCATTCAGGGTTCTATGACCAGATCAGTTCGGGCGTTCGAAGAAATTCATTTCCACACCATTATTGAACCTACACCAAACCATAGGTAGGTAAAAAGTTGCACTGGGCATATCTCTCATTTTTTTATTCTTCACTCTTGGGAGGAGGCCATGCTGTTATGCCACAGATGTGGCCGCCCAAGATGATTAAATGTGTGTGTTCACTCGCTTCTTGAAGAGGGCCAAATTGTAAGTTGCAAAAAAGATATTAGATGGAAGAGAGACTCATCTGTAAACAAAACTCTGTGTCAGCTTTTAACCAATTGGCTCATGCAAAACTCAATCAGACTCTTCGATGGGTTGAGGTTAAAACTAGGCCTAGAGCTGCGACACGAGGCCTCAAACTAAATTCCCTGAGATATTGTCGTATCGTTTCAGTGCTAATTTGCACTCCTCTTTTCTGTCGATGCTGCATTTCAAGGTAGCAGTAGCGAACCGTTGTCTCAACGAGGAAATTCTTGAAAAACGGTCATGAATTACCATTGTTCTCGAGGACGTCCTCGCCCTGGTCTCCTTTCATGACTACCAGTCTGCCCTGTAGCTTTTGGCCTATTTTTGTATAAGTCCAACCTAAAACATCGAACACCACTGCTTCAGCACATTCTGCCTTGATTATGTGTTGTGATTAGCGTTGTATTATTACCGAAAATTAAATTTTTCAAGAACAAGCGTTCTTCGCAATGATTGATTAACTGCTGATAACAGTAAGTGATAGTTTCTTGAAAAGTCTCAATTTAATTATTTGATTTTATTTCTCATGAGAGGAACATGTGTACCAACAGAATTTCGTTGGCATATGTCCGGACATACGAGGATGTCTTTAATGTTTTGTATGCTGGGACAAAGAGGACACCATGTATCCACTTTCAGTATTAAAAATGAAATTCTTTTATTTGTTAACATACATTGAAGTCTGTCACCACAGGCTGTCAAAGTTGACAAATTAGTTGAAAAAACTAAACGGTGAGCATTTTCGAGTAATAATTTTCTACAATTTACAAAGGCAATTATCTTAACAAGAATGTCTGGTGAGTTGGTATTTTTTTGGCATTGAAGCAGCACACCAGTCAACTGTTTCCTGTTGGTCTGGAGAATTTAAACGCGAAAGGGTTTGGCTTAGCGACGATCAAAGGGCAGGTGCACCAGAAACAGTGGTCACTCGAAAATATGGATGCTAAGCGTTAGATTATCCAGGAAGATCGGCTTGCAACATATCGAGAGATTGAGGCCTAATTTCGGATTTCAAAGACATCAATACAAAAATTTTGCACGAATTATTACGTCTCAAGAAATTTGTTTCCCGTTGGATACCGCATCTGTAGACTGAAGAACAGAAATCTGCAAGAGTGAATTAATGTCAAAAATCTATGGACCCTTTCAACTTTGAAAAGTCTAAAGGCGTTTACAACATTGTGAGTAATGATGAATCTTGGATTTATTCGTATGAGGCAGAAAATAAGCGCCATTTTTCTGTGTGGGTGTTCCAAGGGAAAGAAAAGCCGACAAAAGTCATTCTTAGTCAAAGTGTCTTCAAAACGATGGTCGCAACGTTAGTTTTAAAAACAGGTCATGTAGCAAGATCAAAGTTACTGCCGATTGGTACACAACCATTTGTTACCACAAGTCTTTAGAAACCTCCGAAAAAACAACCCCGAACGCCAAGAAAATGCATGTTCACACACAGCCTAGAAAACAATTGTATCTTTAATGCAAACAAAATCGAATTTTTACATCATCCTGCGTACAGTCCGCACCTAATTTCTATTTGAGTTTTCCCAAAATCAGAAACGGACTACGTAGAATAACTCCAGAATTGCTTCGATCGAATGCGGAAATTATTAATCTCCGCAGAGAATACTTCGAAAAAAAGTCTTTAAAAAGTTTCAATTATTTCATTCTATTCTCTTTCTTTTGCAAAACTTAAGAGACATTCCTCCGAAAAAAACATGTGTTAATAATTAATTGCCTACCAAAAAAGAAGTTTAGAAATTGTACGTCCATTTCTTGTCGCAATTTAGTCAATTTTTCCTCGACGACCTATTTATTACTTCATCTTTCCCAATTTCTATGTAACTATCTAACAAAATGTACTTCATTCTATTTCATTTGATGCATTCTTATTTCGTCCTTTGTTTCATTTCATTCGTTATTATTTCATGAATATAGTGAATGCTCTCACCTTTTAAGTATTTCAATTCGTTCGAAAGCCATATGCTTGATGCCTCCCCTAGTTACACGTTTAAAGGCGAAATTGAAATTGATCCGGTACGCCATTTGTGAAGGACTGCCACAATAATAGCAATATTGATATATCAAATGCCAGCCACTTCTGGAGTGACGCAAGGGGCGGTTCTTAACGATTACCCTAGTGGAACTGTAACTTACCCCACAATGAGGTAGTCAAGTATCAGTTATGAAATATGGCAGTCGTTATGCGCTATTATACTTTTGCTTCAGCTAGTTCTCTTTTTTGGTGCGTCAAATTAGCATTGTCATTGACTGCTGGCCCTAATAAAATACTGCTAAATATACGTGTGTAGGGTGTAGGGTTTCTCGAGGTAAAGTTCTCACATTTATGTGCATTCGTTAATTTGGTTTAGGAACAGTTCCGGATTCAGGCCGGAGTGACACTAGTGAAGATATTGGTATAATTTTATTAACGTTTATAACATAATTTTTCTTCAACTTTTTAGAAACTACAAAAAAAATATGTATCTAATTATACAGTGAGTTCCAATGAAAGCGAACCATTTTGTTTTTATTTTTCTATGAATTTCTTGAACATGTCTATTTTTGACTGGAGGGATATTTTCTTGTTTCATGTTTCGTTTTCTTCCTTTTTACCCCCTACTCCCGTCAATCATGAACATTTGACTATCGAAAAGATTGGTTCGCATTGGATCCTATACAACTTAACAATTCCTCAAAAAAAGTGTCGTGTCGTTTGGTGCAAAGAAATGTTGAAGAAATTCGACCGTCATGCTTTATGAGACTATTTCAAAATCGTTACAGGTGACGAATTTTGGATCTATGCGTGCGTGCCCGAAACTAAACAACAATCGGCAGTATGGTCTTTCAAGACGAACCAAACCCTAAGCAAATGGTCGCCTGTTTTTTCAGGAAAACCAGAGAACGGTCAATTCTGAATGATATACAAGCATTTGTTTGCCGTAAGTGTTCGATTAGTTGAGGAAATCAGACCGAAGATCTAAAATTATTCTGCTTCATGACAATGCAAGCTCACACGTGTCAGCGCATACGATGGAATATTTGAACACAAAACCTTGAATTAATCGGCCATCAGCCTTATAGTCTCGATTTGGTACCTAACGGCTTCTTTTTGTCTGCACATCAAGAAAAACTACGTGGCCAACGATTTTCGACGGCAGAAGAAGCCTTCTAAAACCATGTTTTGGAAATATCCCATTTGGAGTGGCAATAATGTTTAGAAAATTGGTTTAAACGCATGCAAAAGTGTAACGATCTTCATGGAGAATATTTTGAAAAGCAATAAAACTATTTTTGGTCTAAGTTATTTCTTTTTTTTGTCAGGCGCAAAATTCAGGAGGCAACCTACGTATCGTTGAGTTTTCAATTTTTCAATCGTGGTACATTTCTATTGCAAATGTTTAAACTGGCTCCCATATACTCCCATGCATTGGTACTAGAGGTTCACGGCTAGACTTCAAGGTCAAGCTGCTCGATTTGACTTGAAAATCAAGTCAAGCCCAAGTTAATCTTTTATTTTCGAGATTCAAGTCAAGTCAAGATAAACTACATTCCCACTACATCAGAAAGTTGATAGCTCGCTGTTTTTGAACCAAGTGTTGAGATACATCAACTTCCAAACTGATATGTAACTCAATATGTTTCGAATCTTGGTAATAGTTAACGCAGCTCTTAAAAACTGTCTACCTCTAAGAGGCAAACTTGCAGTGGTGGCCAGAAAATCTCATGCTATATTCGCCAAATTTGGAAATACAGCTTCGTGCTTTTTCCACCACTTTGAAGGTGTTCCGAGCTTTCTGCAAGGGAGTCACTCAAGTGTTTATCTGTCCCCCATCCCTACAAATCATGATTCGGTAGGGGCATAAAAGACTATTTGTGTAGAACTAGTAGGTCAATCTCGAATCGATTCGACTTCAAGTCTCTGCATTCGCCGTGCTTCGATGCAGACTTTCCTGGTGAAAGATGTGGGCTTGGGTTGGGCCTAAGATATTTTATTTTACAAATTTTCCGGAAGTTAAAAATTGATTCAACCTGCAATTTCCTTCCCCAACCAGAATTTAGAAATGTTGCTACCTTATGGCGAGGGTCCAAGATTAAAACTACACATTGCATCCAATTACTTTTTCTATAATGTTTAACGAATTTATTTCTTGCTTCCGCTTCCCGTATGCTGCCCGCAGTATCGAAAATATATGAGGAAATCATAAAAAGGAGACTGGTGGATTTCTTGAACTCAGTACATATACTCACTGATGAACAGCATGGCTTACGAAAGGATAAATCAACAACAACTGCCCTAGCAGACCTACTGGATGCTATAGCAACTGCTCTGGACGAAAATTCTTATGCTGAAGTGCTTGCTTGCAATCTAAGCAAAACCTTCGATTGCGTAATAGAAAATTCTCCTGCACAAACTGGAATTTCACGGAGTTAGAGGAACAGCTTTGGATATGTTTAGATCATATTTGACAGATAGGAAACAAATAGTCACATGGAAGGGGGATCCATCTCATGAGGTCGCAGTGGATGATGGGGTGCCCCAGGGATCTATTCTGGGGCCTTTGTTGTTCACTGTTTACATCAATGACCTGCCTTCGAATATTTCTTGTGTTAAGGCATGTATGTATCATCATCTGAAGAGCTGAAACTCCAAACAACCAAGTCACCGCTCCAGGTTGAAAAATGGTTCAATGCAAATGGACTCAAACTAAACAAGGACAAGACTCAAATCATAAGCTTTGGCACAAACAATAGAGATAGCACAACTGTCAAACTAATGGGAATAACATTTGATGGGGATTTGTCGTGGTGTTGTTAAATATCATTACTTACAAGGAGATTATCCACAGCCATATTCACAATCAAACGGATGAAGGCAAATTCAACAGAGGAAGTATGTAAGCTGACATACTACTCAAATTTCCACAGTGTCGCTACATATGGGATATTACTGTGGGGATAGAGTGCAGACATGAGAAGAGTTCTTCTGAAGCAAAAAGAGGCGGTTAGAATTTTATGCAATACCTCTAAAACTACAAGCTGCCGAGAGCTCTTCAAATCTCAGCGAATACTGACAGTGACCTCGGTGTTCATATTGGAGTGCTTGAAATATGTCTACGACGACAAGAACAAATTCTCAACCAATTCAGAATTCCATTCATATAACACAAGAAAAACACTGCCTCTCAATGGAGCATCACAGACTGAAGAAAACTCAGCTTGGAATCAACTACCTGTGTATAAAATTCTTTAACAAACTTCCTGTAAACTTGAGAAACGAGAAAAGACACAAATTCATCAACCAAATTAAAGAACTTTTATTCAATTGCACTATATACACATGAAGAATTCTTACAACTCAAATTTTGAATACATCTGTGATCACTGTTGTTTGTTCCTTTTATCAAATCTTATTGTTTTGATTTGTTGATGTCCGAAATTTTATTGTAATTTAATATGCGCTGTAAACATTCATGTCCCTATTTTTGCTTGTTTTAACTTATATACTGACTATTCAAGTAATACTTTTCTTTTTTGATGACGATAAATAAATAAACAAATAAACACACCTTTCATCGATTTCATATCTTTTTGGTTGATGGTCAAGTTCGGTATCCTTGTTTCCTAATTTATCTAGAAACAGGTTGATGCCAATAACTACAAGAGGAAGTGCACAATAGGTTTCTAATATTGTTAAAATAGTTTTGAAGACTTTCTCCATCAATGGCCAATCTGTAACACGCAACTTGAGTAATTTCAGTTTACTTGTTTCAGTATTATCGCAAAGTATATTTAATCGTCTTTTAAACTTCGAAGCCGACTGCAGCATTTTTAAGATGAAATTCCAGCAGGTTTAAGCAGCGTCATTTTCAAACTGACACTATCCCAGAATTTTTCAAAAACGTTATGTAGATTTTCAGAATTTTTTGGCTAAAGTTGAACCAGTTTTGATGAAATTTGATATAGCGTTATTGATTTCAGTGACAAACATAGGCTATTTTTTATCAAAATTGCACCATCATCGGAACGAAATAAGTTTGAAAATTTATATGTGAATTTCAAAGTGCGGGTTCTTATGTGGGAGATAAAAAAGTTTGCATTTAAGATCGTAATTACAAAGTAAAAAATACGAACATTTTTGGAAAGACTTCAAATAGAACTTTTTTTTTATGGGATTTTCTTCAATTATTATTATGCTCAAGATCTTGATACAACGGAAAAAATAGCGTTTCATCATCAATGCAATGAATGCGCAACAGCTTACGTCAGACAAACAGGTCGGAATTTTGAATCTAGATTCAAAAAACATCTCTCCTCAGCCGGCTCGGTGGCGTATGGAATATGATGCTCGTCTCCTACGCAGAGTTACCTGGGCTCAATCCCAACAAAGTCGGTGCGATTTTTCGGAATCTGGGAATCGCTTGAGTGTCCATCTTTCGGAGGAGATGTAAAGCTGTCGGTCCTGTCTAACAGAGATGTGTTGGACATTAAAGATCCCTTCCCTCGACACGAGAGGTGTTCGGCAAAATTCCCGGGTTAGTGAGGTGACAGAATTCCCCGGCGTGTCATTAGCCGAAAGGCAGAAATAGAGCACGTTAAAGGAAAACCAAACAACAAACAGTTTTTGAACATATTAAATCTACAAACCAAATAATTGCATAAGATGATTTGAAATCGGATTTTAACAAATTTGTAAAAACCGAAAATTCACCACTCTCAATAGCCTAACTAGAATATAATCACTACTCAACATTTTAAATAGGTACAATTATCACATTCTTGGTCATAACTGTTTGCTCTAGACACTTGAAAATCGCGTAACTGTCGAAACCGGTCGTGTGCATTAAAAAGAAACATAACATTGAGGAAATTATACAAAAGTATTTCATTTTATTTGTATTAGAAATAAAAAGCTAAATCGACCAGTTCGAACGCTTTCCATAAATCTTGAAAACTATCTTATTACGTTTCCAAACTTTTTTCCACACTATGTAAATAGTACCCCCTCTCTTCTGACATGAATTACTTTGAAAGGGCAAAATTAATATCAAGAAGTCAATTTCTAGAAATGAAAAACTGAATGAATCAAAGTTCAACTTTCTCCATTCGTATGAATACGGTGCTGTATGCTCTCAATGAACAACGATTTAGCACATTCCGGTACTTGTAACTCCATATCGGTGGCTTGCGTTCTTAATACTATTGTTGTTTCAAGAATGGTATTGTTTACTTTTAATTGAGTCAGTTGACTTTATGACTGGCGGTAAGCCCACGTGCCTATTTATTGCCATTTATATAGTTTTACTTGAATATTATTGGGATTTACAGTAGAAATATTAAACGCGAGTTTCAGATTATTATTGTTTTTCTTATATCGGAATCGTAAAATTGTTTTCATTATGAAAAATCGATCAAGTGCGTTTTTGATTTCTCTTTCGTACGAATATTGAGAGAATAAGTATCAAATAATTGTACCATTGAAGAAAAGGCACTTGGCTAAGTTTCACAACATATAATTAATAAAAATATTTAATATATGTTTTGGTTTTATCTCATCGTCAAAAACTAAGAGAAAATTAAAATATTACAATTTCATTTATACCTAAAAACAGATGGAGGAAGTAGAGACAAACGGAAATCAAGCTGGTTGTTAGTTTGTTTGATTATATTTGTGAAATGAAGAAATTTCCAATATCTTCGTTTTGTTACCTGTAACATTTGAGTTTTTGTGATATGTGGAAAATTTTTCGATTTTTGCTTATAAAATATTCTGGAGAACCAGTCTCTAATTCATTATTCATTGATTTTTTATAATCGTCTATTCTTATATTGATGGAACAAGTCGAGGCTTAAAGCACAAAAATAGGTCTTACATCGATTTTTTGCGCAGTGAAACGGATTTTAATGAGGTTTGGTGCGTTGGATTTGTGAGAATTTCTAGAAGCTTTGTGAACTGATCTAATCATGAAGAAATCCCAAATTGCATTTATGCATGAGAAATTGCATTTTCAAGTAGACAATTATAAAAAATTTGAAAATCGGTAAATAATCGTGAAAATAAATCCCAATCTGTTACTCGTGGGTTTTGGGAAATACGAATACGAGGTGGCAAAGCCTGCCGAGTGCCTGGTGCCCGCAACGGACGTTTTACGTTTCATCTGGAGTATTATGACAATTTGTTCAAGAATCGATAATTGGGAGGTTTTTGAGGTCGCTAGATATGATTACGAGGTCGACGAGAGCCTACAGAGTAGGTACCTGGTACCCACAGCGGATATTTTAAACGTCTTTCTATGGAGTATTATAACAATTTGTAATTTTCGTTTTCTTTCCCCTCTTCTTCTTCTCTTATAGTATTTGTTCCGTTACTCTAATGTGATTCAATATTCGTGCAATCAGAGCCTGCCAAGTAATAAGTTTGGTCCAATTCTATGACAAATTATCATAATAATAATAATAGTAAATAATAAGTTCTTTATTTCCTACAGGTAGGAAAAATTTGAATATTTATACAACAAATCAACAACTTAAAGCGTAATCATAAATAATGAGTTAATATTAGTGATAAACCATGCAGCTATTCGAAACTTACTCGGTACAGAAAATGACATAAATAAAATGAACAAATCAAAAAAATTTAAAAAATGCTATGGCATGAAATAAAATAGAAAGGAAACACTCATGGCGTGAGTTAAACTGAAAATTTGAAAAATAGAAAAATATGCAATACCTCTGATGCGCTTCAGAGAACATTGTCCAAATATACACTACTGATAGTGGTAAACGATTCGAAATTAATATCACACAATCTTGAGATGGAATTATAAGTTGTATACATAAATAATATTGGAGATTCTGTGAGTGAGTTTGTTCTGGGCGTGCTCAGGAAAAACAGACGCCCATCTCTTGAGGTCAGTCTCGGAACTGAAATTTTCAGTTGAGCTAAAATAGAGGGACAATCCGAACGATTATTCAGGAGGTTAAATAAAAATGTTAAGGCCAGAAAGCCTCTTATGTTCATAGTTGTCGCTCTGAATCTACTCAAGAGTGCACTGTGATCATACCCTCTTACAGGGTAGACACAATCTTCTCGCCAGACAAGGTATTTGAAAAATCTTCTCTGAATTGCCTCCAAATGATAATCATGACAATAATAGATGGGATGCCAAATAATCGACGCATACTCCAACTTACTATTAACAATAGTCTCAAAAAGACGAATTAAAGTATTTGATTTTGTAAAGTGCTTTCCATTGCGAATTATGAACACATACAATTTCGAGGCGGATGTAAATAAATAGTTGATATGAGGAATTTGAATAATGAATTTTTGGTCGAATATAAGACCAAGATCTGCCGGCTCGGTGGCGTATGGGATATGATGCTCGTCTCCTACGCAGAGTTACCTGGGATCAATTCCCACAAAGTCGGTGCGATTTTTCGGAATCTGGGAATCGCTTGAGTGTCCATCTTTCGGAGGAGATGTAAAGCTGTCGGTCCTGTCTAACAGAGATGTGTTGGACATTAAAGATCCCTTCCCTCTACACGAGAGGGGTTCGGCAAAATTCCCGGGTTAGTGAGGTGACAGAATTCCCCGGCGTCTCATTAGCCGAAAGGCAGAAACAGAGCACGTTAAAGGAAAAACAAACAAACAAGACCAAGATCTTTGATGTCAGTGGAACGTTTCAATACACTATTGTTTATAATATAAGAAAAAAGAATGTTTTTCTTGCGAGAGTAAGTACCGACAGTGCACTTAGATACATTCAAGTCCAAACGATTAATCACAATCCAGTTTGACACGGAACTTATGACTTCCTGCAAGATCTCACAATCGCGTTCTGACGTTATCTTCAGATATATTTTCAGATCATCCGCATACATCAATTTGGGTATATTAATTACGTCCATGATTACATTATTATGAACGATAATGGACCAAGATTGGATCATTGTGGGACACCTAAAGTAGCAACAAATTCGCGGGAGCGAAAACTTTCGAGCTGTATGAACTGTCGGCAGCAGACCAAGTAAGACTCCAAAAGAGCAGCTAAGGCTTCCGAGAAACTGAATCTGGACTTCAGTTTCCACAGCATTATACGATGATTCACTTTATCGAATGCTTTTTGAAAATCTGTATAAATAACGTCAACTTGACCGGAACGGTCCAAAATCTCGAGTATATACTGTGATAAAACTACCAGATTGCTGATGCAGGAAATATAGCGTTATATAAAATAATCTCGAGAAGTTTCGAGAAATTGGATAGAATCGTGATGGGCCTATAGTTACCTATGATGGTAGAATCTCCTTTCTTCAAAATGGGAACAATCTTAGCTACCTTCCATGTCGAGGGGTAAACTCACACTCAACTACGTTTTTTTCTTTATGTAACTAAAAATTTAATTCAAATTCATCTTTTTTTAAGTCCAACAGGAAATAGCTTATAGGTTTTGATTTTCTTGCGAGTAGTTTTTGGTATCAATTCAACCAAGTGTTGAGAAGAGTCTTGACCGACAGTCGGACAGGAAATATAAAGATTCTGTTTTTCATCTTTGTGTATGTTACTCTAAAAACGTATTGCTTTGCATAACTGTGCAAAAAAAACATTCTCATAACCCTGCTATTTCGACTTTTGACCTCTTTAATAAGCCCTTTATGGATTTAGTATTAAACCCAATGGGTGGATGATATCGCAAACTCAAACTGCATTCTAACTGTACCAGAAAGAAAACGAAGGACGGTAAATTCGTGTGATCTACATCCTCACAATGTTTGTGACCTCTGCTACGGCCTAAGGTTCAGGTTTTTATCCTTTCAACTTAATCCTATTATTGTCCGTATTTTTATCACCTTTGGAAGATGAAATGTGATTGATTCAAATTTCATTCCGCCTGAAATGTCTTCTGAAAAAAGTAATTCAATTAGTTCAATCAGAACATTGTTCAGGTCGTCAAAAAACTTCAATCCAAATGAAACTGTTGATGGATTTATTTTATAGAAATTTAATTTAATATAAATGAAATGAAACACTTGTGTCTGATTTCCACAATGTTCATTTTTGATACACACGACCGGTTTCGACAGTTACGTCATTTTCAAGTGTCTAGAGCTAACAGTTATGAGAAAGAATGTGCTATTTTAAATGTTGGATAGTAGGGAGTGATTCAATTCTAGTTGACTATGAGAGTGAGAATTTTGGGTTTTCACAAAGTTTATGAATTTCCAAACTTTCCAACCGATTCATTGTCATCTCTCTATTTTTGGAGAATTTTCAAATTATCTAAAGTAATTATGAGATTTGTAGATTTAATATATTCAAACACCTCGGATTTGTTATCTGAGCGAAGAGTTTCTTTAAATCTTGATTCAAAATTTCGACCTGTTCGTCCTGCGTGAGTTATTAGGCATTCACTGCCTTCAATTCTGTATATTCCAGATTGAATTTATCATTTTTTGTTTGGCATTGCATAGTAATTCGCTTATATTGGGACCAATGGAAAATGAAGTTGAATTAAATTTGAAAAGATGTTATTAGAGAGGGAGCCAATGTAAGTTATATATATGCGTACTTATTTTCTGCTTTTACCTATAATGGAGTCTGTAAATATTTCTCTTTCATATTTGTTTAATTTAATTTTTTCAAAAAACTATATTCTCTCGATCTCAGGAGAGATGTTCTTTGAATCTAGATTCAAATTTCGACATGTTTTTCCTACGTAAACTGCTGGCCATTCATTGATGATGATGAAAAACAATTTTTTCCGTTGTAATCAGAAACTTAAAGATTTTTTCGTGTCTGAAACTTACGATCATAGAAAATTGTCAAGTTCTATTTGCCTTTTTTGTAATTACGATCTTGAATGCGTATTTTTTTTTTTCCTACAATGGAGTCTGTTAATGTTTCTCTTCTATATTTGTTGTTGTTGTTCTTAATTATAATTGAGTTAGTAAAGTGATGGTGTTGTCTAGGAAATTTTTTGAATTAGTTGCGTTCAATTGCAGTGAATGTTATTTCATTATGTATTTTATTCAGTAACTGTAAGAACTAGTCTATTTGTCTGTTTGAGCTTTGAAATTCCACATAAATGTCATCAACGTATCTATACCAGAAGTTATATTTTTTAGCTCCAACTTATTCATTATAGAATTTTTCAAAATTGTTCATAAAAATACCTGCTAGTAAGGGGGTGAGTGGGGATCCCTTGGGGAGTCCAGAGTTTTGTTCGAAAATTTTAGATTCAAATTGGAAATAATTTTGTAACAAACAGTTCCATAAAAGATTACAGAATTCAGTTATAATGTGTGAAGTGTTATTTTGGGTAAAGAATTGTTTTATTAGAGGCAGACACTCATCTTTTGGAATGTTTGAATACATATTTTTCATATCAAAAGAGACAAATCTCAAATTGAAATTGTTAAATGTCGAAAGTTTATCTATCAGGTCTACAGAATTCAAAATGGTATATTGCAGATGAAAGTTGGTGAGTTTCACGAATTCGTGGTTTAAGATGCTTGATAATTTACCTGCAGGTATGTATGTGTATGATACAACTGGTTGGCTGGGTTTTCCTCTCTGTGTGGTTTTGTTAAAGCCTATATTTTTGGAGCTTGTGAAATCATTGGAATAAATTTCTTTTTGTTCGATTCTGAATGTGCTAGATAATTCGATTGTTCCAATTCTTGTTGTTGTTCACAAATTCAATAAAGGGATGACAATGAGTCTATTGGAAATTTTGGAAATTTCGTAAGAAACCAAACTCACCACTCCCCATAGTCAACTGGAATTGAATCACTAAACACTATTCAACATTTAGAATAGGTGTAGATACCGCATTCTTTCTCATAGCTGGTAATCTAAACACTTGAAAATTGTGGAATCGGACAAAAATGTTTCATTTTATTTATATCGAAATAAAACTCTCATCTGAGAAGTCATAATCTGTGTTCTCAATTTAAAATAAAACTGAATAATCAATCTTCAAATATAAATGCCTATAACATATTTGAGAGGTATCAAGTTTGATGTTTTTCTGTCAGAAGAAAGCGTCTATACCTGATTACAGGCCAGACTCCGAGTTTCCCCGTAAATGAGAAATTAAGGACGCAAAAGTGTTTGGCTAAAACGTGTTAAAGCAAAGCAAGCAAGTTTCCTGGTGTTCTGTAAATATCTACTCGATTTATCAAGTGAGAGTAATTATAGAACGCGGCGCAAATCTCGATAAATTCGTGAGTGCATGAGTAAACATTGCAGAAGGCTTGTATGCGTTGATCGGAAAAGTGAGCATCGGGGGATGATCGGCAATGATGGGGATACGACTGAAAACGGAAGGAGTGGCTCTGGTTTTAGAATAATCATTGTCGAAATACGCTATGGGAATATTAGAACATACTCGTTCAAGTTTTCTATAATGAATTTTTTATTCAAAAATTTGTATATCAGGTCAAGTACTTTCAGTAATTTAACAATTAGTTCGTTGTATATAATCACAACGATACAATATTACCACAAATTTAATTGACATTGAAGGAAGACTTGTACGAGTGTTATTCAAAAAGTATCCGACTTACTTCCATGTTTCTTTCCTGATGTGGTTTTACGTCGTCTAGCCCGTGGCATCTTTCGACATAGTCCCTATTGCCTTCAACAACATGCTCCCAACGCCTTTTCCAGTTCTAGAAGCACTCCTGATACTAATACCATTGTTTTGTTTGTGTTTTTCCTATACAATCGTCATCAAATGCTATCTTCATCATCTCGATAATTTATGCACTCTGCTCCAGTTTAAATCAAAACTTAACGCAAACTCGAACACCTATATTTGCAAGAACAATGGAATTTCTTAGTTTTCGGACATGATCGAAGATTTGATTTGTGTAGCGATAGAGGACTACTCGTAAACGAGCTCTTAGTCATCATCTTTCAATGCCAATCACTCCAATTCGACATCTTTATTGGCAGTTTTAGCGAGAAAAATAATGCTTTTATGAAAGAATATTTTGATCAATCAGATTTTCAAGATCTCTCAATTGTGCAAAAGGATCTAAAGGAATTTAACTAAATTCTTAAATTATCTAACATCACTTTCTAGTATCTTAATGGGCGGTACCAATTTCGGCTCCACAATCATTTGATCAAAATCATCATCTCCGGCCCCTAACTCTTTTTAATGACTCTTTGAAAATGCCCATCTCGGCCCAGAATTCCCCAAATAAAAGTAAAGGATCCCCTCAGCCTCAATCATTAATTTGCTGTTCTTTTATAGTTTATAAATATAACAGAAAACTAACTTTTGAGAATAACGCTGATCCAAGCTTGAGTGAAATGCTCCGTCAAATAGGAAAAAAATCGCTTAGTTCATAAGTGTTGCACATATAAACTAAACGGAAGTGCGTTAAGGATGAATGTTTAGCAACAATTGGTGAATTTGGGAGCCCTGTTATAACCATGAGAGCAACATATGATACAACGACAAAATTAGATTAAATTACTACTATAACCACTGTTCAAGATTGAATATTGAATATTTCCAGCAGAAATGGTGATTAATTTTGAAGTTGTAAGTCATCACATCTTGCTAAATGTTACAAAAATGTGTTGTTAAAAATTAATAAATGAAAAAATAAAATTAATTAGATGTAGGTTTCATCTCACACAAGCTTGGTACCGCCAAATTCAAAGGTTAGGTTTGGCTTCCGAATATAGAGAGAAATCCAAATAGCTCCGATAATTTTAGGGGTTTTGATTTCTGAAGCCCGAGGAAGTGGAAGATTTTTATTTCTTCGAAATGTACGAGATCAATCCACATGATGAAAGACTAAAACAATCCTTGGATTACTTGCTTAAAAATTATTAAACGAATGTTTCTAGATTTCCACCATCTATCTGGGCAGATGCATCTGCTGTTTAAAATAGGAAAAATATTATAACCATGAACAAATTAAGGGTATGAGTCGAGATGGGCACTTTCCAAATCCATATACCTTGGTCCTAGATCGAGATGGCCAACACCGATCTAAACACGTAATGATAATCGCTGTTTAAATTTGAGTTAAGAGGTTTACTTTCCACGATTTTCTTTGCAATAGTTTTCCCATTAACTATGAAATGAAATTTTCATTTCACTTCATTTTGAAACAATGCCAGCTATATGAATGAAATTGAATGCTGTTGTTTGATGAGCACATCACTTGAGAACGGCTGAAACGATTTTTCTATGATTTTTTCAATATTTTTGTAAAAATCTGAATTAAGTTGTTCTCAAGATCAGAATTTATGGTTCGAAAAATAAAGCTTCCTAATTCTTCTTCTTCTTTATACCCTCCCTAAAAATAATTTGAAGCAGAAAAATATAGGAAAATCACGAAATCATTATAATTTGAACATTTGAATTTCCTTTTTATTTTGTGCGTTAATATCCCGGAAAATTTTTGAGAAAGAACTTGTTAGTCATGAAAATATTCGGGAAAATCGATCAATCTGAAAAATATATACGTTTTGTACTTTAAATCGTAACTTGTGTCAATCGAGGTTCTGAAAACATTTTGAGAAGAAAAATTGGCAATTTCAAATGAATTCAGATAAAATGTGAAAATAATAATTTTTGTGGATTATATAACTGACAATAGATTTTTGTTCGTTGAATTTCGAAATATGGGAAAAGAATATCATATTATAAGTTCATTGAGATTGCGAAAATATTCAATAGGAGTGATGAATTAACGCATTTATTCGTGTACTAATCTAAAAATTCTCAAAGATATATGTTCCAATATCTGAGTGTAAGATTTCGAAAATGATTGGTGTAATTTGAATTCGATTTCCAATTGAAAATACTTCGTTTGAGCTCTGTTATTCTAATATTGAAAATTCTATGGGTCCTACCAATAAAAATTTATTGATGTCGTTCAATTCAACTTGAAAACAACTGACATATTATTTTTGTCTGAGGTTTTTGATTTGATGTATTTGGTCAGATTATTATTAATTCGAAAAACCACATTCAGAAATATGTTATTCGTGGAAAACTTAGTTTTCTTCATTGTACTACCGATGTTGGTTGAAATATATATTTATTTATTTGTTCGCATATTAGGTTGTCATAATTATTGAAAGCTATTTGTTTAATTATAATCAATTTCTTATTATTCAAAAGATTTCAGGAGAGATGATTAGACAGATATTTTTCAAGAAATCTTTCGTCTATATCGCGACGATTATTTAATTCACGTCCATTAACTTGGTACAATATCAAAATTGTTATATGGGTTAGCCTAAAAGAGTCTGAAGGAAAATGAGAAACAATGAAATGGGTATTTTCATAAAATTCCAGTATTTTTTCTCGAAAAACCTCATTTGTATGAGACAAAAATTCACTTGAGTTCGTCCCTGATCCAAGGGTTGGAAAGATCCCCATCCAGCGGAGGAGAGCCTGGAATCTCTCCCCGGGTGGGCGGCAAGATAAGACACACCGATCTGCGTTACGGAGGAAGCAGCCAACTAGAAACTTGCGATAAGGACCCAGCGAAGTCGCCGGCGACGCATCGCGCCGCTCGCATCCTCATCCGTTCATATCTCGGTTCATGGTCTCTTTTCCGACAAGGGACCACCATCATATTATGAGCAACATTCTACTCGTATAATGAGAATTTCAGGAGCTTCATACTTTTTAAGCAAAGTTGAAAGTTCCGTCGGCGCTGTGGAAGAATAGATTAATATTTAATCTAATAGGGGGTGTGAGTGTGAAGAAGCCTCTATTAGGTCATATAATGTAATATAATCTAAATTTTTATAACATGTAAACATTATTTAAAATTTAGGAAAATAGGAAAACATTTTTGATTGTTTGAACTTGGTATTTCATATGTATCTCCAATTAGAATTAGTTGAATGATATATTCCACTACACATTAGGGAAGAAATTACAACTAATTTTTGTGAAAAACCTAGAATTTATGAACTACACTACGCAAAGAAATTAATACAAAATTTTATTATTTGAAATTTCTTTTTGTTAGGCAACTAATTTTTAACACATGTTTCTTTCGTATATGGCCGAACATATGTCACTAAAATTCGATATTTTTTCTTGGCACTCATGTTTTTCTCATGGGAAATAAAATGAAAGAAATTAATTAAGATTTTGCAAGAAACCACCACATATTGATAACAGCAATCAATTTTTGCGAGTAACGTTTGTTCTTATTAAAAATTTTAATTTTTCGGTAATAATGCAACGAGAATCACGAAATGCAGAATGGGCTAATGACGTCGAAAGGCTATGTTCCTAGTTTTCGTGAAATTATGTGGACAGTCCCGATCCCCCGTTCATATTACGAATAATCGACCCCCACTTCAGTTCATTCAAAAAACGCGTGCCTTCTCATGTATATCATTCGCGGCCGAAAACGGCCACGATTTCCTAAAAATTCTAAGACACAGAAAGTTTCAAAATTGAAAGATCTTCTCAATAAATATTCATAAAGAGATGATGGGTAGCATGAACCTGAAAATATATCACCCTATATATATTCGCCACTACTTGACACATCTAGTGAATTGATGAGTTATTCATTCATTTTCTGCAAATTTGAGCTAGATCCCTTGAAAACTTCAGGAGTTACCATCAAAAACGTGAAAAAAATCTGAACTTCATTATCTCGAGCATGGACAAATGTTTATGGGATTTTTTCTAGTTTTTGATGAGAAATTAATGACTGCATACCTAAAACACCCTGTGTAAATTACTCGTATGAGTCGAAAACTCAAATGAAGGGAGAAAATTGTATAAGCGACCTGAGTCAAAAAACGCTTTACTCGCATCACTACTCTTCACCCGCCCGAAAAGCCAAAGTTCCGTCGTTCAGACCGGTGGAAATCGTGTTACGTGCAGGTAATGCCTATGCAGCAACATTCACTCTGGCTCGCTCTAGTAGAAGAGTAAAAAAACTGATCACTAAAATGACTTGATTATTTCGCAACATTGTTTAGAAGAAAATATATTCATTTCATTTCATAGTATATCATGGTATAACATATTTACTTTGCAGGCATAAATATGATAATTACAAATGAACAATTATGTACTAGACATGATAGAATTCAGAAATTCTGTTGCAATACGGTTTTTATTCTATGAAAAATTCCTTTCAGTGACCGACCTGGACGGCCTTCATTCAGACGAAACCAACTCAGGAGACAACTCGAACGCAGGTTCAAGCATTGGACCCGACGACGACCAGGCGAGGTTACGGCTCAAGAGGAAGTTACAAAGAAATCGGACGTCATTTACAAATGATCAGATCGACAGTCTAGAAAAAGGTAATATGTTCTTTTCATGGTCGAGATCACTTCTTGACGAAATTGAAGCAATGTAGTCTTACTGGTGGTTTTGAATTACTTGGGGATAATACATGCTCTTAATCACCTTCCTGGAATTTTTTCGAATATATCATAAACTCCTTATTTACTTTTTAACATGCTGGTTCTTTGTGAATAAATTGCATTTGGTTCAGTACACCTGCAACTAGTATTACAACCTTGATTGCGAAAAAGTCGACGAAGTCGTTTATTTATTAGGCGAAATCAAGAGTAAATAAATTTTATAGAAGATGAAAAAATGTAAGACGATCTGTTCGAAAGTTTTCCATGAATTTTGAAGACTATCTACCTTATTAATAAAGGAATTTCATACTTTTCTCCACACTGTATACAGAAATAACACATTTTCGGACGAGAAACTAAGTTATGCAATTGCAATAAGAACTGTTCTATTTATTATAATTGGAGACCTGATTATGCAGCCAGAAATTTCAAAATATGCTCATTAGGGTGGAGCGAAAATATATGAAATTTTAAAAAATATTTTTTTTTCAACGGCGTAGCGATGAAAAGTTGCCTTGTTATATACAAAACAAACATAGAAAATATCACACAATTATCTTAACGTTCTGAGGTGCCCCAGCAGGGATGAAAAACAAACGAAAAACATTTTCTTATGTTTTAATTATTTATTACAAGAAATATCCAGAAACATTAAAAATACAGTTTAAATATTAAATTGATTCTTTGTGTTAAAACTAGGCATACGTTGACGAGATAGTAATCTTGCTCTAATATAACCATCTCGTTTGTTTTCCCCACAAACTGCACGCGATGCTTCTGTCACCAACTTAATGCAGCGCTCCACGGCTTGGGTGTGGCATGGAAAATCTTTAATACCCTGACATGTGCCGGGACTATTTTTTACAATTTCCTACAAGGTTTCATCAGACAAATTTGAAGTTAGAGGTGGCTCAGTTATGTCACAGTCACGCCACAAAATAATGTCAGGATAGTCTTTAGCATCGAAATTGAACACCGGCACCTTGAATTTTCGAAGTCCTCGAGTATTCTGTGATCTTGCTTTTATAATACTTCGATATGCCAGATCTCGGATAACCTCTCTGTCATCGCCAAGCATGGTAATGATGATATTTTCTGGATGACCGAAATATCCATTTCGTTGGATTACTTTACCAATGATAGCCTTCATATCGGAGTTCAAATAGCGACTAAGATTAATAGTTTGCCAAAAGTGCTTAGCCCCGTCGATGCACGAGGAATTACATTATTGTAAACCACATCGGTCCACTAATTTTTCCTCAGAGTCAGTTTTTGTGGCATACAACCTTAGAATTCGATTAGCTGTTGTTAGCCATCTAGAATGGTTAAGGAGTCCAGGTTCTATATTAGCTAAATCAGAAGTAAATATACCAGTACTGATAGCGGTCATAATATCGTATAGATACTTTTGGTCGGCCCTGTAGTTTTTCCATCTAACTGTAATAACAAATGTCGCAGTGGTAATTAATTAGAATGCAATTGGCAGGTAAACCACTGTAATGGTCAGTTTAGCTCTTCTTCCATCAGACGAATAACGCCAACTTTAAAACCTGTATTGACTACTGTTCCATCGCAGCCAACAACAGCTATTTCACTCAGCCTTACTGACTTAGATTTTAAGTGAGATATTAAAGTGTCTTCAATACCTTTAGCAGTCCTCGACTCACAAGTGACATGCCCGAAATAGTTGCTTCCTGGTTCTGATAAAATGACATAATGATCTTATATCTGTCGTTTTCTATAAAATTTCCCTTCTTTCTCAATACGAACCAAAGTCTTATCCTTCCTGCCATCAAAATATAAACCGAGAAGCATTTTATTGCAGTCCGTTTCTTGTAAAGTAAATCTGACCTTAGTTCTTTCACGGCGCAACTTTAAACGATCAATGACACGACTTGGATCGTTTGGGGAAATACTGCCAACATCTTTTAAGACAGATAAAGCTATAATAGCAGCGGCTCTATCGGATATTCCAGTACGATCACAGGCAAGGGCTAATGATGGTAAGTTTAACCTCTTTTTTTTCTGAGGTGGTGAACCTTTTAGTTTGACCTGTTCTGAGTTTTCATGGTAAGGACTAGAAGATAATACGGGTGAGCTAACGCATGAACTGCTGCTTTCGATTGAAGAATCATCGGTCAAAGAACGGGAACAACAAGGTTTGTCAAAATAGTTTACCTCTCTGTTCCGCGATAAACTTTTTTCTTTTCTTTCTTGTATCTTCTTGTTTTTCGCAGTTGCAATCACATGGATACCACCTATCATCATTTTTCTGTCTGTTCTTTGGTCAATTAAGAAACTTGCTTCCTCCTTGGGAACACGACTACCTTTTACACAGTTACAATCACATATAACTTTGCATTTGCAACTGCTAATATCAAACAGTCTATGGGACTCTGATATAAATGTATTATTCTTTTCTTGGTATTTAACATTAGTTTGAAGGCCAGGATATGGTTTCATTAAGCTTCTATATTTGTCGTGGTAGGCACGAATCAGTTGTAAAACTCTTTTTACACTCACAGTAGGCAGCGACGATTTTTGCCATATTTTTATAACTTCGTGAGCCAATCTTTCAGATATTTCTTGAACTGTTGGCTCTTTTATTGTTTTATCAGGCTTCAACTTATGTTTTATGAACAGATAATACTTCATAACATCGTTATAAGTTGGTAAATGCGATGCTGGTAACTTTTGCGCCAAACCAAAGACAGGCAGCTCGTTGTTTTTCGTGTTTTAACTTGAGACATATTTCTGCAAACAATACAAATAATAAATACTCTAATATTACAGTCAGGAATTAAACTACAAGCATAAAATATGAAAATCACTACTTACAATATACGTCGCAATCCCAGTTAAAGATAAACTAATAGAATTTGATGCCTCAAATAAATGAACGGCAAAGAGATGAACTGCTGTAAGCGCGCGAAATTACTAAATGTCACTTCATCAGTGTTTGGGTATGAAGGCGCGGGGAAAGGGTATTTCGCCGAAATACCCTTCCTCCGCGTCCCGCTGCCTTAGAGTCTCAATACGCATGTTTCTATCGGTAATAACTGTCGCTCAGGAGTTTTATCAAATGTTTGCGATGTTTTGAAAAATTTTGGCAAAACTCATAATTTGCCTAAATTTTTCAGAACTTTATGACGATGGGGGCACCTTGAAACATAGCATTAGCCAACTGATTTTTTTCTTGCCTAATGTTCACCTAAAATAGCAACTTTTTACAGGTATACCGAAGCGATAAAACATAAAAAATGAAATCGCTCCACCCTATTGCTCATATATATGCAAGGTTTTTTCAAAAATATGCAAGTTTTTCATTTATATGCACATTATTAATTTCACATGAAATAAAGCAAATAGGCTTTCTTGAACTAATAATGGAATAATAGGAATACCGGATGAATCGACAAGTATCAAATGAAAAAAAATACAATCTAATCATACATTATCCTAAGACTTATATCTTACTTCTACTCATACTTAATTTCTCATTCTGACTTAAGATGAAACTATCTTGTAACTATATATTTTCAAAATTTCCAACAAGAAAATTAGTTCTTCTATCTGAATATATGTTTCTATACATTGAAAAGCTTCTTTATATATCCACTGACGTTATTGGGGCTTTTTTAATTTATAATTACCTCTATATTTTTATTTTTCTATTTCACCTCTTAAAATTTGATCAACTTCATTTAGAACTACAAAGCGTTCGTTTTTTAGGAGTACTGATTCTATTTTCGCTTTAATCATTTGAACCGATTTGATCACTCACATTCAAACACAAAGTTTTAAATTTCGTCACATGCAACTAAATCTGAGGACGTATTTTCTAAGCTTTAATAGATAAAGTGATAAAACTATAGTACATTTCAAGAAACAAGTTGAGGAAATTCCTTGATGCTGATCAATTTTTGAAAATTCAGTAGGCCTACTGAATTGTCATTTATTTCGGATATCACTTCTTTTAGTTTTCAAAAATTATTCACCTAAAATATTGCCACTTTGAACCAGGTTCCCCAACTAGTTATTACGGGTTGTGGGGAAAGTGGCGTAACTGGGAGTATTTCTTAATAATACTGAATCCTCAGTAGAGCTTTCAAAATACTTTGTTTTACTTCACTTATCAAATCATGCACGATAGGAAATTGAGATCGTGAGCCAAGCGTGTAATATGAATGAGGATGGTATAACAAATTTTCAGTTGTTACCGGCTTTTAACATATAAGGTGTGGCGTCTAAAATGAACAACAGTGCTTTACCAACCGGAACTGTCTCACGCAAAAAAAATCTGTTAGTGCCTCCTGTATAAATGTTGAAATAGTTGTGCTATTTGTTCTTTCAAGCTGTTTTGAGGATACCAAAAAGCAAGTGTTCAAAGAGCTTGCCCTAAGGATTCCTTTGTCTACATCGCCTTGAACGAATTTCCATTTTTAATTGAAAACTGTAAAAGATACAGGGTGAGCAACTGAAAGATAGGGAAGACTATTTGCCTCAGACTATTCAAGTTTCAGTGAGGTAAAATGAAACAGATCCATGCTGATCAATGGCAGTCATCATCAAGTACCATCCCCATCTCGAAGTCAACCCCTGGAGCAGGGGTCACAACCCTTGAAAATTTGGAAGAGGGTAGATGGGTCGAGTGATAACTCGAAAGAAAGGTCTTATCTTTGTCTGCATTCCCGTGAAAGAATTTTCATTTTTGATTGAAAACTGTAGAAGATACAGAGTGAGCTACTGAAAAATAGAGAAGACTATCTATCGCCCTGAGCTATTCAAGTACCCTGCTGTAGGGGTTGAAATTTGAGATGTGAATGGTGTTTCGGAAGATGACTGCCTTTGATCTGGAATGAATCTGAATAGCTCAGGGCGATAGATAGTCTCCTCTATTTTTCAGTAGCTCACTCTGAATCTTCTACAGTTTTCAATCAAAATGGTAAATACCCATATTAGGATCTATCTGAAGCCCCATATTAATTAAAAAATTAATTGGATGGTAAGAATCCACGTCAAACAGGGGCGCAGCATCTTCAAGTATTCTGCACTCATTATTAAAAAGAAATACAGATCTAAGATTCTGTTGTTTCTATTTTTGATATACCTAGTTGAATTGCTTTAGAGCAAGATTTTCAGCAAACATCTTCAATATTATACTTGTAGAATCATCTAGATTTTCCATATAATATGAAGCATTAAAATCATCTACTATTCGCAATTGTTGATCCAAAACCCCTGTCGAAATGGTATCGCAAATTTTCACTTTGCCTCACACATCAATTGAAGGTGCAAGATCGTTCAAAATTCTCGGCTCGAAATCTTTTTTGAACTGTCACCTAGACACAACCCCCTTTAGAAGAGTGGTGGCCAAATTTATGATATCCCTGAAAACTGTAATGAGGCTGATAATCGAGGCAATCCCACCATCTTAATAGATATCTTTCAATGTGTTTCATATACAGGGAGATTGACGAGGAAGCATAGGCCTTCCATAGCTGAAGAACACTGAGTTGACAACAAATAGCCTTCTTCGATATACTATAAGACCAAAGATACAAGCTGTCGGATAAATTGTGCCAAAATCTTGCAAATTCTGTAACTTCTACATTTTTTAAGATAATTTATTTTCGTTTTAAGATTTTATACTTCTTCAAGATCCTAGAGAAACGTCGAAATCAAAAAAGTAAAAATCCAGGTTTGGACTGAAAAAAAATATTTTACTTATATCTCGAACAATACTCTGAATCTATAAATTCTGAATTTGTGGTATGATTCTACATTAAATACCTCATCACCTCATCAAAATAAAATATTCAAAAAGAATATTTTCCCGAAATATTCCAATGTTTTACCCAAGGAAATCAATCAAGATATCTTTCAAAACACCACCGTTGGTGGCCTGAAAACGTTTGAGTTTTATGGCGAATTTGATCACTCTACAGTACCTCGATTTGATAGATCTTCGTCAAAAAAATACAGTTTGTGACTTGACATTAGACAAGAGACTATCCGAATGCAAAATATACAGACAATATTTTTGTGTTGCTGTAGCAGATCTCGAACCGTTGGTATATAGTATCGTAGATGATCTCCAGAGCTTAGAGTCCAGAATCATCTAACGGTTTTTCTGTTTTGTCGTGCTGATGAAAATGATTTCACTTGAAATTTTCTGTTTTAGAATTCGAAAGAACGCACTACCCGGACGTGTTTGCCCGCGAAAGGTTAGCTGCTAAAATCGGACTTCCAGAAGCTAGAATACAAGTTTGGTTTTCTAACAGAAGAGCTAAATGGCGCAGAGAGGAGAAGTTGAGGAATCAGCGAAGAGGTTCTTCTCTACCGGAACATCCTGGGCCGACGCCGTCACCGACACGATTGCAAACTTTCAACAACACTTCGATGTATTCATCCATACCTCCACCCATGTCTATCGCTGATACTTACAGGTAGGTCCATTATTTCACCGTTATAATCCATCATATTCAATTTGTTTCTCCAGGAAGGATTACATATGATCAAAAATCTCAAAAACCGACAAAATTTATCCGCAGCCGAAGTGTCTCCAAAAGCGTCGGTCGCAACGTTTGTTCCAAAAACAGGTCATGTAACAACAATTCCTCTACAAGATCAAAGAACAGTTACTGCCGATTGCTGCTCAACCATTTGTTTACCGCATTAGTAAGCTTCGAGAAATGAATCCCGAACGACGAATCATCCTTCATCAAGGCAATGCAAGTTAGCACACAACCCGGAATACAATTGAATATTTAACGAAAGAAAACATCGAATTGTTACATCATTCTGCATACAGTCCGGACCTAAGTCCTAACGATGTTCTTACTTTTTCCAAAATCAGAAAGGACGGCTTGGCCAAAAATTTCAGTCTCCAGAAAAAGCTGTTGATGCCTTCAAATGGCTATTTGGCATGTAGCAATAAATGGTTGGAATAACTGCTTCCATTCTAACTAATACAGAAGTACATTAATCTTCGCGAAGAATAGTTCGAAATACAATGAAGTCTTTAAAATCTCTCAGTTGTTTAATTCTAGCTGTATATGCAAAACTTAGAAGACATCCCTCGAACAAACTTATTGTGTTTTGACATATTACCCAGCATTAATTTTATCAAACAAGGATTCTGTCTTTTGGACGAAATCGCTGAAAGTCACAGAAAACATTTGACAGCTTACTCTACCAAAAACATACATACGAATAATAAAAAACAAGTACTGTGTTTTAAGGAATTTTACTTAATAATTGCGATTCGTAACGCGTTTCACTACACCGTAGCTTCTTCAGACGAATTTTTATTATTGATAATGGAATTTTACCAAGTAAAAGCCTCCCAAATTCAAATACATACGAATAGTATAAAAGCAATCTTAGTGAAGTGGTGGAAGACTTGACTCCTTCCTGGATATCCTTCCACGTGAAATAGCTACGAAAACGTTGAAATCGTGAAGGAATCTACTTGAAAATCGTTTTGTGAGCCTTAAGGACATTTCTGGAGATTTCAACACCTCATACTAAACAGTTCAGTACATTTCGTTGGGCTTGTGCCGAAAGAGTTCAAATCAAGCAAAGTGGCTATCCAAATAAAATTAATGAAGGAATGGGTTAAGAGACTCAAAGTGATCGAAACATATAGTTATGACAGACAAGGTATGGTTTTAGTACGACTTTGTACAAGAGGTCAAGGACAAGGAATTCTCGCAGGAATGCATTCTATCTCCCTTCCTGTAATCCTATACACCGATGACCTCCTGGCGATCATCTAACTGTGGAATCATAACTGTTTAATAAAGGAGGCAACGATCTCGAAAGTACTCTAAGAGGTGCTGATCACTATAGATGAATGGTGTCGGAGAAAACAAGTTTCTAAACGAATGAAACAAACTGAAAGGTGTTTATAGTACTCAATTGAAAAAGAAAGTTGGACAACGATTACGTTCTCGATCGGAGATGAATATCTAGGAATTATCCTTGGTAGGACACTATCCTGGGACGCTCATTTACAGAAAATCTGTTACAGAGATAGAGGACACGCTTTCAAACTCAAGCTTATCTGACTATTACGTGTGCGTTTCGTACTACGCCACCTCGATGTTTACCTATCCATTTATTTTTGAGTGAATATGTATTGCTTATAAGTTACATCAAATGGCAATAAATTTGCTTGAAGCTATAACAAATCAAGGTTCGGCACTACTGTTTGATATACCGACACAGAACATCCTAACTAATCCTAAAATAACAAAACGAGATTAGTCCGTTCCCATAGAGAAAAAGATGGTGTAATTTTGAAGGTGGATCAAAGCCTGTATACAGGTGGTCTCACAACTCATGACGGTAATGGTGTAGGAATCTATGCTGGCAATTCCGCAGTCAGCAAATCACTGAATCCTTCACTTGTATCAGTGATTTTTATCAATCTTAGAACCACCTCTGGAATTCACTTACCCATATATAATTTAACGATTAAATCACGGCGATGGTGGTGAAATGTCATCATTATAAGATTCTCTTCAACCCGGAGAATAGGAAGAAGTAACAAGGGACTTGATAATCCCATAAAAACGTAACGTTTTCCAGGATAAAAATTATCGAATGTTTTAACCAATTAACTGTCTGTGTGCAATTTTATTTCAAGAAATTGAGTGTAAATTTTCAATATAAGTAACTAAAGAAGTAACTTTAATTAATTTTAATCGATTTTTTTCAGTTCCATGCCATCGATGCCCAATTTTACGCACGGAGGTATCGGAAGTGGAAGTATGGGTCCTTCGCCAGGATCCTGTTTGCAACAAAGGGATTCTCCAGGCGTCGGGGGAACCATGGGGGGATACTGCATGAGTAGACCACATGGATATGACATTGGCTTAGGCTACGGAGGAAGGCCTTCTCCTTGCAGTCCATCTCAGCCTTATCAAATGAATGGACATCAATATGCCACAAATGGAACTTCTTCTACAGGTAATATTAATTGAAATGCCACACTCATAAACTCAGATTATGAGTAGTTTGCGAAAAATTGTCGTTTTAAAATTTGAATCTGTATATGCAAATGATGTTTAGTACCATCATAGTAGAACGTATAACTAGTCAAATATATTTGTATGACTCAAATAATTCATTATCCGTTGTGCACGAGATATGTAGGTCATGTGATCAAAA
Organism: Cryptolaemus montrouzieri; assembly: GCA_013387265.2. Lineage (NCBI taxonomy): Eukaryota > Metazoa > Arthropoda > Insecta > Coleoptera > Coccinellidae > Cryptolaemus > Cryptolaemus montrouzieri. Next base: position 64,995,389 of record JABFTP020000001.1, on the reverse strand, counting down.
TACACATTTTATGGCAGTTCACATTCCACTTGATTGGAAAGAATTGCCAATCTTATATATTCAAATATCATAACTTCAATTTCTCTTTCCCAATCGCCTAGTACGAAAATAACCCAAATTTTTTATAACGGATTTTGATTCAATATTTCAAATATATTTTTTCGTTACAGGATTGATTTCACCAGGAGTGTCCGTACCAATTGCAGTACCAGGACAAACAGACATGACAAGTCAGTATTGGTCACGTTTACAGTGACCTTGGTGGACCTAATACGAGGAATCAAAAAAATGTACAATTAATCTGAGTACAACTCGTAATTGTGGGATACCAGGATCATCTATTCCGAAACAATATACCCTGTATGTCCCATCAGTGAAAAGTTTGCCTTGTGAATACATTAATGGGTAACAGAATCTATAACGATTCCCATAGATTAGTAGTTTTAGGTGGTTTTTCTTTGATGATCAAAATCTTGAAAATTATCAAATTTTAAACTCACTTCTGTGAAAATTCCACCAATAATATGGCTATGAACCTAATTTCAATTCCAAAGAGTTAATGTTAAATTATGTATATGTGATCAATTTTGTATTTGTAAATTATTGTAACAATATTCTAAGGAAAATGGAATATATTAGATAGGTTTATCGACATATCTGATAATAAAAACAATTATGTTTTGGACAAACAAGTGCATGTGATTTTATATGAATATTTTTATGTGAATATGATTTAGTTTAGTAAATTATGATTGTTTCAAAATATAATTTTTATTGTGTGTAAATAAAATTATCCTGAATGAGATTGTTGTGTTTAAAGTTTCGTACTCCAAAAGAAAACACTCTTGCTGGAAAAATCCAACTTCTGGATAAACGTAATCGAAAGATAGTACCGCTAATATTTTTTAGTGAAATAAAATGCAACCATTCTTACTTTTTTATTCAACAATAACATTATTGTTGTGCCACACTTGTCATATTAATTTGCCTTGATTTTCAGTTCTAAAACAAAGCCCTCAAATATTTCTATAAATACTCGTTATTTATTTACCACATTTACATCCATATGAAGTGTGGATAGGTAAGAAACCAAATCTATCACAGATGAAAATATCTGGTTCTGACGCTATCGTCCATATGCCAAAAGAGAAACGTTGGTAGTGGAACAAAAGCTCCATTAAAATGATAGTAGGCTATTGGGAAAACTGTAAGGGATATCGTTCCATGCACACTAAAACAAAATATGAAAAGCAGAGATGTTGTTTTTATGGAAAATTACAATAATACTGTTAGTGTACTAACGAATTCTGAAACATATATTTCAACACAGTGGTAAAACTAGTCATCAGATGATACAAACTATGGTGGTCAGAAAAATGAAATAAACAGTCTGGAATCATCCGCATATGCACTTGTAATGTCCAGTAGAGACTCAGATACACTTGAAGGTAGTAAGTCAGTACTCAAGTGAGTAAGACACAGACACTGGGGAACTTGATGATACTTACCATTCTCCATATCCAATAAGGCAGGACTATCATAGCAATGTAACATTGGGGTCGGAACGATGACGGGCTAAACAAAATGAGGTAAAAAAGGCCTTTCGAGAAAGCACTTACATCACTACATATCCGACAGTTGTCAGATACACAACAATCCGGTTTTGTTTGCTTTAGCTGCTCATTATGGATTGGATATAGATCAAATGGATGCAATATCAGCGTTTCTGTAAGGAGAAATAGAGAAAGAAATATGTATACATCGGCCAGAAGAGTAATATCATGGACCTCAAGTATGTATAGTACAAAAAGTACAAAAATCTATATATGGGCTAAAACAGGCCAGCAGACTCTAGAATGTCAAATCAAATTTTGTTTTGCATAAATTGGGAAAGCAACATCGAGAACGGATCCTTTATTATTATGCATATATATATATATATATATATATATATATATATATATATATATATATATATATATATATATATATATATATATATATATATATATATATATATATATATATATATATATATATATATATATATATATATATATATATATATATATATATATATATATATATATATATATATATATATATATATATATATATATATATATATATATATATATATATATATATATATAACCCAGACAGCTATGGAAGTGTCCATCTCTGCATAATAATAAAGGATCCGTTCTCGATGTTGCTTTCCCAATTTATGCAAAACAGAATTTGATTTGACATTCTGAGTCTGCTGGCCTGTTTTAGCCTATATATAGATTAAACATATTTATATATATATATATATATATATATATATATATATATATATATATATATATATATATATATATATATATATATATATATATATATATATATATATATATATATATATATATATATATATATATATATATATATATATATATATATATATATATATATACTGGCTACGCTATCTAACCTAACCTGACAGGTTTTGTTTTTCGTTTTTTTCTATGGACCTACAGTTTATAGTGGACTCCGAACCACTCACCTAGACCGTGCAATGATAACTGCCACCTCTCAGGATTACAAGTTATCTGGCCTTCAGAGGTTATGGACTCAACAACTATGGTTATGTATCCAATCTCTATGTACGTCTTTGTCAAATTCACTTTTTTTGTTCAAGGACAACATCCATGACTTGAACCCGGATTCGAACCAGGCACCTCGGCTAAGCATATTCCTACATACTTGCTCACTAACCGTGCAGCTACCGAGGCGGTCTTTACCTGACAGGTGCCTAAAATTAATGTACTTGTCACTTTGTTCATTCGAATTTGATATTTCAACAAGAATTGGTAATTTGAAGTGAACATTTTTGAAAAACACCAGATTGATAATAAAATGGCTGATTATTCAAACGAGGATATGTTTAATCTCTTTTAATTCATGGCGAATGTCAAAAAATGGTGGATAGAACTTGCAGGCAATTCAATAACCAATTTCCAAGTTTGGCGCCTATGAGTAAAACAAAATTTCGAAGGATTAGAAGCAATTTTCTTCAATTTGGAGCAACAAAATACATAGAAACTAGAAGAAAACCAATTCTCGAGGACGACGACAATCAAATTAATACGCTAGCGTATTTTCGTTCCAATCCACATGCGTCCATTAAGTCAGCATCAATGGATATTGGATTGAGTAATACTTTCATTCAAAGGATCCTTAAGAAACATAACATGCACCCGTATTCTTTTAGGAAACTAGGAGGGCAACTCATCATGTTCGTACACGAGCTGTCAAGTGTATCGAGCAAAAAGGGCCCTTATTGAACATTTATTCAGATCGTAAGTTGGTTTTCTCCTATGATGTTTGCTATCATTCATTCGTATCGTATTAATGTGATTATCTTCGATGATTGGTTTTCGCTTATTTCCTACAATTTTTATTCATCCGAATTGTAGAAAATTGCTTCTAATGCTTCGAAATTTTATTTTACTCATAGGTAAATTTGGAAATTGGTTATTGAATTGCCTGCAATTACTACCCACTACTTTTTGACATTCTAAACGGAATTAAAAAAAGATTAAATATATTTTCGTTTGAATAACCAGTGGTTTTATTCCAAATGTGTTGTATTTTTTGGATATTTTCAATCTGAAATAACGACAATTCTTGTTGAAATATCAAATTCGAATGAACGAAGGACAAGTACATTAATTTTAGGCACCTGTCAGGTGAGCGTAGCCAGTTCAGCTACTTGATTCAAATATTTCAAAGCATTCTCTGTTAGTTCTTGCAAAATCATCAAAATTCAATATATTCCCAAATTATTTCGGAACTATAAGAGATGGGTATAGTACATGCTTATACAATTCCATCTGAAATTTGACGCTTCATCTGATGGCGATATAAAAATTGGCACGTGCAATTTGAAAAAATTGAGTTATTGCTGTTTGAAAAAGGCCAAATTGAAAAAACCATACAAAACAACGCAATAAACATTTGACATGTGTAGACTGCTTAAAAAATTCCTTGATCCTTCTTCTATCCACCCAAGCAAAAATTGTGTATGTAGTGCAAAAGATCTACGAGCTTCAATTTTTTTAAATGTTCCTCAAAAATCGAGTTTATAACAAAAATAATTAAATCTGTCAAAAGTTTTGATAGATAAGTGCCAACAACTTGGGTATTTTATACCTTGCTCAAATGTCGGTTCTAGATGTATAATAAAAAAGGTAGATTGCCATTTGAAATAACAAAGTGATGTCCCACTTCCGGTATAACCGGAAATGGCATCACTTCGAAAATATTTCACTCCAATTGGAAATCGCTAGTTATGGCCGCGTATAAAATTTCAGCTTGATATTAGAACTCAAAAGTTTTTAACGGACGGTCTCGGTGGATATCCTGTGTATATATATATATATATATATATATATATATATATATATATATATATATATATATATATATATATATATATATATATATATATATATATATATATATATATATATATATATATATATATATATATATATATATATATATATATATATATATATATAAAGTCAAGAAACCACAGCCTTCTCTTGAATAATAATCCAAAAGACCAATATGTACTCCATACCTATTCAAGATGCCACACCTGTTATTAAAGAAATTTGAACTGTACATTGATGTTCATGTTTTTGCACGGAACAATGGAGTTATTCTATGAGGCAAGTTGAAATTAACCTTGTTCAAAAGTATTGCACAGTCAATAATTCCAATTAATTTACGTTTAATGAGAGGATCTAATCCAACCCTAGATCTTATCAAGTGAAAGACCACATTTCTGAAATTCATTCTGAAAGACAAATATTGAATGTTCCACAAATTTACGTTATCCCCTTTTCCAAACATTCAATATCGCATTTACAGTGAGGACACCAGATGCAAGTTCCGTACTTAAGAATTAATCAATTTAAAGAACATTATAGAATCTCATCTATATTCGTGCTGAATTTGAAATAATGAAACCTAGCTTCCGTTAAGCTTTAGCAGTGGCCTAGCGAATATGTTCTTTGAAACTTAATTGATTATCAAAGGTCATAGCAAGGTTTCATAAGTTATTGACTCTTCTCAACTGTTCTTTGCTCGTGGTATAACTATGTCTAATTGGTTCATTGGATTTATGAAACGTAATCACGCAACACTTGTAAAAATTTGAAATAGACCAGTCTGTCAGTGAATTTATTTGTCTCTGTAAAAAATCCATATCAGTATCTTTTTTGATTTTCTGAATAGCTTCATGTGATCGGCTAACAACAAAATTTTATACTCCTCAACTTCCCTCACATCATTAATGAACAAGTTGAAAGGAATAAGATCCCAGTGGGAACCCTGCGGAACTCCCGAGGTGACAATTATTTCCTTAGAAATGGTTTATACCTAACTATTTGAATAGGTTGCTTAAGAAATTCAGATTTCTTTTGTGGTATTAATAAATGATAAAATACACACAGAAAAGTCATTTAGATTATATTTAATTAACATAATTGTTTGAAAACAGTAACTGTTCAGAATCATAATTACAGTAAAAAGCAACAAAATCATTCACTATCAGAATTATCAGAGACATTCTCTAATGATTTATTGCTATCTGAAGAAGAGCCCAAAGGCTCCTTGGTAATAACAATTCCCTTTTCCCACAAATCATATACAAATTGTACTTTAATTTCAACATCTTCGATAGGCAAAGAATCAATACTAATATAAGCTGGATATGAAGACTGCAAACTTTCTATGGCAGATATCATACATGGATCTAAATCCAACCACTGTTCTTCTTCTCCATGGTAAATATTGGAATTTTCAGTGGAGTAATAAAGTTTTGGTTTCATTTCTTCATCGTTTACTATCTGAATGCAGTGATATCGGGTTAGACGGACTTTTGTAGAAAGATCAAATTCCACTCTGAAAAATTCATTATCATTTATTCACATCATATTCTTCAGGAAGTTTCAATTTGTAAGTCTTCTAAAGTTTAATGTTGGCTTGTGGATATTTGACTTTCGATAAACTATATACTAAAATTCGAAAAGTGTATAAATTTGTAGTTACATCACTGAGAATTTTTTATTGATAAAACCCTTATTCATCACAAAATTAATTTGGAATTCAATCTAGAATCTAAACACTGAATGATATATAAAGTATTCCATTGAAAATACGCCCTAACAACTTAGGTGTATTCATAAATTTCTAGATTTTCCCTATTTACAGTTCTTCCTATATCAATCGATACAAACGTTGTTTTGTAGCCTTGTATGTACAAATATTTGAAATAACATTACAAAAGGTCTCCGATGGTATCAGTGGTGGTGAAATTTCATTTGAATTTTTTCAGGTAGGTATAACTACTAGGTTTACTAAGATTTTTCTATAACATATTTTCTTTATAAATATTCCACAATCCTTCTGACCTAAGAACTTTAAGAATAAAAAATAACCCAAAATCACCACACAAAATAACTCAAGGAATTACTATTTCAAAAATAATATATTTATTGTTTCAAGCTTACTTATTAAAGACTACTCCATCATCTAATAAATCTCCATCTTGTTTGGAGGAACAAGCTATTTCTTCGGCTGAAAGCACTGGTGGCATAGAATCATATACAAGACGTCTGCCTAATTGAGCAATTCCTACATCTACATCCAGGTAATCTTTCAACTTTTCAATAAGAGCACTTACTTGATTTCTAACAATCTGTTTGGCATCATCTTTTCGAAGGAAATGCAATGGCAAACCCTTCCTATGAAAAAAAAATTCATGAAATCAGAAATGATATCAAAAGTTCATATTCCTTCACAAAATCTTCAACTTCATTTAAAAGATTTTCAAATGAAAAATTCAATTACATATTACGACCTATTCTTATAACAAAGATGTACAAGCATCTAACCTGAAATTTATATCTTGTTTTGCAGCTTTTGCAAGAGCATCAGGCAATACCTTCTCCAATAAATCTACATAAGCATTATTTTGATAAAGTGAAACAGTAAGATGCAAAGAATGGGATTCTGCATCTGTTCTTCCTTCATGGATAACACCTCGTGGAAAATATAACAAAGATCCTGCTTCTAAAGAGACCTCTAGAAATGGGTCACCAATTTCTTCATGTGTGAAATTTTTACTTGAATGCCTAGTTAAAATATCTTCTTCCCTGTAAAAAAAAATTGTATTACCCTTTGTGATACTCTTCAAAATTAAGAGTATAATGGTAAAATATACGGTTGCGCGACCGAGGACCGAATTTTACCCAGTTAGCTTCTTATCGCATGGCATGATCTATCACTTCTACATGTGGAAATGTACGTATTTGTATTTTCTCATTAGCATCACGATAACTGTCCACTAAGGAGAAAGCCTGAGAATGCCACAACTTCATGGTGGAATCCTGCCCTTGAAAATCGTAGAAGAGAAGTTCGGAAACTATTTAACCGAGCTAACAATACCGGCAATTGGGACCATTATCGTTCTACTCTAACGTCATACAACAAAGAGATAAGGAGAACAAAACGGGAGTTGTGGCGCAGGTTCTGTGGGGAGGTGGAAAGTACGTCAGTGCAAGGCTGCATAGGGTTCTCGCCAGAGGCCCAGCGCTCCCCATCGGATCTGTGGAGGGTCCGGATTGGCGATACACGGGCTCTGGAAAGAAGACGTTAGAGATTCTTGCGAGAACACACTTCCCAGATTGTCGCTTTCTTTGTATCAGTGGAAGCTGTGACACCTTCACCCTGAAAGGCCTTGTAAAAAGGCCAAAACAAGATGATTGGAAGAACGCAAGAACGATCATCGCTCATTTAAGCCATTCAAAGCTCCTGGAGAGGATGGCATCCTGCCTGCCTTTTTACAACAGGGGGTGGATGTCCTCCTCCCATACCTCATTAGGCTCTTCCGGTCGAGTCTTGCCTGGAATGTTGTCCCGGCCAGCTGGCGAAGAGTCAGGGTTGTTTACATCCTTAAGGTGGGTAAATCGAACTCACAACCAAAGTCGTTTAGACCGATAAGTCTTACGTCTTTTGTTTTGAAAACCCTGGAGAAGGTGTTAGATAGATACATCAGTACCGAGGTGTTATCACTGAGGCCTCTGAGTGAACATCAATAAGCCTATCAAAAAGGTAAATCAACCGATCTGGCACTTAACAACTTAGTCAGGAGGATCACACAGTCTCTGGACCGCGAGGAGACAGCAGCAGCAGCCTTCATGGACATTGAAGGTACGTTTAATACGGCCCCCACTGGCTCGACGTGTGGGGCTGCGAGAGCCAGAGGAGTACCAAATATTATTGCGAAATGGATTAGTAACATGATAAATGCCAAAGTCGTCAACACTTCCCTGAAGGGGGAAGTCGTCACTTTTGTGGCTGACAAGGACTGCCCAAAGGAAGGAGTTCATTGTTGTGGTCCCTGCTTGTTGATGACCTTCTGGCAATAATTGGCGCACTGGATGTTCATGTACAAGCATATGCTGATGATATCGTCATTCTGGCTGTCGGAGATGATAGCGATTGTTTCCGACAGACTACAGGAGGTTATGTCTGCAATTCAGGAGTGGGTGGTGTGAAGGAGAGAAACTTAGCATAAACCCCTAAAAAACTCTTATGGTACCATTTACCAGGAAGAGGAGGATATTTGTTTCCCTCCCGACCCTGGGCGGGGTGTTTATTCCGGTTGTGGAAGAAGCAAAATATTTGGGGATTACACTGGATAGCAAACTCACGTGGATTTCGCACTTGGAAAGCATAATACACAAGGCTAGACATTCCCTATTGGCATGTCAAACAACCTGTTGAAAAAAGTTAGGTCTTGCCCCAAAGCAACTTCAGTGGCTATATGTGATGGTGGTTCGACCACGTATTATGTGCTGCATTGCTTGGTGGGAATGCAGTATTAAGAAGCAATGCCAACTCAAGCTCTCTAAATTACAGAGAACAGCCTGCATGATGATTACTGCAGCCTTTTCCTCTACACCCACTGCGGCCATGGAACTGATATTGGGCCTTGCCCCTCTTCATCTGGTGATAAGAGGAGTGACTAGAATGGCTTTATACAGGTCCCATCATCTTTCCCGTAATGAAGTGGGTAACTTCGGCTTTGTGCCTGGCACCTTACAGTCTGAAATCAAAGACAATGAAGTGCTGAGTATGAGGTTGGACATAGAAACACCTTAAAACCAATATGGAGAGGCCATTCCAGATCATCATTCCTGATAGATAGGAATGAATCAGCTCCAAGGACCGTCTACTTGAGGGTCCTTGGTGGTACATGGACGGCTCAAAAGCTGAAAAAGGTGTTGGAGCTGGTGTATGGTCGAAGGGCCGCCAAGGAACAGTCGATCTGTCTTGGTGGGCATGCGACTGTCTTTCAAGCAGAAATATTCGCCATTGACCACTGTGCTAACCTTTTGCTTGCGGGGGGATTAACAAATAGGTCAATTAAAATCCTCCCCGATAGCCAAGCTGCACTGAAAGCATTGGCATCCGATACCTGTACGTCACTTATGGTGCAGGAATGTCGCTCCACACTTGCCAAACTAGGAGAACGGAGCAGACTCCGTCTAATATGGGTTCCTGGTCACCCGGGCATTGAGGGAAATAAGAAGGCGAACTGAAGAAACTAACCTGGAGTTCATAGAACCAGATCCTAATTTCGGAATTCCCTTGGAAACTGCAAGGATGGAAAACAACCGATGGCTGGACTTAAGGGTAAGTGAGCATTGGATGAGCCTCCCAGGTCTCAGACACGCTCGACGTGCCATCAGTGGACCTTCCACTACAAAAGCCAAGGCCTGGCTTGAACTCTCTAGGTTGGAACTGAGTTTAAACTGCCATACTAACGGGGGCACTGTCGCCTCAAGAAACACCTAAATAAATTAGGATTTATTGAGGATCCTTCATGTAGGCTATGTTGAGAAGATATAGAATCAATGAAACATGTTATGTGCGAGTGCCCAGCTGGGGACAGGGTCAGGATGGAAGAACTTGGATCTTGCAAACTGAAGCTGACTGAGCTTATTAAGCTCTCACCCACAAAACTCGTATCCTTTACGAGAAGGATGGAGCTCATGGATGAAATTTAGGACGGAGTGTGCCACAATAGGCGACTGGGTCGCTGTGGCTGGGCTGCTAGGCAGCCCTCACTCAAATAATAATATCTATCTATCTAGCATCAAAACAAGAACCAACTTTAATCCCACTAAATTGTGTAAAGTCTATTTTCAATACAGATGAAACTATTGTAAGCATTTATTTCAGTTTGGAATACTCAAACGGAGCATGTTTGATAGTACAAGGCGCAGATACTATTATGAAGTAGTTTGCAGTTATGACTTGTAAAAATATATTTATTTATTTATTTATTGTTCACAGCTATGCCAATTTACAAGTAAATTCAATTTAATTTATATAATAGCATCATTATGGTGACTTATTTTACAAAAGAGACTTAAACAGAAAAATATTCACATTCAATGTATAAGAACACCACAAATTGAGACAGTAACATTAACATGAAACGATAATAGTCACTGGTCAATACTCAGGGACTTTTTGAAACAAAATAATGATTCACTAAATACATCTAAACTGATTGCATTTGCAGCCCGCATGGATCTGGTGATTGGAGCATAAAATCCGTAATTTGTAGTTTGAACGCCCAAATAAAAGGTTTTGTTAGATCGATGGTTTCGCGGAGGTAAGTTAAAGCTAATCAGTTCGAGAAGATGGGGACATTCCAAAAAACCATTAATTAATTTATATCCAATTACAATGTCGAAATTATTGCGCCGATTTTCCTAGGAACACATACAGAATATATGTAACATGAAACTTACTTTGGATGATATAATTTCCAATGTTTCCTACCCTCAACTTGTATGACAAAAGCCTCAATGTCATCAAAATGGGGAGCAAATCCTTGAGAGCCTGGAGGTGTTAAATAAACATTAACACCAACCATAGATCCAAAATATTCCTGTAAAGTCGAGACTAAAAGATGCACTTTTTTGTTGTAAGTTTGAGGATTAAGAATTCGAACACTACATCCATTACTATAAAAGTCCCAAAGAGCAGAAGGATTTGCTTTTCCTTAAAACACAAAAAAGAGAATGAATTCCATACTGAAAAAATTTAATCTAATGCAATATGTTTTTTAATACAATTCTTACCCTCAGGATTCAGAACTTGTTTTTCACCATTCTCATAAATAACAACATCCACATTTCTAGTATAATATAAACTATTTTCTCTGAATATTTGGTCTAAATTTCGAGATGTTAATAAATGTGAATAATATTTTTTATTTTTTCTAGGTACATGAAGCACTTCTAATTCCCAATGATTATCAAAAAAATTCTTTGGATTCATTGGAGATATCATCCATTCAAATAAATGATATCCTTTCATGATAGGATCTGTTCCAAATATACTTGAATCACCATTACCACCTCCGGAATTTGAAGACCTGCTATTTACTCTGCCAGCCATTTGCCTTGACAAATTATTACTTTTTTCTTCATTGTTCATACTCAACCCCAATGTAAAACCTCCAATTTTTTTTGCAGACGCCCTTTTTTTTTGCCTCTTAGGCCGGACTTTATATTCTGTTTTCTTCTTAGGAGATCTAACCCTATTCACTTCAGCATTATCTAACTTCCCTAATTTATCAATCAATTCAATATTACCATTCTTCATACCAAGAAATACTTTAGTCGAATTTAACCCCTTTCCAGATGATTTATTTTGTTTATTAGTGATTTTCTTATCAGATCTAGCTTTCGCTTTTAGCTTTTTTTTTCTGTTAGTTTGAATCTCACTGGCATTCATCTTAGTATATGCATTCTTATACATTGTAAAAGCAGAAACTGGCTGAGGCACCTTCATGCTTGTCTTGTACTTATAAAAATTTCAAATTAGATATTAGAATAATACTTTTATTTGGAACTGAAAAGCACTTTACGTATTAATAATGAAATAATTTTATTTATTGAACGATAATTAATCAATATAGTGTGTTTTTCTACTGTACTTTGAAGAGGTTATGTTCATAGACCAGAGAATTTTAGATTTGGATATCTAGGAGTCTGACCAGGAAGTTGTAGCGAAAAGAAAAGAAGATTAATTTTCAATCAAAAATTATGCACTCTAAGAAGTTTACATCGACCAGCATATAAATTCTTTTCTAGATCTGAAAATAAAAATTGTGGAAAATAATGGGGAAATTTTGAATGAAGATATCTTATGTTAAGAAAACTTCTTCAAATCTCCTCCATATCAACTTTATAAGTATATGAACATGGGTTGACTTTCAACCGTGTCCAAAGTTTAAAGGAACAAGGTCATCGAGTGTTTAATTAATAAATTCGATTTAAAAAAAAAGTAGGAAGTAAAGAAATTACGGAATCATTTATGTCCAAACATATCTAGTCTGAAGTATTAATAGTTTTTAATTAAGAAGAAATAGCATCATATGCGCTATAAGAAACGATTTAGGTTTCAGTTTTGTCATGTAAACTAATGTGAGTACTTATAATTCTTTTGTTGATAGAATAATAAGTATTGTTTCAAATTTCATTTTAGGAATTATTTCTTTCATTCTATTATCTGGAAGAAGGTCGTTAAAATCATATTTTATTTCCAATTCAATCAATTATTCATTGAGAATAAATTGGCAGATAAAACTTGTTCAGAACATTAGTTCATGTTTAGTTGGCTTATTACATTTTGGTAATGAAAGTATTAATTTCAGTGATTAAAATTAGGTGAATTTGAATAGTTTTTGAAGTTTGTTGGAGAAGATGTAGTGTTATTTATTTGCGTTTGAAAAAGTATATTTCGGAGTTATAGGTTATAACTGCTTGTTGTCTAAAGTTAATAAAGGAAAAGTAGGAATCAAACAATTTGTATTGATTAATTCCATTATTGGATCGGTTAAAATTCATTCGTTTTCGATTTGTAAAATGAATTTTAGTTGATAGTGTTTTTTCATGAATAGTAGCCAGAGAAATTATTGAATTGTTAATATCATTGATTGCATCAAAAACATTTCATTATACGTTTGAAATATCTTAGTTACTCTGAAATTGTGTAACACTATTATAAATCATTCATACTACTGTTAGGGTTTGTTTTCGAAAGATTCACTGTTATTGATTAAAAATCTTTATCAACACTTAAAAATACCATATCTGATTTGAATACATGAAAAAGAACTTTATCTCTTATTGTTCGAACTCGAATAGTAATGGCCTTGAATAATATAAACTGTTATGAAATGATACGGTAAATGTAAACTATAACATAATCATCAATATACAAACTAGTATTGTTGTATCCCCAGTAAAACTCACCATGTAAATCAGGTAACAATAGATATAATTTTGAGATTGTAGTCTTTGCTTTGAAGTATTAGATGAGATTGTGAAGAATTTATAGGATGAAGTTACGAAGAAAATAGCATCATATTTGGTTGTTTCTTCATCTCAGCTTTTGTTTGATTTCATTGTCCTGTGTTATATGCTGAAGTCTTTTTTGTTGTATTAAGTTTACATGTTTGTTTAATATCTATGATATAGGTTAGATTGTAGGTAGTGATTGTAAGGAGATCTTTCGACATCTCAATACAGAAATCTTCTTGAAGGATTGTACTCAATTTCTTGGCATCCATATGATCAAGCTTTGAAGTGACTCACCCTCATTGACGCAAGATATTAATTAGTTCCTATTTTATTTTAAGCAGGGTGATGAATACTCCCCCTCTTGAACAGATTGATCTATAGTCACTTATCATACGGCATCTTACTGTATGGACACTAGTCCGACATCAGAATGCAGCAGAAATATATCCTGTGTATGATATTTAACTCAGATACGTGATCCTCTGTATTTACATTTTCTTCAATATTCATTTTGAAAGGCCTTATACATGTTAAGCAAGATGAAAATACATAAATGGACATTGAAGTGAATGGTCATTGACTTGAAGCTCCACAGTACATAAGCAAATATAACTAGTAATATATCGAATTTAATTTTGAAACTTGTATCAGAATGAATAGTGGTCTTGGTGAATCTACCAGTCAAATAATCAGTTGAAAATTACATCCATAAATTCTTTTAATTAGTGAATGAATTGATAATAACTAAATCAATGAATAATAATTGCAGTGAGTTTTTCTTTTTCAATCGCTGATTAGATAAGGTGATAAAATAAACATTTGGCAATTCCGCCAGCACCTGGCCCAGTGAATAAAATTTAAAATATCATGATCACAAAATGACCGAATGTGGAATATGTCTACCTCAAGCTCATATACTATACAGTTCACCCGCCAGGAATGTTGCAAAATGGTTTCATATATCATGTGTAAATATGGAATGTGCCAAATATAATCACTACACTGCACAGAACTGAAGGAAGTCAACGGAGAAAAGTGGAGATGCAGTACGTGCAATAAACTACAAATCAACCAATTAACCAACCGAAAATACAAAGTGATCCTACTATTAAAGATGTGATGTTGAAGTTAAACATGATAGAACCAAAGTATGGCAATCTTATAGGAAAGTAACCTAACCAACTACTCCAGAAGAAATAAAAGAGATAAAAGCAGTTATGAAAGTCACTCAGATGAAGCTGAACAGGAACTACTGAAAAGACGAAATGCTGTTGTATATGAAGTACCTATAGAGAGTAATGATGAAGATGTAGGGAAAGTAGTTCAGAGTGCTCTAGAACACCTTGATATACAGAACTGTGCATATAAATGTTATAGATTAGGAAAAACCGAAATATGCTCCTCTCCTCCAATCAAAATTGAATTTGAGAATGAAATCGATAAAATAAAATGTTTTGAGGCCAAAAAACTGAAAGAATTATCACAACCGATCTAGGTTTCAGTGAAAATAAAACAATTTATATAGCATATGATCCCACAAAAATGAACCAAGAGTTATTTACTGAAGCCTGGCAGTTCACAAAGAAAAGGGATATTCATTTGTATGGATGAAAAAGAAATGGTTACATTAAAAAAATCTGAAACTAGTAGGATGGAAATCGTAAATAGTTTCGAGGATTTGGAGGCTCTTAATAAAAAAACTGATACAAAACCCGATTTAGATTGATGTATCTCAATATACGTAGTTTGAAAAATAACGTAAACGAACGCGAAATGTTAATACAAAACAAAAATCCAGATGTCTTGGCTCTAACCGAGACCTGGTTATATCCAAATGAGACCTCTAGTATAAATTTTAAAAATTATAGTTCTGTTCATTCATGTCGTGATTATTTATAAGAAAGGACATAGGTACTAATTTTACCCCAGCATATGAAAACAAAGAAAACAATAACATTATTATCATTTCTCAGATCTGGAAATGAAATTGAGTGTTATATATAAGCAACCAGAATCAAACAACCAGTTTTTCCTTAATCAGCTGGATGATATACTCTCCAATAACAGCAACTTTCTTCCCATGGCATGAACATAAATCTCCTAAGAACAACTGCTTTCAAAAGTCTATATATACAGATAGTCAACTCAAATGGCTACAAAATACCGAACGAAATTCAAGAAAATTTGGCTACACGAATTGACATTAGAACTGGCACAATGAAGGATTATTGACCACTTAATTTCAGATATGGATCTGCAGAGCAAAATACAGCAAGAAGACTACTTTATATTTGACCATAAGGTACTATCTGTAGAAATCCCTGTTATGAAGAAAAAGGAAAAACAAAAGTACAGAACATCCATATCTAATTTTGAACTACTAAGAAGAAATTTGAGTATTGAAACTTTTGATGAACTTATAAACATCATAACAAAATAACTCAAAAATAGTACCACTACAACAGAAAGGACATACACTACAAATATTAATGAAGGATGGTACAGAACTACATGATATGATTGAAAGAAGAGATCAGGCATATGTTTTGCACAAGAAAAACCCACTATCGGAGAAAATGCGTATAGTTTTCAAGAATCTTAAGAAAGAGGTAACTAACAAGGAAAACCATAACAAAAAATTAGACTTTCACAGATTATTTGAGAAGGCTGATGGATCGATTAAAAAACATTTCGACATAATGAATCAAACGTTCCACCCAATAAATCAAAGGGAAATTCTATCACTGCAATTAACGATGAACGATGATAAGGGTATAACACACAATGAATCTGGACGCATTGTTAGTGTGCTAGCTGAGTATTTTGTTACAGTCGTAGAGAAAGTTAAGATCAACTCAAACTTTGGCCCACAACCACAAAGAGTGCCGAACAATCTGGCATCCATCTACCTCAGAAAAACTTCTCCCAGAGAAATTGAAAATATCATCTCTTACTTAAAAACAAATTCAACACCAGGAAATGACAAAAGTTATTAAAGAAATAAAGTCTGTTATCACATCAACTATATCTAGATTAATAAATAATTTTTTTTGAGGGTTTATTTTTCAATGTATTGAAAATTGCAAAAATCATACCGATTCACAAGGATTAACCTAGTAACTATAGACCTATTTCTGTCTTGCCCACATTTTCTAAAATTTTTGAAATAGTCATGAAAAATAGATTTCTAGAACATCTGAAGAATATAGGTTTTTTTTGAATATGAATAAAAAAAGTACACAGACAGCTATAGCGACCATAATAGAGTATATATATGGAGAAATTTATTAAGGAAAATATGTGATGGCTGTTTTTCAGACCTGTTTAAGGCCTTTGACGTGTGTCAATCTGTGTTGCTTGGAAAATTTGTCTCAATAGGTATCAATGATTCTGCTTTCAGACTTTTCAATTCGTAGTTGGAGGATCGTGTGCAGTATACCGTTGTTGATGGGCATGAGAGTGAAAGAGTTAAGGTGACCAGTGGAGTGCCTCAGGGTTCTGTGCTCGGTCCCATATTGTTCCTCATATATATCAACGATACATGCGATCCAGAACTAAACTGCTAAATAGTGCTCTACTCCGACGATACGGGTCTGTTCTACTCTGGGATTGTGACGGACATGTTTAGGAGGGCACAAGAAGATCTACAAAAAATAACAATTTGGACTACCAATAATAGAATAAAACTGAGTGAGATAAAATGTATCTATGCAGTTTTTAAGGGAGATTGACCAGATGATCTTGAACTCTACATTAATTCTATCAAAATCTCAGAGAGTGTGGTAACTATATATCTAGGACTTATGCTTGATCACATCGAGCATTTGGTGGCCAAACTACGTCCTCTGGCATTTATCCTCAGGAGAACTGCACATTTGTTTACGGAAGAAATGAGATATTTGCTGTACAACACTTGTTTGTCGAAAGGTACAATAATTTTTTTTCTGGTATCAAATAGTACTTTATTCTTCAGAATCATGTGAAAACACCTGATACACACTATGTATCAAGGTATCTCTTGCTTAGAAAGCTTAGAGAGGCAACCTGACTCGAGGTACACTTCCAAAGAGTCCTCTGGAAAGTGAGTCTTTTTGTTTGCTGTAAAAATCTTGAAAGGGAGAGGCGTTTTATCTGTTATGGCAGCTTATTTTATAGTTTGCTACACCAGTAGTTGATTCCTAGTTGGCTTCTTTTGAGTTTATAACAGTCGATGACATAGTGTTGTATCAATGGAAATTAGCGTTTATGGGAAACCTCTCTTTATGTTCATGGCAGAGTAGGTTAAAAGCTGAGGTCAGTGTAAGAATATTCTGCTGTTTAAATAATTCACACCTGCTGGTAGTACTTAGGGCACCACACAAAACTCTAACTGCCTCCTTCTGTTTTAGCCATTCAGTGGAGAGTATCCCCTAAACTATTATACTATAAGTAGCCACAGAATAAAAGCATGAGAAGTATGTCAGGGACGAACCTCCTCCTTGGCAATTACTTTCATACGTCTCAATGCAAATATTGCAGTAGATAATTTTTTCCTAAGGGACAGACTACACACAACCAAATTTATCACTCGGTATTTCATATTATTGATTGTTTTTAACGATGGATCTTTGACTACTTGCGAAGAATGAAGTTTTTTGTTGAAAAACACTGGATAGTATGATAAGAAATGTTGAATTATCAACACATGTTCGGGATATTGTACTCAGTCGTCACTGATATTTGAAACCGTGAATTTCAAAATTTCAAAAGTCTATAATCATAATTGAATTATTTGGATAGTCGGATGTGCAGAGGGGTCGAATAATTGCTCTTGAAGAAGGGGTGACACTGAGGGATATAGCGGCCACAATGGGGGTATCATAGAGGGCGATTTCAAAAACCTACGCCCGATACGTGGAGCTCCAATCTCTGCAAAATAGGCCTATAAGAAGTCGTAGAAATCCAATGTGTTCCATCTTATTCAGCAGGAGATCCTTGTCAACACTGTCAAATGATTTGCTTAAATCACAAGCAGGTATCTCCGCACAATGGTGTCCGTGAAAAGCCTCAGCCAAACCCTCAATAACATCTATTAGTGCGGTTGTCGTAAATCTTTCTTGTGTAAAACCTTCTTCTATTAGGGACTCCTCAAAAAACGCCACCAGGTTAGTCTTGAGTACCATTTCAAAGATTTTGGAAACTGTAGGAAGACCGATATTAACCGATAGTTGCCACAAGCATTTATGTTCTCTGTTAATATTGGAATGATCTTGGAGTGCTTCAACTTTTCTGGTAAAAAACCCATATTCTAGACACTTATTAATTAGGCCACAGAACAATCCACTGGAAGTGGGAAATATATGCTGCATTCAACAAAACTGCCTTATGTCTAGATTGTGATTTCCTGGGATTTCCTTAATAGCTTCGTAGGTGGTGTTGTATACTAGCACCGATGTACCGATCACACTTGCATCTTCAAGTTTCATAATTACTGTACTTTTCTTTGTCAGCCTTTAAGTGAGGTCCTTATGAAAGACAGAGTGTTTCTTTCGAGATTCGTTATGTTTTTAAATGTTTTCAAGACGGGCCTCAATGTAGAATGTAGGTATGGTAAAGACCTCTAATGATTTGAAAATTTCGCAACAACTAGGAGTTTGAGGAATGTCAGCAATTATTCTTAACGCGTTCTTCTGCTGCAGAAACACTCAGTTGACCTCTGCACCCCATAGTATTGCTCCATAAGTAGTAGTATGTAATCATCGCCTCTTGCACTTCCACTGCCGTTTTTATCCTTCGAATTGCGAATATGGCTGGAACAGGACAGTTTCCTGCATAAGCACTCTATGTGGCTGCTTCTTTATGGAAATAATCAACTTTTGTGTATTGTTAGCTTAAGAGTCAAATCATTATTTTTGAGCCACCCTCAGCATCACTGACATATGCTCTAAATGTTTTCTGGTTTTGCATTTATTTAACAGTGTGGTGTGATATACAACTATTTTTGTATTATTATTAGGTTTCTTCACTACTGAAATAGTTGCGGAAGAACTAATTTCTATGCTCGGTATACGAAAAATTCAAAGAAACCGAATTCGTAACCAATTTCAAACAATTGACTGTGCGCTAAACCGATAACAAAAACACATGTGTGTAAAAAGATTGAAATGCTCTTAGCATTCAATATTTAACAAATATATCAGAATATTTAGACATAAACATTGACAAATATACTATATATACATGTTTTTATCAATTTAAATCAACAATAAAAATATTTTCGAAGTTGCTGCTATTGGTATTGAGACTTTGTATATTTATTCAGTCATTCAGTGTATGTACACATGCAAAAAACTAGTTGCATTTTATCCATAAATTGTTAACAAGCTTTTACATTAATTTAAATATAAACAATGGTATTGTCATGTTTGAAACTATGTCGCAAGATTTTTCTACAAATCAAGTATAAGATCATTCAGCACTTCATTATTTACTTCACACTATACAGGTGAGAGTTTGCAAAACCTTTTACGGTTTTTATTGATTTACTCCAAGAAAGTTAGGGATATACTTTGAAACAGTAAAGATAGAGACGTATTATTTTTCTACCTCAATTTACGCTTAATTAAAACATATGTATGTTATGCTGATTTTTTTTAGTCACGTGTTACCTCTACCTTTCTTGGAGTTAATTTATGACGAAAGAATATTTATAGGGCATCACTCGTCTTACAACACAAAAGAACTCAATCTCAAGACACAATTTAAAGGAAATATGTGTTGATGTTGAATATTCGATAACGATGTTGATTTTTCAAAATTATGGAAATTCAATAATTTTGGTGTAGTTGTACTTACTCAGTTAATCTTAAATCATTGCAGAATACGAATGTTAGTTACATTGAGGAGCATATTAGATTTGTCATTTCTTCAAAATTCATGGAAATTAATATAAATTATCTAATAACTGTTATAATTAATAAGATTGTAAATACAAACTTCAACAATTAAGTATCGATATAACCGCCCTAAATTGAATTGAATAATTAAATTTAGGTTAGGTTAGAGATTTTTTTTCAATTTTATATTCAAATATAATCACAATGCAATATTGTCTCTTTCAAGATAGTTCCCTTGGGAAACCACACAGCGTTGTATACGGTCCTTCCAATCATCATAGCATTGCTGGAGTTCTAATACTGGAATAGCTTTCAGCTGGTCGGTCACAGCTGTTTGGATGTTGTCAAGTCTCCCAAACTCAGTTTCCTCGCGATGATTTTTAATTATCGGGAAGAGGAAAAAGTCACAAGGTCTCAAGTCTGGTGAATAATGAGGCTAAGAAGCCACAATAATGTTTTTACTGGCTAAAAACTCCATTATTGAGATTGCAATGTGACATGATGCATTTCCGTTTTGAAGCACGCAGTTGTTTTTGATAATTGGTCGCACACGAAAGACTCTTTTTCTGAGTCTTTGAAGGATCTCTCGGCAAAACTGTTGATTAACCGATGGCTTTGAGGCACAAACTCTTTGTGGACGATTTCATGGATGTCAAAAAAGCAAATTAGCATGCATTTGATCTTTGAATTGCTCATTTGTGCTTTTTGGGTCTTGGAGAGGTTGCAATGTCTTGGCGTTTGGTGTCTGAGACGTACTTAAACGCCCAGCACTCGTCGCCAGTAATGACGCGTCCAGGAAATTGGCATCGTTTTCTTCCCGATCACGAAAAGTCAGAACTTCTTTCCTTTCTTAGATACATTTGGTCTTGGGAATCGTTTGTTGAAACCATTTTTCACAAATTTTTCTTATCTCCAATTCAGTGGTCAAAATCGGATGAACGGAGGTATGATTCAAATTTAATTAATTCTGACTACTGAGTGTTTGTAAGTATCATTCTGATTGTCAAGGGTCGATCTTAACGCACTAAATCATGATGACATTTTCATCGGTATTTGCATGAAGGCCTTCGATTCGTGGACAATCTTCAATGGGCTCTCTTCCTTCTAAAACGCCTTAAACCAACGAAAACCTGGGTCCTTGATAAAACCTTTTCTTCATAGGCCTACCGTTTTCAAATGTTTCTGCGCATTGGGTCCAAGTTTGAAGTAGAATTTGATCGCACACTATTACTCAAAATTGATGCCATTCATTTGTGGAACGCACAAGAAAAAACTGTTTCACGAAAACTAACACTATGGACTAACAAATGAGTGTAGCGAGTTGAAACTCATACTGGAGGCGTATCACATTTGCACCTGACGCTGCTCAAAGCCTTTCGCCTCACTAATTTATTCACGAACCTGGTATCTCATTGAGTTCCATATCACTCTATTGAGTGCTGGACATGAAGATGTTCTACCTGGGTTGTTTCTGGTTCAAGAGATAGAAATTGTAACTTCTGATCTTACATGGTCAGAGAACATCATCAGTGTTTGTAAACGCCCCAATACTCCTCCGTAAATCTTTCGTTCATCTCTCATTCGCAAGCAGTATAACACTTTACAAATCGTGTGTTCGTCCGATTCTGGAGTACGCCGGTGCGGTTTGGTGACCGGTTCTCGTCCGCGATAAAAACATGTTGGAAAGCGTCCAACGACGTGCTACACGTTTGTGTTCTGGAAACTTTAGACCATCTTACGAAGAGAGGTTGGCAAGAGCCAATTTGATAACATTCGACGAACGGCGTCTTCGTGGGGACTTGATCCTCACTTACCGTATGATTAAACATAACTACGCCAACATAAGATCTTTCTTTGTGCTTAATTCGGACCTCCGCCTACGTGGCCATAATTTGAAACTGGAAAAGGAGAAGTTTTCTACTCGACAGGGTAGAATTATCTTGTAAACAGAATTTTTAGTGCGTGGAATAAGCTTCCCAGTGACATTGTTAATTGCAACTCTGTGAACTGTTTCAAGAACGAAATTGACCCTCTTCTGTTTGCCTGATACCTTGTTAATATTCACGCTGATAACTACATTATTTTCATCTTCATCTGATACTAGCTATGATGTACTCTTAGAATGTTCTGTGAAAATTTAGCTGCTTTATTGTTGTTTGACTTTAATTTGATTAGGCTATCATAGGACTTCTGTCCTTAGCCTTATATTATTTTCTAATAATAATAATAATAATAAAAAATCACTAAGTGAAGGGAAGTTAGATCAAGAATCACTTCTATAGCAACAGTAAGTGCTGAACGAAAAGCTCTGGTTTCTGTAGGAAATTCTTTGTAAATCCCCACCTCTTTCTACAGGTTATTCAAGGGGTTTCACCTCCCTTATATTGCTGATATAACCACTTGCATTCTGTCAGATATGATATTATCTTCATCCACCAGGATGACTATATTTTCAGCATTTGCTTGGACGTAGAATTCCAATGGACTGATTATTGTCAGTGGGATCAATCAGAATGGATCGATTCGAATAATTACACTAATTCTAAAAATAATACTCTACTAAAAATTTATGTGATATTTACATGATACGAAATGAAGAGAACCTGACATCATTTTGTATTTGAAATATTGGGGGCTTCTTTCAAGTCTGTGGTAACAAAAACAATTGATTACACTGGGACTTTTGTGCATTTGGCGTACCTTAGGTGTACAATAGAAAAAGTTATATCACCACCATTAATTGACTGAAGTATTGGTGTATAGTATAGTAGTTCTAAAGATTATTCAAAAGAGAGGGCGTAGAAGAAAATCTATATTACTGCAAAATATAGCAGTCTCAACATAAAGGTAATTGCCAACACAGTTCCATATGCATCGAAACCTTTCATTATATTTTGATTGCACATTGGGTGTATCAGAATTGGAATTTTATGATTATAGTTATTTCGAATTGTTATACGCATATACTGTTGAAACTTTATTTTGTGAGAATAATTAGAAATAATTTTCTTGGTGACCTTAAAAAATATATTTCTGGTGAGTTAATGTTTCAACGCTAAGTATACGTATACTATTTTAATCACAGCATTATGCCTAAAACAGTAGTAAGAAACTTAAAACTGGATGAGGGAACTACGTTTTCTATAATGTTAACATAAAATATGAATATAAAGTACCCCACACAATTATTGGATAAATTTTCAATCAAATGTATGACAAGTTTTTGAGGTACAGAACATCAAAGTTGAATATTTTACTTTGTCTATGTTTTAGCAATATTTTTGGATTTTGTTTCTTCAAACACCCTGTATATACTGTCATTGACTAAGTGGCTGGTCCTTGCAGATTTTGACTGTTGTTCATATTCTGAATGTAGTAGAATGTTCACTTTTCATGATGGATTCTTCAACGTCACAATTACATATTTTTAGTGAAAGCGCACAATCAAATTGAACAATCAGAAGTTGCTGTATTTTTTGCGTTAAATATTGAAATGAGATAAGGATACACCAGAAGTGCGATACATTCAATCCTCATCTAGAATTATGAAAAAAAGGCTCCTCCAACAAGCAAAATATTTTCAATTATTTCCCATGAATAATAGGTAACTCACACACATGGCAAAAGTTAGGGATATGAAAATTCTTTGTAATTTCCAAATTAATGAAGCTCAGTGTTTTATGGATTTACGCATAATTCAACCACATATTAGGTAATATGTATACAAGAGATTTTGTTACACAAGTCTGCAAAAAAAGTTGAGAGCTGTTTTGGTTTTTGTGTTATTCTAATTTTTTTAATGAAGTTATTTATAATTGCGTATCAAAACTTATTTTCTTATCTAAAATACATTAATTAGTGAGTACTTAACACATTTCTTTTTCCCAGTGCGACTCCTTTTGGTACATTTTCGCTTGTGGGAAGCATCTGGAAGGTCTCTTTTAAGCGTCCAGCAGTAGTCTGCTATCATTGTGACGCTCCATCTTCCCTGGTATCTTTTTTCCATCTCCTTAATATCTTGGTGAAATCGTTCACCTTGCTCTTCACTCACGTCTCCTAAATTTTCTGGAAAATAGTCGAGGTGGGAATGAAGAAAATGTACTTTTAAACTCATTAAGCAACCTAAAGCTTGAAATGCTTTTAACATTCTTTTGACGATTTGTTTGTAGTTAGGGTCTTTGTTATTGCCTAAAAATTTTGTTATAACTTCCTTAAAGGCAATCCACCCTTCTCTTTGAGGATCCGTCATGGTTGTGACGAATAGTGGATCAGCCATAAGC
Source organism: Cryptolaemus montrouzieri (assembly GCA_013387265.2). NCBI lineage: Eukaryota > Metazoa > Arthropoda > Insecta > Coleoptera > Coccinellidae > Cryptolaemus > Cryptolaemus montrouzieri. Next base: position 64,970,789 of record JABFTP020000001.1, on the reverse strand, counting down.
CGTCTAATATCTGGTCCAACGAAAACACCTTCCTTCAACTTTGCCTCCGAGAGGCCAGGAAACTTTGATATTAAGTATTTGAAGCAATTTCCATCTCTTGGAAGTGACTTTACAAATTGCTTCATCAATCCCAGCTTTATCTGTGGTAAACGAACTTTATGAGGAGCTTTATGTGAAGCGATGGTAAACGAACTTTATGAGGAGGCACCAAAGTAGGAAGTAAACTGCCTTTCACGATATCTAAACCAGGAAGAAGACACTTCCGGCAAAAGTAATTTCCTGCTTTTGAGCCTTGATCCAAGCAACTCAGCAGCCATATTGCACTGAAATACAAAATAATTCACATAAGTCTCACGGAAATTATTTTCATCATTGCAGGAGAAATTTAATACCCTAATGCTCAAATGCCACAAATGTTTACATCGCTTAAACAGAAAAAAATATAGTAACCAGCATAATAATATCTTATTTGAAACATGCAATGCCTACTATAGAATATAATTGATCACTTACCTAATTTTCCAATAACTTCAGCAAAAATCCCAATAGAAACACCTCTTATGATTTGACAACTAACCTCAAACAACACATCACTACCAAAAACATCTTCGGAACGTATGTGCTTCTATGTTTTCGAATACGAAATAACTTTGAAGGGAAATGTACACATAAACACCTCAAAAAAGTCTAGGGAACACTTACCAATATCTTTAAAATATGAATTTGATGATTCGAATTTATAGAAATCTTTCGGTTTTTGTTAGGATGTATTGTATATAATGTATTCTCAAGAAAACAATAATATTTGACTTCTCCAAAGCACCTATTATAAAAAAAATTTGAAATTTGAAAATGACGAAATTTGGTAAAACACAAAAAAAAATCCTGAACTAATATTTTCGAAACGATATGGAAGCACTTATATTTTTCAGTAACCAGAAAGTCCACCTCTGTTATTAATGACACTTTGGCATCGTCGCGGCATGCTCAATATTAAATTGTCTATTACATTTTGGCCTAAGTCATTCCAAGCCCCCTGAACTGCTAATCGAAGCTCCTGTTCATGATGGAAGACGTTTTGACGCAGGAGATTTCTTTTTAGGGTGTTTCACACATGCTCGATAGGATTCAGATCTGGGGAGCAGGATGGCCACGGTAGAAGATCGATATCATTCTCTTCAAGAACGTTCAAGACAACTCTTGCACGATGAGGAGGGGCATTTTCTTGTTGGAAGAGTGGATTTTGACCCATTGTTTGGAGATACGGTACCACTACAGATAAAACTATCTCATTTGCGTAAGAATTTCCCGTGAGGTTGTTCTGTATGAAAACGAGGTCAGTTCTTTCCAAGGCGTATACCTCCCCAAAACATCACTGATCCGCCTCCCTGTCTAACAACTTCTCGAGCATGCTGGAGACGGTTTTGCTTTATAGGTTCCCTCCATATTCGAATTCTTCCCGAATCGAGATAATAACTAAATCTAGATTCATCACTGAAGAGAACTGTTGCCCACCTCTCTTGATCCCAGTTTACGTGTTCTTGGCACCAAGCTAAACGAGCAGCGCGATTTCCATGGGTCAGTTGTGGAACTCTTAAAGGACGTTTGAGGTGGAGTGGACCTTCGTGCAGTTGATTTCTCACAGTTTGGTCGGAAATTTGTACATTATGAACTCGTGATAGCTCTTGAGCTAATTGAGATGCTGTGGTAGTGCGATCTCTTCTGGCTTGTAAAACCAAAAATCGGTCTTGGGCGACTGTAGTAATCCTGAAACGACCTGTATGGCGTTCTTCTACGCTACCTGTTTCATTGAAACGCGACCATAAACGGTTTATGACACTTGGGCTACTTCCCAGAACCCTGGATACTTCCCGTTGTGAGCTCCCAGCTTGGAGCATGCCAACGGCTCGTAACATCTCTTCTCTAGTCAAATGTCGTCTTTCCATGGTCGAATCACAAAACTTGAATCTTTTATTTGTGCTTACAACAGAAACAAAGTGCCAACTAACTGATTTCAAACACTGAATACATGAAATGATTATAAAGCAGCGTCGCATCTGCTGCATTTTTAGTTTTTTATAAAAAAAACTGAAATCTGTTGCGGCACTCTACATAATTTGGTGAGAAATTGATGCAGGTGTTTATTTCTTAAAAAAAATCATCCATATTGATCGTTCTGGATACGATATATCGATATTCAGAAGTGTTTTTCTAGACTTTTTCGAGGTGTTTATGTGTATATGCCCTTGAAAAGGTTAATTAAGACCTTCCAGTGGAATTTGAGTTGAAACAGTTAAGGTTACAAATTTCTCTCAACTTTACAGGGTGTAAATAAATAAGTGCAAGAAGTTTTAACGGATTCCTCAAGTCGTTTTATGTCGAAGTTTTTTGTCTTCAGATTTTTTCTTACTGACAACTACAGTTTTGGAGATATTCAGTTCTAACCATCGGTGCCTTTTCAGGTTCCACACAAAACATTTTTCAGTACGCTCCTGGTAATTAAGAGAAATACATAATGTTTACCTCGCACAGACGCAGTAACCAGGAATATGTGCGCAAAATAATACAGATTTTTTTGTGACTTCCCCAAATAATGAAATACACTTGTAATAAGAAAAGCGATTTTTGGACAAACTAGATTGTTTTAATCAAGTTTTTAAAATCATGAAATCCAAGTTAATGCTCGAAATGACCTCCTATAGCTATTACACATGAGTCTAGACATTGGCGCATTGATCTACGTATCAGATGGAAAATCCCAAAAGAATCTGAAATAACTCTACAAGTAACTATAATGCGGTTTCTTACAACTTCTGTCCTGTACAGGAGTTTCATAAACAAAAGTTTAAAATATTCTCAGGTGGAAAAATCTAAAGGATTTAAATCTGGTGAACGAGCTGACCAAAATTGAGATCTACCTCGACCTATCCAGCGATCTGGATACGTTTCGTTCAATACTGACGTGCTCCTTGTGCCAAAATGGGTAGGATCCCTATCGTGCATATATCACACCACCGCTTTGACATGTAAAGTAGCAGAGTGTATCTATCTCCATTTAATCTAGGTGATGAAAATGACCCACAATTAAGTGATCCACTAGAATTCTAACCCATACGTTAACGAAAACATTTACTAATGGAGAGCTTCAAGAATATCATATGGATTATCTTCAGCCCATGTGTGGTTGCTGTGCTAATTAGCAATGGTTTCCCTAGAGAATTTTACTTCATCTGTGAATAAAACAAGCTCGAATAAATAATTCTGAATGTTGTCTTGTTCTTTCAAGACCACAATCATCCTATTTTTTAAATTACAAGATTCTCCTACTTGCATACAAAGTATGATGTATTCTCGAAGCTTCGAATGAATCACCGTTAGAGAGACTGACTTCACTTCTGTATGTTAATGAACTTGATGAAAATGCTCAAAAAATCTCTATCGCTGTTACAATGGTTATGTTAGAGTTATCATTAGACATCAATATGATAGCAACCTACTAGATAAATGATTCACATTACGATTGTTGTTTCATCGTGCAGTTGATAAAAAAAGAAAAAAAGGTTCCTAATTTCATAATTAATTATGATTAATCATAATTGCCAAGGACGTACTCAACAATTGACCCTAGGAAAAATATTGCAATGTAGACTTCAATGGTCTAATAATGTGGACGATTTTTCAAATTTGAATTGAATATCTCAAAAACTATAGGTCAGACATTCAAGTCGAACTTGGGTTCAAAATGTATACTCCAGCCTTTATATAAGGAGATATCAATATAAGAACGATTAGGTGGTTGCCGTTCACATTCTAATTAATCTTAATTAAACGTTCATTTATCGTTTGATCTTTGCATCTCGAAAATTGAAGCACAGATCAGCATTTCCATTCGTATCGAATTGGTTTAAACATAATGGTTCCTCTGTTATTATGTGTACAATTTAAGAATACTTCGGTCAGCTAATGGTAGGTTAGCTAATTATGGCATTTTCTAAATGTTCTACATAAATCAATTCGTGCATGACATTTTTCTGGATATTCATGGTCTGTTAATATACATTAGTTGCAATCATTGTTTTGTGTATACTGATTGTAAAGTGAAATTTTTAATATTTCAGATGGCTGTCTCTCGAGTTATTTCCGATTCCCTTTGGTTTTTAACGGTAAGAGGATCCACAGACCGTATTCAAAAGGTGAGTTTTGGCTAATAATTGAAATATCTAAATATTCATATATTTCTAAATTACTTCAAGATGAAAGGAAAAAACGTCATATCTCTTGAGAGAAGGCTTAAAAGAGCAAGTATAACTAGACATAAAAATTAAACATTCTTGTCGATTGACAATTCTTCCTAATTTGGAAATTCGAATATAGCAGAGTTTGTAGAATTTGAATCAACTCAAATCTTATAATCTATGATACTTACATTTTGAATATAATAAAAATTTAAATTTAGGTGGAGTTATAGTTTCATACATAATGAAAAGCTATATTTGTATGTTTGTCGGTCCTGGATTTGCGCCTTACTCTCAAAATAGACATAAAAGATGCGTTATTCAAATACCTAAATTGCATGAAGCTATGAAGAAAAAGAGAAGGAAAAAGTTGAGGAAAGGTGTGCCTTTTTCTCAAGGAGAATGTACCTCAGAGAAGTCCTTGGTGGCAGTGACTGGCATTCTTGATGCGATTATGGAGCATTTCCATATTCCCTAGCTTAATTCCTAAGTGTTTATAGGCTATGTTTCCAACGTTATCGAAGTATTGAATCGCCAAAAGGGAAAAGTTTTTTGAACAGAAGGGGAACTACGAGGAAAAATAAAATTGACAATATATTCATGTGAGTATTATTTCTTCGTCAAGGGTGAACCATAAGGATGAACCATAGTATTAAGAATGATCAACAACCATCCAACTTCTTACAACTGCTTAAAAGTTCTTATAAATCACATTACAAATTTGTTTGAGATATTTCTGTACTTGTTAATTAAGTTCCTAAGACTACATTCAAAAGCTGTTTCAATAAAATAAGACTTTTACCTTCTTGATAAGTCCTCGCAAGTCATAAATTCTCATATACATTGATAATATCTGTAAGGTCGTGAGAAAACAGAAAATCCCTGCTCATATCGCTTTCTTTTTCTCTCCGTCTTAGTTGCAGCTTTGCACGAAGGGTGAACTACAGTGGGAATATTGGTGATTGCATTGAATTAAGTATGAAATGAAAATAACAAAAAGAGTTGTATATACAATTAGCGCATTTTGTGTGCGCTTGTGTATTGAGCAATTTTGTCATCTTTAGCATCCTGACCCATTTAGGTTTTCTGAAAATTTATGACCATACACTCAATTCAATTATTCTCATTGTTTTGTGCTCTGCAATTATCATTTTCTTTTTTCACTTTTGTTGTGTGAAATGTTGGAATTTATCCAAGTGATCAGTAACCCATTTTATGTGGCATCCACTGTGAAACCAACCAGTCTTCATTTCAATTTCTTTCATGATGTGGAATGAATTGCCAATAAATTACATATATATTTAATACATTGTTAAAACGCAAATGGAATACCAATAAATAAATTAAATTACATTACTGTTACCGCGGTTTCGATTTCGTTCATTGTCCGACATATAAAAACCAAGTACAAAGTGACATGAAATATATGTGAATAGCTCATTATTTGGTTTTGTGGAAACCAGATATTAGGACTGTATCTAACAACAATTGAAAAGGAGTCATTATTTGAATACATCGAAAATTTGGGATTTACGTCGATCAGTCTGGTAGTTCATTACATGAGAGCTGTGATTAAAAACTGATTTGAAAATTTCCTCTCATTTCTACCCTTTGGGACAATGTGTAGAATTTTTAATTTGTCAATACTAGGAAGAGTGGCCCTTTTTGGATGCAGTGGTTAGCTGATGTTGAATCCTGTTTATTTTTATGGAATGAAGTTTAATGTTCTTTATATCTAACTTAGATGGAACGACTAGTCTGATCTACGTAAAAATTATTACAGTCTAGACAAGATAATTTATAAACTCCTGATTTATTCAAGTTCTCTATGGAATTTTTAGCATTAAATGATTTATTTTGAGGTCTGAATGCGATTTTAGTTTCCAGATTGAATAGTTTATTTTCGACATTTTCACTTGTCTGACCAAAATATGTTAAAAGGATGAATTTTTCGGATTTGTTGGAATTTATAATTGGATATATTTGGCTAATACCTATGTGTAAATGTTGTCAATTAAACCACGATCTGAACTGTTATTGAGAGCTATAATTTTCATAGTTTCAAGTGCTTTTTCAAGATTTTTCAATGATAAAGGTACCTAAAAACTTTGTGGATCATTGAATTAAATGCTGAAATTTTATGTGAATATGGTTGGTTGGGAAATCCTTAGGAATACATTCTTATGTGCTAGTAGGATTTCTGATGATGCTGGAGTTAATTTTGCTATTTGAGGGGAAAATTGGCAGAATGATATTGTATGATTCTCCCCACTTTCGAATTCAAATTTTATTTTCGGATGGATACCATTTATGAATTTGAGAAAATGATCAAATTGTCTAGGTGTACCGTTTAGGCAAATAAATATGTCATCGACGTAACTACCAAAAATGAAATTTGAAACGCAAATTAGAATTCAGTACTTTGTTTTTTTGTATGCTAGAGATGAATATATCTGCTAGAAGGGAGTTTAGTGATGATTCCATCGCAAGACCGCTCGGTTGATCATATATCTCTTCACTAAATTGAAGTTAATTAAGATGCATGCTTAACTTCAAAAGAAAAGAATTCGCAATGTATGAGAGGGTTACTATGTGATTGTTCTAAAATATCTGATGTTTGAAAACATGTTGTCTACATCTAAACCTAGGATGTTCGTCATGATTCAGTAAAGTGAAGAGCTCTATTTTGTAGGTTAATTCAATTGAAAATTTGATTATATGTTTAGAAGTGAAGTTTGTCGTTCTTTTAAATATCATATTGTAACGTTTCTTAGTTCTTGAAATTATTTATAGGTTCAGATAACTTTAACCTAACAAAACTCTAACTAGTTTATTTACACGTAGACTGAACAATTATAACACTAACTAAATGACTAATTTATATAACACAATCGATACTGCTCAATTTATCTCGAACACTTTGTCCACTTATTCGCGCTCTGTATTCAAACTTCATTATCTGCGCTTCGCGCTGTCTTCTTATATACAAGTACGAATTGTTGTAGAATATTTGCGTAACTTCGGCTCTGTTCCAGATATTCGTTGTTCGAGAACCTTCCGGAAACGGCAACACTGATTTCTCCGTAATACCTTTAAATCTTTCTCGAAGTCTCCCGAAAGTACCCCGTACTGTTCAGTCCGCCGGGCGATGACAGGATCGGCTTCAGGGACGATTGAATATCGTTACACTGCCCCCTATTAAAACTGTTCTGTCTCAGAACAGACTGAGTCTTCGGTCACTATGACGGTATCGGCATTCATTTCTCCCTTGTTGATGGAAATTTTTTTCGATCTTATAGGTGGAATTATCAACAAATGAGACAACTCGGCGGATTAGAGCATTTTTTTGTGGGTTTTTATCAGACCATATAATGGTGGCAGGTTTGGATTAACGGCTAAATCGATACAGTGTCTTAATATATTGTTAGTGGAATTGCAGAGAAGTTATATTGAATTTATGCAAACATGCTAGTGTTCCTTAAATTTTTCCTAAACTCGACTAAAATGTCATATAGTTTGAAACGCTTCTCTTATTCTGGTACATATCATTATGTATGGTAGATCTACTTGAACTTTAGAGGCGATTCATTACTCATAAACATCGATGTAAACATCATCTCCAATGTCCTATGAATCTTATATTCAATGATGATGATAAGAAATTGTAACTATGTATTGTACTATCACAAAAGATTTTATTGAAAATCAGGATTGCAATTTCGGTCTCTCGACCAACAAATTAACTATTCAAGGGCGGAATCAATTAACTACTTATATTTTACGTTTATAATTTTTGTTTCATTAATTTTGTGTAGAGCAAAGTTTAATTTATCTTTACCAAAACAACGTAACTGTTCCATCCATACAAGGTCGAAAAGTTGCTTGTCCAATGTTTTTTATTTTGTGAAACGTTGAAAGAAACTTGATTGTATGATGGGAACGAAAATCTCAATTAATAACATGTCAATCAGCTTTATCTAACTCATTAAACAAGATTTAAGTCAAATAAAATTATTTTCAGTAAAAATTCTTTGTACTTATTTTTTTTTGCAGAATACTTCTTAAGGTTGTTTATGGTGATAAAATAACATTATCCCATTTCGAACAAAAATTACTTTGTTCTTCATGAAACTCATTTTGTTTCTACTATACGACACTGGATATCAAACATCATCGTTTATCTGTTTCCAGACATTTATGGCTGTCACTGTGAGAAGATTTTCTCAATTGGAAGTTACCAAGAATATCCAACTGGTCAGTAAGGATGCCAACAAAATATCGAACTTCAAACTCATCAAGCAAAGTGATAGACCCTGCGTGATACTTTTATCGTGGTTGATGGCAAGAAGAAAGCACATCCAGAAATTCATCGACTATTATACTAAACACGAATTCGACGTTTTGTGTATAAATATAACACCATGGCAACTACTGTGGCCAACTAAAGGAACGCAGGTAATAATATACAAATAGTATCTTTTTTTCTCTTTTTGAAAGGACCAAGGTTTGCCAACAACAACCGAATTTGAAACTGCATAAATACTCCTCTTTACTTTTGTAAATATCTTCTGCTAGGATAACATCTGAATTTGAAACTGCATGAATACTCTTCTTTACTTTTGTAAATATCTTCTGCTGGGATACTTGGACATTCTGTTCTAATTTCCTCAAATGATCCATTATGCTTTATTAAATACTTTCAGATAACTACAAAAATTATAATTTGCAGAATATTCAGGATGTTCTTAATCTGTCTTATTTCTGACTCCATTAAAACTATGTTCAAACACATCCATATTTATCACCCTACACCGTAGTAATTGCTGGAGAGAATCACTTTCAAAGGTTGCATTTCTATCAAAGACTCACTGTGTATCAACTTCTCGCTACCCTCCAATTTATTGTTATTATCTCTTCCCAATGGATGTTAGGGGAAATTCCATTCCGTAGACCTATCCCTAATTATTAGATCGAATGTTGATTGTGATAATGCGTGTTGTCCGCTAGAAGAGATATGTGGTTTCACAGGAAGTACCACAGCGATCGATTCTCGGGCCCTTTTTATTCATTATATTTATGAATGACATTTTGATGCTCTCAGATTAATGTACCGAGCGTGGATTGACGGGACCTTCTCGTACAGATTAATATTTTGAGTGTCTTTGCCATATCTTCACGATGCGTTATAGCGCCGAAAATGATTTTTCGCATCATCTTCGGACGGTCTTACGTGAGTCATTGTAGGGAGATTTTCATACACTACCATGTTTGTATATACACTTGGTCATGCACATTTGGAACATTAAAAATATTTTCCCCACAAATGACAGTGGATGAATACAACATTAGCACAAGAAGCTGTCGACGTTTACTTTTTTCACTACTTTCTGTGTGACAAAATCATCCTACTTATGTGGGGATCAAACGCTATAATAACATAAGCATATTCATCAGTGAGTTAAAAATGCAGAGTGCTGTTGAAAGATGGGTGAAGCAGTTTTTGATTTTAGGAGCTTTTAATATATAAGGAGAATTTCTAGGAGGCCCCTTTAGCACCTGATTGTTTTATGGTAAACAAAACATCTATGGATATTTACAGTCTGAATGTAACATTGTTGAAAGGATTATATGAGCCATTATTGAGCCCCTTTGTTTTATTATAAACAACTGCTCTGCTCTGCATAAAGCTTAGGCTGGCCAAAGTAGTACCTGTACATAAAAAAGGAACAAGTCCGATTGGTCAAGCTGTAGACCAACCTCCATGTTGCCAAGCATCTCCGAAATGTTTTAAACTCTACTGAAAAGCAGATTATTCGTTTACCTTGGCTTAAACTCAATATTAAACGATTGTCAGCTCGGTTTCCGCAGGGATACTTCAACATTAACAGTAATGGCGAGAATGGTGGGGTACCTGGTGAGCGCCAGGAAACTATCTGCTGCAAAATACTCAATAAGCTGGATTTGTATGGTTGTGGACGAAAGTGCTGCGACATATGGAATACTACTGTGGGGAGTATTCTCAGAGACTGGAAGAGTTTTTTGCGATAGAAGAAAACAGTCAGATCAATAGTAATAGTACCACATTCAACTAGTTATAGACCAATCTTCAATTTAGTATACTTACCGTACCATTTGTTTTCATACTTTGTAGCCTCTGCTACATCCATCAGAACAGAAATAAATATAAAACACATGTTGATGTTCACAGTTACGACACAAGGGGTCAAATAGCCTTGTGCTTCCATGATGTAGACTTACACAATCTTGGAGTGCCTCAACTACACTGGAGCAAACATGTACATTAAACTCCCTACGTGCATGAGGAAATTGAATATCAGACTATTTAGATCAAAATTGAAACCCTATTGTTGTAGAAATTATGTTTCTGGGTGCTGTCTGATTTGCTATGGAGCGAGTGTTGTGTTCTGGTGTCCATTAGTGAAGGATATATTGAGTGTTTTGGATTGTGATTGCTTGAACGTATTTCTTCTGAAACCTTCGTTATAACTGCTGCAGTGCTTCAAGAATCTGTTACATATTTCCATTAATGTTTGAGAATATTCAACTTCTCAGGTTGTTATGCTTTTATCGAAGCATAACCCTATGGAAATTTTCACTACCCCCCAATATATAGTTCCAAGGCTTTCAGGGCAGAATTGGTTTATTGGTTGATAGATATATTTTTATAAGGATAGCTACGAATTCAACAATATCTTGCTTTCAGTATGAGATAATGCAAATAATATTTTTATTTGCTGCTATTCAAGATGGTTGATTTTTGATCATTTGAATAAAGTTGCTGAATGTTGTTGGCTAGAACATTTATAGTTATGATGAATTTTATTGGATTATTACAGCATGGTATGAGACTGAAAACCGCATAGTATTTTTGCTTTTATACCTATTTTCTTCACTAATTATACAGGGTGTTCTTTAGTACGCGGACCTACTTAGATGGTGATATCTCAGCTAAAATTAGGAAGATTATGTTGATTTTTCACATCCTTTGGTGTTTTGTGGATTGAAATGTTATGAAAAGAATTTTATTTTAGTTCTTGGGTTCCAGAAGAATGCCATTCGAAATTTTTTCTGGTATCTGTGTTATTGATCTTTATTAATTATATTGTTAAAGTAGTAGAGTTAATTTAGTTTTTGTTATCCAGTTTGTTATGTCTTATCGCCATTTAAACATGAAAATTAAATCTACGAACATTATCTCATTCTAATAGATTGTGGCCTCTGATATTCTGAGATTCATGGATAAAAACTACTTGAATAGCCCTTGTTTACTTCATGGGTTCTCCGTTGGTGCGTATCTCTGGGCAGAGGTAATGGTACAGATGGCTGCAGAACAAGAGCGATACAAACCTGTGATCTCGAAAATTGTTGGGCAAATTTGGGATAGTGCTGCAGACGTTACGGAACTCTCAGTTGGAATACCATTTGCCGTGTTTCCGAACAACAAGGTTATGCAGAAAACGCTCGCACAGTACATTCAGTGAGTAACCATAAATTGTAAAATATAGATCTATATTCTTTAGATTTACTACGAAGTTGTCGTATATATCATTATTAGCTTTTTCTGTAACTATCGAGACTTTAAATATCTTTTTCTTTTTGTAGTTATCACCTGAAAACATTCGACAAAGTGGCCACTAGGCATTATGTGAGAGCAAGTCAAATGTTTCACACCAGCTTGATTACATCTCCTGCACTCCTGTTCCTTAGCAAAACTGATCCAATTGGATCATTTAAATCAAATTCAACTGTGAAGGAAACTTGGGAAAATATGGGAATAAAAGTGAGTTCAAACAAATGCAGAAATTCAAGATTAAAAAATCCTTGTACTTTTCTAGGTTTATTGGAAATGCTGGGATAAATCTCCACATGTTGGACATTTTCATAAACACCGAGAAGAATATATCGAAAGCTTAAATAAATTTTTAGAAGATATCAGTCTAATTTCCCAATCTAGTGAAAGAGTGAGAGCTAAGCTTTGAAATTTTTCAATAATAATAAAGCTAATGTGTAGATATAGAATTTGGAATATTTCATTCATATTTTGATAAGGAAAGAAAATTTTTTAGTGTAGACTAGCATAAAATTTGAAATATTCGGTTAATTATTGCATGACTACATATATATTTGCGAAGCAATTCCACATAAATTCTGGTACTATATTGTATTTAAATGTTTCTATTGAATTTGAAAGTCGAATTCAATGGATCTAAAGGAGGTAGTTAGAAGAAAGCTTTATTTTGTTACATTTATATCTGTAGGTGACTGTACCTGACACTGTTGATATACTTATAGAATATTATATAAATTCTATTTTTCGACATGTTCAGTTCAATTGTATATGGATTGAATAAACGATGGAATTTTGAAAGAGTTTGAATTTTTGGAATGTTGTGAGGTAATGAAATAATTATTTGGAATTTCTCTGGGTTTCTGCAGCTCAACACACCAACACATGATCTGTTGTAGTTCAATCTAATTTAAATTGTATACTTCGCTGTTCTCAGTAGCTGAATGCTACTACTCTATAACGAGAAACGGACGTAAAAAAATTGAAAAAACGCGTAAGAGTTCCATAGACACTATCAAACATACGGCGTGAATTTATTAAGTATGTCTTTCTTTTTTATGATTATATTAGTTTTTTTAAACAATGTCGGTAGGTGATGTTAGATTCCTGTCTCTGTACTGAAAAAGCTGATAGACATAATGTCGCACCCTCCTAGTCTCATAAACCTGATGATTACGTTATTTTATGACAGGTATAGTGATAAGTTAATGGAATTCTCAGTTTCGATTTTCATAGTTAATTTTATATTAGGCTGAATTGAATTTATGACGGTACTAAAAGGATATATTTCTATTTGAACCTGTAAAACAACAGATCACATTCACATATCAAAACCAATAAACGCAATGTTTCGACACTGGATGATTATGAATTATTTTCTCACTGTTATCCATGAAAATTTCTGCCAGTAAAGGACTAAGAGGATTACCCATTATTGAGCTCTTGTTGCTCATGTAAATTTCATCATGAAGTAAAATAATTTTGTTCTAAACATACTTCTGAAAGAGTCATTAGTTCTATTTGTATAATGGGATTCAGATTATTATTCTGCAGAGCTTGGTTAATCAATTACAATGAGCATAAGGTGGAACACTATGGTATAGAACAAATATATCCCAGAACATAATACGTTCAGCTCTAAATGGTAGTACGTACTGTACTTGACCATTCAAGTGCTACCAAACCAAAGCTCTAGAAAATTATATTGCAGGTAATCAAGACTAAGTATTCTTTTTACTATTTAAGTCTTTCAAAGTCCGTTAAATTCTATCATATATATATATATATATATATATATATATATATATATATATATATATATATATATATATATATATATATATATATATATATATAACATGTTATCTAAGTTTTATTGTTTGAATCTCAAAAAAGTGAGTTCAGTTTAATTTGAAGAAAGTAGTTTGGTAATTTCTATTATGATTTTTATTATTTTCTTTTGTTTACCCTATTAGCATGCTTGTTAAAGCATTAAGTCACCCAACACTTCATTGAAAAAGCAAAAGTTTGAAAATTTGAGTCTGGCACACCTACTAGACAGCGTGTAATTTTTTGCCACCAAGCAAAAAAATAACAGGAAATAATATGAGACAAAACATATTAAAATAGTTCCTTATTGAATAGACGAATCCTAAACTATTAGTATTGAAACTTGAAAATGAATATAAAATGAGTTTATTAACAGCATGTCGAAAACATACATTAATATTATATTTTATCTGTACTTTTGTTTTAAATAAAATAAAATGTTTATAAAGACTGGTAAATCATATCACTGGAGATTGATCGAGTAAGTTACCTTACTTTTAAGCCTTAAGTAGATAAATATAAATTATCCTAATTTATGTTTAGATGCTCAAATGCATCTAGCTTCTCTTGTTTTCTGGGACACCTTCCTTTTGGTCTCAGATACGCACCAAACTCGCAGATTGGAACACCACATTTCCTCTCTAAGACACACCTGAAAAGTGCACACTTGTATATTGGAAAACAATTTCATTCAGGCTAAGTTTATCTGGGTAGGTTCTAAACGATGAAAAGTATTTCATAGCAAAATAAATGTATAGTAGGTTGATTAAAATTGAATATTATGAGAGCTTTCGGAAAAAATTGAATTCGTTGGTAAATGTGACTCACTTTCTATCAGCTAAACTAAAATATTCCAATCCATTCTTCAGTCGTACACAGTCTGGATTCGTTTCTTCGCAGTTACAAGTACATTGAGATTCATATTTCTGCTTAGGACTAAATGATGCTGGACAAGTACACCTGTTAACAAAATTATATCAGTTAATGAGTATTCGAATAATTTCTAGTGTTACTACTAATAATAATTATATATTGATTTTATGCTGAATAATAAATGGCTTTATCTGTTTTACTGTTATTATGATCCCAATGTAATGCAGATTGAAATAGAAAGTACATAATAGTCTGTCATTCATATTATGAGGACAAAATGCATAAACCTGGAACGGTCACTACTAATACTGCCTCCTACTGTATGTGGATTCACGCGAGTATTTGTCCATAAACACTACTGCAGAATTGAGCAGACGACAAAATTTCGTTCGAAGTCAATATTATCAATTTCGATCATTATTCGTCAAATAGAAGGCTTTTCCTTTTTCTTCACTTTTTGTAATCGATTTTACGAAAGTTTGAATGGATATGGTGATATACGGGATAGAAGAAAAATTTGCATCTTGAATCAAATTTCTTAACACCCTGTGGGAAAATTTATTAACTGGATGATGTTTATTGCATGAAATTTTCAAGTCCCACCTTTTCTCAACAACTTGTTTCTTGAATCATGTTGATATCTATATTCTTTGAGAAAATACACATTTTTGAAGACAAATATGAATTTATATTAGACTTGAATTAGAGATAATTTAATTTTTGAAGTTGGCTTTGTCTTTCAATTTGATATGATGAGCTGTTTCCATGGTTTATCATAACTTCTTGTCAAAAAATCACAGATTTATTTGCTATACTGAATGTTGTTTTTCGATTTTGTCCCTACGATCCAAAGAGTCAGTAGACAAATTGAACGAAAACATGTTTTTGAACCAAAACGTGTTTTTGCGAAATATCAAATTTTTTCCACACAATACTCAAGGTGTGATGAAAATGAGTTTTATGTTATTTGGATCATCCATATTTCTAGTTCACAAGTATCTAGTAATTTTTTTATTCTTGTGATATACAGGGTGTCATTTGGGCATTTAACCGAAAAAACAATTTTTTTCAATCCGGTCCCGGTTCGGGATGAAATCAAAAATCTCGTATGATAGACCTCATCAATTGAATTCAACGTTGAAATTTTCATCCAAATCGATCAAGTCGTTTAAGAGTTATGAGGCAAGAAAAATCTACCAGTTTCATAAAAACACCCTGTATAGTCCGAAGGAGAGCGCGACAATAGAAAAAAGTACGATTCCGATACACCGAGAGCGTTTCCTATCACCCCACAAAATATTTTCCTCTTCTCCTGAATTCCCTGTATAATCCCACCAACGAGTCTACTAAGAATTTGTTCCTTAGGATGAATTAATTCTTCCAATTTTCTGCTCCTTAGTTTTAAATGATTCAATCTCAAATGACCATAATGAATGAACAATTATTCTAAGTACATATATTGACGATTGCATTAAAGTAATTGATGTTCTGGAAAGTTATATTTATATTATTTACGATCCATCATAAAATATTACATAAACTTCATGTCTATAGTTCAGATGGGTGAAGGACTCAGCGTATCGCTTACATAAGGAAAGTTGAAGTCAAAATTCCCACAAATCTCACGTAAATATTATTATGTAATACAATTTGGGACTTACCGCTGGAGATTTTGAGGAGTTGTACTTCTAGATTCAGTGCCTGATTTGAATATCAAGGAATTTTCATTGATACTGTTCAGTTTTGGTTTTTCAACGCATGTACACTCGGTGTGGTTCCAGAAAGTTAACTTCTCGATTTTGGATTGAAGAGTACCCAAGGTTTTTGTCTGTAAGATAGTATGTTGTGTTTTTTTAAATACATAAAGCTGTATATCAATATCAGAGTGGTATACTCTATGATGAACAATAGTTTTAACAATATTCATTTCATGCTAGCATCATAGCTTCTAACCACACTTCATCATAACGTATACTACTTTTTTCTTAAAATTGAACACCAGGGACGGTTATCTGATCCAAATCCATTTCAAATGAGAAATAAAATTTTAATTTACACTTCTAAAATATACAAATACAAATTAAACTATATATGACTTACACTATCAGATTAAGCGTGAGTAAAACTACTTTAGGCAAATCCAAAGAAACATTATCAAAACCACTTTGCAGGAAAAAATTAAGTAAAGGAGATGTATTGTCTGTTGAATTAATAATGCATTAGAAAGTTGAAATCTATTGATTTGAATTAATATCAAGTTTTTATTAGATGAATGTAGAATTTTTTCGAAATTATGTTTCTATTCAATCAAATGATCAAATCAGAATCAGTTTTTTCATTGATAAAACTACGGTAATATTCATTCATTCTAATATTAAAATTTGTGTTTTCACCGATATACCTCTTACTATAAAGTTTGTATAGATTTTTCTATATTTTCCTATATTTTATATAAATTATTATAGGTTCATAATGAGATGTGTGATTGGAGCTTATCAAGTAAGAGGTTCAAATTTTGGCTACTTTTCTAACGTGTGTGATGCTACTATATCTGTATTTATCTTTAGATTTTGGCCTCATGACATGTAGGAGGACCTTCAAAACCGTTCTGCTACATAGACTCACCAACCCTTCGCATTGGTCTGGTCGGCGAAGGTGGAAAAACAGACGGAGAAGCTGAATCTAGAGAGGCTCAGAGCATTGGTGGTCAGAATTGTGGTGGGTGCTCAAAGAAACACCCTTATTGCGGCAATAGGTGCATTGATAGAGGTCGAACCACTTCACCTCACAATTTTTAGCAAGACTGTTTTGAATACTTATAGGCTTATAGAGGTCTGCTAGTGGTCTGTGCAAGACATATCTAAACAGCCTCTAGATGAACTCGGATAGAACACACCGAGGCACACTTTCGGTGATAAGATCAAGGTAAAAAACCCATCCAGTCAAGAGTGGGAGTAGAAGAAGGATTCCCTACCGGATGGAGGTTACATCTGGTATACGGATGGCTTGAAGATTAAAGAGGGATCAGGTAGCGGAGTTTACTGCTAGAGAAATGGGAAGGGTTTCCTAGCTCCTACACAACATATATCCCATACATTCAATAGTTTTCCAGTAGGAGATCATGGATATACTTGGCTGTGGCTCAAAGGCTGGCAGAACTGGGTACAACTAATGATTGGATCACGTTTTGCTCCGACAGTCGGGCTGCTCTGGGAGCTCTGGGCGCACTAAGGAATAGTTCTAAGGTGGTCTGGGAGTGCGCTCAGGCCCTGAAAAAACTGGTGGTAAACAACCATATCCGTCTTCTCTAGATTCTGGGTGACACCGGGATTAGAGGAAATGAGATTGCAAGTGGGCTGGTGTATAAAGGAGCTAAGGATGCTCTAATAGGACCAGACTTGGCGGTAGGGATCACAGATTAGGGAACAACATACGGATATCTGATTGAATGTTCGAGGTTGTCGCCAGTCCAAGGCAATGCTGAGTACATCACCAAGTAAAACCTGGACAAGTTTGGCACTTGAAGGCTGTGGAACTAATACACGGCACCTACAACAGATAATGTCAGGGCTTGACACGTTTAGGTATCATCTGTGCAATATAGGACCGGAGAATAATCCTAAGTGCAAGTGGTGTGAAATTGGGGTCGAAACACCATTTCATTTGATCACTATCCATGCCCGGCATGTTTACGCCTTAGGCGTAACGGGCTGGGTGCGAAAATGCTGGAAGTGAAAGATCTGACAAATATACCCCTCGCTCCATTAGACACTTCTTTTAACAGGGGATGTAGTTGCAAAGAGGCGGGGCACAAAGAGCCATATGCCCAGGTGACGATATCTATGACGGACCCTTGGTATAATCCTACTAGAAGTTAATTATTTGGTTCTTGTTATAGGCAATTCCTATTATTATTAACCATTATTAAGAATTATTTGTTTAATGATACGAAATCTTTATCGCTGCCATTTTATGTTGACCTGCAATTGATATCAATTTTGATAATCATGTTGACCTTGTATAACGTATCTGCATTATATTCCAAGCATGCTCAGTCGGATTCAGGTAATCCGATTGAACAAATCAAGATAAATCATTGATTCTAGTTAGCAATGTGAGGAGAGGCGTTGTCATGCATGAATATAAAGTTTTCCCTAATTTCTGCAGCCTATGGTAGTATAGATGGGTGGAGGTACTGATAAATATTGAAGATTTCATTCAGAGAGAGGTTAATCCAGATCAGGTCTGCGATTGAAATTCCACCACAAATCATTACAGGACCTGTTCTGTAGCTGCGTACTCCTGGACTTCTCTAAGCCTTTGGGCATTATAAGATTGTCATATCGCCAATAGATCTTGAAATATTCAGGTTTTGCGTTTGCTTCAGCTGATTATATAATTCATTGCACGTTTTAGTAGGTTTGTTCGATCCCACTGATGCTGGTATCAAAAATGGCGGCTAATAGTGACGTATCACTTTTTGAATGAATGCATTTGTCAAGAAACGATTGCTGAAACCTTCAGAATTAAATAATCATTTATCGCGTATGATTCAATATTCAAAATCACTTCTCATGTAATCTCGTAATGAGTTCTAACTGCAAAGTAGTACTTCTCTGTATATTGTTTACAAAAACTACATAAGCGATGATAATGAAGAACGACAATTAGTGAAATTATAAATAGACTGTCCCACTTTCGCCCATTCGGAAGAGGAAAAAGCTTTTAAATAGATATTATAAGCGCCCTATATAAAAGTTTGCACATATGGCATAAGTGAAATAAAAACTTGGACCTTCTCCAATTCTGTTTGCGTGGTCTATTTATCTAATTATTTATGGCTTCATTGCGAAGAGTGATGGGAATTCACAGTTATGACATGTGTGATAAAAATTCGAATTAGAATAGAAAAATACTTTGTTATTAACATAAATAAATACATACACTATCTGAATATTAATTCGATTAGCCTACTTGACTGCGTTTCATCTTATTCATCATGATTTATGATCATTGAGAATGTTGATAATCTGCGTTCGCAATAGCGTTGAATGGATATTGTTATACTCTGTGTTTCAAGGAAAACTTGAACTCACATGTAACTCTGGATAGAATAATTTTGGCGAAAAGTGCTTAAACAAGTTGGTTTGAGAAGAACAGTTTAGAATAAGAGCAGAGCCAAATTATCTGTGGGGGTATCTGAGTACACTAATAGGATCGAATGATTAACCGGGCAAGATGAATTTTGGTTCTAGGATGAGTTCGGATGGTAGTTGATACGTTTTCTTTGGTAGTGTATTTTCCCCGAAAGTATTGTTCCACTTCTAGCAAGTCTTCTTCTGCTTTCATGATATCTTGGATCTTCAGAGGCTCGTGGGGTTTGAAGCCACATGTGCTGATGCAGTTCTACAAAACCATTCTGATTATCACACTCACCTACGCCTCGCTGGGTCACGAGGGTGGAGAAGTAGATGGCGAAGCTGGCGCTAGAGTGACTGAGAGCACTCACGATAGTAACCTCACAGTTATTAGCAGTCCAGTTTTGACTGCTGAGGATGGGGGGCTCGCCTGTGGCCGGAGAGAGGCATTCCCTGCTTCCTGAAGCTTTTAATAGCGATCAGCTCCTCTGGATGAACTTGGATAAAACCACGCTGAGTTACCATAAGATCTAGGTAAGATCTCATCCAGATGAGAGTGGGAGGAGAATAAGGGTTCCTTGCTAGGTGGAAGGTACATCTGGTACACGGATGGTTCGAAGACCAATAAGGGGTTAGTTAACAGAATTTACTACACTCTATCGACCATCAGTGATCGGGAATCACATCGTCACATGAATGATGAGTCGACGCTGTTCGCAGGGGGACATAGTGTCGCCGACTGGCGCATGGTGGAAAATGGTTTGTTAAGGAAGCCCGACAGAAAGGAAAGTCCATGTTCAAGGTTACGCAGACGAGTGCGTTATTCCCAGCAATGTGAAGGATTACAGGCATCTATAAATACATAACGGATTACAGAAAATTATTAACTATTAACAGTGACCATGCTAAGGTTGCAATACGGTGATGAGATCGAGATGAAAATCTCATCCACATAAGAGTGGCAAAAGCAAGGATTCCATGCCAGGTGGTGGGTGCATCAGGTACACGAATGGCTTAAAGACTAAGAGGGATCAGGTAACGGAGTTTAATGTCGAAGAAATGGTTTCTACGTCCCATTAGATAAACATATAACAATTTTTCAGTCGGAGATCAAGGCGATACTTGGATGTGCTCAAATGCTGGCAAAACAGGATATAATGAATGAATGGATCACGATCTGCTTCGACGGATGGGCTGCTTTGGGACCCCTGAGCGCACACAGGATTACTTCTAAGGTAGTCTGAGAGTGTGTTAAGGAATTGAAAAAACTGGCGGTAAACAACCATATCCGTCTCCTCTGGGTTCCGGATCCGGGAAATGAGATCCCGAAAAATCCAGAATTCCGGAATAACTCTAAAACTAAAAAACATAGCTGAAATCCGAACTTTTCTCGAAAATCGAGCTCGAGAGAGGGGACATCATTTTTCTTTATATAAAATATTTCACATAGCTGCCGTACTAGGACATCGAATTTGGTCCAGCCTGTACATCAAAAACTTACATAAAAATAGAGATGAATTTCCTCTTGCTTTTTTGGACCACAACGCATGTTGTGCTGCAAGCAACACCCTGTATCTTCGGCACATCTATGCAATACAGTGCAGTGTGGTGTGTAAGATCTTGATGGGTCCGGATGCTCACTCTGTACTGAAATAACTCTGGGAAGCGGCTTTTTACAGGTTCCTTCAGATGTTACCCGCATGAAATGGACTCTGGCTAACGTTGCCGATGAATCTGAAATAAGAATATCCTGTTCTCATTCGGTTTCGCTGTACCAATCGAATCATAATTACCACAGTGGGCTTGAAGATATTATTAAAATTCAATGTCAGGTGGTTGCCCTGAATTCAAGACTGTAATGCAACAATTTGGATGCAATTCAGATAATAACACAGTACCTGTCGAATATGGAACAAAGAGAGCTTTTTGTCTGAGACCGCAAAATATCCGTTACGTTTAATAGTGAGAAAGAAAAACCCTTTCGTTTATGGATATACTTTCAGTTGTGAAAACTTCCACATCGACTAAGATGCTCGTATCAAGAAATTTTTTTGGTTCAGATTTTTAAATATCGCAGTCAATTTGCTTATATCAAATGTTAATCATAGTTGGCTTTGAAATAAAAATTTTACAAATCATCGACTAAATCCTAAGGATTACTTTACAGGGTGATCATAAATATCAGGTACTAATGGAATGTTAATTTTTGTTAATTTCATGACTAAAAAATTTTCGATATTTTTTTGTTTTTCTTCTGATAACTCTGGCCATTTTCGAGATATGTACATCAAGTTATATGAATTAAACGAATACGCTTGTCAAACTATAAAGAAAATCTACGTGATCATGCCCCAAATTCACCCCCTGACTTTTTTTGCGGTACACCACTGGTAGGTTCTAAACACCAAAATCGTTTTTTATTCTATTCAGAAACTTTTAATCGTCCTATAGTTTTTGCGTATCTCTGACCCTTATCGAGAAAAAAATAAAAATTGATTGCTCTTAATTACCTAGATCATGGCGTCTCTTTTGCGATGAAATCAGATATTGAATTGAAGATGTTTTCTGGTTCTCAAAGTGCGCGAATGAGTCGCGTGCCCGAATTAGTGGAGTGCCCGATATAGCGAGTGTTCGGACTAGTGAAGTTGTACTGTATTGAAATTGTGCATTAATTTCTTGGAGCAGTTTATAATAGGAAGGAAACAATTTTGGTATTGAAATCCATTGGCGTACGTTGAAAATGTTCAGGAAGATAAAATGGGACATGAAAAAAATATTACTCTGTAAATTCTGTATATATTTTGACATATACATTCATGAAATTAGAATTGTGTAACCTTACTTCCGTATTTGAGGTAATTACCTTAATATTTTCAGGAAGTATAAAAAAAAATATCGAAATTTCAACACCCTGTAGATTCGTAGCGTTTGCGGACCTATGTTTATATTGAAAGTTCATCGTTGTAGATGTGTCACCGAATACAACAATGTGAAGATATTCTGGGTGCCCTATTAATAAAACCAAAAGTTTGAGTTATAATTTGAAAACAGTACACCCCAAAAAAATCTGTTTGTCACCTTTGCACTGTGATTTTGAATTATTGAAATACAAAAGGTATTTGCAAATTGAAAATTATCAGAATCAACAAAATTCTCACCATTTCCTGAGCTACTGGTAAATAATTCCTTTTTTCTATTCTCCTCAACTTTCTCTCTGGTACCGTACATTTGCCATTTCATTTCACTTATTCTTGACATTGGTCTACGTATAGGAACCGGCGTTGTTGGTTTTTCTGTCGGTTCTTCAGCTTGCCATTCTGAATTTTCTGAAAATACACCATCATCATCGTAGTCCTCATATTCGTTATCGTCTGCATATTCCTGAAAATAATAAAGAAAAATAAACAAGTGAAACTAAAATTCAGATACACAGAAATTATTATTTGAATTTGTGATTTACATTAAACCCGCTATACAATAATTCAGGAACCAATACAAGCTCTAGCTTAGGCTATAAAGTTCCAACTCTGATCTACTATGAAAATACTTGATTAATTTTCTTCCTAAACACCTTATATCTTCAGGTTAAGAGGGGAGATGATCCTCCCTATTATCGGGCAAGATACTTTCTTTCAAAAACTGGTGGTATCAAATTCCGAAATTTACGCAGTCAAGAAATACGTCATGTGATACTTCCTAGTAAAAAAAAACGATTTTCTTTGATTGAATATACAGTAGACTTGCGATATGTGAACTCGAAAAATTCGGTATTCCCATCTTCGATATGTTCACACTAATGAATGTATGAATTAAATAAAGAACACATTTACTTTCGGAGACATACACACTCATACATTCTGACATCATCAGTTTGTATACATACCTATGTAGTTATTCTAAAAATGAAGTTTTGCAAGTTTGCAATGACTCTCCTTTCCTGAACTCGTTTCGAAGTCATCATGCCACATCTTGTTCTGCACATTGTGAAACAATTTTGATAGGTCTTATAGCTTCGGAGAGGGAAATTTTTTGTTGTGATATAATCAAATCTTCACACTCGCCCTCTTCAGAAATATCACGCTCCTCGTCTGCTTCCAAGTCAGTCTCATTATTCAAAATGTTTATTCATTCGATTTTTCGGAATCTCGCACGGTGCAAGAACATGTAATAAGTCGAGAGTATCATTGATCGTGGTTTCTCCAAATTTCGCCTAGCTTAAGGTAAATCTTCATTACTTTCATTGTTTTTTTGTAAAATATTATGCCAATACTTCACTATCGTTGCTCTATCTAGTCGTTCCTTAGCCGTATGTAGATGTAGAGAAGCATCTTTGAATGGTATTGTCTGAATGGTATATGCTAGTCTATTACCTTTGATAGTTTAGCTTCATAGTTTAGCTCACCATCAAATAATACACCCAGATTTTTTGCACAGTCACTCAATTTTAATATAGAGCCATTCAAGATGACATTCGAACTGACTTGTCTTATTGCTTTTTATTGCAATTATTTATTACCCACACAAAGGGCCACAGTCTTGCATGGATTCAACAGAAATCCATTATCCCGAGACCAGTTTCTTATCGCATTCAGGTCACTGTTTATCGCGCGGATAGCAGAATTTATATCAGAGGGTTAAAAAGCCTTATATAACTAAGTATCATCCGCATACTGATGCTCTGCACAGTGGCTAACCCAGCCAGAAATGTTCGCGGCGTACAATGAAAACATTGGCCCCAAAACATTTCCCTGAGGCATCCCTTGGCTGACAAGATGATCTACAGCTACACATCGTTTCTGTGCAGTGATGTTAAGTGGAGACTAACTTCTGCATTGATTATGAGTCCATTCAGCTATTGTAGTGCCGTTTATTTTTCATTTGCTACTGGTGTGTCGCGGTCTTCGGTTCAGAGGTTGCAAAACCGATGCTTGCGTTACTCTTATGATATTGGGCATCGCGAACATGTAACACCCCACTATATCACTCTTGGGTTGTTGAAGTGTGAATATGTGTTTCTCTGTCAGTATGCTTCGATTGTCTTTAAGGTCATGAAGGTCATGAAGTTCTCTGAGCCTACCTGCTTGAGTGTGATGATCGTGAGAAGAAACCAGTGTTACAATGCAAATGTCAGGCATGGCCATCTTCCCTTGCACAGAACTGCTAAATTTGAGAATTGTCCTTCAAAAGGTGCTTCAAAGTAAAACTACTTGAACTACAGGCAGAAACTGTGTAGGGACTTCATATCTACCATATATTTTGTCTACCTTTGTTTTTGGTGTTTTAGCTTCTTGTTTTGTGTTTGATTTTCAATTAGTTAAGTTGTGTAGTTTTATGGACCAACTTGTATTTGAATTTTAAGGACGAGTGTTAGAACTTGTTCCATTTGTATTCAGTGTGTTGTATGTATTTCTATCCTCCGATGCAAGAAACATTATCATTATTAATATTTATTATCGTGGACTTGTGCACTATCTCAGCTGTTAGTTGGATATAATTTACCTTTCCCAGATTCAGCCATCCAAGGGAATAGGCTCGATTACAATATACTTGACATAAACTTTCTTACTATCCTACATGTATTGGGAATTACAGCTTTTTGCATTTCTATACACATTCTTATGCAATTCTTATTTCTTAAGGTTATCATGCAAACTTTTGTATATAAACCCAGTCGAAGAAATGATGACATTAACGATATCTATTTTATCGAGCTGCCATATCTGCTTGATCTCAATAGCAAGGTCTGTGTATTTGGACTTTTCTCCTGGAACTCGTTCAGCACGTTATTATTATTCGGTATGGTGACATTCACCAGCATTGCTGTTCTGGCTCTCTTATCATAAACCACTATGACCGGCCTATTATTCGTCACCATTCTTTCAGTGATAACAGGCCTATCGTAGTATAATCTGTATATCTAGTTTTCGAGTGAAAAATTATTGAATTTAAATTATTTGAATTGTATGTTATTCGCTAAATAAAAAAAAATAATAGAAATACTCGATAGGCATGCCCAAAGTTTGCTTTTATTTTGATAGCTCGTCTTCTGAGACTCAACTTATACTTATTCAATATCAAACTAAAAAAAAGAACAATTAAAACCTAAATAAATTGCTGGAAGTGTCATCCACCTGCAAGAATACAGGCTTCTGTCCTTCTTCGCATATTATCACGCAGTCTTTGAAATATTCCTGGGGTATTTCTTATCGTGTCACAAGAGATTAACATTCGATTTCTCAATTCTTCTACAGTGTTCACTGGAGTGGTATAAACTAAATTTTTGAGATATCCCCATGAGAAAAAAACTAAACTATTTAAGTCTGCGGACCTAGGAGGCCATGGTTCTGGCCCCTCCCCGACCTATACATCGGTTATTGAATGTATTATTCAAGAATTCCCTAGCTTCTCCACTGAAATGTGCTGGTACCTCGTCATGCATGAATCACATTATGTTTCTCACCAAAAGTGGCACATCCTCGAGCAATAAAGGTAACTCCTCCTCAAGAAATTGCCGATAAGCGCGACCGTTTAGTCTGTTAGGCAAAAAAAAATGGCCCAATCAAACAATTTCCAATTATTCCGACCCAGACATTTAGTGAGAATTGTTCTTGATCAAATGGGGGCTTTCCTCAGCCCAATAATGATTATTATGAAAATTTGTGATAGCAGTTCTCGAAAAGTTAGCTTCGTTTGTGAACATTATTCCACTATCAAAATGAGCATTTTCTCTAATTTTATCTAAGAACCATCGGCAGAAATTCAGTCTTGAAGGAAAATCTCGAGGAAGTAGAGTTTAGACGCGTTGCCAATTCGGCGTTAGTAAAATTAGCAATTTTTTCTTACAGCAATAACTTCGACAGTCTTAAAACTAATCGTTTATTTAATAAACAATTCGAGCAGACACTGGTTCAACTTTAGCAACTGTCAAAATGAATAAGTGCTTTCAATTCAGCGAATGCATACAATCGTTCAATAATTTTTTGCTCGAGAACGGTCGGAGATACGAAAAAATTACAAGTGTCAAACAAGTTTCCTAATTGAACGAAGATGTCGAAAATTGACTGTACGCTGTCAGTGGCATACTGTAAAAAAGTTTGAAAGGGCATAACCAGACATTGCTCCGGAAAAGAAAAGACCTTGTGGATTCTAGTTGAGATTTAGGGTGTGAAATGATGGAGGCTGTAAAAATAGCTTGCATTCCAAATTTGGGCTGAATATCTCGAAAATTGCAGGAGGAAATTTCAACACCCTGTAGCTCCGTAACGAAGGTTTTGCGAACCTATGTTTATATGAACTTTTTTCTTAAAATTGCACGTAGATTTACCCCCTAAAAATGTGACATACTATTATGTAACACCCTATATATAGCTCTTATAATTGCCACTGTCATCGCTTGAATCTCTTCAATTTCTAAGATCTCTGCAGTGGGTTCGTCTTCGTTAGAAAAAAAAATAAATATTTTGTGTGAACTATTTGTACATTGTGGTACTATACACCATTATATCAATAATAGGAAAAATGTTGAAACCCTCTTCAGTTTCATTGTTTTATTTAGTTTACTTGCATGTGACGTCTCACGTGTCGTACGCCCATTGCTGGAACGGCATTTTTCTAACAGTATTTTAATTATTTAAACTTAAACTCCAAAATTAATCTTTATTAATTATACAAATCTTTTGGAAATGTTAATGCAGTGTGTGTATTTTCATTCCAAATGTAATTGTTATGTTTCTGGAAAACTGTCAGAGAATATCAGTTTATAATTGTAAGCTTGAATCATTTGCTTCAATTCCATGAATTTTGAATGCATTAAGGAAAGAACATGTCTAAAATATTGTGCAACAGCTGTCTGCATGTCTGTAATAGTTTAAATTTAAATGTGGCTGTGCGTACGCCATCTCTTCTCTTCCGCTATTACCTAATTAATTATAGTAATATGAACTTTGGATGTCGCTTGTTCCATTAAAGCGTACATGTAAATTTAGGAGGTAAACTTCTATAGTCTGACACTCTAACTGAATATATTTATTTATCTAATTCAGGGAATAAAGTCTTTCACATTCTTGGAGAAAAGTTTGTTCCGAAACCATAATATAGTCTTAATGATGAAAAACAATTACTTTCAGAAAAAAAACATCGCGGTTTTTATAAATACTTTGCAATCATGAGTGGCTTAAGTTTGTAGGTCCTGGTATAATTTCTTCCCAGCAGTATTGTTAAGCGAAGTTTATTGTTTTTTTCCACTATTACAAATTTATGATAAAGTATTGTCAGGTACAAGTCGGCAAGGATATCTGTGCGGTTGAGATGCGCGAAGAACAAAAGAAATAGCAAGCGGAGGAAGTAAGATGAATAATACGTTCTGCAATGTAATGTCATATAGCTATCAGGGTCGGCGTAAGGGATTTTTGAGAAAATTATCCCTCTTAGGCATATGGTATTTCAAGGTACTCCATCATTTTAATTTCTATTACAAGGAAGTGAGTCGCAGACTCATCACTGGGTTAAACAACAAGAAATTTTTGAGGCAGGGGGTTTTCTAATTGAACCTTCATGAGTCCTACTATTGTTTTCTCCTCATAATTCAAATTTTCAAGAATACTTGGAATCTGTACAATAGGATTGAAAATAGCAATTGAAGAATGATATTCAATAGGGATTTGAGGCGAAAGATTAGTAGCTATGTTTTTTCTAAGTACCTAGTATCTTTGTGATACCTCGAAGGGTTTATATAGCATTAACGTGAGGACGAATGATTCGGATTTACCTGGTTGTAAGTTTGATAATACAAATTCATTAAAAATGGTAAAATCTCTATTTATCTGAATAATTTTTGCAAATAATTCAAATAAGTAAAACAAAATGAGTTAAATAACGAAAAATTGAAAATTTTCTATATCAGATAGTTCTTCATCAGAACTAGAAGACTCGATGTTGCTGTCACTATCGTCTGCTTGTAATTGTGAAATTGTCGATAACGTCATCCAGCACCTATGGAGCAAGAACCTATTCATGCTCCATAAAAGATTGTTCAATTTTCTGCGTATGGTCGCATAATGATTCCTACTGATCTAAAGAACACAAAGAGAAACTCACCACACAGTTTTTCCACATTTTTCATTGGGAAATCAACATTCCTATCAGCTACATAACCTTTCATGACTGCTGAGATTTTTCCAAACGGGTTTATGTTAGGATGATATGGGAGAAGTCTAAGTACATCGTGGTCCTGATCATTCAAGAGTTTGTCAGTAGCATACGTTTTATATCTGTGTTTGTGCAATTTAATTAGATTAAAAAGTTCTGCTCTGAGCATCCCATCTGCGAAGGCTTTATTGCCTACTATACATTTATATGCTGTTGTGTTGTCAAAAACACACAGAAGAAATGAGTCAGATGGAAAACGGGGTAATGAGAAAGTAGCAAAATATTAGGGAACTAGGGAATTTCCATCTTGGATCTCATCTTTATAAAACTCTAAATTTGATACTCTGGTATAAAATATGTTTTCAGTCAAAAATTCTTGAGTTTTAGTTTAAATGTTTTGAAAGGCAAGGTGCGAAAATGAAGAAGTAACTTATTAAAATATTTGATAGATGTATAAACTGGACCCTTCTGCGATCTGCACAGCCTCAGAAAATCCGAGCGTATCTCATTCTTATGTCGAGTATTATACGTGTGGAAATCACAATGCAATTTCCAAAACATCATATTTTTATGTGCATATAATAAACATTCAAAAATATACAGGCCAGGAAGTGTCATGATTTTTAGCTTTCTGAAAGATGTCCTACAATCGACTATAGAGTCAATGTTATCGATTACACAGGTCTGCAACAAAAATGCTGTCTGGATATTTTCAACTGATTTCTATGTATTTAGGTGTTCTGAAAACAAAAAAACATACTCAAAAAATTCCAGAACGTAAGGTTATTTTACAAAACGCTAAAAAGGGATTAACTTGTAGTATGAATGATAGGTATAATTTTATTTTGATTACTGTTTTAAAATGTTTACAGGACATAACTATCATTAATTTCTAAATAAGGAACACCCTGTTTGACCTACTTTAACATGTATAAGTATAAACATGTTGTAACCTGAACGTGCGCACTCTGATAATGTAGAAGTGGCGCGGGAAAATTAAGTGTTTTATAGATCTTGGTTAAATGTGCAATGTCGTCTGTGCGGAAGTGTGTGAACTCTTCGGATAGTTTCTGTTACATTTGTGGATATTATATGACATTAAAGCAACAAGTTAATATTACGGACTTTGTAAAAAAAGTATACTAAGCGTATTTTGGCTTCAAACTTGGAGATCAGGATAAAGATTGGGTACCCCATAAAGTCTGCAAACGATGTGTTGAAGACCTTCGAAATTGGTTCAAGGGCAAGAAAAAAGCTTTCCGATTTGCGATTCCTATGGTATGGTGCGAGCAAAAGAACCATAGTGATGATTGTTACTTTTGTTCGTGTAATGTGAAAGGGTATAATTCAAAACGGAAGCAGTCAATTTCATACCCCAATCTGCAATCAGCTATTCGTCCCATCCCTCATGGGTCCGAAATACCAGTGGCCAAGGTCCCTGCTACCTTGGAAGAGGTTCCAAGTCCCGATGACCAGTCAACTTTTGAATTTGAAGATGACAGAAATCCAAAATTGTTTTCCCAAGGCGAGCTTAATGGTTTGGTAAGAGACTTGAATCTTCCCAAAAACGCTGCTGAGTTGCTTGGATCAAAGCTCAAAAGCAGGAACTTACTTTTGCCGGGAGTGTCTTCCTCCTGGTTTAGATATCGTGAAAAGCAGTTTACTTCCTACTTTGCCCAAGAGAACGAGTTAGTTTATTGCACCAATATCAAACCAAGGTTTGATGAATATATTTAAGATCTCATACGACCTAGAAGAGTGGCGTATTTTTATAGATTCTTCGAAAAGAAGCCTTAAAGCAGTTCTGCTTCACAACGGTGGTTTCTATGCTTACATTCCTGTCGGCCATTCTGTACACCTCAAAGAAACCTACAAGAACTTGGAATTGATTCTTTGTAAAAAATTGGTCTAATATCAAAATCCAAATCAAGGACTGAAAATGTTATAAGGCTTGCCTGGAGTCAAGCGAAGTGCACGCGATTTAAAATCTCCTTTGGTTGCTGGTCATTGTTGATTGATGATTAGATTGTATCTGATGTTGCAAAATATACCACCATAAAAATTGAAGAAAAAGCTGTAAAATATAAAGAAAAATACTTCTTTCAGGATACGAATAAAGTTAAAATACGG
Organism: Cryptolaemus montrouzieri; assembly: GCA_013387265.2. Taxonomy (NCBI): domain Eukaryota; kingdom Metazoa; phylum Arthropoda; class Insecta; order Coleoptera; family Coccinellidae; genus Cryptolaemus; species Cryptolaemus montrouzieri. The sequence goes on along the minus strand of JABFTP020000001.1, from coordinate 64,939,848 downwards.
GGTGGGACATCTAGAGTTTGAAATTTGAATCCATACTTATTTCGAAACAGAGGACCGATTTTACACTTATGAAGTGACAAATTTTCAGTAAAAGGTTTGAAATTCACGAAATGGGTCGCTTTTCGCTTGAAGAAAGTTGAGAAATATTAAAAACATATTTCCAAAGTTTTGAGCGAAATATTTTCGGTAAAAATAAAGTGCCATCAATTCAGTTTGTGGATCAATTTGTGAAGCGAGTTCGTGAAAGTGAAAAATGTGATGAAAATATTGCAGCTGTTACTCAAAGTGTGGTCCAACAGCCATCAACATCAACTCGTCAACGTTCGCAACAATTGAACATTTCACGCATGTCTTTACGCCGAATTTTGCATAAAGACCTCGGTATGAAAGCTTATAAAGTTCAATTGGTTCAAGAATTAAAGCCTCATGATCATCCAATGCGATTTCGTTTCGCTCAATGGGCTGAAGATCGTTTGCTGGAAAATGAGCATTTTTATGGAAAAATCGTCTTTTCCGATGAGGCTCATTTTCACCTCGGAGGGTATGTAAACAAGCAAAATTGAGGCATTTGGGGCTCGGAAAATCCACACTTCATCGTAGAGAAGCCGATGATGGTTTAGTGATGTTCTTGGTCCGGAGGCATCATAAGCCCATTTTTCTTTGAAAATGAGCAAGGAGCCACCATTACCGTGAAAAGTGAACGTTATCGTGCCATGTTTAGTGACTTTTCGTTCCCGAAAGTTGAAGAGGATGACATGGAGGACATATGGTTTCAACAGGATGGCGCTAAGTGTAACACAGCCAACGATACACTTGATCTTTTGGGCACTGTGTTCGAAAACCGCATAATCAGCTGAAATTCGGAAGTCAATTGGCCACCTCGCAGCTGAGATTTGACACCGTTAGATTATTATCTCTTTGGCGCAGTGAAAGATAAGTGTTACGCAAACAATCCCGAATCTATTGTGGCCTTAAAATACGAAATCAAAGCTGCCATTGAAGAAATAGAGGTCTCAACAATCAAAAACATACTGAAAAATTGGGTAGATCGAATGGGGTACTCTAAGACAAGCCGAGGCAGCCATCTCAACTATGTTGTGTTTCATTCATAAATGTCACTGATGGGTCTTACCAATAAAAAAATTATTTCGATAAAATGTCTACTAGTATTATTTTTATTGCGAAATGTAATATCAAATTCTAAATGGCCCACCCTTCAGAAGCCGTCTTTGACTCACTTTATGTAGCTGATGACAAGATGATGGAACAGGAACGGAAAATTTTCAATGCAACAATGTATGCCAAAAGATTCACATTCTTGTTGACCTGTTTGAGGTTTGATGATATTGAAAATAGGTCAGAAATAAAGATAATGAACAAGCTTGCCTCTATAAGAGCTGTTTTTAAAAATTTGTAAATGACTGTCAATCGGTTTACACCCCTAGTGAGTTTGTAATTTAGACGAAAACTTGGAATCATTTCGAGGCCGTTGTGCGTTTTGACAGTATTCCGAAATGAGCCAACAATATACGACATAAAAATACAGGCTTTGGTTGACTCTAAAACTTTTTAAATACCGCTAAAGACGTAGCTTGTCCAATTTCAGGAACCAATAGAAATGTCACGTTTGATAATTGGTACAGCAATTATGAGCTCGTCGAAGAACGGTTTGAAAGGCACAAACTACCAGGGGTACCAGTTGGTACCCTCCGGAAAAATAAAGAGCAAATTACTGCTTTCAACTAAAGGCCCTCCTAAAAAATCAAGCCTCTTTGGTTTCCAAAAAACAACCATTATGTCTTACATTGCTAAAAAGAACAAAACGTCTTACTTATTTTATCGCTTCATCATGACAATTCCATCGACGAGATTATCAACTTTTATACTTAATAACACAGGAGTTTAGCCGGCTCGGTGGCGTATGGGATATGATGCTCGTCTCCTACGCAGAGTTACCTGGGTTCAATCCCCACAAAGTCGGTGCGATTTTTCGGATTCTGGGAATCGCTTGAGTGTCCATCTTTTGGAGGAGATGTAAAGCTGTCGGTCCTGTCTAACAGAGATGTGTTGGACATTAAAGATCCTTTCCCTCGACACGAGAGGGGTTCGGCAAAATTCCCGGGTTAGTGAGGTGACAGAATTCCCCAGCGTGTCATTAGCCGAAAGGCAGAAACAGAGCACGTTAAAGGAAAAATAAACAAACAAACACAGGAGTCGATGTAAGAGATGAATTATCAGCTATTTTAATGTTCCTCGAAGCAGCAGATGGCCTCTTGCAGTTTTTTTTTGTCTTTTGAATATAGCAGGTATTAACTCACAAGTTGTTTTTAAGTATAATGTAGATGACTATAAAAAAGGAAAAAATCAAAAACTTAACAGGTGAGTAGTCTGAAGAACCACCTAAGGAAACAACCTGTAGTTTGTGGTCGTTATAGTTGTTGCCCTAGAGAAATTGACAGAAAACCGAAATTTGTGCCAATAAAGAAACGGATAATTCTGAATAGTCTAAAGGGAAATAGGTAAAATAATTATTTCCAATAACAATAAGTGGAAATATACCGCCCATTCCAAAAGTAATCGAACTTTTTCAAAAAACAGTACTACTAGTGCCATCTGTTGTAACATTGTACCCGTTGATAACTTGGTATTTCATCGACAGCTGATTTTCCTGACATTTGTATGTAAACAACTTGTGTTATTGCTTTATGTTTGTAAGTGCGTTTAGTACATCAGTCGGAAAATGAGTTTTAAACAAAGGGCTGCAATTGAGTTTTGTGTTAAACTTGCGTAATCTTAATCCCAAAAAATATCGCTTTGAGAAGTCAAAAGTGAGGGTTATGGTGATTTGTTTTTACGATTGAGTCACGAATCATGAGTCATTTATTGGTGAAAACGTTATATTTAAAGGGTTTTGGTTGATGAAATTAGTTAATTAGAGGTATTTACACTTCTTTTTAATTATCGTTATGAGGTTGTTCCTAAAAAACTTTGCAAAGTAAAGATGAAGATTATATTGACTCTTATGAACAATTCAAGGGGATCAGGAAAAATGTGTTAAATGGAGGAGATAAAAAAATACCGATTAAAAGGCCCCTGTTGAACTGAGGATTCATGCAAAATTTCAAGGTAATTACTTTTTCAGTTTGGGAAGAAAAATTGGAGACCACATTTTATGTCTTCACTTAGAGCAGCTATTTCTGGAAAATAGGGGGGGAGCTCTACGAAAAAAAAGTTATTCTACAAATCTTCCCCATTTTAGTTGGGGAATCATCAACTGAAATAGGCTCGTGTACTTAGGAATCATCCTACTATTTGATATTTAAAATCTTTGTTATTTGAAAAACTGACATTACCGCATCAAGTGTTATCTATAAAAATTCTCTTCATGAGGTTGGGAAATACTCAATTGCGGAACTGAAACTTTTGTGAGTGAATACGCTGAGAAAATGAATTTTGATGAAATCGGACACAGTTTAATTTTATAGCTTCCATATACTCAAAGTGATGAGCAAAAGTAATCTGGCTGAGTTTCAAATTAGATTAAAGCTCTTTCAGAGTACTTAAAACTTTCTGTGAAGCGATAGCAAGTTTATGTTGGAATAAAAGTATCAGGCAGTTATAAAGGTATTTCTGAATTTACCCGATTGAATGCAAATAAAAAATCAAAATAACAAAATTTACGTATTCAGGTGGGCAAATTTTGATGTTTTAGTATGACATCTTGGTGAAGAGTAAATGTTACAGAATTAATTAGAATAAAATTAATATCAAGAAATTCTCTAATTTTATGCAATCGTGATTTTCCGATATCCCGCTTAATATCAAAGGTTCATAAAAATTAGTTTGATATTCAACAGGCACTTTTTCGAGAAAAACTTGGCGGTTTGGAAAAAAAATTTTGATTCAGCGGTTTTTGTGTTATAATACAAATAAGGTTTTTTCTTAATACGACCCATGGGCGATTGTACTTGGTTACAGGCATTATTTTTTCTTTTCGAAATAATATAACACATCTACATGTACAAGTACATGGACAGATTTCGACGTTTTAGTACAGCAACTATGTGAAATATTGTGAATAGAGGAAAATGACCCCCCCTTCCGCGTGTTTTTTGTAGTGAGTCATTGATGCAAACAGATTCGAGCTAGTTTTCTTCATTTTGAGTTTTTTCGAAATTTATAAAATTTTTCGGTTGTTTTGAAGTTATGTTAAATCGTTGTCAGAGAACAATTTCTTGAAAGAGCTCAATATTATGAAACAAATAGGTTAGGTTAGATGGTTATAATTCTAGTATGACTGACAGTATGCTTTTTTCGTAAACAATTTCAACATGCAATCCATGAGGTTTTTCCTAGTATTAATCGAAGTGAAATATGATATATTTACTTATTTAAACCTAATCTAAATTAAAATCATTTATCTCGTCTCTTAATTTGAATATAGCTTTTGCAATGGATAATCTCTAGGCAGATAGATTAAAAGTTGTAAATCTAAAATTCATATAGGAAACAAATCAAGTGTTCATAGACTGTCTGTGGAAATTGTAATAAAATTTATATCGGTATAGCTTTTAGAAATTTCAATAATACCAGAGCAGAAACACAAATTTGACAAATACAGGGTGTATCACATAAGGCTCTATATGGCTTGAGGGAAGATAGACGTGACTGGGGTGATTTCGAAACAGATTTCAGATATACAGGCTGTTTTCTGAATTTCGAACAATATTCAAAAATTCACATATCTGCAACCGAATACCAAGAAATTCGGCACACAGGATCACCTTTGCAGGATCTATCGAAAGCGTTACATACATTTCGAAAATTTCAGGATCGGACTGAATAAATGTACAAAATTGTGTTTGGAGCGATAAAACACCCTGTATAATGTTTTTTCAATGATTTGTTCACTGGTGCTCGAACCACACAAACAATGTGCACAAATTATGTAATAAAATCTTTTGGCACCATTGAAATGGCCTCGAAATAAATTTTTGATTTTGCTGAATGACGAAAAATCCATCTGAAAAAAAATTGTTTTCGTTTTTTACAAGGAATAAACGTGTTTGAAACCAGTATATGAATATATTTTAATTTTATTTCAATGTAGCATCAATTGAGACCTCAGTTTTTCCTGTTTTATCGTGTATGGTGTTCGACTCACAATACAGGTCCGGACTATTAGTGAAATATTTCATTGCTCATATTACTCACAATACAGGTCCGGACTATTAGTTGAAATATTTCATTGCTCATATTATGAAGCCTGTCGCTATGAAAATAATGGAAGCATTAATAAATGAATGATAATTTCTCGGCGTTCTGTCATAAATCTGACTTTTCAAAAAGAAATTTATTATTTGGCTATGGCAGTTAGATATTTATTAGTCACCAAAGAATAAGTATACTGTTTAATTTAAACCAAGTGATCCGTTCATGTTGAATAAATTAATGATTATTTAAAATCATGGAACTTGTGAGCTAACTGATACTAAGTGTATTAGCATCAAAACAGTCGTTTCAAGTCTTCGTGAATTTTTGAAACATGCATAACCTTTCATTCTTTATAAGAAGCATCTCAATCCAATTTTAGTTTCGAACCACTGAAACAAAAGATACTCATTTCTATGAGAGCGTTCTATGCTTGTCACCATAGATCTTCAGGCAGTAGACTCATGTCAGTATGAATAATTCGAAAATAGTAGTTTGTCGTTCTTTCTCAGAAAAATCAAATTTTAGGTTTTTAATGAACCGAAATGTCCAAATTCTCTAATGAAGAATATGCTGATATTCTGTTCGTCTATGGTACCAAACAAGATTTCCGAACAGAAGACTTCCTAGTCATGTGACTTCAAGTCAAACTTACCAGTTTTCGAGAACTCATGCGAAATTTCCATATGCGGAGAAGAAGCCATAGAAATATTGATAACGGTGACCAGGTCATGAACAGAGCAATAGAGAATCCTTCCATCAGCACTCGAAGCATCGCAAATGAAATGGTCATGGCGCACATGAAAGTATGGAGAATTCTGCATAAAGAAAAACTACACCCCTATCATTTTCAACCTACTCAACGTTTCCGAACCTGGGGATGAAATTCCGCAATTCGACTTCTGCAATTATATTATCAACCATACAAGATCCATCGGTAGGATATTTTTTACAGACGAGTCAATGTTTACGAGCGATGGAATATACAATTCTCGTAACAGGCATTTATGGCCCTATGAAAATCAGAGAGCTATCTTGAAGAAAAGATCATAGTATAAATTTTCAGCCAATGTTTGGTGTGCACTTCACAATAATCTACTAATAGGACCTCATGCTTTCAATGAAACTCTTAATGGGGAACGGTATCTCGAATTTTTGAGAAACGACTTGCTCAGATTAATGGCGGAAGTTGATATGAGGGATCTTATATTCCACCATAATGGGGCAAGTCCCCATTACGCACTTCCTGTGAGGAATTACTTAAATCAGCAGTATACGGATCGATGGATTGGCAGAGGAGGTCCCATTGCTCGGCCACCTAGGTCACTGGATCTGAATCCGGTTGACTATTTGCTCTGCGGCTTTCTAAAGAAAGAGTTTACCAGGGGGAAATTCACACAAGGGAAGAACTCTTAGAAAGTTCGGAAATATGTATTAATGAAAGTGAAAGCTATTTTGAGAATAAACTTTGAAATTGGGTGTCGAATATTATCAGTTTTAGCGGTCAGTGCTTTCCTTCTGTTATTGTGTTATTATTCTGAAATATTCACACACTTGTATTGCAATCAGTTGAAGCGACATGTATTTTTATATTCCTTATAATGTGTTACTATTCATTAATTTCCGTGTGCAGCCATAATTGAAAATAATTTTTCACTCGCTTACTTATTCATAGTCTGAATTTAAAACAAATAATCAAACTGTAGTACATTTACCAGAGCTCAATAACGAATTAACACATCACAAGTAAGATTGGTAGTAGAGTGCTGAATAAATAGTATTATTTATTCATCAATATTCTCATAATTTTGATAGGAACAGTCTTCATTTCAGCAATAAAATATTCCACTGATAGTCCGGACCTGTATTGTGAGTCAAAGACCATACGTAGATAAAACAGAAAAACTGAGGTCTCAAATGATGCTACATTAAAAAAACCAAAAGGGACTCATAAACAGATTTCAAACACGTTTATTTCTTGTAGAAAGCGATAACAATTATTTTTCAGGTGAAATTTTCGTCATTCAGCAGAATCAAAATTTTATTTCAAGGCCATTCCAATGGTACCAAAAGATTTTATTATATATTTTGTACACTGTTTATGCGGTTCGAGCGCCAGTGAACAAATCATTGAAAAAACATTATACAGGGTGTTGTATCGCTCCAAACACAATTTTGTACATTTATTCAATCCGGTTCTGAAATTCTCGGAATTTATGTCCCACTTTGGATAAATCCTGCGAAGGTGATCCTGTGTGCCGAATTTTTTGGTATTCGGTGCAACAGTTGCAGAGTTGTGAATTTTTGAATATTAAGCGAAATTCAGAAAACATCCTGTATATCTGAAACGAAGCTCCTCAGGGGGTAATTAGGGGGGTGTTTCAAAACCACCCCAAACACGTCTATCTTCCCTCAAGCCATGTAAAGCCTTATGTGGTACACCCTGTATAAATCAGATTTTTACTATGCAAATCATCTACTATAAGAAAACCATATTTTTAATAATAATTCTGATATTTTACATAATGAAAATAAAAGATTAAAACTGAAGCATTGGGAATCAGTAAACAGAAAAATTCCGGAAATTTACTTAATAGTCAATTAGACTTAAATTCGTTAGCATTACTAAATCTTTCCAACCCTGTTTGGATTTTCCTCCTATAGAGCTAAGTACCTGCTTTCACTAATGTATTATTCAGGGCACATTATCCATCTTAATGTACTATTTGTCTCATGAAGCTACAGTGTGATGAAACGCGTCATAAGTTTGTGAATAAAGTGAAAACCTCAATCAAATTATCATATTTCAGGTAGCTTTCATAGTAAAACATCTAAATCAGCCCATCCTGGTGAACTACTAATCTTGCGCTAATTTATAAGCAAATCAGAAAAATTTTCTTTTATATCAGGACGAAAACTTTTCCAAATCCCCTCGTAGTGTCTTCTTTATGGCGAATTATCTCAGCCTCGTTGTCTAATCGAGGCGATACGAAAGTGATGAATACTGAGTACTTAAATTGACCAAAGAAAAAAAATTGAAATCGTTGATGATGACTAGTAGTTTCTCCAGCAGCTGATGCATATTAATATCTTACTAGATGTTGTTGATTAATAAGCAAATATTTATCAAGCGTTCCGAGAAAGGATCTCGTAAATAAATATATTCTTATATGCATAATTGCTGTGAAAGGCTTGTAGTGCACAAGTAAAAATAAATGTGCAGTATCTATTTACATCGATTCTCATTCCTACTGGGTTACATCATTTCATTATCCCTGAACACTTTCATTTAATTTTTTACGAGTTACTAAGATTGTATGAATTATGAGGATTAAGAGGCTGGATATCATAATACTTGTTAATGTTATAGCTGAGTAACCCAGACAAAACATACATTCCAATTTGTGTAAACTCCTGATAAGAAGGAGTATTTGGTTGTCTCAAATACGTCCTTACAAAAGCTTCGCTAAAATTTCTCATGAATCTCGCTTGTGCGTTGTTTTTTATTCAAGATCAAAGGTTAAAATTATTGTTTTTGTGCATTTCCTCATCACCAATAGAATAATGTACAAGGTGTCCATTTTCGAAGTTTCACTGCCGCAACTTTGTAAAACAGTGTTTTACGAAGATGGGGGTTATTTTTCTCTTTTTACAAAAAAATTACCCTCATCTTCATCCTTAATTTTCGATTAAATTAATGAAGCCCACTTATAATCAAACAAACAAAAGTATTTCCATTATTCCAAATGCAAGAATTGTAACGCACAGAAACACTTTTCTTTTGTTTCAACTCTTCTATATTACTATGGGTTTGTTAGTATAATAAATACTTGACATACTCCGGAGAAAAATCTGTCTGGGATAACTCTGGTGAATGAGCTGGTCATCCCATTGGTTCTCTGTTTCCATCCAGTTATTACCGAAACACTGGTTTAAAAGATCGGCGGCATTTTTGGTCTGGTGTCGGGGGGCACCGTTATGCTGGAAGTAAGTATACTTCTTGAAGCCAAGACTCGACTATGTTTCCATTTATTATAACATAATAAAGTTCTCCACGAACATTTCAAACACGGTGCACCAAACACACAAACCGGATGGCCCTTGGTTTTGAACATTCACTTCTTAATGGGGATTGACATCGGACCATCAATATTCATTATTGCGATATAACAATCCGTCACGGGTCATCCTCACAGCATTCGTCCATATATGGTATAGTGGTAGAATTGTTGGTCTTGGCTTTTCCTGGTACCATCGGCCAAATTCTAGCCGTCGCTCATAATCCCCTGGCTGCAGAAACTGAGATTTCCTCATTATAAAAAGCTGAAACTTATTCTATCTGAGGATTTGCGAAACCTTAGGTTTTGGTATAGCACTCCACGTTTCAAGTTGCCTACATGAAATTGAAAGATTCGCAGTAACAGCTCTCAAAACTTCCATGGTAATTTCTTCATCATCTTGTTTATTGTTTGTAACTTTTTTCTCTGAATGGTTTGAAAGAATCAGTGTTTATGAGATTCTGTTTAAATCTTTGGAATAAAGACTTGTGAAGTTCCTCCTGTCAGCAAAATGAACAGAATAATTATCTGAAGTTGCTTCAGAATCATATCCATTCTGAGCATAGCGTTTCTAGCCTTAAACTTCGTCAATTTCAATGCGAACAAGACGCAATGCACAACGCTTTCCAGAAGTAACTGCCGAAGAACCTCCTCTAATCTTACAAGGGTATCGAATTGCCTCAGAAATGAGCATGCATCTTTTGGGCGTTATAGTCAACACCGGACTTTGCTGGCCATTGTCGAATCTGCTTCTGTTAAACTTAGTTTTCTTTTTAGGGCTAACCAGTACTTCACGCAATCATTGCTGATGCTTTTATAGAAAGCATAGGTTCGAATACTATTCCTATGTGGGGTTCCACCCAAACCTTCATATCTATTGGATAATGCCCAGAAGAGAGCGGACCACCCGCGTGATCTCCAGCCTCTCGCTCAAAGGTGGCAGATTGCTGATCTTTTTCTTTTTCACACTAGGCTCGCCGTAAACTCTCATCAGCAGACGGTCCAACTAGCAAAGCCACGTACCTGTCTTTATAAAAAGTCTTTCGTTTACAAGGCTAGTGTGCTGTGGACTCGCTGTCATCGATCATTTTCCCTGTTGAAGACTGAACACACACATTAAATCATTTTAGGCGGCTACAGTTATGGCATGACAGGCGTCGCCTGATCCCAGTAGTTGAGAATAAAAATAAAATATACTTCCCTTCTGCAATGATACAAGCATTCTAATGCTTCTCTAATATTTCAATACCTTTCTTGTAGAACGATTCAATTTTGGCCTCAAACTAGGCTTCAGTTTTGGTATTAACCTCTTCGTTCCAGCCAAATCTCTTTTGATGGAGCATCTTTTTCATATCAGCAAAGGGTCAGTGATCGCTAGATCTGGAGAATAGGGATGGTGTGACAACAATTCTTAGCGTGAATCGTTCATTTTTGCCTTGGTTTTTAATGACTTGTGGCTTGGTGCATTGTTTTGATGAAATTGACAGATGGGATTGTCACTCAATCTGTCGAGTAAGGCTATTTAATAGGCACTGTTAATCGTCTAGCCTTCGTTCAGGTAATCGAGGAACAATATTCCTAAAATTCGTACGCCATAACCTTGTTAGCCGATAGTTAGGCATTGAACGCTTTGAACCGCTTTCCTCTCCTGCTCTCTACTCAGCAGATGCTCTTCTCGTATCGAATGCGGCTTGCCGTTGTAGATCCACGTTCATTCATTCTCGGATATCGACGTAAAAAATCGTTCATCGCGCATATTCGTCAATTTTTGTTGTTTTTGTTCCACTGTGAGCAAACGCGACACCCACTTCATTCCATGTCTATATTTTTGTGTGAAATGTTGAATACGGAGCCCTTTGATATATTGAGACTGTTAGCTAACTCCTGCAGTTTCACTTTGTGATCGCACATAATAATTTTCAACACTTTGTAGATATTTTCTAGCGTAATAACCTTTTTTCTCTTTCGGAGAGTTCTGCGTCTTCGGTTGTCATACAATCACGTTTGAAATCAGCATACCATCGGCAAATGGTTGTTTTCCACGCGGAATTTTCCCAGTAACACTTTTTAAGCAATTCTTGGGCTTGTACGGTATTTTTACGCAAAAATAGCAGTGTTTTACTAAGACACGAAAGCAGCGTCACTTCAATCTCAATATCTCGAAGACTTCTGAACTGAATGTCATAAAATTTTGATACGTCAGATTGGTGTAACCTGAAACAATAGGGTATTCGAAATTTCGAATGTGTAATAACGTATCCTTTTCCCACTTAAATTGATAACAGTAATATGACAGTCAATACGTCGTTTCAGAAACGATTTTCTCCTTGCCATTCTAAGGCACATACGAGAATTTTCTCGACGAATACATGTCGGCAATGAAATTTTTTTATTGTCTTCAGCTGCAATTATGTGGAAACCACAGAAACTATTTCGGTTTATAGAATCGTTTCAAATGACAGTATGAATGTTTCGTGGTTGAGTTCAAATTCAATTGGTATGGTATTTATAGCTCTCAGTACTTAAATTAACTGCGGACTCGCATTTAGAGATTTACGGCAGACTGCTGGAATTCAAAGATTATTATCATTCCAGACAGAATGTTGGAGAAGTTGTGAAATACATAGTTTGAGGGTAAGGAACAACCTGTTAGCTTTACTGAAACTGCTTCTGGTTAAACATAAAACACTCTTTTTATTAGAAGAAAAAGATGAAAGATCATAATTTTTTTGCTAATTTAAATGATTTATAATTGAAAAGTCTTGCGGTCTTCAAATGGAATTAATTCAGTAAACCTCAGGCAATATTTTGTACAAAATTTTACAACGCACGTCAATTCTTAGTTAAAGTCATATACATATATTGCATATAATTTAGTTCTTCTTATCTTAGGGTCAAAAGGGGTAGGAACAACCCTCAAATTTTGTTTTCAAATGACATAATATGTCATGTTACTGGTTAGAAAAGTTTCTTCATGACTAATGTAATGGACTATTTATTTTCATTATAATCTTCCAATAATTCGATTGAGGAGGTCGTTACCTGATGTAAATTAATATACATTTCTTCATCAAATAAAATAATGCTGTTCAAACTTACACTATATTTACAAACTTATGCAGCGTTTCATCATACAGAGGCTTCATCAGACGTGTAGTACATTTAAAAGAATTATGTGCTTGATATATGGTATTGCATTGGTAAAAACAAGTACACAACTCAATAGGAGAAAAATCCAAACATGATTGCTTTAAGAACTGAAAAGATTTAGTAATGGTGACGAATGTAGGTCTAATTGACTATTAAGTAAGTTTTCGGAATTTTTCTGTTTATTGATTTTCAATACTTCCTATAGGTTCAATTTTAATATATTATGTGAAATATCGAAAATATTATTGATAGTATGGTTTTCTTGCAGTAAATAATTTGCATAGTAGGATCTGATTTTTGTTCGCCAAACTGTATTTGTGCTCTGATAACCTGATATTGAAATTCAGAATTTTGGATTTACAGTTTTGAATATATCTGCCTAGACAGTAATCCGTTTGAAAGCTATATTCTAAGAAAGACCTGATTAGGTTTAATTATACAAGTTAATATAATATATTTAGGATTGATCTCTTTAATACCTGGAAAAGCTTCATGGATTGCATATTGCAATTGTTCACGAGAAAGTATAGTGTCAATCGTATTGAAATTATTACCATTATCTCAATTGGTTTTATTATATTGCGTTCATCATACTGTTATAAACAGCTATTTTTGTTTTATGTGGATGCGCGGATGAATTATGAATGGTAATATCTGTATGGCATGGTTTATAGAAAATAGAAAAATCATGTATGTGATCAATTTTGGTTACAACTCTAGAAATTAATAGAAATCTCAATTTGTATTTCATTTTACTTAGAATTAAATAATGTGAGTTATCCGAGCTGAATTAATAATCACTAACAAAAACATAGGCCTATTTTCGACCAAGACACTTTCTAGAGCAGAATAATTTTATAACAAACTCATACAGTCGCCAATTCCACCAATTACATCGATGATTTGGAAATGTGAGTTTTCCTCCGAAATTTTGAAAATGACACAAAACGAAACAATAAGAAGAATTAAGGGGTCGGTATCTAATCTGTAATAATTTCTCGTTAATAATTGCGAATGACATCCATTATATGATAATGCACATAGAGATTATTTCACGATTCATTGGAATCTTTTGTTATGTATTGAGTCTTAATACTAGTAATAATCTTGATTTACAGAAACCATTTACAATTAGAAAAATATCTGTACCTACCCATATCCTATAGAAAAATGAGACTTAACTAAAACTGAGGAAGTAGAGATTCAACAATATGATACCGCTGACTCACTAGAGAGGGAATGTCTCAGATCGCTCTCAAAAGACTTCAGGTTCTGAGAACATATCCAAATTCATATCATTTACATTTCTCATAATTTGAGCCAGCGGAGAATGAATGCCATAGTTCGTTCTATGGAATTCATAAAAAAAGACATTTATCTCTGACTCTCCTGGAAGAAACATGGAGAGAAAGAAGATCCAAAACGCATGAACTTTTTATGATCCCGTATAGTACCTTGAAAGCAAACATAATAGAGGATTAAGACCTGCGGCTAATAAGATGGGGAAGCGAAAACAGATGAAGATAGTACTCATATTTGTGAGACTCAAAGCTGGTAGAACTTTTGAAACAAATTAATTTAATGAATTTCTTCTGAATTTTTTCTAATCTTCCAATGTGTGTTGCATATACAGGAGATCATATGATAGAGCCATATTCCCAAATAGGTCTAACTATTGACACGAAAAGAATCACCAAGCACCTGATATTTTTGAATTCTTTGGTATTCCTTTTTATGAAGCGAGCAATTTATTTGCTTTTTTAATGACGTAGTCAACGTGAAGGTCACATGATAGTTTATTATCCATAAAAATTCATAAATCTTTGTAGCTAGCAACAGACTCTATCAAGTCACCATTAAAGTAATAAGAGCAATTCTGAGGATTTATATTTCTTGAGAATCTCATATACATACATTTTGCAATATTTGAAGATAAACTGTTCGCTTCACACCACTTATGAAAACTATCGAGATCGATTTGGAGATCACGTTCGTCTTTTACCGTTTCTATGCGCTTGAATATTTTTCAGTCGTCAGCAAACAGTAAAAATTTGCTATGCTTGAAAATGAATTTCATATCGTTTATGAATAATAAAACAAGACAGGTCCCAAATGCGTCCCCTCTCCTACTTCCGAAGAGAAATCAATTGGTTCTGACGTATGACCATTTACATTGACTATCTGCTTTCTACCAATCAAAAAAGCTTCGATACAAGAAAGCAATGGATCTGAGATGCCAGAAAGGTGTTTCAACTTGAATATTTGTAGATTGACTGGAATACCAAATTTGAAATGATGTGAGCTATCCGAGTTTGAATAATGACCAAAAGACTTCCTAGAACAGAAAAATTTTATAACAAACAGTCGCCCATTCTACGAATCACATCACTTAATTGAAAATGTGAGACATTTTCCGTAAATTTCTTTCTTCTCTGAAAATACTGCTTTTTAAGTAATACTTTTGAGCAGAAGGTACTAGGAATTGAATGAGTATTCAAAAAAATAATGAAAACGTGGGGTTCCATCAACATTTCACAGAAATTATTCTCCTGGATTCATTGATGATATTCAAGGAAATTTGTAGGGAAGAAATTATTTTCGTGCAAAAGTTTATTGGTTGATGTATGTGTTATCCCCAAATCTTTAAGATCAGCATGTACAGTAAGTGCAATGTCTTCATCGTTGGTAATGAAAGAAACTCTGCCCTCTTTCCTTAAGTGACAATTTGATTGTATTCTCCTGAATTCTTTTCGGCAAATCAGTAGTGAATTCGGGTATTTTTCGTTATATGTTTTGCAAGTTCGACTTATTATTTATTTGTTAATATCGAGCATGAATGATACATAAACTCATAATATCCTATTTTGAATATTTATTTGCCATTTGATTTAACGAAAAAACTATACAAAAACAAAATAAGTGTTATTTGTATTTATAAATAATATCTTGACGTCAAACATTCATAGAACCTTGCATAGAACATTGTGGAACATAGAAACTGGCTTCGGAATTAAATCCACTCTTTACGAAGAAACTGCAGGTTTTTGTTAAAATCGCCAATGAAATGAAAACGAGCCATTTTAGGTATAAGGAACCTTATACCAATCAATATTAACTTGTGTTGAGTAGGCCAATTGTATATCTTTACCCTTCTTTGTTTTTTTATGTATTTCAGATCACAGAGTGAAGAGAAGCTCTCGGCCAAACAAAATTACTGCATGCCGAGTATCACGGCCGAAAGATCGACTGGCCCAAACGGGCCCTCGGTGCATCCCTAGGAGGAATATTAATTTAAACCTTTCTCGAATTTATTCTATCCAAGGTAGCTTTGTATAACTGGTTTCTTCAACAACGCAATGCACACGTACCAATTTTGTCAGACATATTGAGAGCAAAAGCCAAACAGTTTTATGAACAAATCACAGGAAAAAAAGGTTTTCTGGCAAGTTCGGAATGGTTAGATAAATTGAAGCTTAGACATGGAATGCGTTTCTTGATGGTTTGTGGTGAAAAACTTTCCAGTGATGTTTCCGTTGTGATATCATTTGAGGAAAAATTTCTATCGGTTGTTGAACAGATGGAATTGAGCAAAGAACAGGTGTATAATGCTGATGAATCGGCCATTTTTTGGAGATGTTTGTCAGACACAACTAGGGTTCATCAAGGGGAAAAATCAGCACTAGGTCGAAAAGTGTCAAAAGACCGTTTACCATTCATGTCATGCTGCAACGCGGCTGGAACTCACCAATTACCTTTACTAGTCTTGGGAAAAGCGGCAAATCCACAAGCGTTCAAAAACGAAAGTTCACTATCAGTTGTCTACAAATCATCTACCAAAGGGTGGATGACCAGATCATTATTTAATGAAAGATTTAAAACATCTTCTATCCGCGAGGTGAAGAATTTTTTAACTAAGATTAACAAGCCCTGTAAAGCTCTGATGTTGTTTTATTGCAATTGTGTTCTGATTTAAGCTTCTCAAGTTTCGCGATTCAAGAAGCTTGAATTTCAAGCCTCCGTGAAATGAAAGCTTGACTTGACTTGAATTCTGAGAACAAAATCTTGACTTGATTGAATCCCATGAATCCCAAGTCTTTTCGAATATGGATACTGCGTTACGTTAGACGCGGTTAAGGGGGTGGGGGTTGACACTGTTCCGTTATCTGACGATTTCTATTGATTGATTCCAACAGCAAACGGTTTGGAACTTAGTTCCAAAATTGTTTTTCTCATGTTAAGACCAGATACGAATCATTCAACCATGGTATAATAGACTTTATTTTAAACATTACATTCTTGTGGTGATAAGGTCATAAAAGATATAAAATCAATTACATATTACCACGAACTAGTTAGAATGGATGACCAAATAGTGAGTCATTAAAGCCGCTAAATTTTCCAGATTTGGCATGACGACTAACACGAAATTTGTAACTTCGTTTTAATTCACTCAAAGTGTATAGATAATTTCATTCAAATGAAAAAGAACAAATAGTTTATGCCTCGAAAAAGAATATTTTGATTCATTTCATTCAGAATTCTTTAAGCCAGAAACTAAACGGCCTCATTCATACACAAAAATCACAATGCATTGAAAAAACTAAAGTTCACGCTTCAGATTCTTAGTTGTCCATAAACCAGATGTATGGCCAATCAAAGTTCTTGGAACATTCCAGAATATGTATAAAAGAATGCTGGAACGTTGAAATGATTGCCATTGCGCATTTGTCACGTTCCATAGAAGGGGTTATTATGTTCTTATAGAACTTATATTTTGTGTTCATAAATGAGACTGAAGTATCGTTCTCTATCAGTCAAGACTGTTTTCTCTGAATCGGGCCATGTCTGAACCTCAATGTCAACTAAATAGAAAGATTGTTTATGTTGTGTATTTTGCGACATATTTGGACACTCGAATGTATTGGTTATACATTATATACATATATATATATATATATATATATATATATATATATATATATATATATATATATATATATATATATATATATATATATATATATATATATATATATATATATATATATATATATATATATATACACTCGGAGGCAAAATTAGCGGAACACTCGAAAATTTAACCAAATTCGAAGTTCGATATTTTCCTAATTCTCAACCGATTCAGATGATTTGTTCGGCAAGTTATAGATCAACTCTTCTGCTTTGTAGAAATTATAAGAGAAAACAAAAAAAATTTGTAAAAATTTTATACGGGGGCAAAACTAAAAGTGTTTTTTTTGTCAAAAATTCGTAACACCCTGTGGAATTTCGTGGTCCGAGTTGAAACGTACAATATCATGGTTTGTTAAGACACATCTTCCTACAGTAACGCCCTTCTTGTTTCATGCGCTTATCTCTATTTTTGCAAAATATATTTAATTTCAAGTGGAAAATCACCATTTTGGAGAAATTCCATTGAATCAAGAAATTGTCATTAAAATTCGTCTATCAATTTAGAATTTTCTTATTATCACTCAAGCGTGTCGAAATTGTCGTTTGCGATTTTTATGTTCGAATTGCATTAGTTATTGATGACAATTTGGTTAATTTGGTGAAAATTAGGAATTCATAGGAGATAACAGTCGGTAGGTATTAAAATACACAACCGAATTCTGGGACCATTGATAAAACTTTTCATTTACACATGTGCACACCTTTTTTTATCAAATATGAAATACAACACACGTTTTTTTGTATATGACCACATTTGCACTTGTTTAAAGAATGAGAGTTTTCCATTCTTTGATTTCATACAAATTCGATGGGTTGCGGTATTTTGTGATTCTTTTACTGTTTACGATTCGAATGAGAGATTTACTACCAACCTCAGTAGCAAGGGCAGTTACATTGATCGAGGAAGGGCGCACCTACCGCTCAGTCGGTACCATGTTGGGTGTCTCGACGTCGGTTATCCATCGAATCTACCGACGTTACAGGGAAACTGGATTGTACGTGAGGAGGCGAGGAGAAGGAAGAAATCGGGCAACCCGCGCTATACATGACCGTTTCATCGTCAATCAAACCATAAGAAATCCTCGTCTTACTGCTGTTCAGGCACGTAACCTTTTACAAGCAGTGGATAACATTAACGTCAGTGTGAGGACAGTCAGAAGACGATTAAATGAAGTTGGTCTGAGATCATACGCGCAAGCAAGAGCACCAAGACTCGATAGAGCCCATCGGGTAGCAAGATTGGCGTTTGCTAGGGAGCATATAGCATGGACAATCAATCAGTGGAGACGAGTTTTATTTAGTGATGTGTGCCGATATTGTGTGAATTTTGTGGATGGTAAAGATAGAATATGGAGGCATCGGGGGGAACGGTACAATCAAGCGAACTTCGCAGGAACTGAGCAATACGGTGGAGGATCAGTTATGATATGGGGTGGCATATGCTTGGCAGTACGAACAGAACTGGAGATTATTGGCAATGGATCACTTAAGGCAGATCGGTATATAACAGAAATCTTGGAGCCCCATGTTGTGCCTTTTGCTCCTTACATAGGGGAAAATTTCCTTTTTATGCACGATAACGCGCGCCCTCATACGGCGCGCATAGTGATGGAATATCTCAATGAAGTTGGGATCACACGAATGGACTGGCCGTCGCGGTCACCGGATTTAAACCCGATCGAACCCGTTTGGGACATTCTTGGAAGAAGGGTTCGACAACGGAATCCAGGCAACGTATTCCTAAGACGTAAATATTCAACTTTAGTTTCATGTGTTGGATTCTTCTTCTAGTTTAATGCGTGACTGTATGAAGTAGTTACCAATGGCAGAAACAAGTTTGCGGTCGGAGTTGCCTAAGAGTGCTGAAACCTGTAAACGAAAATCATCAGGATCTGAAACAGGAAAAAGGTCGAGAGCATTGGGAAAATCGGTTATATTTTCAGGAATTCTTGTCGGTTCATCGACAAATTGCGTCAAATTGCAGCTGCTCGCAAAGGCTACTGCTTGCCTTCCTGTTTCGTCGATCCTATTTGAGAGTAGGAGTTAATGTTGCGGACTTTGAACTCCCCTATCATGATCACTTCAGCTGACGGATGCTGTATTTGAGTTGTCAACTTTGTTGAAACAATCCTGGGTAGTTGTTATCGCTAGGAGATTGATACAGTCAACAAAGAAGCATGATTTTGCTTTATAAACAGATTTTGAATAATGATAAGTTGAAAGCGTCGTCTACCAACGTATCCTCTGTTTGAAATACGATGTTTAATGTGTTTAATCTTTTAAACCGAAACCTCAAGTACAATTCATAGCCATTGAAGCAGAGGTAGGTGATGTTCGTTGTTGGCATCATTTGAGTTTCCGTTAGAGCTTCAACGTGAGGTTGCGCGTCTTTTAAGTGCTGATGTACTGTTCTCACATTTATGTTGGTGTGTCCTAGTCCTCTTATGTTGCTAAACTCGATAACGAATTGGTTTCTCTCATAGTATTTTCGGGGACTCTGTCCGTCCGCCAGAGAACCATTGTTAGTTGTATTGCTATCATGAGCCCCCCGAGCCAGTTCCACCCTGAGGTCTGAGTGGGGAACGAGTTTACCTTCCGATAGTTTTTCCCGAGAGAACTTTTCATGTTTCATCTGAAAAACACCAATTCACGGAACCTTTAGCATTATGTCATGGTATTACACCGGGCGATGGGAGTAAGACCATCTTCCACCTTCCGAATGAAGTTTGTTCTTTATAGACAATTTTGAAGGAACTACCAATCTGACCCATGTAGAAATTATTTCAGTATACACAAGATACCTTATAAACTCCTGGTCTATTTAAATTTTCAAGGCTTTTTAGCATTATATAAAAGTGATGACAAATTATTTTGAGGTCTGAATGCAATTTTAGTTTTCAATTTGAAAAGGTTATTTGTAATATTTCCACTCATCTGTTCAAAATATATTACAGGGATGAATTTTTAGGATTTGTTGGTACTTATATTCGGCTAATAGCTATATGTAATTATTTTCGTTTCACTATTTCGTCAATCATTGAAATGTGAGCTGAAATTTAATGTGAATATGGATGGTTGAAACCCTTAGGAATACATATACCTGTGCTAGGCATTTTTAAAAAATATTCCTATGAACTTTTCTTCACGTGAAGAGCTAAGGAATCACCCCTCGGATTCTTGCCTCGTGTTCAGAAAACACCCTATATATCTTCCTTTAATTCGAATTGTTTGTATTGATCTCGTATGGTTCAAATTACATACAACGTACTACTATTACTAGTATTCGTCTTGATATAAATTTTGCATCTAAAATTCATTTTGTAAATTCAACAAACATAATGAATTTTTAGCAAATATTCATAACTATTCAGTCTAGGAATTATACGAGAAAAAAAATAATTTCAGATACTGTGAATGTAACTCAAGCCCAATGTCAAGAACAAAAAATTAACATTGCAGAATTGCGACGAGTATTCATAGTTTCCTTCGTAACTCATAACTGGCCATAAACTAGTTTGTTGCATACGGGAAGTACTTTAATTTTTATTCTTGCAGATGCAGAGCTTATCCCAATATATCACTATGTCGTGACTCTACGTTCTGAGTTTAAACTGTATTCTCGACTTACAGAAACAAGATTGTTGCTATTCTCTATTGAACGAAAAAAATTGGAGAAACCTTTCATGCAGACTTAATGAATTCCATTTTTATACCAATTTAATAATTCCGATATTTTGTTTATATCAAGTGTTCCGTGAAAAACGACCTAAACTATAGCTGCCACAATTATTTCGAAGAAAGAAAAACCGAATTGCATCATGAAGGATATTCTAACAGCCAGGAATATTAGCCTGTCACTTCCGAAAATACCAGAAGTTGACTTTCACTTCAGCTTCCTGATAGGTAACCCCATATTTTCATTTTTTTTTATTACTTATTCAATTTTGAGTATCTTCTGTGAAAAAAGTATCCCTTAGATCGTTGTATTTCATGACAAAAAAATTGTCGGAAATTTTCAGAAGAAAACGATATAATTCGTGAAGTGGGCTACTGTTTGAGTTTGTGATGAAAATTTTCTATCCCAGAAGGTCGTTATTTCAGTTAGGATAACTCACACTAATTCATATTTTGGATAAAATAGACTCAAAACGAAGATTGTGATTAATCGTGAACTACACTCTGGGAGCTTAGGACAGATTAGGGATGGAGTGAATGCCATTCTGAGTTTTGTTGATTGGATTTTGAGGTGTTTTGAAGGGGGCGATTTGGGATGTTCATTATTCCTGGACCTAACAAATCATTTGACTGTGTTGCACCCTCGATACTGTTGGGTAAGCTAGGGGTGTACGGTTGCTCCAGGGCATAGATCTATACCTTTTAAATCGATATCAGACGGTTCTAAATAGTGGTGGTTGGTCTAATAGAAGGTTGATCTCTCTGGGTGTTTTGCAAGGATCCGTGTTCGAACCATTGTTGTTTCTGATTTATGTGAACGATTTTACAAAATCTCTTAGCAAGTACACAACAGTGCTCTTGCAGATGATACTACAATATTAGCGGCTTCCTCAAACTTTAGACTGGTTCATGAGCTAGAATTTGATGAAAAAAAGACTGTGGAACTGCTTTTTTCCCTCAGTAAGGTTGATGATGAGGAGCTTGTAAGTGGCCACAGGTTTCTGGTAATGACTGTGGACTCCTGTCTCCAGTGGGCTGTTCATTGCGATTAGCTTACTGCTAGATTGTTCAGGTCCAGGGGTGTGTTTCTGATCAGATCAATGAAGAATCAGTTGTCGAGTGCAATACTGAGGGTGGTTTATTTCTAACTGGTTGAGTATTTATGGAGATACAGAATATTGGCGTGGGGAAAGTCATACGATGCCTTCTGGTGTCGGGTTTTCGCCATTCAGAATAGGGCGGTGAGACTTATAGCTTTTCTGGGTTATATAGAAAGCTGTGAGCCTACATTTCGTGAAGATCTTAGCTTTTCATAGTCACTAGTCTAGGCTCGTAAGAACAGGGCCACGCTAGGGGCGTTGACTGACCTAACTATCCTACGAGGGATAGAAATCAGTACAGACCCGATTTTCCAGTTTACTATGTCACAACGGAGCCCAATACAATTGTCGGTTCAATTGTTCAACAGGATACCCTACCAGATCAGAGACTAGCCTTTGAAGAACTTCGAAAGAGTTTTAAGCGTTATTGATAGATAGAAAATTCGCATGATCAAAACATTACAGACGATTCTGATTAATCATGAAATAACCTCTGTGAGATTATGACAGATAAAGTATGCAGTGAATACCATTCTGAGATTTGCTGATTGAATCTCGAGGTGTTTTGAGGGGAGTGAGTTGTGATTTTCCTTATTCCTGGACTTAACAAACCATTTGACTGTGTTGCACCCTGGATACTGTTGGGTAAGCTAACGGTGTACGGTTACTCAAGGGCTAGTTGTATTCTTATAGATTCATACCTTTCAAATCGATGTCAGACGGTTTTTATAATGGCGGCTAGTCTGATAGGGGGTTGATATCTCTGGGTGTTTCGCAAGGATCCGTGTTCGGACCTTTGTTGTTTCTGATTTATGTGAACGATGTCACAAAATTTCTTAGCAGGTACACAATAGTGTCCTTTGCAGATGATACAAAAATATTAGCGGCTTCCTTAGATGCTGTGCTTAGAGAAGAAGCCATCGCCAGAGGGAAAACTTCAGTTTGGTTAATGAACTCGAATTCAATGAAAGAAAGACTGTTCATCTGCTTATTTCCCTCATGAAGGTTGATGATGAGGAGCTTATGGGTGACCACAGGTCTCTGGGAGAGATGCGGACTCTTGTCTCCAGTGGGCTGTCCATTGCGATCAGCTTACTGCGAGATTGTCCAGGTCCAGGGGTGTGTTTTTGATTAGATCAATTGTCGAGTGCAATACTGATGGTGGTTTATCTCTAACTGGTTGAGTCTTTGTTGAGATACAGAATATTGACATGGGGTAACTCATAAGATGCCTCTCGGCGTCGGATTTTCACCACTTAGAATAGGGCGGTGAGACTGTTCTGGGTTGTATGGAAAGCTGTGAGCCTGCATTTCGTGAAGATCTTAGCTTTTCATAGTTACTAGTCTAGGCTCGTAAGAACAGGGCCAGGGGCGTTGACTGACTTAACTATCCTACGAGGGATAGAAATCAGTACAGACCCGATTTTTCAGTTTACTATGTCACAACGCAGCCCAATACATTTGTCGGTTCAATTGTTCAACAGGATACCCTACCAGACCAGAGACTAACCTTTGAAGAACTTCAGAAGATTTTTAAGCGTTATTGATAGATAGAAAATTCTTATGATCTTGAGGAGTTTCTAGGCTTAAATTTTTGGTTTTGTCATTCTCCGATGTATGTCTGCTTTTCTGTGATCTCTTAAATGATAAATATTGTACCAATTGGACAAATGTAAAGATCTCTGTGTGAAAACATGCAGATGAATTTACTTTTCTTTGAGTTTTTTGTTTTATTAATAGAATGCATTTAGATTATTCTTTTATCAAAACCACCGCTTGGTCTGAGGAGTGTTTTTTCCACAACAATCTTCATGTTGATAGAAATTATTTCAAATATTGGACCCAGCAGAACCATAAACATAACATAATGAACAAAATATCAGCGTAAATTCTGTTTGAAAGTCTGGTGCGCCATGTATTCGAATCGCTTAATAGGACCAGTTCTCATTGAAGAAGTAGTACAATATTTCCCGATAATCTTCCTCCGGAAAAAGAAGAAAAAACTATTTTCAACAAGATGGTGCTGCTCCTTACAACGCATCTTTGAAAGTGACCTCACTGAACAATAATTTTGGTCTTCAATGGATAGGGACAAATGGGCCTGTTAGGTGGCTACCCCTCTCCCTAGTTTCTAATTTTTGGCTTTCGATTTACCCACATGGTCTAGTTTACCGCATTCTATCAGAAATTGAAAGAATGAATATGAACCACTTACAGAGAAATATTTGGATGTTTTCGGTTTATTGAAACAGATATATGGTAAATTTGCAGCGTTCTGGTTCATCACGATCTGGAAATCGTATTTCTGTTAGCACGAAAATAAACTTACATTATGTCTGTATTCACTTGATTTTCGACTTTTATATTTATTAATTCTCCTTGAAAAAGACTCGAAACAAACAATAACAAGAATTAAAGTCGGTACCTAATCTGTCATAGTTTCTCGTTAATAATTGCGAATGACATCCATTATAATTCACACAGAGATTACTGCGCCATTCATTGCCCTTGTTTGTGATGTTTTGTGTCTTTTCTTGAAATAATGTAAGTTGTCCGAATTGAAATAATGACCAAAAGACATTCTAGAACAAAAAACTTTGATCACAAACACAAGCAATCGCCCATTCGACGAATCATATCACTCTATTGGAAACGTGGGAAATTTTTGGTGAATTTCTTTTTTTTCTGAAAATACAGTGTTTCAAGTGATACTTTTTTAGCAGAAGGTTCTCAAAATTGAATGATTAATAGAATAAAAATGAAAATTGGGAGTTACCATTCAAAAAGTCAAAGTGCTCTGGTTTTTCTGGTGACAGACCAATGAAAATGTTTGTAGATGTTAAAGTATCATTCAAGATGCAATTCAAATTTTGTTTCATTGAAATCAATTAATAATTGTAGGAGCTATAGCTTGGGGAGTTTTTCACTGAACACCCTATATAATTATGTTTGTGTTTCCTTGTAAGTTCTATTTAGGCTGGAATATTTCATTGCAAGCATTGCTAAGAATTATATTCTGAATTCTTACAATTATAATTTGATCAATTTTCTTTTAGACACTTTCTCAATCGTAAAAACTATAAGAGAAGCTTTATTGTCTTACATAAATCTATTCTGAAGGCATATAACTAACAAACTAAAATCGTTATACCTCAGGCGAGTACTGTTTTCCTCGGGTTCAGATTTTTAGCACAAGAGGGCTAGATGTGCAATGCACAAGATTTGCCAATAGTTAGACAATGAAATTTGTCTTGTACTAAAGCAAGAATTTCTTCAACTCTATATCCGACGACCAAATAGATACAACTGTACAGGTATGAGTGTTTTTCATCACTAAAAAGAATTCTTTATCCTCCCAAATACGCTTATCCTTATTCAAAGCACGTTTTAAAAATATGGGTAAACAATCTCACTACCTCACGTCTAGTCCACATTGAATAAATCTTGTGATTAACACTGGAGTTATACAATAAAGATCATTATTTTTTCTATAAAATAACAAACAACGTAGATTCCAGATATAATCTCGTTTATTTAAACTCGTTCGTTGTGATAATTCTTGATTCCAAGTTATGTGTTCCTAATCTTCCTTGATTGAAGAAGGATTCCGACTAACAGAGTTAAAATCTCTCAAGATAGTCTATTAAGTCCATGAAGTATGAAGAATTTAGTCTTGATATTCTTGAATATTTTTAGACGTGGCATACTTTCTAGTCAGTTCATTCATATATTATATGGTAGTATAGGACCACCCATTCTTATATCGTTTCAGTAGGTCCTCCAAAGAAATATTTACTTAAGCCTAAATCGACTATAATATTCATCTCTTTTTAATTTCATGAGAAAGATACTGAATTGATGCATGAAATTCTATCTATACTTGTCTTAGCTTCAACTTCAGTTAAAATTCGCAGCTTTCTACAACTAGTATTACTGAAAATTTTCGAAATCCTTCATAAATTTGAAGAGGAATATATAATTTCTAAATTATAAAATAATCTTACTAGGCTAGAAAGTGTATGTAACAGCAGGTTGGGCAGATTTCGACGTTTTAGTACTGCAGCTATGTGAAGTATTGGGAATAAAAAAAATAAACTTTCCTCTCTGATATCCTTTTTGCGTCAGGAATTCATTGCCGCAAACAGATTCAAGCTAACTTTTTTCGTTTTCGAGTTATTGAGAAGTTTTAAAAATTTTCGGGGTGAGTCAAGTACCAACATCTCGCTTGTTTTTAAAGATATGTAAAAATGATTCTGACATTCTAAAGGCACTTTTCTACATAAAATAGAACTACATGCTGGAGTTGTCCAACGGTTTTCGATTCATAATTTGAATTTGATTTTTCAACGTGTACCATAGGCAACTTTTTTCTTTTTAAAAAATATATCACATGTGCACTCAATTTTTTGATCCAAGACATGTTTTCATGAAAAAACTGAAATAACTTTTCCCTAATTTTATCTAGTAGCTCCATGCTTTAAGAAACTGTAATTTAACCATCTGTAGATATTTGCCAGGCCCATCTCAGCATCTTTGAATAGGGTATCCCATCAGTCGTCAACGTAAATGATTGCAGTATCTTCCGTGTACGATATATGGCCAGGAAAATTATTGAACTTTGCAATATCATTAATTTAAATCAAAACGAGGACAGGAGTCCATACCGTACCTTGGGGCACCCCCCATGGGTAGAGGCTGACTCAGACAATTTTCCATTTTTATAATTTGGGTTCTATTGTTACGTAAGTTTATGAGCAGCCCCCTCACTCCCTTCGTAACAGTCATCTCAACAACACACCCTGTACCACGGTGTCCAAAGTCTTGGTCAAATTAATGAAAACACCTTTGCACTTTTTCGACTCGCCCAAATTCTCCACAAGCTACCGCACCAAGTTCAGAAACCCCTGCTCCCGATAATCTAATGTAAGCCAAACTGCCATTCTGAAATTATATAATGCAAAGTGAAAATGAGCACAAGCCTTTTTTCAGACATTTTCCAAACAGAAATTGGTCTATAATCAGTTGGACTCTCATCGACTGATACGGAAGCATACATTAAAAGAGCGGAGGATGGCAGAGAGAGCGGTGTATGCCATATTTCTTACAAATGTTCCATCATAGGTGACGTGTTGTGGCGGCTCAAGTATTGCGCCCAGAAAAGTCTACAGCTTGGGTCGATACCAGTTTTCATTCTTTGCCCCTTATAGTTTGTAGCTATGGCTTGTTCTTAGTAAGCTGATACTTAGTGTAAATGGCTTAGCAATTTCCACGTTTCACTGGTGTTTACGTCTCTGCTTTTTTCATTATCTGTCCGTGCATTTTTTCCTCAAGACATTTTCTCTATTGCTTTTCTTTTTTCTTTAATTTCCTCAGGACCAGGTAGAGATGCAATAGCGGACATCTTGTTTTTGTCGTTCAGTTCGTCCAAAGAATCACTTTCGTTTTTCTGTAATATTTTACTAGCAGTTTGGTTTTCATTGTATTGTGTTGGATTCCCTCATTTTCATCCATGCCAAAGTATTTATACACGTCATTTTGCTCTAGAGATTTGATTTTGTTTCAGGACATATTCGTAAATTCTTTTTCTTGTAATTTACCCTTGATAAAATTCACTTTCACACATTTCTCAAGCCTAATGTGTATATCATCACTAAATTGTTTTACTACTTTCAACTGTTCATTCAGTTCATCGCCATTTTGCGGTACCATTTTAAGATCGTCTATATATATTAGATGGTTCATTTTTTTGTCAGCATTCTTGCATTTGTATCCTGTATTCGTGTCTTTCAAGTTTGAACAGAGTGGCATTAATGTCAGACAGAAAAATGATGGGCACAAGGAGTCCCCCTGGTACATTCCAGTTTTTATTTTTATGCCGTCAACTATTAAGGAAATTGTGCCATAAGGTAGAAGTGGGTTACTCTTTCATGAAGTCATTGCTCTTGAAAATAATAATAGTATTATTGGGGATCTTCTACTCATATTCATGGTTTCTATTAGCCAACTGTGAGGTATACTATCAAAATCTTTCCGATCAGGCAAAATAGATGTTTTTTCATTTTGTATTGAATGACTTGTGAAAAGATGATCTTTATAACCATAAGGCTTTAGGAATGTAATCGGCAGGTAGTTCATCACATCTTTATTTTCTTCGTTTATTTGGATCAAGTGAATTTTCAAGACAATTGGCTTTATTGCCATCTTCTTCCATCAATTTGTTATAGACTTTTTGTTGGGTTCTCATGTGTAGCCATCTACTCCCGGTGCTAATATTATTATTATTCGCAGTTTGTACAAACATTTGTTCAGTATGTATTTCCAACAACAGTTGTAATAGTCAAATGCCGTTGGAATTGAACGTTTTATTTCAGGTCTAAGAAGTTCCGAACAAGCCGGCTCGGTGGCGTATGGGATATGATGCTCGTCTCCTACGCAGAGTTACCTGGGTTCAATCCCCACAAAGTCGGTGCGATTTTTCGGATTCTGGGAATCGCTTGAGTGTCCATCTTTCGGAGGAGATGTAAAGCTGTCGGTCCTGTTTAACAGAGATGTGTTGGACATTAAAGATCCCTTCCCTCGACACGAGAGGGGTTCGGCAAAATTCCCGGGTTAGTGAGGTGACAGAATTCCGCGGCGTGTCATTAGCCGAAAGGCAGAAATAGAGCACGTTAAAGGAAAAACAAACAAACAAACAAGTTCCGAACGTTATGTTGGATCAGGACAACAAGTTGGCCATTCTTTAGGAACCCTAGGCCCTAATTTGATTGAAATAGAAAATGTATAGGTGGAGTGTCCTATAGGTGACCATTCAATCAGCAAGAATGAGTGTAACACTACATTTCCATCCCTGTAAGTAAGCACTCTGTCTCCATAGCCTCGAAAATTGAAATGTCACTGTCTGTCAACTTTCTCAAAGAAACTTATAATTTTCACATTTCTTGTGCAACTTCTCATTAACATATTGACTCTTTATCTTCAATCAATAAATAACATGCTACATCTTAATGGATATGTCCTTGTTCTTCCAATTATGCATCATTATACTGTCTGGCTATAAGATATTTGTTCAAAACGTTGACACTACCGAATTTTCAGTTGTACCAAGATGATTGACGAGCTTTTATGATACGTGAATCTTACAATGTAACGAAAATATTGTACGTACAGGGTGGACCAAATTCGATGTTTAAATATAGCAGTAAAGTGATATATTGTGATAGAGAAGAATTATAATCCTCTCTCGAGCTCGATATTAGAGAAAAACTCATTGCTGGGAACGGATTTCTTTTTTAGTTTTCGAGTTATTCAGGAATTCTGGATTTTTCGAGATCTCGAATGCTGAATTTAAGCAAAAAATATTTTCATATTCAACATGCCATTTTCTGAGTAGAATGCAGGGATGTACATTTCATTTGCCGATCAGTTTCTGAATTATGAATCAAACTTGTGTTTTTTCAGATACGAACTATAGATAATTTTGGTATCAATAGAGTGTTTTTTCCTTACGAATATATCAACTTCAACTGATGCATTTTTCAAAAAAAAAAAATCGAAAATTCATAACTATCCACTCGAAATATAAGAGTGTTCACTTCTTAGAACATCTAAAAATTTTGATTTAGCTCATCTACGTTATTCGTTTTTTTATGCAATAAATTCTCAACATGAAATCTAGAGAATTCAGATATAGGGAAGAGGCTACAGATCCCCGGGTTCTTATCCAATGATCACCGAAATTCCAGTCCAGAAGTTGGATAACGGTTAGTTTCTGGCGTAGCGATGCACACCACACATGCTGAAAACATATATTTCCTCTTTGCCCTAATGGCAATTTAATCTAAATATCGATTACGATGGTAAATTTTGTCATTAACATTGTCATCAAAAACAGGGTACGTCAATACACGATTACATAACAAAGCGCACCACATATCGAAACTGTATCGCCCGTGGTGTTGATTATTCATTTGTCGATGGGGGCTGGCATCCGACCAATAGTGCTTATGGTACCTATTGAAAATTCCGAGATTGGTCCATATGACGCGCCGATAAAATTCTGGGTTTTTTCTGTTTCTTAAAGGTACCAGTGACTACAATAAAGTCGTCGTTGGTTATCACCAGGCTAACGATTTTCTGATCCGGTAGGGTCTGAGATTATCCTGCTTGAGAATTCTGAGAGCCCTTGATTCGAAATGCCAGTTTCGATTGCCATTTGACGGTTTGAAATTTCAGGTTGGGCTACAACTGCTCTAAAACCTCTAGCAATTAAATTGTGCTATGAATTTAATTGATTGATTCGAATTTATAGAAATCTTTCGGTTTTTGTTAGGATGTATTGTATATAATGTATTCTCAAGAAAACAAAATAATATTTGACCTCTCCGAAGCATCTATTATAAAAAAAAAATTGAAATTTGAAAATGACGAAATTTGGTAAAACAAAAAATCCTGAACTATATTTTCGAAACGATATGGAAATCACTTATATTTTTCAGTACCCAGAAGGTCCACCTCTGTTATTAATGACACTTTGACATCGTCGCGGCATGCTCAATATTAAATTGTCTATTACATTTTGGCCTAAGTCATTCCAAGCCCCCTGAACTGCTAATCGAAGCTCCTGTTCATGATGGAAGACGTTTTGACGCAGGAGATTTCTTTTTAGGGTTTCCCACACATGCTCTATGGGATCCAGATCTGGGGAGCAGGATGGCCACGGTAGAAGATCGATATAATTCTCTTCAAGAACGTTCAAGATAACTCTTGTATGATGAGGAGGGGCATAACCTTGTTGGAAGAGTGGATTTTGACCCATTGTTTGGAGATACGGTACCACTTTAGGTAAAACTATCTCATTTGCGTAAGAATTTCCCGTGAGGTTGTTCTGTATGAAAACGAGGTCAGTTCTTCCACCAAGGCATATACCTCCCCAAAACATCACTGATTCGCCTCCCTGTCTAACAACTTCTCGAGCACGCTGGAGACGGTTTTGCTTTCCAGGTTCCCTCAATATTCGAATTCTTCCCGAATCGGGATAATAAATAAATCTAGATTCATCACTGAAGAGTACTGTGGCCCACCTCTCTTGATCCCAGTTTACGTGTTCTTGGCACCAAGCTAAACGAGCAGCGCGATTTCCATGGGTCAGTTGTGGAACTCTTAAAGGACGTCTGGAGTGGAGTTGACCTTCGTGCAGTCGATTTCTCACAGTTTGGTCGGAAATTTGTACATTATGAACTCGTGATAGCTCTTGAGCTAACTAAAATGCTGTGGTAGTACGATCTCTTCTGGCTTGTAAAACCAGAAATCGGTCTTGGGCGACTGTAGTTATCCCGAAACGACCTGTATGGCGTTCTTCTACGCTACCTGTTTCATTGAAACGCAACCATAAACGGTTTATGACACTTGGGCTACTTCCCAGAACCCTGGATACTTCCTGTTGTGAGCTCCCAGCTTCAAGCATGCCAACGACTCGTAACATCTCTTCTTTAGTCAAATGTCGTCTTTCCATGGTCGAATCACAAAACTTGAATCTTTTATTTGTGCTCACAAAAGAAACGAAGTGCCAACTAACTGATTTCAAACACTGAATACATGAAATTATTATAAAGCAGCGTCACATCTGCTGTATTTTTAGTTTTTTCATAAAAAAAACTGAAATCTGTTGCGGCACTCTACATAATTGGGTGAGAAATTGATGCAGGTGTTCATTTCTTAATAATCATCATCCATATTGATCGTTCTGAATACGATATATCGATATTCAGAAGTGTTCCCTAGACTTTTTTGAGGTGTTTAGACTTTCTACTCTGGGAATCTGTTGAAAGAAGATTCTTCAGCAGCATCCGAATCATTCTGTATATAACGTACCACCATTTCTTATTTTTGTAATTTTAGAATTGAAGAGCCATATGGATTGAGTAATATATAGTAATTTTCAAAGCGGAGAAGAACGACATGATGTTCTCCCAGAATCAGTGCCATTGGTTGAACATTTCATTTCACTGTGTTTTTAACACAGAATTGAATGAATCCACATTAGTGAGATTGAATATTTGAAATCTGTGATATAAGACGTGAACTCTATTGTTTCAACACAGAAAACAATGAATGGGATCTTTGACGCACATAGGCAAACCTCTTCTACCATAGAATTGTGAATATCTGCGATATTCTGAGTGGATAGGTATGAGTTTTCGATTTTTTAATGGAAGAGGCTGATGTTGAAGGAATTAATGAGGCATGTGATATATATTTGGAAAGAAAAAATAATCCTCTCTATTAATACAAAAATCACAAAAATAATTCATCTTGTTCTATGACTGAAAATCACTGATTTTTTGGTTTCTGTCCAAAACTATGGCTGTTTCTATGGGGTGCTTCAATTATTTGTGGTCTTAAAGGTTGACAATCACCTTTGTTTTCATGAATCGGTGATTCATAATACAGTATGCAATTTCAAATGAAAATTACTTTTTTTGAAATTCGAAAGTTTCTGTCCTTACGTACCTGGGTAACATCAATATAAGTTTATGGATGTCGCATTGGCAATATTCCATTCATTTTTATTACAAAAAGATGCATGTAACAGAAGTATATTATAATTAAAAATGAAGATCAATAACATTGAACTTTTTGAACAAAAACAAAAAAAACTTCATACGGAAATTAAAAAAAAAGTTCTACCGATCTCTTGTGAATGAAGGAAAAATGACTCGCTTTCCTGTCTTCTTTTTCCGTGAGGAATTCATTGCTACAAAAAGATTCATGCTAGCTTTTTTCGTTATTTGGAAATTTCGAAATAAGTCAAGTGCCAACTATTGTGCGAATATAATATCGTTTGTAATAACGAAGCGACCATATCGTACGAAAATTTTAAAATATTCAATATGTATGTTATATTCAAGATATTTATTATGCAGATGTTGCAAAATATGCTTATTTGGATCGTTTTTCTGAGAGGTGACAACTTCACAAAAATATATTCGATAAATTAAGGGAGAACCTCATGAACTACGGTAGATACAAAGAAAAAATAATATGAGGTAGTTGAAGGGAAAGATGCAACAAATGATACAACAGGTAGTGCGCTTTCGTGCAGGCAAACTGAAATGGAAACAGAGGTGAGTCAAGCGCTAAAAATAGATAGATAAAAAGCTTATAAAATGAAAATATCCCAGCTTTTGTAGCCAGTAGATTTCCAATATTGACTTGATTTTTCCAACTGGTTGCTGCAGAAATCTCAAGAAAATACGTAGTTTTCCCAAAGAAGTTATTTAGGCTGATGAAGACTGATATCAATGGGCGTGCTCTGAAAGATAATCATGTATGTGATTTTTGATGAAAACTTTCGTGGTCAATAATACCATCTCTTGCTGAAAGAAGAAATTTCTCTTATCACTATGATACTGCTCCTTCTCATCGAACTCTAGTCCATGCTAATTTACTTAAATTTTGGCTATAATTGGATTGGAACTTGCAGGCCGCTTCATTTCAATGATTTGTCGCCGCTGGATTTTATCCTCTGAGGATATATCAAGGATCTGTAATATAGAAAAGCTAGTCGAACGAAATATTAAGAGTAGAAGCAAAATGTCAAACATTGTCTTGCTTCGGTTACCAATATTCAAATTTCCAAAGCGTATCCTCAGGCGTTGGGAATTATGCATACATAATCATGGCGATACCTTTTGAGTATCTATATTGATTATTTTCATCATTTTCATTCCATATAATAAAACATTTCGTGAGTTTTGTTTCAACATATCCATTGCATGTTACTTTTCAAAATTTTCTTACGGCATGGTCACTTCGTTATTACAAACGATACTATATTCTCACAGAAAATGTAACTTCCTGAAAAAACATTAAATGATTCATCTGAATTGTCATTGCAACAATTGATTTTCGAGCTGACATAGTGAGAGCACAGAACATACTGAAGCTATTCAATTCACTAAATAAAATCAGGGAAGAGACGAAACGTGGTTCGTATTTAACAAATCCAAAGTTTGCATTATAACGCAAAAAAAAGAATTTCCACATGTAGTTCAATTTTACTTAAAAGAGGGCCTGTAGAATGTCAAAATCGAAAAAGAAGACGGGAAAGTATAGGTCATTTTCCTCTATTCTCAATATTTCACAGAGCTACAGTACTAAAATGACGAAATCTGTACAGGATATTTATGGTTAATATACAGTGTATACAAGAAGAAGGAATGCCTTTTCACAGAAGTATGTAGTCAAGTAATTGTTTCATTGTTTCTTCTGATATTCCTTCAAAATCTTTCTTTTCATACATCCAAAAACTTGACGATGAAGATTTCTTTCAAATTACGTTCCAAAACTGAATGAATCATATTTCTATTAGTTGACGTAACGTGCCGTTGTCAAGGCAGTAATATCAGTGGCTTTTATGTGGATGTTCTGATATCCAATATATTTTCAGTAAGCGTAGCGAGACTTTTGGTGACATTCATTCATCATTGTTAAATGTCCAGATATCATCAAAGAGAACTGTACAAAATGTAAACATGGAAATAAATTAACTTTTTTCACTCACCCAATTGTCATCCTCCTTGTCATTTTCATAGTCATCGTCGAAATAGTGTTCGAATACTTCGTCTGTTTTCGGCGTAGTCGTCGTTGTTCTTATATCATACCATGAATGTCTCAACTTATTTCGCATTTCACCCTTTTCGTTATGTTCAACACTACCGAATTTCATACTATTAATCCTTGTCATCACTTTATCCAAATTTGGAAATCGCGATTGGTGACGTAATTTTGGAATATTTAAACTATTGCTATACTTGTGACTATCGAATTTTTTATAATAATTGTAACTACCCACAGATCTTTTCGCTACACTTTTTCTGTGATTTTGTTCGAATTTTAATCGGATTTCTGCAGTTATGGCATATGCACAAAAATAAACAATCACTATGTGAAAGGTTGAAATCCACATTGTCCTTGGATTTTTCTGTCATTTAATTAACATTTTCGGTAGGTTGGCAAACCTTATTCTTGAACAGTCCAGTCCAATAGAGCCCTGCAAAAGATGAATACAATCACTATTTGACATATGTTTAGAGAAGATACCATAAGACTACTTGGCACATCGAAATGGAGAAAAATAGTGATACTGCCTCTAAAAATATATGTGATAGCTCATTGGATCTAAAATAATTCCTTGAAAAATGAGCCGTTATAAAATTATAAACAATTTAAGATGAAGAAAAAAGTATTTAGTTTCTGCTGATAACTTTTAATATTGAACAATGTGAAAGATTTTAAAAGGAAAGAAATTTCCAATAAAATACTGCGAACTCTCGATACTCTATTCACATTAATTATAATTTCTAGTTTGATGCTGATTATAGGCCATCACGCGTCAGTTTCATGCAGCACGCGCAGACGAGTACGTCATATTACACAATTTTTCTATTATTATTATTATTATGAAATATTAGCCCTTACTGCATGATTCTTCATTTTTTATGAAAAAATAATTTTGACTAATTTTGGTAGACTGATGATGTAAAAATATTTGAAAAATTCTAGTCAGTTTAAACAATTTATTTAAAAAGGGTTTGTACCATATATGGCACACTATGTAATAAAGGAAACTATTTCATTATATTTGGGACTCAATTTGTGCCAACAATACTCAAGTTTAAGATACCATCTTCAGTCAAGTAAACAGAACTAAACAAATTGTCTAAGAATATTTCATAGTTATATATCGAGAAATCTGCCATCCTCATTATAACATTGCTGCTTACTCCTAAACTGAAGGCCTTTCTAATTCAAATGTGTTAATATAGTATAGATGAATTCCTAATAATTCCTAATTTAATAGTTTGATTTGTTCTATAGTTTTGGTGTTTTATATGAAACTGTGCAGTATACCTATATACCTGTATACTCATTTATTTTAGTGTATTCAGTGTGTTTGACCTTTTCCATAGTGTCCCCTTCATTGTACACTCTACGGAAATAAAGTTATTATTATTATTAAGAACGGGAAGATCCCCGAATGTTCCATTACCAAAACTGCATAAAAAGTTTTGACGCAACCACATGTATCAAGATGAATCATTCATCTATTCTTATAAAACATGCAGTTCTCGAACAGTAGACAGTGAAATAAGTTCCAAAATACAATA
Organism: Cryptolaemus montrouzieri; assembly: GCA_013387265.2. Lineage (NCBI taxonomy): Eukaryota > Metazoa > Arthropoda > Insecta > Coleoptera > Coccinellidae > Cryptolaemus > Cryptolaemus montrouzieri. The sequence goes on along the minus strand of JABFTP020000001.1, from coordinate 64,903,512 downwards.
TGTACCATATATGGCACATTATGCAAAAAGAGGTTAATTCAAAATTTAAAAAGATTGTGTTGTATTTGCCAAACTTCCTGTTGAAAATTCATTTTAAAGCTAAGTCGTCAAGAGCCCTTTTTGAATATATAGTTAATGAGATTGTTATATAACTTAAAGAAATATCGATACTTTGTACATGAAAGTTGACAAGAACAGACATTTTTCTGATGTTTAGTAGTTAAAAGTATCAATATAATTTATTTCTTAAGCTTTTATGCTGTGATATCATTAACTATGTATTCAACAAAGGCTCCACGAAGCGAACAATTTTTACGCCAATTATTCAAACAACCTGTTGATACCTTCAAAACTTTTTAATACCAGATATTTATACACTTGGATAGAATTACTGCTAGACATCTACGATGCATACTCAAGATCAATGGCCTGTTAGCATTCTTATCCATTTCGTTCCAAAATTCGATCAGTCTCTTCCGAACCTCATACACGGTAGCTAGCTGGTTTTAGTGGCTTCTCAATCTTCTTAACAGAATGTCCCAGACATGTTCGATAGTATTGAGGTCTATAATTCGTGCAAGCCACTCCATTGAAGTTTCCTTGTCATGGATCGCCACTGATTGCTCGAGGTCGTCCTTGCCAGGTCTTCTTACTACTCTCCCTATACCTGGGGATCATTCTGGAAACAGTTGAATAGGGAACCATGAGTCTTTGGCCTATTCTTGTATTATGAGTTGAACCTATGTCAAGTAATACCACAGTATCAGCTCATTCTGCCCATTAAATTAACGATTAGTTTTAAGACTTTTGAAGTTATTGCTGTAAGAAAAAATGGCTAATTTTACTACCGCCAAATTGGCTGATATCCATTACATGTACGGTCTGGCTGACGGAAACACAACAGAAGCTAGGCGATTATATCAGGTGCGCTTTCCAAATCGGGTAACACTAGACAGGCGAATATTTTCAAACATTCACAGAAGTTTGAGGGAAACTGGTACTTTTATGCATATAAACATTTACTACTCAAACTTTGAGAACTCCAGATATTGAGGAAGCAGTTTTGTGGACCTTTTCTCTAGATTCTCTACTGAAATGTGCTGGTGCCCCGTCATGCATGAACCACATTATGTTTCTCACCAAAAGTAGCACATCCTCGAGCAATAAAGGTAACTTCTCCTCAAGAAATTGCCGATAAGCGGGACCGTTTTTAGTCTGTTAGGCAAGAAAAATGGCCCAATCAAATTATTTCCAATTATTTCCACCCAGACATTTAGTGAAAATTGTTCTTGATGATGAGATTCTTCAATCAAATGGGGGTTTTCCTCAGCCCAATAATGATTATTGTCAAAATTTGTGATAGCATTTCTCGAAAAGTTAGCTTCGTCTGTGAACATTATTTCACTATCAAAATGAGCATTTTTTTCATTCCGGAAAATACCAATTTTTTCCAGAAATTTCAACACCCTGTATATCCGTAACGAAACTTTTGCGGACCTATGTTCATATGAACTTTTTTTCTTAAAATTCACGTAGATTTACCCCCTCAAGTTGTGGCATACTATTATGTAACACCCTGTATAGAAATCAATTGTAGGTTGTAGGCGACATCAATATTTTGTTAAGTATTGTTGTTCAATCCAGAAATTCTTCAATTTCGGAAATGAGTTTTGGTTGATTTCTTCCCCCTTTCCTTTAAGTTAATCAAATTAGCTTTTTGTATCTATTTGTACGTGTACTTGTTGCGCTGCGAAACCAATCAAAAAATTCTATGTAATAGATACTACCTGCTTCTATTGCACCTGTACGGGTACGTCAACAAGCGATTAGCAATTGAAATTCTCTTACAAGTTTCAAACAATCAAGCAGCTTGAAAAAGCATGAGGTCAAGGGGGTTGCAAAAAAAATCTTTGATTTTACCAAAGCTTGAATTTCAAGTCAGGTCAAGCTTTTCAAAAAATTTTCAAAATTGTTTCACTTGATGAAACCCTATATCACATATATTTTTGAAAGCAGTATAAGTATTATTCACCATTTTTAACTTGTAGACGAGAGAACATTATCTACATGATGTTATTAAAACAAAAAGATAAACCCTGAATATCACAAATGCACAAATGAAATAGAATATTTACTCACGAATTAAAGTGCAATCGTAACATCAAATTTCACATTTTATCGTACACTGAACTCGGTGAGATTCGTGAAATATGATGAACATTTTCAGTGCGTAATAAACCCATAACTGAATATGGAAATGACTGTAAGTATATTCCGAATCATGAAAAAGTATAAACAAATTTATCTTTGTTATGGATTAAATTCGAATTAAAGGATTTAAAAATAGGCTTCATTAAGATTTATCAATTGGACTGCGATTAAATGTAGATAAATTGTAAAATGAAAGATTGTTGTAACCGAAATTTAAACGCATTGGTTATATTAGGTTGAAATATTTGTGCAATTTTGTTGCCTAGTATTTCCTGATTCCAGAAAAAATATCAAAAATTGGCACAATTATGGTAGGGAAGAGTACTGTGTGAACCGATTTCGACGTTTTAGTACTGCAGCAATGTAAAATATTGTGAAAAGCGGAAAATGGTTCCGCTTCCCCGTATTCTTTTTGCGTGAGGAATTCATTGCTTCAAACAGATTCAAGATAGTTTTTTTTCGTTTTCGTGTTACCTGAAAATTTTCGAAATCAGTCAAATGCCAATATATCAACTGTTTCTGAAGTTATGTAAAAATGCTTCTGACATTCTGCAGGCACTCTTTGACGTTGAATCGAGTTACGGGAGGAATTTTGTTTTTGTTATTACAAACAATATAGCCGGCTCGGTGGCGTATGGGATATGATGCTCGTCCCCTACGCAGAGTTACCTGGGTTCAATCCCCACAAAGTCCATCTTTCGAAGGAGATGTAAAGCTGTCGGTCCTGTCTAACAGAGATGTGTTGGACATTAAAGATCTCTTCCCTCGACACGAGAGGGGTTCGGCAAAATTCCCGAGTTAGTGAGGTGACAGAATTCCCGGCGTGTCATTAGCCGAAAGGCAGAAACAGAGCACGTTAAAGGAAAAACAAACAAACAAACAAACAATATTTTATTCCGATGATTGTTGAATCTTGATTAAAAACCATTGAAAAAATTATACAATTTTTGAGTTTTCATGAAAACACGCCCCATAATAAAATTTCACTGCACATGTGATGTATTTGGAATGTTCTATGGCTCATATTTGAAAGAACGCTATATTTTTCGTAAGAAAGCATTTAAAGAATGTCAAAATCATTTTTACAATGCTTCAAAAACTATGGAGATACTAGCACTCAACTGATTCCTGAAATTGATTTTTTTGTCCAACGTTTTTTGAGTTGAAATACAATCTTGCGTTTTTTTATATAACACATAGGTAAATTTGTTTTCGTGAAATAGATTTTTCTTCCTTTCCATAAATAGCTCATATTTTTTTTATGAAAACCCGAAAATTGTATTACTTTCTTTTATTTTATCGTAACCCTACGAGGATGGTCAGAAAAGTTTCCGACCTCTACATGAAGAAGGTAGAACTTGTGAATAGAAGCTAGTGAATTTTTATTGCTCATCTATTGACAGCTACTCACCAAAGTTTCAGACATTTTGGATGCGCGGTTGTTATGGACAAGTCGTTTGAGTGAGTTGATACAAGTGTTATTGTGGAAATGGATAAAATTGAGTTTGCAAATTGAAGGTCAGCTGGATTCTATGTATAGGGACTCCGCATCATCATTTACTACAGTGAAATTTTGTGCAGCTAAATTCAAACGTGATAGATAGAGAGAGAGAGAGAGAGAGAGTGTTCAGAGAGATAGAAGGTGTTCAGATGAAGAGAGAGAGAGAGAGAGAGAGAGAGAGAGAGAGAGAGAGAGAAGCTCTGTGGGCTAATTTTTGGCGCAATAAATCCTAATTTTGGCGCCAATTGATTGTAGGTGAAACTTGGAGACACCATTATACGCCAGAAAATACAGTCCAAACAGTGGACTGCAAAAAGGGATCCGGTTCCACAAAAAGCAAAAACTGTTTTTTCGGCAAGTAAAGTGATGCCGACTGCTTTTGGAATAGTCATGGGTTTATTTCAATCGATTATCTTTAAAACGAAAAAATTATCAGAGGAGCATACTTTGTATTATTATTCCACAAGCTGAAAGCAGAACTTGCGGAAAAACGACCACATTTACAGGAAAAGAAAATCTTGTTTTAGCGGGACAACGCACCGTCTAACACCTCAGTGGTTGCTATGGCAAAAATTTACGAATTACGGTTTGAACAACTCGACCATCTTCTTACTCACCAGATCTAGCACCAAGCGACTTTTTTTTGTTCCCTCATCTAAAACTTGCGCTCGGACGACAAAGTTTTTCGTCAAATAATGATGCAATCACTTTCGTGAACCACAATTTCTTATAGAAAAACGCCAAGTCTTATTGGGTCGATCAATAGAGATGGGTACATCGCTGGGACAAGTGTGAAAAGTTACAAGGAGACATTACTGTCTTATATCTTTGTTAGGTCGATAACTTTTTAGAACACCCTCGTATGTCAATTCACAGAATTTAAACGGAATGATTGAAATAGTATAAATATGTCCTCTGCTGCCATTAGGACAATTCGAGAATAAATACCTGCAATGTCCGTTCAAATAAATTATTTCATGATTTTCATCAAGTTACAACTATTGTGTCAATACAATATCATTTGTAACAACGAAGCGACCATGCCATATGAAAATCTGGAACCCATATCGCCCTTGACGTTGAATATTAATATGGTGATGAGGGTGTATATTCAACCACCAATGCTCATTTTGACGATTGAACATTCCATCACAACTGAGGTGAACTTCATCGGCTGAATTATTTTTTGGAAAAACTGCGGATCATCTACAGATTTTTGCAGAAACCATTTGCAAAAATCGAGTCGACGTTGGAATCTCCTGGCTGCAAAAACTAGGTTGTTCTTATTTTATAAGGCTGAACTGATTTCGAAAATTTTCAAAATTTTAAAAGGCTACCCTGAATCTGTTTCCAGCAATGAATTCGTCACTCAAAAAGAACACGGTGAAGATGGGGGGTCATTTTCCTCTATTTATAATATTTCACTAGCTGCACTACTAAAACATCGAAATCTGTCCATAATCTGTACATAAACAGACGGACCCAGAATATTCAATTAAATCTTGGAAAGTGAATGCAGTTTTACATTTGGGCGCAATATCTTGAAAACCGAAAAGGTAATATTATCCTGTATATTGCAAATAAATATAATGCCTTGACTTGAAATGTAGCCAGTGGGTGACATTTTGTTCAAATCATTCATCATCTTTTCATTTGTTTATTCTAACGGTGTGAATACAAACACCCCATATAGCCTATGTATAGTTTTTACAACTTAAATAAATATATTGTGCGAGAAATAACTAAAATAATTATATAACACAATATCCTTATACTAAAAAACACATCAGATAAATAAACTCAACTTAGTTATAAAAAATATATTTCTGATATTGAAATTTTAATTTTTATCCCAAAAATTCAAAATGAATCAAAAACTACAAATCATTGGTGTGCCCCTGCGTGAAGGTGTATTTTAAGCCCTGCAACGAAACCCCAAACAAATCTACACCATACCTTATTATATGTATTTAGTAATCTGCAAATTCTTCAAATCATTTGTTAGCCTAAAGAGAACGTAGAACAAATCCCTGGATCTAAGCTTTAAATCAAGAACGAACTGATTTCTTTACGTCCCCTCAAATTAATTTAAACATTTTCATAGTAGCTTTATTATTTTTGAACAAATTTCTTCATTTCATTCAGAGTTTTCTAAAGTGATATGCCATAATATTATTTTTATTGTATAACCTAACCCAAACAATAGAGCTCCATTAAACCAAACAAAGGACATTCCTAGTCTGGCCGACTGAAAAATTCCTAATAGACAATATTTTATAATCATAAATATAAAGACATTATTATTCAAGCACGTAATAATAATATATTGTTATTGAAATCTGATTGCAAGAAATTAGAATTGGCGTTAAGAAAGGTTAAGACCAGAAAATGTATGATGAATAAGAATTATGCTAATGCAGTACGATAAGAGACGAAAGAATGCCTGGAAGGTAAACGTGTTGCTGCATTTTCAGAATAGACAAATAGACTGCTGTACAGGCCCACATATACGAGACATTATGGTCATATGAAGAATAGAAAAGGACTATACAGGATGTATATACGAAAGTGCGAAAATTAGTTTTTCCTTTCTGCAGGAACCACAGATTTTTAAGATATTTAATTCAAATTTAGAGTGTGAGTGATCCTTTAAGATTCATATTATTCAACAACTGAAGTGGTTAAAAAATTAACAGAGCGATAATTCTCCAGGGTTATATGTTCTTTCCAGGGATGTAACGGAGGTAATTATATCGGAACCGAAGGCGGAGTTTAAATTTGATTCATCGGTGTCGCAACCAGAGACGGAGGCAGGGTTACAAGTGGTAGCATTTTTTATTTAAAGACTAATGAAACATTATTCAGTCGAATTTTTCTCATTTTGATTATAAAATAAAACAAACAATAAAAAAACGGCGTGTTTTCAAATAAACAAGAAATTAAATTAAATGAATTGAGTCCCAAAGTAGCATATCAATACACAAAAAAAGTGTATTATAATTCACGAATAAGCTTTGAAGCTTCGTCTCCGTCGAATCTATTTCTCAACGAGTCGTAGATTAGTTCGCTTGCTACCAAGCCTGGTCGACACGAAAAATATTGGCAGGCAATTGATTGAAGGGGCTAGAATTTTGCATTTCCATTTACTTTCCAGCACAATAAGGGATCATCATTTATACTCTTACGTCTTTCTTTATTGTACTTATTTATTATACTTTTCATTTCAACAAATTCGTCAAAAACTACACTATTTTCAGATGTGGTATTAACATTGTCTTCATAGCTACTCAACAATATATTCAACAAAACGGTTTGGACATTACTAAGGGAAGGTTCTGCTGGTAATTCCATTCTACAGGAACGTCAATATTTTCATCCTCATTTTTAGATGTATCTATATCATTAAGTAGTGACATTAATTCTGTTTCAATCTTCTCGTTCAATCACCTCATTAAAAAATTTCGTTTATAGCGAGGATTTAGATATGTTGCTATTGTAAAGAAATTGTTTGATTGAAGGTCACCAAATCTTGAATTTATATATATAAATCGGGTTAAAACGTTCTACGCCGTCTTCCGATGCCTTGCCTCCAAGCCTCTCTATCTACCCAAACGTCTTCGTCTATTTCCCGTTCTATCAGTTCTTTATATATCCCTTCTCTCCAACTCTCTTCCTTTTCCCATCTGGTTTCCAGTGCATAATTTGTCTGGGTAATCTTTTTTCTTTCATTCTTTGTACATGTCTGTGCCATCTCAACTGCTTTGTTTGTATCTCATAAACCAGTGTGTGTTTGGTTTTCATGATTTCTCTTATTCTGGTGTTTGGGACCAGTAGTGAATTCTTGGTAGTCTTTTTGAGTGGCCATATATCACTGTTATACGTAACAATACTTTTTATTATTGTATTGTATATTATATGCTTGTTGAACCTGGAAATTTGCTGATACCATAACACACCATGAGGTTGCGCGATCGCTCTTCTCCCTTGGGTATTCCTGATCTTGATAGCTTTGTCCAATTTATCATCATCTGTGAGTTCAACTCCTACATAGATGTATTTGTCGCATTATTTAGTCTGCTGTCCATCTTCTAACGAGATGTTCTGTTTTCTTCCGCCAATGTTCATGTATTGCGTTTTATCAATGTTCACCTCCAGACCCAGACAGATTTTGAATATTCCTCGAACAGCTGCTTCCTGTATTCTAGGTCGTCATGGTCTTGCGCTATGACCACTTGATCATCTGCAAAGCATAGTGTGTATAAGCTGTTATTTTCAAGTGGAATTCCCATATTTTTTATCTTCCTTTTCCATGTCTTCAACGAGATATATTCTGAAGTGGGTTGGTGACAGACAACAGCCCTTTGCCTACGTCGAAACCCTTGCTAGTTGATCTGCCTATTTTAATCTTGGTATTAGATTCTCTGTACAGCTCTTTCACAGCTGCTATAAGGTTTGCGTTGACATTAGTTTCCTGCATGGCTCTCTATAATTTTTTATGTGGAATACTATTATTGAGGTCTACATATAGGAGGTGTAATTCTTGGTCAACTGCCATCTTCTTTTCTATCGGTGTAATGCAAAAGGGGTGGTCTACTGTCGATCTGCCTGCTCAAAACCCAGCCTGTTCTTCGGCTTCCATGTCTTCGTATTCCTTCTCTATTCTTATTTTTAATAGCCTCCCGTATATTCTTCTTAGAGTACTGGTGACTGCTACATTTTTTGTAGATCGGGAATATTAAGGATGTTTTGAATTCTTTGGGGATTTCTGCTCCGTTTATGCAGCTTTGAAGTAATTTTCTTAAATGTTTATACAGTTCATCTCTTTCGTATTTTATAAGTTCCGCTGGTACCTTACCTGGCCCAGCTGCCTTTCCGTTTTTTTACGGATGTGCATATATCTTTAACCTAATTGTGAGTAATTCTTATTGGAGATCCGATTATACTTATGTTGTCAGTGTTTTCATTCTCGTTGAATTCCTGTCTGTTTTCTGTTATGAATTTGGCAAAATGCTCGTCCCACGCTTCAAACGTAATTGGTGATATTAGTTCCTTCTTTCTTCCTGTTCGTAAAGCTCTTATAGTTCTCCAACTTTCTGTGCCTTTTCTTTCTCCGATGTGGGCATTGAGCACTTGACATCTGTGCTGCCATGACTCGTTTTTCTTCATAACTATCATTCTTCTCACTTTTCGTTGTTGTTCTTTGTAGCCATTCTATCCGTTGTATCTTTGGGTGTTCAAGTACTTATGGTAAAGTTCTTTCTCAGTCTCGATTTCCTTATCTATTTCCTCATCCCACTAATATGGTTTGTAGTTCTTCCTTTTTTCCTGAAATCCTAAAGCTTCTTTTGCTGCGGCATGAAGGCATTCTTAGATATATGTATAATGGTCTTCGTTGTTATCGAACTATTTGTCCTCCAATTTCTCATTCAGCCTTCTTCTGTATAGATCTTTCATGCTCTCTTGATATTTTATTATACTTTTAAATTTTTTTTCATATGTCTTGTTTACTGTGTTCAGTGTGTAATGCAAGCTTTAGTGTGTGTATAAGTGGAATTACTGATGAGATACTGGTGTACAACTTGATTTGGGTACAACTTAATTTTGGTTTCATTGTCCAACACAAAAACAAATCACTTTTATTTATACTAAGCCGCAAAAATTTTGAATAAATGTCTATATATACTAAGAAAGTATCGTTTGCGTGCGTAACATACTTAATAAGTGAAAAAATAATTGACAATAGAGAGCACGTATAGGGAGTCCGGGGGAATCCCCGCGCGAAATGAAGTATAAACCTGTTCATAACAGACTACGCAGGCCGCCGCCGCTACGTTATGCTTCGACCTCCGATTTAAAAGTGTCGGAGCCGAAGTCAGAACCGAAGGTGTAATAATAATTGACACGGAGTCAGAGTCGAAGCTCCGTAACATTGGTTTTTTCTGCCTCCCAAACTTTCTTCAGTACTCTCCTGGTAACCAAAAAATAGACAATAAACATTTCATTGATTTGGAAACTTCGGTTTTCGGATTTTTTCGTATCAGCGTGTTCGTGTGAAGAGACAGGGTTTTTCCTCAGATTTTTTTCATCCTGTTACCTTCAATCATATGAAAAAATACATGAGGTTCACCTGTTTCCCCTCATTTTTTGAACCTACACTTTGGGAGCGATCGTGTGTTCTTCACACACACACTCATAACGGCGGGTACACAGGAAAAAAATGAAAAATGGTAGATCCAGTGTCAATTTCCGTTACTGTATATCCTTTATATCTATGCTCTTCTTGTTTTTTCAATTTTATTTTTTTAATGTTTAATGTTAGGTTAGATTTTAGAAAACCATGTGACGCTACTTCGTCGGAGTCTCAGTAACAGTTACTAATACGCCCTTATCTTCCAAGGTTGCCTCTCGAGCGCCATTCTTGTATTTTATAGTAACACGAACCTACTTCGGGAATTAGACTTTCAAAGCTTCAAAGTCTAAGGCCAGGGTAACTACTCTAGCCGGAGAAAATTAATCCAAAGTTCGTAGTAAGGATAATTAAAATAAACACTAGATACGTAGTCATATCAGGTAAAATAATTCTTTATTCAACTCAAAATTATATCCAACATCATTCTTAAAGATCTGGCCTGGTCTGGAACTGTCCTACAATTACTGAAACACGCTTATTTATATGATTCCGGGATTCCAAACAAATGAAACAATCCGCAGACTTTCGTAAACTCGATAGTCTCCCAATTCTTACTCGATACCCTCTTGATAACGCAACTAACTAGACATTACTTTTCCTTGTTTTCTATTGTCTGTTTCTGTCTGGAGAAGATAGTACAAAACGAAAAACGGTTTGTTACATCCCCCTCTTTCTTCGGAAAAAAAAATAAAATAGATTTTTTTTCCGCTACCTTTCCCAAAAAGAACAAATTAAACTTAATGGTATATTTTAGCCAAAGATTAATGTGAAATAAATATATGTTCAAGCTGAATGAAAATACAACTGAAATATAAAAAAAACTTAATTGATTAAATTCCTGGATTTGGTGCTGCGTCGGTGATGTTTTAGGCTCCCGGGTTTATACTTTGGAACCTGGCACTTCCATCCTCGGCGATATAAAAAAGGTTACATTGAATTCCGATGCCTCGAAGTCTTCTCGCAACTGGGGAGGCAGTAGAGTTACTGCGAGTCGTTTCGAGGTGGTGAGTTGGTTTCGGTTGGCGGCAACATTTCGTCGACATAGCTCCGATCTTCTCACATTGAGAGCAGAAAAGTCGTCTCTTTCGAAGGCACCTGGACCGGTCATCGCTGGATATCCACAATTCCAACAGAGCTCCAACTGAGTAACGGGCAGATAGATTGGAGGAGTGAGTATAAGATTTGCTCGATAACGGTGTGTTACGGTAGGTTTGACCTCCGCGGTATCGGAGGCAAACTCGCCTGGTTGAAGGGTTGTAGTAGCGGTCTCACAACCTATCGGACAGACTTGGATAACGGAATGCAATTTTAGGTTAGGTTGCTTCGGAAAATCCCTGTCTGCTAAGGAGATTGGCGGCCTTTTCGTTGTTTCATGGGGTGTTCTACCTTCATCTTGACTGCGTATCTTTGACCTGCTTGTCTCTTTCTCCTCCTTCTTGGGTGTTCCAGAGACACCTGGTCTCTGCTCAGGAGCGTCGATCATCTGGTAGTTAAGTCTGTGCTTGGGTCCACTGGTGGTGTGTTGCTGGGAGAACCTTCGTTTTCTTGAAGCTCGGTACCGAGCATTTTGGTAGCAATTTCAGTCAAAAAGTTCAGGAACTGATTATTAACGGAATCTTGGCAGTTTATGACTCAGATTACTTTTTCAGAACCGGTAATAATCAGGATAACTGTGCAGGTCAACACCTCTTTTAAGAGAAGAGAATGAATTGACTACGACGACAGCCAGACATTCACTAATCAAGTGGATCTGTATACTATGCAGGTCAGGTATCAGGTTCAGGTATAATACAAGTACAAAACAAGTCGCACACAAGTGCCACTGTATCCTTCATCAGGTTCGGAAAGGAGTGTTCACGTTGATGATCAGACATCTCATCCCCTTTTCATTTGGATTCATCGTTATTTATATTACACTAGGCCCCCCACTTCTGGAATATGGTTCCATCACAATTCCATCAATTGGTAGGAGACACGATGCGCAGAGCAGACGAGAATACGGTTTTTCGATCTTCTGTGATATTCTTTTTAAGAGTCGTTCTGCATCAGAAATCAGCGAATAATCAGCTCAGAAAGAGATCAGGACAGGTCCGGTTTCATCCGTGTATGGTCGGGTGTGATCAGGTTTTATTTTTAACCAGCAACTAGTAGAATTCTGGTTCGGAAATCTATCTTCGTTAGATAAGATCCAATGTGTTTGAATGTATCACCAATTTGATTGTATGGAAATGATACCCTTTGTCTCCTTCACATCACAGGAACTGAACGGGGTAGTTCGAGGTTACAACCCGAAAAAAAGACTATAGGTCTCCAGAATGTACGGTAATAAGCATTCAATTTTTCATTCTTCCTGAAGCCCTGTGGCGGGGTTGGGCTTAAGAAAATAGATATTCCATCGGTTTCCTGTGACCACTTGAGAGTTTTTTTTTAATCTGATAGACGGTAGCACAAACCTGTTTCAAATTTTTGACGAAAATGCTGGCGGTTTTTGAGATTGAATTTCAGAGTTATTCTATTTAGTGACTTTTCGGATTCGGTCGGTTTAAATTCAGGACGTTTTATAATGACAAGGTTTGTCTCAGTAACAGGAGTCACTAATACGCCATTATCTTCCAAGGTGACCTCTCGAGCGCCATTCTTTTATTTTATAGTAGCAAGAGCCTACTTCGGGACTTAAACTTTCAAAGCTCAAAGTCTAAGGCCAGGGTAACTACTCTAGCCGGAGAAAGTTAATCCAAAGTTCGTAGTAAAGATAATTCAAAATAAACACTAGATACGCAGTCATATCAGGTAAAATAATTCTTTATTCAACTCAAAATTATATCCAACATTATTCTTAAAAATCTGACCTGGTCTGGAGTCAGGTCTGGAAGTCGGTAGCGGAGCACGCAGTGTACTGTCGTACAGCTACTGAAACACGCTTATTTATATGATTCCGGGATTCAAAAAAATTAAACAATCCGCAGACTTGCGTAAACTCGATAGTCTCCCGTTTCTTACTCGATACCCTCTTTATAATATCAACTAACTAGACGTCACTTTACCTTGTTTTCTATTGTCTGTTTCTGTCTGTTATTAGTTATTATTAGAAAATAGTACAAAACGGAGAACGGTTTGTTACAACCAATAGATCAATATAAAATATGCCCATATTTAGAAGCATATCAACCAGATGCCTAATTGGTGAAACTAAAAAATTAATTCCACTTTTTAGGATTTCCGCTCATATTGCGACGTTTATCTTTTGCGCTAATGAATTTCCAACATTGGTGAACTGTTCACTCAAAATTGTGACCATTTGTTTAAGGTTCTTAATTATTTTATTATTGGCTTGTTCATAAGGCTGTGTATTCTTGGTTTATTCCACAGTTTTGAAACCACATTCCACAGGTACTCTCCTTACTGGAACACAAATAATCCATATAAAACTTTGCCCTTGCACATTTTATAAGTTTGTTGAGTTTATTTCTATACTTCTATACTATAAAATTTTCCAGGAATCTTCATTTTTATTTTGTTGCCAAACCTCATTTCGCCTATTAATGGATTTCAAGAGCGCAGTGGTTATCTATGATTTTCTTTTTATGTTTTTTTTTCAGTTTTAAAATAACTTTCATTTACCTGTGTCCCTATAATAGCAACAAGTACATCTGTGGGCTCCTCTACATCAATAATTGCATAAAAAACCTCTAAAAACCCTAAAACAACACAATCTATTTCTGTTAATTGTTACCTTGCTAGCGTTGTAAAAAGTATTTCCACTTAAAAGAAAATAGAGGAAATAGAAAAACGATTTTAATATTTTAAAACCTACCAGTGACACACTGGGAAAAAATTGAAGGGAGAAAAAGAGGCATGACTTCTGGAGAAATATAATCCTTTAGATAGTTTGACATGTGTATTCATGTACGCCATATTGTGTAACCTCATTCCAAAATTTGTGGTAAACAAGTTGAAAATTGCTGGAGCTATGGGGTGATCTTTAAGGGCATATCTAGGGCTGCCCAATAAGTATTCATCTCTCAAAGAAGAATGCTAAGCTGCATAGCGGGAATCTTACAGTGAACATCATGTAGACCTTACTTTAAAGCATTATGCCTTCTCACCTTTGCTTGCGTTTTCATTCAAAAGATGGCTATATCTGTTTAGACAAACCTATAAAACCCTCAAGCAGGATGACATGATTCTACCTAATTTCAGGTATGGAATTGGAAGGATTCTCCAATGGTTTTTGGTATAAATATTTTCAATAAGCTCTCCGATTGGGTAGGAGGGCCAGTAAACATCAGCATATTTAAAAGACAGCTGAAATCATTCCTATTAGAGGGCAGTTTTTATAGCCTGGAGGCATTTCTGCTGTAGTTATATAAATTTTTCTTATTTCCATGAATATATATGGAAAGAAATATAAATGAATTTCGAAATTAATTGCAACCCTAGTAGATCTGAGACGAAACGTTTTCGTTAATTTACTTGAAACTATAGTCATGAAATTAACCGAAGAATCACCCCTACCATTAGAACATTAAATTGAGGAACGAACACCCAGTATTATAACATACTTCTTCTAATCTATGAACAAAATGGAGCTGTTGATGAACTATTTTCGCTTCAAATACCTTCCATATAATTTCATAAAAACTTGTATTCTGATAGATTTGATACGCTCATAAATCTATGAAGATCCACATTTTTCCTACGTGATGATGAATGTTCCTGCAACGCATTATCATCAATCTATTTCAATGGTTCTTGCCGGAAATCTATTCTCACCGAGATGATCCAATCTCCTAGCCTAAAAGTCTATTTCTCATCTCATCTATTTTCAACATTCCTCCAGAAAAATAATATTGCATAACGTTCATTTCCTAGATTTATGCATTTCTAAGAGCATCCGACTAGAATATTTATTCAACCCAATTCTCATTTCAATTTTGCAAACAATTTGTCGTTGCTTGGTTGTTCATACATCAGTTGCATTTGATTTAATACGAATTTCCGTCTGCATGGCTTTTATTCTGAGATGCTTTGAATCATATTTTTTAATTCTACAAAGCACAATTTGTCAGTGTGTAATTATATAGAGAAAAGTGGTATTTTCTTAGAACGTCTTTGTTCCTAAGTTTGATGAACGATGAACTCAACATGTTCGTCTGTGTTTTAGCGCATTAAGTTTATTTTCAGCATGAAAAAATTTATGAAACAGAAGGAGGATTAATTCTGCGATACGAGGAACGTCTTTTATAATTTGCATGCTGGCACATAGAGAACACCATGATTCAACTGTCTGTATTAAAAATGAAACTATCATTTGTTAATATGAATCCAAAATTTCAATTATATGCGTGCCATGTTTTACCAATAATAAACTGCCAAAGTTGACGAGTTAGTTGCAAAATGGAATTAAACCGCGAGCATTTTCACGCAATAATTTCCTACAATTTTCAAAGACAATTATCTCAACACGATATATCGGTATTTCCGGCTTAGAAGCACCATACCAGGCATCAGTTTACTGTTGGTATGGAGAATTTGAACGTAAACGGGTTAGGCTAAGTGACGATACAAGGACAGGTGCACCAAAAAGAGTGGTCACTCAAGAAAATGTGGTAGGTAAGCGTAAGATTATCCAGGAAGATTGGCATGCAACTTATCGAGAGATGAATTCATCATTGCGGATTTCGAAGGCCTCAATACAAAAAACTTTGCAAGAGGAATTGCGTGTGAAAAGCTAAGTTTCCCGTTAGATACCGCATCTATTGACCGAAGCACAGAAAGCTACAAAAAGGAACTAGTGCCAAAAATCTCTGGAAGGTTTCAACTTCCGAGAATGTAAAAGCGTTCACGTTATTTTCAGTGGTGATGAATCTTGGAATTATTCGTAAGTGCCAGCGAATAAATGACAATCTTTGGTTTGAGTGTTTCAAGGGAAAGAAAAATCGAGAAGTCATCCGTGGCCAAAGTGTCTCCAAAAAGAGGGTAGCAACGTTTGTTTCAAAAACAGGTAATGTAGCAATGATTCCGTTACAAAATCAAAGAATCGTTACTGCCTATTGGCGCACAACCACTTGTTTATCGCAAATTGTTAGGATGCCTCGAGAAACCAACCTCGAACGGCGAATCATCCTTCACCAAGATAATACAAGTACACACACCCCGGAAAACAATTGAATATTTGACGCAAGAGAACATCGAATTGTTATATCATCCTGCGCACAATCTGGACCTAAGTCCCAACGATTTTTCACTTTCCCCAAAATCAAGAACGGACTGCGTAGTCAAAGGTTTCAGTCTTCAGAAGAAGCTGTTGATGCCATCCAAAACGCCATTCTGAATGTAGCAGCAAACGATTGGAATAACTGTTTCCAGAAATTGTTCGAACGAATGCAAAAGCGTATTAATCTTCGCTGAAAATACTTCGAAACACAATGTCTTTTTTAAAGTCTCTCAATAGTTTCATTCTATATGCAGAACTTGTAAGACATCTTTCGTAAATCATTGAAACTTTCTTTTCAAACTCATGTATTCCAGGCGAATTCTGTCGGCAAAATTTGTAACCTCATAGCTACTCCAATGATGTTTGGTAGTTCTTTTGGTTTTAAACATTTGAATTAAGTATTTGAAAAAAAATCAAAATCATCCCACTTCTCTGAAACGAAAACAGAAGACCTTCATTTAAAAGTTTCCATAAAAGGAAAGGTTTTAGTAGTTTCAAATGAGGGGAAACAATTTTATCGCAAGTATTTTAGGATCAAGTGGGTTGCTGAAACCGTCCTACCGGGATACGACGGTATTCAGACGCATTTGGTCGTATGCTTCCGGTCTTAGTGAAGATGTACAGAGAAAATATTGCTGGAGCCTCATTCCAGTGTACTGGAAAACGGCAAGGGCAGTGTTTACACCCAAACCAGAGATACCAAAACATACTTCGCTAAGGGACTTTCGACCTATCAGCTTAACATCATTATTCTAGAAGCTCTTCACGTACTGGTTGATTCATTTCTTCAGGATAAAGTGTTTAGCGCTACTTATTTGTATCTCTGGACCATCTACTGATAAAACATTGCACTTGGCTGTTCGAACTATTGAGCAGCAGTTGGACAAGGGAGAATTTTTTCTGGCGACGTTTCTAGATATTGAGAGAGCTTTCAAATACACCCTATCGAATATTGACCATCGGAAATCACACTGTCACATGAATGGTGAAACGAAGCTGTCCGCAGAGCAACGTGGTGTCGTCGACGGGCGCATGGTGACCAATGGTCTATTATGGACGCCGACCAGAGAAGGGAAGTCCATGTTCAAGCTTACGTAGATGAGTGCGTCAATCTCATCAAAGTGAGGAATTACAAGCATGTATGAATACACTGCAGATTACAAAAATGAGTGGAATGTTGGGGTACGTCCTTGGGGCTGGGGATAATCCCAGAAAAAGAAACTAATTGTTTTCACAAGGAAGCATACGATACCATCGTGTTCAAGGTCCATTTTCTTTGGATTAAGATTCGACATGAATGAATCGTTTAAGTACTTGGGGATAGTACTGGCAGGTTTTCTGCTGCCTTAATAATATGTAGGAGGACCTTCAGCGGCACGTGGGAGTTAATCACACGTTTTGATGAGGTTTTTCAAAGCTATCCTGCTATCCACACTCTTCTAGGCCCCGCTGGTTTGTTGGACTGTGGTTAAAAGCAGATGGTGAAGCAGGCTCTAGAGAGCACTTCTCACCACTGATGGTGAAAAGTGCTCTGGGTGCGTAAATAAATACCCATTCTGCGGCGCTACGTGCACTGTTAAATGGCAAACCACACAATCATTAGCAGAACAGTTTTGAGTGCTTATGAGCTAGGGACGGGGGCCTCGCTAGTGGCCGGTTCGAAACATTTCCTGCTTCCTGAAGCTATTAACAGCGATCACCTCCTCTGGATGACCTCGAATAGAACCACGTCTAGGAACCACTACGGTGATTAGATAAAGTTAAAAATATCATCCACGTAAGAGTGGGAGGAAAGCAAGGATTCCTTGCCAGGTGCATCTGGTACACGAACGGCTTGAAGACCACAGAGGAATCAGGTAACTGTCGGAGGAATGGGAGGGGGTTCTACGTACCATTAGATAAACATACAACAGTTTTCCAGCCGGAGATCATGGCGATACTTGGCCGTGCTGAAAGGCTGGCAGAACATGGTATAGCAAATGAATAATCACGATTTGTTCCGACAGACGGGCTGCTGTGAGATCCCTGCATACAGAATTACTTTGAAGTTAGTCTGGGAGTACCATATCCGTCTCTTCTGGCTGCCGGGTCACACTGGGATCAGGGGAAATGATATTGCGGATAGGTTAGGCTGTCTAGGAGCTAATAATGTTCTGATAGGACCAAGGCCCTCGTTCGGGATCTCGGCCTGTGTTGTTAGGGTAAGACTGGGACTGGCTAGCGGAACAACATTGGGACACCTGATTGTATGCTCAAGGTTGTCGCTAGTCCAAGTCAATGCTGAATACATCCATTGTAAAACCTGGACAACTTTAGAACATGAAGGCAGTCGGACTAATGCACACATCGTGATAGAGCATGGTAAGTTCAGATATTACCTGTACTAAATAGGACTGGAGAATAATCCCGAGAGCAGGTGTTGTGCGAAAGGGGTCGCAACACTAATCCCCTTAATCACCACATGTCCGGCATAGTTCCGCCTTAGGCGTAACCAACTGGGCGCGGAAATACTGGAGGAGCAGCACTAGAGACTTCTTTGCAAGAATTCAGCAGAGCATGTGCTTACAAGGGTGGGAGGACACAAAAGAGTGATAGACGCCGGTCTCGTATTCATGAGGGATCCCTTGATACAATTCCTACTATAAGTAAACTATTTGATTCTTGTAGAAGAAAATTCCAATTATTAATTACTCAAAAGTGTGTATATTGTTTTCGATGCATGAATTGCATTGTGGAAAAATACATTGAATATTGCTAACAAATATAAAGCATTTCCCGACATTCAGTTTCAACTCTTGTAAATTGTGACTAGTTCTCTTGTAGAACAAACCTAACCCCAATGAAAAAATCTAGTAGCGTCAAGTCAGGGAAATAAGGTGGCCATCTTTCTAGAGCTCTATATTGAAGCCATATCTTCCTTGATGCTGCACATTAATATGGCACTGGGAATGGACACTAGACCAAAAAAATCATTACAGATGATGCTGATTTCATTGGTCCATACGACTTCTTTGATAAAGTCTTGGAGGTCATGGATTCCATGGCTATAAAAATTATAATTCTCCAATGAAACAAGAAACACTCTATTCAACGATATCATATCGAAGTTACATATGGTTCATACTTGAAAAACCTAAAGTTTTCATTACAACTCTGGATGCGCCAAATCACTTCATTTTTAATTATTTTAAATTTTGATTTTATAATTCAATAATAATTCGAAGCATTTTCCCGCTATGTCACGTGAGTGGACAACATGTTTGATTTCGGGATGAGTTATCAATTGATCAGGTCATAAAATTCAGTACTGCAACTTGCACGAATACGTACGCACACATATCGTTTTCTTACATATCGCATATCAATCACATGATCTCTATCGAAATATATTCTATTGTTCTGGAGTGTTATTTCCTACCAGTTTTATGATATTCACGCAGTGAACTTCAATTACCTATGGATTTCCGAATTACTTTCTTTGTGTGTTGATATAAGATGGACTTCAGCTTTGTGAACAACGATATTCCCTCATACTCCTTTCTCTTTCCTTCCCTGCTTATTTCTTCCAAAAACGTAATATAGTTGTATGCAGTCTACCAGGAGACAATCAACGCACATTTAAGGAAAGTCCTCCTTCCTCTACATAAGAGAGGGTTGTCCTTCATTTTGATTTTCACGCAACTAAACTCAAAACCCGTTAGACAAAAAAATTCCGCACATAGTTCGATTTCACTCAAAGAAATACCTTTAGATTGTTTATATAATTTTTCCAAACTTCAACAACAACCGAGATATTTGCACTTGATGTATTCCGAAGATCTTCAAAATTTCCAAATAACTTGAAAAAGAAAAAAGCTATCTTGAAATGTTTAGCGATGAATTCCTCACGTAAAAAAAAAGATTTTTTCACTTCAAGAAAATAAAACACACGTGAATGTATCTTATCATATCTATGATAAAGACTAAGTTTGAAAGACACAATATTGCAGCAGTCTGTATATCGAACCAAGCTCATTCAATAGCCAATCTTGTCATCACGTGTATTGTTTATAACGTGATGGATGAAAAAAAGTTGGCAAAGTGAAAGAGTTACAGGACTTCAATATTGCACACCTACTCTTGACATATACCTCCCACATGTGAGATCAAGATGTGTAGGAATGCCGCAGGCAGACGACCAGTGTGGGTGTCGGAGCGGTATATGAAATTTTTAATTGATTACTATTCAACAGTTTATGCATAAGATTCCCTCCTTTTGTTCGCACTTCCGAGAATCTTTTCTCGATAGTAGGACGTCCTCCATTGAGAAATTTTTATTACCATCTCTGATTTTTCCTTTATCACAATAAACCATTAAAATGTGAAAGAAATATTTACACAATTCTTTCAACCAATCAAATCATTAACGAATAAAAGAGCAACAAGTTTTCGAAACTGTTGTCCTATCTGCTACATGAAATCATTCCCAGAAGTAGGGTTTCATCAAGTCAAGCAGCTTGACTAGAAATTCAAGCTTTTGAATGTGCTTGAAAGCTTGATACTAATAACAGCATAAAGTTCACTTAATAATCGCTTGTTGCCGTACCCTTACAGGTGCAATAAAAGTAGATAGTATCTCTAGTCTTACAGAGTTTTTTAATTGACTACGACACACAGGGATTTCAAAACTTAGTACGTTCGATCTAGTTAATTGGTTTCGTAGAGCAACAAATACATACAAAAAGCTCAGCGGGGGAATCAACGGGACTAATCAACTAACAGTCATTTCAGCAATGTAAAGAATTTTCGTATTCAACAACAACACTCAACAAAATATTGATGTCGCCTACAACATACAATAGATTTTATACAATATGGAATAGATTTAAATTGAATGATTCTTTCAAAGGTTTTCCGTATTACCTGATAAAAACTCAATATGCGTTGTAGAGAAATATAGACAACTGAAAGAAATTTATGTAGTGTCGTCATCTAGCGGCCAGAAGTCTCTTCGATTTTGTTTTCAACGTACCATCCTCAACTTAGGAGCAAGGGATTTCATCAAAATATTCGATTCTGACATGGACAATATTATTGAAAAACATTTATGTGACACGGATCAAGATGTGGAAGAGTTTACCATAAATTCTCCAGTTAAGAAAATTCATGTTTTAGCCAAAAATATGAAGCATTCTGAAAATCTACATATCGATTTTGTGAAGTATTGCAATATTATTATTCCACCTTTGAGATTTTTCAGTGGGCTTCGAAGTTTAAAAGGCCATTAAATATAAACACCTCAAAAAAGTCTAGGGAACACTTCTGAATATCGATAAATCGTATGCAGAACGATTGATATGGATGATTTTTTATAAGAAATGAACACCTGCATCAATTTCTCACCAAATTATGTAGAGTGCCGCAACAGATTTCAGTTTTTTTTTATAAAAAACTAAAAATGCAGCAGATGCGACGCTGCTTTATAATCATTTCATGTATTCAGTGTTTGAAATCAGTTAGTTGGCACTTTGTTTCTGTTGTAAGCACAAATAAAAGATTCAAGTTTTGTGATTCGACCATGGAAAGATTATATTTGACTAGAGAAGAGATGTTACGAGCCGTTGGCATGCTCCAAGCTGGGAGCTCACAACGGGAAGTATCCAGGGTTCTGGGAAGTAGCCCAAGTGTCATAAACCGTTTATGGTCGCGTTTCAATGAAACAGGTAGCGTAGAAGAACGCCATATAGGTCGTTTCAGGATTACTACAGTCGCCCAAGACCGATTTTTGGTTTTACAAGCCAGAAGAGATCGTACTACCACAGCATCTCAATTAGCTCAAGATCTATCACGAGTTCATTATGTACAAATTTCCGACCAATTTGTGAGAAATCGACTGCACGAAGGTCAACTCCACTCCAGACATCCTTTAAGAGTTCCACAGCTGACCCATGGAAATCGCGCTGCTCGTTTAGCTTGGTGCCAAGAACACGTAAACTGGGATCAAGAGAGGTGGGCCACAGTTCTCTTCAGTGATGAATTTAGATTTAGTTATTATCCCGATTCGGGAAGAATTCGAATATGGAGGGAACCTGGATAGCAAAACCGTCTCCAGCATACTCGTGAAGTTGTTAGACAGGGAGGCGGATCAGTGATGTTTTAGGGAGGTATACGTCTTGGTGAAAGAACTGACCTCGTTTTCATACAGAACAACCTCACGGGAAATTCTTAAGCAAATGAGATAGTTTTGCCTGTAGTGGTACCGTATCTCCAAACAATGGGTAAAAATCCACTCTTCCAACAAGATAATGCCCCTCATCATCGTGCAAGAGTTGTCTTGAACGTTCTTGAAGAGAATTATATCGATCTTCTACCGTGGCCATCCTGCTCCCCAGATCTGAATCCCATCGAGCATGTGTGGGCCACCCTAAAAAGAAATCTCCTGCGTCAAAACGTCTTCCATCATGAACAGGAGCTTCGATTATCAGTTCAGGGGGCTTGGAATGACTTAGACCAAAATTTAATAGACAATTCAATATTGAGCATGCCGCGACGATGACAAAGTGTCATTAATTACAGAGGTGGACCTTCTGGGTACTGAAAATATAAGTGCTTCCATATCGTTTCGATAATATTAGTTCAGGATTTTTTTGTTTTACCAAATTTCGTCATTTTCAAATTTCAAATTTTTTTTATAATAGGTGAGAGAAGTCAAATATTATTTTGTTTTCTTGAGAATACATTATATACAATACATCCTAACAAAACCGAAAGATTTCTATAAATTCGAATCATCAAATTCATATTTTAAAGATATTGGTAAATGTTAACTAGACTTTTTTGAGGTGTTTACTTCGCTATAATACTGAAACAAGTAATTTCAAATTATGCGAGTTGACAGGCCAATGATAGAGAAAGTGTGTAGGCACTCAAAATCTTCAAAAAGATTAGAAGACCACTTCCTCTTGTAGTTATTGGCATCAATATGCTCCTAGATTAATTAGAAAAATGGGTTATAGAGCTTGACAATCAACCAGAAAGAGATGAACTCGTTGGAAGTTTAATAAGCAGCATACAGGTGGCGACGGATAAAACCGTCAAACATTATATAAAATGCAACTGGATGTAGTTTTAACCTTGAACCCTCTCCATAAGATGGAAACATTTCTGAATTCCATTTGGGGAAAAGGATTGCAGGTTGAAGCTATTTCTAACTTCGAGAAAATTTATAAAACAAAATATTGTAGGCCCAACCAAAGCATATACTTTTCACCAAGAACGTCTGCATTCAAGCAGGGCGAATGCAGTAACTTGGAGTAGAATCAATTCGAGATACCTCTACTAGGTCTACACAAAAAGTATTTGGTGCCCGCACCGAATGATATGTGGCAATATGAGATAGATACATAACTGAGTAACTCCCATGCAGAAAGCTCGGAAGACATTTTGAAGTGGTAGGTGAAGATGAAGCTATATTTCCACATTTGACGAATATGGCAAGAGATTTTTTGGCCGCTCCTGCAAGTTTGGCTCTCATAGAGAGGATGTTCTCAGAGCTGCGTTAACAACTACCAAGACTCGAAACAGATTGGGACATTAATCAGTTAGGATGTTGACGTGTCCCAACTCTTGGTTCAAAAACAGCGAACTATCAATTATCTGTCGAAGTGGAAATGTAGTTTTGCTTATTCATATTCTTTTCGACTTTCGACATAAACTTCTATGAAAATAAAAACAACTGAACCTACATTGAAACTTAATTCAGTTGTTTTTATTTTCATAGAAGTTTATGTCAGTTGTTTCATAGAAAATATATTTATGTTGTTTTTGTAACGCTATCGCTGCGTTGTATTCGAAAATATACAATTCATTTTCACTCTTGTTCTTGTTCTGTATTTGTGTTTCCTTCAACCATTTTATGAATTCTATTAAGATTCTTACGTTGAATTTTATTCGAATATTTCCTGATCAAATATTCAGTATTATTGAACCTTTATTTTCGCTTTTATTAAATATAAGAGGAAGTTCAATGTTTTATTGCAATTCAAGCTTTCCAGTTTTGTGATTCAATAAGCATGAATTTTCAAGCTTTTGTGGAAAGAGAAGCTTGACTTGGAAGACAGAGGCCACTTCACAATTGCCACTAGGAAACCGTGATAACAAAGGGTAGATAAACAGGAAAACTTCAAGCAGCCACACTAGTTGGACAATTCACCGCAACGGTACACACCGTGTCCGCTAGGAAGGAATGAAAAGCGTTGATCTTTCGACAGACCGCTTCCTAGCTACACGGTGTGTAGCGTTATGGTGAATTGTCGAACTAGTGTTGCTGCTTGTAGTTTTCCTGTTTATCTACCCTTTGTTATCACGGTATCCTGGTGGCAATGGTGGAGTGGCCACTGTCTCGGTTCGTTGGAGGGCGCAGTAACATTTACATGTTTACTGGCGTTCAAACGAATTGAGTTGAGTATGTGGCAGTGTAGCTTGATGTTGTGAATGTGTATGCAATAATGACAATGTTGTTAAATGAGACAGAAACTGCAGTCCATTGCTTTTATTCATGACATCTGATCGTGCTGTACCACTGCCGTGTGGCCCCGGTTGACGGTGATTATGAAGGGTGGATCGGAAAACCAGCTCCTTCAAGGAGGGATATAAAACATTCTACGAAAGGTGGAATATTGTTCCTTGAATGAAAATTCTTCAAGTTGTCTACACATTGCAATAATCTCGCAAATAGTAAATTTCAGAGAATACGCTTGACTTGGCTTGAATTCTGAAACCAAAGCTCGACTTGAGCATGACTTCTTTCAAGTCAACCAGTGAATCCCTACCAAGAAGTTATCACACCACCTTATAAATATTGAATTCCAGTATTTGCTTCAAGGCAGCGGGTGCTGTTATGCATCCCAATGATTGCTTTTTCTTCTTCATTGTATTTAGCCGTTTTTGATCATTTTTATAACTTATATATTATTTTGCAGAATTCATTCCTTATTGGTTTTGATATAAATGATTTGGTGATCATGGATCGTAATTCAACTGGGATGAATGCATCCAAATCATAACGTTTTCTCAAGAAGGTTTGAGCTATCGTGAAATAGAGGGTGAAAGATTTGGCGTAGCCAAGGGTGATCCAGGAAACGAATGATTATGGGAGACGACCTGGACAAGTTAGACTGTTCAAGGTTTTTTGGCATCTTTGAAATATTTTTACACATGTAGCTAATGCCCGATACCCGATATATCATGTGATGAAATATACCACGCACTTCATAAGAAGAAAAATAACAGGGCTCCTGGACAGGATGAGGTGGAAACGGAGGCTATAAAGCTGGGGGGACCAATATTGATAGAGAAGATCCTACAACTCTTCAATCTATATCTATATAATCAGAAAATCCCAACCTCATGGAACGACTCACTTACGATACTGCTCTATAAAATAGGAGACAAGACAAGGCTAGAAAACTACAGGCAAATCAGCTTTATTAATCATCTCTACAAGTACACCAGAATTCTTATAAATAGACTAAAATCGAAATCTGAACTCTACCAACCAAGAGAGCAGGCTGGGTTGGAGCTCGTTACGGCACTAACGACCACCTACAGTGTTTCAAAACCTTGATCGAAAAGACTATTGAACATAATAGACCGTTAGTCCTCACATTCGTTGATTTCCACAAAGCGTTTGATACGGTAGAATTAACGGCCATTATAAAGCATTGAATGAATGCCGAATCGACCATCGATACACAAATGTCAGCAAAAATATATACAACGCCACAACAACGATCAACCTTCACTCCCAGACAAAAAAAAATCCAAATAGAGACGTAAGGCAAGGTGATACTTTATCGCCTAAACTATTCATCACTGTCCTAGAGTATGCTCTCAAAAGGTTAGAATGGAAAAACAGTGGCATCATTATCAATGGAGAAAGACTCAATCATCTAAGATACGCCAATGATATCGTGCTTATCTCTGACAATCTAACAGAAGCCGCTATTATGATCCAAGAACTAAAAAATGCAATACAGGCAGTCGGACTGAGGATAAATTTCGAAAAAACAAAGATAATGATCAATCTAGTCCCCAATAAGCTAAGGGACATGAAGTGAGGATCGATAGATACAACCAAACAGCAGAACTGCTCAGAAGAACAACATTAGGATGGGCAGCATATGGCAAACTTCGTGATGTCTTCTAGAGCGATATTCCGATCAAACTAAAGAGAGAGAGGATTTCAACATGTGTGTTCTACCCCTTTTAACTTACGGTGCAAAGACCTTAACCTTGACCAAAACATCGGCACGAAAACTACAAAAACACAACGTAGGATGGAACGATCGATGCTGGGAGTCTAAGAGACTGAATTCGAAACGAGGAGATTCGCAGAAGGACAGGTGTGGATGATATTTTGGAGAGAGTGACAGGAGCTAAGTGGAGGTGGGCCGGACATATTGAACGACGGAAGGTGGACGAGAAAAATTCTGGATGGCAACCAATAATAGATAAGCGAAGCAGAGGCCGACCTCCAACCAGATGGACCGATGAACTGAAAAGAACCCACACCAATTGGATGGCAACCGCACAGAATAGAGAAAGATGGAAGTGCCTTAGGGAGGCCTATGTTCAGCAATCGAGAGTTCGAGGCTGAGTGTTGATGATGAGCCAATACACCTGAACTCAGTGAAATACTCCAAAATCCAAGAAGATGAGCAAGCTAAGCTAAGTGTCAAGCAAATCTTTATATTAATTTTCATTTCGTTTCAGTTGATAGTTTATCAGAACTGTTTCCTTTTTCCTTCATGGCCACGAATTATATTTTTAAAGAGCATAATAAACTCTGGCAAGAAGCTCATCTTGGTCCAAGGTCCCACTGAATCCTTATTGAGTTGTATGTTTAGAATTTTAATGGATTGATCTTAACATATTAACATTGGTTCAGTTGCTTGAGCTTTCATTTTAATTTTGAACTTGCCACTTTTTCTGGTTACGATAGCTAGCATGTTGTTCATGTCGTCCATTCACTCTACTAGGATGACAATATTGTGTAGAAAACCAAAGCAGTGAATCTACAGTAGAAGCTGAAAACTCTGTATATAATTTTTCAAATGTCTCGCCTTGAAATTTTCAAAGCAGGAACACCTGGCAATCAAACTGTGGATTTCGATAGCGCATTCAGGCAACAGGCCAAAAAAAGAATGAGACGTACATTCCTGACTATTTTGCATCGATACTAGTTTCATTACTTAAGGGTATCATTCAATATTTTATGATTTATAGGTTCATTTTGCTCCATGAGTTGATTTGATTTAATCGGCATGGATAGTGAAAAATTCCAAGGATGATTTTGAATGTAACGAATTAAAATGGTTTGCAGTTTGCCAGATAAGTTGGTTGGCTTAGAGGAAAACGGTATCAATATTGGTATGTCTACATAGATATAACGAACATATCATTGATATAACTACGAGGTTTGTACACAAAGTAACGAGACTGGCAAAATCCCTTCCGATCCGGTAACGTTTGAGCCCAGAAGCTTTGAACAGCGTCAGGTACAATTTCAACTCGCTACAGTGATTTATTTGTCCATAGCGTTTGTTTTCATGAACCAGTGTTTTCTTGTGCATTCTAGAAATGACTGGCGCCAATTGTGCTATCAAATTTTGCTCCAAACTTGGGCACAATGAAGCAGAAATATTTGAACAACTTCGACAGGCCTATGGAGATTTTTCGGTGACTTAAGTTGAACATGAACCACGAAGCGGAAGGCCTTCAAGTGCAAACACCGATGAAAATGTCAACAGAGTCCGGGATCGTGTGAGTTCAGATCGACGGTTGACAGTCAGAATGAACGTAGAACAGTTGAATTTAAATCACACCTCCGTTCATAATATGTTGACCAGTGAATTGGAGATGAGAAAAATTTGTGCAAAAATGTTTCCGAAAAACCCTCTTCCAAGACCAAAAGGATCTCAGAAAGAAAAGGAATCTCGATTTTTTGGGATCGATTGCGA
This sequence comes from Cryptolaemus montrouzieri, assembly GCA_013387265.2. NCBI lineage: Eukaryota > Metazoa > Arthropoda > Insecta > Coleoptera > Coccinellidae > Cryptolaemus > Cryptolaemus montrouzieri. The sequence continues at coordinate 64,875,394 of JABFTP020000001.1, read as the reverse complement.
ATGATCCCCATTTTCTGGAACGTGCCACTGGTTACGAGTCTTGGGTGTTTGATTCCGACCTAGAAACCAAACAACAGAGTGTAATGACACACTACAACCTTCCCAAGACCAAAAATAAGCACGAATGAGCAAGTCTAAGAACAAATGCATGCTGATTTGTTTTTTGATGGCCACGGAAGCATCCGCAAAAATTTTGTGTCTCAAGGCCAAACGGTTAGTCAGAACTTTTACCGAGAGCTCTTTGGAAGTCTCCGAAAAAAAGTCTTTCGTGTGCGTCCAAATTTCAAAAATAACTGGGTGTTGCATAACGACAATCCTCCATGTCACACTGCAATCTCAATAATGGAGTTTTCACCCAGTTAAAATATTCCTGTGGCTCGTAAGCCTCCTTATTCACCAGACTCAAGTCCTTATGATTTTTTCCGAGAATTAAAAATCACCTTGAGAGAACTCATTTTGGGACACTTGAAAAAATCAAACAGCTGAAACTGACCAGCTGAAGGCGAATTCAGTATCCAGGTTTCAGCAATGCTATGATGATTGGAAGAACCATCTCCAGCTGTGTGGCTTCCCAAAGGAACTATTTTGAAGAAAACAATAATGAATTGTAACTATATTCGAATGAAAAATGGAAAAAATCAGTTTATTTACTTTATTTACATACCTTGTGTGTTCTTGCATGATAAATTTCGATTTTGAAAACAATTCCCTTTTGGAAGATAATCTGATAATCTACTGATCATTGAATATTATTTGTCCACATACCTATTTCATCCTACAAGCAACTAATGTTGCTGTTACTATAGAAAGCTAAGATAAGGTTATTGCTTATACAAATGGTTTTGGAGGTGTTAGCGTCTCTCTGGAAGCAAAATCAATGAAGGAATAAAATCTTGTTTTGGTACTTTGGAGTACATGGTTGAAGAATACTAGGCACAAAAAATTTAATTCAAATCCACAGCTATAGAGGAAGTAAAATCAAGGTGTGCGCTGGAATTTTGCTTGGCTGCAGAACTGAGCTCGTTTTGCTAATTCGATTAATTTTTGTCAACAAATCATTATGCTAGAATTATATTATTATACTCTTTTTTATTCCAGATGCAGATATTACTGGTTTATAATTCATCGCAATGTATGATTGTGCAATATCACACAAAGTGAGTCATAAATTTTTTTTTTTGAAAATGCTTTATTAAATATATATACATATCACAAATCATATTTCATTTATACTATCTAAACAGTACTAAGTACTCATATCGACAGCTTACATTATTTTTAGATCGAAGGATTACTAGCATCTAACCAAATACCCATTCAAATTCAAACGAAACCCCAAATTCCCACCCATAATAAATCAAAATGACACTTCAAAATTACATTTTCAAATGAACCCTAACATTTTATAAAAATATTGAGAATTTTCCTTCCATCTTTGAACTTTCTGGCAATCTATTAAATGCTTGTGAAACTTGAAATACTGGATCCAATAAGCCCTTCTTACATCCTCGAGGTATATGCTATATTATGCTCTGGTGTAATATTGATGTATATCCCAGGCAAATATAATTTCCGTGTTACATTTTTTGGTTTTTATACAGGATTTTGTGCATTAGTTTACACTGCTCAAGTTCCATAAGTTTATTCAATTTGCTAACTTTTAATTCTTTATATAAGTTGTCTGATGGTGTAAGGCGATCATAGTTAAATAAGATTTTCAAAATTTTGTTTTGTAATGTTTGCATATTTTTGAATTTCACATAGGGGAACAAAATACCACTAAATGTCCAACTGACTCTCCCAACTCCTGGATCTCAATTCCATTGAGCACTCTTAGATCATGCTTCAGGAAGAGAGTTCGATGTAACATTTCAAGGTTTCTGAATTATAAAGAATTTTTGAATTTTGAGAGCTTTCTGAGAAAATAACTGATAAAAATAACCATAATTCCAACATTCAAAAATACGAAGCTATTACCGCTTATAACCGCCTCACATGATAATGATGATTTCGAAGAGTTGCAATATTTGCTGCTGGTTATTTCAAGGTTCGTTGTCTCCTTTTTCGCAAAATTCCTTATGTACTCAATAGGGTTCATGTCAGGACTCCGCAGAGACCCCTAATAACATAGATTTCGGCACCATCAAAGTAATTTCTCGCCACTAAGCACTCTGCGGAGCTTTGCAATTATTCGAGAGCTTTTACCAAGATTATGAACTAATTCACAGAAAGATCGAATTAACCATCATCGTAGAGGTCCGAAAAGGCAATACAAATTATTGAAAACGAAAGTTTGGTTGATTTCACTTTCTCGAAAAGTTTGCTTTTTTATCTCTTATTAATATTACACAGAAATTAATAAATATTTATATCGATTCAACAAAATATTCGTACTCTTTCCTTATAATCTCGCCATACCCCGAACTTTTTTGGAGCAGTGTATTTGGCTTAAAATTTGTAACAGCTTAAACTGTTCACCTGATCTCTTCGGTCATTTTCGTGATATTAGTCATGCTCGATAAAGCAATAAGAAATTAAGCTACGCCTAATTTATTCAAGACACAATGTGTGAATAGATTACGATTAATTGGTGATTCACAGAATCAAAATAAAGTGTTAGAATGCACTTGTATGAGTGTCATTGATCTCTAGTTTGAAAATGAAGACATAAAGACCTCAATTCACGAATAACCCATCGTAAATCCATTAATTTAAATGACGCTAGATATTTATGGTGCTGTATGTCGTATTGTTGGTTTGCGTTTGAAGCTTTTTCAGATCAGAGTTCCTAATATGTTTTTAGGATTTCGGACATCAGAAAAAAAATGGAACCTATCTATTAAAGACTCTTTTTCTCATAAACACGAAAAATGGTTTAGCTACAGGATAAGGCCAATGGTAAAATGAAGACTCAAAAACAAAGTAATTTTGTTTTTTTTTACACATATTTAATAACAACAATATTTCGTCTAGAATTGAAGGGTTCACGTTCCATACGTTTGTCAATAATACTGATTGGGTCTTTAGAAGGAAAACTTGGAAATAAGTGATGTATATTTCGTATAGATTTCATAGTATTGATGATTTATTTATTTTATGCAAATTCATTTTTAAAGTAAAACGAAATGAGACACTTTTGTCACTTATCCACAATTGATTCAATAATCATGACCGGTTTCGACCATACTGTCACTTTCAAATGAATAACAATATAATACATGAGTAGGCAAGTACAAGTAAAGAATAAAATTCATCCTAAATATTGAGTAGTGGAGATCCATTATGCTCTAGTTGGCTGTCCAAACTTTCCAACAAATTCATCTCTCTCCCTTTGTTACATTTATGAAGGATTCTGAGATTGTTCAATGATATCGAGTGGTTAGTTGATTTTATGTGTTCAAATATTGTCGAATTTTCATCTGAGGAAATTTGTTCCTTGAATCTAGATTTAAAACTTCTCACTGTTTGTCCGACATAGGCTACCTGACATTCATTGCATTTAATTTGATAAATTCCGGATTGCTTGAATTTATCGTTCTTTTGTTTGACATTGAATAATAATCTGCTTAAGTTGGGGCCGCTTGAGAATGGAGTAGTTATATTCAATTTGGAAAAGTAATTTCTAGACCTCTCGAATTTTCAAGCACAATACACTATCTCTAATTCTGTAGATCTCATACATAAACTTTCAAATCTCACAATCTCCCAAGATTAAGTTAGTCTCTTTCGATGTCAAAAACATGTACCCGAACATTCCAACGAACGAGTCTTCCCCTTGTTACAAATATCTTATTCGAGTCTAACACACCGCCATATATCACTAATGAATTTAGCAATCTTCTTCAAATATACCTATCTCAAAGTTACTTTCAATTTATATCTAAATTCTTTAAACAAAATTCAGATCTTCCAATGGGTTCACCTCTTAGCCCTCTACTAGCTAACATTTTCATGAAAAACTCAATACTAAACACAGATTTCGCTAAAAAACGCATTACTTTCTGGTACATTATGTAGATGACATTTTAGTTGGTTTTCGTGGATCAAACAGACAAATTCAGCAATTTTTAAATTTCCTGAATAAAATATATTGCCGCATCAGCTTCACTTCTGAATTAGAAAATAATAACTCAATTAATTTCCTCGACCTAACCATTACAAATTCAAATAACCAACTCACTTATAAAATTTACAAAAAGGAAACATTCACAGACGCATCGATTCCAATGGACTCGGTCACTCATTTAAGCCACAAACTAGCTACATAGTTCATAGAGCTTACTGTGTTCCCCTTTCGACAGAAAATTTTCAAATTGAACTTATCATCATCAGAAAAATTGCCTCACATAACAACATATCACAACATTTTCTAAATACAATCATTAAACGCAAAGAACAACGTATTACCTCTCAATTACTATATAGAATCGTAGAAATACCAGAAAAAAGATACACTAGTCTCAGATACACCGGCGAACTCTCTAACAATATCAGTAACTACTTTTCCAAATTGAACATAACAACTTCATTCTCAAGCGGTTCCAACTTAAGCAGATTATTATTCAATGCCAAACAAAAGAACGATAAATTCAAGCAATCAGGAATTCATCAAATCAAATGCAATGAATGTCAGGTAGCCTATGTCGGACAAACAGGGAGAAGTTTTGAAGCTAGATTCAAGGAACGAATTTCCTCCGATGAAAATTCGCCAATATTTGAACACATAAAATCAACTAACCACTCGATATCATTGAACAATCTCAGAATCCTTCATAAATGTAACAAAGGGAGAGAGATGAATTTGTTGGAAAGTTTGGAGATTAACAAACTATTTAAAAACCCACAATTTATTACCCTCAACATCCAACTAGAGCATAATGGATTCCCACTACTCAATATTCAGGATAAATTTCATTCTGTACTTGTACTTGCCTACTCATGTATTATATTGTTATTCACTTGGAAATGACCGTAAGGTCGAAACCGGTCGTGATTATTGAATAAATTGTGGAAAAGTGTCTCGTTTCGTTTCACCGTATAGATTTTGTGAATCTTCCTTTCATATGAACTGATGAACAAATATTAAATAATCTAGAAATTGCTCCGCAAATTAATATCAATCACTCAGTGCTTGGAAGAATAATTTCCGGTGTCTACAGTTAATATCAATTATCTTTATTCTATTCTGAATGAGATAAACTAAATATTCTTCAATGAAGATCTTCAAGTATTCTGCGTAACTTAAAGTGTGTTCTCTTGTATTGAATATGCTACTTCAAAATAATTGAGTCATATGCATGAAATTAAATGAGTGATGCCGTATGAGCAATGTGCATATCATTAGAAACACTTTCTACGTGGATAAAAATAAAACTTATAACCGTTGATCATTCGAACGTGGGTCATATCGACATGCCATTCAGGAAAAGTTTCCATGTCAAAACGTGCTATTATACCAATTTGAACTCAAGCAGAGCTTTTGTTGATATTTTCTTGCAATAACTAATATTTTTGAACACATGTTGAACTATAAACTATGAATTATTTCAGCCATTAAAATACAAAGTTGATACACTGAGCTAAGAAATTTCAATATGTCGAATTATTTTTTCGATAGGCATGTAATTATTAACACATGTTATTTTTTTCGGATATGTCCGGACAGAAGCCAACAAAATTCTATGTTTTTTTGGCGCACGTATTCCTCTCATGAGAAATAAAATGAAAGAAATAAATCCAAAATTTGCAAGAGACTACCATATATTTATAACAGCAGTTGTTGATCAATTTTTGCGAAATTGGATCCAGACAGAATATGCTGAAGCAGTAGTGTTAGATGACCTAGGTTAGCAATTTGTTCACCGAACTATCGAAAAAATGCCCACCTGAAAATTCTGAAGACCTAATGGCCTTAGTGAAGGAAACATGCAACCTGACGCTCCAAAAAAAGATAAAACAGGGAAAGAGGAACCCGTCTATTGGTGGAATGAAGATACAAGGAAACGAAGGGAAGTCACACTCACAAGAAAACGGCATGTATTCCCAATTGATAGAACCAACATCCCCCAAGACATCAAGGAAGCTGCGATAACTGAGTGCAAGAACGAGAGAAAGAAGCCGAGAAACCTCATCCTCAAATCCTAGAAGGAAAAATGGAACCAACTCATTGCGGACCTAAAGGGGACATGTGGGGAGATGCGTACAAAATAGTCTGTAAAAGACTATCCCAACAACAAATCAGCTACGACGCTGAAACGAAACTGAAGGCAGCTGAGTAGCTCTTCCCCAGGGACACACCTACACTTTGGACCCCTAGAAAGGTAGAGCCAAGCGAAATACCGGATATCGAACCGAATGAGATCATAGACTCCCCATACAAGCTGAAAAACAAAAAAGCTCCAGGGATAGATATGATTCAAGCGGAAATCGTAAAAAAAATTGTATCGGCCTGTCCAAATACTTTCTGTTAGATCTTCAGCAAGCTACTATACATAGAGGAATTTCCTAAAGTCTGGAAGATAGCAAAACTATGCTTACTCTCGAAACCGAAGAAACAACCAGACGATACTACTAAATATAGATCAATTAGTCTAATCAACATTCTAGGAAAACTGATGGAAAGTATAATCGATAAGAGGCTCACAAAAGAACTCGAGGAGAAAGCCGATTTTTACCCGATGCAATTCGGTTTTAGGAAAAATAGGCCGACAATAGACGCAATTATGGAGGTCTAGAGAGTTGCAAGTAGGAGGATGGCAACATGAAAAATATGCCTGCTCATTACCTTCGACATAAAAAATATTTTAACACAGCTAAATGGAGAGTCTTGGTGAAAGAGTTGGAAAGAAGAAGCAGTTACCCCATCAACCTAACAGAGAGCTGCTTGGAAGACAGGAAATTACTAGTGGGAGATGAACTGGAAATGCACCTAACATGCGGCGTTCCACAGAGGTCAATACTAGGACCCACGTTGTGGAACGTATACTACGACTCCATACTCAGCATGAAAACACCGAAGGATGTACAACTAATAGCATAAGCCGATGACCTGGCCGCGGTGATCACAGGACGCGACACAGTTGAGTTGAAGGAAAAGACAGAGATCGTGAGCGCGAACATCATCAGGGAGCTGAAGAAGAAGGGATTGGAACTAGCGAGCGAAAAGACGGAGGCCGTACTCCTCATCAAGAGGCGGAAAGTCAAAAGAATGAACTTCAAGGTAGATGGACACACGATTCACACCCAGAAGAGCACGAAATATCTCGGAGCTATGCTGGACAAGGACCTGAGGATGATGGAGCACATTGAGTATGCCACCAACAAAGCGAAGAAGAGTATAAATAGTCTGTCGAAAATCCTCCACAATACCACGGGTCCCAGAAGAAGAGACTCTTATACAACGCTGTATTCGAGTCGATAATTCTGTACGCGGCACCAACGTGGAGGAAGGTCCTGGAGAAGAAGAACATGCTGAATTAACTCAGAAAGTGTCAGCGGCAAATGGCTCTCAGAACATGCATAGGATACAGGACGGTATCCTACTTTAGCACATGCGTTATAGCAGGGATCATACCCATCGAACTACTGGTGGAAGAGAGGGCACTATCTTATAGAAACAACGAGGGACAAAAGAAGAGGCGGGCAAACTCCATAAAGAAAATCCAAACATTATGGAACACGGACACAGGTGGATAATGGACGAAAAGGTTGATAAAAGATCCGGAAAAATGGTAATGAGACAACACGGGAAAGTGAACGACCACATGTCGCAGTGCTTCACTGAGCAAAGCGTGTGTGGGAAATACTTAGGGAAAAAGGAGGACAGCAACTGCTGATTCTACCAGAAAGAAGATTCTCCAGAGCATACAATGTTCGCATGCCCTCGGTATCAGAGGAAAAGAAGCGACTTGGAACTTAAAATAGCCGAAACAATAACACCAGACAACATCGTGGAGATAATGCTTGTAAGTCAAGAGAAGTGGACACTCATATCGAACTTTCTGAGCGATATAATGCAGGACAAACAAGAATACGAGAAGAAGCAGACACCAGGAAATAGGCAATAACGGAAGAAAGTCCTGCCGATCCAATACGAAAGGAAACAAACATCAGAAGATATAAAATAAAGAGAGGAGGATAAAGCAGACATTCTTGCTGATCTGAAGTAATGCCTAGTGGCGGTTCCGAACAGCTCAGAGAACCTTTACCTTTGCCGGGGTTTTTTAGTGGGTAGGGCAAGCCACCGTTGGACCTCAACCCCACCCTTGCCGAGAAGGTCAAGAGCTTGGACTGTCCCATTCAACTGTTTCCAGAATGGTCCGCAGGTACGGGGAGACTGGCAGTTATGAAGGGAAACCTAGCAAGGATAACCTCCATGACCGGGGTGTCCCATTCTATTATTTCCAAAATGATCTGCAGGTATAGGGATACTGAAAATCATGAAAGGAGACCCAAGCAAGAAGGACCTCGAGCAACAGGGGAGAACCATGACGGTTATTCAAGAATTTTCTCTAACGGTTCGCTATTGCACTTTCAAATGCAGCTTCGAGAGAACAGTGGATTGCAAATTAGCATTGAAACGATAAGAAAACGTGTCAGGGAATTTGGTTTGAGGCCTCGTGTCGCAGCTCGAAGTCCAGCTCTAACCGCAGCACATCGAAGAGACCGATTAAATTTTGCCAAGGCACCAGTCAATTAGATGAAAGGTGACTGGGAGAGAGTTTTGTTCACAGATAAGTCGAAATTTCGTCTTTTTCATTGCGATCGAAGCTTTCAAGTGTACAGACTTCGAATTGGGAGATATACTCAGTGCAACTCTTTATCTATCTATAGTTTTGGTAGACCTTCAATAATGTTGTGGAGAGGAATTTCTTAGAACGCCCGCACTGATCTGGCCATAATAAATAATGGGACCCTCAATGCTCAGAGGTACGTTGCAGACTTTTCAGAATAACGTGGTGTACCATTTGTGGAAAACAAGGATGAAAACATTTTGTTTCTACATCATAACGCCAGACCTCACCAAGATCATATTGCTAGGAACTACCTTCAAAATCACGAAATCACTTCAATGTAGTGGAATTCACCAGACCAGACATCGCTCCCATCGAAAATGATTTTTATTATTTATTATTATTATTATGATTTAAGCTGAATAAGAGTTAAGAAATGAAATTCCTATGATAACTCCATATAAAAATAAATGAAAAAGGTAACAGTGCAAAAAATTATTGTCCAACAAAATTTTGAAATTCGTAACATTTCTCGCCTCTACAACTTCTTTTGGCAAAGCATTCCACCCATGAAACATTCCGTTAGGAAGGAACTGCTGATGGCTGGTAGTTCTGCGAAGTTTGAAGCAATGTCTTCGTCTTTCGTCATCATTCATAGTGTAAAGGTGAGCTACTGGGGAATCCCCCAAACACAAAGCCTTGAAGGTTTGGATGAGATCACCACTTTTTCTTCTCCGCTCCAAGGGAATGAGGTTCATCATTCGTAAACGTTCTTCGTGAGGTGGTCGTTGGGGAAAATAGAATGGTAGCCGTGTGAAGCGTCTCTGTACATTTTCTATCATGTCGATGTCCCGCACAAGAGTGTGAGTCCAAATAGGATTTGCAAATTCAAGAATTGGCCTTTTTACTTCCGGAATGGAGTGGAGCACAGTTTGACGTTCGCTTTTTTGACTTCCTGTAATGTTTGTTCGGACCAAGAAAGTGTAGTTGATAATAACTCCAAGGTCGCGATAGGAATTTGTGTCTTTGAGGCGTTGATTATTAATGAAGTATTGCACGTTTGAGTTGTTCCTACCGAGATGGAGCAAGACTCAATTAGAAGTATTGAACGGCCATTTATTACTCTACGCGAACTCGCGGTCCAGATCAGCTTGAATGACACTAGACTGACTTTTTTGCCGTATATTTTAGTGTCATCCGCGTACATAGAAAGTCCTGACTCAACGGCGTATTTTAAGTCGGGTGTATACACGTTAAACAGCGGAGGTCCAAGAACGGACCCCTGCGGCACACCACTTAGAAATTTCTTGCTCATGCTCAACGAACTTTTTATTTCAACGTGGAAGTTACTATTACTAAGGAATGCTGATATCTAAACGAGCAGGTCCTCCCCAACACCGAAATGACTCAATTTATGCAGCAATCGATTTTTGGAACCCTGTCAAAAGCCCTGCGGAAGTCGGGGTAGACTATATCCATTGGGTGCCTCCATCTAGAAAACCATGTTGTTCGGATGGTATAATATTATTTATCGTAAAGAAGTCAATCAGTGCATCAGCAATTATAGACTCCATAACTCTAGCTATAATGAGTGCTAAACTAATTGGACGGTAGTTTACAGCATCGAACTTGTCCCCACTTTTATAAATTGGCTTTACAGGTGCTGTTTTCCAGGTGTTCGGGAGAGTTGATGTTGAAAAACACTGCTGCATGAGTTTAGCAAGTGGAGCACTTTTTAAGAAAGAAAGCTGAAATATTGTCGAGTCCTTGAGATTTTGATATATCGAGTCCTTTAAGCTTTTTCAAAACTGAATTTTCAGTGAATCTTATATCGTGAATTGAATGCATCGTTCTAGGGCATAGGTCTACTTGTGGAAGCTGGATATTTGGTTCATCTGTATACGACTTGTAACTGCAAGGATGGAAGACAACCGATGGCTGGACTTGAGGGTACGTAAGCATTGAATGAACCTCCCAGGTCTCAAACACGCTCGACGTGCCATCAGTGGACCTTCCACTACAAAAGCCAAGGCCTGGCTTAAACTTTCTAGGTTGGAACTGAGAGTTTTAACTGCAATATTAAAGGGGCACTGTCGCCTCAGGTAACCCCTAAATAAATTAGGATTGGTTGTGGATCCTTCATGTAGGCTATGTGAAGAAGATATAGAATCAATGGAAATTTTATGTGCGAGTGCCCAGCTGTGGATAGGGTCAGGATGGAAGAACTTGGATCTTGCAAACTGAAGCTGACTGAAGGATGGAGCTCGTGAATGAAATTTAGGACAAAGTGTGCCACAATAGATCACTTGGTCGCAGTGGCCGGGCTGCTAGGCAGCCCTCACTCAAAAGATAATATCTGTTTAAATCTATAATACTCGTAAAAGACATGAGCAAACTTATTGGCGACCTTTTCATCGTCGTTCGAGATGACACCTTTGGTTATGCGAATTTGAGGATTTTGAGCTTTGCTGCTTAGATGCAATCTAACCTACTTAAAAATTTTTTTAGGATTCTTACTATTGACAATGTCGGACTCGTAGGTATTCTTTGTATTTCTTATTTCCATTCTGAATTTATTGGAGAGACGTCTGTGGTCATTATAGTCTATGTCGGATCTGTATCTTAAGTATCTCTGCCATAAAATCTTCTTTCGCTTTATTTGCTTTTGAATTTCACTTGTGATCCAAGGATTCAATGGGTATTGAATAGTAGGAATATTTCGGCTGTGACTATCCACTAGTTTAGTAATTTCGTTCGAAAACTTCAGCCAATTACCCTCCACATCATCTACAGTGAGAAGTTCATTCCAATTCCTTCGTTGAAGGTCATAGTTGAGGTTATCATAGTTAATTACTCGTCGATAGGTGATTTCTTTTTGAAGTATTGGCTCATATAATATCTGAATCTTGAACTATATTACAACATGGTCCGATATACCAATTGGGTCAGGATGCTTTAAGGTTATGTATGAGTCATAGATGTCACAAAGTATTTCTCGCCAAGGATGGAAATATCCGATATTAAAAAATTTCCAATTTCAAGGAGTACCATTTTTACTTCGATCATTCTCAATCATTCCATAGTACTGATGGGTTACTGGAAAAATAATTCTTCAACATATCTAAACTGCTTCTGAATGAATTTGAGTTTTCGGTTTTGTGTGTTCATTTCTTGGCGCTGTATACTTAAGGAAAAAATTTCCACTAATTAGTCATTGACGATTTCAAAGAAATGAATGAAACCAAATGAACTGAAAAGTTCTCCCTGTTCTTGAAAAAGTTTTTATCTTCAGGAAACTTCGAGTTTCATGTTAAAATATACGAAGTGGAGCAATTCAATAACGAAACTGCATTTTCATTTCAGAGTTTTGCAGTCCTCAAGAATTAATGGGGATCAACTATATTTTTCGAAATTGTATACATCATATCGTATTCTAATGAAATATTCTTCACAGTTTTACATTGTTTCAGCAAAAAAGTACTGAAAGAGGATGTTTCTGAGAAAATATGTGCACAATCATAATAATTTTCCTTGATCTGCCCCATTTCTTTCAATAGTTTGTTTTGGAATACCAAAAATTGTTTTATTATTTCTGGACACCTGTATACGAATTATGATACTTCGCATTTAGAATAAATCGTTTCTGATGGCTATACACCATTGTTCTTCAATAAGCTATTTGCATCTCCTGCAATTTTTCTGGTTCCATTGTAGTAAAATGTTGACATAGGATTATATATCATTATCATGGTCTTTTATGACCACGTGAAAAACTCATAATCAAAGATATCTGTTGGATGGATCAGGCGAGTCGGGAGTAAACACTCCCGACTCGCGGTCGTTGATCCAAAGAGACAAGGCAAGTGTAGCCCTTTCTGAGGTGCAAAGAAGATGCCACCTATTTCTCGATAGACTGTGATGTTAGTAAATTTATATATGTTTATATTTATTATATTTATGAATAAATTACTGATAATGAATCAAAAATGTGAAAAGTCCTATGAGGTCTTATGCCTTGCGTGGTTCATAAATACCTTTTCATAAATCAGGAATTCATCAAAAAAGTTATTTTGAATATCATTGTACTATTTAATTTTGGTCGTGTACGTGCCAGACTGAGTGTATTTTATGAATATTTTATTTCATCTAGATCATGAAAGTCACGACTGTGCCAATTATATCGATTTCTTGAAGACGCCCCTCATATACGAGGGTGGTCTGAAACGTTTCCAACCTAACAACGATAAAAGGCATATTTTCTAAATTTTTCTCGTTTTTCAACATTCACATTGTATTCAGTTCAAGTTGACGACCATAAATTATATCATTTAATTATTGATGGTTTGAAGGTCCAATTGAAAAAAAACTGGTATGATCAAAAGGCCAACAGTTTCGATTCATACACTCCCCACAAAAATTGTCGCATCACCCTACTTTTACGACAATACTATATAAACTTTTAGGTTAGTCATTCAAGAGTCGCTTAGTAACTTTCAGAAGTGTAAAATAAGAAGATATCATTCAAAAGAGATGAGTTTATGATGGAAAATATCAACCATTTTCGAGTTAATGAAAAATTAAAAAATTCTACCATCCTCAAACATTCGCGAAGAGACCAATCAACTAGAATCGAATGGTTACTAATCATTTTCAAAATCGTGTGTTTCCTCGCCGGGCCCTGCCCGGGTATTACTGCCAGTATACGTCTCGGAAGCCACTCAAACAAATTTTGGATGTACTCTTGAGTCAATGAGTTCCAAATTTCAGGAAGCAGATTTTCTACTTGTTGTTGTGTTCTACAAGGCATCCTACGTTACTGAATTTGCCACCCCATGTTGTCCCAAACATGTTACATGGGATTCAAGTCGGGACTTCTGGCTGGCCATCATAAAATATCAACTTTGGCATTCTGCAGAAATTCTGTAACTACTATAGCTGCATGAGGCCGAGCATTGGTATGCATAAAAATGAAGTTTTCGCTAATCAATGGGCCAAAGGGTACAACATGGGGTTCAATGATATCTGTGTATCTGGCCGCTGTCATTCTTCCATTATTCACTAGGGCTAACTCAGTTCGACCATGGAAAGAAATGCCTCCCCACGCCATTAGTGAGCCCTTCGAAGTTTTCGGTTTGCCGGATATTGCATTGCTGATACCGTTCCCCAGGTCGTCTGTATACAGGCATGCGTCTATCATTTGATACTAGACAGAACCTGGACTCGTCGGAAAAGAGAACATTGGACCATTCTGGAATACCCCAATTTGCATGTTCCCTCACAAACTGAAGTCTTGCAACTCGATGCTCTCTGGTGAGACGCGGGCCGGTAGAAGCCACCCTTGGTCTGATATCGTCTTCTCTGAGAGTGTTTCCCCTGTTTTACGGTACCGATTAATTGCTCTTGAAATAGTGTTTTGGTTAACATTCAACAAGTTAGCCACGTAACGTTGCCTTTGCCCCTCCTCTAGAAGGGTTCCAATTCTAACCACTTTATGATCAATCAAATAGCGTCCAAGACGTTCAGCAGCCATTACAATAAATTCAAAGATTCGAAAATCACCCAGAAACACAGAAAACTTGTATTAATTTAGCGTGAAAACTGAAGAGAAATTGAATGAATACTGATAATCAAATAAACTCATTCTTGTTTCAGACGTGTTTGAGATCATATGAAAACAAATGTTACTACATTGATAAGATGTTCTTATCTCTGTAACCCGTTAAAATAGTACTGGGCGTATTATTTCGGAAGAATAGTGGTTAACGAAGGTGATCGCCTCTTCATTTGATGAAAATCTCTGTCCTCTGAACGAAATTTCAGATGGGGGAACAAAAAGAAGTTGCTTCGGCTAGAACGTTTATTGTCTTCTAACATTGAAATTCAGCTTTACAAAATTTCACTGTGGTAAATGATGGTGCAGAGTCTCCATACACTGAATCCAACTCTTTAATTCTTTAATGTTCAACTTGCATAGGCGTATAGCCTATTGTATATTTTATATATTATAATATATATTTAATGACAGCTCGATACTCGATTTCGTCCATTTTCACAAAAACACTCAATCGACTGTTCCATAACAACTACGCTTCCAAAATGGCCGAAATTTCGGTGAGTAATTGTCAACAAATAATCAATGAAAATTCATTAGCTTTTATTTAGTAATACTGCCATCTTCACGTAGAGGTCGAAAACCTTTCACACCATCCTCGTATACAGGGTGTTTACAGAGTATTTTGCAATATTATTGTAGTCGCTTCGTCATTCAATTGAGGTATATACAATTCCTTATGAAAAAATGCCGTAAAACAATGAATTTAATCCGTGCGTGATGCAATGAAAAATGTTCCTATAAATATAGATCGAACTGTGCTTCGTTTTCAAATACTGGGTGTAAGGTTTGAAAAAATGTTTCAGCTTTTTCGTAATAGTAACTACAGTTTGAGAAAATTTCCACCAAAGATTGACACGAGAGTTACAATCAATCCAAAGTCGATATCACAAGCCAAACGTTCGTTACAGTATACAGGGTGATATTTCTCCATTCAATTCGAACGCTAAAGAGTCTCAATCTGCATATACAGGGTGTTTTTTGAAAATCGCCAAACGCAATAACTCCTCTAATTCTCATCGATTTAGAAAAATTAAAATACATGGATCAATGGTTTTCAGAGTGGTATTAAATGTGTACACAACATTTTTTCAAAGAAGTAATGGAAAACCCTTACTTTAAACTGAAAATAACATACTTTTATTTCATTTCGTGTAGAGAATATATATTTGTGAATATTTCGATTTATAACACAGCTCTACAAAAATTTTTTTTATTGTTGCTCTGGATATAATCGCAAATTTTTATGTTTTCAAGTGCCCAAATTACGAATATATTCATGAAAGTTCTCAATTTGCTCGTATTTTCATGATTTTTGCATTTCTTATATTTTGAACAATAATAAGCTTGTTAGAAATAAAATTTAATTTTCCAGTCATAATTAGGCTTCTGCGAAACTTTTCGCGCATACAAACATCACCTGATCCCCACTCTCAGACCCCTTGCTCCACAGAACAGCTGAGATCTCAGTTATTTGACAATATTGAAGTACATATACACGTAAATCTGGATAAAGGGTCATGGATTAATATTTTGTTTCAATTACTGAATGTCCATTCTTATATATTTGTCTTCTAGTTTAAAATATGAGTTCGTCACGAAGAAAGTGTAAAATTGTAGTGATTTATTTTGTTATATTTGCGGTGTTTATATACCAAAAAATAAAAAGAAATATCACAGACTTTGTCAAGGGACTTATGTTGAATATTTTGGTTTCAAAATGGACAAATTATGTAAACCATGGGTTCCTAATAAAGTTTGTAAGTCCTGTGTTGAGTCTTTACGGTTGTGGAAAAAAGGTGAACGTTCTGGATTAGACTTTGGTATTCCCATGATCTGGATGGAGCCTACGAATCATTTAGATGATTGTTACTTTTGCGTAGTAGATGTTAAAGGTTTTAATCGAAATCAAACGTGGAGATACCCAGACTTACAGTCTACGAAATGTCCGGTTCTACACAGTGAAAATCTCCTCGGTCCATATACATTTCAAAAGTAATTCGCATGCCCTCAGAAACAATGATGTTACCAAATTCACAGAAATCGGGACCATCTACTAGTGGAAGTGAATGGGAAGGTGAAACATCTACGCCAAAGTTATTTTCTCGAAATGAACTCAGTGATTTAATACGTGATCTCAATTTATCAAAACAAGGATCAGAACTGTTAGCCTCAAGATTGAAAGAAAAAAATTTATTGGCACCAACAGTAACAATTACAACATACAGAACGCTAGAAAAGAGTTATTACAATTTTTAGTGAAAATGAAGGATTAGTGTATTGTAATGATATCGCGAAGCTGCTTATAGACATGGGTTTAAAAGAGTACAAATCTACTGAATGGCGCCTTTTTATTGATAGTTGCAAAAGAAGTTTAAAATGCGTCTTATTGCACAATGGAAATAAATTTGCATCAATTCCAATTGCCCATTCAACGAAACTCAAAGAAGAATATAAAAATGTAAAATTAGTTTTAGAGAAAATTAAATACTCTGAGCATCAATGGCCGATCTGTGTGGATTTAAAAATGGTTAATTTTTTACTTGGCCAACAAAGTGGATATACAAAATACCCTTGCTTTATTTGTATGTGGGATAGTAGAGCTAAGCAACTTCATTGGGAACAAGATGTTTGGCCTGTAAGAAATTCTTTAACTGTCGGTTAAGCCAACGTAATAAGGGAGCCGCTGGTGAACAGAGACAAAATCATACTTCCACCATTACATATTAAGTTAGGTATGATAAGGCAATTTGTAAAAGCGTTGAACACAGACGGAAATTGTTTTAATTAAATTTGCAGAAAATTTCCGAAGCTTAGTATGGAAAAATTGAAAGGTGGAATATTTGATGGTCCTCAAATACGGCAATTGATGAAAGACTCAGATTTTATCAAAGTTATGACTGTTCCGGAAAGTAAAGCTTGGAAAAGTTTTGTGTTGGTTGTCGAAAATTTCCTAGGTAACCATAAAGCAGCAAATTATGAAGAAATTGTGCAAAATATGCTGACAAACTTTCAGACTTTAGGAGCAAATATGAGTATTAAGTTACACTATCTCCGCAATCATCTAGATAAATTTCCGGATAATTTAGGGAATTATAGTGAGGAACAGGAGAGCGGTTTCATCAAGATCTAAAAGTGATGGAAGAAAGGTATCAAGGTCGATGGGATTGTCACATGATGGCAGATTACTGCTGGTCTTTGAAAAGAGATTGTCCCTGAAAATTATAGAAGAAAAGCTCATAAAAGGCGTTTTATGGAAATATGAAATATATTTTCGACATTTTCCTCTTTATTTACTTCGATGTATCCGAATTTCTCAAAACATAAGTGACATTATAAATATATCTGTTATTTTGTTTCTTGTTTTACGATTTTTGTTATGTAAAATGAAAATAAAGATTTAAAAAGAAATCAGAGCAAATCCTACAAAATCATTGATAGTTTCACGAATTCTGTGCATAAATAGACCCAAAATCATTTTCATATCTAGGGCAACAAAACCATTGTAGACCAGTGTAATGAGTTACTGTTTCCTAAGTTTTATACTTCAAAAAATATTCAAAAATATAACTTTTCATTTCATAAAAAAATGCAGCCCATGTGCCTATTTCCAATTTGAAGATCTTTTACGACTCAATGTTTTCTATTAATCCTTGAGAATATTTCCTCAGAAACCGCAAAATTTCCTCGAAAAATTTTGGTCCATTTACCAAATTTTAGACCTTTCTTCTCCAGAAAAGGAGGAGCCATTTATGATTGAAATAATACATCAAGAACCTTAAGTACAACACCTTATATGTTTCTTAGTATATTCTGATTCATTGATTATCAAACGATACTTGCAGAGAATATAGTAAAAAACAATGATCTATGTAGATTGCTAATTATTCAGAGTTCACATTCATTGTAGCATTACTACTCGTGAATTTATTATTCTCACCTACAAGTAACATTTTTCTCAACATCATAAATTTTACTGAAGTGAAATTAGTGAATATGGTGTATGCAATCAGAAATAGCTATGGAGTTTACTTATTGGCTTCTCGTGCGAATAAAATCAGGAAATGAGACATCCCTGAATGGAATATTTTGGAAATTTGAAGTACCGCTTTGAGGAGCGTTAACTTTGACAAAACACTCGAAGAAAAACGTTCTAAATTGAAAAAAATCAACTATGAATTAGCCTAGCTATGGTGGAAAATCAGGATAAGTGTAAGGAAAGTTAGGTTAGGTTAGATATATAGATATATACGAAATATCCTGTACTTTAACTCATTACTGCATACAGTCCTTTTAAAAGGACCACACTATAAATGCATTTCGTAAATGTTCAGAGATTGGTGGGGAGCCGGCAACACTTGCATCTTCTCATTAGACCTTTCTCAGAAGCATTTATGTCTTTGGCACGACGTGAAATACGATAGTGTTGAATTCATTGACGACCATGGATCCCAGTTTATATTCTACTAAAAATGGCGGGGGAGTGATATTCAATTACTATTTAACAGAAATATTTTTGGAATTTTTGAAAAATTCCGACGTATTATGGTCTCTTGTTTACAACTTCGATATTATTCTCACATTTTCTTACCAAGTTTTTTTCCAATGCAAGTTTTTCTCGGCGATCCGCTTAAAAGGACTATATGCACAAAAGTAATTTCTGTTTCCATTTCAGATTATTTCTGCAGAATTTGAAGAAGACAGCGATGTTTCAGACCAAGAAGCTGGCGATATAAACCATCTACCCAGAGGTATTCTGGGTGAAGGATGCGAAATTTCTTTCGAGAATAGTGAAGATGAGGAAACTCATGAACAACTTTCTGCTAGAACAAGTGGACTTGAACCTCAAGCCACCACACATTTCCATTCGTCGGAGAGTTATGATGAAGAAAATATACCATTTTCTGTTATACAACAGCTTTCCAGGAAGGAGAAAGGTGAAACTGTTCGAAGGAAAAAGGAAAATTCATAAGTGGACGGGGGATACAGCCAAATATTGTATGAACACCACTTGTGATCCTGTGCCCCCATCTCGCGATGCACAGTCGGCCGAATCTCCATCCAATTTCTCCAAACTTTTTTCACGAAGGCGATCATGGAAAATATCGTTCACCAGGCTAATTTGTATGGGTCACAGAAAAACATTTCTTTAAATTTTTCTATGGAACTGTATGTAATCTTTGGAGCTTTATTGCTCAGTGGATATGCCAAGTACTCTAATAAACGCATGTATTGGAATGCCACAAATAATACCCCTTCAATACTTCGGGACTCGATGAGACTCAACCGTTTTGAGCTTCTCTTACATCATCTTCACTTCAATGACAACAACAATGTTTCGACAGACAAACTTCACAAATTGAGACCACTTATTGACGGATTGAATCAAAATTTTCGAGAGCACGGCGGTATAGATGAGCATCTATCGATTGACGACAACATGATACCATACTATGGAAAGCATTATGCGAAGCAATATATCAAAGGAAGGCCAATCATGTTTTAAGAATTGGGCCCTTTGTCAAAGTAGAGGGTATATGTTAGCATTCGAAATATACACTGGTAAATCTCACGATGAAAAACAATTTGGTTTGGGTGGCGATGTTGTTTTACCTCTAATTCGATTAGCAGGACTGGAAGAGAATAAGGGTTATAAACCTTATTTCGATAACTACTTTACTGGTATTGATCTAATGTTCCATCTAGCGGAGCGCAATATTTGTGCTACTGGTACTATACGCCAAAATCGTTTAGAAGGATGACCTTTTCCAGAGAAGAATGTATGGAATAGAGAAAAAAGAGGATCTTTTCAGTTTTTATCGAACGAGAAAATTCTGATGGCTCAATGGAAAGACAACAAGGTGATAACGATTGGCACCAAATTCGAAGATCAATCTACGATGACCGTTAGACTTTGGTGCAAAGAAGCAAAATCCAAACAGAATGTTCCCCAACCAAAAGTGGTATCAAATTACAATAAATACATGGGAGGGGTTGATAAGATGGATGGATAAGTAGCTGTGTACCGATCGCGAATGCGGCAAAGAAAATGGTACTGGCCCATTTTTCAGTATTTATTCGAGGTGAGTGTGGTAAATGGTTGGATTTTGATGAAGAAACAGAGACCTGAAGAACCAAATCTTCTAATATTCAGACGTCGCATAACAATGAGCTTTCTGGAGAAATATGGGACCAAATCAGTCAGAAACTGTCAACAATAACGATGTTAGATTCGATAATGTGGGACATTTGGTAAAATAAGTAAGTGGAATATTGGCTTATTGGCTTACACCATAAGAACTGTTTCTTCGATTTTCATAATAAATAATGCCAAAAATATGATGTTAATGTTATCGTCTTTAGTTTATTCAAATGTGTTACTATCTTCAATATTTCACTGATAGAAAAAATAAATGAATTTTTGAACCAAATATGTTCTTATGCATATAATCCTTTTAAACGGATCACCTTTTCTTTCTAAACTGAGAGAGAAAATTTGAAAATAGCGACGTAACCACGTTTCAACAGTTAAATTATATCCATTTCAAGAGAAAATTATAATTATTTATAATAATATAATTTATAATTTTTTCCACATGCACTAATGGGTTAATTGAAAATGAATAAAGATCATCCATACCAACTTCAATCTACCAAGAACTAGTAGAGCAGGATCTCGAAAAAAGAAACGATTTTGTGAATGGTTGCAGACTCAAACGTTCGTCAATAGAATTTTTCCAGGAATCACACCTAACCTACCACAATTGATTATATGAAACAAAGTAATCGTGAATCATTCCGTAGAATAACTTGTGTAGTTTTGGGTAGGTAATGTTCGAAAAAACTTTGCTCATCAACACGTGTGTTTGAAAATAAGGCAGATATTTCGAGTATTTATTGTAGGCGATTAATTTTTCAATGTAAATTGAATTTAAAGCCGACTTTGCATGGATGAATTCCTAAATTAATAAAAAATCCTTTTCAATTCGAGAACAGTTGGAAATGGGTATAGGCAACTCATACACTATACGATAGGTAATAGAAATCTTATTTAGATTCCATCATTTTATTCAGTATGTGTCATTTGAAATAAGGAAATAATTTCTATTTCCAAATTTTGATAAAGAAAACCCTGTATAATTTTGCTATCATTTGCCATGCTTTCGTCAAGCTCTGTTCTTTAATTTTGGCGTCTTGGTGAAAAGGTTTTGACAATCCTGAGGAGTACAGGAAGAGTTTGAAAAAATTTTACAAAATTTCGATTAATTCAAAAACGATTGAATGTAGGTACAAAAAATTGTCAGAAAACTCACCTTATTTCACTAAAAGAAATCCGAAAATGATGCAAAATAGAGGGCCATCATAAGAAAAAATAACCTTGATAATATATTTTTGAGCACCATGTATATTCGAAAATAATTATGAAATATGCAACGTTTTAAGATCTACCTATCTTCCGATCACAGTTTTTCGATACAATATTCAGTTTCAGAGCTTTCGAACAAACACGCACTAAATAGACATACGGTATATACTTCACACAATAAAATTAATTGTCCTTCATAATCAAATTAGATAATCAATTTTTAATTTGAGAGGAATCGATGTAGTAATTCCTATGACACAGTTATCCACAAGTTCAGCATAATAGCTTTCATAACACTACTGAATATATAAAAGATTGAGTTGAATTAAATATAGATATCAAAATTCAAGATCGTACTTCCCAATGTTCATAGTAATTAACAATTCATGATTACGTTTATCTTAATTACCATTTCAAGTTTGAAATAACTCTTACATATTATAGAGACTAGTAATGAAACTGAATAAAAGCAATGATTGTTTGAAGAAGATATGACGAAAATTTTTTAATTTACGTATTTTTCGAATTATCCAGTTTCAGTGTTTTCGAGACCATATCGAAATAATGAAAAACTAACTTTGATTCGAGCAGAACGAAAATATTGCATGATGATCTCTTTTTTCTGGCAGCCATTCAGTACCATCATGGTACCGTCATCTAAATAAGGTGCCGCTTTTTCATGTTATGCTCACATTTGGGCTGTCTAGGAAACCAGCCCTATTGATTTGCAGAGACAAAATCATCCAACGATCTATTTCTTAGATACTGGATTTCTCTACCAACTCGATTATTTCAGGATATATGAATATATGGTGAATACGGTGACAGAATTCCCCGGCGTGTCATTGGTCGAAAGGCGGAAAAAACATATGAATATATGGGGTGCTCCGAATTGAATCTCCATCCTTGAAACTGGAAACAGTTTTCCCAAGAACATGAAAAATTGGCCAATAATTGCATACACCAAAGTTCAGGGAAAAACAGAAAGATTTATTCATTTTTATTTTATTATATTTGTAACGCGTTTCGACGACACAGTGCTTTCATCATACATATACAGAATGAAAACTAAACTAAATTTATATATGATCTACAACATTGGATTAATAATGAGTAGAACCACCTTTAGCAATTCACAGAACTATTATCTAATTAATTCAAATATATAATGGAAAGTTGATCTCTATTGATTTCAAATGATTTATGAAGATTAATATCAAGTTTTTTATTAGATGGATATGAGTATTTTTGTTACAATTTCCACAAAATAATCGACAGATTATAACATATTCCTTCACCTCCACCTAATTTCTATAAAGATCTTTGTATTATTAAATTAATAGTTCTTAATATCCAAATGAACATTTTCTATTTTAAATATAACATTCAATCAGATCAAACTTTTCAAAATGTTTGTACAGCATGGTTTCTTCGTTATAACAGATGATACTAAATTCACACATTATTTATTACTTTAAGAAAAAACGTTAAATAATTCATCTGAATTACAAGAATTGATTTTTGAACTATCATATTGTGTTCATAGAACATACTTGATCTATTTCAATCAGTAAGCGTAAGTTGTGTGAGTAGATATAAAGTTACTATATACCTCGAATCTGTTTGCAGCACTGTATTCTTTACGTAAAAAAATACGACGAGTCATTTTCCTCTATTCGCAATATTTCATATAGATGCATTACTGAAACGTCGACATCTATCCACCCTGTACACGAACAAATGAAATTAGAATACTCAATCGGATAAACTATGAAAGCTAATCAAATAATCAAATTTGGACAAAATATCTTGATCTTGAAGTTTCGGTTACAAAAGTGCATTGATGTAGTAGGCGATTGATTACTTTGAATATACATAAATTAATTTGCATCATACTCCTCGTGTATTTCTTGTATCTCAAAATATACATCGGTGCCTTCGTAATATTTCGAACTAATAAATGGTATCTCTGGAATACCTTGAGAATTTTTATACTTACAAAAAAAAACTACAATCATAAAAATTCTATATAACCTTTGGAAACTTGAAATGAAGTAAATCCACATTCCTAATAATTCCCAGTTCACATTGACGAAAAGTATTAAGGTACGAATGTATCGTGATCCAGTCGTAAGGTGAGCAATCATCATTCGCAAGACAATCAACAATTTTTATGTAGGTGGCGATTACATAAATGGAGTCAATTTGCATCATACGCCACGTGTATTTCTTGTATCTCAAAATATATATCGTAGCCTTCGTAATATCTCGAACTAATGAATGAAATCTCTGGAATACCCTAAGCATTTTTATAGTTACAAAAAACTACAATCATAAAAATTCTATGTAAACTTGAAATGAAGTTAATCCACATTCCAATTAATTCTCAGTTCACATTAACGAAAAGTATTAGGTACGAATATATCGTGATCCAGTCGTAAGGTGGTTTTGTAAGGGATTTAGACCTACAGGGAAATTAATAAGAAGGGTTACGAACAGAAGACCAATTTGGTCGCAGTTCGGAAATGCTTGCAAAGCCAATCGACCCCCACGAATGTAATGTAATGTACAGAAGCACCAACGCCCTTTTCCCCTATTCACAATATTTCACATAGCTGCAGTACTGAAACGTCCACCCTGTACACGAACAACTAAATTCGGAATATTCAATCCTATAAACTATGAAAGGTAACAAAGAATCAAATTTGGACGAAATATCTTGAAAATTGAAGAAGTGATTCACAAAGAAAGATATTTTCCCCGAACTTAAACACCCTATATCTGGGAAACGAAGCATTTCCGGTATTGAAACATTTTGCCAATTCTTCATATACTAAGGAGTACTATTTTCAGTTTCAAGAATGGACACCCCTATACATCATGAATATAAAGCTCCAATTTCAGAAACCGAATATTATACGACGGCTACGCTGTTTATTTTGAGATGCCACAGCTACAGGCATTATTGAAAACCCTCATACTTTTTTAGACAGGTTCCCCTTCAGTTAAGTCGCTGCTCCCTTTGACTGAACAAAGCGAAGCTTGTAGTAGTTCAGAGAACATATGCGCACGATGATCTAATTCGACTACAAAGTTGGTGGAACTGATAAACTAAGTCTTGAACAGTTGGAGTAGGCATTTGGTGATGAAAATCCATCACGGCAATTGTTGTTCGGTGGTATAGAGAATGTAAAAGGGGACGGATATCGCTTGGTGATGAGCCAAGCCCTGGTAGACAATATTGAGTGAGTGCAACATAATATCAAACAAGTTACAAGATGTAACTATCAAGTGATTGAGGCAACCCTTGGTGTTGGATCCTCAAAAGTCAATTCGATTTCACATGAGCATCTCCATAGGAAAAAAAAGGTGAACGATGGTGGTCATTATATTATGTCTAAAATTGTAAAAGGTGATGAAACATACATTCCATTTTTCGATCGAAGTATTAAGGTACGAATGTATCGTGATCCAGTCGTAAGATGAGCACTCATCATTCGCAAGAAAATCAACAATTGTTATTAGCACAATCATCTAGACAGCCAATAATATATAATATCATTATATGTACATTAATTTATGAGATTATTCAAGAAAACAGTGAAAGGCTTCTTGTAAAGCTATAATTGAAGACAAATGATTCAGTAACTACAAGATATATGATATCGATTTGTCTTTATTGCAAGAATAAGGAGAATGGGTCACATCTTGAAATATATACCTTGATTATGATAAGGACATCTTGTTCTTAAAGAACGGAGAAATGTCATGACTATGTAATCTCGAATTCTCAAATAAATCTTCATTTCCTACACAACAAAAGCACCAACGCCATTTTCCTCTATTCACAATATTTCACATAGCTGCAGTACTGTAACGTCTACCCTCTACACGAACGAAGAAATTCAGAATACTCAATCGTATAAACTATGAAAGGTAACAAAGAATCAAATTTGGACAAAATATCTTGAAAATTGAAAAAGTGATTTACAAAGAAAGAAATTTTCCCGGAACTCAAACACCCTATATCTGGGAAACGAAGCATTTCCGGTATTGAAACATTTTGCCAATTCTTCATATACTAAGGAGTACTATTTTCAGTTTCAAGAATGGACACCCTATACATCATGAATATAAAGCTCCAATTTCAGAAACCGAATATTATACGACGGCTACGCTGTATATTTTGAGATGCCACAGCTACAGAGGTGATAGCTGGTAACATTGCATTATTAAAAACCCTCATACTTTTTTAGATAGGTTCCACTTCAGTTGAGTCGCTGCTCCTTTTGACTGAACGAAGCGAAGCTTGTAGTAGTTGTGAGAAAATATACGCACGATGATCTAATTCGATTACAAAGTTGGTGCAACTGATAAACTAAGTCTTGAACAGTTGGAATACGCATTTGGTGATGAAAGTCCATCACGGCAATTGTTGTTCTGTGGTATAGAGAATGTAAAAGCGGACGGATATCGCTTGGTGATGAGCCACGCCCTGGTAGACAATATTGAGTGAGTGCAACATAATATCAAACAAGTTACAAGATGTAACTCTCAAGTGATTGAGGCAACCCTTGGTGTTGGATCCTCAAAGGTCAATTCGATTTCACATGAGCATCTCCATAGGAAAAAAAAGGTGAACGATGGTGGTCATTATATTCTGTCTAAAATTGTAAAAGGTGAAGAAACATACATTCCATGTTTCGATCGAAGTATTAAGGTACGAATGTATCGTGATCCAGTCGTAAGATGGGCACTCATCATTCGCAAGAAAATCAACAATTGTTATTAGCACAATCATCTAGACAGCCAATAATATATAATATCATTATATGTACATTAATTTATGAGATTATTCAAGAAAACAGTGAAAGGCTTCTTGTAAAGCTATAATTGAAGACAAATGATTCAGTAACTACAAAATATATGATATCGATTTGTCTTTATTGCAAGAATAAGGAGAATGGGTCACATCTTGAAATATATACCTTGATTATGATAAGGACATCTTGTTCTTAAAAAAACGGAGAAATGTTATGACTATGTAATCTCGAATTCTCAAATAAATCTTCATTTCCTACACAACAGAAGCACCAACGCCATTTTCCTCTATTCACAATATTTCACATAGCTGCAGTACTATAACGTCCACCCTCTACACGAACGAAGAAATTCAGAATACTCAATCGTATAAACTATGAAAGGTAACAAAGAATCAAATTTGGACAAAATATCTTGAAAATTGAAAAAGTGATTTACAAAGAAAGATATTTTCCCGGAACTCAAACACCCTATATCTGGGAAACGAAGCATTTCCGGTATTGAAACATTTTGCCAATTCTTCATATACTAAGGAGTACTATTTTCAGTTTCAAGAATGGACACCCCTATACATCATGAATATAAAGCTCCAATTTCAGAAACCGAATATTATACGACGGCTACGCTGTATATTTTGAGATGCCACAGCTACAGAGGTGATAGCTGGTAACATTGCATTATTAAAAACCCTCATACTTTTTTAGATAGGTTCCACTTCAGTTGAGTCGCTGCTCCTTTTGACTGAACGAAGCGAAGCTTGTAGTAGTTGTGAGAAAATATACGCACGATGATCTAATTCGATTACAAAGTTGGTGCAACTGATAAACTAAGTCTTGAACAGTTTGAATACGCATTTGGTGATGAAAGTCCATCACGGCAATTGTTGTTCTGTGGTATAGAGAATGTAAAGCGGACGGATATCGCTTGGTGATGAGCCACGCCCTGGTAGACAATATTGAGTGAGTGCAACATAATATCAAACAAGTTACAAGATGTAACTATCAAGTGATTGAGGCAACCCTTGGTGTTGGATCCTCAAAGGTCAATTCGATTTCACATGAGCATCTCCATAGGAAAAAAAAGGTGAACGATGGTGGTCATTATATTCTGTCTAAAATTGTAAAAGGTGAAGAAACATACATTCCATGTTTCGATCGAAGTATTGAGGTACGAATGTATCGTGATCCAGTCATAAGGTGAGCAATCATCATTCGCAAGACAATCAACAATTGTTATTAGCACAATCATGTAGACAACCAGTAGTATATAATATCATTATATGTACATTAATTTAAAAGATTATTCAAGAAAACAGTGAAAGGCTTCTTGTGAGTCTATAATTGAAGGCAAATGATTCAGTAACTACAAAATATATTATATCAATTTGTCTTTGCTGCAAGAATATGGAGAACGGGTCACATCTTGAATTATGTATCTTGATTATGACAAGGACATCTTGTTCTCAAAAAAACGGAGAAATGTCATGACTATGTAATCTCGAATTCTCGAATAAATCTTCATTGCTTACATAACAGAAACAACGCCATTTTCCTCTATTCACAATATTTCACATAGCTGCAGTACTGCAACGTCCACCCATTACAGGAACAAATAAATTCAGAATACTTAACCGTATAAACTATGAAAGGAAACAAAGAATCAAATTTGGACGAAATATCTTGAAAATTGATTTACAAAGAAAGATATTTTCCCGGAACTTAAACACACTATATCTGTGAAACGAAGCATTTCCGGTATTGAAACATTTTGCCAATTCTACATATACTAAGGAGTACTATTTTCAGTTTCAAGAATGGACACCGCTGTACATCATGAATATAAAGCTCCAATTTCAGAAACCGAATATTATACGACGGCTACGCTATATATTTTGAGATGCTACAGCTACAGAAGTGACAGCTGGTACCATTGCATTATTAAAAACCCTTATACTTTTTTAGACAGGTTCTACTTCAGTTGAGTCACTGCTCCCTTTGACTGAACGAAGCGAAGCTTGTAGTATAGTTCAGCGAACATATGCGCACGATGATCTAATTCGATTACAAAGTTGGTGCAACTGATAAACTAAGTCTTGAACAGTTGGAGTACGCATTTGGTGATCTTCCACTCCCCCAGGATAACTATGGTTGGATTCACGAGGATAACCTAATCCCAACTTTCACAAAATGCAAAGATCTGTCATGTACGCAGTTTTCTTCCAGAGTCCAGGATCAGTGAAAGCAGTAAAGATTGAAAATTATAGTATAGTGACAGACAACTAATACACCACAAAATGTTTACCTGCAATGCGTCAGGATTTGCGGGATGTTGCATCACGACAATGCATCGCCACACACGACGCAGCAAACAGATTACTTTTTTAAGGAAAAAATAATTTCAGATCCGCCCTGATTCGGCAACGTGTGATTTCTGGTTATTTTTTAACGCAAACAGACATTTACGTCTTCGACATTTCACGACAGAGAAGGAGATCGAAGAGGTAATTCATCACTTTTTAAGGAATTCCTGAATATGACTGACTTCTAATCTTTCAGTTATGGAGGTTTTGGTTACAAAAGTGCATTGATGTAGGTGCCGATTACATAAATGAAGTCAATTTGCATCATAAGTCTTGTATATTTCTTGTATCTCAAAATATACATGGTAGCTTTCGTGATATATCAAACTAATGAATGAAATCTTTTGAATACTTTGAAGAACTTTTTACTTATGAAAATCAAAAAATTCAAGATAAAACCGAACCTAAAGAATATAGGAAGAATCACAAAAAATTCATAAAACCTTGCGAAACTTGAAATAAAATAAATCAACATTCCTAATAATTTCTAGTTCACTTTAACGAAAAGTATTAAAGTACGAAAACATCGTTATCCTGTCTTAAGGTCAGCAAACATCATTCGCAAGACAATCAACAATTATTATTTACACAATGATCTAGACGGGGCCAGATAAACTTGGTCAATTTCAATGCGAACAAGACGCAACCAGTAACGTTCTCTAGAAAAGCCACTGCTGAAGAACCTCTGTTAATCATGAAAGGACATCAAATTTTCTCAAAAAAGAACATGTAGTCGGCATCACAGTCAACACCGGAATTTGCTGGCACGACCATGTATTACCTGTTGCCGTATCTGCTTCTGCTAAACTAAGTTTTCTTTTCAGGGCTAAGAAATACTTCACGCCATCACAGCTAATCATTTTATACAAAGCACAGGTGCGACTTTCTCTGGAATACTGTTCACATGTGTGGCTCCGCACCTTAACATTCCTTACATCTATTGCATCTAGAAGAGAGCAATGTGCCACATGGACCACCCGCAGATGAGTGATCTCTAGACGCTCGCTCAAAGGCGGCAGGTTGCTGATATTTCTCTCTTTTACAGATACTTCTTTGGTAAATGCTCTGAAGAACTGAAAGGCTTGCTGGAACCAAGCCAGCTGTTCAAAAAAAAAACAGGCTCGCGAAAAACTCTCACACACATTGAATCATCAATCAATAGTTGAGAATAAGAGAAATTATAATATCGTTGTAAGTTCATTAATATCTGAGATTATTTAAGAAAACAGAGACTTAGAATTGTAAGTCTATAACTGAAGACAGAATAACTAGAAATGATATGATATCGATTTGTCTTTGTTACAGGAATATGGAGAACGTGCAACCGCTTGATTATGGCAAGGACATCTTGTTCTCAAAAAAATAAAGGACTGTCATGACTGTGTATGTAATAACATCTTGAATTCAATACGTATTATCAAATAAATCTCCATTGCCTACACAACAGAAGCACCAACGCCAATTTCCTTACTTCAACTTGCAATTACAAAATTTAATGTAAAAGAATTCACTTATATAAAATACAATTGCGGTATAAAATCATATGTTCACACTATCAGAGGAGGCGTTATTAAAATCTCAACATTAACATTACCATATGAAATCCCAGGAAATTAAATTAGCATATGCCACCTGGATAACTATATAGCAAACGAATAAACAAAAAATACTCATTCAGTAAATTGAAAGAACTATGAGAATGTAGTATGCAAATTGTAAGAATGATATCTCATATGTAAAACTCTAGTGTCATGATGTTTGTAATTAAACTCCTCCGAAATATCTGGACCGATTTTCGTGAAATTTAGTACGCATATCGGTTAGGTCTGCGAATCGGATAATATCAATTTTTCATTACCCTAAGTATTAAGAGTGGTCCACCCCTAATTTCTTCTTTAGTTTTTATACAGAATTTCTCATTTTTATTCTTTTATGATACAGCATATAGAAATGGATACAACTCCAAATTTTCACCCCACTACAAACAACCTCTATTTTTATTTGTTAATTAAAAACTTTGAGTTTTTGGCAAGATTTTTTTTATTTTTTCATGACTCAGAAAAAAATATTTCATATTAATCTCAATTTTTCAACCCTCTACGATCAACTCCAATTTTTCATAATACACTCCCCACAAAAATTGTCGCATCACCCTACTTTTACGACAATACTATATAAACTTTTGGGTATTTCATTCAAGAGTCGCTTCGTAATTTTCAGAAGTGTGAAGTAAGGAGATATCATTCAAAAGAGATGAGTTTATAATAGAAAATATCACTAATTTTCGAGTTAATGAAAAATTAAAAAATTCTAACATCTTCAAACATTCGCGAAGAGACCAATCAACTAGAATCGAATGGTTACTAATCATTTTTAAAATGTAGTGTTTCCACCCTGGGCCCTAATTACTGCCAGTATACGTCTCGGAAGCCCCCCCTCACTGAGTTCCAAATTTCAGGAAGCAGATTTTCTAATTGTTGGAGTATTCTACAAGGCATCCTACGTTGCTGAATTTGCCACCCCATGTTGTCCCAAACATGTTCTATGGGATTCAAGTCGAGACTTCTGGCTAGCCATCTTAAAATATCAATTTCGGCATTCTGCAGAAATTCTACTCTAGCTGCATGAGGCCGAGCATTATCATGCATATGAATGAAGTTTTCGCCAATCAATGGGCCAAAGGTTACAACATGTATCTGGCCGATGTAATTCTTCCATTATTCACTAGGACTAACTCAGTTCGACCATGGAAAGAAATGCCTCCCCACACCATTACTGAGCTCCCCAGGACGTCTGTATACAGGCATGCGTCTATCATTTGATACTAGACAGAACCTGGACTCGTCGGAAAAGAGAACATTCGACCATTCTGGAATATCCCAATTTTCATGTTCCCTCGCAAACTGAAGTCTTGCAACTCGATGCTCTCTGGTGAGACGCGGGCCGGTAGAAGCCACCCTTGGTCTGATATCCTCTTCTCTGAGCCTATTGCTAACAGTTTTCAATGAAATATGCACATTTCTGGAAAGTGCAAGTTCATTTTTAGCATTCTTGCCGTACAGTGCCGAATTCTTAGTGCAGTTAAACGAAGCCAACGATCATCAACTGGTGTTGTTATCCGATTTCTTCCCTGTCCGGCCCTTCTTCCATATCCTCCTGTTTCGTGGTACCGATTAATGGCTCTTGAAATAATGCTTTCGTTAACATTCATCAAGTTAGCCACGCAACGTTGGCTTCGCCCCTCCTCTAGAAGTGTTACAATTCTTACCACTTCATGATCACTCAAATAGCGTCCAGCCATTACAATAAATTCAAATATTCGAAAATCAACAAGAAACAGAAGACATTTACATTAATTTAGCGTGAAAACTGAAGAGAATTTGAATGAATACTGATAGTCAAATAAACTCATTATTGTTTCAGACGTGTTTGAGATCATATGGAAACAAGTGTTACTACATAGATAAGATTTTTTTCCCCTCATATGTCCAAAAACATATGTTGACAATGGAACTGCGATCGAGCTGCTTAAACGATTGTGGAATTCAGAATACCAGGTAATGCCACAATTTTTGTGGTGTGTGTATTTGACATTTGACAACCAACTAACATCTCGATCCAATCGACATAATGAACTAGAGCGATTTCGCAGACGCAGTGCTTCTGTGATTCTGGAACAAGCTGCATTCCACTATGATCCGGCAATAGATTATTTTGTCGACAAATCGGTAACGATTGGGGAAATGACAATAATTTCTAAATATTGTAAGGCGTTAAAATATAGTGGTGTATCTACTGGACAAAGTAAAATTGCCAGAATTGTTTCCCTATTTTTCGTATGGACAATTATACGTCGCGTGTACGCACGTCGGAAAACCTTAATCTTTGTTTATTCACACACCACAAAACAATACAAGAAATATAGTTTATCAGAAAGCTTTAAAATGATTAACAGACTGTATTATAAATGGGTATGTTTTTCAATATCAAATTGGAACCTTATCAATAGCCAGTATCTCAGGAAAACTCTGTTCTATAAGGAAGAAACATCATGTGAAATAAATCGAAAATGTTCGGTATGTTCAATCATCTAAAAATATCTATTTCTCCGCCTTTTCTTTGAATGTCACTTTGTATTAATGCAATCTAGTAGACATGAAAGATAGTTCTATTACACCAAAACCCCATTACATGTTCATTTTGTTTGGGTGCCCTATCTACCTGGACCATTTACCGGATACATGTAAATTGCCTCCATAATATTCCTTATGGATTCAAAAATGCAAGCGCCAAAGTCATCCGTAACCATGATACAAATTTACCCATTTTGTCTTTATAATCTTCAGCCAAACCGAGTTTTCGAATTTTTCTGAATCAAGCCTACGAGAGAATGCCAAGATCACCCAATTCCATTAATACATGATATTTCGGAACATTCTGTATATTCACCAATTTTTTAAACTGCATCAAAAATAGTCAGCAAACTGACTAACTTGATTATTTTTCAGGATGATGGTTGGGTCGTGTAAGTGTAGTCAACTTTATTAATTTTAATTTTATCTCATACGCTGTGTACTTCTCGATTATATATTATATAAGTGATAGTAATTCGATTATGCCACAGTAATTTTACTCAACATAAACCAATGTTTTATATATCGTAATTCTGAAAGCTTTTACACTTTCACCTGTTCAACTTCATTGCAATTAAGATACTATTTTGAAGAAGATTGAAACATAAACTGCCCTTTCTTAATAGTGGGAAAATGAGTTAAGAGTTGACCGTGAAGCGGCGTTTACTTTCAACCTGATATGTATATTCTCATTCATGTAAAGTTGTAACTAATGGAGGTAGATAATACATCATTCCTCGAAGGCTCAAGATGATGGATTAAGACAAAATATAATCTTCATTTTACATCAGGTTGATGTCTAATGAAGAACCTTCGAGATAAGAAAAATTTGGAATATCTTAATCGATGAATATATTCAGAAGAGAGTGTCGTTCCGAAATGTAAGATAAACTCGTGACAATAACTTTTTACTAAAAGTAGAAAATTATTCAGGATGTTGAGTATTGAAAAATGCATGAAATTTTGTTTTCAAATTTTCCAAAACAGCAAAGCATCGGTCATACATTTCCTACAAATTTTGCAAATCCATTCATATGGATTTTCAAAATTCAAAATCCAAACCAAACAATCTAACCAAAACCAATTTTATGATAAATCACATGTACGGGTTGCATAGATTTCGACATTTTACTACTGCAGCTGTAAGAAATATTATTTATTTCGTGAAAACACGTCCTGAATAAAAGAAATTGGACATGTACTTTAGTAAGCATTATAACTCAATAACCCCTGGATAACAAGAAATTCAGCATGTAGTTCGATTCTACATAAAAAAGTGCCTTTAGAATATCAAAATAATCACATAACTTTTACATAAATAGAAGTTATGTACTTGAGACCAATTTCGAAGTTTTATATATACATATATATATATATATATATATATATATATATATATATATATATATATATATATATATATATTCTTTTGTTTTTCATGTTTTTAGTCTCCCGTCTTTGTGTTTGGTTCTTAGAAGAAGAAGTTCACTTATCGCAACGTTCGGCAGTGCTAATTCTGCCATTACCAAGAGTTGTAAACTGACACACTAAGCAAGTGAGCAAGTGAGTACCAGGACCTTGCACGGCTAAGTAGCTCATCTTTACTTGGAGCTTCAATGACTGCAAAGGTAACATTGCAATACAGATAGGTGCCTGTGCCAGGAAAGTATATGCCAGTAACAAAAATTAAAAATAAGAGATTATTAAAACCGAGCCTTGAGGTATCCCACATCTCACCTCAAGGACATCCGATATTCTATCTTTACTTTGCACGACAAGACATCTTCTGTTCTAATATGATTTCAATAAATTGTTTATTTTGTCAGGAAAACCACGAAATATGAGCTTTTGCGGTAATATTTCAAGTTGAAAGCTTTCGAATGTTTTTCCAAATTTATGTTGAGCATAGCTTCTCTGTCAACTTTGTCTACAGCCTGCATAATTTGGTCCAATGCACTTTGCATGGCCGTTTCGAATATTTTCGGGAATACAAAGCAAAAAGTCTAGCGGCCTATAGTTTTCGCATTTTGTTGAATTTGGTATTTAAGAAGTTGCAGTTGGCATATCTCTCATTTCAACGTCTATACGCTGCAGAATATCGATCGCAGTAATGAAAACGAAAAAATCACGACTCTTCTGTAAACAATCTCCCAGTCAACTTCTAATCAAGTAACATGTTCTGGCAAAACTCAATAGGGCTTTTCCATCTGCTGTGGTTATAGCTGGGCCTCGAGCTGCGACACCAAATCACTGAGGGCGTTCAAAGAAATTCCAGCTCAGGCCATTATTGATTCTCCACGAAAACCATTTGTACGTAAAAAATTGCAGTGGGAATATCTCTCCTTTCGACGTCTGTACACTATAGAATGCCGATCGCAATAATGAAAAAATAAAATCTCAACTTATCAAAAACAAAACTCTCGCCTAATCAGCTTCTAACCAATTGACACGTTCCCTGGTGAAACTCAATCGGGCTCTTCGGTGTGCTGCGGTTGGAGTTGGGAGGCCTCGAGCTGCGACATGAGGCGTCGAACCAAATTCCTTGAGATGTTGTCGTCTCGCTTCAGTGATAATTTGCACTCCACTGTTCTGTCGAAGCTGCATTTGAAGGCGCTTAGAAGTATCGAACCGTCGTCTCAACGAGGAAATTCTTGAATAATGGTCATGGATCGACGTTGTTGTTTGCTATCATGACTAGGAGTCTTCCTATACCTATGGATCATTCTGGAAACAGTTGAATATGACAACCCAAACCTTTGGCATTTTCCTGAATCAGTCCAACCTAGGTTATCTGCCGGGCTCAAATTTCGTTGCATTATTACCCAAAATTAAAATTTTCAAGAACAAAAACTTTTCCGCAAAATTGATCAATAATTGCTGTTATCAATATGTGGTTCTTCGCAAAATTTCAACTTATTTCATTTTATAGCTTATGAAAGGAAAATATGCGCAAAGAAAATACATTGAATTTTGTTGGCATATATCGGGACAAAATAAAGTGTTAACAATTAGTTGCCTATCGAAATAGAAATTTGAAATATTGAAATTGAGTTAATTATTTGCAGCAGTATAGTATGCCGAATATTGATTAGTCTTTCATCAATGTTAGTGAAGATTTTGATAATCATCACAACAGAAAAGTATTTCCTAACATTTGATTAATGTTATATAATTTTAATTTATTTTTATGAATCTCGTGGATGAATAATATAACTTCACCCAACGTGTTAGTAATTTGTTGTTCTTGAATTCTTTTCATAATATTTTTCTTCGATTAGAAAAATGAGCCTGTATAAAAAAACATAACAATCGTTTCACGAATCACATTTATAATCCGATGGAGAAGAAATCCCTTCTAATCCAGATTTATATCGGCGCAAAACAAAGAGATGTGGGTGGCCCTAAGAGCACTCTCGTGAGGCGAGCATCATTACGAAAGAATCTGGTTTATCTTCCCCTGCCGTCGCACAAAAATCAGAAGTTAAATGCCCAACAATAAATAATAACTCGTCGAGATGTCTCTGAATAATAAACAAATAACCCAATTTGCATCTCGACAAATTCAGACTGAGAATGCCGACCATTAATTTTAACCAAATGATTGCCTTTAAATATCCTTCACGTAAAAGATTTTTAATGGATTTTTTTCTTTTTAAGAACGGTTTTCTGACTGTATAAAATAAACTTATATTCTGGGATTTGTTCATTTATTAATAATCACTAAAACGCCATAATATATTTTTCTCAACATTGATTCAATTTCCATTTCCACAGCATTAACTTCATATAAAGCGCGAATGGCCATAGTATATTCTAACATGATATCTAAACCACAATACAAAATGCAATTGCCTGAACTTAATCTATTTTTGAGGATGGTTATAGAAATAGTTTTTTCGCGAACTCATCCACAAAACACACTACACTACACAACGCCTTAACTGTATTACTACGCGATAGAATTCAATTCTTGGTAAAACAGAGCTCGTTGTCAATGACTGTAAATAGCGTCTCTGCAGTTAATATTTCAACAGAGAACCGATGGGGATAAAAGCACTTCTTCATTGGAACCATTATTAAATATATATAATACTTTCCATCGTTCCTAATTGAGGAAATATGTAGTTATGTAGTTGCAGAAGTGTGTTCATACAACGTGATAAAGACGGCTCAAATTCAAAGAATAGACTCATTGTATTTTCGATATGTTTCACGAAAATAATTCTGAGAACGGTGAGCTGATAATGAGAATGGTGAATGAAATTAAATCACTGATAAATTACCGGATCTATATGAAAATTTAAATGTGGAGGTTTTAACCATTATTGATATAAAAGTTTGTTGGAATACTATACTTGAAAGATGGAAGATGAGACATAAGATATTTGAAAACTATACAATATTTTGTATGATAATATATTGAAAACATTGAGGTTTCAATGGATTAGTGGGATTCCTATAAAGATTCAAAAAACTCAATATAAAAAGAAATGGAGTGATCAGGAAGTGAGATTACTACAGAAAGAGAGACATTCATTAGGATCTTTATTGATGGTATAGATGAGTTGGCGTACAGCATTTCGGCTCCATTAGGATCTTTTACTGATGTTCATATAGGAGGTGATGATTGTATCGAGGTATTTGAGAATATAACTCTTAATAAACTATCAAATATTATAACACAGATGAAGAACAAAGCATCAGGTGATGAATTATTATCAGTCGCTCTGCTTAAGTCATTGTTTCCTGTAATTGGTTATCCTTTGCTCAATTTTGTCAACTCCTGTTTAAGAACTGCTGAATTGCCAACTGATTTGAAATGCAGTATAATAGTATCTGTACCTAAAGTGAATGCTCCGAAAGGTCCTATAGATTTCAGGCCGATCAACCTACTTCTGGTATTGGAAAAGATTTTGGAAATAATAGTTTATGAACATCTCATAAAGTTCATTGAGAAAAATGATATTTTATTTCCGTTCAGTCTTGATTCAGAAAGAATCACTCGTGTGAGTCTGCATGCCAACTTGTTTGCACTAAATGGTAGAGAGATATCGCTAAGGGAAATATTATTCTTGGCGTTTTTGTTGACTTGAAGAGAGCGTTTGAGACCGTTGACTGTGAAAGATTGCTAGTAAAATGTGAGAGGCTGGGCATCAGAGGGACAGTACTGAAATGGTTGAAGAGTTATCTTGCAAATAGGCGTCGAAAGACAAGGGTCATGAGAGTGTTATCACAGTGTGCAGAGGTTGATTGTGGTGTGCCACAAGGAAGTGTGCTGGGGCCGCTGCTGTTCATTTGGATGTGAACGATTTGAAATTGTACCTGGGTGGTTGTTTTCTCAGTTTGTTTGCTGATGATGCGTTGGTGTCGATAATTGATAGTGACTTTGACAGGTTGGTTGCTGCGATGAACAAAACACTTGATATACTGCAGGACTGGTTGAGGATGAACAAATTGAAATTGAATGATGCTAAGACCAAATGTATGCTTTTCGGATCAAAATCTAAGTGCGTGGAGTTTCGATCTAGGAATTACAAAATTATTATGGCTAATCAGCTTATTGATTTCGTCCAAGAGATGAAGTATCTGGGAATCGTATTTAACCAGCAGTTGAACTTTTCTAAACATGTTGATTTTTTATGTAAGAAAATTGGAAAAAAGTAAGTTATCTAGGCAGGATTTCAAGAAAGTTGTCTCCATGGTGTAGAAGAGTGGTCTATAACACTATAATTACTCCTCATTTAAAAAACTGCATTTCATTGCTGATTTCTTCGACGGGGGAGGACATTTGGAAGCTACAGATAGTACAGAACAGAGCTATGACAACACTTCTTGGATGTAGTAGGTTCACTCCTATCAGAGATATGTTGAGGAGGTTAGGTTTTCTGACGCCTTTATATCTAAAACAGTTTCTGGTGAAAAGGTCAAATATGATTGGTTATGGTCTCCGATCAAACGATGAATACCACATTCAGAGATTTGATTTGTCTTCAACACAAAAGTCCACCTTTGTCAGCGGTCTGTAGCGTTTCAATCGTTTGCCTTCTCATGTGAGGACGTCCGCGAGTCTAAGTGTTTTCAAATCACGCCTGAGAAAGTTGTATGTTTCGGATTAGATGAGAAATCATTTATACAATATCTTCATTTGTAATATTACGTCAATGTATTTTATGTTGTTGTTTCTAGCTTCAGCTAAATAAACAGTCTTATTATATCAAATACAGGTGACTCAAAAGAAATCATTCACCGATCAATAGACGAGAATTGTGAGTACAATTTTGGGGACGCGTCACGTTACATGACAGAAAAGAGATATAACGTATATAAAAAAAGATATATTACATCATGGACTAGGAGACGAGCCAGGAATTCATTTACGTATACAGTATCCTATAATGGGTCGAACGCCTTCGATTTGAGATGGTTGTATCGCATTATCATCGAAAGAGAAGGCGGATCTCTTTGAAAAAATATTTTCACAAAATTCTGTTTTAGATACATCAAGGCCTTCGAGAGGGTTGAGCACACAGCGTTGATGAATAAACTAATCGCATATGGACTTCTCGAAAAATTGCGTGCCTATATCAGTATCTTTCTCTTCAATAGAAGAGGTGGTAGTTGATGGAGTGACAAGTGGATCATTTCAGGTTAGTGCAGGAGTACCTCAGGGCTCCATACTCGCTCCAACTTTCTCAGGTTGCAAGGTTGTTGTTGATCTGCTCCACTCCACTGACGACTGTTCCCTGGTGTACCAACAAAGTATGCCACTGAATTCAGACTTGGAAAATAAATCAGAATGGGGCAAGTTCAACTTGGCCAATTTCAATGCGAACAAGACGCAATCAACAATGCATTCATTGCATCTTGTCTAGTCCAGTCACTGCTGGAGAACCTCCCTTCATTATGCAGGAATATCGAATTGATTCAGAAACGAACTTGCATCTAGTCGGCATTTCAGTGAACATTGGAGTTTGCGCCAGGTTGCTGCCCTGAAAAACTGAAAGGCATAGTTCCAGAAAAAATCCAGTTTCAGAGGAAAATCAAGTTTGCTGTAAATTCTCATCAGCGAACGAACCAACTAGCAGCATCTCTCTA
The DNA here is from genome assembly GCA_013387265.2 of Cryptolaemus montrouzieri. NCBI lineage: Eukaryota > Metazoa > Arthropoda > Insecta > Coleoptera > Coccinellidae > Cryptolaemus > Cryptolaemus montrouzieri. Next base: position 64,835,277 of record JABFTP020000001.1, on the reverse strand, counting down.
TAAAATATTTGTTTACAGGGCTAGTATGGTGTGGAACTGGCTTCCATCGACCATCTTTCTGATAACTTACAATTTTGCCTCCTTCACAAAGCGTGTGAACACTCATATCAAGTCACCTTGGACGTCCACAGTTGGGGCATGACAGACATCGCCTACTCACAGAAATTGGAAAAAAATAAGAATTGAAATTTCAAATTTATGATATTCTACTTCGAGGTTGTACAGTTTGCTATATTGGAAAAGCCATAAAATCGAAACTACCGCCCAAAGTCCGAAGACCAATACAAACAACTGCTAATTATTCAAATTCAAGAGAAATAGTGCGAGGTCGTTCACGTGTACAAATAATATTAACAATTGCCTGTGCACGTATGCAGTTAAGTGAGAGCTGACTCTGTCTCTTCGAAAAACTCGTATATCATTAATGATACTAATATCTATTCTTGATCAACAAAACATCATCGAAAATATGTAGATGTTGTATAAGGAGAGTCGTTTTCACTGTTATATTTATAATCGTTGAATTGATATCTTAATTAGTAACTGTTCCACTTAATCAATGAAAAATAATGAGCATTTCCCAGAATGATTAATTGTGCATTTTAAACAAAAACTTTCCAAAATTATCAATTTTTGCTAAAAGCATGTTAATCGTTCAAGAATAATAGTCACATTCGATGTCTGATCACTGAACACGACGAACATTTCTAAAGACTTATTTTCACTATGGATGAAACTTCGATATAATCTCACGATCCAAAAACATAGCAAAAAATAAAGGAATTGAGAGACTCTCTCTCTCCACAACATCAAACAAGATTCATGTTCAAAAATGTTCTGAAAAACTTCATGGCATCTTGCCAATTGAAGATGAAAAGAAGGGTATTTAGTTTCTGTCGAAATTTCAGAAATTATTAACATATTCTTAAAATGGAGGAAATTCTCAATGAAAAACTGTTAAATCCTGGAGTTCTACCGCCATTATTAATAACTCTAATTCAGCGTCGAAAGCGGGTAGTTCACGATAATATTTTTTGAGATATTAAATATTTATTTGAGAATTGAAACAATTATAATGTTTTTGAACACTAAGAAATTCATTCAAGTTAGAAATTCATTTCAGGTTGAATTTTTCATGAACTTTCGTCTTCATTGTAAACTAAAAAAAATTTGTTTAGATATTTGGCGTAGACATTTTTTGCTTCGTGAAGCTCTATTTGAATACATAGTTAATGAGACGACGTCATGAAAAATTAAAGAATATTGATATTGATGTATGACCTTGTCTCCTTAACTATGTATTCAAGAGGGACTATACGAAGCAAAAGAAATGTATACCAAGTTCCTGGAAATTGTGCTAATTAACGCCCGTCCAACTTGTGGAAAACTCCAACTTAAGCTAATTTTTCAACTGGAATCGACCAGTCGATCACGAGTACTTTTTGGGTAGATCTCGAGAAGAAAAAAATGTTTAATAAGTACGTAACTAAACTACAAAAATTTATTTCTTAATAAAATAACACCCTGCTAGCGGCAAAAGGTGGCTTTATCAAAGGAACGCGCGGTACTTGCCAAAGAAAAGCCGCGTTTTTTACTCTTGCCGCTTTTTTAGAATTTTTTTTAGAATTGACGGGAAGATTCGAGACTTTCGTACACGGCGATATGAATGTTGCGCCTGTAGAAATTGGAGTCATTTTGAATTGTAACTTGAAGGCTATACTACGTCGATACAAAGTTTATTATTACAAAATGAGTGCAGCGAAGAAATCTAAAACGTATCATTTTAATAACGATTGGGAGGAAGACTTTTTCTTTTGTATGGTGAAGTATAAGTGCATTTGTCTTATTTGTCGTGCGTCATAAAACGGTTCATGAAAACTATGAAAAGCATTTCCCACCACAGAGTGAATTAAGAAAACGAAAAGTACGTGATTGGATATCTTGTTTGAAAAAAGAACAAACCATGTACACAAGACCAGCCAAACAATCAAAAGCTGCTACGATCGCGTCATTTAAAATATCTCATATATTGGCGAAACACAAGAAACAATTCGAAGATGGATCGATTGTGGAGGAAGCATTTATTGAACCGGGTGAGACTTTATTTGGAGATTTTAAAAATAAAACAGAAATCTTGTCTGCTAGTAAAGAACTTCAGTTATCTCGTCCGACTATCACCAGGCGTATTGAAGTCATGAGTCAGGACATGGCAGATAAACTAAAACATGATATCAGGAAATGTACTTTTCTTTACAGTTCGACGAATCCACCTATATGACAGACACTGCACAACTGTGTATTTTTGTTCGGATGATATCTTTTCTAACAAAGAATTTTTGACAATCATTCCTCTGAAGGGGAACACCCGTGGCGAAGATGTTTTCTTCGATTTTGTAAAAACTACAAGCTACCAATACAGTGTGTTCCAACGAAAATTTGACCCCCCCTATAACTCCGAAATGAGTAACATTAGCGAAAAACACCAAGACACGTCGATTTTTGTTTCGAGGGGGAGCATTTTTCGAAATAATTCGAAACTTGTCAGATCAACCCCTACCCCAGCAACCCTAATTTCGAAATTCATCATAGGGAATAAGGGTCGAGTGGCACCTTACTGTAAAGGTCTGTCAATTCTCTATTCTGATTTGTCATTTTAGAATTTTAAATTAACATACAGGGTGTCCCAACCGAGGGTAAAGTTGAATTCCTGCAAATCCCAAATACTAAATGAAATCGATTTATTTTGGCATAATGCAAGCGCAGGTTTATGCTCGGTCTAGAAAAACGACCTACACTTGTGAATTTGGAGTTGGTGCAATCAACCCCTATTTCCAGCATCCCCAACTCAAAAATCATTCGATCGAAAATAGGTCAAGTGGCACCTCGTTGGAAAGGTATTTCAATTTTCTCTTCGAATTTGGTATTTTCGAAATTCAGAATCAGCATACAGGGTGTCCTGGAGCAGGAACACTGAAAACCCAAATAACTTTTTGAAACTGGTTCATTTCGGTATAATACGAGAACATGTTTATGTTTGATTCGAGAATAAGACTCTCTTGCGTGAATATGGAATTTTGCAATCAATCTCTTCCATTCAGCATCCCCAACTCAAAAAATCATACAAGTGATTACAGGTTGAGTGGCAAAGTTCCAGAAAGATTTTTCTATTTTCTGAATCACTGAGGCATTGGTTTCAGTTTGGCAATCGAGGTTTTCTGGCGTGAGGATCAGGATGAGGGATGATGGAGAAACTGATTGGATGCTCATCTAAACAGGAAAACGAGATTTATTGAACTTGTATTCAATTGAAAACAAAAACTAACTTGATTATTACAACAATTGTTCAAAATGACCTCCGCCCACCTCCATACAGTTATACAGACGATTTTCGAACTCTCTTCTCACATTAGCGAAAACTTCAGGAGTCAAAAGTCGGCATTCTGTGATAATCCTCATCCGCAGCTCCTCCAGGTTTTCTGGTCTTGTGGCATAAACTTTAGATTTTAGATGGTCCCACAAAAAATATCTAGGGATTTAAATCTGGTGACCTGGCTGGCCACTCAACAGGTCCTCTTCTACCAATCCACCTTCCTGGGAAATTTTCGTCTAAATATTGGCGCACCCGAGCATCATAATGCGGAGGATCACCGTCTTGTTGAAAACGCATTTCGTCCTCAGAAAGAGTTGGATCGTTCTGTAAAATTTCTGTCAATCTAGGATGTATGTGTTCCTCTAACAACTGTAGGTAGCCATTTCCATTCAGATTACCCTCAATAAAGAAAGGCCCAACTAGATGATTACCAAAAATTCCTGCCCAAACGTTCAACTTCTGAGGCCTTTGCGTGTGGGCCTCTCTAAACCAATGAGGATTCTGTGTGTCCCAATATCGACAATTATGTCTATTCACTTCACCACTGAGCATAAAGGTGCTTTCATCAGAAAAACAGATGTTATTCAGAAAATTTGGATTAGCGTTTAGGTTTTCACTTAGATTTTCACAAAACTGAAAACGACGATCTGGATCATCTTCGTTCATTTCATGCACTAATTTTACCTTGTAGGGGTGAAATTTGTGATGTTTCACGATTCTATGGACAGTTGTAGCTGATACACCAGTCAGACGAGATAGTTTTCTGATCGAAGTAGTATTCTCCATTTGTAGATGACCCACTACTGCCACTTCCGTTGCCTCATTTCTGACAGGACATGCCACTTCATGTTTTTGTTTGCCACCGAACCCGTAGCTAGGAATTTGTCAACCAAATATTTAACGTACTGGTGACTGACTCCTTTCTCTTTCAGGATGGTTCCTATCGAATATCCTTGCCGTTTCTTTGGCACAACTGTTATTTCGAAAATACGTCGATACAATTTCGACCCTTTCCTCAGTGGAATAAACCATTTTCAGATTAATTTCAACTGACGAACAACAACAATAATGAGGAACTGATCTGAATAATAATAATATTTCATTGCAAAAATGAGAAATAACAGATGACTGCACGCCAGATGGAAATGAAAAAATGTGAACATTTTCAATGCAGAAATCAGCTTTATTTCTTCGTAATTGATGCTCAACACATCGTACCCCAATACTTTTAACAGTTTCGAATTAATTTTAGTTGATAATTTCAAATGACGATATTGAATTTTTCGAAAGCGACATCCTGTATGGAGAGCCGAACTGAATGAAATGCTTTAATCATTCTGGAATTCAAAAACCTTTCTGAAGATATGCCACTTGAATTATTTGTATGATTTTCAAGTTGGGGATGCTGAATGGAAGGGGTTGATTGCAAAATTCTATAACCACACAAGAAAGTCCTATTCTCGGATCAAACATGTTCTCGTATACCGAAATGAACCAGTTTCAAAAGTTATTTGGATTTTCAATGTTCCTGCTTCGGGACACCCTGTATGATGATTCTGAATTTCGAAAATACCAAATTCGAAGAGAAAATTGCAGTACCTTTCCAACGAGGTGCCACTTGACCTATTATCGATCGAATGATTTTTGAGTTGGGGATGCTGGAAATAGGGGGTTGATTGCACCAACTCCAAATTCACAAGTGTAGGTCGTTTTTCTAGACCGAGCATAAACCTGCGCTTGCATTATGCCAAAATAAATCTATTTCATTTAGTATTTGGGATTTCCAGGAATTCAACTTCACCCTTGGTTGGGACACCCTGTTAATTTAAAATTCTAAAAATGACAAATCAAGGTGGATAATTGACAGACCTTTTCAGTAAGGTGCCACTCGACCCTTATTCCCTATGATGAATTTCAAAGTTAGGGTTGCTGGGGGTAGGGGGTTGATCTGAGAAGTTTCGAATTATTTCGAAAAATGCTCCCCCTCGAAACAAAAATCGACGTGTCTTGGTGTTTTTCGCTAATGTTACTCATTTCGGAGTTATAGGGGGGGTCAAATTTTCGTTGGAACACACTGTATATAAATTAGTGTGCATTACAACCGATGGAGCAACAGCAATGGAGACAAAAATGGTTTTGTGGCGTTGTGTCGAGCTAATGAAGTTTTCCCTTCATTTTTTCATTCCATTGCATCATACATCAACAAGTTTTATGTTCAAAAGTTTTGAACACGGAGAATATTATGGACATTGTAACAAAAATTGTGAATTCCATCCGTGCACGTAGGTTGCAACGGCGACTCTTTAAGTTGCAGTTGGGAGATATGTAGCCAGCTGAACACACTGATTTAGTTCTTCACACGGACGTCAGGTGGTTGAGTCGCGGAAAATTCCTAGAAAGGTTTCAAGAATTATTGCCCGAAATAACAGCTTTTCTAGACGAAAGGGGTGATGACACTCAGATGTTGAGAAACGAAAAATGGCTGACTGATTTGGCATTTTTAACTGACATCACAATGCACTTAAACACCATTCAGTTGGAGGTGCAAGGTGAAGGAAAAACTATTATTGAGATGATTAGCGCAGTAAACGCATTTAAAAGTAAATTGCAACTTATGATAGATCAACTGAAAAGAAAGGATCTGAAACATTTTCCGTCTTTGAAACAAGGATTCGTCAGTTGAATAATGATACATGATGAGGCTGAATTATCAAATATTTTGGAACAATTCGAAATGCCTTTTTATGATTGCAGTATATTGGCAAATATAGCATCATTCATGAGTTATTCTTTTTCGTGTAAAACTATTGAGGAATTAGCTACTGAAATAGCAAGTCAGTTTAATATGAACTCATGTTCTGTTGAAAATGAGTTGGCGCAGATTACATCAGATATATATCTCAAAGCTACAGCATCTGATACAAATTCCTGGTGTTTTATATCTGAAGATAAATATCCGAATCTAAGACAAATCGCCCTTCAACTGACAGCAATGTTTGGGTCAAATTACTTGTGCGATTCTGCATTTTCTGAAATGAAGATAATCAAGTCAAAATATCGCAATCGACTAACTGACGATCAAATCATGCTTACGATTAGCACTCAGTGGCTACGTACCATCTTATTAAAAGTATGCTGAGGACATGCAGTGCCACGCTTCAACATCCTAAGTCACTCCTTAGTTAAGTTAAACAGTTTATGTAACTCTTTTGTTTTGTAACAACCAATAAATTTGCAATTTTGAATAACTATGAGATTCTTCATTGATATTATAGAGAAGAACCTAAGTAAACGTAACCCAAACCTTGACTAAAATAATGTTTATTGTGCGGAAAGCTAATATCTTATGCTACGGTACACCCTATCTAGGTAGGAAGGTAGGCAGGTAGGGTGTATCGTGTATGTACGACAACCTTGTATCACACATACTTGTGGCCTCTCAGAGTCGATCGTAAGTAGTCTAAAAATATTGAGGAAGATCGCCAGCAGTTCAAGTTTGAGCACCCCTGTTCTAGCACATCTTCTCGAAGCTTCTGAGGAATTACCGTTAAGATGGCCCTCTACCAAATGCATGTCGGTTCTTTCATTATTTGAATAAATATTACGAAAAATCAACGAGTGTAAATCAATTATGCATTGAGTTAACATTAGAAATCAACATAATAACCGCCCACTACCTTAACCAAGGTAAAATTATCATGCTTCCACTGTACACTAGATTTTAACTGATGTTTTATCCAAAATCGGCAGCAGATACGAAAAAAATGCAAATCACGAAAAGGTTCTAAATTGATGAAAGATGCATTTTCAATCTTATTCTTCTTATTGTACGTGGCATACTGGGAGATATGTTGGGCGCAGATTTTCATAACCGCTTCAATAGTCTAAAACTGTTGGAACCAAAAAAAAGCTAGAGAAATCTAAAGATCTTAACACCCTGTAAATCAGTAACGAAAAATATATGTGTATAGGAAATTTTGTAATAAAATGGCTAGGAACAACCTCCGCAAAATCTTTTGCACTTTTTTTTGCACACCCTGTAAGTATAAGCGATTACAACCTATTTTCATAATAAAATGAGCAAAATAGAGAATTGTGTTAATGTATGAAGAAAGAATGATTTAAAGCAGACATAAAAAAATTTTACGACGGACATTGCGGTTTAACTGCACTTCATAAAAAATCATCGTCGTAAATTTGGGGATTGTCTTGGGCATCGAGCATGGCGTCGATGAAAAGAGGTTTCTCGAATAAACTGCGAGAAGAATCATAAAACTGTGATTCTGGGAGAACTAAAAATAAAATAGATGTTTCTTCTTTTATAGCATTTGCATGTCAGAAGCAAATGGAATCAAAAAAATTTCTTCATATTGCAGTTCCATTTTTAAATCGCTATTAGTTTAGTCGATAAGTTGAAAATAGTGATACTACTCCTAAAAATATATATTTTAAATCATTAGATCCGGAATGGTGCCTGAAAAATGTGCTGGAAGTTTTTAACAGATTAAACATTGCAGAAGGTATAACAATTAGATATGAAAAATACGTTTAGTATTTTTCCGATATATCTGAAACTACTAACATTAAAGAAATTAAATGAAAGGATTCTCAAAAAGGAAAATTTTTCAATAAAAACTCTGAACTCTTGGAATTCTTTCTTCATTATTTATAATTTTATTTAACGTTGAAGATAGGCCATCGTGCGCGCATATCATAAAGGAAAATTCACATTGAATAATTTTTTAAGGTATTGAATATTCATTTGAGAATTTGAAAAATATATGGAGTATTTTGAATACTTTAAAGAATTCATTTCTGTTGGAAATATATCTTAATGTAATTTTTTCAACAAAGGATGCACATTTTTATGAACTTTCATCTTCATTGTAAATCAAAAGAAATGTTTAAATAATTGAGAAAAATGTGGGCCCCGTAAACCTTTTTTCAAGTACGTAGTTAATGAGATCACGTCATAAAAGTTCAAATAATATTGATACATCATTTATAATATTGTTTTCAAATTAGAAAATTATCTATTTTTGTTAAATTGAAAAATTATTCTAAACAAAGTAGCAATATTATTCAAACTCTTATGACGTAGTCTCGTCAACTATTCAAGAAGGGTTCCACGATACGAGATATTTTTACTCCTATAATTCAAACATTTTTGGTTTACAATGAAAACCGAGAGTCCAAGAAAATTATGTCAGTTAACAATCGTCCAACCTGTAGAAAAATTCAGTTCAAGATAAATTTCCATCAGGTAATTCTCAAAATTGTCGGAAAGAAATCAAAATGTTTCAAATTTTTAATAAATATATAATACCTTAAAAAATTTTTTATCTAACGAGCTCGCTTCCAATGATGTGCGCGCAGTGAAGGTCTATCTTTAGCGTAAAATTGAAATTATAAATAGAGATTGAGTTCAGGAAGAATAGATACTTTTATTGGAAATTTTCTCCTTTTTGAGAATCTTATCGTCAAAATACTAAAGACCATTTTCTTCATATTTACTCGTTTACAAATTTTACAATTTTTCATGTACTCTTCCGGTATAATATTGAAATTAATTAATCCTCCCTATTGTCTTGATGTTAGGAAATTTCACTAGAACCAATGGGTTAAAGCACAAGAAAAGCGTAAAATTCAAATACTTCTTACATCGCAGACAAAATAATTTATTTATGATCAGATAGAAACTCTTCATTAGCGACGAATAATAATGTTCCAAATTATGCTAAGATTGGCAACAGTGATTTTGTATTGGTTGGTATGTAAAGAGAAGCAAGAATTGCATATCACGGCAGGAAATAATCGAAAGCCATGCAATAAGAGTTGAAACAATTAAACAAACACGGTTTCTACGAATGTCAGCTGATATTTCATGATTATAACAGATGTGCAGTGCTATTAAATGACAGTATTAGAAATCTTTAAGGTATCGAATTTCATCAGAGACTTTCAGGGTTAACAACAATTATATGTTTCAACCCTCAGTGCGAAAGTTCTATTAGCACTTGACGGATCTTTTATGTATGTTACCAAATATCGAGGTCTGTTTTTCCAGACTATGTACAACCATATCGTTCGAAAATGATTGACAATCAAAAACTTATCAAATTTTCGAGAATAGGTTTAATCAAACAATTCCGAGTACGATATACATTTTCATCAGAATAAATAGAATTGAACAATAATTATTTGTTTGTATCACTTTATTGATGCAAACATAATTTCTGCAAAGTGGTTTCAAGAGTTACAGAGTTCTGGGAAATCTGATACAATTTGTTTATTTTTGTTTCAAAATTTTTGTGAACTTGTAAATGAAAGAACAAGAGATTTGGGTTCAGCTTTAATAAACACCTCAAAAAGTCTAGGGAACACTTACCAACATCTTTAAAATATGAATTTGATGATTCGAATTTATAGAAATCTTTCGGTTTTGTTGGGATGTATTGTATATGATGTAATCTCAAGAAAACAAAATAATATTTGACTTCTCCAAAGCACCTATTATAAAAAAAATTTGAAATTTGAAAATGACGAAATTTGGTAAAACACAAAAAAAAATCCTGAACTAATATTTTCGAAACGATATGGAAGCACTTATATTTTTCAGTACCCAGAAGGTCCACCTCTGTTATTAATGACACTTTGGCATCGTCGCGGCATGCTCAATATAAAATTGTCTATTACATTTTGGCCTAGGTCATTCCAAGCCCCCTGAACTGCTAATCGAAGCTCCTGTTCATGATGGAAGACGTATTGACGCTGGAGATTTCTTTTTAGGGTGTCCTACACATGCCCGATGGGATTCACTTCTGGGGAGCAGAATGGCCACGGTAGAAGATCGATATCATTCTCTTCAAGAACGTTCAAGACAACTCTTGCACGATGAGAAGGGGCATTATCTTGTTGGAAGAGTGGATTTTGACCCATTGTTTGGAGATACGGTACCACTACAGGTAAAACTATCTCATTTGCGTAAGAATTTCCCATGAGGTTGTTCTATATGAAAACGAGGTCAGTTCTTCCACCAAGGCATATACCTTCCCAAAACTCACTGATCCCCCTCCCTGTCTAACAACTTCTCGAGCATGCTGGAGACGGTTTTGCTTTATAGGTCAGTTGTGGAACTCTTAAAGGACGTCTGGAGTGGAGTTGACCTTCGTGCAGTCGATTTCTCACAGTTTGGTCGGAAATTTGTACATTATGAACTCGTGATAGCTCTTGAGCTAATTGAGATGCTGTGGTAGTACGATCTCTTCTGGCTTGTAAAACCAATAATCGGTCTTGGGCGACTGTAGTAATCCTGAAACGACCTGTATGGCGTTCTTCTACGCTACCTGTTTCATTGAAACGCGACCATAAACGGTTTATGACACTTGGGCTACTTCCCAGAACCCTGGATACTTTCCGTTGTGAACTCCCAGCCTGGAGCATGCCAACGGCTCGTAACATCTCTTCTCTAGTCAAATGTCGTCTTTCCATGGTCGAATCACAAAACTTGAATCTTTTATTTGTGCTTACAACAGAAACAAAGTGCCAACTAACCAATTTCAAACACTGAATACATGAAATGATTATAAAGCAGCGTTGCATCTGCTGCATTTTTAGTTTTTTATGAAAAAAAAACTGAAATCTGTTGCGGCACTCTACATAATTTGGTGAGAAATTGATGCATGTGTTCATTTCTTAAAAAAAATCATCCATATTGATCGTTCTGGATACGATATATCGATATTCAGAAGTGTTCCCTAGACTTTTTTGAGGTGTTTATTTCACTTTTCAATTGATGGAAACAACATCTTACAATATATGTTCCTTTAAAACACAATTTAACGAATGCCCTGAACGATTCAAAGATGGCCACATATCTATTGATAGCAACCCTTCCCGTAGACGATCCTCGACGGCAAGAACAGTACTGAAGGGTACTTCAACAATAAATTTGTTTTTCAATGAGGACTAATCGGTACAACATACCAGTAAGGACATTTAGCTTTTTAACGTATCACTAGTAGAATCTTTGGCAATTATTAAAACAATTTCACTTTCGCTCAAAAATTGAGTTAAAATATTAAAGGTGAAATTATTGGTCAACATAATCATTCTGCTGAAACCTCCATCAAGAATTGGGTCGATAAAGTGGATAGGTCCAGTACATGGTGTGTTCGACCGAGTCATTCAAGAGAAACCATTGCAGCCACGAGCCACTCTGTTTAAGAAGGTCCAAATTTCTCCATTCCACGACATTATCCACAAGGACGACATGGCGAATTTTGTGTAAGGATTTAGTTTTAATACTTGACAATACCCTGCTATTGGTGCAGGAATTGAAGCCTATTGACCATTAGCCTTACTTAGATGCACTCTGATTTTTTCTGAAAAAATGCCAGGATATGCCCACAAGCAAACTGTCACGTTTGTCACGTTCACTTTATGGTGCGCTGGAGCCATAATGTGGTCTTTTTTTCAATAATTTGGCTGGTAATGCGTTTTCTGCCTCTGTCGATAGGTTTAGCAACTTGTTTTTGGCCATTGACGATTGATGATGTAGATATTACTAATATGTGTTTTCAATAGGATGGTGCACAAGTCACACAGCTACGTAAACAATGAAAATATTGCAAAACCGTTATCCCGATTGCATAGTTTCACTAAACACTCTGCCTAAAGGTCGACCCTATCATAAGTTTCAACGCCACGAGTTTATTTTTGTGGGGCTATGGGAGAAACAGGACCGTTGATGCAGCGAAAAAGATTACTATTTGCAACCGGTATATTAAAAGAATTGAAGATAAAGGTCGTTTTAAACGTAATATTATTTGGTCCAATGAATCATAAGCAGTGCAAGAATGTTTAATCGCTATATCAATCAGTTGTGCGAAAACTTTTTCGAAATATTACCCCGATGACAAAGGTTTAGGTATGATTTGAACGTCTCCTGTTTCGTTCCGGGTGGTAAACCACCTCATCAAATCGTCAAGACAATCTTAATGCAGAAAGAAACGAAATTTTGAATATTTGTCGGCCAACTACTAAGCACCGCTCCTATGAACAAAAGTGTTTGAACAATATGAAGTTACAGAAATGAAAACAATATAATTTCTTAGTTCTGCATGAAACCAACGTTTCAACTAGATCTGCTCGATCACCTAACTTGAATCCAATTGATCATGATTTCCAAAATTTGCAGCAATTGCTTGATGCTCTCACTCAATCCCATATTTCAATATCAATCCAAAAAAACACAAATTCTACATTTTTTGTCGAGTATGTTTATTCCAGGCATATTGGTTAACCACTGAAATATTGTATATAATTTATGAATTTCAAACTTTGCCAATAGGTTAAAGACCATAGATTCTAGAGAACAACTGATTGGCTGCATGGAGAGTAGTCATTTAAGGATCTGTAACCAAAATGTCAAGAAACTCTGAATCGGAAAAAAGTCAAGAAGGCTACATTCATGTTTTTTTTGGGTGTTTTGGGATTAATCTTATGAGATACACATTATTCACAAGGATAATCATAGATTTCACTCAAGTTTTTTTGATAAAATTATATTATTGAATGAAGTTGAAATTTATCAGATCATTATTGATATTTATTTTCATTCATTTCTATAAAATCGGACACACTGTATATAATTCAAGAAATCGATGGAAAATTACTCAATACTCTGTAGAATTTCGTAGAGTTTATATTATTTTATTTATTTATAATTCATTACAATTTGAATTTCCTATTGAATCTTTATTTAAAATCAATTTTCATAACTTGCAATAAATTGAATCTTCTAATGAGTTTGAAAGATATCGGGGGTTCCCATATCACTGTCTGTGAACCATAGGCTTCAACCTTGAAATATTTAATATACAGCGTGCATTGAAGTACGTTTCCTTCTTGAAGTGGTTATTCCTCAGCTAAAACGAGGAATATTTCTCAAACAAGGTATTCTATTACAGTTCTCCTTTTCGGAATATAGCTGCTTAAACGGACATAAAATGTGGTTTTCATTTTCTTTTTCATGTCAGTATTTTTTCATTCATCCACCTTCTCTAGAAATGGATGGAATCCACAATTCCTTTTTGTTTCTTCATAGGACTTTTTAGGTTAGATGACTATTTTCGAGAAAAAATAGGAATTATTTGCGGACCTGTAACCGAAATTTTGAGAAACTCGGAATCGGAAAAATCCAATTAGGCTACCGTGATTTATCATTATTGCCAAGTATTATTATTGGCGAAAACTTTTTTTCATATTCACCTTTCTTTTAGAAAAGGTAAAAGCCACAGCCCCTTATCGTTTTTCATTAGAACTTTGAGAAAGTATAATTTGACCCTTGAATAATGATTTTCTGAAGCTTTCCTTCAGTAGAGTACTATTCTGTCTTTCGTACTTTTCTCTAAAAATACTTATTTCTGAGAAAAAACCATTTATTCAAAGACTTGTAACCAAACTTTCAAGAAACTCGGTATCGAACAAATTTGAGTAGGCTGCTGTCATTTATCATTATTGCCAAGTATTGTTATTGGCTAAAACTTTCCCTTTCACTTTCATATTCACCTTTTCTAGAAATGGGTGAAATCCACAACCCCTTTTCGTTTTTTTTTTTAATTAGAACTTCAGGAAAGTATAATTTGACCATTAAATAAACATTTCTTCAAGTTTTCCTTCAGTAAAATACTATTACAGTACAACTTCATTAGTCCAGACACTCGCTATATCGGGCACTCCAGTAACTCGGGCACTATATAATCCGGGCACGTCGACGCCGGCTGATATACAAACAATAATAATTTTCCTGTCTCTACATGTATGTATGTACTTGTACCATCTTAGACTGGCGAGTATCGTTCTACAGTTGCATTCTGCATTTCAATCTGCCGGTGGTGTGCATAATGGCTCCAACCGAGAGAAATCATAAAACGCTCACACTGGCAGAGAAATCAAAAATGATAGATATTATTGATGATGGAATGAGTACTATTCGAATAGCAGCAAAGTTTTCTATTCCAAAATCAACAGTGTTTGACATAAAAAAAAACAATACAAAATAAGGAGATTTATATCCAAATCGTATCAAGGAACAGGTAGGAATTAGGGATGCACCGAGCAATGGTTTTCACAAAAAGACGAGTACCGACCTCTCGGCCAAACAAAATTACTGCATGCCGAGTATCACGGCCGAAGGCTCGGCTGGCCCAACCCGGCCCTCGGTGCATCCCTAGTAGGAATATTATTTTAAACTTTTCTCGAATTTATTCTACCCAAGGTATTTTTGTAGGAAAAAGAAAAATTATTAGAGAAGCTGAGAATCCTGATGTTGAAATCGCATTTTATAACTGGTTTCTTCAACAACGCAATGCACACGTACCAATTTCGTCAGACAGGTTTTCTGGCAAGTTCGGGAAGCTTTTAGACATGGAATTCGTTTCTTAAAGATTTGTGGTGAAAAACTTTCCAGTGATGTTTCTACTATGATACCATTCATGGAAAAATTTCTATCGGTTGTTGAACAGATTGAATTGAGCAAAGAACAGGTGTATAATGCTGATGAATCGGTAATTTTTTGGAGATGTTTACCAGATACAACTTAGGTTCATCAAGGGAAAAATCAGCACCAGGTCGAAAAGTGTCAAAAGACCGCTTAACATTCATGCCATGCTGCAACGCGGCTGGAACTCACCAATTACCTTCACTAGTTTTGGGAAAAGCGGCAAATCCACGAGCATTCAAAAGGAAAGTTCACTACCAGTTGTCTACAAAGCATCTACCAAAGGGTGGATGACCAGACCATTATTTAATGAATGGCTTAAAACATCTTTCATCCTCGAGGTGAAGAATTTTTTAACTAAGATTAACAAGCCCTCTAAAGCTCTGTTGTTGGTAGACAATGCACCATCGCACCCACCTGAGGAAGAGGTTAACACTGATCCAAACTTCAGAGTTATGTTTTTGCCACCCAACTGTACTGCCGTTCTCCAACCTATGAATCAGAATTTAATTCAAAACATTGAAGTGTCGTATAGAAAATGCCTTCTTAATCATATCTTTTCGCAGGAAGGAGAAGAGATTACTTCCATTTTGAAGCAGTCTAATTTGAAAGATGCCGTGAATAATCTTGCTCAAGCTTGGAAAGCCATTACTTCGAAAAATATTAGAAAAAGTTGGACAGCATTGCATCCAATCAGTGAAAATGATTTGAAAAATATTGCCAAATCATTAAGGATCATCTATCTAGAAAATGACTTAACCATTGAGAAAATTACCAACTGGTTAATATATATATATTCAAGGGAGACATCTTTTGGTGTACAAAACTTGCCTAAAATATCAACCCCTTTAGCAGGGGTTGCAAAACTTTGAACATTTTGAATAGGGAAGATGGGTCGAGTGATTACTCAGAAGAAAGGTGGTATCTTTGTCTACATCGTCTTGGACGATTTTCCATTTTTAATTGAAAACTTTAAAAGATACAGGGTGAGCAACTGAAGAATAGGGAAGACTATTCAAGTTTCAGTGAAGTAAAATGGAACAGATCCATGCTGATCAATGGCAGTCATCTTCAAGTACCATCCTCATCTCGAATTTCAACCCCTAGAGCAGGGGTGACCACCCTTGAAAACTTGGAAGAGGGTAGATGGGTCGAGTGATACCTCGAAAGATATTATCTTTGTCTGCATCCCCGTGAGCGAATTTTCATTTTTGATTGAAAACTGTAGAAGATACAGAGTGAGCTACTGAAAATAGAGGAGACTATCTATCGCCCTGAACTATTCAAGTATTAGTGCAAAAAAATGGATTAGATTCATTCCAGATCCTTTACTTGAAAGGTATCACTGGATCGAAATATTACCCCATCTCTAGAGGTTGAAATTCGAGATGAGGGTGATTTCGGAAGATGACAGCTTTTGATCTAAAATTCTCTATTTTTCAGTGGCTCACTCTGTATCTCCTACAGTTTTTAATCAAAAATGAAAACTGTTTCACGGGAATGCAGACAAAGATAATACCTTTCTTTCGAGTTATCACTCGACCCATCTACCGTCTTCCAAATTTTCAAGGGTTGTCACCCCTGCTCCAGGGGTTGAAATTCGAGATTGAGATGGTACTTGATGGTGACAGCCATTGATCAGCATGGATCTGTTCCATTTTACCTCCCTGAAACTTGAATAGTCTCAGGGAAATAATCTTCCCTATCTTTCAGTTGCTCACCCTGTATCTTTTACAGTTTTCAATTAAAAATAGAAATTCGTTCAAAGTAATGTAGACAAAAATACCACCTTCCTTTTGAGTCATCACTCGGCCCATCTTCCATATTCAAAATGTTCAAGGATTGATGATATTTCAGGCAAGTATTGTACCCCAAAGGATGTCCCCTTGAAACAAAAATTGACATATTTTTGCGTTTTTATCAGAAATGATATCTTGGTAGATATAGCCTCTGTTTAGTTTTCGTTGAAGCACCCTATATATATATATATATATATATATATATATATATATATATATATATATATATATATATATATATATATATATATATATATATATTATATTTCTCTTTGAGTCTTCGTAAGATTTCATGAAATTCTTAATCAATTCTCATATCTTTCATTTGTGTTTACTCGAAGAAAATAATTAATAACATTATTATGATAAGTTGAGAAAAATGCAATAAATTGATCATTTAATGAGTTTGATAGATATCGGGGGTTCCCATATCATTGTCTGTGAACCATAGATTTCAACCTCGAAATATTTAATATACAGCATGTTTTTTTCAAGTACGTTGCCTACTCCAGGTGGTGATTCCCCATATAAAATGAGGAAGATTTGTTGAACAACTTTTATTGGGGCCAAAGAGGTGATAAAATTTGTTTTTCAACATTTTCTTCACTATTGGCAGAAACTATCAGCTTGATTCTGCAGAAAACTTCAGCTCGACTAGGGCTTTTATGTCAACGTTTTTTTGATTCATTCATCTTTTCTAGAAATGGGTGAAATCCACAATCTACTCTTGTTTTTCATCAGAACTTTAGGGAAGTATCAATTGATCATAAAATAATCATTTTTTCAAACTTTCCTTCAGTGAAAAACTATTTTGTCTTTTGTATTTTTTTTATAAATGCTCATTTTTGAGAAAAAATTATTGAATGACCTGTAACAAAAATTTAAAGAAACTTGGACTCGGAAAAGTTTTGAGATCATTCTTATAAAATACACATTATTAACAAGAATTTTCATTGATTTCACTAACTATTTTTTGATGGAATCATATGATTAAATAGGGTTAAAATTGATTATATAATTTATTTAATGTATGGTTTTTGTCACACTTAAGATTTTTTGCAAATTAGAAACAACTATATACTTTTTTTTACTTACTGTAAGTTCGAGTAATTATCCATGTATCTTCGATGATTTCAATCTTTTCAAAAAATAACAACACAGTTCAAATTCAAAATGACATATTCGTTTTCGCCCGACTTTCTCTCCCGTGTTTCCAGCCCGGAGTCTCTCGCGTTTGCCATGCGACTGAAACCTGCAGCACTTCAGCTCATGCTTTAGTGAATTTATTTAACGTTTAATCCACACACACACTGAGTACAAATACAAACGTCGCTTAAGTTCGACTGTGAAATACGAAATACGGTGTGTATATATGCGGTCGTGCGACGTGCGTTCTGTCGATGCTATCGGATCCAGAAGACTCAGTTGTTCATTCATTCATTCATCGGTTGATCGCAAATCTGTCCGCAGACCGTACGATCATATTTCTCCATTGTTTGGTCCTTCCATCCGGATTCTTTGTCAGCCGCAGACGGCGAATTGGATCGGGGTATTAAGTGATCCATTTTAAGTTCCCATATATGGTATACGTAGGAAATTGCACATTCAAAGAACCTGATGTAAACCAGTTACGTTAGGTGTACTGCGACATTTACATTTTTTAAAGGAATGTAAAATTTAAAAATTTGAGAAGAACTCTTGCTACTGTATTTATCGCCAAAATCAAGTTTCGAGCTGTCATTAACCTTTTCTCGATCACAATATGACAAAAAAGAGCACAGTTTCAAATTGCAATTGCAGCTATCTCTCTTGGATTTGGCGAATGTCAATCCGTATAGACGTTCTTTAGGATTTAGGGCAGAGATTCTCAAACTTTTATTATGTAGACCACTATCAAAATTGCACTGGTTTCGATGGCAAAGTTAAGTATCGAGTTGTCATTAATCTTCTATCGATCGCATTGTGTTGAAATTACACACAGTTTCAATTTGCTCTCACAGCGATCTCTCTTGGATTTGGCGAACGTTAATTCGTATAGACCAGGGGTGCTCAAGCTTGAAGTGCTGGCGATCTACCTCAATATTTGTAGACTACTTACGATCGACTATGAGAGGCTGCAAGTATGTGTGATGCAGGGTTGTCGTACATACACGATACACCCTACCTACCTACCTACCTAGGTAGGTTGTACCGTAGCATATATAGATATTAGCTTTCCGCACAATATATATTATTTTAATCATGGTTTGGGTTAGGTTTACTTAGGTTCTTCTCTATAATATCAATGAAAAAACTCATAGTTATTCAAAATTGCAAGTTTATTGGTTGTTACAAAAAAAAGAGTTACATATGGTGTTAAACTTAACTAAGGAGTGACTTTGGATGTTGAAGCGTGGCACTGCATGTCCTCAGCATACTTTTCATAAGGTGGTACGTAACCACTGAGTGCTAATCGCAAGCATGATGACATATGAACGTCAGTTATTTGATTGCGATATTTGGACTTAATTATCTTCATTTCAAAAAAAAAACTCGCACAAGTAATTTGACCCAAACATTGCCGTCAGTTGAAGGGCGATTTGTCTTAGATTCGGATATTTATCTTCAGATATAAAACACCAGAAATTTGTATCAGATACTGTAGGTTTAAGATGTATATGTGATGTTATCTGCACCAACTCATTTTAAACAGAACATGAGTTCATATTAAACTGACTTACTATTTTAGTAGCTAATTCCTTCCTCAACGTTTCTACATGAAAAAGGATAACTCATTAATTATGCTATATTTGCCAATTTACTGCAATCATGAGAACGCATTTCGAATTGTCCCAAAATATTTGATAATTCAGCCTCATACTTATCATGATTCAACTGATGAATCCTTGCTCTCAAATACGGAAAATGGTTCGGATCGTTTCTTTTCAGTTGATCTATCATAAGTTGCAATTTACTTTTGAATGCGTTTAATGCGCTAATCATCTCAATAATAGTTTTTACTTTACCTTGAAGCTCCAAGTTAATGGTGTTTAAGTGCATTGTGATGTCAGTCAAGAATGTCAAATCAGTCAGCCATTTTTCGTTTTTCAACATCTGACTGTCATCACTTCTTTCGTCTAGAAAAACTATTATTTCGGGCAATAATTCTTGAACTTTCTAGGAATTTTCAGTGACTCAACCACCTTAAAGAGCCGCCGTTGCAAGCTACGTGCACAGATGGAATTCACAATTTTTGTTTCAATGCCCATAATTTCCTCCGTGTTTAAAACTTTTGGACACAAAACTTGTTGATGTGTAATTGAATAAAAAAAATTTAGGGGAAATCTTCATTAACTCGACACAATGCCACAAAACCGTCCAGTCATTGCTAGTGCTCCATCGGTTGTAATGCACACTAATTTATATATTGGTAGCACGTAGTTTTTTACAAAACTGAAGAAAACGTCGTATATATCTTCGCCACGGGTCTTCCTCTTCAGAGGAATGATTGGCAAAAATTCTTCCTTAGTGAACATGTCATTGAATACCGTTAGAATAAAAATTCACAGCTGGGCAGTGTCTGCCATATATGTGGATTCGTCGAACTGTAAAGAAATGTATGTACATTTCATGATATCATGTTTTAGTTTATCTGCCATATCCTGACTCATGACTTTAATACGCCTTGTGACAGTCGGACGAGATAACTGAAGTTCTCTAATAGCAGACATGATTTTTATTTCATTTTTAAAAGATCCAAATAATGTCTCACCCGCTTCAATAAATGCATCCTTCACAACCGATCCATCTTCGAAAGGGTTCTTGTGTTTTGCCAATATATGAGATATTTTAAATGACGCGATCGTAGCAGCTTTTGATTGCTTGGCTGGTCTTGTGAACATGGTTTGTTCTTTTTTCAAACAAGATATCAAATCACATACTTTTCGTTTTCTTAATTCATTCAGTGGCAGAAAATCATTTTCATACTTTTAATGAACCGTTTTATGATGCCTCTCTAATTTACTAGTCTTAGGTATTGCAACTGACGCACGACAAATAAGACAAATGCTCTTATCCTGCACCATATAAAAGAAAAATTGTTCCTCCCCATCGTTATTAAAATGATACGTTTTAGATTTCTTCGCTTCACACATATTGTACTATTTAATAATAAACTATGTATCGACGTAGTTATGCCTTCAAGCTATAATTCAGAATGACTCCAATTCCTGCAGGCGCAACATTTATATCAGCAACGAAAGTCTCTAATGTTCCCGCCAAACGCGCCGTCCGAAATTTTCTAGAAAAGCGGCATGAATAAAAAACGCGGCTTTTCTTTGACAAGTACCGCGTGTTCCTTTGATGAAGCCGCCTTTTGCCGCTAGCAGAGTGTTATTTTATTACGTAATGAATTTTCGTAGTTTAGTAGTTACCTACTTATTCAAATTTTTTTCTTCTTGATATCTACTCAAAAAGCACTCGCGATCGACCGTTTGAGCATCCCAGGTATAGACGTTCTTAGAGTGTAAGGCACTGATTCCCAAACTTTTTCTTTGTAGACCCATTTCGAAATTTTCCTGGTTTCAGTGGTAAAATTAAGTGTCGAGCTGTCATTAATCTTCTATAGATTCCATTTTACCAAAAAACCTCACAGTTTCAATTTTCCGTTACAGCAATCTCTCTTGAATTTGGCGAAGGTCAATTCGTATAGACGTCATCAGAATCTAGGGCAAAAATTCCCACATATTTATGATGTAGAGCTTTTTCAAAGTTTTCTTGATCTCGGTGACAGAATTAAGTATCGAGCTGTCATTAATTTTCTCTGGTCGTATTGTAATAAAATAGGGCACAGTTTCAATTCGATGTTACAGCAAACTATCTTGGATTTGGCGAACATCAATTCGTATAGACGTTCTTCAGAATCAAGGTCACAGATTCCGAAACTTTTTTCTATGTAGACCACTTTCAAAATTTAACTGGTTTCGATGCAACATTTCTACCATATTTCCAAGACTCGTCAAAGAATGTGAAGATTAGATTAGACGATGGAAATTTGCATCTCAGCTGATTTCCAAACCCAAATTCAAAGTGGTAGAAAAAAATTAAAAAAGTATATTTCTTCGTATTCGAATTATTGAAGTTTTCTTTACTAATATATATAATAAAATGGATAATTGCAATTTTCTTCAAAATTGTAGGAAAAAATAGCTTTACACATATTATCTCGAAAAATCTATTTGTATTACATTTATTGCTTAGACTCTTCTTGAAATCATCGTTTAAGACATTTAAATATTAAAATGTCTGAATATCCTCATCAAAAATTCTTCTAGTGTGGAAACTAGAAGAAATTGTGCCGAATTCTATTTTCAATTTTCCAAAATAAGCTTACACCTGTTGTTTTTAAAAATTAAGGCTCTCTTTGTGAATGCAAGTAAATAGAGAATGTTACATAATAGTATGTCACAACTTGGAGGGATAAATCTACGTGGAATATCAGGAGGAAAAGTTCATATAAACATAGGTTAGGTTAGATTTACTTAGACTGTTTTCTCTTTCTATACAGGGTGTTACATTATAGTAAGTCACAACTTGAGAGAGTAAATCTACGTGCAATTTTAAGAAAAAAGTTCAAGGTCAGCCAAAGCTTCGTTACGGAGCTACAGGGTGTTGAAATTTCCGGATAAAATTGGTTTTTTCTTCAAAACTCCTGCAATTTTTGGGATATTCAGCCGAAATTTGGAATGCAAGCTATTTTTTACAGCTTCCATCAATACACGTTCTGAATTTTAACTAGAATCTACAAGGTGTTTTCTTTTCCGGAACCATGTCTTCTTTTGCTCTTTCAAACTTTTTTTCAGTACGCCACTGATCAGCGTACAATCAATTTTCGCAATCTTCGTTCAATTGAGCAACTTTTCGACACCTGTAATTTTTTTTGTATCTCCAACCGTTCTCGAGCAAAAATTTATCAAACGATTGTATGCATTCGCTGAATTGAAAGCACTTCTGATTAAAAAAATGACTAGTAGGCTTTCATTTTTTCATTTATTTATTTATTTCGACAGTTGCTAAAGTTGAACCAATGTCTGCTCGAATTGTTTATTAAATTAACGATTAGTTTCAAGACTGTTGGAGTTATTGCTGTAAAAAAAATGGCTAATTTTACTAACCCGAATTGGCCGATATCCATTACATGTACGGTCTGGCTGACGGAAACACAACAGAAGCTAAGCGATTATTTCAGGTGCGCTTTTCAAATCGACTTTTACTGCAAATAATCATTTGAAAGATGCAACTCAAACAATGAGAACTCCAGATATTGAGGAAGCAGTTTTGAGTTGTATTGATTTGAAGCCTTAAGTAAGTACAAGAAAAATTGGAAATCAGTTGAATATTTCACATGTTCTTGTTTGGAGGATTTTCCACGACTTTTTATTGTACCCGTTTCATATTCAACGCGTCCAAATTCTACTTCCCCAAAATTTTCCTTCAAGACTAAATTTCTGCGATGGTTCTTAGATAAAATTAGAGAAAATGCTCATTTTGATAGTGAAATAATGTTCACATACGAAGCTAACTTTTCGAAAACTGTTATCACAAATTTTCACAATAATCATTATTGGGCTGAGGAAAACCCCCATTTCATTGAAGAATCTCATCATCAAGAACAATTCTCACTAAATGTCTGAGTCGGAATAATTGGAAATTATTTGATTGGGCCATTTTTTTTGCCTAACAGACTAAACCGTCTCGCTCATCGGCAATTTCTTGAGGAGTTACCTTTATTGCTCGAAGATGTGCCATTTTTGGTGAGAAACATAATGTGGTTCATGCATGACGGGGCACCAGTACATTTTAGTGGAGAAGCTAGGGAATTCTTGAATTATACATTCAACAACCAAATCGAATAATAACCTCTTGTGACACGATAAGAAATACCCCAGGAATATTTCAAAGATTGCGTGATAATATGCGGAGAAGGACAGAGGCCTGTATTCTTGCAGGTGGAGGACACTTCCAGCAATTCATTTAGTTTTTAATTGTTCTTTTTTTTAGTATGATATTGAATAAATATGAGTTGAGTCTCAGAAGATGAGTTATCAAAATAAAAGCAAATTTTGGGCATACCTACCGAGTATTTCTATTATTTTTTTTTATTTAGCGAATAACATACAATTCAAATAATTCAAATTAAATAATTTTTCACTCGAAAACGGTTGGAGATACGAAAAAATAACAGGTGTCAAAAAGGTTTCTGAATTGAACGAAAATTGATTGTACGCTGATCAATGGCGTACTGCAAAGTACGCAAAAGTTTGAAAGGGCAAAAGGAGACATAGCCTCGGAAAAAACATTTTGTGAATTTCAGTTAAAATTTCGGACGTGTAATGATGGAGGCTGTAAAAAATAGCTTGCATTCCAAATTTGGGCTGAATATTTCAAAAACTGCAAGAGTTTTGAAAAAAAACCAAACCGTAACGAAGCTTTTGCTGACCTTGAACTTTTTTTCTTAAAATTGCACGTAGATTTACTCCCTCAAGTTATGACTTATTATTATGCAACACCCTGTATAGAAAGAGAAAACAGTCTAAGTATTTTGCGTTATCAAGTAACTTTCAATTCACTTTGCTTTCATGATTCAAAGTGAATTAATTCACAAATTCTAATGCATTCCAAAGAAATAGAACAGACACAATATTCTATAAGTTTTGGGCAACGTAAATATAAATACGAATACATTGTGGGGTGTTATTTTCAGCATTATAATCTGACATGATCGACTGATGTACATGCAATCTTGGCCCAGATCCAGTGCTGGCCTCTCCCAATATATATTTTCTTTTCAAACAAGCTGACCCTAAAAATATTCCAAACATGGCATACCGTCTAAAGACTCAACCTTGATTAATTGTGGCTTGTATTTTTATTAAATATTCCTTCACTATCACAAGTTTGCTTAGATCAAAATTATTTCCATTTTAATGAAAGATATCTCACGAGTAAAAACAGGCCGAAATTTTATGAACAACTTGGAAAATATAATACATAATCATCCACTCAGTACATTCGATTCGGAGCTTTATAAAACACTTTAAATTGAGACAAACGACCCCACCACCTCTCCCTTCAATTTTCGACGAAAATTGATTCGTGAAAACAGATCTTTTTTAATTTTCGAATTATTCCGGATTTCTGGATTTTCTCGGATTTTGGAATGAGGCTATATCTCGGTTGCTATCAAAACTGTGTGAAAACTATTTAAATATTCTGAGAAACTTTTTTGAGTAGACTGAAAGGACGTATTCAATTTTTTTTCTCTTAATGATTTTCGAATGATAATAGAAACTTGTGTTTCTTAAATATAGGGTGCGCCAGAGAAAACCGAACGTTTATTTTTTCCGTCATAACTTTCGCAATTTTAGAGCTAGATCCTAAAGGACTAGGTTCCTCAGAGATTGTATCGAAATTGTACGAGATAACTGAAGATCTCTAATAGCAGACATGATTACTGTTTTATTTTTAAAATCACCATATAGAGTCTCAACCGCTTCAATAAATGCTTCCTTCACAACCTTCGAATGGTTTCTTGTGTTTTGCCAATATATGAGATTTTTTGAATGACGCGATCGTAACAGCTTTTGATTGCTTGGCTGGTCTTGTGAACATGCTTTGTTCTTTTTTCAAACAAGATATCAAATCACGTACTTTTCGTTTTCTTAATTCACTCTGTGGCGGAAAATCCTTTTCATAGTTTTTATGAACCGTTTTATGATGCCTCTCTAAGTTATCACGCTTAGGTATTGCAACGGACGCACAACAAATAAGACAAATGCACTTATCCTTCACCATACAAAATAAAAATTCTTCCTTCCAATCGTTATTAAAATGATACGTTTTAGATTTCTTCGCTGCACTCATTTTGTACTATTCAATAATAAACTTTGTATCGACGTAGTATTGCCTTCAAGTTACAACTCAGAATGACTCCAATTTCTACAGGCGCAATAATTATATCGGCGCGAACGCAACGCCCGAAATTTCTAGAAAAGCGGCAAAAATAAAAACGTGGCTTTTCTTTGACAAATACCGCGCGTTCCTTTGATGAAGCCGCCTTTTGCCGCTAGCAGAGTGTTATTTTATTATGTTTTAAATTTTTGTATACGTACTTAAAAATTTTTTTCTTCTCGAGATCTACTCAAAAAGTACTCGCGATCGACCGTCTAAGCACTCCCGCCCTACAGACTTTGAAACAACATATACAATATCAAATGACCTACATGCCGACACTGCTGAACGCTACGATAAAGCTATCGAAAAATTACAAGGTAATAAGGAACGAATAATCTCCGCTGTTAATCACCAATTTTCCCTAAATCTAACCTAATTCACGAAATTCTCGGGAATAATAATAAAACGCTTTCATTAAAGCTGCATAACCAAAACATAATTTCTAAAAGAATTCAAGAGATCAAAAATGACAACACCCTGTATTTTTCTATAATAGACACTTTCGCTTAAATGAAATTTGATTTAGACCCAATCGGATCAATTCTTGAAGATTTAGAAAATTCAATTACTCTGGCCAAATTAGGCTCTCTTTATCGTAGTCTTATCTGAAAAACGATTTAGGGCATATTTTTCGATTCTCTCAGAAAACCGTGCCAAAAATCAAAATTGATCTTTTCTTACAAGAATACTCACAATTATTATGACCTAATTGAAGTCGAAGCTTACTATTCAAAAACAGGGATCGTTTTCGTATTGAATATTCCCTTCGTAGATCCATTAGAATTCCATTAAGAAACTTTACAACTATAATGCCCATAAATACCTACCTTACAATGAGTAGCAATCTATTCCAATACGATAACAAACAAGGCAGATATCGCAAACCTTGTTACGTTTGCGAAGAGAACAAGCTTGCAAGTCATGCTGACCAAGACGACTGCCTATTTTCAATTCTTCAGATTCAAAATTCTTTATGTACATGGCTGTAAAATAGTGCCAGTAAAAGTGAATAAATCTTTCGTAGAAGGAGTCACTACAGTGGAATCTTTCCGGAACAAGAAAAAATAAGGATAAACTGCGAAAAAACTGATTTCATAACCCTCAGGGGTACATTCCTCATCAAAATTCCCTATGGATGCAACATGCATACAGTTCATTTATACTAACACAAAAGGTACCTCTTATCAAGTACCTCTATTTTTATCCAAAATAAAATTACCTGCAGGGGATCACCATTCAGAAACCCTCGAAATTCAAGAAATTTCACTGGATAAGTTACACCCCCTTCAGAAGGAAGTCAAGAACTCCAACCGATTTCAGGAGAAGATGAAGAATCAGCTTATACACATCTTCACCTGACCATCTTCGCATACATCATAATTTTTATGGTAATAGTTCGGAAAATTAGTTCAAGATTCGTCGAAGAAATTCAGTATCAGAAAACCATCCAGAAGAAGAATCTCTGAGTGTGTCACATGATTTCAGTCAATCGCCAGACCAGTCAAACAAAGAATTTTGTTCTTGTCGTCCAAAACTCTTTCTTAAGGATGGATGAGTTAGGTTCCCGGAAGAGCTGCTTCCTGGAGGAACTGCTGGATCAGCAGATCCCTTTTCGCGAACACGACTACACCGTGTTGATCAATAAAATAAATGGTCTTTTTATATCTTATTACAGTTAGTCTGACGAAAGCTCTCATTTAATTAAGTTTGTAATAAAATAAATGTTTTTAAAAAGGATTTTCCTTAAGTAGAAAACATAAGTCGTGAAATTTAATAGTATCCACCTTTCTCATGAATTTAAAATTATCGAAGTTAGAAGCAATATAGAGATTATACACCTGAAATTTACTTGGGGCCAAATCCTTATACCTGGTTCCTGGTACGGAATGGGCACCACTGAAGTAAGTAAGTATTAGCTAATTTGAGCATTTCTCTCTATATTTCCTAACCATTTATTCCACTTAGAATTATATTATAATCATATTGCACGCTCAATTATCAAAAGAAGCTGCTGCGTATTGAATCGCATCACGTTTCAACCAATTGAAACTACCAATCCTCAAATTGTCATATATGATTAGGTAAACTATGGTTTCCAATAAATTTAGACATTCTGTATATAAAATGGATACCAGAGAATTCAACTATATCACAACAATATGTAATAAACATTTCAATACGAAAATTTCAGAGTTGTAAACAAAGCTTCAAAACTTTCAGATCTTTCTATTGAATATTTAAGTATTGCGGATGTCATTCCTAAAAAGTGAATTGTTTAATTTGGGACTAACGGAAGTTTCCAAATATTTTCATGGCACATGTGCACGTAAATTAAATAAACTGGTAACGGTAATAATACCATTTGCCCCCTTTGTTACATTCAGTATAAAACTGACTACCGTTTACGTGAAGTATTCAACTAAAATAAGCAAAGCGTGGCATAATTTGAACTGAACCATATAATTTCAGCTAAACCCCAAATGTATAGTTTCTGTATTGAGATCGTGGATTACACATTTCTGTTAATGAGTTAGTAGGATTGTTAAACTTCTGCTAATGCGTTTCTTGTATAAAGTTTGCTTTTCTGATGAATGCACTTTTTTATTTTATGGAGAGGTTTACCGACATGATTGTGTGTTTGGAAACAACACCAATCTTCATGTATTTCGAGAAACCCACACTGAATATCTGTAGGATTTTTGTGGGACCACCTTATTGAACCTCTGTTTAATTCTGGTAATCTAAACGGTGAAATTAATCTTGATATACTGGAAAATGCGATGGATCCATGGATAACAGAAAAAGTAGAAAACGATCTTCCACTGTTTGTACAACAATCGCTTTTCCAACAAGACGGAGTTCCCCCTCACTACACTTCACCAGTTTGCCACTACAGTACAAGCTCTTTATTCGCGGGGTATATATGCCGCGAATACAGAAACCGTTAATATGGAATAGTCATTTATATAGGATTATAGGGGATAAAATAAAAATAGATATATAAAAATCCATTTAAGTTTTCAACCATATTGATTCATTAATTATCTTCAGGATTAGTCAATGGTTTAAGGAATTTCGTAATTTTTTATTGTTTGGCAGTTTTAAAAGCTCCTTCAATTCATATTTTCAATGAAATAAAACTAAAGTATTTAGATTTTCACTATATTAACAAAACTATGACCGGTTTCACCACACTGTGGCTTCATCAGATAGATACAAACTAATGAACAGAGTTATTCCTTATATATTAGTCTTATTTCCTGCTTAATATTACAATAGGTACAAGAGGTATGTTGTAAAACCCATCGGAGTTGTTACTTTATGAATTGAAAAGATTGAGTAAAGGAGAACGATTTAGATTTAATTGACTATTAAGTAACCTACCTGAATTCTTTTCTTTGTTGATCTCTAAAATTTCCAATAGATTGAGTTTTTGTCTGTTATTTTCATTGTGTAACATTTTGAAATAATCATTAAAGTTATGGTTTTCTTCGAGTAAGTGATTAGAATAATGAGAATCTGATTTATGATAATTAAAACTACGTTTGTGCTCGGATAATCCAACTTTGAAATTTCTGAAAGTTCTACCAATATAAATTTTATTACAATCCCCGCAAGACAGTTTATAAACACCGGATTTATTACTTTTATCAATTTTAGATTTGCAGTTTTTGATATGTCGGCCTAAATAATTATCAGTTCGGAATGCTATATTGAAATTATAATGCGAGAGGAATGATTTTAAATTTAGACTAGGATTACCAATATAAGTTAAGCTGTTGTATTTTGTGTTAGAACTTTTTATACTTGGAAATACTTCCTGGATTGCTTTCTGAATTTTTTTGCGTGAAATCATGTTCTCAATCATAGTTGGACTGTAACAGTTATTGACTGCTATTTGTTTAATCATATTTAGCTCTTTTATGAAATTATTTTGTGACATTGGGATATTAATGAGTCTATGTACCATACTATTGTAAGCTGCTAATTTATGTGGATAAGGATGTGTAGATGAGCTGTGAATGGTAATATCTCTATGCGATGGCTTATGAAAAATAGAAAAATCATGTTTGCCGTTAATTCTAGTAATAGTTAAATCCAGAAAGTTAATGGAGTTTTCTGTTTCTATCTCTAACGTGAATTTAATATTATCGTGAATTTTGTTAATGAATGTTTTGAATGACTCTAATTGTCTGTTTGTGCCAGTGAAACAACAAATGATATCGTCGACATATCTTAATCAATAAATAAAGTGTTTGAATAACTGATGTTCTTCGATAGTTTTTTCCATATTATCCATGAAAATTTCAGCGAGCAGAGGGCTCAGAGGATTACCCATGATTAAACCTTTTTTACTATTATATAATACTCCATTGAAGTTAAAATAATTTTGTTCTAAACAAATTTCTAAAAGGTGTAAGATTTCTGATTGAATTATCGGATTGTCTTTATTAATTTGAAGGGCGTTCTTGATGAGTTTCACTGTATGACTAGGTGGAACACTAGGGAGGAGATTTACTACGTCCCATGACATAAGTTTAGCGTTCGGTGGTAGTATCGTGCGCTGAATTTTTATTATTAGGACTGAAGAGTTTTTCATTGAGAATTTAGGTTCAAAATTAACGTACTGTCGAATGATGTCTATGAGATAGCATGAAAGTTTTGCAGCTGGAGCTTGAAAATATGAAACTATTGGTCTAATGGGATACCTTGTTTTATGGAGTTTGACGAGGGAGTAAAGTTTTGGTGATTGCGGGTTGTCAATGAAAAGTTTATATGTTGGTTGGCAGGTATTATAGACTTGGCATACTCCAAAGCGTTTTTACTATGGATTGAAATTTATTAGTTGGATCTTTATCAATTTCTTCATAACAACCTGATTCAATGAAATTTTGGGTTTTCAATAAATAATCTGCTTTATTTAAGGCTATGACTGTATGACCTTTGTCTGCTTTGGTGAATATGATATCTTCAGATGCGGACTTAGATTTAATGGTCTTTAAAGTTGTATTTTCGAATTTCTTAGTTTGAAAACTATTGAACTCTTTTTGAAGTAGTAACGCTGAAGAGTGTTTTAGGTGTTTGGCTTGTGGTGAATAATTTAGGGCTATTTCGGTTTCAATTCCTAGCAGATCGAAATGGAGACGAGCGTTATTTGACTCTAAATTGTGTTTAAAACCCTTTTCTAGAAGTGAAACTTCATCTTCGGAAAAATTAGCATCTGAAAGATTACTGAACCTATCATAAAATTGGTGATCGGAAAATTTGGACTCAATTTTCGAAGTTTCAGGTCTATTACTCAATAATTTATTTAATTTACGCAACTGAATTTCATACTTTTTGTGAATTAATGAATGAACTTTGAATCTTGTTCCGGAATCTAAAATGTCAAATTCTACTGAATGCAATCTATGAAGCAACTCCGAATGGATTACCTTTAAAAAGATGTAGTTGTCTCGTTGGCTGTCTTGAAACTTGATGTCTAACTTCAACCATTTCTTTTTGCCCTGTAGTACTCCATTTTGGGTGCGTGGCTGATATTATGGGTCTTCAGTTTTATTTTATTTCATTGAAAATATGTATATCGATTTTCTTCAAGTAGCGACCTCCTCAATCAAATCCTTCAATTCAGATTGATAGCCAGCAGTGGCATTAGCAATTCCCTCTTAAAAATGAGACATCGTTGCATAGACTCATTTGCCCTTCTTAAATCTTCATTGATATTTTTCAAATTGCATGTCACGTTTCCATTGCTTGTTGAAGCATCTTTTTCAATAGACTGTGAATTTAGCATTTCCTTCAAGTCGGTTTCATCTTGCGATTCAAGCAACTTCTGAATGTCACTTGATTCTATCTATTCGAACCCATCTCGTCCTAGTTCCTACTTCGGCCATGTTTGCAGTTTGGACGAATTTCAATGTGTATAGGTTCAGTGCTTCTACTGATCCTTTTATGCTTAAGATACATTTCAATACCAAATTTCTTTCAGTATTCCATATCATTTATATCATGTATATTTCATATAAGCCAATATGATTTTGAAGGTTCGTCTAATGCAGGGGTCTCCAAACTACGGCCCGCGGGCCAAATCCGTACCATCTCTGCCATCAATCTGGCCCGCGACAGCTTTAGACTAGTATCATCCATCTGGCCCACGACAACCAATGTTTTACTATTGTTACTATTGCTGTGATAAATTGAAGATAAGAAAATGAAAACACAGAATGACATTTACTCTGTTTTATTTACTTGCAAGGTAAAACTTTACGACAGAAATTATCAAGCAGAAATCTAAGCTTAAGTATCTCAGCTTAAGCATATTCTAACAAATAATTGATATGAAATCAATCACACTAATAAAATAACACTAATGAGATTTATGTTATTGTGATTTTCCTGCAACAATTGTTTGTAGTTGTGGATTAATTTTACTTGTACCAATTATTAGAAGAGATTTAAGATACTCATCAGATCTGTAAAGGTTCTTTGTGTACTTCATCTTGGAAAACGTTTTCTCACACAAGTACGTAGTACCAAATACAGAAAACAACCCACGATCAAAATTATGCAAATTATCATATTGTACCAGTGGAAGACTCTTGTGAAATTCCGATAAAGATGAATTTTGCTATTTGTTCTTAAACATGTCATTACACTGTAAATCAATAGGTAACTTCCATTTGGACTTCCGGAGCCAGGGTCTTAAAGTCAGAATCAAGAGGATTTTGAAAAAGCCTATATTTCATTCGCAATCACATCAAAGTCTTAGAAACGAGAATCGAAATTTAACTTTAAAGCACTCAAAGTTTCGACTGCAAAACGGACGGGAAATTCAGTCTCTGTAGTGTGGCTAAATATTTCACATGTTTTGAAATGTGTGAAACATTTTTTACGTAATTGCGATTGAAGAAGTATTATTTTGTGCCTGAACGTTTTGATATTGGTGTATAAATCAGGGAGATGCTGATTTTCTCCTTGCAATATCAAATTTAGTTCGCTCATATAATTTGTCAAATCAACATAGAATGCTAATTTCCATTTTGATCTCTGCTCGAAGTTCAAAAAAAAGTCAGCGTACGGCAGTATGATACGGCAAGTCATTTTCTCCAATCTCTTCAATAAACTCGCGGAATTGTCGGTGATTCAGTTCTGTGGATCTGATGAACTGATATGACTGATTTTAGAACTTCAGACAAATCCAAACATTTTTCGCACAAGGACTGTTAATGAATGATACAATGTAAGACTAATGGTTTTGAACCACCATCATTTTCTACAGCCTTTGACATAAGTGCAACCACTCCTTGCCTCCATCGGTGGTGAAACATTTTAAGTTTTTTCATCGAAGGTTCTTTTTATTAATTTTCAACTCCCTCAAAAATATCTGCCCTAGTTTTCGTGCCGTGAATACTATCAATACCAAGCAGTTCTTCATACACGTCATAGCTTTTGTTTGTTTGTTTGTTTTTCCTTTAACGTGCTCTATTTCTGCCTTTCGGCTAATGGCACGCCGGTGAATTCTGTCAACTCACTAACCCGGGAATTTTGCCGAATCCCTCTCGTGTCGAGGGAAGGGATCTTCAATGTCCAACACATCTATTAGACAGGACCAACAGCTTTACATTTATTCCGAAAGATGGACACTCATGCGATTCCCAGAATCCGAAAAATCGCACTCTGCGCAGGAGACAAGCACCATATCCCCCACGCCACCGAGTCGGCTAAATCATAGCTTTTATCTACTCCACAAATAAAAATCAACACCTGAGCAGTATTTGACACATCCGTTGACGCATCCAAGGCTAGAGAAACCCATTCAAGATCTCCATTTTTGTCAGGCAGTTGAGATGATATATTTTCTGCGATGTCTTGCACCCTCCGAGTCACGGTGTTTGATGACTAACTGAAACCTTTTAATAAATTCACCTTTTCGGGTCATATTTCTTCCGCTACTGCAACCAAGCAGTCTTTTATCATTTCTCCATCGGTGAATGGTTTTCCGCGTTTTGCAATTTCAAGAGCCACACGAAAGCTGGCGCGAGTTGTAGACTCTTGCTCAGCATTTGCTTTGGTAAACAAAGATTGCTGCGATTTCAATCCGCGCTTCAAAGTTTCCAATTTTTCCGTCCGCAAACTTTCTGTATGCTTAAAGTAATTTTGAAGATGTTTCGATTCATAGTGACGTTCAATGTTATATTCTTTGAGAACAGCTATGGTTTCTTTACAAATTAAACATAGCGCTTTATTATTACACTCTATCACAAAATACTATAAATTCCATTTATCTTGGAACGTTCTGCATTCGCTTCTTTTCCATACTAACAAATCAAACATAAAACAAGTCTAATCAAAATACACTTACTTATGCACGGGTGTTACTTTATTTCACAATAGGCAGTATCGTTTCATTCGCCTTTCCGACGCAAACTGACTCGCAATGGCTAGAGAAAAAACTATTCAGCACCAGATCTTTCTCGAACCAATGCGGAAATTCTCAAACATGCCACCTGTTAGTAGCCGAAATATATAGTACGTGCATCACAGACCTGCATAGTATTACTACTCGCCACTAGATGGCCTTACTTGTCACATTATACTGAATACACAATCAATAGTGATTGAAATGCAAAACGCCTTTGTTTGCTTAGGTGGGCAGAAAAATTAAAATTGTTTTGGCCCTTGGAACGTACCGAAAAAAATATTATGGCCCTAAGGCCTCAAAGTTTGGAGACCCCTGGTCTAATGTAATGGAGCTTAAAAGCCTGGATTTTTCCTTGGTCCATACGTTGAAGCAAAGCCGTCGTGTTGGGAGGTAAAAATGTCACTTTTATATTTGGATGCATATTTTCAAGTTCGCGAGGATGACCTGGTGCATTGTCCAAAGCTAGAACAGCTGTAAAGTCAGAATTCTGTTTTTTAATTAGTTTCAACTCCTGAAACAAAACAATGCCAGACAAACCAGACAAAAATTGTCACTTTTAACCCACGCACGAGGATTCAACGATCTGAAAAACATCAGTGGTTTAATGACACAATCTCCAGATGCATTTGAACATAGCAGCAGTAACTCTATAATTTGCTGCCTTGAATCCAAGGACAGACTTTGAGCTTTTGAAAATTATTGTTTTATTCTCTTCCAAAACAGTGCAGTTTCCTCTGCATTAATTATTATTAATTGCAAATTCTTCTGTATATCTTTGTGCTACAGAAGTGTCTGCAAATGCAACTTTTCCAACGATTTAAATGCTATGCAATGACTGTCGCACTTTAAATTTATTGAACCAACCATTCGATGCTTGAAACCTTCACTACCACAACTACCACCAGGCTCTTTGAAATGTATGTAAAGACGTTTTGCCTTCTTCCTGATATTGGACCACACATGGCTCTCTTTTTTGGTCGTGGTCTTCGATCCATAAGGACAACGCAACTTTCACTTTTTCTATTGTTGGCTCACGAACAATTTTTCTACAGTGAAGTTAAAACTACAGACGACCTTACTTTATCTTCGGTAATTTTCATTGATCGTACAGTTGATTATTTAACATTAAATTAACGTGATATAGATGCAAACGACTGTCCAAGGCGTAAACGATCGAGCATTTGTATTTTCACTGTTTATTTTTCGTATCGAACCTCCTCCAATTTTTTTAGGCGACATTATAAACTAGGAAGACAGCGGTAGAGACGTAATACTCGATCACATTCTTAGTAATGAATAGAAAAATTAAACAATAAAAAACGCATAGCAGCTTTTACCAAAGCACATGACGTCTAATAAGTGACATTTAACAATATACTTTATGCATTAAATAATAAGGTCGCTTTACTTCAACATTTTGTTGAATACAATATTTCACATAGTTGCTGAACTACACACAACCAAATTTATATGGAATCACCCGATATTTTGAATATTACCTCAGGGATTTTGGAAATTACGAAGGATTGTAGGAATTGATCCTTTTGGAGATATTTTAATTGAAAAAGAAATAAATTGAGGTTCATTTTAAGATAGAAACAAATAAAAGAAAATAAGAGACTCTTTCCTTATGTAGTAAAAGAATTGAAAATTTTTTCCTCAAGGAGTAGGTGTTTTTTTCTCTAACCTAACCTCAGTAGCTTGTATTGCCTCCTCTTGCCCCGAAACAAGCCTGAATCCGTCTAGGCATGCTTTGGTTTAGGTTTTCGACCTCCTCTGGGGTGATATTCTCCCACTCTTCTGTGGCGATTTTGATGAGCTGCTGTGGGGTTCTTGGATTATCCTGGCGCGATCTAATTTTCCTTTTGAGATTATCCCATAAATGTTCAATAGACTTTAGGTCTGGAGAGCAAGCTAACCAGTCCAAATAGCGATTCCTTCTGTTTCAAGATGATGTCGAGCAAGGTTGCTGGTATGCGGAAGAGCATTATCTTGCATAGAAGTGAAATTCTCACAGTAGGCACCTCGCCAGAGTCTCACTATGGGCTCCAGCAGTAGGTCCACGTAATTTCTAGCCGTTACACTCGCAGGAAACGAAATCAAATCTGTTTTGCCTCCCAGCATAATGCCACCCCAAAATATCACACTGCCCCCTTGGTATCTCGGAATTTGTCTTGCTGCTCGGAGTCTAGCTTGTCTTTCGACCCCTTAAAACCCGAATCCGGCGGTCATCTGATCGAACTACAATTCTGGTCTCATCCGAAATATGAACATTTCGCCAATTCTCAATATTCCAATTTTGATGCTCTATACACCGATTAAGTCTGTTAATTTTTTGTTGTCTGGTTAACCCCTTGAACTAAGTCTTTGACGTATCGCTTCGACTGATACACTGATCCCTGTTGCTTCCAGAAAATGCCTTTGGAGTCTGGGGTGCGACGCACTAGGGCTCCTCTTGCAATTTGGCACAAAAGCGGTCTTGTTCTTCAGAAGTGATCTTTCTTCGACTTCTTCTAGGCCTAGTTTGAAGAGATTGTAACTCCAATTATCGGGCGTAGGTTTTTGAAATCACCCCATATGATACCCCCATTGTGACCGCTATATCCCTCTGTGTCACCCCTTCTTCAACGAGAGCAATTATTCGACCACTCTGCAGAACGAACAATCCAACGTAAGGCATTTTCAATTATGATTATAAGCTTTTTTGAATTTTGAAATTCACACTTTCAAATGTCAGTGACGACCGAGTGCAATATACGGAACATGTGGTGATAATTCATCATTTCTTATCATACTATCCAGTTTTTTTACAACAAAAAACTTCAATCTTCACAAGTAGTCAAAGATCCATGGTTAAAAACAATCAATAATGTGAAATACTCAGTGATTTCATATAAATTTGGTTGTGTGTATAGCGAAATTTTTATTCATTCTTTTTTTATATCTAAATAAAATATATATACAAAGAAAAATTTTGATAGCTTTGTTTCTTGGTCAAGCCTATTGATTCTAGCTAAGGGTCTGGGTGCTATTCGACGCGTAATTGTGTCAAAAATTTTTAAATGTTGAAGTCTAGAGTGAACAAAGGAAATGAAATTCTTTCCAATGGGAATCTTAGAAAATAGATTGAAGAAATGAAATGTTGAATATCATGCTCGTTGATATCTTTAGGATGTCACCAAATTCCTGCAATTTGACCCATAACAATCTTCAACTCTTTTTTATATATTTTTTGACATTATCTCTCCTTTTGGCATTCCTGACCTTCTGGGTCTTTGGTGATCGAACAACCACATTGGAGGTAAGCATTTTTCCAGTAACACTTTTCAAGCCATTCCTGGGGTTTCGCAGTTTTTACCCATCAAACGACAGTGTTTTATTAAGACACGAAACTCGTTTTCATTCATTGCTTACAAATTCACAAAAGAAGCGTCACATCATCACCCCAATATCTCTACAACTACTGAATTGCAGTCATAAAAATTGAGTTTCTTCTAAAAGTTGGTACTACCTGAAACAATAGTACAATCGATATTTCTGGCGCCATCTATTTGTTAGTCCAAGGAGTATTTCACCCATCTGATAAGTTCAAATGAGTGAAATGAAATAGAGTTATTCGCTCTTAATGATTGAATAATTCGACCTCAATCTTGATGGCTTTTGTAGATGTGAAAGTTCCAAAAAATAAGCCAATAACACCGTCTCCGAGAAAGAACCACGTATATTTCATCTTCCATTCCATAAATCATCATGAAGTTTCTATTAACTCCAGTGGAGTCAAAAAACCTCGGAATCAAACATTTTTTAACCTTATTTTATTCAAAATAACTACTAAATTTCTACAAGTTCGCAATTTTTGAATCAAATCACAAAATTAAAGTGACAGATATTTTATGACTTCAACGTTTTCTTTAGCAACACTGATCTAAATATCGCAATATCTACAACAGCCTATCTACTTGAAACTTCAAATTTGACATCTAATAATCGATAATTTACTGACATTAAAATATTCTAATAATATATTTCTCAATATTAAATCGATGTTCTTCCTGTCACAGAAAACAGTTGTGTATTATACACAGCAAAAATATTAGTTTCATATATCGATATTTTTGTCAATACAACCTCGAGGTAAATCCTACAACATTTCTCTTCTTGTAAAATAAATAATTATTTTTACACAAGGGAGCAATCGAATATCATCCTAGAAACGTCTACGGATCATACTTTGTATAATTGTATCAATTTTATAAAGCAATAATTACAATTTTATAACACCTGCAACCTAGAAAGCACCTTAGTGCATGGTTGATTGCGTAGTTCTGAAAAAGCAAGTGAAAATGATTCTCAGGTCTCTTAATAATCGTGGATTATCATGATTTTCTTCATGGCGTTTTAGGGGAACTGCAATTAAATTACATAAAATTCTATTGTTCAAAGTGAGGCATATAACGGACCAGAATCACTACAAATTATCAAAAATTTCTGTAATTATAGTTCAATTGTAGACTTTCAAAATATTTGTAGAATTTCCGTGATTGTTTTCTAAGCCACATGTGATGAATGATCATAACGATATCTTTGAAAAACCAAACATATAAGACGAGATAACATGCAATAAAATTTTTCAATTCTCTTTGAATGAATCATCTTGAAATTTCATAATATAAGATGGAAAGTCATTCAAAACTGCGTTATATTATCAGCGAATTATCATCGTTTAGAAAAAAGGACTACAAATGTAGTTTACATTTATTTACTTCACTCATTTTATTGTACATTATATGATTCGTTTGAAGTTATTAAAGATAATATTTATTTCTACAAAACAAATACAGCTTACACGCATTCGCTGATAGTGGTATACTTTTTGTTCTCCGTATTATAAATTCTTTTTGAATCCTCATATACTGTCTTATCAAATAATAAGTACGTTATCGTCCCATATCTATGGATTTTCATTGAAACTGGCTTATACATAAGGTGTATACCGGGTACCCAATTAGTGTGTAATTGGTTCATTGCTTCCTTCCTGTTGAATACATTCACAAAGTCTATAAAGAAAAAAAATAGATTGTAATTTACTGCATGTCCCCATTTTTTTTCTCAAGTATGCAGGGGATTCCATAAGATATCGAAGTTGTTTTTTTGAATAGAATGCTCTATGTTTCTTGTCATAGTACATATGAGATTCTGTTCTATCTTTTGGAATATAGACTTGTGAGGTTGCCTCCTGTCAGGAAAACGAATAGAATAACTTTTTGAAGGTTGTAACGTTGTAAAATCCCGTCAAATCAATTTGAATTCAAAACACCTGATTCCAGTCAACCCTCCATCTGTGTCAAATCGTTACGCCACTGGTTAACAATTTGATACGCATAATCACCAGCTTCGCTTCAGAATCTTCATGTCCTACCATCTTCGCTTCAGAATCTTCATAGGTTTGGAGCCCAGAGGCCGAAATATAATTTATTTCTTTTCTTTGCCGACCTTTGGACTAATTAGTTGAACTTGAAAATCATCGTTGATTGTATTTGAAATAATTAATTTATATAAAAGTTCTCTAGTGAAAATTAGAGATATATCTTTATCTTAAATATTTTGAAATTATGGCAACCAAAATGAATCCAAATCATCTTAAAAGCGGAGAATTAAATTATGAAATGTATAGTGTATATGTATAGTGTGTATGTATAGTGCATATGCATAGTGTATAAGTTCTCTCTCCGCTAGTTTATCATTATATATATATATATATATATATATATATATATATATATATATATATATATATATATATATATATATATATATATATATATATATTCTTTCAAAAAGAGAGTATTTACAAAAATTTGAATAATTGTAGTTACAATAAATGCTTATATCTATAATTTTGGTGTGTGTCAGAAAAAGCACAAGTGTGAGCTCAGGAAATGTAACAGGGGAACCATACTATCTTGTATATGATTCAATAAACGAGTGAAAAAACCTGAGGAAAAAACTCATTTCCCTGTCGCTATTGCACTAGCAATAGCTTGTCTGTTAGTGTCGTGTGTACACAAAAGAGTACCAAAGATTTTTCTGCTTAGCCTCTTCATTCTCTCTTGCATTCCATGATTTCTAAACGAAGACAAAGGTGAAAGAAAGGGGTTTGGGACAGGAATATGTAACAATGGAAAAAGAAAACCAGCAGAAAAATATTTCAACATTTATACTTCTTATATGTCTAAACAGAAAAGATTTTACCTAGCAATCAAGGTCATGAAAAGAACTAATGACCTGCGATGTTTCCTCAAATTCCATCTCTATCAAAGTGATATAGGTCATAGGTGAATCATTATGGCCCAATAATCTATCGCCCATATAATATTTCTTCGTGGAGCTCCAGATTTGCGAAAAATTTTGACAGTCGTTCGAATATAATTTATATCTGAAGCCCAGAAATCTAGATGAATCCGAAGTTGAAATAGAGGTTTCTGAGAAGAGTCTAGTCATCAATAAGTTTTCGTATCTTCAATTTATCTTAAATTTCTTTAGCTTTGATCTTTCTTAGTTTTCTTACCGTTCCTCAAATTTTTTTGTAACTTAATATCTGTTATGTTATTAACATATCTTTTCATCGAGCTTTTCATGTAGGTTAAATCTATTATATACCTGATGTACAAAGTGCTGTGTTTCTCTTATCTTATCTTTAGTAGATGTAGCAAAATGCTTAATATCTACCTCATCTTTACCTTACCTTATCTCTCTAGTGCACAGAAATTTATTTTGTGAATATTGCAACTAGGGTAACAGAACAAAAGATTAAATTTAGCCGAAACAGTAGGTACTTATACGGAGTTATTCTAAATCTTTCTTTTCTGTATAGTAACCATGTTGCTGGTATATAAGTCATGTTCAAATATTACTTCAGCAAATAGTTTCACATTTATCTTACCTTAAATAATAGCAGAGCAATAGTACATGAATGTTAGATTCACCTTACATGTATATTTCGAGTTACAAAATTTTTGTCCCTCTTGTAAGTTTTATGCTTGCTTTTATTTTTTTGTACTGTAATTATTGATGTCTGTGACTCTGATGATATAACTTGAGTTGATAGTGTGTTGTTTTCATTATGGGGTAACGATTTAATGTCAGGCCAGGAGCTTCACTCCTGCTATGATAATGTCACCGGTCACATCATATTGTCTGTAGCCAATTTGTTGAGTATTTTTGAAAAACTCAATTAATTTCTCAATCATATTTCAATTACTATAATAGTTACAGATTCATTTTCTTACTATAGTCTTGTGATCCTATACTGGTAACTACCATAAGAATACAAGAAACTTTTGGAACTTGAACTCAAGATCAACGACTTCTGCCTCAACGTAATGATTTTTTTTTCTGTTACATCGTTGCTTTTTGTCTACCTTCATTTATCTTAAACTAGTCTCGCATTCAACTTCCCCTAGCGCTGGGTACTAATATATGTTTCTTTTAAATTTTTAGAATAATTATCTTTCCTATTAACTTTTCTAATTTTCTGGTAAATTCTCTTTAACTTAGCTTCATTCTGATGAAGGTAGGTCAGGCTCTGGCGCAAAACAGAACCTGCCTCATTTTCATCTCTGTACATTATCTTCAACTTAACTTCATTCTGTTGAAGAGGGGTCAGGCTTTGGCGCGCAAAATAAAGCTTGCCGCGTTTTCAACTTTGAATTTCATTTGGCTTCCATTTTTCTAGATTTTCACTTTCCATATCTGTAATCTTTTTGTCGTTTAATAATCACTTCTCATATTTCCATCGCTTTAAATTTTCAAGGTTCAAGGTGTGGCTGATTGAATTGTGCTTGAAGATAGAAAAAATTTTTTTTTATGAAATCAAAAATTTTTTTTCCCTAGAGGAAGGGATGCTGTAACGTGCTTAAATCACGTGACAACAATTTGAATTCAAAACACCTGATTCCAGTCAACCCTCCATCTGTGTCCAATCGTTACGCCACTGGTTAACAGTCTGATACGCATAATCCGGCTACCAGATGATATGTCCTACCAGATTCGATTCAGAATCTTCATTTTGCTTTCTTTTCTTTGCGACCTTTGGACCAATTAGTCGAACTTGAGAATCATCGTTGATTGTGTTTGAAATAATTAATTTATATAAAAGTTCTCTAGTGAAAATTACAGATATATCTTTATCTTAAATACTGTGTAGTGACCTATATCAAAAATATAGGTCGTTGGTGGAGAGTCGTAGGTGAAGAGTCGTAGGTGGAGAGTCGTAGGTGGAGAGTCATTGGTGGAACCCAGAGGCCGAAATATAATTTATATCTGCAGCCCAGAAATCTGGATGAATCCGAAGTTGAAATAGAGGTTGTCACTCCATAAGAATACAAAAAACTTTTGGAGCTTGAACTCAAGATCAACGACTTCTGCATCAACTTTTTCTACAGAACCAATAATCTTCGACTCTCACCAAGATAAGTGTATTATTAATTGTACATATAACAAGAAGCATTTGTTGATATTGTTTGCTATAACTTTTGCTTATAATTATACTATGTAATTAAATATCAGAGTACAACTACCTAGACTTTTTCTTCCAAGACCTCAGCGACAAATATTGAATTAGAATCTCATTGCTCATATTTCCCTGGGCTTAACCAGTGAAGTTTTTATTGTAAATAGTAAAGTTATTTTTGTTACAAGGTGCATCAGAAATATTTCCATTTCAAATTTGTCAAAATTTACGAACATCTTTCAGTCCAAAAGTTTTCACCTAATTATTTGTGAATCAACAACGTGAATTGGAGAATGTATTGATTTTGTAATTAATTGTAGTGAGTATAGAATGAAAGCATTTGGGACGAT
The DNA here is from genome assembly GCA_013387265.2 of Cryptolaemus montrouzieri. NCBI lineage: Eukaryota > Metazoa > Arthropoda > Insecta > Coleoptera > Coccinellidae > Cryptolaemus > Cryptolaemus montrouzieri. The sequence continues at coordinate 64,792,330 of JABFTP020000001.1, read as the reverse complement.
TTGTGTAAATTCGCACCAGCATACTAGATGAAACCAAAGAATTTTGTTTCAGCAAAAATTTACTTGCCATATATATTTGAAAAACAGAAGAAAATTCTTTTCCTATTTTATCCAAATTCACCTTTGATTTATATAAAACAAACACAAGTTTATATTATAATTCGAAAACCATTTAATAAAAAAAATTGAATACGCCCTGCATTCTACTCCCCAAACTTCTTTTACCGACGTTTTTGGCTTTTTCACCAATAATAACTTGTTTAGTTACTCCAAAGATGATTTAATGAAACATTGTAAAGATTTGAATGTGAAGCTAAAAGATAGTTCAAGTAGTGACGCAGATATTGACGGTATAGATATGTTTAATGAAATCAATGCTTTAAAGTTGCATTTAACTGAAAACCAGTCTAATGATCCACAAACCCTATTGCAATACATTTTGCTAATGAATTAATGTCAACATTTCCGAATACAGCAATAGCGCTAAGGAAACTACTTACATTGCCGGTTTCAGTTGCATCTGGTGAAAGGTCATTTTCAAAGTTAAAAATAATAAAAACTATTTGAGATCAACTATGCACCAGCAAAGACTTAGTAATTTAGCAATAATTTCAATTGAACTGAGATTCTAAATAGACTAGACACCAAAAAATTATAGCTGATTTTGCCAACATGAAGGCAAGAAAGGTGCAGTTTCTGTAAAATAACTTAATACCTATACCTACCTACATAATATGTATAAACTGCACCTTTCTTGCCTTCATTTTTTCATTTAATGTCGTAGTAGTGTATCTATCTTGTATAAAATAACCTAATATAACATAGTTTTTCACTGTACAGCATTTTTTTTTCACATTTTTATAAACACCTAGGTTTTGTAGTTAGATAGGGGCGGCACGATAGAAATTGCACACCGGCGTTCAAACCGCTAGCGGCGGGCCTGAAAGTAGTTTTCACCTTAGTTTGATAGCAACCGTGATACTGGCATATGTCGAAATCCTGGAGAATCAATAAACTCGAAAACTACAGGAAATATCAGCAATCTGTTTTCATCAATGAATTTTCCTCCAGAATCAAAGACTGAGATGGTGGCATCATTTTTCTCTATTGGCAGTAATTCATATAGCTGTTGTACTGAAGCGTAAAAAATGGGATACTCTGTACAAACACTGATTTATTTAGCCCTTCATGTTATAAGAAGCTCATAGATGTGACTGCTTCATAACACATAAAAATTGCCGTACGGCGTATCATATCGAATATGACTGACTACCACCGGTAGGGAATTCTTGCTCTAAGGTGACTTTCCATCGTTTTGACGCCCGTTTTAAGCGTTAAAATAGTCATGTGACCAATTTTTCTATGAAATCTTGACGCTCACGTGAAAAGAGTGTTTCAGCGTTAAAATATGTCATTTGTCACTCATTTTAGGTTAAAACACACTTGATGAATATGAAATCCATTTTTTATTGATTTTGCATCATTTCTAGAATCTTTAGTGTTGTATATTGAGAAATTCTTTTTCAACACCTCTATGTTTTTTGAGTATCGAAAGCTAATATTGCGTAATTACTGGACGTCTATGAAAAGAGACAGCCATTTCGTATCGAGGAAAACTGGTCCTTAGGTTTCTTATTGGCAATTATTGAAGACAGAAAATATAAATTTGTCACTTGGCTCTTGTAGCGTCTATCGTTATAGAGTTCAGAAATTTCCAACTTTCTAGCGTCAACGCTGAAAATGACGTGATCTTCCGAATCAGCGTCAAAACGCTCTAATGAAAAGGAACCTTTAGACAATTGAAAACCAAATACACAGAGTCAAGAAATTAACGCAGAAAATCGAAAATTCAAATCTATTCGAAGAAGTTTAGATATGTAGAAGGATTATTTTTTTGTAATCCACCAGGACTAAGGAATGCTTGAGGACAATCGAAATGAAAATGGTAGAAAATGGTACTCATAAAAATTGAAAAGAAACTAATAATGAAAAATGTAAAACTTTTGGAATGAATCAAAGTCCCCAAAAACCTGTTGAAGCCGGATATTTCCACCCCTGGCGAAAATTACTTCGTGACATCTACTATTGATGCTCAAAATCAATGAGCTTTCGTTCCGAATTTCTGTCAGTGTGTTTCGAACCTCATTCACGGTAGCTGACTGGTTTTGCTGGCTTGTTAATCTTCCATTGAAAATGTCTCGGACATGTTCTACGGAATTGAGGTCTGGACTTCATGCAGGACACTCCATTGAAGTGATTTCGTGATCTTGAAGGTAGTTCCTAACGGAATGAGCTTGATGAGGTCTGGCGTTATCACGCATAATACTCATGTTTGGTGAAGGACAAAATCTCGACTCATCTGTGAACAAAACTCTCTCCCAGTCAGCTTCCAACCAATTAACATGTTTCCTGACGAAATTTGATCGGGTTCTTCCTGTTGCGTTTGGACCTGGGCCACGAGGCGTCAAACCAGATTCCCCAGTCAATCGTTTCAGAGCTAATTTGCACTCCATTCTTCTGTCGAAGCTGCATTTGAAGGAGCTAGCAGTAGCGGAACGTTGACCAAACGAGGGAATTCTTAAATAACGGTCATGGATCGCCGTTATTTCTCGGGAATAGGCCCATCCTAGGTCATCTAAAACCATTGCTGCAGCACATTCTGAACAGGTCAAATTTCGAGATTCGCGTTGCGTTGAAATTTTCAAGAAAAAACGTTACTCCTAAAAATTGATCAACAACTGCTGTTATCTATATTTGGTGTTCGTTTGTTGGAACGAGGAACATGTGTGCCAAGAAAATACATAGAATTTTGTTGGCATATGTCCTGAAAACCTTTAGTTGCCTACCAAAATAGAAAATTTGAGATATTCGAATTGTGCGTGCATTTCTTAGTGCAATATACTTTAGTGGGTTAAATAAAACACAAGATAGTAAAAACATTATCATATATAATTCATATCAATATAAGTAGTCAGTTAACCAGAGATTTTCATTCGTATCTTTGTTTCATGCTACCAACTAAGGAAACATTTGATGTCCAATGGAAAGAATACTTATCTTAACTCTTATATACCCTAATATTTCAGTACAACAATTATTTTATACAATTCACTTAATATCATTTTATACAGTTTTGCTAATTTCATTTAACATAAATCAAACTAAATTATATACAAAATGTTCTTTTACTGAGATGATATTCTGAAATTCACAGAATCAAAATATTATAAGTTACCTAAGAAGAATTTATTAAATTAGTTTTTAAAGAATCTATTTGAGGATCAACTGAATGATGGCTAAAGAATTTTCAAATTTCACTTAAGAAATCGATTTTATCAGTTAAGAGCAGTATAACAGCCCAATTTGTCACACATTGACACATCGATAATATAAATATAATTCTTGTTTCTTATATTCTAATAGACAGCTTGATCACAATAATTTTCTGCCTCCATTTCCTCTTCAATATATTTCAAGAATGTCATTATTAAAAGTGATTTGTTTCAGCAATGAGTGCAAAAAATGGCAGTGATCAAAATATGATTAAATTTATCATTCATTATCGAATCTTCTTTGTTCCATTCATACATTAATATCCCTGAATATTTTACCTCATTCATGTAAATTTTTCATAGAGATACAACCAAGACTATAAACGAGAATTTATATTTATAAATTATTTGACATATGGTTTAACGAGTTGGGTTTTCAACAAGTTTCATGAGGTGGTATACGGAATTAAAGAGGCCACCACTTTTTTAGATATTGCTCTCGCCAGCGATATTGGCATTCAATGTCAAAATCGGCCCCCTTTAATGAATCATTCCATAGTGAAATTATTTATTAATTATTACATAAATCCATGTTCTCACAATCTGTCCCACTTTTTTCAATCATACAATGTTATTTTTCCTATCATTTCATTCAAAATAATGACTGAAGACTGTATATTTTGAATTTGAGAAATTGTAGTCAAATGACAAAGAAAAATCATCTTCATCTGCAAAAGTAGGCTTTTACAAGAAAAAAATTGCAGCTTAATAACTTTAAACTTACCATCTAATTGAATCAATAGAACAAAGATAATTCTATTTGAGACTTATGAATGGGTACACTTACCTTATATATTGTCAAGAATATAATTTGGGTATAACTAATATTTCCACATTTTATACATCCAACTAAAATCTATAAAATTATACTAATTTATATTCTAAATAACACATATTAAGCTCTTTTCTCATCGATTTTTGGTTCGAATTCCACCATAAATAGAGCAAAATTCTTGTACATGACTAGCCCCAAAAACTGACCCTTCTTAGCTCTTGGCAAAAACCAACTTCTATGAAAGAATAACATATCAAACAGCAAATTCTAATATTAGATAAGAAACTTTGAAAGAATTGTAGGAATTATTCAATACTCAATCTAATTTTTCATTAATTTTATAGATACAAAAATGTAAAAACTAGTTACTCTCGTGTTCAGTTTGAATAATGTTCTAAGTATAAATCTCAGTGTTTTTGGAAACCTAAGAAACTATTGTTCTGAATTTGACGAGATCAAATTCATTTACAGTCATTACATAACAATATAATTTGCGAAGAAAAATTACAAAAATAGAGAATTTCATTTAAATCAAATCTTTCTCTTAGTAAAGTACGAAAAATTACTAAAAACAATATGACATATTTATGATAAATGCAATTTTATTTCAAAGAAAATTATACAGGGTGATGTAATTATTTGAAAGACTAAGTGATGAAACACTTAGGATATTAACTTTTAATATTCATTAGTATGTTACTAAATAATTGAACAATTGAAGAAAAACACAAGCTCAAGTTCCACAGGAAATACATAATAAAAGTATGTTTTGGGTTTTATCACATAATCAAAAACTGAGAGGAGGTTAAAATATTACAATGTCATTTATATCTAAGAAAGAGATGTGAAAAGTGGGGACGAATGGAAATCAAGCTGGTTGTTAATTATTGGTAGAATAATTGCAACGAATTCTAATGAATCTAATATCTTGCTTTTGTCACTTGAATCTAAAATTTTGGTTTTGTCAAAACTAAGAAATGATTTTTGTTTATACAATGCTCTGAAAAAGAGTTGTTAATTTATTATAAATTACTTAGTTTATGATCGTTTACTTTAATGTTTATAGAATGACCAGTTTGAACTCTTTAAAAAACAGGACAATCATTACAATATAATTTATATACATTCGCTCTCGAGCAAGAGTGAACATATTGGGATTAAATATATGGCAGAATTTAGTACTTATTTGTGATATTTTATTGTTCCGTGAACCTGAAGGATGGGATAATTCGGAGATAATAATAATTTGAGTAGATTTTAGCTCTTAATTATTGATGATGTTATTGTCCTGTTAATTTAACGCCGATGTTTTCAAATTTCAAATTTCTTTTTAACGTTTTTCGAGAAAGAAACTCGGATATTTTGATTTTATGCGGATGGGAACAATTATGGATTGAGGTATCTATCAGTGGTTTTTGATAAATATCAAATTCATGATGATTACCTGTTTTCATAATTGGAATATCTAAGAAATCTGTGTTTATATTTATTTTCAATTTCCAAAGTAAATTGGATCGTATCGTGAAATAAATTCAAGGATTTTAAAAGAGATTCAATTTTTATCAGTACCTGTATACAAAATATATCATCAACGTATCTTTTTCACTGAGGAACATTTTTGATTGAAATATCACACGAAGGTAAGAGTTTATTTTCAAGATTGGTTATGAAGATTTCAGTAGAAAAGAAGAACCCAATAGAAGACGATCTAGTTGACAATAAATTTTATTATTTATAGATCAAACTGGTCTTTCCATCAAGATTAAAGTAGACGAGCATAAAAATCAATAATTCCTGATGAATTGACAACTGGTTTTTCAGAATATGGTATTAATCAAAATCATTTTCAGATGTCACAAAAACGCAAATTTTATATATAGATGAAAAAGCAAGAGATAAGATTTATTGAAATTCCTAGAATTTCCAGGTGACAAACATTATCTACCAATACTTAAAGACTAGCTTGATTTGTATTTTAGGTATAAAAGACATTGTAATATTTCAATTTTCCATTAGTTATTGAAAATGGGATAGAGCCTGAATATATATTAAACATATTTGCATTCCTTATATTTTGAGAAACTTAAGCCTAGTGTTTTTCCTTTTATTGTCTGATTACTTAGTAAAAATGTTTCACCACCATTAGCGAAACTCTATACCTATTAGTATTTTAGAGTACAAAGTGATTTATTCATCTCCATAAACTTATCATATAAAAAGTTAATTTATATATAGATCTCTGAATTTATGTAGAAATTTCTCAAAAATGGTTTGCCTTTAGAATTTCATCCTTTCTCATTATTTGAATACAAGATGTTTCAAAATATCATTTACAAACGGAATGGAGTTATTCATTGGATAATTTAATGACTGAAGTATCTAGTGAACAAAATAAATAAAACTGTTGAAATTATTTGAGTATTTTTTTATAATTTTTCAGATATTAAACTAAAATTCTGAAATAAAATTATACAATATAAATTACATGAATGCATATGTTAACCTGCATCTACAGGGTGATACTTTTACATTACTCTTAATGGAGGAGAACGTCGACAACGTGTCGCGGATGGTTTTTGCTATAGAAAGAGTAAGAATTCAGGGCACATAAGCACGGATATATTCATGGAATCATTCCAAGAGGAATTTAAGGAAAAAAAACACGTTCAGCACGAAGATCGTCAAAGCTTAACCTGCCATCGTACTCAAAGTGTAAATTAGTTTAGATACCTTCCTATAGAGGTATTTCTAGTCTTCAGTGCATCCAAAACCGGTGAATACAATGGATGAACTGTGATATCGAATAATAAATGGATTTGAAGCTGTATAAGGGTTGGAGGAAGGTACCTCCAACAATTTTTGTGATAAGAAAATCATTTTTCTTCGTATAAAATCCAGATAATCCCAGATTAAAATTTCAACTAGATACTGAATTATAAAATGTCAAAACAATAAATTTCCAAATAATGTCACAACTTACTAGAGACAATGTCAAAAAACTTGTATTAATCAACGGATTATTAGCAATGGTTTTTCCTCGATAAGGGTCGGAGATGAGAAAAAACTATAAGAAAACAAAAAGCTTCTAATTAAAATGAAAAAAGATTTCGGTATTTAGAACTGTAGAGGCACACCACAAAAAAATAGAGCATGACCTCTAAAAATTACCACCCTGTTGATTCTGTTGGCATGTGCATTCATGTACCCCATATCGTATAACCTTGTTCCAGAATTTGAGGAAAATATCTCAAAAATTGCAGAGTTGTGGAAAAATAACTAAAAAAATATCGAAATTATAACTCCCTGTGATCGGTAAGGAAGCATTTGCGAACCAAAGTTCATTGAAACTTTAGTCATAAAATGAATCAAATAATCACCCAACTCATTTAGTACATGATATTTTGGAACAGCCCGTATAATTAATATCGATTAATATCAAAAACTATTCATAGATTCTCAGAATATAAAATGTTTTAAATATTCAAAAATGTTAATTTGAAAAGTTATGCATAAAAAAATATAACCTGTACTTTCATTTGGAGATAGCATACTGACTTTTCATTTGGTTGTTTTGATTTCATCAGTTCCCTAAGTTTGTAAAGTTCAAGAATGTTCAGGAGATATTTAGTAAAAATATTTCTTCATTTTTCTGATGGGAAAATCTTCAAACATACTGCATCTGGAAACAATCTTCAAATCTTTACTAATTGAACTATGATCAACGTATAGTAGAATAAAGGAAATTTATGAAAACCATTCATGAGAGAAGACTTGAGTAAATATTTATATTTAGCCTGAAAATTACAACTTGTTTTTACTTTTCCTAAACTCAATATTGATTAACTTGACTTTTATGAAGAAAATAAGTATATACAAAAATCTTCTTGTTTGAATTTTTTCTATTTCTTGAAATTTTGAAAACGTGATTGCAAATAACATTTCCATTGTAAAATATTTTCGATATTTTTCAGTCAGAATAATATTTACTGAATTGATTAATACAAATCTGAATGATAAAAGTAAGAATATATACGAAAGAAAAAAGTGGTTTTCGTTTTCCCCAATTTATAATAATTGGGAATGAGTAGTTTGTTCACTTTTTCAATGAAATCAAATCTTTGCAGAGGAATGGAGAGCATGAATTTCTTTAAATAGCTACGTAATTGAAATACACAATTTTCCATGATATTGCACTACATTCCAAGTAATTTTAGTATTTTCTTAAATGCTTCTTCCAATTATTTCTGTATGTATGAAGAAAAAATTAGTCGTGTAATTAAATTCCCCAATAAAGAAATCAAAAATGTGAAAGCATCATTTGATACAGTCTATAATTACACTTGGCACCACGATGTTCAAGAAACAAATTTCAACAGAAATTATATCGCCATGTATAACTTTCTCTTAGCACAATGCTAACCTCACTTCGTATATTCTTTACTACGAGTACCCTCATTTAAATTTTTCGTTTTGGGAACAACTTTTCTCAGAGTGTTACAAAGCTCAATCACAGCGTGCTCGTAACTGTAGCACGCATCGCACGAAGAAACTGACATCGAGTTGGAAGACGAATGAGCGCCTCCTGAGGTCTTGTAGATAACAGTATCGCACACGACCCGAGTCAGTCAATCGACTAGGATGGTCTGAGAGATCACCAGAAGCTGGTCTTTGAGAACGCGGAATGACGGTCGATTTTCCGGAAGATGGCTCCAGCATTTTTTCATTACCTGCAATTATTTAGGCTTAGCTTTGTATAGTAAATTAGGAATTATCTTCAATTTCAATCAGAATCGATGCATACAAATATTTTTATTCTTTATTCCTTCATATTATTCCACCCAATCTTTCATTGTATTTATTATTGAACATGATCAATTTCAATCAAACTGACTACAACCCATTTAATACCAAAAATAAAGACATTCTAGATTCCTTGATTGGAATTCAAAGTTGATAATGACACAAGGAATATTATATAGTCCTTTTTCAGTAATTGGAAAATTACTGTCCCAGGCAAATTTTATACAATAGTCTTATTGATATTGAGTTTTCTATATTGTAAAGGTCAATATATTAGCTATTCTTGGCAAGGCATAGTTCATTCAGTAATATACTAATTTTAATGTAATACGCTTTAAACATCTTAAACCAAAGTTTCCTATTGTGCCCCATTTCCAGAATTAGATAGATCAGATGCATAAGATAAGTTTATATTTTTTCTGACATATAAACATCACTCCAGTATGAAAATGTTGAGAAGGATAAGTATTTTTTCAGCAATGAAATGTGGTCTGTGGTCTTTCTCTGGTTCCTTAGCCCAAAATGTTCCTGATAAATTTCTTCCGTGACGTAACTACAAATTTACAGTTTTCAGATTATTTCCTTATTCGAACTAAAAGACATTATTTCTCGTCAAATTTCATTCATAGGTAAACGTGTACCCTATAGGTTTTGATTCTTTTGCAAGTGTCAACATATGCCGCAAAATATAACTTCAACGGCAGTATCTTTCAATTGACTTGACATATAAGGTTGGTTTTTACAAAGTTCCCAGAGATTGCCAACCTGAGTATTCAGTATTAACATCAACTCTACATCTGTATGTGTTCTTTAGAAAAGAATCTTGACAGGTAAACAGAGGGCATCTGTTTTTCCTTTTAAGGTATGGAACTCTAAAATGCTACAAATGAAATCCAAACTACTTTTATTAGTGAAATTTGCCTGATTTGGAGTATCCCACTTTGATTTTCTGGCACCTTTGTGATTTATTATTGAGAGAAGGACAAAAGGGGTTCATAAATGGAACATAATTATCAGCACACTGAATACAAAACCACTGAGAATGGCGTGTGTGATATCAGAACGGTGATTTTTTTCTGTTAACTATTATTTTTATAACTCCATAAAGACAGTGAATGTTAAGTATAAGCTATTGAAACAGTTTGTTTGCCAAAGAAGTTTATTTCAAGTTCAATTCAAGCATTCTGTACCATTAAATAATAAGTTAAGTTTTTCGTTCACATAAACTTCCTAGCTTATTTGTAAATTTTTTGAACGTACATGTTTAATTTATTAACGCGTTCGTATTAACATATTTTTATAACGTTTTCCTGAAATATGCTTGTGAAAGTTTTGTATGAACCAGTTTCCAATCAGTAGGGGAATACCCTTATATATCGATATTATTTGAAATTGTGGTGCCAGCGAGGCTGCGACCATCATAAACAGGAGAGCCACAGGGTAAAGAATTCCCCATTAGTTTAAGAATGATTGTAGCATTGACAAAGAAAACAGATAGCTTTCATACGTTTCCTAAGGCGTAATTATTACATTTATTTCAGAACATTTTTGTATATGATCAACGTATTTTGTATTGTTCTGAAAGGGTTCAAGAGAATGGCTGATTGGCAGACACAACCCCTTTAATTAAGATTCCTACGAAATCCAAAGCTTATCCCTTTCCTTTTCATTTGCCTTTTCCAATCAAATCAAGTGATTAATGACACAAAACTTAGCAGATGGCGTAACATTGATACTTAATCAGTGCAAGTTGAAACATACAAGAAAATGTGTTTTTGCACAACAAATGATATATACTATTCACGTCAATTTATATATGATAATATATAAGTACATTTTGGACTCCTGAAACTTTCTATACTACAAGTGAACAAGCAAAGTCATACAATTGATAGAATACGCTTTAAATTAATACTCACATCATATACTTCTTTATAGCACGCCTTGGGCTTCTCCAAAATCAATCCTTTCTGTACCCTTTCCACCACCTCGGTATTTTTGAGCCGCCCGTACGGCATTTTTCCGCAACTGAACACTTCCCACATCAGAACTCCGTAAGCCCACACGTCCGATTTTGAGGAGAATCTAGTAAAGTTCAACACCTCCGGAGGTGCCCACTTGATTGGAAACTTGGAACCTCCCGAAGATGTGTATTGGTCATCTAAAACGTATCGTGCCAAGCCAAAATCGGCTACTTTCACGATATTTTCATTGCCCACCAGGCAATTTCGAGCAGCTAAATCTCTGTGGATGTAATTGTGGCGTTCCAGGTAGGACATTCCTTTGCACACCTGAAATCGATTAAAGAATAAAAAATGCATTATTAATATATGAAGAATGACAACATAATGTAATAGACAATGATATAGAGAGTATGATAATATGGACTGTTGTAATCAACCATTATGGTATCTAGTTTACTGTGGGTGGAACGCTGGAGAAATAGTTCAAGAACTAATGAGATGTATATTTGTAATATCTTTTCGAATGGTCAGGTATCAGACAGGACTATAAAATGTTTAACAATTTATGGTCTGGAAGAAAATCACTTACTTGTATGCACATATCAAGAAGCAACCCCTGATTGCTAGAAAGAGACATCTCGGGTCGCCGCAAATGCTTCAGCAGCGAACCATACCTCATATATTCAGTAACGATAAAAATTGGTCGACTTTTACTGCAGACTCCATATAATTGAACGAGATTGGTGTGCTGCAATTTTCTGGAAATGAAAAATTCGCGATTAACACTAGAACCACGTAAAACAATATTGAATTAACTCACGTCATGACTTTGGCCTCTTCAATAAAATCGTCTTCCGACATAGTACCCTCTTTCATCATTTTAACTGCCACATCAATAGAGCCTCTCCATTTACCTCTTCTTACTACCCCAAATTGTCCCGAACCCAATTCTTCCAAAAGCATCAGTTCATTGTGGTCAATTTCCCACTTGTCTATAAGGGAACAACAAAGTAAAAACAACCATCTGTTTTAAAAATGATGTTGATATTTGATCACCATACTGTGATTTTGGTTTACTTTGTGAAGACTATCACGAAAATAGGTGGAAAATATTTAATTAACAAACGTGATAACTATTTCGATATTTCTATCATCAGACGTTTACAAATTGTGAGTTGAAACTAAGATAGTTGTACAATTTGTCTTAAATATAGAAAAACAGGTATGAATTATAAAGAGAGAAAAAACAGCAAGTTTCTACTATTGGAAATAGATAGGTATTCAAAGGTACATTCATGATTACTTGAAAATCCCAAATATTGGGGAATAAAAGGTCTGTGTTGTTAAGAAGGGTAAGATTGTTTCTATTGTGTTTAGCTTTGAAAATTTTCAGAGATTCTAGGTAATTGAGTTTATTGCTTTTCGGGCCACAATGAATAATGTTAAGATTATCTATACTAAGGAAGCGGTGGTTGTTATCTGGGCAATGCTGTGCGATGTTGGACTCACTTTTATTTTTACAAAAAGAAGAGTTATGTTCTTTATATCTAATGCGAAAAGATCTTCCTGTCTGGCCTATGTATACACTGTTAGAATCAGGACAACACAGTCTGTATACTCTTGAATTGTCTAATTTGTGAGTTTTGTCTTTGGCATTAAAAAACAATTGTGATAATTTAGATGTAGGTTTGAAGGCAATTTTTATGTTGTGACTTGACATTTGATTTGCAACTTCCTATGAAATTGGATCAAAATAAGTTAAGGGAGAGAATTTTTGAATATCGGTATTTGGTTTAACATGGGGTATATACTATTGTAAGCTAACTGTGTTAGTTTTTTAAGAACTATTTTGTCTACTATGGTAGGGGTAAACCTTTATTACTGGCAATAGTTTTTATGATGTAAATTTCTTTGTTAAGATTTTCAATAAAAAGTGGCGAAGAAATGCTCTATGAACCATTGAGTATAAAATGGCTGATTCATATTGCAAGGGGTGAGAAGAGTCATGAGAAATGCAAATATCTGTGAAAGTAGGTTTTCGAAATATATCAAATACCAAAGTCATTTTTTCGGGAAATGGTTGAGTCTACAAAATTTATTCTACTGTTTGTTTCTATTTTTAACTTCAAGATGATTTTTGGGTGGATATTGTTGATGGAATTCAGAGAAAGAAGCTTGCTTGATGTATCAGTGAAGCACGCTAGTACATCATCAACATAACGATACCAAGAAATGATTGACGAAGCTCTGGGATTTTGGAAATTTTTTCTACTATATGACTCATGAATATTTCAGCAAGTGGACTTAAGAGAGAACTCATATCAACGCCTCCATACTGTTCGAAAAATTTGTTATCAAATTGGAAATAGTTTTGTTGAAGACAAAGGTTGAGAAGAGAATAAAATCATTGTGAATAATAGGATGGATATGTGAAAGGTCAAAAATGCTGGAAATTGATGGTAGACATACATCTTTGAGGATATTAGAGTACATATCGTCGACGTCTATGGAAAGTAGAAAAGCATTTGTATGTACTGTAATATTTTGTAGTTTTTTGAAAAGTTCTAGCGAGTTTTTCATGGAATATTTGGGGATAAAATTTGTAAGTTTTTTGAAAATGTAATTTAGCTCTTTTGAAAGTTTGTGCGTTGGAGAGCTAGTGTAAGAGACAACTGGACGGATGGGGGCATTTTCTTTGTGAGTTTTAATAAGTCCGTCAAGTTTGGGTGCACAAGCTTTCATATTAATGAGGGGCCATTTTGGTTTACTGAAGAAAGTGGGTGAAATTTAGGTGAGAATGAGTTTAAGGGATGTTTGGAATTTTAGAATTGGGTCACAATTCAATTGGGAAATCGATAAATCTATATTCCAATAGTAGAAACTTGTTGTTTATCTCTCTTTATAATTCATACCTGTTTTTCTATATTTAAGACAAATTGTACAACTGTATCTTAGTTTTAACTCACAATTTATAAACGTTTGATGATGATAGAAATATCAAAATAGCTATCCCGTTTGTTGATTAAATATTTTACACCTATTTTTGTGATATTCTTTACAAGGTAAACCAAAATAACCGTATAACCATCTGTTTTTAAAACATACATTGATTGTGGAGAACATGTTATGAAAATGGTATATTTGATGAGAGTGAGACATGATTCTTCTCTAATAATTCTTCAACTAAGTAGTACGCATCTTTCGGAGGAATGTTGGAAAATAGATTTTTAAAGTCGAAAGAGATGAGTTTGGAATTAGGTGGTATAATGGTATCTTTGATATTGGCAATTAGTTCGTATGAATTTTTGACCGAAAATTCAGATTTGAAATTGCAATGTTTTAATAGCAAGTCGTTAAGGAATTTTGAAAGTTTGAAAGAAGGTGCCGTTACATAATAAACAACAGGTATAATAGGGTAATTAGGAATCATTTTATAAAATAACAGATGTCGAAAGTCTTACGAATTGTCTAGTGAAAACTATTCAGGCACAAATAGAAAAGAGTCAATATATAGTGAAAAACAGGCAAAAAAAGAAAACCTTGGATCACAAATGCGTTATTGGCATCCATTCATAAGTGTAATGTGCTCTATAAAGATTGGGAAAATGATAAAATGATATCACCTGGAATCAGTTCAAAATGTATAGTAATAAACTAAACTACCTAATAAAATATGTAAAACGAGAGTATTATATGAAAAGGTTACGCACTAGTGGAAAAAGTAATGAGCAGATATGGAAAGTGGTGTCAGAGCTTTGCGTTAAGAAAGAAACCGAACATATTTTACAAAAGCTAGAAAACAGCGGATGGTTAGATAGTGGTGGATACGACTATTGGCGGAAAACGATCTCAGAAGTTCGATAGGAAAAATACGCGAATGAAAACAGTTTTTTGTGAGGAACGGACACTGGATGATCAGCTGCAGTTAACACCCACGAATGAAGAGGAGATTACAAACATCATATCAAATTTAAAGAAGAAAAAAAAGTTGTGGGATTGACGAAATATCTGCAGACTTTAAAAGCCGGTATGCCTTCTGTGGTAGCGCCGGTTGTACATATGGTCAATATGATACTGAAAAAAGGTGTTTTTCCCACCGCATTCAAAACTGCAGTTGTTGTACCCATATATAAAGGAGGTGGCATATCTAATGCCCTTCATCCTATTACCAAGAGTTGCCGTTATATAGAACAAATTTCAAAAAATTTCCGGTTAAATCGAAATCTAAATAGACGACCACCACCGTGGCTCTGCTGGAGAGACATGCGACACGGTGGTTGCCGATTCGTGTCAGCGAGAAGAAAAAAGAATATCGGTTGTAAAAAATCGAATAACATAGTTTTTTAAATTTTCAGATTGTCAGTATGGAATCCAAGAATGCAGTTCAACTCTGGGAAGAACAAAAGATCTAATAGAAATTATAATAGATCAAACCGACCAAGGTTATTATGTTGCTACAATATTTCATGATCATTCACCTACAGGGACCTGCTCTAATTCTAATAAATCTTTTTTCATAATAGTAATGATTCTTCCAGTGAGAATCAAATAGGATACAGGGTTCGGTCCTAGGATCTCTGCACTTTCGGTTATATGTGGAAAAGAAAGATCAATGAGGGCACTCGCCGACGATATTGTATCTTCCATGACAAAAATTAGCACTGAACAACATCAAAACTAATAGTCAATGAGAGATCATTCTCTTTGGCCCTAAAAACAAGAAGAAAAACATAAACACAAATGGAAAACACCTGAACAGAGTGCATGAGTACCAATAGCTAGCCACTTATCATGGATTATGGGGCACATTGGTGAAATTATTACAAGGCTTGGAGGTCTTCTGCTCTTTCACTCACAGAAACCGCTAATTTATATTGCGCACATTCATAGTGTACTCATTTATTTAATAGCTATATTTTCGACTTCCTCATCACATAAGATCAACTACTCTGTATCAAACTTACATTTTACATACAATATAAATCACACATAACAATATCTGCTGATTTACGAAATTAACTCCAACACTACTATAACATCAGAAAAGTTGACCTACTACAACAAGACCACATTGCGATCAACTACATTAGAAAAAGAATAAACTATTCAACAGTGAAGTAATTCAACAGTGAAGTAATTCAATAGCTCAAAGCCTCAAATGTACACTTTTATCAAAATTTGTGGAAGGAATTACGTACAAAAACATCCTAATGTTGCTTTACAGTTTTAATTGAACCAATTCAATGAATAAAAAACCTCTTATATGATAATGATGAAAAAAAGAATGAGGTTATTCATAAGGTTAAACAGCCGACGTAAACGAAATTGAAAAAATAAGTAGGTTGCTGAACTAAAAAATCTTCAATCAGATGACTTGACATCAGCAGATTTTCATCTGGTTGTTCTGATGCTTTGCAAAATGGGTATAATTTATCTAGTCCTTTTGAGTTTCCAGTCTGAATCTCGCCAGTGCTCAGCATGTGGCTTCGAAAGCAGTGACGCTGGACTATATAGGACACAGACCACAAAAGCCCAATGAAAAATATGATGCAAGTTTCTGGATTTGTACACAATGTGAAGTAATCTGATGCTGCACGAAAACGACGAAGAATTGCTACAAAATTGTAAATATTCCCTAACATTCGCTGCCATAAATAAGAATATTTTTACGGATATAATCTCCCATTTGATAAATCAAATAAGTCCCGATTGTAGAGTGATATGCATTGAAATGCTTACCATGGCTCAGTCCAGCTGTAGCCGGTGCAGGTCTATCACAAGGGCTTGTCTTCAACCTGGAAGCAAGCCCACCACTGTTGTGCTTATGATAGTTTATTAGATCAGGTATGGAATTGCAACAATGCTTTTCCGATAAGAAAAATTCCCCTCTAGAGTTCTGCTTGATATGGTAATGCTTCACATGGGGATGAGGTCTGAAAGGAGAAAATATATTATCATCAATTTTGAATATTCTTTATAAGAATCAGAACCATTACTGAGTTGGTTACTGCAACCATTGGCGTACACCACTTCACAAATGTTTATTTCAAAACTCGACTGCGTTTCACCAACAAGTTGGCATCATTAGGAGATGATAGTACACTAAATCTAATTCTACATTGCTTTTATAGTTAATCTATTCCTTCTATTAGACGCTTTCGACGAGCCATCGTCCTAATTGGTCGAACGCGTAATTTCTGGGAGTGTGATCTAAAGAGATGACTGAACGGAATCGGACCTTTGTCCTTGTTTCGTGGATGTTTGCATTTTAGTGTAAGGATACTTTCGAAAGTTTTTAATGTTTCTATTAAATTTTCAATCTCAATCAAACGACTACGGATTGGCATAAAAAGAGACGGTAACTGCAATGTCTTCATCGTTGGTAATGAAACTAACTCAACCTCTTTACGCTGTCTGTTTTCCATAAGTGACAAAATTTGATTGTAATTTTTTATATTGCTTTCTGCAAATTTAAATTTGCGTACTGTTGCGTTCAATGTTCTGTAAGCTCGACTTATTATTTGTTAACACTGATCATAAATGATGAATAAATTCGTAATACCCTCGTTTGACTAATTACTTACAATTTTATTAAACAAAATAATTATACACAAACAAAATTAGTGTTATTGCTATTTTTAAATCATTTCAAACGTCAAACTGAGGCCAAAATTCATAGAACCTAATTACATAGAACATTGTGGAATATAGAAACTGACTTCGGAATTAAATCCTGTCTGTTTCTATGTTTCAAGGCATGATGATTTAATTTTCTGCAGGAACTGCAGGTTTTTGATAAAATCGAGAATAAAATGAAAACGACCCATTTTAGATATAGGAAAATACAATAATAATCAACATTAATTTGAAATACGGTTTTAATATAATACGAAATACTCGTATATGAAAAAACGGTTGTTTAACAATTTGACTATTGATTTTGAGCACCCTATATATAAAAAAGCATCGAAAAGTATATCGTCCTCACAAATAACACTTTTCTCGTATAACTGAAAAAAGTTATAACTTTACTCAAATCTGAGTCAACTTTTTGCTGAAGCAGATGACACCATAACTCCAAAAATTTTGATGAAAAAATCATAGCTCAATTGTTGTTAATTTTAGATAGGTCATATCCCAACATAAGATACTTGAAAAGAGATTCCCTTTATAACACAAAATAAAAAGTACATCATGCCATTCGAAATAGCAAAGTAGTAGTCGATGTCCGGTATAAATGGTATCGCTCTGAAAACTATTGCAAATTCTAGATCAGTATCCATTTTGTCTAATTTTGAAATTGAGATACTTCTAATGGGCCCTTCAGCGCGTACACCCTGCATTTACAAAACCATTTTCAGGCAGAAATAATGAAACATAAATATATCAAACTCAAAACTCACATTTTTGTGTACAGAGATAAAGTGTAAAGTCCTTTAGTAGATGAATTTCTTACAACAAAGCACCCTTCTTTATCCTCCTGTTTCAACAATGATTCAGATCTTTGTCGGGACATGTCCCCAACATACCAACTGTAAAAAAAATAAAATTAATACTAATTCCCTTTCCTCTTGAACAACTTTCATTATTCTCAGATTGAAAAATCAAATAACTCACTCGTACTGTTGCAGTCCCAAGAATTCCTTCGCCTTCACATAATTACTAGGTATAAATCCAATATTTCTGAAACACGAAACCCATCATTAATACATTCGCATTGCACAAAAGATGCACACCATTAAGTCAGTGTAAGAATCCACTTGTCTTCGCATAGATTTCGAAATAAACGAGGTGGCATTTTATCCATGAAAATAATAACAATAATGTCAAATGTCAAGGTTACATACAACTGAATAATGCAAGTGTTGATGACGACTATCACTGATAACTAGCTATTATTAAATGAATGTAAGAATTAGAAGCAATTAGAAATCAACACTAATTTTCAGCAATAAGGCAAAATAATGAGGATTTACGAATAATAAGTTTATATCAACATTTACATTTCAATATTTCACTGAACATCTACAGTACAACAAGAAGTATCTCCTTGAATACAGTGAAAGTATCCCCTTATTAGTCGCATTTGTTTCATTTTTTGAGATAATTCTGAAACATTCCTATGGAATAGCTAAAAAGAGCTCTAAAATAAATAAAAGTTTTTGAAGCTGCAGGAACTGGGGGATGTTCCCAGAATTCTTCAAATATTTAGAAAGATACACTACGATGGTTACTGTCTAAACTTGCAGACTACACATCACCAAGAAATTGACGCACAAAATTGAAAATTCTTATTCAGAAGTTTAGATATGTTGAAATTAATTTTTCCCAGTAATCCACCAACACTAAGGTACAATCGAAAAGAAATGGTACTCTTGGAAATTGAAATGAAACTAATAGTAAAACTTTTGGAAAAAATCCCTAAATATTGTTAATGCCGGATATTTCAACCACTGACGAAAATAACTGCATGGCATCAACCATTCATACTCAAAATCAATCGTTCCAAATTTCGATCAGTCTAATCCGAACCTCACAAAATCATTATTCAGGGAAAGTAGATTCACGATGGATGGATCAAATTACAGAAACAACAGGCCGACATGCATTCTCTCGTTGATGACATTTCATTAGTCGCTACATCCTCAGGAGAGGATTTGCTCAACAGTTTTTATCAATATTTGGTGGTTTCTTGCAAAATCTCAATTTATTTCTTTCATTTTATTTTTCATGAGAAGAACATGTGCGCCAAGAAAAAATATCGAATTTTGTTATGTATATGTTCGGACATATCCAAAAACAAACATGTGGAATAGTTAGTTGCGTACCAAAAAAAAATTCGAACTATCGTTAACTTCTTGGCGCCGTATAGTTATTACGGCCACATAATATAGTATTTAAATTGTAATTCTCTCTTCCATTCGAATGAATAAATAATTCAATTATATACTACATTTACTAGCTTTCAATTTTTCAGAGCTCAAATTGATAAACTTAATGTAATATCTATTTCTAAATAAATACATATTCCTCATTTGAATTTATTGCTCTGTGTATCGTCTTTTTTATATAAGGGAGAGTCGGGCAGCCCCGGCCGGCGGGAACCCCGCCAAAACTAGTTCCAGAAAATCCCGCAGACATACATTAACAGGTGCCACGTCAAAATAACGGCAGCAACATATAGCCATACGTGCAAGTCTATGAGCCGTGTCAGTTCAGTGAACAACGCGTGACAGTCGATCATATACGAGTGTCGGTTCTTTTGTCTGTGCCGCACACTTCTCAAACTCAGTTTTTTCTGTACAATGTAAGTATCTTACCATGGCATTTTACTGATTCAGAAAGGTTGTCATTATAGTTCTAAAATAGGTTAAATATTAGAAGCTGTTCATATTGATATTGGCGATAGACATGACATCATAGTATCGAATCGGTCGGGTAGAATCGGACACTTGTTTGTCGGGTAGCCCCAGCCACTTCATGAATGGTGAATTTTTGGATTTTATGAATGAAATAGTGAAATTATGAATCCCAGTTGCGCTGTCATGTCAAGTCGTCTGTTTATCTTTATGTTAAAGTCGCTTTTGTACTGCAATAGAAAAGAAATAAGAGAAAATCTGATGTTTTCTTCACAGAAAATGCCAAAATTCAAAGAGAAAAGAATAACTAGAGGAAGTTGGGATGAAAATAGTATGAAAAGAGCGATCCGGAGTGTTCAGGAGAGAAAACTATCTATGAGAAGAGCTGCTGAACGGTATGATGTTCCAAGATAAAATAAAAGCTATAGGTAATGGAGAAGAAACAGAGTTCGAGCCGAAACTGGGGAGGTTGGAGCACACATTTTCCAACGATCAAGCTCTGCAACTTCACGAACATGTTATCGATCTACATAATCGGCTGATGACTTACAAAAGTGGAATTTTTGAATCTGGCTTTCCAATTGGCAGAGCAACTAAAAATTCCTCATAAATTCAACAAGGGGAAAAAAATGGCCGGAAAAGATTTTTACTACAGCTTTTCGAAAAGATTTCTAGATATTGCTCTCAGAACTCCAGAGTCAACCAGTATCGCGAGAGCTGTTCCTGCTTCAGGAAAAATATAGTTTTCCAGCTTCGAAAATTTACAATGCTGATGAAACGGGAATCTCGACGGTGCACAAAAATGAAAAAGTTATTTCTACTAAGGAAAAAATACAAGTAGGCAAGTTGAAATCTGGTGAGAGGGGACGAAACATCACCTTGATGTTTGACTGGTCACTTTGTACCTCCTCTTTTCATCTTTCCGACAAAACGGATGGATAAAGATGGTCGATTGATGATTGGAGCTCTACCGGTAAGCATATCTATTCCACATGAAAGTGGATGGATGAATGGTGAGATATTCCTGAAGTGGCTCCAGCACTTCAAACAGCACGCACAGCCTTCGAGGGAACACCCTGTTCTTCTGATTCTCGATGGACCTGAGAGCCATAAAGAATTGGCAGTGATAGAGTTTGCTCGTGCTAATCACATTCATATGCTCAGCACACCACCAAACACAACTCATAAAATGCAACCGTTAGACCGGGTATTTTTCAAGCCGTTCAAGTCTGCTTTAGTTCAGCAAGTGCCATGTGGATGAGACAAAACCCAGTAGCGAAAATTTCAGACTATGACATCGCTCCCCTGGTCAATTCGGTTTTCACTAAGGCAGCTAGACTAGAAATAGCACAAAATGGGTTCAAATTCACCGGAATGTATCCATTCAATAGGGAAATTTTTACTGACTTGGGTTTTTTGCCATTATCAATGATCAATATCGAACAGGAACCAGTTTTGGATGAGACTTCTGAGCAGCCATTAACCAGCATAAGATCAAAATCATCCACAAGTTTCAATCCGCAGCCATCCACTAGCGACATCCAACAGCCATTAACTATTTCTACCCAGCAGCCATCCACCAGTTGCGCCCAGCAGTCGACCACTACTCAGGCATCACAACCATCAACAAGTGGCAGCACGTAGCCACCTACTGCGAAAAATGGTGCAGAGCCAGTTGCATCTCCTAGTTTAAATACATTGCTTCAAAAATTGTCCCCTCTCCCTAACACCTCAAGGAAGCGTCTTGCAGCCCGTTCTCGAAAAACCCAAAAAAGTGAGCTTCTGACATCCTCTCCATTTAAAGATGCACTGGTAGCAAACAAGGCTGTAGCCAATAAATCCAAGGCTGCAACTGATAGAACAAAAGCAGCAATCAGTCAAATGAGATCGAGAAAGAATATCCAGAGTTTAACTAGGGAAGAAACAAATCATGATACAGAATGCAACCTTTGTGGGGAAACCTTCGATGAAAACTGGATTCCGTAGCCCAAGTGCAAAAAATGGGCTCATGGAGAATGTGTGGACATTGATCCATCGTCATCTTTCTACTATTGTGATATTTGGAAATCGACATAGTCAAATTTTTTTGTGTCCAGAAATGATTGTGACAAATATTTGACAGTGCCTTCTAAACTTCATTAGAGTTATAAAAATGAGAATTTTTATTCCTTATTTCATTAGTATTGAGAGGAATATGCTTTGTTCCTTATATAGATTGAAAATAGATCTTTTTTCTCAGAGTTTTGTTTTGTAATCCTGAGTTTTACTTATGAGGCTACCTGACTCTCCCTAATTGTTCCTGAACTTTCTTCATTTCCTAGTTTTGAAATTAAAAGAATTGGTATTAATCCAAAATCCTCATTTTGTTTCTTTGGAATCGAAAATTGTTCGTTTCATTTTGAATCTAAATATTTACTCAAAATAGACAAATTGAAATGAGTATTAAAAAAATCAAAATATGTGGTTACCATTTAAGTAGTCCAAGTGAGGACCAATGAAAATGTTTTAGGCTGTTAGAAAATCTTTCAAGATATAATTCGGATTTTTTTTATTAAAATTGATCGACAATTGTAGGAGCTATAGCTTTGGGCGTTTTCAGTGAACACCCTTACAATAAAATAAATGGGGTTAAAAGATATAGGATTTTCAATCAATTTATCGTTTATTAGATTGTGAACTAAGTCTTCGTTTTATTTACTGTCTAAATCAGAAACAAACCCATGTTCCTTATAAAATTTTCACACTCAATGTGGTATTGACACTAGACTATACAATTGATAATATTGGCGAGTTTATAAAAATCTCAATTTGTATTTTTCCTCAATTAAATTTGCATACGAAGTGAAAAACATTAGTCAATAACCTTTTTTGGATACGCTAGTCGTCAAGGACGACAACATATTAGAATTTGATGTATATAGCAATAGTACCGCTACAAAAAGATATATTCACAGCAATCAACATAAACTCGCTAGTTTGCATTTTTCGATTTATCATCCGATAACTTTCCTCTTGATTAATTCAACAAAGAGAGAAAGGATTGGACACTTCTTTAAAAGGTTATGAAAATTGTTTGGTGGTTGAGTCAATGAATAAACATAAGTAACACATAGCCAAAATATAGATATCTCACATGAAATTAATTTCCAGCTGACCTTAGAAAAGAAAATCTAACCCTCTCGTGAAGTTTATTAAGGTACTTCACTCCTAAAAATTTGAAAAAGAGTGAATTTCTGTCTTTGGTATACGAAAAATTCGTAACAACTGAATTTCCAACCGATATCAATCTGCCTCTGCGCGAAATAGATGATAAAAGCTCAAGCATGTCATAAAAATGCAAACATTTGAATTAATGCGGTTAAATAATTTGCAAATTCACAAAAAAAAAACGTGGAGTCATTTTATAGGGCGCTTTGAAATGAGCAACTTACCATTGATTGAATTGAAAACTTCTGAAAGTGCAGAAACAGTTTTTGAAGGGCAAATTCTCTGGAGCACTATATAGTTTATCCGCCTAACTAATAATTGGAATTTCCTACTAGAAAAACCAAATAGTTAACTTATAGTAGGAATTATATCAAGAGATCCGTCATGGATATAAACACGTAGGCTTATGGCTCTTTGTAACTCCCTTTTCTTGTACTACATTCCCTGTTCAATCCTTACAAAGAAGTCTAATAGAGCGAGGGAGTGTGTTCGGCAGATCACTCAAATCCAGCATCTCCGCGCCCAATCGGATACATGCCAAGAATGAGGTGATCAAATGAATTGATGTTTCGACATCGATTTCACATTGAATTGTTTTCCAATCCTGTCTTGCGCAAGTAACATCTGAACTTGTCATGTCTCGTCACTATCTGCCAGGACCGTGCATTAGTTCCACTGCCATCAAGTGCCAACCTTGCCCGGGTTTTACAGGCCAGCCTATTCGCAATCTCATTTCCTCTTACCTCGATATGCCCGAAACCGAGAGGACACGTATATGGTTGTTTACCACCAGTTGTTCCAGTCTCAACGCACTTCGAGGCCACCTTAGAAGTAATCCTGTGTGCGGATGCCAAGAGCAGCTCGACTGTCGATCTGATCGTGATCCACTCATTATTTGTACCCAGTTCTGCCAGCCTTCGAGCACAGTCGAGTATGACCATTATCTCCGACTGGAAAATTGTTGTCTGTTCATCTAATTTGAGGTAGAAACCTCTCCAATATATCTGGCACTAAACTCCGCTACCTAATCTCTCTTTGATCTTCGATCCATCCGTGTACCAGATGTACCCTCGAACTGGTAAGGAATTCGTTTCCTCCTATACTTGTCTGGATAGGATTTTTGCATGGATCTTATCACCGAAGTGGTAGCTCGGCGTGGTTTTATCCGAGTTCATCCAGAGGAAGTGGTCGCTGTTAAAAGCTTCAGGAAACAGGATATGTCTCGCACCGACCACAAGCTTGCCTCCATCCTTAGCTTATTAGCAGTTGAAACTTCCCTGCTAATAATAGGGAGGTGCGGTGGTTCGACCCCTTACAGTGCGCCTAGCGCCGCAGTAAAGGTGTTTCTTCAAGCACCCACTTCTCACCTTCAGTGCTCTGAGCCTCTCTAGAAACAGCTTCGCGCTCTGCTTTTCCATCCTCGCCCACCAGAACAACGAGGCGTAGGAGAGCCTGGGTAGCAGACCGGTTTTGGAGAACAGTATGTTTCCTCGTGAAAACAACCAGTTCCGTCTTTTCTGGGCAAACCCTAAAACCTGAGGACGTCCACCAGCGTTCCACTCTTTTTGAAGCAATCTACAGTGTATTCGTATATGCCTGTAGATTCCTTCCTTTGCTAAGAATGTTGAAGGAGTCTGCGTAAGCTTGAAGATGGACTCCCCCCGTCCAGCGCCTTAGCTGACCATTCGCCACCATACGCCAGATAGTTAGCGACACCACGCCGCCCTGCGGATAGCCTCGTCTGCCCATCCCTGTTACGGTGTGATTTCCGATCGCCGAGGTGAGGTGACACTCCTACTCCCCATTCGCCTAGGTCTCATCCTTGACTAAACCAATATCTAATCAATAAATATGCATTCCAAGTGTAAATATTAATTCAGTATACCATACAATTAATTGAATATTTATAAAATACTGTACCAATATCACTACGAGTCTATCGAGAAATATCAACACCCATCTTGTGACTTTGAAAGTCAATTCATCAGCAAAACAACGTGCTTTTTGTACAAGGGTCAGAGTAACCTCCTAAAATTTCGTCAAATAATTGTGAGCAATAACCGATACAACTTTTACGCTATTTTACTTGGTTCAAAGTGATATTGACTCCCTGCATGAAAGTTAGAAGCTGTGAGGTGCCTTATCATCATCTCTCCATGAAATTTTTTTTCATTCTTTCAAAATTGAAACTGTTCCTTCTTAACGATAAAGGAGGCACTATAATTAATCAAGTCATGTGGCCGAGATGCGATGATTTCAACTTGGCTGGCAAACCTATCACAATATAGAACAACGTGCCCCTTCGGTTAAGATAAAATTGCTTTAGTGCAATGACACTTTCATGACTTTGTATTCCTTAGATCGTTCAACAAAACAGTGCAATAAGACTTTCATGACTTTGTATTCGATAGATTGTTTAACAAAGCAGTGCAATAATACTTTCACGACTTTGTATTCCATAGATCATTTAACAAATCAACAATCATTCAAAAATAACACATACAGGGTGCTTCAACGAAAACTAAACAGAGGCTATATCTACCAAGATATTCATTTCTGATCAAAACGCAAAAACAGGTCAATTTTTGTTTCAAGGGGGACATCTTTTGGGGTACACAACTTGGCTGAAATATCAACCCCTAAGCGGGGGTTGCAATCCTTGAACATTTTGAATAGGGAAGATGGGTAGAGTGATGACTCAAAAGAAAGGTGGTATCTTTGTCTACATCGGCTTGAACGAATTTCTATTTTTAATTGAAAACTGTAAAAGATACAGGGTGAGCAACTAGGGAAGACTATTTCCCTGAGACTGTCCAAGTTTCAGTGAAGTAAAATGGAACAGATCCATGCTGATCAATGGCAGTCATCATCAAGTACCATCCTCATCTCGAATTTCAACCCCTAGAGCAGGGGTAATTTTCGATCCAGTGATACCTTTCAAGTAAAGGATTTCGATTGCCTTCATGACTGCTCGCAATAATTCTATTCTCATTGAGTTCCATAGGAGTTAGAGGATGCAAAACGGAAAAGTGACTGAAGATGCAATGCATGGTATACCATCTATCTTCGCCCAGTATCAAACAGGGGTTGATTTTTCACTGAATAAACACCTTTTGAAAGACAGTTACTCGTTCGAGACATCCGGTTTCAAATGTAATAGATAAAAAACTAATACAATGACTGAAAATGAAGAGGGAAATTTGAGATGTGAATGGTGTTTCGGAAGATGACAGCCTTTGATCTGGAATGAATCTGTTACATTTTTTTGCACTAATACTTGAATAGCTCAGGACGATAGATAGTCTCCTCTATTTTTTAGTAGCTCACTCCGTATCTTCTACAGTTTTCAATCAAAAATGAAAATTCGTTCACGGAGATGCAGACAAAGATAATACCTTTCTGTCGAGGTATCACTCGACCCATCTATCCTCTTCCAAATTTTCAAGGGTGGACACCCCTGCTCTAGGGGTTGAAATTCGAGATGAGGATGGTACTTGATGATTACTGCCATTGATCTGCATGGATCTGTTCCATTTTACTTCACTGAAACTTGAATAGTCTCAGGAAAATAGTCTTCTCTATCTTTCAGTTGCTCATCCTGTATCTTTCACAGTTTTCAATTAAAAATGGAAATTCGTTCAAGGCAATGTAGACAAAGATACCACCCTTCTTTTAAGTCATCACTCGAACCATCTTCCATATTCAAAATGTTCAAGGATTGCAACCCCCGCTTAGGGGGTTGATATTTCAACCAAGTTTTGTACCCCAAAAGATGTCCCCCTCGAAACAAAAATTGACCTGTTTTTGCGTTTTGATCAGAAATGAATATCTTGGTAGATATAGCCTCTGTTTAGTTTTCGTTGAAGCACCCTGTATAACAGTTTCGTTTATTTAAATTCTTTCTCTTTTTCAATGAGCAGAATACATACCCTTTGGTATCTTTGACTTTCCACCAATGCTCTTGGGAATCGTCTATCACTTCATACTCCTGATTTTTTTCTAATGACAAATCTCCACTTTCGATTGCCTTATAATTGTAAAGAGCCACCACAACCTTCTGCCTTACTGGTATTTTCTCTTTCTGTTTGGAATTCGGAGTTCCCGGAGTTGCTCCACCTGGCATGATGGGGCTTGATTGGGTACCTGGAAAGAGAAAATTATAATCAAAATATGTCGTTTTAAAAATAAATCCTAATAAATCTTCTAGGTTCACAGGAAGTAAACCTTTAACAATTTGGAACAAATAAATAATATACCATAATACAATTACTTGCATGCTGTAAACGTTCAGTTATTCTAAATTGAAATTCTACTAATGCATAGGGGTATATGAAATTCTAGAATGGTTTATTTCACTCGGTCGATAATAAATGGATAAAATAACAGAAATATTGATGTTATATTAATAACAACTGTAAGTGTTATGATTATCTAGTACTTGATCATTTTCGGGTGCCCTTTTTCTGTTCATCCTTGTTAACACAACAAAGTTTACAGAAATTGTTTCTGTTCAGTGTTTCAAGAAACCGGCAAAACCTCCTTCCTCTTCCCTGTTTTTTTATCGTATAATCAACTGCCAAGTTGTTCCGAATAGCTGAGCTAAACATTTTGAATTAATATTATTTGAGATGTCGCCAACCCCGATATACATTGAATGATGATGAAAACATACAGTTGATTCATACACATTTATCGCTATCTTAAATACGAATTTTATCCAAACAGTTGTATGAATGTATTTCTATCTTGACTGCTATAATTTTCATTAATTTCTACAAATTGTTGATTGGAATTATGCAAATATAATTATATACACATCGGTTTCCATCTGTTTTATTCAAATGAAAATAAACAAAAATCACAGACTGAAAAATTGAGGAATTAAATTTGAATAGAAACGTTTGAACATTAATTCTTCGGAATAAAAATTAATGGGAGCCAAAACAAGATAAATCGAGTTTATCAGGTTTTGACGAACAAATTACCATATATCGTATATCGAACCGAAAAGCTGAATATTAAAACCGCGTCTATACCGAATATAAAATATTCCATTTATAATTCTCAGATATACAATATAGATTTCAGAGTTACTGGCCTTTCAAATCTATATTGAATATCTGAGAGTCATTAAGTTGAAAAGAGGAATCGCAGATTGAAGATGATGTAAAAAGATGCTGCCACATTGTTTCTCATCTGCCATTTTTCTGGAGACTGGGTTCTGTACCCCAAAAAAAAAATGGAACCTTCTTTCTTAGGAACAAGTGTAGATACGGAGTGGGCATAATTTGAATTTCTTGCAGCTAAGAAAAATTCATACATGTAAGTTAACGCAATAGAAAGACATTCGGCAAGACGCATTATCTTATATTCCAAGTAAAAACTGTATATTCGTAGTTAAAAGAGAAAAATATATATCATGAATCTCTACAAAAAGCACAACAAACGAAAGCCATATAAATTCTGAGATAAAACAATAAAACAAGTCCGTTTTTTGCGATACCGACGTCAGCACATCTGGATGATACAGATGAGAAACTCAACGGTATCGATTGATGGTATACAGCCTATCCCAAACTGATTTAACCATACTCCCCCCCATTTCGAGATATTTAGTTGGAACATAAACAAGATTGTTAATCTATGCAGATGCTTCAAAATGAATAAAATTTAATTTTTTTCGTTGAAAACAAGGTGTCCAAGAAGATTTGATTCTAACTCTAAAACTGTATGTAGTTTTCAGGATTCCCAATTCACTATTCTTTGTTTTTTCAATTTGAAAGCGGTTAGAAAATATAGGGGTGTAGCGATAATCCGATTCCTCTATAATCCTGAAGTCCATGCTCAAGTTAACGAGGACGACTTCGTCAATCTTAGCAAAGGAAACGATTTATAGGCATTTAGTACGTGCTCGGGTTTGGATGTTACCACAAAGAAGTCGGAACTAGTTGTTTTCACGAGGAACCATATGATTCCATCTTGTTCGATGCCCATTTTCTCTGGATCGAGACTCGACAAGAAAGAATCGGTTAAGTGCTTGGGGGTAGTACTGGATAGGAAACTCTGCCTCTTAGCTACAGACTGGCAGGTTTTCTGCTGTCCTCATGACATGTAGGACGACCTTCAGCGACACGTTGGACTTCAAGCCATACTGATGTGTTTCTTCAAAACCGTTCTGCTACCCGTACTCATCTGCGCTCTAGAGAGGCTTATAAAACTGATGGTGAGAAGTGTGCTATGTTCTCAAAGAAAAACCCCTACTGCGGCGTTAGATGAACTGTTAGGGGGTCGAACCATTGCACATCACTATTATAAGCAGGTCGTTCTGACTGCTTATACGTTATGGACGCGGGGTACGCTAGAGGTCGGTGCAAGACATACCGTTTCCCGAGGTTATTAACAGCGACCACTTTCTCTGGATGAACTCGGATATAACCATGCCGAGCAACCACTTCCGTAATAAGATCGACGTGAAAATCACATTCAGACAAGAGTGAAAGGAAAGGAAGGATTCCTTGCTAGGTGGAGAGTACATCTGGTACTGGGGTGGCTCGAAGACGCAAAGAGGGATCAGGAAGCTGAGCTTACTGCCGGAGAAATTCGAGGTCCTTCTTCCTCCCATTGGATAAACATACAACGGTTTTCCAGTCGGAAATCATGGCGATACTTGGCTGTGCTCAAAAGCTGATAGAACCATGTACAACTAATGAGTGGATCACAATCTGTTCCGACAGTCGGGCTACTCTAGGAGACCTTGGCGCATGGATTACTTCTAAGGTGTTCTGGGAGAACATTCAGACTTTCAAACAACTGGCGGTAAATAACCTAACCTAACCTTACCTAGAGACCTGCGTGTTCCGAGTCACACCGGGTTCTATAGAAATGAGATTCCGTATATGCCTGCCTGTTTAGGGGCTAAGAATACTTTGATAAGACCATGACCCGCGGTGGGGATCTCAGTCTATGCTGTTAAGGCAACGTTGAGGAACTGGCTAGCGGAACAACATAAGGACACCTGGTTGAATACTCGAGGCTGTCGCCAGTCCAAGGCAATGCTGGTTACATTACCGAGTAGAACTTGGACAAGGTTGGCACTTGGAGGCAGTCGAACTGAAGCATGGCTTCTGACTTAGATAGTGAGGGGCATGGCACGTTTATATATCACCTGTGCAAGAGGACTTGAGAATAATCCTAAGTGTAGGTGATGCGAAATTGAGGTCGCAACATCAATTATAAGCCCAGGTTTCGATATTCTTGACGGACTCCTTGATATAATCCCTACTAAATTTAAGTATTTGGTTCTTGTATTAGGAAATTGTGTGGATTTGTGCACTATCTCAGCTGTTAGCTGGATATAATTTATCTTGCCCAGATTCAGCAATCAAAGGGAATAGGCTCGATTACAATAAAGTTGACGTAAATTTTTCACTATCCTACATGTATTGAGAATTACTGCTTTTTGCATTTCTATATAGGTATCTTATGCATTTCTAATTTCTTAAGGCTATCATGCAAACTTTTGTATTAACCCAGTCGAAGAAATTATGACAGGAACGATATCTATTTTATCGAGGTTAGGTTATATTTGCTTGATCTCAATAGCAAGATCTGTGTATTTGGACTTTTTCTCCTGGAACTTGTTCAGCACGTTGTTATTATTCGGTATGGCAACATCCACCAGCATTGATGTTCTGGCTCTCTGATCATACACCACTATGTCCAGCCTATTAACGTATGTCCCAAAAGTCTTGGGAAAAAATTCGAATAGATAAATTAATTAATGAAAAAAACTTTATTGAATTGATTATATCATTAGGATTTCACCTCATATCTAAACTCTAATCGTATTTGAAGGATTGATAGGGGCCCGTTCTGCTCAATGGCGAGCAATTTTCTCCAAACACCTCCAATCAGTCTTTGGACGACATCCACATCGATTTCTCGTATCTTCTGAAAGATTCTCTGTCTCAAACCTTCTTCGTTTTGGGCTTTCCATCCATTGTCATAGACTTTCCTTGTCAGTAAACCCCAAAAATCTTCGATTGGTCTTGCTTGTAGAACGTTTGGGGGTTATCTCCGCGAGGTACAAATGGGATGTTATTAGCCTCTAACCAATCTCTTGTAACTCGCGCATAATGGGAAGACGCCAAGTCTGGCAAAAACATTATTTCGTCATCAGCGTGATAGGTATTGATGAAATCTAACAATTTTGGGAGACATCTTTCAGTATATAGGTTTGCATCAACAGCTTCGCCTCTCACATGCCCTACATATGGTTTTGAAACCTCAGCTTCAGAAATAGCACACCAAACCACAACCTTGTCTTCAAATTTTTTCTTTGTTTTAAATTTTACTTCGTTAGGACAGTCTTCTATGTTATATGTATAGAAACCAGCATTACAGTTGATTTCAGAATGGAATTATGTAAAATATTTTTCATCATCCAAAATTATGGTTCTGTCATTTGCGAAGTGAATTCTTCTTGAGGCGCGGCAACATCTGGGGATATTTTCCAATTCTGGGTGTATTTGGGACACATACGCCTTTTACGATATTTACATCCAGCATTCACTCATTCTCGCCTTATTGTCTCATTAGAAGTATGAAATCTTCTGGATAATTTTCGTAATTATGTACCTACTGTGTCTTTTACTCTTCCTATGAGGCTGTTTCTACGGATTTCATTCAGAGCCTTCGTCGACCACTTTTTGGCAAATTCAAGCATGGTATTCCTTGCTCACATTCACTTATTACCCGATAAATAGTTGTCTTAGAAATATTCTGACCACGAAAAATGTTGATGATTTCACGCTTAGGAACTCTCCCAACTAAATTGTAAATACTTCTTCGAAGTTCTAATTTGTAAGCCATTTTAGCGAACTTATTCAGACTTTTGACAGAAGGAATACTCAATATAAATCATAAATGACATCTGTTGATCACGGTAACTAGATCTTCCACGAATTGCGGGAACTGCATGAAAAAACTTTTTCCCAAGACTTTCGTGACATACGTTATTCGTCACCATTCTGTCAGTGATAACAGGCCTATCGTAGTATAATCTGATAGAGTCATTTTCCGATACGGGCGCCGGTTGATACTTGTCATATGGCTGGAAGGCATTCAGAACTCCGTACTTGTGTACTTCTGATGGATAAAGTTGCACACTTGATTATGCCTGTGAAGATAGGTCGTTTTGGCCGGTTGTTCGCAGCCGAACGTAATATGCTGTATAGTCTCCGATCTTATATTGCATTTCCTGCACTTATCTGTTTGTAATGTTCCGTCCTTACTTATGAATTTTTTGTAGTTGTTTGTAGCGATGACTGTGCTCGAATGGCCATAAGGAATCCTTCCGTTTCCGCGAATAGAATCTCCTTTCATCAACCATTTGTTGGAAACTTCTTTGTCGATGTGTGGTTAATTAATCTCATGGTGATGTAGTTCAGGCAATTCCTTTCTTGACCATTGCTACTGTTTTTCAGTTTCTGATAGGAACGGTAGATTCAGCAGGTCATCCCTGGTAGCAAGAATCAGAGGTGTATATCCCTTATCAGCCAACGATACCATTATGTGGAGGTCAGAAGTGCGAGCCTTGTAGAGAAGAATTCTCTGAGATTTTTTATCTGTTGTAAGTTGACATATTATTATTATTAAGTACTTCAGATAGTTTTCTAATTGACACATGTGGTTTAAAGTGTACATACCCTTAAACATTTACGATATTTTCTTCGCGACGTACTGATCTTCTGCATATATTACGATTTTCTGTCGGCAAATGACCTTGGTGCAAAACGCAAATGTATTTTCATTTGGTGGACGGTCATAAGCACTCGCAGTAATTAATAAACATGTCAAGACATTCTTTTGTAGCAGACAGACTAGGCGTTTTGACTAATTTATAAGCTAAATGTAAGTAACGCGATAATTTCGTGAACTAGTGTTTCTCAGCCCCGCGACTTCAGTCTACGTTATTGAGACAACCCAGAACCGGAGTGAATTTTTTTTTATTTGCTAAAACTTGAAACATATTTTTCTTGATTTTCATCTAATTGAATTTTATTATCAATTGTGATAACTGTGTTTTGTAGATCTACCTGCATAACATTTCATATTGTTCATCTGAATTCACAATTACAGTGAAAATACGGTCATTTGCCAGAATGATTCAATAATTTTATTTTAAATTCTCAATATGGTAGAATATTACGTATCTTTAAAGCAGCTTAAAATCACCCAAAAGCGTAAATATCGAGGCGAAGGAATTTATCTAAACTCAGATGAGAAATCCAGCGAAAACAATATTCGCCTTTAATACCTAAGCTCTTAAGCACCCTTTCGTATGTCCACGATTCCACACATCTGGTATTTTCTAAAACAGCAATTCCCACGTCGTGACGAAGGAACGCGTCTGTAAAAGACTGTGTAACCGGTACTTGAGTACTAAGGGCAGAGGGAAGTGAGGGTGTAAGCGCTGCTGGGTCACGCATATATAAGGATCACGATCGCGACGTTAAGGGATTATTCTGATTATGATTATCATTGAGTTACTTTTCGTCAGATGTGCAGTTACTCTTATAATTCAGTTATTTAGTTTTCGAAGCTCAGTGAATTTACTCATTCGTGTGAATCGGAATTAAATTTAAGTTAATTAATCGTGCATAACATGAGTCCAGAAGAATGGAAGACGCAGATTGTTCCTCTCGGAGAAGCCGGACAGGGGAAGAAGAAGCACTGTTCGCGCTGTGCCCCACAGGTGATTACTTTCTGAATTTCCTTCAATATTTCTGTTTACTATTTATTCTTTACGAATTTCCTGAAGTATATGCTACGTAATTTCTAAACGCACTAAGGGACGAGTTGAAATAATCACTTCTCAAATTCCAAATTATTCTCACATATTATTTTTTGGCAAATGATATATTTGAACTGCACTGACATCTAATATTTATTTTGAAGAGTTATTTCCATAGACTTATTTAAAACACTTTTTCTTAAATTGGTAATAATTTGAAATGTACCTAATTTATTTTATATTGATTTCAACAGTTGTTTTAATTTAACACATTATTTTGAAGTACACTAAAATTCTTTGGTATTGATTTCAACATTTGTTTATCAAACTTGCAACATCATTGAAACGTAATTAAGCTATTGTGTACTGATTCCACCAACTTTGAGAACTATTTGAATTTGAAATGTTATGAAGTTTAATACTGATGTGAAACTTTACTTTTATAACTCAGAAAATTGATCTCAGTGAAATGTTACTTAACCAATTTGCCAATCCAAATCTTTTGTTTATAATCTGATGAACGATACATTCGAATGTGAGAACATTTAATATTGATTCTTATCTTTGCTTCTATAAATGGGCCAATTATCTATTTGAAATATCATAATCCTTCTATTCAGTATTTCTATTTATCTCATTTTATAACTTAGCAGAACATACTTAAACAGTAACGAAGATGTTTATATTTCATTGTATCCAACTATGGGGAAGATCTTACTTTCAAATTATCGATGTGATGTCCGATACTCTTAAGCTCAATAAGGGAACTTTCCCTGCCTTCAGGTGTAATGATCACCTACGAATAATATCATAACTCATTAGTATAAATAAATGGCTTTAGGGACGATACGCAGGTATGGACCCACAGACATTGAGGCTTGTATGTTGTCGGTATGAAAGTTTTGAAGAATGTCTGAGTTGGTGGAATGTATGTGACGTTTATGGTACATACAGGTGTATGATCAGAGGGCATGATTCCCTGGTTGACAAATCCGCGATATGGGAATAGAATATGATCCGCAGTCAGTGACACAATAAAATAATAATAAAACTGCCCGTTGGCGCTCAGTTGAGCAAAAAGAATCACTTATGGCTTTACGGGCTTACCTCTAGTTCCATATATAACGTTTTAATACTATACGAATTACTGAATTCGATTAAAAATACGCGAGCGAATTAACGCTGGCAAGTTGTCAGCTGTGGACGTGTTCCTTAGAATTTTAAAAGTAAATCTTTCAGAGTTTGGAGTATCAGGGCAACTACCTCTTCAGAAAGCATGATATCATATTACCAAAACGCTTAGATCGGGTCAGTTACCACTCATACGATGGGTGAGGGCCGGTTAGGCCTGTCTATAATAATCTCATATCCGAATTCCATCCAGAATATGGATGAGGGCCGATTAAGCCTGTTTATAATAATTAAATATTCCAACTTCCACATGAAATATGGGTGAGGACCAATTAGGTCTGTTCATAATAATTAAATATTCCAACTTCCACTCGTAATATGGGTGAGGACCAATTAGGTCTGTATATAATAATCTAATGTATCAACTTCCACTCAAAATATGGGTGAGGGCAAATTGGGCCTCTATCTAAATGATCTGATATTTCATTAAATTCATTAAAAGACGCCAAAGAATGCAAATCAAGATCAAATAGACATTGTTACCGAATCTGTTTGTGATTTTCTAATTTCCTTACCTATGGTTTAAGCGACGAAGAATTGGTCGTATCACATCAAACCTCACATAAAAGAACTTGAGTAGGTTACTACAAATACACAACACAACAAAGAAAAGGGTCCTATTTTATATAAGAGAACTTCAAGGCAAGTTCAGGTACTAGACGATCACATGGCTTTTCATTTGACCGATTTCAGTCGGTCTCAGGTGTAATTAATATGGGGAAGAAAATAAGATAATTCAGGTATTGCAAGTTACAATAAAAAAGTGATGTATGTTGCATCGTCTTTCATAGACCTGGGTTGGGGGTGTTTCATTATATTTCTCAAGACTAACCGAACGGAAGTTAGGTATTACGTGCGAAACATCATACAGAATAGAAATTGAGACTCCATCCGTTCGGATGGAATGATCAGTATGCAGGCGAAGTACAATTAATTCATTAGATTGCCGAACGGATTCATACGAATTCATTTGCCATTGAAACTTTATTTATTACTTCGATAGCCTTGGTATTTCATACCGGTAATCCTTTTTCTAACGAAACAATCAAATAATCGAGTCAATTTATTTATATATTCTTAAAAAGCGAATTTGCTTTGAGAAAAAAAATATATACTGACCTTCAACGAGCTAAGAAAAATTAAGACGGTTAATTTGGTCGATTTCTATTTCATTTCATGGAGATGATTGATGTTAGTTCTCAGGAAGGCGACCGACTCAATTGGTATACAACATATCTGTATAATAGGGTGGAGCGAAAATATATGAAATTTAAGAATAAATTTCTTTTCAACGGCATAACGATGAAAAGGTGCCTTGTTATATACAAAACAAACATAGAAAATATCAAACAATTATCTTAACGTTCTGAGGTGCCCCAACAGGGATGAGAAACAAACGAAAAACATTTTTTTATGTTTCAATTATTTATTACAAGAAATATCAAGAAACATTAAAAATACAGTTTGAATATTAAATTGATTCTTTGTGTTAAAACTAGGAATACGTTGACGAGATAGTAATCTTGCTCTAATAAAACCATCTCATTTGTTTTCCCCACAAACTGCACGCGATGCTTCTGTCACTAACTTAATGCAGCGCTCCACGGCGTGGCATGGAAAGTCTTTAATATCCTGACATGTGCCGAGACCATTTTTTACAATTTCCTTCAAGGTTTCATCACACAACTTTGAAGTTAGAGGTGGCTCAGTTATGTCACAGTCACGCCACAAAATAATGTCAGTATGGTCTTTAGCGTCGAAATTGAACACCGGCACCTTGAATTTTCGAAGTCCTCAAGTATTCTGTGATCTTGCTTTTATAATACTTCGATATGCCAGATCTCGGATAACCTCTCCGTCATCGCCAAGAATGGTAATGATGATATTTTCTGGATGACCGAAATATCCATTTCGTTGGATTACTTTACCAATGATAGCCAAATAGCGTTCAAATAGCGACTAAGATTAATAGTTTGCCAAAAGTGCTTAGCCCCGTCGATGCACGAGGAATTACATTATTGTAAACCACATCGGTCCCCTAATTTTTCTTCAGGGTCAGTTTTTGTGGCATACAACCTTAGAATTCGATTAGCTGTTGTTAGCCATCTAGATTGGTTAAGGAGTCCAGGTTCTATATTAGCTAAATCAGAAGTAAATATACCAGTACTGATAGCGGTCATAATATCGTATAGATGCTTTTGGTCGATACTCAGCTCTGTCCTTGTAATTTCAGGTAATATTGTGGGTATAACGGAGAATGCGACTATCGGCATTGTTGGACAATTTTGTAATTGAGATCCAATGGCACCTGAAAAGCATTTCGGCTCTGTAGTTTTTTCATCTAACTGTAATAACCACTGTAATGGTCTGTTTAGTTCTTCTTCCATCAGCCGAATAACGCCACCTTTAAAACCTGTATTGACTACTGTTCCATCGCAGCCAACAGCTATTTCACACAGCTTTACTGACTTAGATTTCAAGTGAGATATTAAAGTGTCTTTAATACCTTCAACAGTCCTCGACTGACAAGTGACATGCCCGAAATAGTTGCTTCCTGGTTTGATGAAATGACATAATGATCTTCTATCTATCGTTTTCTGTAAAATTTCCCTTCTTTCTCAAAATGAACCAAAGTCTTATCCTCCCTGCCATCAAAATATAAACCGAGAAGCATTTTATTGCAGTCCGTTTCTTGTAAAGTTGATCTGACCTTAGTTCTTTCACGGCGCAACTTTGAACGATCAATGACACGACTTAGATCGTTTGGGGAAATAAGGCCAACACCTTTTAAGACAGAAGAAGCTATAATAGCAGCGGCTCTATCGAATA
The DNA here is from genome assembly GCA_013387265.2 of Cryptolaemus montrouzieri. Taxonomy (NCBI): domain Eukaryota; kingdom Metazoa; phylum Arthropoda; class Insecta; order Coleoptera; family Coccinellidae; genus Cryptolaemus; species Cryptolaemus montrouzieri. Next base: position 64,754,078 of record JABFTP020000001.1, on the reverse strand, counting down.
TTCCAGTACGATCACAGGCAAGGGCTAATGATGGTAAGTTTAATCCCTTTTTTTTTCTGAGGTGGTGAATCTTTTAGTTTGACCTGTTCTGAGTTTTCATGGTAAGGACTAGAAGATAATACGGGTGAGCTAGCGCATGAACTGCTGCTTTCGATTGAAGAATCATCGGTCAAAGAACGGGAACAACAAAGTTTGTCAAAATAGTTCACCTCTCTGTTCCGCGATAAACTTTTTTCTTTTCTTTCTTGTTTCTTCTTGTTTTCATAGTTGCAATCACATCGATACCGCCTATCATAATTTTTCTGTCTGTTCTTTGGTCAATCAACTTGCTTCCTCCTTGGGAACACGACTACCTTTTACACAGTTACAATCACATATAACTTTGCATTTGCAGCTGCTAATATCAAACAGTCTATGGGACTCTGATATAAATGTATTAATCTTTTCTTGGTATTTAACATTAGTTTGACAGCCAAGATATGGTTTCATTAAGCTTCTATATTTGTCGTGGTAGGCACGAATCAGTTGTAAAACTCTTTTTACACTCACAGTAGGCAGCGACGATTTTTGCCATTTTATAACTTCGTGAGCCAATATTTCAGATATTTCATGAACTGTTGGCTCTTTTATTGTTTTATCAGGCTTCAACTTATGTTTTATGAACAGATAATTCTTCATAAAATCGTTATAAGTTGGTAATTGCGATGCTGGTAACTTTTGCGGCAAACCAAAGACAGGCAGCAAGTTGTTTTTCGTGTTTTAACTTGAGACATATTTCTGCAAACAATACAAATAATAAATACTCTAATATTACAGTCAGGAATTGAACTACAAGCATAAAATATGAAAATCACTACTTACAATATACGTCGCAATCCCAGTTAATGATAAACTAATATAATTTGATGCCTCAAATAAATGAACGGCAAACAGATGCACTGCTGTAAGCGCGCGAAATTACTAAATGTCACTCCAAAGGTGTTTGGGTATGAAGGCGCAGGGAAGGGGTATTTCGCCGAAATACCCTTCCTCCGCGTCCCGCTACCTTAGAGTCTCAACACGCATGTTTCCGGTAATAACTGTCGCTCAGGAGTTTTATAAAATGTTTGCGATGGTATGAAAAATTTTGGCAAAACTTATAATTTACCTAAATTTCTTAGAACTTTATGACGATGGGGGCACCTTGAAACATAGCATAAGCCAATTGATTTTTTTTGTGCCTAATGTTGACCAAAATAGCAAATTTTACAGGTATACCGAAGCGATAAGACATAAAAAATGAAATCGCTCCACCCTACTGTATAATGACAGTAGCGTTGTGGGATGTATTTATATGGAATGTTTTTAGTTGACTTCAACAAGGCGCTGCATCACATCTCTAATATTGACAGTGGCTTCTAGGAGAGACAACTATGTATAAGACAAACGTATACGGTTATATTAGGAAAGTGTTTATCATTACCTATTTGATAATTTACCGATTATTGAAATACCAAAACTCGTCCCTAGAGATTGAAACATTATAATGCGTTGGGGATTATCTGACAAGTCTGTACCAAAACTCATTGATTCTCAGTAGAAAGAACTGCTTAGAAAAAACGTATATCGATCTACAATATTTCACATAGTTGCCGAACTAAACACAACCTAATTTATATGGAATCACCCGATATTTTGAATATTACCTCTGGGATTTTGGAAATTTCGAAGGATTGTTAGAATTGGTCCTTTTGGAGATATTTCAATTGAAAAAAGAAATAAATTAAGGTTTATTTCAAGAAAGAAACAAATAAAAGAAAATACCAGGTTGTTCAATAAGTTTTGTCGTTCGATAAGAAAAACACAATGTTATGGTTCAAAATACACTTAATTATTCAGTATAATCTCCCTGAAAATTAATACACTTGCTTCAACGATTCTCCAATCTGTGGATCCCATCCCTGAAGTGATAATCCGGAAGGTCTTCAAAATACGCTTCAACAGCCGTTATGACCTCTTCATTTGATGAAGAACGCTTGCCACGCATGAATTCTTTGAGATATGGAATTAAATGGAAGTCACTGGGCGCCAAATCTGATGAATACGGTGGATGCACCAACAATTCGAACTTCAATTCATGGATTTTAGCCATTGTCAAAATGCTCTTGTGACATGGTGCATTGTCCTGATGAAAAAGGATTTTTTTCTTCTGCAAACCGGGTCTTTTTTCACGAATTTTTTCCTTCAACTGGTCCAAAAGATGCAATAATATTCAGAATTGATTGTTTTACCAGTTTGCAAGTAATCCACCAACAAAATTCCTTTCGCACCCCAAAAAACTGATGCCATAACTTTCTTGGCCGATTTCCGGACACAAACTCGTTTCGAGGTCGAACAACCAGGTTCACACCACTCTTCAGCGTCTTGTTTTGACTTAGGATCATGGTGATAGACCCAAGTCTCATCCATAGTGATGAATCGACGCACAAAATCCACTTTTTCCTTTCTAAAACGCTCAAAATGTTGCTGAGAAAGTCGCATTCTAATGTGTTTTTGTTCCATTGTTAGCTAATGCGGCACCCATTGTGCAGACAGCGTTCTAAAGCCCAAAATTTCACTTAAAATGTGGCTCACACTGCCTAATGCATGTTTCTCGAAAAAGTGCCTGTAGAATATGAAAATATTTTTCGATTAACTTTAATGGGATTCGAGATGTCGACACATGTCGAAATCCCGAAAAATTCAGGATTCCGGAATAAACTCGAAAACTAAAAAAAAACGTTTTCATCAATGAACTTTTCTCGAAAATCACTAAAACATCCAATCTGGTCCGTCCTCTACTGAAAGAAAATGATTAGGACTTGAACTAAAACTATTTCCAAAAAAAATTGTTCCACATTTCCATTCGGTTCCTTCAAATACATCGTGATGAAACGTTCTTCAAGTAAACTCAATTTCGAGTATTTTAAAAGAAGAATTAACTCAGTAAGTGGATTCATAGCCCGCGAATCCACCCTCGAAGTTGCCATTTCTCTCGGTTTCGCAAAAATCGAGGACGGAAATGGGTGCGTAATTTTTCTCTATTTGCAGTATTTCACATAGCTGCAGCACTAAAACATTGTGTACTTGTCATGAGCTTTCGTAGAAAGATTTATGACAATAATTAAAATAAAATAATGGAATTTTATCATTTAATTATATCAAAAATTTAATATGCATTTATGTGAATAACGTGTAACGAGCTGACCGTACCATAAAAAATTCATAATTTCGGTTCATCCTAAATACGAATGGCGTTAATCCGTAGTCACGCTTGGAATAATTCTGTTATAGTTTAATAAAATTCTAACGATATTCACTTGGTCAGAATCCCGCTGTGATTAGCACCTAATCTCAACAAATCTCTTAATACCGAAAAATTAAGAAAATAAACAAATCTATACTGATTCACTGAAGCGTTTTCACTTGAAAATATTCCATTCGCAGAAGCCAGAATGACTTTGTTCTTTCCGTTATAACTAACAATCGCACTAGTTATAATAAATAATGGGTCAAGTGATCTAGATGTGGAGAATAGAAAGGCCATTTCTTTCTTAAAATCTTTTTAGGACGTCATATAGTAATGAATAATTTGTGGATAATTTGATATTCATGTAGCATTTTGGCAACTAGTATTCAAATTTGTATTATGCAGGGCGCACCATCCTGTTGAGTATTCTCCCATCAATTCCACCAGCGCAATATTGTCGAAAAAGTTACCAAGATATTGAACTAATACACTCCCCACAAAAATTGTCGCATCACCTTACTTTTACAACAATACTATATAAACTTTTAGGTTGGTCATTCAAGAGTCGCTTGGTAACTTTCAGAAGTGTAAAATAAGAAGATATCATTCAAAAGAGATGAGTTTATGATGGAAAATATCAACAATTTTCGAATTAATGAAAAATTAAAAAAATCTACCATCTTCAAACATTCGCGAAGAGACCAATCAATAATCATTTTCACAATCGAGTGTTTCCTCCCCAGGCCCTAAGTACTGCCAGTAGACGTCTCGGGAGCTCTTCGAACAAATTTTGGATGTACTACTGAGTCAGTGAGTTCCAAATTTCAGGAAGTAGATTTTCTAGTTGTTGGTGTGTTCTACAAGGCATCCCACGTTGCTGAATTATGCACCCCATGTTGTCCCAAACATGTTCTATGGGATTAAAGTCTGGACTTCTGGCTGGCCATCTTAAAATATCAATTTTGCGTAGATTCGATCTGATTTGGAATATTGTTCCGATGTATATGGATCTGCGCCCAAACATTCGTTGCGGATGTTGGACAGTGTGCAAAAACGGAAGATGCTCCAAGGAGCTGAAAGACCTTGTTCCGAGAAAACTCGGAACGCAACACTAGGCGGGCAAGGAGTTCTCATCATATGGCGTTATATTTAACGACCCCTCGAACCTCTCTCTATAAGAATTCCTTCGTTTACAGGGCCGATGAGCTGTGGAACTCGCTTCCGTCCAACATCTTCCCAACATCCAACAATTTGGCCCTCTCCAAGAAGCGAGTAAACAGACACCTCAATTCTTCCCAGGCGCCTACTCATGTGGTGTAACAGGTTCGCCTATTCCTGGGAAGCGCGCATAAAAGAATTCAGCTAAATTCAAGTCGTGAAAAGTCCATATTATTTTTTCACACTATATGGTAATCACGCATGCAATGAAAAAACCTTGAAGATTTTATGTATCGCAACGAATCTAGAAATGAAAATTTAATCGATTTGAACTATTTGATAGATCATAAACTATCAGATAATCCTCCATGAAGAATTGGAATTATTGGTTAATTCCAAATTAATTTTTATTCACATAATAGAAATCATCGTCACCGAGTTGAGAAGATAAACATAAATGAATGATTGAAAGGAGCGTATTTAGAATGTCAGCGATTTGCATTCATGGAGTTCATTGAATACGGGAGCCACTGTCATCGCGTTAGGGGGAGACAAGTGGTCGATAATTGATATTACAAATTCTCACCTTGAACAACTAGGATTCGAAACGTTTCTATTGATTGCAGATCATTTTCGTATCGAAACCCACATTCTCATTTCCGGAGATGCAAACCATATCAGAGAAGAGCCCGTTGTCAATATTGTATGGTGCTTCATCTTAGTGACTATTTCGCTTACTTTCATAGAAAATAAAGTTTACATACTACAGGGTGTTACATAATAGTATGTCACAACTTGAGTGGGTAAATCTACGTGCAATTTTAAGAAAAAAAGTTCATATAAACATAGGTTCGCAAAAGTTTCGTTATGGAGCTGAAGGGTGTTGAAATTTCCGGAAAAATTGGTATTTTCTTCAAAACTCCTGTTTTTCAAAAGTTTCACAATATGTACAATTTCTGATTTATATACTGGCTTGACTATCAAGTTTTCTGGTATTCTTTGTATGTTGTGGGTGAAAGGCAGCTTTTCCATGTTTTTTATCACAGCTTCAACTGCTTTGGCAAAAAACCTATTCAAAGTATTTGAAACCTCTGCAATTTGTATATTGTTCCTAGATATTTTTCCTTTAATCTCTGACACTACATTCCATAAAGTTTTGTTTTTGTTTTCTGATTCCATAATCTGTTGCTTGTATGTGTTTCTCTTCTCACATTTGATGAGAGCATCATATTCTCTTTTCATCTGCTTGTAGGCCTCCAAGAAAATTTTGATTTAGGATTTACAAGTGTTCAAAATGTCAAGTCGCCTTTTGCAATTTTCAATCTTGCTATTAACGATTGATTTATTTCGTTTTGTTGTGGATATAACTTTCTTCAGGGGACAACTTTTTGAAACTCAGTATGAAACAATTTTGCAAAACAGTTCCAATGTTCATCTACTTTACTTTCATAATATGGATTATACAGGGTGCTTCAACGAAAACTAAACAGAGGCTATATCTACCAAGATATTCATTTCTGATAAAAACGCAAAAACTGGTCAATTTGCCTGAAATATCAACCCCCCTAAGAGGGGGTTGCAATCCTTGAACATTTTGAATAGGGAAGACGAGTCGAATGATGACTCAAAAGAAAGGTGGTATCTTTGTCTACACTGCCTTGAACGAAATTCCATTTTTAATTGAAAACTGTGAAAGATACAGGGTGAGCAACTGAAAGATAGGGAAGACTATTTCCCTGAGACCATTCAAGTTTCAGTGAGGTAAAATGGAACAGATCCATGCTGATCAATGGCAGTCATCATCAAGCACCATCCTCATCTCGAATTTCAACCCCTGAAGCAGGGGTGACAACCCTCGAAAATTTGGAAGAGGGTAGATGGGTCGAGTGATAACTCGAAAGAAAGGTATTATCTTTGTCTGCTTCCCCGTGAACGAATTTTCATTTTTGATTGAAAACTGTAGAAGAGTGAGCTACTGAAATTTTCAAGGGTTGTCACCCCTGCTCCAGGGGTTGAAATTCGAGATGAGGATGGTACTTGATCAGCATGGATCCATTTTACTTCACTGAAACTTGAATAATCTCAGGGAAATAGTCTTCCCTATCTTTCAATTGCTCACCCTGTATATTTTACAGTTTTCAATTAAAAATGGAAATTCGTTCAAGGCGATGTAGACAAAGATACCACCTTTCTTTTGAGTCATCACTCGACCCATCTTCCCTATTCAAAATGTTCAAAGATTGCAACCCGCGCTTAGGGGGTTGATATTTCAGGCAAGTTTTGTACCCCGAAAGATGTCCCCCTTGAAACAAAAATTGACCTGTTTTTGCGATTTGATCAGAAATGAATATCTTGGTAGATATAGCCTCTGTTCAGTTTCCGTTGAAGCACACTGTATAACACAGAACTGAAATTACTACATTCACACCTCAAGTCGCTTAAGCTCAGAGAGTCCTGAAAATTATTCGATACCTTATACTTTCTATGCATTTTATTTTTCTTGTGGATCTTACTAATGAGTTCCTTGGTGAACCAATGAGGCTAACTACTAACTTTACCCATCCTCTTTTCGGTATAAACATTTCAAATCCGAACAATACGATGTCATATAAAATTTACTTACAATAGCGTCAATATCTTGGGAGCTACCACAAAATTTCCAGTCAACCGTACTGTTGTAATGACTCAAGGCATTATAATCTGCTTTATTGAAATCATACTCTACTCTTTCCAATGAGTCATTACCATCAGATGATTCAAGTTCATCAACATCAACTATAATGGCACTATGATGAATAGAATTATCGAATATGAGATCGTCAGAAGGCACACAAACAGAATCATCAATATTGGTATAGACAGGGTCCAAAAATATATCACGAGAATTAAGCACTTTATTGATCTGGTTGAAGTTCAAAAAAGAAAAAAATATCCACCAAACAATGGCGGTTATCCAATGGCGTGCACAGCACAAATTCATTATTAATCCACTTGGCACATGGAATATTATTATCACCACAAACACAAAAACTTGCCGATGGCTCCAGTAGCTGCAATTCCTCCAGTGCGTCGGAGGTATGTATACCCCACCAATGATTGTTTAACGAAAACTCGAACCAATTGCCACAAACAGGTGTTCAACTTCAGGTACCGAATGACGAACCAGAGAACCCCTCAGTATTTTTCTTGTTAACATCAAAATACCTCCTCCCAGCCTTATTGTACTGTTAATTGAACAACGGTCATACCGGAAAATGTCATAGCCAAGAATACAAATTTCTGACTCCAGATGTTCATCACTCAACCAAGTTTCAACAAGAACAATTACATCATAACTGTGGGAGGATGAAAATTTTTTCAGATCATTATAACTTGTGCCGATACCCCCAACATTCTGGTAATACACACGCAACCTGTTTTGCAAATTGGGAAAAACTAGTTTTTTTATTGAAAATTATTTTAGGCTTGATGAATTTGATAGCATTCTTACCATTTTCATTTACTTTTGCAACTTCCGCCATCAAATATCTCAAGTAATTCTGCTGCATTACAGTTGGAATTAAATAAACACAAAAATTGAAACAGGTTCAAACCCAAATCAAATCATATTTAATTAGTTCGGATGTAGATAACATGTTTTCCAACTCCCAGGAGAGGAATGCTTTCCACTGGTCTCAGACACCTTAAGCAAATCCCACGTTAATCCGGTTTTGCAAACTGATTTCATGTTTTTGCTTAAGTTGTGCCAATAACAGAATTATTTCAAATTCAAAAAATTTTATGAACCTCACAGTCAACCGATGGGATCTCCATTGAGCCCTTATATGATATCTTTAAATAATACCTGCTTTCAACATAATTAGTTTATTACAAATTGTTTGCACCCTTATTAATTTACTATCTACCTGTTTGTGATAGTATAAAACAGGTTAATTTCACAAATACAAGTACGATACACAGTATCTTTATCAAGAACAAATGAATACTACAAATATATCTCACTAACAAATTTATACATACATATATATATATATATATATATATATATATATATATATATATATATATATATATATATATATATATATATATATATATATACTAAAGAGGCTATCCACTAAGAGTTATTCGTACTTGAACTAATGTTCAGGAAATAAATTCAATAAGGGTGAATTCTAAATCTGTTAATTTAAAGTGCTTCCAGAAGGTTCAGTTTTATACTTCTCTTCTCAGAATGTAGGATTTTAAATTCTGAATTGAAAGAGTGACCATTTTCTCTAAGATGATTTGAATAATTTGAATCGCTTTTTCCATTGATGAAACTGCGTTTATGTTCAGAGATTCTAACATTAAAATTTCTTCCTGTTCTACCTATATAAAAACAATTGCAATCTGCACAATCCAATCTACAAACACCTGATTAATTTTCTTTATTAATTGGAGACTTATAATTCCTGATAAATGAACCTAAATTTGTTGATGTTTTGAACGCTATATTTAAATTTGAATTTTCAAGAAGGGATTTCACATTATTGCTAATATTGCCTATATATGTTAAACTATTGAATTTCTTGTCGTGGTGTTCACCGATTGGATATATATGTTGTAAAGCTAATTTGTGTTTTTATTATGTAGTATGCTGCTAACTAAATTTGCATTATAACCTTTATTTATTGCGATCTGTTTTATCAAATTCAATTCTTTGAAATAATTATCATTAGACATCGGTGTGTTCAAGAGTCTATGTATATAGCTGTTGAAGGCTGCAACTTTATGTTGGTAAGGATGTGCCGATGTATAATGAATTGTGATATCTGTATGAGAAGGCTTATGATAAATTGAAAACTGGTGTTTATTATTTGACCTTCTTATTGTTAGGTCTAGGAAACTGATCGAATTGTTCTGTTCTATTTCAGAAGTGAATTTTATTTTTGGGTGCAAGTTGTTGATGAAATCTTCGAATACAGTGAACTGTCTGTTTGTTCCTGTGAAACACACAATAATGTCATCGACATATCGATACCAATATAGGAAATGTTTACTGAGCGGGTGTTTATAAATAGTTTTTTCTATGTTATTCATGAAGATTTCTGCTAAAAGAGGGCTTAAGGGGTTTCCCATTATAAGTCCCTCATTTTTTTTTATAAAAGTGATGTCGATGACATTATTGTGTGTTTCACAGGATCAAACAGAGAATTCACTGTATTCGAAATTTCATCAACAACCTTTTTTTCTATAGGTAGAACAGGAAGAAATTTTAATGTTAGAATCTCTGAACATAAACGCAGTTTCATCAATGGAAAAACCGATTCAAATTATTCAAATCATCTTAGGGAAAATGGTCACTCTTTCAATTCAGAATTTAAAATCCTACATTCTGAGAAGAGAGGTATAAAACTGAACCTTCTGGAAGCAATTTAAATTAACAGATTTAGGAATTCACCGGAAATTTTTAATGATCAGGTAGACATAAATAACTCACCCTTATTAAATTTATTTCCCGAACATTAATTCAAGTACGGATAGCTCTGTGTGAATTTCCTCTCTAGTATATACATAAATTTGTTAGTAAGATATATTTGTAGTATTCATTCGCTCTTGATAAAGATACTGTGTATCGTCGACCATTTAATTATATATTTTAGTAGAAATCATCGTTTACTTGTATATGTGAAAATGGATTTCTATCACGTAAAAACCTCGTCAATTGAAGTTTAATTTCTCATTATAACCATACAGCTTTGATTTCCTTGAATAGTTTTTTCATTTCAAAATATATCACATGTGCAGTCAATTTTTCGATGAGAGACCGAAAATTGTATAACTTTTCCTTAATTTTATCTAGTTACTCTATGTCCATTCACAGAAGTCACAGGGAATGATTGAAATAGCTTTAATATGTTCTGTGTTCTCATTATGACAGATGGTAAATTAATTGTTGCAATGACAATTCCGATAAATTCCTTAGTCTTTTTTCATCAAGTTTCAACTTTTGGCTGGATATATGCATCGTTTTAAATAACGAAGCGGCCGAAAATTTTGGAAAGTAACAATCAATCGTTATTTTTAAGCAGAAAACTAATGAGAAATTCTTTTATATGGAATGAAATTCAATAGAAATATTCAATCTAGGTATTCAAATGTAATGTCATTATTCTGTATGCATGCTAAACAACGCTTGAAAAAATTCCAACACGCATTGGAAATTTGAACATAGGTAACTGAAGCAAGATGTCGACTAATTCTTCTATTTGACAGATCTTTGGTATATCTATAAAGGGAAAAGTCCAACGACAAGTCCGGCGAACTTAATGGACCCATAGTTCCAATCTAATTACTACCAAAATTTGAGTCATGTATATTAGCAACAGTCATAGTTTGATGAGTAGGAACTCCATCATGTTGAAAATAAATATCTCTTCTTTCATCAAAGTATTTATCGACATTGTCATTTACTATTCACCATGGAGGTTTTCATCGAAATCACATACGCCAACACGCCATTATCTATCAATACACACCATACATTAAACCCATATGGCGATGTAGGTTCACATCCAACCACCAATGTTCATTTTGTCGATTTAATATTCCATCACTACTGATGCGAACTTCATTAGTTCGAATTATTTCTTAGAAAAACTGAGGGTTTCTTTAGATTCATGCAGAAACCGGTTGAACAAAAATCGAGTCGATGTTGGAAATCTCCTGGTTGAAAAAATGTGACATTCTCATATTATAAAGTTTATATATTTATGATACATTGAGCTCGATTTTTAGATATTCTAGTTTCTATTTCAAATTGCTGCTCGAAATCGGTGGGTCGGCACTACCAATTACATCAATTGTTGCATATCCTCCATCAACTACTTCATATTATTTTCCCTTTGGACATTGAATGAGGTTGGGAAAACGATTCAAATGAGCATCTTTTGCAGTATCCGCATCATAATTAATGTGAATATAACATTGAATCATATTGAACTTTTCAGAATTTTTGTACGGCATGGTCGCTTCGTTATTACAAACGATACTATATTCACACAATACTTGTAACTTGATGAAAAACATTGAATTATTCATCTGAATAGTCATTGGAATAATGACTACAATGACAATCATTCCATATAAATTATATGAATAGATAATAGCTACTAAAAAGATTAAACTAAGGAAAAGTTATACAATCTTCGGATTTTATAAAAACACATTTTGGATGAAGAAACTTTTGAACAGAAAAACAAACTCTATTGATCGAAATCATGGTTGCTTATGGTTCAAATTTGAAAAACACAAGTTTGCATTATAACTGTAATATCGTTGGTCAAAAGAAAATCCGAAAGATGTTCGATTCTATGTGAAAAAGTGCTTATAGAATATCAAAAACATTCATACATAATTTCATGAACAACTGGGATATTAGAATTTGACTGATCCAGAAAGTTTTCATAATTTCCGAATAATTTGAAAACGAAAAATGCTAGCTTAAATGTTTGGGCCAATGAATTACTCACTCAATTGAAAAACACGGGGAAGGGAGAGTCATTTTCCTCTATTCGCGATATTTCACATAGCTGCTGTACTAAAACGTCGAAATCTGTACACCCTGTACATCATTCAAGTAAATTGATTCAACGAGTATCCAATATATTAGACCATTTTCCGTAAACAGACCATTTTTAACAACTTATGATAACCCAAAAAATAATTGCTAATGTGTTCAACGTGTTTCGATTTGCCAGTAGTACGATACTAATACAATGAACGCCCTAGTAGGACCCCTTTCCGGCATAAAAACCTCATTTGCAAGTCACTGGAGCATTCGAAACGCGACTCTTGACAGCTGAAGAATGATACTTTCGTTCGCCAATCTCAAAAATCGACCCTTACCAGTGGCACTTTTGAAAACGTTCACCAGCATGTCGAACTGCATTTCGGTCCTGTATTCGTGCACTGATCAACTGGATTTTTCGAAAAGTATCCGCCGTCGATTCGCAATCACCACCATCGAACAATCATAATGGCGCACAGAAGCGAAAGAAGAACACTGAAGCGAGCGCATAGCACATACTTCGCCTTCGTACCGTCTTTGGTCGAACCAAGGTAAAGACTCTACAGGTCTGACTGACAAACACCGTTACGTCTGAAAGAGACAGGTTTTCCCGTCCGTTCTACGCGTATTATCACTCGGATAACCCAGTTTGAGATGGTGAAGGTGGTAAGGCAGCACACGAGCATCCGCTAATTGTAATTAACACCATACACTGGGTCTTGCTGTACCATAGCTCTCTCGATTTTTCAGAATTCGAAATGGTAAATAATTGAATTTAATTAACCACGAACATAAAATATCTTAGGGGTTAAGATCGGGTGATTTGGCAGGCAATGGCTGAAGTTCTAGTCCCCATATCGAAGGACGTCGACAATTTTCATTTGAAACCACCCATTATAATAGGCATTACTATAAAAAATTTATAATAAAAGCATGAACTGGTCATTGGTCATTACCAATGAAAGTTCTTAGAGGTCCTACTTCAAGTCAAATTAAGATTCTTAGAGAAGTCCCTGATATGCCAGAAATGAAACCTAATAAAAAATATGATATTTCGATATTCTTATGATTTGCAGAGAAAAATCATTTATTCGATGTAGCGGCTAATACAAGATTATTCATTACTTTGAAAGTTATTACTTCATTCAACTTAAATCCTTTAAATTTAAGGATAAAGATAACATGATTAATAGGGTGTATCGTTTTTGACTTTTTCGAAATTCAAAAAGTATAGTGCGGAAAAGTTGCATTTGGTGGCACCGAGCATCTGTGATTTTTTCAGAATTTTTGAACAATGCCTAGGGTCGCGCAATGCCCTCAAAGTTTCCTATGTTGTGTATAGGCAACCCGCACAACAATCTTGCGTTTTCAAGCTGTTTTAGGTTCTAAAGTCACATTTCTGAACTCTTTCTCTTGTTTTTAGTTGTTTTTTATGGAGTATAAATGAAAGAAGGATTTCGCTGTATTGTTAGTTTTTTTTTACTTTTATTGTACAATACAATATTAGAGTTAAACATCATTATAAATTAAAATTTTAATTATAATATTTGCTTTGTTGGGATTAAATGATAATGGAAGATTAATACAATTAAAGCCAATTGAATATTGTTACAAACAAGTGTTAATAAAGCATGGATACAATTTAACGTTAATGCAACTTTGGTAAAATTAAATTTTGAAAATCAGAATTTCCTATGGACGCTTCCGCTCTTCTTGTGCAACGGCGTAGTCCTTTTTGGTATGTAGAGATGGCATCCGTTGTCTGGACTCCAGTTTTGCTTTCACGTACGCGTCACGAGATTGTGGCCCAAAAACAGAGGAACAAGCTTCTGTTACTAATTTTACCAGCCTTTCGACAGCCTGAGTGTGGCAGGGGAAAGCGGTTAATTCCATATCACAGAACGCTCGACTCCTAATATTTTCTTCTATTTCTTTGGGTGATAGTGATCGGGTTAGAGGGGGCTCGGTCACAGGGTGCGAAGACCAGTCTATGAGATCGTAGTAGTGCTCAGCGTTGAACTTTAATTTGGGCAATTCGAAGGCACGTATTCCCTTCCGTGTTGTCTTCGTCGATCTTGCCTTTTTTATTCTTCTCCAAGCAAGAGCTCTCGTGTCGGGATTGCCATCGTTGATCATAGCGAACAGTACATTCTCAGGGTGTCCAAAATAGGCAATGTTCTGAATAACCTTGTCCACAATATTCCGCAGTTTGAGAGGCAGGTAGCGTGACAGTCGAATCAACTTCCATAAATGTATTGGACCCTGGGCAATCGACGGTTCTTTTTTTACTGAGTACCAAACGGGAGCGTAAACTTTCATTACATACAAAGCCAACTGGCGAAGCGCCTCCGAAGGCTTTTCGGTACTAATGTATAATCGTAATACTCTACTAGCTATTGCTAACCACCTAGATTGTACAACAAGGCCTGTTTTCTGCTTGCTGAGTTCTTTTGGACAATGTCCACTTGAGATAGCGGTACATAAACGTAGGAGGTATTTCTGATCGGTGCTAATATCTGTCAAACCTTCCGTGTCTTCTGACCATCTTTCTCTCGTTGCGCTGGTCAGTTAGAAACTGTCTCTCTTGTTTGGGCACTTTCTTTGAAATATCACAGGTACAGTTATCAAAGTCAGAACACTTGCACGCACATATATCAAAAAGTCTTTGTCCATCTTTTATAAAAGCTTTTATTTTAGATTCAGTAGAATCTTCAGCACGCTTTGATTATTTCACAAGATTAGAACGTTTACGATGATAGTCTGTGATCATTTGAGTAACACGAAAAATACTCACGACTGGCAAAGACGCTTTCTTCCATACGCTAATCAATTTTTCTGCTGTTAACTTTACTATCTTACTGACAGCCGGGTCACCGTTGGTACTGCTAATGTTACGTTTCTCCCAAAACAAATGTTTCATGACGTCAATGTACGTCGGAAGCCGTATATCCTTCATCTCTTTTGCAGCAAAGTCAAGAGCGGAACGCAAACGTCTTTTTTTGCCCAGTTGCTTGCGCGAAACTAAAAGTCTATGCGATAAATCGCTACAAGCACTTTTAAAGCACGGGAACACACGGAAAAAATATTCGTTCGCTCACTGTCACTCATAAAAAATATCTCAGGCGCACAGCTGACCGAACAGCATCCGAGCTAATTCCTCAAGCGCGGTTGAAGCGGACCTCATGCTGACCTCCCCTCTCACCCCACACCGCTCCCTTCCTACCCGAACCCGATTCCCCTCCACTATCGCACTGCCCTGTCGCCTCGAACATTGTTGCACGATGCAGCTACCCCCCTGCCAGTGTTGCCAATGCTTGACATTTAATAAGAAAAGAGTAGCCTGTTCCTGCTTGACGCACTTAGTATAAAGAACCTTACCGAACCAAATACGGGAAAAATAGCAATGGTATTTATAATTTCTTGTTTTCTTCCTCTAATTCGTTACATCGTAGTCTTTTATTCCTTTATACCACAAAGACAACAAATACACATAAACAAACTGCAAGATAATCGATTTTAGACCTCTGAAAACACTTGAAATCGCGAAATTGTTGTGCGGGTTGCCTATATACAACAGAAGAAACTTTAAGGGCATTGCGCGACCCCTAGGTATTGTTCAAAAATTCTGAAAAAAATGACAGATGCTCGGTGCCACCAAATGCAACTTCTCCGCGCTATACTTTTTTGAATTTCGAAAAAAGTCAAAAACGATACACCCTAATGATTAATCTAAAAATATTTGAAAATTTACTGTAAATGAAATTCACATTTCTTATTTATGGAATGTTGAAAAAGCAGGAGAGCTCTTAAGAAAAATAAATTCAGAGAGAAAAAATATTCATTAAAATTAATAATTATAAAAATATCATTAAATTTTTGAGTACTAAATTGATTTAGGTTAGCAATGCCCTGTATACATGAGAAATAAAAATAGTACGCTACGCGGACGATGCGGCAATAATGGCGGAAAATGAAGATGACCTTGAAAGACTCCTGACTGCTTTCAAATCCGAAGCTGAAAATTAATACATGAAGATAGAGCATGGTAATATCGAAAGAGCCTAGAAGATGTAAGCTCGCAATTGATGATAAAACTGTAGAGCAGATAATGTCCTTCAAATACCTTGGGGTGCAAATAATTAATAAAGGGGATTTAGCGAGAGAGGTCCGAGAGCAGGTAAATAAAGCAGCAGCGATTTCCAGATGCCTGAGAGATGTATGGAAGAACGAGCATATGAGCATTGAGTGCAAAACGAGGATTTACAAAGCGTGTATACGACCTATGAAATAGAAACTAGGGCCGATACCTTCAAAACCAAAAAAATTCTAAGAACGCCATAAATGAAGACGCTAAAGCAAATATCGGGAAAATCGCTCAGAGATAGAATTAGGAACGAGGTTATACGAGAAACATGTAACACTGAAGATATTGTACGATGGACAAGAAAACGCAGAAGATGATGGAATGAACATGTAGACAGGATGGAAGAACACAGACTAGCACGTATTGTACGAGACTGAAAACCAATAGCAGCACGTCGGTCACTGGAAAGGCTCCCCAAACGCTGAAAAGATAGTTGGCAGTCTATCTCACAAGAACAATAGTAGAGGGATCTTCTGGAAAAAACAGACCTCAAGGTCTAAATTAAGAAGAAGAAGAAGTGCCATGTGTGCCGTTACTCACTTTATGCATTTTGTCAGAAAAGAACTACATGAAAACAAATATCTTGTGATTTTGGTGGATTTAAGAAAAATCTACTACTTTGGAGGAAACTTCATTTGATGAGAATTAGAGGAAAAATATTAGAACTTTGAAAATCTTATTTGAGCAAAAGACGACCGATTGTAAGATTGAATGAAACATATAGTGAGAAGTATGTTACTTAAGGCATAACGCAGGGTTCTATTTTGGGGCCACTACTCTATAAGCTATACAGGTTAAGCCTTAAAATGGCAAATTTGGAGGCAAAATACCTCACATTTGCCGATGACAGTATTTTAGTAGTTCGGATGACGAAGCAATCGCTAATATTTCGGTAACAACTCTAAATACAAAATGTACAATGCATATTTCGTATCTTATATCAAATATTTCACTCCAATTTGGGGAAACTATTCAAAGAGATTGTATGGAAAATGCAGACTGAAAAATAAATTTTGGTTCTATTTAATTTGGACAGAGAAAGTCCGAGCACAGAACTTTATGTTCAACTCAATTAATCACCTTTAAGATCTTTGCA
Organism: Cryptolaemus montrouzieri; assembly: GCA_013387265.2. NCBI lineage: Eukaryota > Metazoa > Arthropoda > Insecta > Coleoptera > Coccinellidae > Cryptolaemus > Cryptolaemus montrouzieri. The sequence goes on along the minus strand of JABFTP020000001.1, from coordinate 64,736,860 downwards.
GAAACTAGAGTACTGTAAACAATATATTAAGTGTCGAACAGAAAACATAAAAAATATACTAAATTAATAAAAGATGTCAAGGACATCTATGAATATAACACTAGAAAGAATGAAGTTATGTATTCAGAATATTTTATATTACAATATAGGAATAGGGTAGCCATCTCAAAGGTTTCCAGAATTATCCTGAGGTATAGGGAAACTGGAAGTAATGGAAGGAACCCTGGACAAGGAGGACCTCGAGGACCAACGGCACTACATAAAAGTTATACAAGAATTTCCTCGTTGGGACAACGGTTCGCTACTGCTAGGTAGCTTCAAATGCAACTGAGACAGAAGAGTGGAATGCAAATTAGCACTGAAACGATACGACAATGTCTCAGGGAGTTTGGTCTGAGCTCGAGACTCAGCTCTAACCGCACCATAATGAAGAGCCCGATTGAATTCTGCCAATGTTTGGAGTTGACTGGGAGAGAGTTCTGTTTATAGATGAGTCGATATTTTGTCTTTTTCATTGCGATCGACGTTCTCTAGTGTACACATGTCGAAATGAGAGATATGCCCAGTGCAGCTTTTTACCTACCCTTAGTTTTGGCGGAGGTTAAATAATTGAGGAATTTCTACGAACACCCGCACTAATCTGGTCATCCTAAATAATCTCTGAATGCTCAGAGGTACGTTACAGACATTTTGGAAGAACAAGTTGTACCATCTGCGGCAAAATTGGCTGAATTTTTGTTTATGCATGATAACATCAGACCACATGAAGCTCATATCAATATCACATCATGAAGTAATCTCAATGGAGTGGCCTGCACGAAATACAGACCGCAATGTCTAGGATTCAATAGAAGATTGAAAAGCCAGCAACCATGAATGAGGTTCGGAACAGCCTGATGGAAATTTGGAACGAAATGGATCAGAATGCTATAATGTATTTGATTTTGCGTATGAATTGCAGATGTCATGCAGTAATTCTCGCAAGGGGTACTAATATCCGATATTAACAGGTTTTTCGGGGACACTTATTTTTTCCATAAGTTTCACATTTTTCATCATTAGTTTTATGTCAGTTTAGATTGTTCTTAAGCATTCCTTAGTGCTGGTAGATTACCGGAAATTTCGATTCTGCTCGTTAACTTCTTGGCGCAGTATTCTTCATGATTCTCTCCTCAGTCTGTATTAATCCACTCCTCCTGGATATAGACCTCCTCCAAATTTTTCCATCTGTCTCTATCAGCAGCTGTTTGCATCCAGTTTTTCCCTGCGATCTTCTGAATGTCATCTCACCATCTGATCTTCTGGATGTCTCCATGAGAGCAGTTTGTTGGCCCATTTCGATGGGTCTTGCCTGGCTACATGGCCAGCCCATGTTCATTTCAATTGTGCTATCCTTCTTAGCACATCAGTCACTCCAGTCCTCTCTCTAATATCCTCATTCCTCACTCTATCTGTCAATGAAATTGCCATCATGGTTCTCTCCGTAGTTCGTTGTGAAACTTGTAATTTATTGGCTGATATTCGAGTTAGAGATATCGTTTCAAGGCTATATGTAGTGACAGGAAGAACACACGAATCGAAGACTTTTTTTTAGGTTGAGAGGAATATTTGGCCCAGTTTTCCAAATGTAGCCCAGTCCAAACCCACTCTCCTGGAAATTTCACAGGTTTGATTTTCTTTCCAAGTTTTACTTTATGGCCTAGATATGTGTATTTGGTCACATTTTCTATCATCTGATTTTCAATCGAAATATGTATGTTTTCTGCACTCAGAATGGTTTTATTCAAGTTCATTCGAAGGCCGACTTCTCTAGATTTTTGGTGCAGTTCTTCTAACATGGTTTTGAGTTCTTCAAGGTTTGTACTAATAAGAACTATATCGTCTGCAAACCTCAGATTGTTTAGACGATTCCTTTGTTGTTCCATTCCAAAGCTTTGAAGACGTCTAGGGCCAGCGTAAAACATTTCGGAGAAATAGTGTCGCCTTGATGTACTCCCCTCTCTATGCGGATTTTATCTGTTATCTTGTTCTCATCCAAATGAATTGTGATGACAGCATGATCTTAAATGTATTTCAGCAAATTCGAGTACCGAGAGTCGACTCTTGCATTATCTAAAGATCTCATTATTACCACATTTCTATAAGATCGAAAGCTTTCTGGAAGTCTATAAAAGCCGAGTAGATTTGAATATTGTATTCGGTACACTTCTCGATGAGAGTACGAATTGCTTGTAAATGATCAATGGTGATGTAACCTGCTCGGAATCCGGCTTGCTCTACAGGTTGGCATAGGTCTACTTTGTGAGTGAGTCTATTTGTGATAATTTTAGTGAGTAGCTTGTATAGGTGTGAAAGAAAGTTCTCCAGGTTGTTCTTATCCTCTTTTTTGTGAAGTAGAATTACTTCAACATTTTGCGACATTTGTGAAATTCTTCCATCCAAAAGACATTTATTGAAGAGAATTTTCACGGCATCCAATAAATCCCCTCCACCCATTTCCAACATTTCACAACTTATCCTATCCTCGCCTGGATGTTTGCGGTTTTTCATCTGTTGAAGTGCTAATTTTAGTTCTTCTATTTCAATGTCTGGGATTTCTTCAGAACCGATATTCTTCACCACTGGCCTTTGAGATGTATTGGGGTCACTTGTCTCCGAAGTATATAGACATGTGTAAAACTCCTTAACTGCTTCAATGATGTCTGATCTATTGTTCACCAAAATGCCCGCTTTGTTTCTAATGCTGTTCAGTATTGGTCTTCTGTTGGAGAAAGAGAGCTTGGATTTTAGAACTTTCATATTCTTATTGTCTTCAATAGTATCCATTATGAGTCTTGTATTGTAGACCCTTAGATCTTTTCGAATGCTTCGGGATATCTTTCTGTTCAGTTCTTTATAATTTTCTTCATTCCGCAGCATTATTCTTTTCTGCTGCAATAGCATTTTCGAATGTGTACTGATCTTCGTGTTAGTGTCTTTTTGTCTTGTGCATATTCTCTTCGTTGATGTCTTTAAACTGTTTGTTATCATTTCTGTTAGGTCGTTGATGATCATTTCTGAAAGATTTTTTCTGTTTGATAGTTTTTGGCTCAGTGTATTTTGGAATTGTTCCTTGCTCTCAGTTAACACTTTTAAAGTTAGGTTTGGTTACCCTTGTAGGATCATGCTGTTTCCCTCTATTTTTGTGTTTATCTTGAAATGCCTCTGACAAGTCTGTGATCGCTTCCCGTATCGAATTGATTCAGTACTGTGACATCCTGGAGATTTCCTTCCTATTAGTGAGAATAAAGTCTATTTCATTTTCAACACTATTATTTGGACTTCACCATGTCTATCGTCTTTGTGAAGGTTTTTGGTAGAAGATATTCACACAGAATAGGTTTTCATTTCTGCAATAATCAATCAACATTTCTCCTCTTTTATTTCTACAACCAACTCCAAATTTGCCAACGTGTGAGGTATCACTATCCAAATTTTCGCCTACTACTGGCGTTTGCCCTACTTTTTGCAGTAGTGATATCTTCATATAATTGTTCTACCTCTTCGTTTAGTGCAACAGATGTTGGGGCATATATTTGAATTATTTGTAGGCTGTATCTCTGGTTTAGTTTAAGTACAACATATATGACACGATCTGATATTGCAACAAACTGCTCTACTAGGTGTTTCATTCTTTTGTTGATTATGAGTGCCACTCCGCCTATGTGATTGTCTGTATCTTTATTTTCTTGAGACAACAGATGCCCAGAATTTGTAGAGGTTGCTTCTCCCTTCAATCTTGTTTCACTAAGACCCAGAACATCCCACTTTATCTGTTTCAGTTCCTCCTCTAATCTTTGCATATGTTCTTGGTATCTCAATGTTCTGATATTATAAGTGGCGACCTTGAAGATATGTCAATGATCTCTTGCTTTGTTTTCCTCTTTTGTAGTTGAGGATTTCAGTTTGTCCTGTCGAAATTGTGGAGTCGCGTTATTGCCTTCCCTAGAATCCATGAGGCAGACTGACACTGAGTCAGTGTGAGATTCGGAACCAGAATCTCTACTCGCCTGGGGTAATGATGTATAATTCGACATTGGGGGTAGTTTGGAAGGTTTTGGCATTCAAACACCACGCTTGCCAGGAGGTTTGGTGAGTTTAAATTTCAGCCGTTCGATACGAAGACAGACGCTGTTGGTAGCCGCCCACTCTGGATCATACGCTACCGTGCTAGATTTTGGTCCACCCCGAGTATTCAATTTCCTTTCATGATTCAATGAAAATGAAACAATGTGAGGATCCAAAACTATTTTTTCTATTTAATTCAAATCTTCCATCTAAATTTTGGGACACCCTTCAGTATTTGAGACTGTTGTTAAATGGTTGTAAACGATAAAAAAGATTACGAGAATCAAACCACCAATAACATACATAAATTGAATTTGCATATAATATTTCTTTACTTGTCATACAAACCTCGTATGTCGTAGGAAGACTAAGCGTCCATCGGTATAGAACGTAAAAAAAGAAAATCCCACACTCGAGATTGGTAAGCTCATCGAGCTGGGTTATTTTCGATGACATGTTCCAGTTCGACATGTGAAAGGAACGTGAAAAAAAGGAAAGGACAAACTCGAGGAGATCTGTACGCCCACGCGATTTCCTCGGATCTTTATCGGAGCTTATGTCGTGACATGCAATCGCCTAATTACATCTACTCATAAAGTTGACAATAAAATGTCTTCATTTAGATCGATCTCGCCCCTGTGCTGACATTCACATCGAGATTCCCACATTGATATTAAATGAATGACGAAAACTTGGGAAGTTATGAACAGAGAATTATTTGATTTGATCGAGGAGGTCGTTACTTGATGAAAATTCATAAACATCTATCAATTAAATAAAAAAAATGCAATTTTAAATAACTATACAGGGTTCCCCGAAGCTCTATGACAAATTTTGAGAGGTTATTCCTGAAGCATTTTAACACAAATTGGTTAGAAAAGCATGGTACTACTCTTTTCAATTTCAGAAATATTCAGCTTAAGAATTTTGATCCTTGGGAACTAGCTCTTGTCAGGAAGGATTATTCATTGATTTACGGATTTTTGAATAATTCTTTTTGTCTCAAGTTTACAAATATAGAATCCTCGCGAAGTTTGTCGCGGAAGATATTTGTCTCATCAAATATTTACCGACGGGCGGTTTTATCTCGGAAACAGAGGCCCAGAGCACCATTTCAACAGGATTATTTCGCTCGTTTTATACCGTTGATGTGATTCACGGACCGGCGAAAGATGTTTCCAAGTGTTGGAATTTCTAACGTTCTCACATCTGTTTGTTATTGTTCCTATCTATCTCGAAGTCCGGTAGCGGGTTCACCGTCTCGGTCCATAGAGGGCGACTCTCGTACGTATGTACGAGATGCGTCCTTTCTGGAATCGATTGGCTACCCCGATGTTGCTTGTTAGGATGCTGAGAAGCGATATGCGACACTGATGAGCTCCTAATAAGGAAAAAAATGCAGTCTGCCGCTTCGTTTCTCGGCACCCTGCTTAATTGCACAATTGTGGCTCTTAGGGGCGTGCATGGCGGGCAGATTTGGGAACTAACTCTTGTCAGGAAGGATTATTCATTGATCTATGGATTTTTGAATAATTCTTTTTGTCTCAAGTTCACATATGTAGACTCCTCGCGAAGTTTGTCGTGGAAGATATTTGTCTCATCGTATATATATATATATATATATATATATATATATATATATATATATATATATATATATATATATATATATATATATATATATGGTCTCTTCAGTATTCGTCCGTTTTGGACTTAAGTTCATTTCAAAACTTTGGTTTTGGCGACGTTTCGATGCAATCTCATGCACCATCTTCAAAGCCTGTTGACGTCGCCAAAACCAAAGTTTCTGGAACTTAAGTTCAAAAGACGCGGGTGGAAAGCAGAAAAAGATCAATTTTTATCTGAAGGGGACATTTTTCAATACACGGTGATTTTATTTTACATCAACCCTCTGAGCAGGGGTCCACAAAACTCAATTTTCTGAATGTGAAAGATAGGTCGAGTGATACCTCATTGGGAAGCTCTTTTGATTCTCTACACAAATGTGTAATTATTTTTGAGTTTTGACATATTTGGAAGAAGATACGGACTGGTTCGTCAAAAGACGAGTTATTTTCAGTGATTGCAAAATCTGTCGATTTCGAATGAACATTCACCGAAATATTGTTCTATTTTGGAGAAAAATATCTTTAAGCAGTGGTGCTTCCACTACACCCGCTCAGATGAGGGTGTCAACCCTCAAATCTTCGAATTGATCAGTTAGTTTGAGTTGAGTAATAACTCTTTAGAAAGGTCTTAGAATTTCTAGAATATTGTAGAAAAAATTTTGCTTCATCTCCATTGTGATGAAGATACAGGGTGAATTAATAGAGAGCGATACAGTGTTCGCGAGGTCTGCTGATTTTGGATGTAGATTCAGAGCACGTTTGTTTGGTTTTCAAATAATAGAGCTTATTCATAGAATTACCTACATGTTGGTGAGTAGCGAAAATTTGAAAATTGGAAAAGCGATTGAACTTAATATACCTCATAAATTTTATAGGTCAACTCGGTATCGATCGAACAAATGTTCAAAGTGTTCGCCGCCAACTTCCAAACACAAATACAGATTTTGATCGAAACGTTCCCAGACATTACGTAGCATTGCAGGGGTTATACGATTACACTCGACTACAAATCCATTGCCGTAAATCCACCAAATCTGATGGATCAATTCTATAAATTTGACTCTTTAAATGGCCCCCATAATAAAATCCAATGGTGACAAGTCGGAAGAACGTGGGGGCCATTCTGTAGGGCCTCTTCTCCCGATCCATAGATCAGGAAATTCTCGATCTAGATATTGTCGAACAGAAAGTGCAAAATGTGAAAGGGCACCATCCTGCTGAAACACAACATCCTCTTCTAATTAGCTAGGATCATTTTCTTAAATCTCAGTTATGGCCGGATTGATTAGTTCTTCAAGTAGTTGGAGATACATTTCTCCCGTCAGATTTCCTGGTAAGAAAAATGGCCCAATCAGATCATTCCCATAGATGCCAACCCAAACATTCAATTTTTCAGGATATTGGGAATGTACTCCACGAAAAATTCTGGGATTAGAGTCCGACCACAACCGGCAATTATGACGATTTACAGTGCCATTCAAAAAAAAAAGTACATTCATCCGAGAAGCAAATATTGTAGAGAAAGTGGGGATTGTTTGCGATTCGCTCACTTATCATTTCACAGAATTGCACTCTGCGGTCGAAGACATTCTCATTCAATTCCTGAACCATCTTCATTTTATACGGATGGAATTTGTATTGTTTGAAAACTCGTCCAATAGTTCTTCAACTCACACCAATTTCACCTTCCAATTTTTTTGTACTCAGAGTGGGATCAATCACTACTTGTCCAAGCAACACAGTTTTCATTTCATTTGGTATGGGTGATTGGACTCTTTTCGTTTGCGTATGCGGTCGTGAGACGTGCGGTCCATTACCCTAGTGGTTGTCTTCACATGTCTCTGTTCCATCAGTCCACCGATGAGGAACATTTTTTGCGATTCAACCGATGACACGGAGCGATCATCGCTTCTTTGTGAAGAGGCTCTTATACTGTGTATGAATTTCTCCATGATCCACCCTGTATCATCATTCAAATGTAATCGAATCGGATTGGAAAATTCATTCACTGTAATCAGATAATTCTAAATACCTATCCAATGAGCTATAACTCGGACTAACTGATCAATTTGGAGATTCGAGGGGTTGACACCATTATCTGAGGTGGTGTAGTGGAAGTACCCAATGTCAAAACTCAAAAATTATTACAAATTTGTGTTGAGAATCAAAACAGATTTCCAATGAGGTATCACTCGACCTATCTTCCTATTAAAAAAATTGAGTTTTGTACATATATATATATATATATATATATATATATATATATATATATAATATGATTCAAAACGCGTATCTCGAAGTGGTATATGACACAGAAAGTTCATTGCGTATCTCTCCAACCTTAAATGACGAATTTCAATTGCCATTTCCTTGCACAACACCGCGATAACAAAGAAAACTCGATATTAACTGAGACACAAAAATTCATTGCGTATCTCTCTCAACCTTAAATGACGAATTTCAATTGCCATTTCCTTCACTTCGATATTAACTTCTGTTGAAGTTGATGGCCGACCAGAGCGGGGAAAATCTTCTACCACATCTCGTCCACTGTTCAATGCACTGTAGCTCTTATATGCACGTGTTTTTGATAAAGTCTATTCAGCGTAAGCCTTCTGTAACATTTTCAGCGATTCGACACACGAAATTCCATTTGCAATACAAAATTTGAGACAAATTGTTTGTTCGATATTTTTATCCATTGTAAAAATTGCAAAACACAATTGTGAGAACGGACAAAAAATTGAACATTGTAAAACAAACTGAATGACAGATCGCCTTCTTCAAACACCGCATCAGTATAGAAAACAATTGTACCAACTTAGCAACAAGAAGAATCCTGACAATCATTTTAAGCAGCTTTTTAAATAATCAATCTCCGGCACTCTTTTAACAGAATGTATACTCGAGATTCATAGTTTTATGCCTAATTCTAATTAAATAATTACGTTGCAGAATCCTGACAATCGTTTTAAGCAGCTTTTTAAATAATCAATCTCCGGCACTCTTTTAACAGAATGTATACTCGAGATTCATAGTTTTATGTCTAATTCTAACTAAATAATTTAGTTGCATTGCGCTTTGCGCTTTCGGGCACCTCTTAATGTCGGGCCGCGTGCTCCACACACATAGCACACACATAGTAGATACTCCAGTGACTTTGTCCAACAACAAACTAACACAGGATATTCAATTCGGCAGATGAAAAACACTCACCGTACAAGACAACGTCCAGTGACAACATCCTGAGGACGTACACTATATACAAATGAAAGTAAGCAGTCGAGCAGTGTTATTACGTTTCTACTTCTTGAGCTCGAATCAAAGAAGTCGGTGATCGCTAGCCCCCGCGCTCTTCGATTCTTTTGCGAAACACCGCTTGGCGACTTCAATTAAGTAGTTTTGCCGGATGATGGATCGAAAAGATTACAGGTGTTAAAAACGAGCTTACGATAACGAACTGCGGACGGTAGATTGGTAATCCATCTATTATTACCATTATAATATACGCACGTTATCGTATATTCAGCATTTGCCATTAGCATTAAATACTTAATGTTTCCGCTCATTTTTCAATGAATATTGATTGACAATTTTGAGAGGTACTGATATATTATTGTGATTGCTCAATAACTTGGAAGAGGTTAATTGTGTGGTCTCGTTCGAACTGACTGATCAAAGGAATAATCAGGGAAACACATAAGAACATGCTTAGAATAAATTAATGGAAATATTGACATTGCCATCACTGAAGTCAAGGTGATAAATCTTTCCAAATAGGAATCGAACAAGTATTCGATAAAAGTTAAATAATGTTAAACATTAATGATCTCGGACTTGATACTTTACTTTAATTTTAAGATACCTTAACTACTTTTCTTCAACTCTCTTCAACCAAATTAATAATCGTTTTCTCTACACCGAGTGTTTCAACACAAATACACCACGAAGTAAATCTTCATATAAGCGTTCTTTTCGTTCACGGAAAAACCTTGGAAGTCACCTTGAGATGACATTGAAAAATCATCTTGAAGTAACCTTGAGGTTATAACCATCAAGAATCTTTTCTCAATGCCTTTGATAGATGCCACTGATCATTAATCCTAGTGGAATCACCAATACTTAGCATTAATAGAGAACACGGCTCCACGAACAGAATTTGTTTCTTTTTTGCAGTTTATTCAATTCAGTCCTATCATAAGTAGTCCCGAACTCGCGTAGCATAGCCCCTAGACTACATTTCACCATTTTCGAGTAATTAATCAGTTTGGGAATTTCCCGAAGTAGATACATTAAGAATGCCCATCTATGTTCGCAAATGTATTGAATTCGTTTCCGAATTATCATTATTCGAAATAATTATCAAGATGGAATTTTACAATAAATCATCCACAAAGGAAAGAACCACCGTTTCACGCGCTTGTTTAGGTACGAAACGATGAACATAACTAAAGTCAATTCGAAAGAAAAGGTGTAGAGTAATGAATAACTAAGTGATAATGCGGCCATGCCCGTGAACACACTGCTCGGGTTTTGGTTTATAATCGAATATCACATTGCATGAAATGAGCAGGCACCGATATAACTATATTATACTAATACAGTTTGTTCCAATAAAAATTTTCCACCCTCTATCTCAAGATTTTGACGTAAAAATATGACTCATCAACAGTACCGTAACTAGGTAGGTGCCAGCGGTGCTCAGGCACAGTCCGCAGACCCTGGAGGGGCGCAGAAATGACCAGACCAGTATCTAGTTTTGTTTCATGCATGGTAGTTAGTAGGTACATTTTGTTTTATTGCGAATATGGTGTAGAGGCCCCCTACTATACTTTCTATATCTATATGGCATTTTTCAAGCGATCTTGAAACAACAACACTTGTAAAGATGGATTTATATTTGCCTGATGTGTCGTGACGTAACGCGTCAGAACGGTATCAGTTTCATACATTTAGTATGGTAACGTTCACTCTAGTGCGTAACGTGTTGTGATGGCTTATGTATGGAACCGATTCAGTTCTGACGCATCACGTCACGACACATCAGACAAATATAAATTTACTTCAAGTCTCGCTCGCAATATTACATACAAAACCATTGTGAGACAATTACTGTCTATATTCATTTGGGGGGCGCCACTTCGAAGCAAATTTGTTAATCTAGCTGAGAATATTACCTGGCGGCTACCGTAAGCTAAGCACGCAAAATATAACCAACAACATGTCTCAAAAACGTCCATCCGGTTCTGAATTTCGTAAGAAAAAACGCTTGAGAGATATGGAAGCGATAGAAATACGTTACGAAAGCGAACAGTCACACAACCACAAAATAGTTGAGAAGACGTGTCCAATGATGACATTTTGGCCGTGATATGTCTGGAACTGGATTTAAAGATAGAATTCGAAGAACACAGCCCGTTCCAGCAAGACTTGACGTTGCCCATCACCACTAGTCCAAGTTCTGAAATTCAAATTGAAGAAACAGCTACAACTAATAAGATCCAGTTAGATATAAACGATCATGTTTCATGGTTACAACTAACTGACCCCATTCGTTGTTTCTTTGTCGAGAAAGGTCCTGATCAAGGAAAAGGTAGTCAAAATATTCCTGCAACTGAAGACGCAGGACGAAAATTTCATATGCATTGGTTTACAAAAAAGTTGAGCAATGTCGAGATGGTACTCAGGCCTTGGTTGATTTAAAGTAAAAAGAGAGATGCAACATTTTGTTTTCCATGTATACTGATGCACAGAAAGGATTTAATGATTGACGTCATTAAGTCCACGGATTCCTGAACACGAAAACTATACATTTCATATAGAACATTGTATCAAGTGGAGTAAAAAGTAAGATCACAATAGATGCATCCTTACAAAAGGCTATTGCTCAAGTGGAGACATATTTTGTCTAGGTACTAGCATACTTCTGTTTTGTGTGAAAAATAATTTATCCCTCAGAGGCTCTTATGAGCATATTGGAGAATCAGGATCTGGAGTTTTCTTAAGTGCCGTCGATATGACTTCAAAATTCGATCCTAAACTTAGAGCATACATCAAATCGCTTAATAAAGGAAATATTTCATATTTTACGCCTTATATTCAAAGCGAGCTTGTAGATATTCTTACCACTGAGGTCAAAAACTACATTTTAGACGATGTTCGTGCAACAAAATACTTTTCCATTCCATACCAATGATTATAATCGCTACAGCTAAAAGCATAATGGACCTAATTAATTATAAATTCTTATGTACTCAAATTTGGGATCGAATTTTGGAATCTGTTGACAGAGTTAATGTAGCTCCACAGTCTAAAACCATTACTATCGACAAAGCCTCTGAATAAATCAAGGGATTAACAAGCCAGATTCCGAATATTCGTGAGACTGTAGACATTGTCCTCAAAAAGGCAAAAAGAATTTGTAAACAATGTGACATTGAAGATAATTTTCCTGAAACATACAACATGCAGCTGATTTTAGTATCAAATATTATGCAAATATAAATGCTACAGAATTTCGGGCCGAAATAGAAACTTTGAAGAGTCAAGTTGAGGCGATTACATCATTTGATAAATGTGAATGTCAGTCAAGTATGGGTCTTCTCAAAGCTACAGTGGAACTGGATTTAAAGGAAATGTTTCCCAATGCAATAGTCGCTATAAAGATGTTTTTAACGACTGTAGCTTCCTGCGAGAGATCATTCAGTAAGCTCAAATTAATAAAGAGGTACCTACGCTCGACGATGGGCCAAGAAAGATTGTCTGACCTAGCGATTTTGTCGATTGAACGCGACATAGCACGCCTCCTGTCGCAATGAGAAATGCGCGGAAAGTAAATCTTTAAGTAGGTAGCTGCCCTTTTCTTGTGATTACGGTTTATCTTAGCCTTGGGCCTTTACTATCGAGTACTTTGTGTCATTTCTGTATTAGAGCAAATATTTTTACCTTCGTAAACAAAAAATAGATAGATTTATTTTTATGCACATTTGTCCATTTTATTGTTAGAGTCTGCTTTTAGAGCAATTTACAAGGCGCAGTTTGGAAAGATTACACCGGGCGCATAAGGGGCTAGTTACGGCACTGCTCATCAATTTTCGATTGGACTTCAAAATTCATTATAGGGAACGTGAGTTGAGTGACATTTCTTTGGGAAGGTGAAAATTTTTTATTTAAAAATGTTATCTTCATCAACATTTGATATAGCATAGAGAGACCAAACACTACGAAAGTTTGTATTCCAATGAAAATTTGCCACTTCACCATTGGGAGTAAAGGTAAAAAAAGGTGTTATACAGAACATGTGGGTAATTGTTAATATTTTCAATAAAAATTTCAGTTTTTCATTTGTAGGTGACCCAAAACTGCCCCTTCAGTTGCTTCGCTCCGTATAGGCCAATGTTGTAAACTATTATTTATTATAATAAATTCAAACAATTTCGACCCACTCATCAGTTGAGTAAATCATTTTCAACGTTTGTCTAACAAACGATAAATGTGATTAAAATTGCCACAATAAAAGACAAATATAAAACACATTTATCATTACCAGATGATTCTAATAAAGAGAATTGTGTGTGTTCCTACAAAACATTGATGTTTCTCAAAATCTCAAATTATTACATTTCCTTGAGAATTAAAAACTGTGCTGAGGACAAGAATTGTCAATTGAGAATGATAAGAGGGAATTAGAATTGTATCATTGGATGATGTCAGATGAGAACTTAATTTGATTTCAAGAATTGTCAAATTTTCGTTGGAAAACCAACTTCTGTTGTGTTTGGACCGTTTTCATGATATTAAACGTCCATAAGAATAAAACTTTTGAACAGAAAATTGAAAGACTTTTCAATTCCTCTTTCCCAATAATGAATTTCACATGCTCCTATCCAACTCAAAAATTGGTCCCCCTCCAATCAAAAATTGACGTGCCTCAGCTTTTTCCGCTACTATCAGTCCTTAACAAAGAGAGGATGTCAAATATCTGTTGGAATATAAACTTTCGTCATGTTTGGACTCGGCGTGATATTGAATGTTTATAAAGATACAATTTTTGAATAGAGAACTGAAAGACCTTTCCAAAGATATGTCACTCTACCCACTTTCCCTATACTGAATTTTGACTTTGGGGCTGCTGTGGGTAGGGGATTGATTTAACATACTCTGAACCAACTCAGAAATTGATCTCTCTCTAATCAAAACTTTCATTGGAACACACTACATATTGTACCTACTCCAGATTGTTTCATATTATTCTACAACATACATGTAAACCAAAAATGACCGATTTCTCAATACGATCCTCGGAAATTTTTCCTGTATGTACTTATTCTAAAAACTTGATCACGACAAATCGAATGCAATATTTTACTTGGAGGTCTGTAGTGCAATGTAAAATTCTATTCGATCTAGTCGATCAGTTGAGTGTACCTATTTTTTCTAGTTAACCTATTACCTATTTGAGAAAGAGTAAAGCTGTCATATCTATGTATATTCCTGGAAATTATAACAGGAAGATATAATTGATAAAGTGTACGAAACTACCACCTCTCAACAGGTAAATTCATATTGTATAAATGCTAATATATTCAAAAGAACCTATGCGAATAGATGATTACCTGTCTTATAATTGATCCTATTTATTCATCATTTTCTGAAATTTTCCGCGATATACCAAAGCACAAGAAGAGATGTACATACTTAGGTATTTAAGTATTGACAGTGTTCAAAGTGGTTTTCATCACTGCCGAAAATTGTGTGAGAAGTCTATCCCAAAGAGATAAAATAATTATATTGAATGACTATGATGTTTTGAGGCATCAAAGTGGTCTAACAGATAAAAATGTGACAACCTGTGCAACAGTGACGGAAATTGGAATGTCAGCCACTTACAAACTTTTTGTGGAGCGAAAAATCTAAAATTGGCGTAGTGAAACCTCCAAAGGTATCTCCAGGGAGATCCCGAACGGTAATTGATGAAGTCTTCGAGATCAACATTCAAGCACAGAACATAGTTTCATTTCTGGAAGGAAATTCCTACTATTGTTAAAATACACAATGCTCTCAAGGAACAGGGCTTGCCTCTATTATACAAAACGAAATTGTGGCAGGTTCTGCACGAGCTGAAGTTCTAGTGGGAAAAACATTATGAGAAATGAATTCTTAGTGTTTTTGAATAACGTAATCAGGATTTCATCGAGTCAAGCAGCTTTAAAATTTTTCGAAAAGCTTGACTTGACTTGAAATTCAAGCTGTTGAAAACTGAAAGATTTGACTTGATTTTGCAACTCAAAAGCTTGACTTGCAAGAGCATAAATTTGAGTTCACTCGCTAATAGCTTGTTTTCGTAGCCTTACAAGTGCAATAGAAGTAGTTAGTATCATAGCCATATAGAATATTTTAATTGGCTGCGACATACTGGGATTTCAAAACTTAGTACGTTCGATCAAGTCAATTCGTTTCGCAGCGCAACAAATTGGTACAAAGCGGGAATTCAGTTAATTCAAAGGCAAAAAGGAAGAAATCAACCAGCAATCATTGCAGAAATGTAAAGAATTTCTGTATTCAACAACAACTCTCAAAAAAATATTGATGTCGCCTATGATTTAGAATAAATTTCTATTTAATATAGAATAGATTCAATAGATTCAAATGAAATGATTCTTTCAGCGGTTTTTCGTATCATTCGTTAAAAACCCAATATTCTTTGCAAAAAAAATTAGAAATCTGAGAGAAATGTATAGTGTCGTCACCCAGCATCCAGAAGTGTAAGTATAATAATCTATCGATTAGGATTTACAACATTTGGCGATATTCGGCACCTTTCCCTAACTAGAACCTTTCGGGGAATAAGTGAATCCCCGAAAATCAAGATTGAAGGGTGATTCCCCGAGAACCGAGATTCGGGAGTCCAGGAACTTCCCCGAAACAAGTATATAAAAAGAAATGATTTACCCTTCTTACTCCATTTCTTGTGAATATACTGTTACTGTTATTTCATTATCATTATACCATTACGGCCGACCGCACTGAAGGAGAAAACTAGGAAGGTAAAATACACGTTTAGTGTAGAAAATCGTGTGGAAATGAAATGAGTGATATTTTTGACATCTCGTCGAAAATGGAAGCAGATGAGGATAACGGTTCAGAAAACCCGGAAGAAAACTCATCGCATTCGGGAAGCGGGGGATAATTTCTTACCTAGATGTACCTTGTAGTTTCAATCTTGGACCCTCGCCGTAAGGTGGAGACATTTCTAAATTCTAGTTAGGGAAAGGAATTGCAGGTTGAAGCAATTTTAAATTTCGAGAAAATTCATAAAACAAAATATTTATTTTAGGCCTAATCCAAGCCCACATCTTTTACCAAGAACGTCTGCATTGAAGCAGGGCGAATGCAGTGACTTGAAGTCGAATCAATTTGAGATGCACCTATTAGGTTCATACAAAAAATCTTTTGAATGATGATATGTGGCGATATGAGATAGATAAATACCTGAGTTACTCCGGTGCAAATTCCTGCAAATTCGGCTATTAAATACAGGCAGTTCTCAAGAGCTGGGTGAACTATAACCAACACTTGAAACAGATGGACTCACAAATCAATATAATGTGTCTCAACTCTTGGTTGAAAAACAGCGAACTATCAATTATCTGATGAAGTGGGAATATATTTTCGCTTATTCTTATTGACTTAAGTTTCAATGTAGGTATTTCTTTTATTTTCACAGAATATTTCAATTGTTATTATTTTCAGAAAATTTATTTATGTTGTTTTTGTGACGCTATGTTTGGCTGTGTTTTATTTGAAAATTTACATTTCCCTTGTACCCTTGTTCTTGTTCTATTCTGAATTTTCAATATTTTGTGAAAAAAGGTTGATTCTAAAAAATAAAGTTTAACTTGATTTCAATCCCTAAACGTAATAAAAAATGTGACAGCCGATAACTGGCCTAATAACCCATCCCACGTGATTAATGAAGAAAATAAAATGTGCGAACTGGACCATTTAATAGATGCTACGATAAACCCTGGTAAAGTGAATATAGGTGCCCAAGATTCGTCATCAGAAAATGAAGATAACTGGTAGGATGAATAGATAAGAACACCGATAATAAATTATTTATACTTTAGTTTTCTTTTTTGTGATCAATACATTTCGAAAACCTTGTTCTAACAAACAAACCCTATAACTCACATTTCCCTACTCCGCTGAGTGGAAGGTTTGGAGGGCAACGGGAATTGGTCATTTTATATAAACGAGGAGACCATCAGATGTGGATAAGAAAACCAAGGACAGATTTTACTGGTAGTCGGTTATAACGTTGAGTTATGTACGAGAGATTCTTTTTGGTCGACCATCATTACAATTATACCAAGTATGTGTAAAATAACACATCTCCTGTATGGCATAGCCAGAGAATTTCATATTTATAGCTTTTATTAGTCTACACCTTTTCTGAATGTACTATAGTGGCTATAACTATGGCATTAAATCTTGAAAACTATTTATTCCTTATCTTGTCATTATGATCTTTTTGCGAAAACGATTTCATCTCCTAAATTAGGATTAAAATATTCGTTGAACGATTTGCTATTTTTATAATGCTTATTCATTAAAATTATGTTATGAAAAATGTTATTTAATGAATGACATAATTTACTTTGTTGCGAGTAGTTTATTTTCCAAAGAATAAATTTAAACAGAACATTTGCGAACTAATTCAAGTCAAAAAGAAGAGTAGTTATTTTATTTTAATAAGCCTGAACATTCAATTTGCTTATTAATTCCTATGAATTTGAGTTATATGAAAATTATGACTTCAATAACGTTAATCAAAAATGTCAAACTAAGGTAGCTGGAGGATTTCCATTGAAGGCTTACATTAAACATAACAGGTCTAATAGTTTCAGATGTTTTGTAGAATTTAATTAAAGTTTTGGTGTACGCGGGATCAATAAAACTTTATGATTGATGAGAACTTTAGAATTAGAATAGTTAAAAAGGACTGGTTCCAATTTATTCGTTGGAGCCTTCAGTTAAAACTTGATAGATAAATCTTTTCTTTGTACCTTCCCAAACTTGTCTTGCATAAGGGGGTACATAAGGGATACATTCCAAAATTTGTCTGTTTTGAGTTAGTTACTGAACTGAGTTAAATTTGTTCCGAGGGGGTATAACTGCAAGAGGAAATCTTGAAATGCCTTCTTCTTCCTGCGTAATCTTTATATCTATCAAAACCACCATTAGTTAGTAGGAAAGATCCCGAAGACAGACGGCTGCAAACATTCAAAGAATAATTAACACCTGAAAGTTAACATAGTTCTCAATATATTCTATAACTGCTGCTACGGTAAAACTCCTTGAAATCATCCGAAATTGGTGGGATATTGCCAACAATACATTTTCCAAGGAATTATTCAAAGAAAATGGTTTGTGTCAACCAATTATTAATCTTGGTGATTCAAATGTAGTTTTTTTGCGTAAATTTGTTTAGCTGGTTGTGCTAGTAATATTGTGTTCCAATAATCAAAGCAATTACAGAAAAAAGAAACGAAGCATCCATCAGCTAGTTAACATTATTGTTAGGCAAGGATAGTTACATTACAACATAAATCGTAAATATATCAATCTATCAGAAAACACAAACACAAAACACAAACTTAACATCAGTCAATGACTTCAATTTACGAGCAGTGCCTTTTTCCCCAGAAAAATCCAGTGCAGACTTGAGTCTAATAACATTCAATTTTTTCAGTTATGACGTGCTAGATGTTCAAATCTATAACACTAATAACATTTTTTACAAGATATATTTTATATAGGTAAAGAAAACCTCTTGGTTGTCGTAAGACGGATGTGACTAGGGTTGCCAGATGGCCGGGAAATCCGGGCTTGTCCCGGAATTTTGTGTCTTGTCCCGTGCCCAGGAATTGGATATTTTGTCCAGGATTCTGATACCTACCACTAGTTATTTTTTATTATGCCACGTATAGGTACGAATGGCGCAATGTACAATACCCAGATTCACTTCCGCCGTCTGCATATCGTTGTTTGTGTATAACTGGCTGCCGACTTACCGACAAAGCGGCCACCCGACTTTCTCCTTTTACTTCTCCAATCTTGAACCCGCTGAACCGTCAACCGTCCGTGCACCCACCAAAGACTATTAAGGTTCAATAGTATTTGCACCCACGTTCTTTTCGTTCACATTTTCCCCACTCGTGTTCTGTGTCGTGTTCGTACATGTACATGTAAACTCGAAAATGGAACCACCGTCAACGTCGACTTCAACTCCATCAACGAACAAAAAGAAATTTACGCATTATAGTGATAAGTGGACAAATGATCCTGACTTCAAAGACTGGATAGGAAAAAAAGATGATTTTACGGCAATTTGTAAAATATGTAACTCAGAGATAGCCATTCAGTATGAGGGTCGCCGTGCATTGACAGTAAGTACCTATACTTAATTAAACTTAATAAATGGTTTTGACTGAAATACGTGAGGGATGATTTATTAGTACCTAGTCAATGATTGATGTTTTTTATTTATTTTCGCATTTTGTTAGTATATGTGATAAAAGTGTGTGAACAGTATATATTATTTCAGGTGCACGTAAATAGCGCCAAACATAAAAAAATGATGACAGCCAGAAAAACTTCCAGATGCATTGACAACTTCATCATAAAAAAGATACCAGAGAAGAAATTTCAGTCGTAAATTCGGAAATAGGACTTGTTTATCATAATGTAAAGCATGAATTGAGTTATAATAGTTTAGACTGTTAGGCAAAAAATATCACAAATATAAAGTTGCTCCAGATGGTCAAATTACAGAAAAATGACATGTGGACGGACGGAAGCCTCAGCGATAACGCGCAATGTCTTGGGACCATATAGTCAGGAAAAATTGATTTCTGATTTAAAAGAAAATTACTACTTTTCAGTAGGCTCTGACGCTTCTAACGTCGGTAACATAAAAACATTTCCTTATGCCGTTCAGTATTTTTATAGTAAAAAAGGTATATGACAAAAATTATTGGACTTCTACGAAGACGCTGATGAAAAATCGAATGATATTTATCAGTGTATCAAGAAATCACTTCTGGTGCTGGCTTCAGTATCAATCAAATAAGTGCATACAGTGCAGATAATGCCTCTGTAAACTATGGCATTCACAATTCAGTATTTCAAAAGCTGAAAGCAGACAACGAACATGTCTTCAAAGCTAACTGTTACTGTGATGTTATAAATAATTGTGTAAAGTTCGCACTAAAAGGTCTTGATGTTGACGTTGAAAGCATAGTAATAAAAATTTACAACGAATTTAGTTCGTCAGCTTTGAAAACGAAAAAATTGAAAGAATGCTTCGAGTTTACTCAAATAGAATACAAAGAGCTGCTGAGACATGTTGCTACAAAGTGGTTGTCTCTTTTGCCCGCCATAGAAAGATTAACATATAGTTGGCCTGCAGTTAAATACTATTTCTTGGAAAAAAGTCCCAATAACAGCCACAATACTATGAGATTTTATTTCAGAAGGTTGCGACACAAGCAATATTAATAATAATAATGACGAAGAATGCAAAAAAGAAAGTTTGAATGACTGTTACCTCTTCTTTCTGAGTAATGCATTACCTGAATTCACAAAAGTGATTCTACAATTAGAAAGTGGCACCTTCACAGTTTTAGATATTGATCATCCAATGAGAAGTCTCTCAGAATCACTCAAAAGCAGGTTAGCTGACAATTTTTTTTGGAAGCAAAGTAAGGACCATCTTCAAAAATCTCTCTGATGCTCAAAGGAATATATCTCGAAGAGAGGTATTATTTTGGGCCTGACGGAATTTACAAGAAATTTAAGCTTCTGTCCCTCAAATGAGAGGAATTAAAATTAACATGGAAAGTGCTTTCTGAATTTCCGTCTATATTAAAAATTGAAGCTGCAATTGGCATTGATTGCCTGTATTCAGAATTCGCAAGCCTAAAAACTGTTTTCGACCACCTCCCAAAAGACTTGCCAAATGACAAAATATGGGCCCACTTTTTTCGAAGAGACAATTCTAATGATTTTGTAAATTTAAGGAGAATAGTTAGTTTCGTCCTTTCTATTTCAACAAGCAACGCGTTTTGCGAGAGAATTTTCAGCCTGCTGTTTAATTTATGGACGAAAGATCAAAACAGAATGTCTATGGATTTGGTGAAGTCTGAACTGATGACTCGCATAAATATAGATGACTCTTGCTCAGAAATATGGTCAGTTCTTCGAAGTCCTGAAGAAGAAAAATTACAGAAAATGGCCAAATCTAGTGACAAATATTCGAAAAAGTAATGGAATAGTTACTTGACTAACCAAAATAATAGTTGTGATTTCAGTATTTGAGTTTAATCAATAAACCAAAAAAAATTTTAATTTTTGTTGAATAAATCAATTTGATGTTTTATATTATGTTCGATTTATTGATCGAGGAGTATGTTTGTATTATGTTTCTTTTTGTTTTCATTCATTTCTTAAATAAACGAACACTCATGTTGATTTTTCACCAGTTTTATCCTTCATCTAATGAATAAATGAAACCAAGTTACTGTTTGCTGTACCCAATTATTGCTTTGTGTCCTCAAAGCCCTATTACTCGACTTCGCTTTCAGATGTCAGTAGTAGGTACATATTTGAAATATTGTTTTGATACTCCAGGAGTATCAAAAATCCATCTGACCTTCATCATTGAAATAATTTTCGCCCCGGACCCCCTGCAGCTATCGCCTCCGAATCACCATTTTCCAACTTACTACTAATTGTCCCGGAACTTCACTCCTTGCATCTGGCAACCCTAGATGTGACATTTAATAAAAAGCAAAAGTTATATTTCGTTTTCAATAAACTTATATAACGACCTGAAAAGAAGACTTTGAATGTTGTTTCTTTAATATTCTCAGATGAATGAATACGAACACAATTACATTTTATTTAGTCTCAATAATGTAAACATGAAAAATTTATCGCTATTTGTGTGAATACATTGAAGGCTTATTTTCAACCTTCCATAGAGTGTTAAATATCCTCCTGAAGAAGCTATGTGCTTACACATTAGCAATAAATTTCGCATGTTATCATTATTGAGAAATGATGTATACCTGGTTGATAGTCTGACAAGTATTGGAGCTTTGGCTTTTCGACAGATCGCATGTTGCAGACCAGTATGTAACGTTGCGGTAGATATCGACCTACCCATACTATATATATATATATATATATATATATATATATATATATATATATATATATATATATATATATATATATATATATATATATATATATATATATATATATATATATATATATATATATATATATATATATATATATATATATATATATATATATATATATACTCGATGCGCTCCAACGGATTGAGATGAGTAGGTGACAGTCTGGCCTGGTGTGGACTGGGTGTGCAATACTGACGATCTCAAACGAGACCGGAACTGCAATTTATTGCTCTTATTCATGATATCGGATCGAACTTTATCACTACTATGTGGGTCTGGTTGACGATGATTATGAAGAGTGGATCGAAAAACCAGCTCCTCCAGAAAGGGATATTTAACATTCTACCGAATGTTCAATATTTTTTATTTTATTTCTTTCTTTCCAATCATTGGAATATTATAAAACTACCTTTTTTGCAATATTTCACAAAACAAGGAAGGGTTGGGGTTTTGAGGTTTGATGCAGCAGGTGGAAAATCGAACACCGAATATGTATGACGTCAGGAACTGGTCGACTTTTTCGAACAAAAAACTGTTTTTGTGGCTAAACTATACTAGTTAGACATATGGCCTATTGAACTCTCTTTGTGTACTAGTCGTATAGGCAATTCGTCTCCAGTTTTTGTAGCAGATGTCGCTAGTCATATGGAATGTTATGAATTATAATTTATTGACAACCTGAAAATTACATAAATTCGTTCCGCCAAAATAACTGCGTTAAAGATTCATAATTCGTTGAAAATATCAAGTTTTTTACCCGACAATATGCATTTATGACACGCATTACTTACGCTTTTAGCGGTTTTTTTCTTTCGTTGAAACAAAAAACCGCTGAAAGCCATCGTTTACTGCAAGGGACATGTGAAACGTGGTTTCGACAATTCAAACGGAGTGATTTAATAAATGTTCAAGACACATAACTTCCTGGTAGGCCAAAAAGGTTGGATTGGAGGAGTTATTGGATGAAGACCCAACACAAACTCAAAAACAATTTGCAGAAGACGTTTAGGTGGGTAGAATAAGAAATCTAACGATTACAAGCGATGGTAAAGATGAAAAAATTGAAAAATGGGTGCCATATGAATTGAGTGATGAGCAATCGGAAAATTCAAAATTCGTCAGTGAAATGCTGCTTCTAAGGTATGAAAGTAAGTCATTTCTCCATCGACTAATACCGGGTGAAAAAACATGGTTATCACCTAGCCAATCGATTGTAAGGCCATATTGCTTTGAGCGCAAGACCACACTGTGTCTGGTTGAACCAGGTTGGTGTCGTATATTATGAGCGGTTGAAACCTAGGGAAATAGTTAACATAGATCGCTACCGATGTAATCCATTTGAACTGTGCATCGATCCAAGAACGTCCACAATTCCCCCAAAGACAGGATGAGGTGATTTTGCAACATAACAACGCGCCGTCCATACAGCAAAACCATTCAAGAAAGCGTTGAAAGTGCTTAAAGGTAAAGTCTTATTGCACCCACCGTCCTATGCAGACTTGATTCCATCTGACTACCCCTTTTCGCATCGATGGGGCAGGCGCTTGCAGAGCAACATTTTTTCAATCAGGATAATATAATCGTTTTTTTTTGAGTTTCCCTACAGCATTGAACGTAGGGTGAATTGAGATTCAAGAATGGTGGATGAGAAAGTAATAGTTGGGTATGAAATTGGTGGATACGCCTATAACATCATATTCACTTCAAATTGATACCTATTTCTTGTATAATTAATCAAAGTGAATTTTATTTAGATATTTCTATATATTCCAGACAAATTGCTGTACAATTCGAAAACGGATGACACTTGTTGAGATGAGCATTTCTGCTATTATTCCATTTCAAAGCTAACAAAAAAATGAGAATACTTACTTTTGATGGAGTTGTTTTCCTTATCACTATCCTTATCCTTATCCTTGGACTCGTTCGAATCCTGATTATTCCTCCACGTGGTTGAGTTTTCACAGCCTAAACTATCTCTACCGTTGTTTCTGCAGCAGTTCCATTTTTTACCGTTCCAAATGCCAAAGTGGTATCTATTCCTCAAATTTTTATTTTTCACACAGGCTAAAACCAAGAAGTGAATAAAAAAAAATTATTGAGATAGGAACATTTATACGGTTAATAAATTTGGTTCAGAAGTACAGATTTAATAAATCAATCAATTTAGCTTGGAGCTTCACAATCGTATTAATCTATCGTTATTTTACCTAAACACTGCAATGAAAAACGAGAAAAAGTTATTAATTTTATTAACCAACAACTACCCAGTAGCTAGAAAAACCAACCTAGACAATCTAAAATTTTGGCGACTACTATTATTACCTTGCCTAAGTGCTAATATCCAATCAATCCTGTCCTCATCCTTAAATGCAAGCAGATATAATGTATAATCGTTATCCGCCTGATAACCTATTTGAAATGCAAAAAGCTCTCCCTGAAGACCAATTTCTTCTGAATTCGAGGCAACCAAAGCTGCCTCGATGGAGTGTATCTGCTGAAGTTCCACGCGGCCCTTCTCTTTTCTTTTCTGAAAATAAAAATCACATCTGTGTCGGTACCACGTTTATATACTACATTAAATTTATGGAGCCAGAAATTTATGCAAAGTATATGTTTTATGCAACCAATAATTTCAACCACAAATAAACAGTTTAATGAAGTGGGCCGATTGGGGGAGCTGTTATGCTTTTGAAATGTTCTGAACATGGACATCAGTGGTTATGAACAGAAGACTGCAGAAGTAACATATCTTCATCGTTTTACTGAGTTTTATAGAATTATTTTCTAGAGACTTAGAAAAAAAGCAAAAGAAGAATCAATTCTTGATGTTAGGGGGTTACCAACGACAATCCGTCAATTTCTAGCCAGAAATTGAAGAAGAGTTTGATATAGTAAGGTGTAGAGCCTTCAATATTTCGCAAGACCACCAAGAGTATCAAACTTATCTCCATTATATGTTTTTCCTTGGGGACATGTTGAAAATCAACTCTATAAAATAAGAAATAACAGAATGAAAGAATTGTAACAAAACTTTTCTTCATTCAATTTCAAGATTAAAAATCTTTGTCTAATACTTTGTAATGGAAATCCTTTCAAATATTTGAAATATATATATTATGAATATATATATATATATATATATATATATATATATATATATATATATATATATATATATATATATATATATATATATATATATATATCCGTCAATTTAGTTTTAGTTATTTTAGTTTTCAACAATTCCAATATTTCTCTCTCTTCTCTTTTGTACTATTCTGAATTAAAATTGCTATAAATCAAACATCACTTTCAATGTACTGGTTGGTTCCACTTGCTTTCATTTTTATTTCGAATACTGTACTTTGCAGCACAAAAATTTGTATCCTATATTGCCTACAAGAAAAAATTCTAATATTTCTAGTTTTTGCAAATAAGATTACCTACTCAGACAACAGATTCATTGCATTATATATTTTCAAAAGGAAAAATTCTTCGCTTAAGATATCAAAACCGCCTATAGCTTATATTTGAAAAAATTTATAGTTTTGTTATGTTCATAATACCTTAGTTTTGTTCTTCTATTGATTAACATCATTAAATTATTGAACAGGATGTTTACTAACAAACATTTTTTCTATTACATTTTTTGAGGATCAAGCTCTAATAACATATAAAAATTTCATAATTATATTCCAAATAATCACATATCAATATTAATACAAGCTCTTAAAATAGATTTTAAACAAGAGCAAAATTATCCAAATAAATCATCAAGATTCACATCGATTCAATGAAACTATCCCAGATTTCTCCACCTAAATTGAAGGATTCCGAAAAGAAAAACTACTGATATGATTATTTAAAGTAATCCCTATGAACTATTTTTAAATCCCACTCTCCACTTGTGACAAAATTGAAACCAAGAAGACAAATACTCACTCAAAATGTGAAAGAGAGGTAATAACAACTCTTCATACAAGAAGCACCACAATGGCTATATAAAACACCGGTTTAATTGCACCTCAGTGTTAAAACAATGTTAGATCCTTGAATTGGCGACGGCGTGAAAACAGGAGACTCGATGAGAACAGTGTCAAAAGGCTCATGAATTGGCACCACCCTGCATTGTTGCCAAATGGAGCAAATGAAAAGTCTCATTAAGATAAGAGTTTTTGCTCCCGAAGTGACCCGTATGACAGCTATGTCAAATGAACAGATTGATATTTTGAAATAACAGTAGTTTACATCACTGTAAATAAACAATTCGCAGTGATTTGGATTAGAGAAGAAAAAGAACCAAATTATTATAACTACGAAATACACGTGTACAAATTTGATATGGAGCAAATGTTATTATTTCATTAAAAATAGCAAGGACTTAAGAGTTTGGTGCCAGCACATAAGTTAACAAATCAGTTTCTTGTTGAAAATCAAGCAATCGGTTGAGATATCAGGTCTAATTCTTTATTCTTCCATTGTGCTGTCCCCGATAAAATTGCACACAACTTCTGCACTGTTCTGTTACGAGGGATGTCTTTCAAGTTTTGCATATAGAGCTACAAGGAAACAATTGAGAGGTTTTGAAGACTTTATTCCAATGGTTTATTGTCACATTCAAAATGACTTTTTGGAAGGCATGAACGGCTTCTTCTGAAGACTGGAACCTTTGACTACGCAGTCTGTTCTTGATTCTGGGAAAAGTAAAAAAATGCTGGGACTTAACGCATAATGATGTTCGATTGTTTTTCTGGCTGTGTGAACTTGCATTGTCTTGGTGATTCGCCCAACGGTGTTGAGCTTACTAACGACTTGTGTTAAACAAATCATTGCGTACCAATCGGCAGTAATTTTGATCTTGTAAAGGAATTATTGGTACATGACCTGATGACTTTTGTGTGTTTTTCCTCCCTTTGAAAGATTTGCGCTCATTTTCTGGCTCGTATGAATAAATCCTAATTCATGAATAATGACAATGTTGTAAAAGCTTTCATACTTTCCAACGTTAAAACGGCCCAGAGGTTTTAGAGATCAATTCACCCCTGCAGCTTTCGGATCTTCGGTCAACAGATGCGGTATCCAAAGGGAAACTGATTTTCTCACACGAAATTCCATATTGACCGCATCAGTAAAGGCAGATACAGTTTAGAGTTGTCTTTTCAGTTGCTCAGCATTACCAGCATAGATTTTCAAGTCATCAACATATAATTGATGACTTATGCGGATGTTACTTTCTTTGTTGATAATATACCTGTTGTTTGTGTTATTCAGCCTAAAGCTGAGAGGGTTGAGGGCAAGACAAAACCACAGAGGGCTTAGCATGTCTCCTTGGAATATTTCTCATTTGATTTTTATTTCTAGAGTAATTATCTCGCCGTTGATTGTTTGGATTCTTAGGGAGGTTATACAGCTCTTCATGAGGTACTTCAGAAGGTTTATTATTGACTCGGATATTCCATATATTCTTAGGCACTCAAGAAGCCAAGAGCGCGGGATCGAATCAGACATAATATATTACAAAATATAGAAAAATTACATTATATAAATATTACAAAAAAAATTAATTACTCTCCATGACATTCATGTCAAAAAATAAAATATTTACAAAAAAAATTAATTACTCTCCATGACATTCATGTCAAAAAATAAAATGTTTACAAATTCCAAAAACTACTTTTTCCTTATTAGAAATTTATTAAACCACCCTCGTAGTTAAACTGCCTCAATCAAGCTAAATTTGAAACAAATCGGCAATATCGCAAACTTCAACTCGCGCAAACCGATGCCATAGAACTAGTACGGCGCCGGCGTCTACATTCGCACCCCTATCATATTATACAGAACGCTAGTAGGCACTCGTAGGAGGGACGAAAAGGGTGCTTCGTCCCCCTTGTTAAACGTAAGTAAGTAACCCTAGGAATTTCACCGGTAATGATTCATGGAGTATGAATTTATTTTCTACATAAAAACAGAAACAAAATAGAAACCGCAATAAAGCTTCCCATACATTTCTCAACAATGGTCACGGATAACATTTTAATTATAGGGTACACCTGGAAATAACTAAATGCTATTGCTGACGCGGTATTCTTAACCAATAATTTTGTAAAATGAATCTTTTTTCCATAAGCCAAAATTTAAATTCAATCGTGAATTAAATGATGATGATTTGGATCGAACGCAAAAGTATTGCAAAATTATGGCTGAGCAAATCAACAATAACTTGTATTTCTTGTACAACGTTTGTTGTTCTGATGAATACACTTTTTCATGGAAATGTTAACCATCATAACTGTCGATTTTGGAGCGATACAAATCCTCATGTATTTCAAGAAACCCACATTCAATATCCTGAAAAGCTAAATGTTCAGGTACAAATTTAGGGAAATCACCTAATTGGACCTATGTCTATTCCTGGTAATTTAAACGGCGAAATTTAGCTCGATATGCTGGAAAATGGGAATTATTCTGTGATAACAGAAATAATAGAAAACGATCCCCTACTACCTAACAAAAATTGAATTTCCAACAAGGCGAAGGTCCCCATCACTAAACCGCACCAGTTGCCAATATCTCAATTTACAATTTACTGGTCATTGGATTGGAGGAGAAGGTCCTATGAAATGGCCTGCCTGATCTCCTGAGCTGATACTTCTAGACTTTTCCTTGTGGGAACATCTCAAGTCCAAGATTTAGGTAACTCGGCCTGAGCATTTCGACGACCTACGCTAGCGAATTGTAGATGAATGTCCTCAAATAACTGCAAATATGCTGAAACATGTTATAGACGGTTTTCAGTCGAGATTGCATTATAGTATGGACATAAATGGAGGACCCAGTTATGCCAGCATTTGAACAAAGCCAAGTATCGCCATGACCTCCCACTGTTATATGCTCATCTAATTGGAGGTTGAAACTCCTTCCTCCCTCTTTGGACTTGGACCAAACCGTTTACCAGATGTACTCTCCACCTGGCAAGCAATCCTTTTCCTCCCACGCTTGTCTGGATCCAATGTCCATCTCGATCTTATTACACAAGTGCTACCTTGGTGTGATTCTATCAGAGTTCATCTAGATGGGGCGGTCGCTGTTAATAGCTTCAGGAAACAAAGTAGGTCTTGCACCAACGACTAGCGAGCCTCCCGTCCTTACCTATAAGCAATAAAAACTGCACTGCTAATCATTGTAAGGTGCAGTGGATCCCTAATAGCGCACCTGGCGCCGCTGTAGGGGTGTTTTTTGAACACCCACCACACTTCGCACCATCAGTGCTCTGAGCCTCTTCAGAGTCAGCTTCGCCATCTCTTTTTTCACACTCGTCAACCAAACTTGCCATATAAGTCTGGGAAGTACAGCAGTTTTGAAGAACCACAACGTGTAACTTCAAGCCCTAAGTGGCGCTGAAGAACTTCGTACATGTCATGAGGGCAGTAGAAAACCTGCTAGTCTGCAGCTCAAGATGCTGAGCTCACTGAGCTTCCTATCCTATACAATCCAAGTACTTAACCGATTTTTCATGTCAGGTCTTGATCCCAACTCGAACATGATGCTGTCTTATGCTTCCTCGTGAAAACTACCGTATTTTTTGAGCTATCCCCTAGACCCGAGGACAAATACCAGCATTCCACTATTTTCAAAGTTATCTGCAGTATTTTCATACATGCCTGTGAATCTCTTTCTTTGCTAAGAATGATGAGTTGTCCGCGTAAGTTCGTACATGGACTTCCCGCCGTCCAGCGCCCGTAATAGATCATTCGTCACCATGTGCCAGACAGTCGGCGACACACACACACAGCCACGTTCACTAATCCTGTGACGGTGTGATTTCCAAAAACTCCATGAGCTATTCCGTAAAAATATAGGACATCAAGCCCCTCCGCCTTCCTACGAATCAGGTTCGACGACGTGTACTTCAAACCACCCCCGATATCCAGAAACGTAGCCACACAAAATTCTCCCTCATCCAACTGCTGCTCAATAATTTGAACATCCCAATGCAATGCTGTATCTATAGATAGTCCAGCAGAGTACGCGTGTTGATTGGGGGCAAATGAGTAGTGCTAAACACCTAATCCTGAAGTAACCAATCAACTTTCATGAGCTTTGAGAACGAATGACGTTAAGCGGATAGGCCAAAAGTCCCTCACTGAAGTATTGTTTGGCCCCCCCGTTGTGGATATAAACAATACTATTTAAAGCTTGATCATTCAAAATCAGCTATTCGATGATTTGATCTTTATTTGTTCTTAGTGAAATATTAAGTGCAAGTTCTCAAATACTATTTCAAATTTACAAGTTTCTAGGGCATTCAAAATAAGCAATAGAAACTAAGGATTCCCGTTAAAATAGTATTATGACCTTCAAAAGATCTTTACGGTTGATTTCAAAATCAAGATCAGTACTACAGGAACGTTATCTCCTACATCAACAATAATTTTATTTAAACAAATTATTCTAGGT
The DNA here is from genome assembly GCA_013387265.2 of Cryptolaemus montrouzieri. Lineage (NCBI taxonomy): Eukaryota > Metazoa > Arthropoda > Insecta > Coleoptera > Coccinellidae > Cryptolaemus > Cryptolaemus montrouzieri. The sequence goes on along the minus strand of JABFTP020000001.1, from coordinate 64,706,391 downwards.
GGCTTACTTAAGGAGATATTTGGTTGCGAATCAAATTGCTCATCCAATATTTATAAACATATCTATAGTGATGAGATATCAATGTTAATACTTAATCGGCGTAGGAAAATGAGCAATACTCAAGGACGAGTATATAATAACGCGTTTCGTCTGGTAGGGATCAATTCTGAAACACATCGTGAGGATGTAAACCGGCTCGCTAAATACAAGTACAACTCGAATGCAATGCGTGCACCTTTCGTAAATTTGAAAATATTGTGTGATAACTAGTTAAGTGAACTACAAAGTTGAATTAACAATAAAAATGAAGTTTCAACTCTTCTCGTTTTTTTGTGTAGTATTTATAGTTAGTTGTGTAAGATGCGCAAATATTTTAGCCATTTTTAACATTCCAAGCAAGAGTCACACTATTTTGGGAGTTAAATTGGCAGAAGGTTTAATAATACGGGGACACCATGTAACTTTAGCCAGTCCCTATGATATTGACCCAACGGAAAACCTCACGCATATTCATTTAAAAACATTAAAAGAGTACAAAGGTAAGTGATGACTTTGTGATCACGTCGTAATACAAATTTATTAGGTAATCTTCATTTAAATAATCGATACTTAATTAGACTTGCCTATACGAGGTTGGTCCCTGAAGTACCTGACCCGAACAAAGAGAAATAACTCAATTTCTATTTGTCTATACATTCTCCAGCGATGTTTAGTAAGTTTGATACCCTGTTCATAATAAGAACCATCGAGCTCCTCAAAACATTAACTGCCGAGTTCACTTCTTCGTTGTTGGATAATTTTGGACCACCGAGCCATTTTCGATGAGGTTAAATCTGAGAAATAGGGTGCATTTAAAAGTAATTGAAACATTAACTCAAAGTTTAAGCCGTTGCAATAACGGAGCTGTGTACCTTGGTGCCTCTTCTTCTTGTTTTCATCACTGAAGGTTGCAGTAAGTTCGCATAATACTTGCCGTTGATGGTTTCTCCTGTTTCAATATCGTCAAAGAAAATTACTCCACGCGCATCTTGAAAAATCGCTGGAATGATCTTTTTGTGGTCAATTCTCTCCTTTCAGTCTATTATTTTAACTCATGTGAGAAGCGATGAACCCATCTACTTTATTGCAGTCAAATATCACTCTAGTGTGGGCAAACGTGGCGCCCATTTTGCACACAGCGTATTCATATTCAACTTTCAAACAATATGTGACTTACCGCACTTTATGAAATGTTTACTACGACAACAAACTCGCGCACTTTCAGTCGACCTTCATCCAATACGGCTTTGCAGATTTTCTTCACCATTTCAGACTTCTTCTTCAAGTGCCTTCTCCGCGTCGAGGTTGGCAATCATCATTGCTATGCGGACTTTGGAGGCGGCTGCTCTGAAGAATTCACCAGACGTGCATCCATACCAATCCCTCAGGTTTCGCCGCCATGATATCCTCCTTCTTCCAACGCTTCTCTTTTCTTGAATGATCAACTGGAGCATGGTGTACCTCTCTCCGCGAGATAGGTGACCTAGATATTATAGTTTTCTAATTGTAGGTATGATCTACATTTTTTTGTTCAATCTTTCCAAAACTTCGGTGTTGCTAACGTGTTCTATCCATGATATTCTTAGAATTCACCGGCACACCCAGTATTCAAAAGATTCCAATCTTCTTTTGGTAGTCGCATTCAGTGTCCAGCTTTCCATTCCGTACAACAGAGTCGAGAATACGTAACATTCCGCCAATCTAACTCTCAGTTCTAACTTCAAATCTCTTGTGCATAATACTCTTTTCATTTTGTTGAAATTTGCCCTAGCCTTTTCTGTTTTAACTTTTATTTCCTGGGAATAGTCGTTTGTGGAATTGATTGTTGTACCCAGGTATGTAAATTTTTCTACTTGTTCGACACTGGTGCCATTAATGGTAAGACCCTCTTCGTTTCGTGGAGTTTTCGATATTCTCATGAATTTGGTTTTTTGATGTTCATTGATAAACCGTATTCCTCGCCATACTCGACTATCTTGTTCATCAGTCTTTGAAGATCTTCTAGGTTCTCTGCTATTAGACAGTGTCGTCCGCATACCTGATATTGTTGATCGATATTCCGTTTACCTTCATTCTTGCTGTTTCTTCTTCAAGAGCTTTCTTCAGTATTTCTTCTGAATATGCTTTAAAAAGGGTGGTGATAATACACAACCTTGCCTCATTCGTCTTCTGATTTGAATTTCTTCCGAGAGATGATCGCTGACGCGTACTTTTGCTCGTTGTCTATAATAAAGGTTTGGAATTTTTCCGAGATCATTAAAGTCAATATGTTTTGCTTTAAGGACAGTCATAAGGTGTTTGTGTAGGACTTTGTCAATCGCTTTATTATAATCGATGAAACATATACACAAATCTTGGTTGACAATCATGCACCTCTGGATCAACACATTGAGCGAAAAGAGAACTTCGCCTTTGCGAAATCCAAATATGCGACATCAAACTAATTGTGCGGTGATCAGCACATTCTCTGGCATTTGTCTTCTTGGGAAGAAAGACATAGATTGAGGTAAGCCAGTCTGTGGGTATGACACCTGACCTGTATATTCCATTGAAGAGTTTCACCAATATAGCCATGTGTTTTGCTTCTATTATTTTCAGTATTTCTAAGGGGAGTTCGTCAGGTCCATGACTTCTTCCATTCTTCATTGTTTTCAGAGCGTATGATATTCCTTCTTGTGTGATATCCGGACCCATTTCTTTTGGCGGGATTTCTATCTGGTCTAATTCTCCTCGTTCATCAGTAAATAATTCCTCAATATACTCTCTCCATCTTTCAGTTTGGTCCTCTAGCCGTGTTATAGAGTTTCCGTTTTTGTCAAGGAGTATACTCGAAGGAATTTGTCGTCTCAACCCTGCCAACTCCAATACTTTCTTGTGTAGATTAAAAGAATCGTACCTACTTTGCAAATCTTCGATCTCTTTACATTTCTCTTCAAAGTATATTTCCTTGGCCTCCCTTATATTTCTTCTGATCTCGTAGTTTATCTCAGACTAAGTCACTTCATTTGATCTAACACTGTGATGCTCGTCTTGGCTGCAGCTTTAACTGAAGTTGTGCTGAGACCTTTCAAATAAAAGAACAGTAAGAGATAACGATAACCAACATGATCAATTTTTTCGATTTTTACGAATTCACTGAGAACGTTTAGTATTGATGGCTGCCAATCTAACCTTCTAACTACTGATGCTACCAAGTGAATAGTAAACAACTTAGCGTCTCCCATATTGAAACATATGCTTTACTAATTGTGTACCTTTCAACGCAGTATTATTCTCAAATAACTATCTCCGTCTTAAGGTCAGGCAAGGTACTTCTAGGAGCGCCCTCACCAGAACTTCCTCAAAACAGATTCGTTTGAAAATCATTTTTTTTTCAACTTTGGAGATGAATATCTCAGCTGTTGTAATATTATTTTGAGTTTATTATTATTAAGAGTTATATGAGATTCCGGGATATTGCTCATTGCTAATACTCTTATTCTTAAATCAAGCAAGAAATCACCGCCCCAACCCCAGCCATAAATAGTATATTCTCCTTTTACGTTTCAGATAAAATGGAAAAGACTATGACTAAGCCGGTGAGTCCATTGCAATCATTCCTCCATATCATGGAATTCATGAAAGTACTTACGGATCTACTATGGCAAGAACCTGCCATGAAAAAGATTATTTCAGAAAAACCAAAGTACGATGCACTTATAATGGGCAGCTTCTACAGTGATGCACTTTTTGGGCTTTCACATCACCTTAGAATACCCACTATATTATTTAGTTGCATCGGCGCTAATATTTTAACCAATAGTTTTTTAGCTAACCCAAACATGGTATATGTACCACATACATTTATCGGTTCACCTACGGACACTTTTTTTGGACGATTATACTCAACAACGGCCAATATCTTGACGAGTTTTGTCACCGACATGATGATGGATCCTTACCAACAAGGTGAAATTTTATAATTCATAAATAATAAAAAGCATCTAATAGCTTAAAATTAACCTCATGGTACTAGGGTTTCTGGAAAATAACATGCATGCTATATGAGGGTGCTTATGGTTCACCTTTCAGCTTAACACCCTTTTCCCTTCGACGTCCACGTCGCAACACTCCAATAACCTCCTGAAAGAAATATTCTCCGGCAGATTCAAACCACCCATTTATGTACATACCACTTCGTCTTGGTCGAAAACTTTCCCCTGAATGCTTCTTTGAGTTTTGGTAACAGCTTTTAGTCACTGGTGGCGAAATGTGCAGAATATGGTAGTACCCTACAATTTCTAACCAAACAGCAAAAAGTAGCCTTTGCAACCAATAACTTCTATGCTGAAGCATGGTCCTGATGGAAAAGTCGTACATTTCCTTGATACTTTTAATCAATTAGAACAACTCCTTTTCTTGATAATCATCGGTAACGCACCTCGTACACATCAGAATACTGAGGACATCCGCTTATCGTTTAATACCAAAGTTTTGAACTTGCAAAGAGCAGGAGACCCTTATACTTCTACAGCTACCTCTGAATTTTCATCTTTGGATAATAATGGTGTCAAGTATCGATCAAGTAGATCTGGTCTATGCGAAAAGTGCCGTTTAAGAGCTTCTGATCTGCTCAAACCATTCAGGGAACTCCTCTTAGACTAATCTTCATTAATGCAAGCTGGTTCTTGCACAACCCAGGTGTGGTCAAGATGTACATGCAGTTATTCATTAAGTATAAAATTAAGAATCTAGTAGTCTATGGTAGTAATCTAAACGCTTTTGGCAATCATAATTCATAAGCGAACTTCTGCTAACTAACGTATTTTCTCATTTACAGGAATACTAGACAAATACTTCCCAAATGCCCCGCCTCTGCGGGATCTGAAGAGAAATGCGTCTTTAATGCTTCTGAATTCCCACTTCAGCATCGAATCTCCAAGACCGTATGTACCGAACATGATCCAAGTCGGCGGATTTCATCTTCAGGATAGTAAAAAATTACCAGCAGAAATCAAAAACTATTTGGATACTGCTGAGAATGGAGCAATCTTATTCTCGTTCGGCTCTAACGTGTTGATTTCCAGCATAGAGGAAAACGTCGAAGCTGTTTTAAAGGTGTTGGGAGAAATGGCACCAATGAAAGTTATTTTTAAGTCCGAACTTGACCATAAAAATGTACCCAAGAACATCATTGTGAAAAGCTGGTTACCACAGGCGGAAATTTTGGGTGAGTAGAGCATCATACTGTGTCATAATAGAGTCTGATTGAAGTTGAATGGATAAATGAAGATTTTTCTAGTGTTTTGTTCTCGACTAAATTTTAACTTCGTATAAAGCTCTAAGTGCTAATGCGAGCCTCAAGAATTCTGAGTATATCAGAAAAATTACAAGCTCTTTATTACAACAGAGGTGATACTATCACCATAATGGCTGAAATATGGTAAAATCGATTTCAGTGCTAACTTCAACATTCGTTACAGCGAGAAATCAATTTGCTAGCTTTGTAATAGATCAGAATGTGTCGCACTTCTGATACTTACACTGCTATTCGGAGGTTTTAAAGGAAATCAAAAATTTGCTTTGGCCTGCTCAGTTGCCAGAGTCAAGCCTGATCTAACATCCAGTGGACATTTTTTCTATTAACCACTCCTCAGGTAGGTAGAGCCTGAGTGACCCAAAATTGAACATTGAACCTATAACCAAACAAAGTTTCAAGAGGTTCATGGAATCGACAACTGGACTGAAGATATTCATTTAGACTCTTGTTCCTACAGACATTTAATCTTTCTAGCCTGCTAGCTCTCTGAAGCATTTGTATTATCTGTAGATAACCCACTTGTTAGGAATATTACAAAATTTTGGACCTATAACAGGGTAACCAACTATACCTTCCCACAAGATATTGAGTATGAGTTTTTATAATTCAGTGCGGGTTCTCTTCAGATGAATATTGACAGTTTTGACCATCGACAACACTGTTTGATGTAAGGGTAATTCGTATCCATTTCAACCCTTTGTTGTTTCGATTGATGGTGAACATTCTATTTCAAAAGATAAAACCTCTAATCAAAGAAAAGTTCAAGAGGATCCTGGAATCGACAAGTAGATCGTCAATTAATCGAAGCATTTTGTTTATTCGGGAATGAAATCTTTCTAGAGCCAAGTCTGCCAGCTCTCTAAACCATCTGGTATGCCTGTAGAAGAGAGAAATATTGGAAATCTACTCGATACTGTTCAAAAGATGCAACGAATGTTTGGGGACAAACACATTTTCCGAACCAGTGCCTCATTGAAAGTAGCAGAAGATGTGAAGTATGTTAAGTACTCAAAATAAAACTGACCTTCTTATACCGATTTGGCTATTACTGAGATGTGTTGATTTTAGTTAATTTCAATGTTAAATGTGAGACCAAGAACCCACATTCCCTTCTTCTAGTCTATTCCCTATTACGAGGGAAGTCTTTTATGTTCTGCATTCTGAGACATAGAGAACACCATTAATCAACTGTCGGTACTGAAAATGAATCTCTATAATACGATAACATGAAACCAAAATTTCAGTTCTATACTGCTGTGTTTTAGCCACAACAAACTTCTGACAAACCGTGAGCATTTTCGCGCAACAATTCTCTACAATTTTCAAAGAAAATTATATCCAGTTTCCAGTTGATATTTAATCGCAAAATAGTTCGGCTTAGCGACGATCCAAGGCCAGGTGCACCAATAACAGTGGCCACTCAAGAAAATGTGGATGCTGTGTCCGAATGTCGAATCAGTTTTCACCAAGACAATGCAACTTCGCAAACAACAATTGAATATAACGCAAGAAAACATCATACTTCGTACATTCCGGACCTAAGTTATAATGATTTTTTTACTTTTCCAAAATCAAGAACGGAGTGCATGGTCAAAGGTCTCAGTCTTTAGAAAAAGCTATTGATGCCTTCCACAAGACTATTTTGAAAATGTAGCAGCAACCTATTGGAATAACTGCTTCCAGAATTAGCTCGAACACAGAGGTGCATTAATCTTCGCGGAGAATACTTCGAGAAAGAATTAAGTCTTTGAAGGCTTTCAATCGTTTCATTCTATCTCTATATACAAAACTTTAAAGACGTCCCTCGTATCCAAGGTTGTCTCTCGCATACTCTTCCGGAAAAACTTGTTTTTTGCGTCTTGCTCACGTTGACCAAGATCAAACGACTTCATTCTAATATACTCGGTAAATCAAAGTTCACAAAAATGCCATCTGTACTGCAGTATTTGGGCGTTGACCTGAAAATGTATATACATCCTCAGCAGAAGTGCAAATCATCAATCTGCAGCAGAAAAACAATGGGAAAAGTATTGGTCTCTGCAAAGACAAGATCATCAGAACTTTCCAAATTGACAGCTATATTTGCTGCACAAATACTACACTAATAATTTTTTATATATTCTAAATCTGATTCTTTGACTGTTATAGTTTTTCCATGACAAAAATCTCTTCACATTTGTGTGTAGTTTAAAGTTAATTATCTTGGTTATCTCAAATCACTTTGGCTTCTGTCCAAACTTGGTTACTAATTCTGATTAAAAACTCACTGAATTTTGCTCTATCAAGCAGTTTATAATCATCTGACGTAATTATTTCATAATGTATTATCTAAGAGGACAAAATCTCTCCTCGTAAACAAATAACTTTGATAATTTCGTATTGGTTTTAATATGGATGTAAACATATTTCTATAAGTAGCCATATCCAAATAAGAATTACTCTGCACAATGAATCTGATAATATCCATTTTCAATATTGACTCGATAGCAAATGCAAACATGAACACAAACTGTTTCTAGGAGAATCATACAACAATTTGTTAATGTTTTCTCGATTCTGAAATTATACCTATCCCCAAAAATTGGGAAGTTTGAATATTAACTGCTCTAAATTTGGGATATATCTGACAGCTATACAGAGTGCTGAATAAATTAAGTAAAACGCCAGGCGTCAGACATCAATTTTGTTTTTAGTCAGTTATATTTTGAACGTTATTTTATTCTTTTCGGTTTATGAAGGGTTCGAAAGTCCTCCCAAATTATTGTTTTTCAAATGTACACCTTTTTGGAAAGGTATCTTCAACACAAATGTCCTAATCGATAATAAATTCAAACTTTCAGATTTCATGATATTTTTGGTGAGATCTGCATAATTTCATGTGTTGAACATTCTTTATGAACTTCAATAAAATCAGATTTATTATGAAAAACTTTGATTTTAGATATTACCAAAGGAAAAAGTATAACGGTGTAAAATCCGGAGATCTAGGCGGAACCTAGTTCCTCTCCTTTCCATCCACAAGACTTCTCCTCAGGCTGGTCCTTCTTGAACTATGATGCTGTTGAAAAGTCGACGGAGCACATGGTATCTATCTTACAAGAAAATATCGCTGCTTTTTCTTTACGCAAATGCAGATCCCAAAGCAATCCTCATACTTCGTTTACAACAGAGTTGTTGAGACAGACAGATACCCAGATCACCTTGCGCCTAGTTTCTAACGTGTTGGGGGATTAGGAACCAAGAACTAGTTTTGTTTATTTTCGTAAATTTTATAGACAATGGAATATAATGGCAGGAATCTTCTAGCGAAGTAGTTAGGTATACTTACTCACCAATGAGGAACCAAAGGTAAAATAATAAAATACCCGATTCTCTCACACCAAGAATTTTCGATGACTTTTTGTCAGTGGGTCGACTGGTTGAGCAGCCTTATTGTTTCTTATCAATATAAACCATCTCCCGCATAATATCGAACCTGTCAAATATGTCTTATTCGCGGACGACACCATATAGATGCTATGATGTTCCTATTAACGTCGGGGAACTACGATGAACTATTATGAGGCTCTTGAACCCTTCTTTTGGCGTAAACGGAATGAATAACAAGTTAATCGAGTACGTTATTAGGGTGATAGAGCTTCCTCATATTATTCAACAGATGCAAGGAAGAGGGAGTTTCCCAATGCAATCAAAAAAGCCAAAACCATCCAGAAATTCAAAATGGGCGGTTCTCATGATATAAACATTTATAGACCTATTGCGATCACACCAACTATTACAAAGGCATTTTAGGATCTTCTAAACGATTCATAAATTTCCTTCACAAAAATTCTGTTTTCACCTCAGCGCAATATAGTTTCAAATCTAGGCCGTCCACGATCATAGTTGCCATCGATGTTGTTGAAAAAAAAATAGTTCTAGATGGAAGACTTAAAACAAAAGCAGAGAGTTGCAGTCTCTGATTTCATGCCTGTAAACTATGAAGTTACTCGGGGCTCAGTTTTCGGACCCTTACTGTTTCTAATATGAAACAGAGATCTACTGCTAATGAAGCTTCAGAGGAACAGTTTTGAATTGGTTCAGGGAGTATTTGAATGATCGGAAACAAATCACTAAACTAGAAAATTCATTTTCAGCCCCAATAACAATGGCATATGATGATTGCAGATGATACTTTCATTTCCATTTCAGACAGGAACTTGAGCTTTGCAGTAGATAAAGTGAACTCTGCCCTCGGTCATGTGAGTGATTATTTTGCCCTGAACCAGTTGAAACTTAATGTAAATAAGTCTAAGGGTGTGGTATTGTCAACTCCATATAAATGTAGTCAGATTGATATAGAATCCTGTTCCTTGAGGGTTAAAGGTAGGGAGATTGAGATGGTCAAGGAATTCAAGTATCTTGGTTTTATTCTAGATAATTCTCTATCGTTCAATGCACATTTCAATTTTATAACTAAGAAAATGGCTAGAAAGCTTTACTTCTTCTCGCGAATATCAGCGTACCTATCAATGAAATCCAGAATAGCTGTATACAATAACCATAGTGCAACCTCATTTTGATTACTGCAGTACTTTACTATACAGTCTGGACCAAAATAAATTAATGTCATTACAGAAGTTGCAAAATCGGGGCATTAGAGTGATCCTGCGTTGTAGCCGGTTCACAAAGATATCGTATATGCTAAGCACACTGAATTGGTTGTCTATACAAGATGGGTACTATAGAGCGGCTATGATATTTGTTTATAAGATGGTGAATGGAATGGTACCTGCTTATCTGAATGATTTCATTGTGTATCAGGGAACGACTTACGTCTATACCACAAGGCAGCAGAGTAATTTCTGCTTGCCTCGGTGTAGGCTGACTAATTCAATGAAGATACTGATGTACAGCGGATTACAGAAGTATGATGAGCTTCCCTTTCACATTAAGATGGCGAACAACTTAAACTCATTCAAGCGAAGCTTGACTGCCCACATAAAGAGTATAATGACTGTTTTTTTTTGCACTTTTCTAATTTTGCATTAACGAATAATACGCTGAAGTTTGTTTGTTATAAAAAAATTTTTTTGGTAGATATTGTAAGTAATGTTTGTACATTAGGATATTATTCCTACTAATCAAATAAATCATTTCATTTCATATGAATAAATGATCTCTCTCATCAACAAGAATTAAGGGAGTCACCTTAGACAATTCTCTTAGTTGGGTGCCACATACTAATTCGACCATCTTTTTTCTTAGAGTACGATTTTAAGATCATCCGATTCACATATTATGCATTGTTTCATTCCATCATTATCTTCGAAATTTATTTCTTCTAAGATTACACTTCAGGGACTAGCCTAGGAGGATTAGCGTGTTTTCAATGTTTATCCATTCAACTGTGCTCTCCTCTGATAGTGTTTTTGTGTTTATTTATTTCTAAAAATTAGAATATTTGACAAAGAATACCTGTCCATTATATATTACTTAGCCAACTATTCTTTCATACCTGTCCATTATATATTACTTAGCCAACTATTCTTTCAGGTCATCCTAATTTGAAAGTTTTCATTTCTCACGGCGGACTAGGTGGTACCACTGAAGCTGTATACCACGGAGTACCCATTTTAGGAATACCTTTCTTTGGGGACCAGAAAATGAACTTACAAGAAGCTGAAACAGCTGGATATGCGATAGCACTACCTTACCAAGAATTTAATGAAGAAATATTCAGGACAAAACTCAAGGAAATTAGAAATAATCCAAAGTTAGTAGTAGTTTGCTTTCTCAGTTATAAAATGATAAAATTTGCTCAAAAAACCATAGCTAGGATTATTATTAGGATTCCGACATCAACCATCAACGAAGTTCCATGAGAAAATCTCCCATTTGGGGACCATTTTGGTTAATATTCAGATATACCCAATTCACTTAGCCTCATAAGTTTTTCTATTATATCCTTATATTGTTTCAGATACAAAGAGAACGCAAAAAAACGATCTGCCCTAATGAAAGGACAACCAGTGAAGCCAATGGACAACGCTGTTTTCTGGATAGAACACATAATCAAATTTGGAGGAGGTGATCATTTAAGGAATGCCGGGATGGACCTGACTTGGTATCAACTGTACATGGTTGATATTTATGTGTTTTATACTGTACTTTTATGTTTAATGTGTATTCTCAGTTATTATATGCTCAAATTTTCACTCAAATTAGTGAAGCGTGTGATTTTAGTTTTAAAAAAGTAATAAAACAAAATCAGAATAAATGAATAAAAATTATGAAAATAAAATGAATTCCTTGAAAATATTCCTCAATCATTCAAACGATTTCGGAACTAAAATTCTGTATCAGTGAATGAAACGGTATCTTTTGCTTTCTTTTATTTTTTCCATAATCCATGTTCAATTATTTTGCCATTGTTTCGTCTAAAGTTATTTATGTGAGAGTGAAATACACGATGTGAATGCAATCTTTCCAGGTTGGCGTATCACTCTCGACTGTTTGGACAGTTTTGCATGAGCAACTGTTACAACCCTACTATATCCAGAGGATTCAAGTACTCAAAGGTGAATATCTATCCTGAAGGCTCGAATTTTGTCAATGGCTACTACAATGGTGTGTTGAAAATGCCGAATTTTGAAGGAATATTATATTTACAGGTGAAGCAGGGTTTACGCGAGAGAATATAATGAATTTCCACAACGATCAAGTGTGGGCTCAAGAACATCCTCATGGGACAATTGAACGTAGCTACCAAGAAAAGTTTTCTATCGATGTTGCGGCCGGTTGGTATGATGGCAGATTTTTGGGTCATACTGTGACTTCCTGTAAAACACTGGTTAATTATTTCGATGATGTGGTTTATGCATGATGCCTCCTCCTCTCATTCCCTAGATTACTACTTCTGGCTTCTTGGCTGTTTCATCTGGAGTGCCACAGGGAATTATCCTTGGCCCGATTCTATTCAATTTATTCATTAATGACATTGTCGATTGAGAAACAGGTTCGTACTTTATATGCAGATGATTCATCCGCGATGATGAGTGGAAGCTCGATTTCGGAGTTATCTAATTCGGCAAATGCCGACCATTCCGATACAGAGCTTATGTATTTTCCACAAAGTCTAATTTCAGTCTTTTTTCGCGCAAACTCTGAAATTTTGAGACAAAAAATGATTTGAAATTTTTTGCGTTGTGGCAGGATGGTTCAATGTCCTGGCTATCTCACATCGATACTGTGTGTAAACAACTGTCCACTAGATTTTTTCAGATGCGAAGCCTTCGGAGGGTGTGTTCTTTCCCGACTTTAAAGATGTTCTACTACGGCTGTGTCGAATCATTACTATAATATGGCACAATATGCTGGGGAAACTCTGTACACGTTGAGAGGCTATTCATTATGCAAAAAAAGATTGTAAGGGCTATGCTCGGGTTGTTCGGAAGAACATCGTTTCGCGATCATTTCAGAAATAATAATCTACTAAAAGTGGCAAGTATATATATTTTACAATATGATATCCATGTCAAAAAGAATTTTAACGATTATAAGACTTGTGGCGAGGTGAATTTTTACGACAGCAGAAGCTCCCATAGATTATACATCCCCAAGCATAAACTATCCTTCACAACATATAGTCCCCAATGCTTTTAGAACCCTTACCGCGTTTCAGGAAGTTGGTCAAGGAATTACTTATTGAAAGAGCCTTGTACTCTGTAAGTGATTTCCTATGATTTATTATTCTATCCTTTTTTATAAATTTGTTATTGAGTATGTATATGAAGGAAATGTTTATTCTTCATTTTTTCTTGTTTTTAGCTCAATTAGTATGTAAGTTTTGACAATAACCTATACTTTTTGTAATTAAGTCTATCGAAATAAACTATCCTATCTATCTAATTGGTCTGTAGGTATTTGAAAAGCCTAGTATACTCGCAACTAGTTGATACAAGAATTTAATGCACGTGTTTTGGTGCGAGAATAAGAAATATGTCATTTTCGATCGGATGTTGGTTTCAATGAATATCCGCCTAATAGTATATGTTGAAAATAATGGTGGTAATTACATACACTTACTTAAGTTTATTAGTTAAAAAAAAGAAGGTTTTTACGTTTGCTGTTTCTATTTTCATTAAATGCCGAATATCATCATCCATCAGCTTCATTTCATTTCATCATAGTCATTTGTAATTTCTTATAACATACTCGTTTTCAAAAAAGTCATCGAAAATTCTTGGTGTGGTTAGGTTAGGTTAGAATAAACAAAACGAGTTCTTGGTTCCTAATCCCCCGACACGTTAGAAACTGGGCGCAAGATAATCTGGGTATCTGTCAGTCTCGACAACTCCGTTGTGAACGAAGTATGAGGATTGCTTTGGGACGTACATTTGCGTAAAGGAAAAACAGCGATATTTTCTTGTAAGATAGATACCATGTGCTCCGTCGACTTTTTAACAGCATCATAGTTCACGGAGGACCAACCTCTGAAGAAGTCTTATATATTGAAAGGACAGGAACTTGGTTCCGCCTAGATCACCGGATTTTACACCGTTAGACTTTTTCCTTTGGTAATATCTAAAATCATAGTTTTTCATAATAAACCTGATTCTATTGAAGTTCCTAGAGAATGTTCAACACATGAAATTATGCAGATCTCACCAAAAAGTTTCGAACCCTTCATAAACCGTGAAGAAGAAAATAACGTTCAAAATATAACTGACTAAAAACAAAATTGAAGTCTGACGCCTGGCGTTTCACTCAATTCATTCAGCCCTTTGTATAGCTGCCAGATATACCCCAAATTTAGAGCAGTTTATATTCAAAATTCCAAATTTTTGGGGATAAGTATAATTTCAAAATTGAGAAAACATTAACAAATTGTTGTAAAATTCTCCTAGAAACAGTTTGTTCGATAACACTTGTTATTCCAATCACAAAAACACCTAACACATAAATCTAGCTTGTTTCATTCATGAAATATCCTAGTTTTACTTGAAAATTATCGATTTTTACTTTTTGAAAAAATTGATATTTCTCGAGAACGGGGTGAGCTTCCAAATTATGAAAGGTGTTTTGCAAGCAAGAAACCATGCGACACATAACTCATATCTGTCTGAATCTCAGTCAGTATACAGAGTGCTCTTTTTTCCGCCTCACATTTCGAAAACTACGTTTTCCCCATATTTTTCTCAATTCATTAGATTCGCCGTAAAGAACTAAATGAATTTCCTCATACATACCCTGTACCTGAGATATCAAGTTTTCAAGTTGAGGCGAACAAACGAATTTTACGTACCTACCTGAAGTTGGCAAAGGAGGCTTTGATTTCTGAACGTGCATAGACATATCCCATAGCATAGACAGGCTCTTGAGCATAGATAGCAAACTATTATTCTTTTAACTGTCAGTCGAATTAATTCGAACAGAATGGCTAGCTACACGAATGAGCAAATACTCAATTTGTCATTCATGGAAATGAGAGACGGAATGTGAGTAGAACTTTTAGGAGATTTAACGAATTATATACCCAACCATGCCGTCTATGCCAGCTAAAACTGCAGGAGATACTTTACATCATAGTAGTATTCACAGAATCCTAAAAAATACAAACTGCACCCTTATAAATTTTCATTGGTCCAGACTCTACAAGCTTGCGATTCATAGCTTCGTATAGAACGGTGTGAGATCCTTCTTCTCAGAACACAAAAGGATCCCGATTTCCTCAAAAGGATTATCTGGACGGATGAGGCCAAATTTTCTAATGAGGGTGTTTTACACCGAAATAACTCACACTTACGAGGGAAAGAAATCCTCAAAATAAATTTAGTTTTAATGTGTTTGCATTTTTGAAGCACAACAGATTTTCGTATTTTCTGTATGATGAAAACCTAAATGGTGAATTTTATATGAATTGATATTGAGGACGTTAGTAAGTGAGTTCGTTGACACTTTAACAGCAGCTGTATCAAGGCGTTGTTGGTACCAACTCGATGAAGCGCCAGCTCATCGCACAAGTGAAAATTATCGAATTTTAACTGATATGTTTGAAGATAAATAGATTGCCTCTAAGGCCACCTGACCTAACGCCTATCGAATTTATTCTTTGGGGAACGCTGAAAGATAAAATTTATTCCGAACCTGTGACTTCCAAGATATGATTTGAATAATAGACTGCAAAATGCTTTCATGCAGTTGGATGTAGAGGAACTGAGGCGAGCCACATCACAGGGTGTTAGGCGTCGAGTAAAACTATGTCTAGAAGTGGAGGTCATCACTTTGAACAAATATTATGAAATTTAGGAAAATAGAGCTTAATTCGTTTTGATATTTTCAATTTTACTTTGGAAATTCCACAACAACTGGTGTTTCGCATTTTTTCTCTTAATTTATCCATTATTCAATGACAAGAGGACAGTTATTTGTTATTGGTCAGGGAACTGATCTCAGGTACAGGGTATGTATTGGGAACTTCATTTAGTTTTTTGTACGGTGAATCTAATGAATTGAAAAAAATATGGGTTACAATTTGAAAAAACGTAGTTTCCGATTTTTCTTCGTTTCGAAATGTGAGGTGGAAAAAAGAGCACTCTGGACTGAGATGAGATGAGATATATTTATTAGCAAAATTTGCTACAAAGTTAACAATTAAGTGCAAAATTACATACTACAAAAATCAACGATTATACTTTTCTTTTACATGCTGTAATGTAAGTCTTTGGAATTCCTCTAACTCAATACAAGATCTTATAAACAAAGGAACTGAATTGTACATTACCAAGCCCCTGTAAAAGAGCGATTTCTCAGTTTCACCTTTTTTAGCTGTTGGTACATAGATATTCGATTGTGATCTTGTATTATAATGATGAATATCACAAAAAATCTTATTTTACGTGCTAAATAATCAGCTAACATCTTGTGAAGTATCTTATGTACGAAAATTAAGTTCAAAAACACAAGCCTCTGCTCCACACTAAGAAACTGTAATTTACCCAACATACTATTGACGCCGGTGATTTGTGGAGCATCTAAAATGATTCTCATGGCCCTCATCTTTTTCTGTTTGATCAAAATACAATAAGATTGTTGGACAATATTCGAAATGTGGGGCTATTAATTTTATTTAATAGATAATTATCACTGTGATTTTTTAAATTTAGATTTTCATCTATAACCACACCCAAGTATTTAGATTCACTAACGACTTCTAGGTTATGCCCCAACAATTTCAGACAACACTGCACTTTTTGGTTAAAACTGAAAAACATCACTTGTTTCTTTGTTCTTTGTCAAACCATCCACTCAGTTTTTTTCTAGTTTTTATTACTTGCATGGGTATAATTTCGTCCATCACCCTTCTTGCATTACCATAAAACTGATCAATCAAGCTATCAACATCTGCAAGTGTCTCCCATTTTTATCCCATCATTAATTGCTGGAATTTACTTTTATCGATTTTCGAACAATCTCTGAATCTTTTTGACACTAGTTCTTTGGGGTGTCCTGATACTCCTCCTGTTTGGAAAAGTATAATATCATGATCTGACCATTTTGGACTTCTTAAGACCAAAGCCTCAATATTTCGATTATCAGTGAACAGCAAATCTACCTAACTTTCTGTGATAACCCATATACTTTCATTATGTCATTCAATATTTTCTTACATATTGATGTACCTTTGAAATTAATATTGAAATCCCCATAACATAAATGTTTCTACAACGATCACTCATAGTATTCTCCATAATATCCTCGAATTCATCAAAAAAATCTATCAAAGAGTAACTCGGTGACCTATACACAGTCACATAGATGTCATTACTTACATGAGTACTCACCCATAACTTTTTGGAACTGACCACACGGCCACACTATCAAATGACAATTTTTTTTTTATGTAACATATGATACCACCTGTGCTTCTTGAGTCGGAGTCACATCGGATTGTATTATAACCCTCTATTTTGATTTCATTACCTTCTAGTCAGTCGGATATGAGTTATGTCTCGCATGGTTTCTTGTTTGCAAAATAATAATGATTTGGTAGTTCACGCCATTCTCGAGATATATCAATTTTTTCAAAATGCAAAAATCGATAATTTTCAAGTGAAACTAGAATATTTCATGAATGAAACAAGCTAGACTTATGTGTTAGGTGTTTTTGTAATTAGAATAACAAGTGTCATCGCACCAGTCATCAATATACAGGGAGTTCTATATTAAATAACAAAGTTGGTTATACCGGAAGTGCCATTGAGGTGAAAATATTTTAGAAAAAGAGTTTCAGACCAGCTGAATCAACTACAAAAATTTCAGAACGATAGCATTATTAGTTCTCCATGAACGTCTAATAGGCCACTCAACTTGGGATACCCTGTATATATTCAAACTCAAAATGAGGTGAAAATTACTTCAAAATGGGTATCTTCTCAGTTTTTCTATTTATGAAAACACTTTCGGTTCCACCTTTGATGTACGGATTATTGACTCTCACTTCAGTTGATACAGAAAACGCCTGCCTTCTCATGTAAATCATTTTTTCATTAGGAAACGGTTGCGATTTCGAAAGAATCGATATTTTTGAAAATACCAGTGGCGCACTACATTATGATTTTGATGTAGTAGAAGGTAGCATGACTTTTAAAAATATAACCTTGTATATTTTCGCAATTACCGGATACATCTAATGAATTTATGAGTAAAAAAATTCTATTCTGCAAATTAGAGTTAGATTCCTTTAAAACTGAAAGTTACCAACAGAAACGTGAAAAAACAATTCAACACCCTGTATCTCGAAGACGAAGGACTTTAGGACATAGGGTGTTTTTTCATGTTTCTTTATGACGAATCTCCTGAAGAAATTATTGACCTTATACCTGAAAAACCATAAACATTGTTCTTACAATTGAGAATTCAGTTGAACTAACCTACAAACACAAATATTTCATACATTTTTCACTGCAAATAAATCCGAAAAGATGAAAACGTAATATTCTCGGATCTCGCTAAATAAAAATACTAATTTATTTCACGTTAAACTTGAAGAAATCAGTTCTGGCGCATCCACCATTGCGTTGGCGATCGACCTACCAGTCCCCCATTGGAACGGGGGCCGCCAATGTTCAAAAATAGTTAAGATTATAATCCAGTACCTAATTGAATGTTTCACCTTTCACCAGAGATAACAAATTATCTCGGAGGAGGCGGTGCATAGAAAATTTAGTGCAAAAAAATCAACTCAGCGTACCATGTGTTATAAGTGTTATTATCTTTCATCAAGATAAAATGAAAATCTGATATAATGCACACATTATTATCAAAAATTTTATTAATTCGTGTGGTAAACGAAATCATAAGCACTAATAAAGATGAACCTTTTCTCGTTAATTTGTGTTATTTTCATAGTGAATAATGTTGATTGCTCTAATATATTGGCCATTTTTAAGATGCCAAGCAAGAGTCACACTATCTTGGGGGTTAAATTAGCAGAAGGTTTGATTAAACGGGGACACCATGTGACCTTGGCAAGTCCATACAACGTCGAACCAATGGAGAATTACACACATATTCACCTAAAAACATTACAAGAATATAAAGGTGAGTGTAGCTCACCGTTATTAATTCCAAGTAAAAATTATCCCTACTATTTCAGATAGAATGTCGAAAAGTATGTTAGGTCCCCAGATGAATCAGATACAAAAATTCATGAGAGTTATGAAATTCATGAAGGAATTGAATGACTTATTTTGGGAAGAATCTGAAATCCAGAAAATCATCAAGGAAAAACCAAAGTACGACCTCATCATTACAGGCAGCTTGAACGACGACGCCATCTATGCTCTCCCACACCATCTAGGTGTGCCAATTATAATTTTCAGCGGTATCGGAACAAATATTTTAGTTAATAAATATCTGGCTAATCCAAATATGGTCTATACGGTCGATAAGCCAAATACCTTTTTGGGAAGATTATATTCAGTAACTACCAATGCTTTGACCAGTGTAGCCACCGACATGATAATGGATCCACATGAACAAGGTAAATTTAACGTTTTTAAATATAAACTGAAAATAAAGACCATGTGTGGATTAAGTATTCACTTCACATATTAAAAGTATTGGGTTCAACAACGTCGAATACGATTTTCGAATCGTCAAAGCAGCATAAGGAGCTGATAATACCCTGAATCTTATTCTCTGATAATAGAATTTAATGAGAATCAGACTTTCCTGGTACCTCTGTACCTCTTCATATCATTTCGTCATTTTTCTACAAGTGTTTAAATAAAAATTTTATCTTTTACCTAGACGGGAGCATCAACCTCTCTTTGAGGTTTTATTCTCAAGTTATGTTTGATTCCCATAATCTTTATTTTGTCGTTTTCGTGTATATTTATGTTTTCTAGTAGTTTATTTGCCAATTCGGTTGTTATCTCTTTCATTGTTTTTCATTTCATTTACGATCATTCCTTATAAACCAAAGTGGACCCAGGACACTACTTAGTGCAATCTGTAGCTTTTAATAACCGTTTTTTCCAGGTGCCATATTTTTTCAGAGTATGTGATGAATGGAATTGTAATGGTCTTTATTATCATCAATTACAGACATTAAGTCTGCTTGAGCCATTTAAAAGTATATAACAACGCATTCAACGCTTTGTTCTTTTCATGTTTTCCTATAGTTGGTCTGCCATATATATTTATATATATATATATATATATATATATATATATATATATATATATATATATATATATATATATATATATATATATATATATATATATATATATATATATATATATATATATATATATATATATATATATATATATATATATATATATATATATATTCCTTATTCTATATATATATCTTTTGTAGGTGATTTGCATAACATTGGTGAGTTTTCATGGGAAGCAATTATCATCTTGTATATAAATCTTTTTACGTTTTGTCAAACGCTTTTTCAATATACATGAATAAAGAGCCAGTTGTGTTGATATATTAGGTTTTTAATGTCCCAGATTGGTGGTCCAGTATTGTTCTCTAATCTACTACAAAGCTCTTAAGCTTTCTGGATTGCGCTTTTTTTATTACCTTGCTCTTAACTCGTAGTAAGCAGATTGGTTTGTTGCATCTTGTTTCGTTTCTTAATTTTTCTGGTTTGAGTATCATTATTGTTTCTACTATTTTCCATCTTTCCAAATTACATTCGGTTTTAGTATTCCTCTTCCTATTTCTGCCATTTATTCAATTGCTGCCTTTGGCACGTTTTTGATCGCTTAATTTCTGGTCCTAGCCATTTCACATGTTTTCTATGTGTTGAAATTTCTACTATCTATTCGATCCTAATCTTTGAAATGTCTTCTGCTTGCGCAACTGCAATTTTATCTCCTAAGTGTTTTGCTAAATATTTCCACATTTTCGTTGAAATCTTCATTTCCATTGCTGACATTGTTTTTGACCTGCATCTCTAGTGTTTTTGCTGATGGTTCAGTCTTTTCTGCGTCTTCAATGTCTACGTTTCCTTCGTGCCTCATGTGACGGTACTGGCATCTTATTCGCTTTCTTGTCACTATAGATGCCATCTACCCCACTGGGATTAGTCCTCTGTTGTTAATTCCTTATGTTTCCTTTCCCATTGCTCATTGAAGATTTTTCTGAGACTCTCCTTGATCTTGAGCTTATTCTGTTCTCTTTTGTTGTCAGGCTACAGGTTTCTCTATGCTGCTTCTTGGCATATTCATGAGTAAATATGAAACAATAATAAATCAAAATGTTGAATATTGCCCTCGAGTATGGTATAGATATGTTAATATATTTGTTGTTTTTGTACCAAGAAAGCTAACTTGAAAATTTTCCTTGAGTTAAATGCATCTCACCATTCAATCAAATTCACATTTGAAATGATGAAATGGTTTTTCGGACACACTTTTCATCAGTAACAAAAACTCCTTAGAATTTGATGTGTATAGAAAAAGATTGCCACACATAGGAATATTCCTCCTGACTGTTTCCATTATTAACAAGAAAAAAATAGCTAGTTTTCATTTATCAGTTGACAAACAAATACATTTCCTTTAAATAAAGATAGGTTTCAGAAAGAAAAACTCTGATAAAGAATATAGTTGCCTTGAACGATTATAAAGATAGTTGAGTCGATAAAGGTATCAATAGTCATAGAGATATAAAGAGAAATGTTCCAATGCCTCTTTTCTTCATCATGATTTTTTTCATAAACATTAGCACAAAATTGGTCCTCAAATCACTGAAGTAGTAACAAAATCATCGACGCGAAAAACTACGGACACAATTAGAAATTGTTTTCTGCATGCCAGGTTTTGTAAATTTTAGATTATCATAACTGATGCATATTTTGATGATGACCTGGACAATGAACCAGTTGTACGATTCGCTACAATATGGTCAGTGGAAAACGTTATGGATTGAGAAATTTCGTTTCAATGAAAACATTGGGAATCAAGTTATTACCACTAGTATCCTAATTGATAATGAAATTATTGAAGGCATGGTTTCATCATTAACAACACTAGATCAGAAAGATAAAGGAAAAAAGAATAAGAATATAATTGCTACAAGTAAGGATACGTTGAGCGCTGAAACAATACTGAAAAGATATTGTTTATATGATTAAGAAAAACAAAATAGACAATGAAGAAATTATGAAAATAGAATACATGTTACATTGTTCATTCAGAAAGAAATCTTAGTTAAACAATACCGATCTCAATCCTTCCCATCCATAATCCATCGAGTTCAGTAGGTTCTTCGATAGATAGTCTCTAAAATAACAGATTTGGTTTTAAACGAGTTGTCTTAAGCTTTTGCTATGGAAGGACTACGTTCCGAATGTCGCATTTCTTTTATATTTCATGTTTTTGATAGATTTTCAATTTTTTTGGAGGTTTAATTTTTACAGTAAATGATTTGTATTGTTGACGTACCTAAATGAGTTTTTGCAGGTTAAATATGGCGTAGATGAGAACGAATGATTATCTGTCCTCTAAAATTATCCAAACATGAAAATCGCTTGCAAATAACAGTGATCTATGATAGCAAAATCTCATAATTATATCTCTTTGAGAATTAACCACATTCGTTATTACAGATATACTGAACAAATATTTTCCAAATGCTCCGCCTCTGCAGGATCTCAAGAAGAATGCATCTTTAATGCTTCTAAATTCTCACTTCAGCATTGAATCTCCAAGACCTTATATACCCAATATGATTCAAATTGGTGGGTTCCATCTTCAGGATGGAAAAGAACTACCTAAAGACTTTAAGAGTTATTTAGACAGCGCTGAAGATGGCGCTATACTGTTCTCGTTGGGTTCCAACGTGTTGATTTCCAATATAGATGAGAGCAAACTCAAAGGTATCTTCAAGGTTCTGGGAGAAATGGCACCGATGAAAGTTATATTCAAGTCAGAGCTTGAACATGATAATATACCAAAGAACATTATGGTACGAAAATGGCTGCCTCAGGCAGAAATTTTAGGTGAGTAAACAGAACAAATAAAATATGAGTCATTTAGCTGTATTTTACTAGACACTGCCAAAACTGCTGCTCTTGCCATAACATAATATTTATTATCCATTAAATGAAAATTATTATGTCTTGCAGGACATCCGAATACGAAAATTTTCATTTCTCATGGCGGACTTGGAGGTATAACCGAAAGTGTTTATCATGGAGTGTCAATTTTGGGAATACCATTCTTTGGGGATCAGCAAGCCAATTTAGCGGATGCTGTATCATCCGGTTATGCATTAGTAGTGACTTATCAAGAACTCAATGAAGAAATTTTCAGAACTAAACTCAAGGAACTTAAAGACAATTCAAAGTTAGTATCTTAACCGATTGTTAGTATTGTTCATGAGCATTCACACATGAAATCTTTTAATTTTTATGCATATTATATCACAGATATCTACAGAACGCAAAGAAACGTTCTGCCTTAATGAAAGGACAACCTGTCAAACCGATGGATAACGCAGTTTTCTGGATAGAACATGTAATCAAATTTGGTGGATGCGATCATTTAAGAAATGCCGGCATGGAGATGTCATGGTACCAATTGTACATGGTTGATATTTATGTATTTTACACCGTCCTGTTAGGCTTAATATTTATAGTTAATTATTATATACTCAAATTTTTATTGAAACTGCTGAAACGAGTTCTATATGTAAGGAATGCAAAAGTAAAAAGCCAATAAATGTATACAAATGGTTGACTCGTTCTGCGAAAAGATATTTCTCTTAGATGAGAAAAGAATCAAGATAAAGGCAATTAGTTGAAATCTATTGAAAATTTTGAATTCTAATATTTCAATAAAATGTTATATTCATTCACGTTTTCTCGAGAGCTGAACTGTAATGTAGAAATAAATATTTGTTTATCTGTCTATATTTCATACCCTGCCATACCCTTCATTTCATTCTGACAAAACTTTGTGAACTTATTGGCATGCATGTGCTACTGGCAATTTGTGTTTGAAATAGCATAGAATGAGTAGTAACAGAAACGAACAGAATTTGATGTACCCCATTTTTTCAGTGATCACATCAATGATATTATCTTCATTTAACTGATTCAGTTGCGTAGCGGATATGATGCTCGTCTCCTGCGCAGAGTTACCTGGGTTCAATCCCCACAAAGTCGGTGCGATTTTTCAGATTCTGGGAATCGCTTGAGTGTCCATCTTTCGGAGGAGATGTAAAGCCGTCGGTTCTGTCTAACAGAGATGTGTTGGACACTAAAGATCCCTCCATTCGACACGAGAGGGGTTCGGCAAAATTCCCGGGTTAGTGAGGTGATAGAATTCCCCGTCGTGTCATTGGTCGAAAGGCGGAAATAGAGCACGTTAAAGGAATAACAAGCAAACAAACAACATTATCTTCATTTCCAGAAATTAAAAAAATTGGATTATTCCAATTAGGCAACCTCAAATTGCATATATCGATTTTATTCTGTGTTAAAAACATAGAAAATTATGACAGGTAAAATCTTATAAACCACCGCAGTGGCCAGGTGGGAAGATCACACGCTTCCCAGTTTGTACACATGCGGCTGCCGGTTCGATTCCGGCGAAGGTTTGGGTGTTGTATGCGTCTTTGAATTTGACAGAGTCGCCTATAGAGGGCATAAACTTCCGAAGACCAGATAACTTGTAATCCTTGTGGTGGCTTGTGGTGGTCATCATTGCACGGTCTAGGAGAGTGGTTCGGAATCCACTATAAGCTGTAGGTCCAAAGAATGGAAGCATGTCTAGATGGCTCTCACTGCCTTGGACAATAAAAGAAGAAGAAGAAGAAGAAAATCTTATATCATAGAATAGGGAGGATTGATAACAGAGGCTCGTCATGTAACTAATCCTAGTTTATAAGGTCTGAATACTTTCAAATATACACCAGTCTCCTCTTCAATTTGCCAGCTAGAAATTGACAGATTGGCAGTGGCTTTCTATATAATCAAGAGTTATTATTTTTCCATCTTTAACATCATATGTCTCACTTATTTAGACATTGAAAGAACTAATAATGTTTAACGGTTTCATGAAAACAATAGATATGTTTTTTCATCATCTTTCTTTCATTACTGCTCAGAATGAAACATTCTTAAAAATCATACTTCTCGTAGTTTTAATTTGAAATTACGATATACTATTTTATTGTTCTTAATGGTGGTATGAAAAGGATGTCAAGAAAAAGGCAATCAGGCACATTTTAGGAGCCCGTTTTCAATCTCTCTATTCTATGAACTAAGATTTCACTCCTTATGATTCTCTATGTAGCTAACACAGAATGAAATCTGAATATAGAATCTTGACATCAGCCTACTACTTTCAAAAATGCACGTTCAAGAAACCATCTATCCTTAGTAAAACTAATAGCATTCATCTCAAAACTCAGTAAATAATATTTCAAAAGTTACAAAATCTTACAGTGATTTTCAGAATGATTTCTACTGGTGGAGAAACTTAAATTTTATAATACTGCTATTTATGTACTTTAATTATTAATAAACAAGATTTTCCATGAGAACTTTCAACAAAGAATATTGACAATCAGGTTCGAAAATAAATTAGAAGAAAGTGGAATCTGAGAAGTACAGTTAATTATTGCTGTCCTGTAAACATCCTGATATATACCTACATATTAAGTTATAGTTCTCTTGAAAATATCTTTTTCAAAGTATCTGACATAATGACAAAATTGATAGAGTAAGTCAACAAACGGAGAATGTTCACTTACATTAAAGATGTCAAGGTAAAATGTCAAAATTACACTTCATCTCACAATTATTAACAACATAGCTAGCAAAAACATTCACACATAAACAAGTTAAGGTAGAACATTCATAGATTTTTTATAAACATGTTAAGTTAGAACATTCATAGATTTTTTCATCCTTCGGACTTCCTGTTTTGGAAATATACTTTTCACAATATTGATATGCTCTCCTATTTCACACTTACTATGCACCAATTAAAAACTCAGTAATCCAGCTTGTACTTCAGTAAAATCTTCTATCTCTATATTTTGTAATAATTCTTATTAATGTGCATTATTCTTCTTAACTCGAAGTAAAGTTTCATGATTGAATTAATCATATAGGTGGAATTATTCTAATGATATACAGAAGTTACTCAAATCTTAAAGTGACTTCGAAAAGAATCATAATACTCCTATGACATGTATGAGTCATAGTCCAAAATTATAAGATATGCCTTGCTTTTTCTTCTCCATTGTTTCCTAATAATAATTTTGAAAGAAGAGTAGCTTTATACAAAGAGTTTGGAAAAATTTCAAATAACTACTCACCGTTTCATTGTTGTTATCATAATAGATGAGGAATGTCTTGGTGAGCACAAACCATCTTTTCTTGTAATTTACTAAGGTATATATCTTCTTATTTTGAGATCTCTTGATCATATAGCCTTCCTTAATGATTTTTTCTCTTATGCCATTATGCCCAGCCATTTTCAATCACATTTTGGATTTATTATCTTATCACATATCATTTGCTCATCCTATGAATTCGTTGGCTGATGTTAAATTCAAAATTTTACCAGATATATGTTGATAATCATTTTTTCGTTAATTTCTAATTGCACAAAACTTTTTCGCACACTGTTTTGGTACATTCAGTAATCGAATTAATCGAAAATGTTGATATACTTTCAATTCTAAAGGTAATATTTTTCGTTGCGGGAGAAGTTTTAAACGGAAGTAAACATGTGAAAAGAATTTGATCCATGACATTGACAAATAACCAATTTTCACTGAGGAGAGAATTAGGTGAAGTCATAGAATTTGATCCTTCGAGTTTGAATATATGAGGAGAATTATATTTTAGAAGATAGAGATGGCATATCTATGGTATACTTCTCACAATCAAATCTGCTACTCCGTTAAAACAATTACATTTATCAGTTTATTCATTCACAATTACAAGGTTTTATTGATATTCAACATCGAAAATAGAAAAGCAAAGAATTTGTCACTAGTACACCACTTCATATCTCTATATGTAAAATCGATTCCGCAGAATTTGATTATTATTCTGTTACCTTTGACTTCTTTTACTATTCAAGTGTTCAGGAAATCAAAATAATTTGCACAATTCGAATTGTCTAGTTTAAATATCACTTTATTTCTTATTGCATATTTCTCTTTGCATAATGTTAATGACATATATAATAGGTGGATTTATAAAATTGTAAAACGTGTAAATGTAATTATAATTCACTTTTGTATTAATATAGTATTGATCGATTTTGTTTTACATCTTATTTGACCATTTATCGAATGAACGAAGTTTTCTATATTGATATTTCGAAAAAAAAACCAGGAACCAGTTTGGGTATTTCAGTTTTATTTTTTAATGAAAGCTGGTAACACATTCTTTCACAGGTTTTCTATGATAACTTTAAAGGAATACACAACGTTGCGATAAATGTTTCCAGCATTTGGCAAAAGTAGAAGTGCGCAAGATCGATATCGACTTATAAGTAGCAACTCTGAATTTGAATTTTGAATTTACGAATATTCTTACATTCTCGAAAAGAAAATTCTTAACGATTCTATTTAATGTTATGACAACGCTGAAACTTGCATTTGTAGCACAGTAATAAACACAAAATCAAGACAAGAGACCAGGAGGGCCTACTAATTCGGTGAAAGATAACGGCTGTAATCTATGAATTTGGTGAGGATCGGAAAATCACCTGGTCTTCTTGTACATAATATACGATGATTCTGTAGGACAATGATGCTCAAACTTGAACTGCTGGCGATCTACCTCAATGTGTTTAGACTACTTACGATCGACTCTGAGAGGCTGCAAGTATGTGTAATGCAGGGTTGTCGTACATACACGATACACCCTATCTACCGAAGCATATATAGATATTAGCTTTCAGCAGAATATACATTATTTTAGTCAAGGAATAAGTTAGCTTCTTTTCTATAATATCAATGAAAAACTCATAGTTATTCAAAATGGCGAGTTTATTGCTTGTTACATATGGTGTTAAACTGAACTAAGGAGTGACTTTGGATGTTGAAGCACTGCATGTCCTCAGTATACTTTTCATAAGATGGTACGTAACCACTGAGTGCTAATCGCAAGCATGATAACATATGATCGTCAGTTAGTCGATTGCGATATTTTGACTCAATTATTTTCATTTCAGAAAATACAGACTCGCACAAATAAGTTGACCCAAACATTGCCGTCAGTTGAAGGGCAATTTGCCTTAGATTCGGATATTTATCTTCAGATATAAAATACCAGAAATTTTTATCAGTTGCTGTAGCTTTGAGATGTATATCTGATATAATCTGCACCAACTCATTTTCAACAGAACATGAGTTCATATTAAACTGACTTGCTATTTCAGTAGCTAATTCCTCAATGTTTTTACATGAAAAGGATAACTCATAAACGAGGATATATCTGCCAATTTACTGCAATCATAAAAACGCCTCATACGTATCATTCGTCAACTGAGGAATCCTTGCTTTCAAAGACGGAAAATGTTTCAGATCCTGTCTTTTCAGTTGATCTATCATAAGTTGAAATTTACTTTTGAATGCGTTTACTGAGTTAATCATCTCAATAATAATTTTTCCTTTACCTTGAAGCTTCAAGTTAATGGTGTTTAAGTGCATTGTGATGTCAGTCAAAAATGCCAAATCAGTCAGCCATTTTCCGTTTTTCAACATCTGAGTGTCATCACCTCTTTCGTCTAGAAATGTTGTTACTTCGGGAAATAATTCTTGAAACCTTTCTAGGAATTTTCCGCGACTCAACCACCTGACGTCTGTAAACCAAATCAGTGTGTTCAGCTGACTCCCTATCTTCCAACTGCCACTTAAAGAGCCGCCGTTTCAAGCTACGTGCACGGATGGAATTCACAATTTTTGTTGCAATGCCCATAATTTCCTCCGCGTTTAAAACTTTCGAACGTAAAACTTTTTGATGTATAATGCAATGGAATGAAAAAAATTAAGGGAAATCTTATTAGCTCGACACAATGCCACAAAACCGTTTTTGTTTCCTGTCATTGCTGATGCTCCATCGGTTGTAATGCACACTACTTTATATATTGGTAGCTTGTAGTTTGTTACAAAATTGAAAAAACGTTATATATATCTTCGCCACGGGTCTTCCCCTTCAGAGGAATGATTGTCAAAAATTCTTTCTTAGCCAACATATCATTGAATACCATTCGAATAAAAATACACAGCTGGGCAGTGTCTGTTATATCGGTGGATTTTTCGAACTGTCAAGAAAATAATGTACATTTCATGATATCATGTTTTAGTTTATCTGCCAAATCCTCACTCATGACTTCAATACGCCTTGTAACAGTCGGATGAGATAACTGAAGTTCTCTAATAGCAGACATGATTTCTGTTTTATTTTTAAAATCTCCAAATAAAGCCTCACCCGCTTCAATAAATGCTTCCTTCACAACCGATCCATCTTCGAATGGTTTCTTGTGTTTCGTCAATATATGAGATATTTTAAATGACATGATCGAAGCAGCTTTTGATTGTTTGGCTGGTCTTGTGTACACGGTTTGTTCTTTTCTCAAACGAGATATCAAATCATGTACTTTTCGTTTTCTCAATTCACTCTGTGGCGGAAAATCCTTTTCATAGTTTTTATGAACCGTTTTATGATGCCTCTCTAAGTTACCACGCTTAAGTATTGCAACTGACGCATGACAAATAAGACAAATGCTATTATCCTTCACCATACAAAAGAAAAATTCTTCCTCCCAATCGTTATTTAAATAATACGTTTTAGATTTCTTCACTGCACTCATTTTGTACTATTCGATAATAAACTTTGTATCGGCGTAGTATTAACTTCAAGTTACAATTCAGAATTACTCCAATTCCTGCAGGCGCAACAATTATATTGGCGTGAACTAAAGTCTCGAATGTTCCCGTCAAACGCGCCGCCCGAAATTTCTAGAAAAGCGGCAAAAATAAAAAACGCGGCTTTTCTTTGACAATTACCGCGCGTTCCTTTGATAAAACTGCCTTTTGCCGTTAGCAGAGTGTTATTTTATTACGTAATAAATTATTGTAGTTTTGTTACCTTCATATTAAAAATTTTTTTTCTTCTCGAGATCTACTCAAAAAGCACTGGCGATCGACTGGCAGATCGCGTTCGACCGTTTGAGCACCCTTGCCGAAGGAGGTTGATTAAGTGTTACTTAGCAGTAGAGGTGGGCCAGTCTGCGATTTTACCGGAGCTGCGACAGAATGCGACTGCTCCGGCTTCGTAGCAGTGTCAAAGAGCTGCTATTTTGCGGAGCAGTTTAACTGGAGCTCGATTCGCCTAGCCAGCGCTTAGAAGTGGGGTATAAACTGCGACTGCGATTTTAATAGTCCAATGAGAAAGACGGGACTCGACTGCTCTGTCGATTCATTTATACTTGACTCATGTCCGTTAGATTGTTTTCGCTTATATTTCTATCGAAAGCAAATAATTCAATACATCATATTCACTTAGTACTGAAGACAACTCGTAATAGTAATGAGGTGTTTTTAATATTGTTATTATTCTATCACTTCCTTTCGGAAATTATATCAATATTGACCCTGTAGTATATTTTACTCTAAATGACGTGAAACTAACCTTCACAATAGTTGTGTGTTTGTTTTTTCTAAGGACCTACAGTTTATAGTGGACTCCGAACCACTCACCTAGACCGTGGAATGATAACTGCCACCACCAGGATTCAAGTTATCTGGCTTCTAGAGGTTATGGACCAACAACTATGGTTATGTATCCAGTCTCTATGTATGTCTTTGTCAAATTCACTTTTTTGTTCAAGAACAACATCCATGAGTTGAACCCGGATTCGAACCAGGCATCTCGGCCAAGCATATTCCTACATACTTGCTCACTAACCTTGCAGCTACCGAGGCGGTCCTTCACAATAGTCATCAAACGAAATAAGACAGTTCTGTTTACCTTTTAGAACATGTTTTAACAAACACAACCCGTTTCGACTCTTATATCATTTTCAAGTAAATACCTTTTATGTGAATAATGATCTAAGCTTCGAAATCGGCCGTGTTTTTAAAAATAAAATAAGGAAAGAAGACAAGATTGTGTTTCGTTTTATAATTCAGAAAAATTTCCATAAAATAAACGAATGAACAATTTCATTACCCAGAATTATATTTGAAAGAAATTTTTACGTTATTGATAACGAATGAGAAAACAGTATTGTAAGTGTGATGAAATGAATGATATTGGTAGTAGGTTTTATTAAATGAAACAAGCTCACGTTCGCTATACTAAATACATTCTATATTTATTTCCTTTATTACTATAAGATCAATGTTTAGAGAATATTTCGCGGAAATACTACGTATGCCTTTCCTCACTTTTCGAATTTTTAAGCATGCGATCTACGTCAAGAAGTAGATACTTTCTATAGCCATAGTGAATGCATAAATTCTAAGGATACCACCAGAACTAAAAAATTTGTGAGTTGTTTCCGCAAGTCATGATAATTCTAAATTTAAACGATGCTGACATATTTATTGGTTCAAAATCTCAGAAAATAATCAACCTATAAACAGCGGCATTTTAGACACTACAAAGAGCCCTTGTTTGTACTTTACTATCGCACCCTGAATCCGTTCCCTTGGTTTCATTTAAATGTTTCTGTCATTCATACATTTCGGAACGTAGCAGGTCCTGGTGCATAGTCGAGGCTGCTTCGAGGGGCTAAATGCTCCGAACGCTGAACGGTTTCTCAAATTGCAACAGAAAATCGCTGCTACTTTCCTCTAGCCGGAGCAGACTGCGACTGCTCATTTGCCGTAGCAGCCCCAAAGTAGCAATCAGCGAAATCGCAACTCATCTCTACTCAGCAGATATAGATAATCATTCATAGGTAAGTCAAACATTAAAAAGCACAGAAATAACATGGAGAATGGAAAATTTCAAAGAACAATTTTCATTAATTATTATAATATATTAAGGATGTACAAGTCAACATAAAAAATTAATGAAAAGTGTTTGAGGGTATGGTATGCATATAAGTTACTTAAAAGCTGCCAGATGACTGGAAGCTAAATATAGAACTTGAACATTTTAAGCAAATAATATAATTTACATAATATTACGTAAATATAAAATGTTTAACATCATTTCCTCACTTTGTAGATATATTTTGATATCACCAAAAATATAATCATTCACATATTCACTGATATTGTCTTCAATAAATCTGATTCAATATGAATCATATTAGAAATCATTAAAACTTGAGTTACTAGAATCATCACTATCATCGTCGAAGACGATAATCCTATTGTTATTCTCAGGAATCTCATCGCTTTCCTTTGTTTCCCCATCGTTAAATTGTTCGGGCCACACATTGTCTTTTTTGAAATTTTTAATATGTTCACTAGTCAATTTTTTCACCATTTCCCCTTTAACTTTACCACCTTCCTGGATAGGATCTATCAATACGAAATCTCCACGTTTAACCCAAATGTTCCTACGAAATTTCGTTGGCATCGATATTAAGAATTTTGACTGGTCAGGAGCCTCGACCTCGTGAAGATTGTTACCTCTGCTTGCTGTTATTCGAACAATTTGTTGATTTTCCGTTGGTACAGCAAAATCATCTCTCTGCATCTCCCTCATGACGTGCTTTCTCTTATTTGCTCGAGACATATCTGAAAAACGAAAATATTTAATTACAATAAAAAATAATTAGAAATTTCAATGCGCTTTGAATGTTTAACGTTTATGTATCTACTACAGTATCTTATTCAACATTACTTATGATTAACAGTTTTAGTTAGTGCCGAAAATTCAATATTGGTTCAACATGTTGAGGCACTCAAGTTACCTGATTTCGAAGAATTTGTTTTTGATAATGTTTCAATATTTGTGGGTGTTTTTACATGACTATTTGCATCTGTTCCGACTTCAGTGCCTATTTGAGTATCTTCATCTTCCGCCTTTATTTCAATATTTTCAAATTTTTCATTATCGCTCATGATAGAACTCTATAGGCTGTCAATGAGTTCCTCATGATTCCTACAAATGTCAACTTGGCAGTCTCAAAATCGTCGAAATTATGAGTGTCGAAATTTTTTCAAACATTTACAATGGTCCATTCAAACGATATATTTTATTATCAGAAAGTATAGGGCAAGATGTTCAAAACCAAAGCGAGATTGTAGAATTGGCGTTTCAAGCTGAATTGCGTTTTCTAGAGTTTTTGGAAAATTTTAAAAAGCCAGATAATCAAAGCGTTATTTTAGACACCATTGTTGACCAAATAAGCAAAACGGTACGTTATATATGTGTAGATCCAAGTTTAACAGATCATGTAAAGGTAATAGCACAATCTATAAACGTTCTGCTATGGATTCAACAAAAAGACCCTGTAAGTTATCTTGAAGAAATGTTAGCTGATGCCAAAGCTTATACTGATGTATTATTAGTTTTCTTTAAAGACAAAGAACCTCATGTTGAATGGGTAGATGCCTGGCTTGAAACACTAAATGACTTAAACAATTTTGTGAGACGAAGGTACCCGAAAGGCTTGAACTGGAATGAAGAAGAAACTCCAAACTCGTCTTTACAGAAAGAGCACACGTTATCTCAGGAAATAAGCAAGGGCGAAAGCGTTAAAAAAATTCTCCTTCGAGCAAATGAAGAATCCAAAGATATCGATGAACCATCACTATCTAAGAACACCGAAATGTACATTCAGGAAGGAAAAAAGTGGCGAATAGAACATAAAAAAGGCGTTCATAAACAAGTAACAATCGACAAAGCCAACACAGATAACGTAGTTTACATCTACGACTGTTATAACGTTACAGTTGTAATCGAAAAAAAAATTAATCTGATAAAAATTGATAGTTGCGATAAAGTTTGTGTCATCTGTCGATCCCTTATTTCTGGTGTCGAGATCATTGCTAGCAAGAATATGAAACTACATGCGTTCGGGACTTTGCCAAGCATAAATATGGATTCTTGTAATGACGTGAATATTCACTTAACTAAAAGAGGGTTGGATTCGCAAGTTATAACCTGTCAGTGTTCGAAGATTTCTTTGAGTTACCCTTTGGAAGATGGGTATTACAAAACTTTCTATATTCCTAATAGATTAATGACAACAATAAATACAGATCATACGCTGAAAACGCATTGTTTAATGGATAATTGAGAATATCAATAAAGTCGGTATGATCCGAAAATGTTGTGCTGTCCACTTTTGATTATTTTCATAACATTTTGGACACTTTCCACTGCTGCAGCATAATCATTTACAACACAGCAGAAATAAAATCCCAGATTTAAACGAAACTGTTTTTCATCAATAACCGCTACGGTATCGTATGCCCAACTAGGGGATTGAAATTGAATAAACTCGTGTTCAGACATTTTTTTATTGAAATTGTATATTACAACTAAAATTGAAAAAACATTCTTCAAGTTTTGGTCTTTTATATGCACTTCTGTGAATTCTGGATACAAAATAAATGAACAAAATATAAAAAGTTTTATAGAAAAAGAAAACTAAATACAAATCACTTTTTGATATCTTCATCTGTCTTATACCAATATGAATATTGTCCAGCAACCTTCTCAACAGCCTGATAAATATCCAATGATTCCCCATGAGGTATGCCATAACCCTTCTCTAACCCATGCGGATTTGATGGAGTTATACAATCTTGTTTTGCATCTTTTCTTAACACGGTATCAACTTCCACTGATGAAAAAAAAGCCACAGATTGGGGCAAATCATGCAATCCTAATTTTTGAACGCAAAAAGATCTTGTGAGAAGATTTGTTACATGCATTGCCAAAGCAGCACGGTACTTGTGTTCTTCCGGTACCAGATAGCGAATTTCATCATGGAAACTAAGACAAAATCTTCCTCTATCCTTCAAAATCCACCTCATACATACCAACATTAAATGCAAGAAATCTACTGCTCCACTTTGTACAACCCAGTTAACTCTTGTTGGTAAATACCTGTCGTCTTTCAAGGACTTTGGTTCGATTGATCTACTGAGACGACCGTTCAGAAACGGGGTAACCGGTGAATATTCCCCAGCTATTTCTTCTAATCGGTTAAACATAGCTGATTCAGTACCTCCAATCCACGAGGGTTTTTCAAACATTTCATCCACAGTTTTTCCGAATGATTTTGCGATTTCGAAAGCTTGCCATTTAGAATAAGCTTGGTCAGGAAAATCGAAGACGAATTCTTTCTTCAAAAAATAAATTCTTTTTCCTTTGGTCATATTAAACATCTTTAAAGATTTCCGTTTAGCTTCACTGTCTGAAATTGTAGGGTTGAACTGTTTTAGAAGTCGCTCGGCGAAATTTTGACCGGCGCCGTAAATTCTTGCGTAATTAATAACTTTTGCGTGATCTCGTGAGATTCCTACAGCTTTCGCTGTTACGCTATGCATGTCAGTACCATCGGCTTTATTACCACTCAGTGTCATCCAACCAAATGGTGTACCACCTTGTATTTTAGCATGTGACGCGTCTCCGATTAGAGAAGCTATCCAGAGTTCTTGAGAATCTACATCAGCTCCTACAATGTTGTAGCCTTTTGGAGCCTGAACCATTGAACGTAACTCAGATCCTACTCTTTCTAGATGAGCATTTGAAGCAGTCATCCAGGTTGGTTCAACCGCCCTTCTAGTTAATGTTCCAGAAACAACAACCATAGGAATTATAGCACCAAAAATGGGTTCATCATCTTGCAATCTTTTCGGAAGGTCGCGTTTGTTCAACCAGACAACTAGTTGTTCCATAATTCGCTCTCGGTTGTTTCTCCAGTATGATAACATTCTTGCTATAGCCAGGACATGTTCGGCAGATTCTGTATCACCTGCTAGAACATTTTCCGAGAATTTATTCAAGAAATCTCTTGATAAAGGGTTTCCAACATTATATGCTGTACCATTTTTATGCGGCAACTTAAAAAACCAGCAGCAGTCTTCTATTTCCGTGTTACACCAAATGCCAGTTCCCTTATAGGTGTTATTTGTTTTATCTTTTTTCGCTCTGGAATAATATTCCTTTCTCATAAGATTTTCTTGAACTTTTTGGGATATTACACCAATATTATCAAATCCTCGCCCTTCCTTAGGTTTATCAGTAGAAAGAGGACATTTTTGTAGCAATTCAGCTAATGGTAATTTTCTTTCTATATCTGTATCATCGCTATAAGGAACAAGGAATCCCCAACCTTTAGATTTTAAAAAATGTAATGGATAACCTTCCCAAGTTAAATGAAGAAGTTTTGGAGTAATTTGCATTGCAGTACTAATTAGTTGCGGACCTGGAATCCATTCAGAATTAGAGTCTGGTTTGGTACATAACTTTCTGTACCAATTTGGATATCCAGGAAGTAATGGTTTCACTTTACCTAAATTATCCTTGGTGTTCCACAAATACTTAAATTTATCTTCCAGTGGGTCATGTTCTTCTTCTGCATTCTCAATTTCAGTAATCTCTTCACTAACTTCTAGAACATTTTTTTTCACTTTTAAATACTTTACTTCCCAATCTTGATCCCAAAGCCAAATATCTTTCATGTATTTTTCATTATGAAGTAAATTACAGGCTTGGTCTGCCCTTCTTATTAATTTTATTTTTCTTTCAATATCCAAATCATCATAACTTTGTTGACAATCATCTATATATCTATTCCAATTGTTATTTACTGGTAAATAGGCAGTGCTCAGTTCTAACATACCTGCTAAAGTTGCTGGATGAGGGAATCTCTCCAAAAACATAGGAAATAAATTTTTCAAAACATTGTATGTTGCTACAACATCATTACAGCAATAGTTCATGACTTTCTGAAAATCAGCTTTTATATCACTTAGAGTTCCTTCAACAAAGATGTCTCTTGTTGTTTTTGACAATTTTTCATTACAATAGAGTTTATAAACTTCAGTTAGACTATTAAGAGAACTTACATGTCTCCACGACTCATCTTCTTCCTCCAATTTATTTGATTTTAACAGAATTCTTTGGTAACTTGTCACTCCGCTTACAGCAATGTGTAAACTCATTGTGTCTAAAAATCGGGTTCCAGTTTGTTTTAACCAATATTGTTCTTTAATTCTCGCTCTATCATAAGACACATTATGACCAATCACAATTTTGGGTTTATTAAA
Organism: Cryptolaemus montrouzieri; assembly: GCA_013387265.2. Taxonomy (NCBI): domain Eukaryota; kingdom Metazoa; phylum Arthropoda; class Insecta; order Coleoptera; family Coccinellidae; genus Cryptolaemus; species Cryptolaemus montrouzieri. The sequence continues at coordinate 64,669,321 of JABFTP020000001.1, read as the reverse complement.
ATTCTCTTTACTCGTTTTCTTATTTCTTTTATCATTTTTTGTGCTTTCTAAGGGAATCATATAATCGGAAGTATAATGTTGAGGCACAACAGGTTTACTCGATCCATCGATTAATGATTTACTGACCCAAGCATACCAAGCTTTATTACTAACCGCTGTAGCTAATGTAGGAGCTTTACCGCACATCATACAAACTTCAACATCAAAAACTATGCTTTCCTCTAATGGATATGACACTTGTTCAGGCTCACAATCAGACTTATACCTTGTCCAACCTTCCTGTAAAATCCAGTTTGTTGGAACTGGTGGCATATTTTCTAACAATTCAAACACTAATTTTCTATAAGGTTGTACTTGTTCTTCTGCAATATTCTGAAAATGTTCCAGTAAATTCTTCCCTTGCAATGGTGGAATTTTAAAATCTACATCTGGAACTAAAGTATTTGGAATCAAACCAAGTTCAAACTTTGTTAGATTCTTTGGCATTTCTCTAATGTAATGGCATCGCATTCATCTTTATACACTCCATTAAATACCTGGTCGTGAATTGCTTTAGAAAGCATTTGAATTCCAAGTTTATTGATTCGTGGTCCTTGAGTAATTTCGCTTGATTCATATTTTGGTACTTTTGGTATGACCAACCTCTTTTTATCTGGATTGGGTAGATATACCTTCCTAACAACATTATTCAAGTGTTTAGTCCACGAAAAATTCCTCTTGATAATATTATTGTTCATTCTCCTATGTTGATTGAATTCCTTGCATCTTACCTAGCCATGAAAATTTTAATATCTACTATATGGACGATAAAATTAAGTATAGAACTAATAGTTTCGCTTACCTAAATCTTATATAGATCTGAATGATATATAAAAGTTGGATTTTTCTGAACTTGAAATTCATGTAAATCGCACGACATGAAGGATGGTGTTGAAGAACTTTAAAGTAAGGTTAGAAATAGAAAATATTGACAGCTGAATCAATCAAACCACAGAACAAATATATAATATTTTCCAATTAAACTTGATAGATGAAAATTAATTTTCACCAGTATATTCTACCTTCACCTCAGTTAAAAAATTAAACACAATTTTATTGATGAAAAGCATTGTATCCAGGAAATAGTATATTTGTTTGATTATTAGTGTTCTAGGATTTCTTTTCAGTTTCTATCTCAATTTATTTTGTGTGATTGAAACTCATTAAAATCTAGATAGAAATAGGAGCATATAGTTTGTGATATCTCATTTCCTAAGTTACAAAAGTAATGTTATGACGGTTTGATTTGAAGAGTTCGATATTGGACTTACATGAAAATAATTACTTTTTATTTTATTTTCATCTAAATTTTCTTCTTTCTATAAATAAATATAAAAATATATTAAAGGATATTTGTTCTACTTGTACACTAATCAAAGAATTCCAAATAAAATATTCTTTATTCTTCTTTTACAGGACCACAGAATATAAAATTAAACCTTTATATAATAATTACATGAAATGACGTATTGTATCATAGAAATAAGTGAATTATTCAGTTCCGTAACCACATCCACAGTAATTTTATAATCTAGAGGTTATTCAATATTTCTAGAAATTACATTTTCTCTACTGTAAGTTAAATTAAGTTTGAATAAATTATTCAATATATCTTATACTTGCAGGACAATGTACTTTTTATATTAATAGCTTCAAAAGCTGTTATAACTTAAAGTACAAATTGATTATATAACTTAATCTCCGATTAAACGAATTCTCCCGAATAAGATATTTTTTTGCAGCTCTAACAATGGGCCACGGCTTTGGTGAACTTGCTAAGATTCGAGGCATAATAACCTACAGACTCTCTCCATTTGAACTGAAAGCTTTCGGAGGTCTTATTTCTCATGGTCTTCCTAACACTTTGAGAAGAATTAAGGATGAATTTCTATATGTAGTCCCACGTAAGTTCCTCCATGATTTACAAGATGAACAAATCAGATGGTTCGATTTTTTCATTGTGATTTTTTTACAGCTTTAGCTATTGGTTATATTATCTACGATCAGATTGGCAAAAAACATGCTCAAATGATGAGAAAAAATCCCAAGGATTTTGAGAATGACAAGTGAGGAATCAGTTGTAAAGCATAGGGCATTTTAGAATTTGTATTTAACTTGATATGTATAATTATATGGCTAAGATATAAAAGTTGTTTCAATTATAACAAAAATCAATAAAACAACTTAGCTGTTTCCAAATTGTTGGGCTCAATGTTTTACATTTAATCTCTTTAGTAATATTTTTTAAGCATAATATATGTATGCCACGATCCTTTTTGAATCCTAGAAATGTCCTTCGAATTTCTATAACCGTCGTGACCCCAATACTTTGCTTTTTTTTAGAATCAGTAAAGAAATTAAATAAATGTAAGTACTATGGTTTTTTTTTAAATGATGAATCTATGATTTATTTAAGAACAATATAAGGAATGCCCACTGCCGAAGCTAAAATGACATTCACTAGATGAATATAAGTTACATAGAATCTAGTACTCTAAAAAAAAGTATTAAATAAGACATTAATAGTGAATTGTATTCACAGAAAGAATAAAAAAAGAAATACGAAATGAATATTACAAAACGAACGATTGAATGAATTTGATGTTAGTCGATGAAAGAGCAAGCGTAGGCTTTTCTTCAAAAAGGCCAAGTGACCCCAAACAAATTGATACTCCTATGCGTGTTGCAGACACGTAGCATCCTATCGATAGGGGAGTTCTGTGCACTATTATTTTCTAAAAGTTATTTAGAAGAGGTCGTGGTGCCTCAAAGATTTCATAGGAACATTAAAAGTAACCATGTGCAGAATCTCAGGTACCTGAAGTACGCAGTTCAATATTTTAAACAAAACCAAAATATCAGATATAGGTCTACGATTTTTGAGTGACAATAAATTGAAATATTTACGGGCAGGAGCGTAGTCGTGATTCAGGATAAAAAGTTAGTTTTGAAGCATATGAACCGTATGAATCTATTCTGAGTGCATTTAAGTCGGTTGGAATAACAAACATAACGAGGGTTCCAAATACATGAGGCAAAATTTAATTTACTGTACATGTAAGCATAATACAAAGTGATAAGTGATTTTACATATTTGAATTCTTTACTTCTCCTGAAAATATAACCCATCATTCGACTTGAATTATCTGCTATGCGATCTATGTGTACATCGCAGAGCTACTTCGAATCGAAAGTGAAACCCAAGTCGAAAGCCCTGGACACGTCGCAACAATGAATTCCCAATTGAGTACTGAAAAGTGATAGGCGAATGGTTTCTGGTGAAAGTTATCGTGAAACATTTATTTAAATTCATAAATAATTGCTTTTCTCTAAAGTACTCAACCAAGTTATTCAAATCTAGTTGAAGATCAAGGTAGTCTCTCAAGCATCTGATAGATCTAAAAACTTTCAGATCGTTTGCATAGAGCAAGAATCTGGAATGCCGGAAACATACAATTATGTCATTTATATAAATTAAGAAAAGGAGAGGACCGAGATGAGTTCCCTGCAGTACCCCAGAAGTACTAAAGAGAAACTAAAGAAAGATTCAGATTTAAATCCATTTAAACTAACGAACTGTGACCTATTCAGGAGATACGATTGGATCCACTCAAGCAAACCACCACTTACACCTGCTTTGGCTACTTTGAAAATGAGAATATCGAAACTTATTTTGTCGAAGGCTTTAGAAAAATCAGTGTAAGTAGCATCAGTCTGAACTTGAGAATCCATTGCACTCTGCAGGTACCCCATATAAACGATCAAATTAGTTTCCAGAGTCCTACCCTTAAAAAATCCGTACTGTTGTGGGATAATGAAATGTTTCACATGAGAGAAAAGGTACTTATAAATTATGAGTTCAAATACTTTAGCAATGGTCGAAAGTTTGTTAATAGGTCTATAATTAGAAATATCATTTTTATCTCCACTTTTGAAAATTGGGACAACGGCGAACTCTTCACACTTTTTGGAAATACACCATTAATCAGAGACAAAATATGCAGTGGTTTACTTAAGTTGTGAGCGCAATTTTTGAGAAAAATTGGTGGAATGCTGTCTGGACCTGAACTTTTCGACATGTCAAGGGATAGAGTACCTCTCGGACCTCTTCCTCTTCTATGTGACTATTTGATACTACATCATTATTGCAGTTTTTAACAGTTACACCACGACTACGCTGCTGACTTCCAGGAACATTAACACTCTCGAAAAAACGGGCAAAAAGATTGCATATCTCTTTTCCATCTGATGAAGGAATATCCCCATACCTCATTTCATTAGGTGTCTAGAAATACATACAGTATGGAATATGTGGCATATAGGGTACATCGATTTCAGAAAAATGTTAAATTTACTGTTTCAGATATACTGGGTGTTCTGAATTGTTTGATTTTGTTAAATTCATCGGTTTCTATAAGAAAAAAATCTAGTCTGAAACTACCAATATTATTTTTCGCAAAATCAAAATAACCGAAATCAAGCTACTTTGGATACTGTGTATATAGGTTTGTTCTTGAAAGGACTGTTTAAACCATCTATTTTAAGTTTTTATTTATATTTACTTTTTTTTATTGGGAATGGAACCCCAACAGGCAAGCCCAATTGCAGGGGTTCTCTTAACATAGTTAAAATAAAAAGATTTTTTTTGTGTCTAGCACACGAATAACATACAAATATACCTAATTATTTACATATATATGGTAAAATTCAATAGTGAATATACTATCAATTATTCATATTCATTAGGTGAGAAATGAGACATTGTTTGAATTTATTCAACCTCACATTAAATATGTCTATAGAATTCAAGTGACAATTGCAAAACCGGGTAATCCGCAGAATAACGGAATTGTAGTAAAGAGCAGTACGAGCTCTAGGAACGCAGAAGAATAAATTTTGACGATTTTGATATTGAGGTACGTTAAAGTGAAGCAAATTGACGATAAGATAATTAAAGCTGTTGTGGAGGATACGATACACAAAAATATTAGTAATATATACAGGATTTTTCCTAATTAATTCTTAATTCTGTAGGTGCTTATCTTAATAATTTCATCTCAGTATTCTTTCTGGATATGAACTCTGCAACCCCTTCTCGTCCTTTTAATAAAAATTTGTTGGTATAGCATATTTTGAATATAGATGAAATGATTATTTTCCCAAACCCTGTTTTAAATGCATATTTTTTGAAAATACAATTATGCAACCAAAATTTCAAGAAACTAGGAATCGGAAAAATTTAAGTAGGCTGCTGTCATTCATTATTGGCTAATATTGTTATTTTGGTTTGAAATCTGGTGGCTTTTTGAGGAATTGTAGTATTTTATTCAATACTTGCCAATAATAATAAATGATAGCTGCCTTCTTGAATTTTTCCGATTTCGTACCTCTTAAGTTTTGATTGCACATAATTAACTTATAACGTTTTTCCATTTTTATTACCACTTACGTTGTTTAGCATGATCAATGTTTAGATATTGGTATAACTAAGGAAACAATTAGTAATTGAATTTAAAACGAGCTTACCTGATATCAGATGGTGTGATTGTAGATTCAAGGTTGACAATGAATCCAAAACTTCTTAGAACTTCCTTCGATTCACACACACAATTTTTCTTTCCGCACTCGTGGATTGACTATGTGGATGACACTATGACACGAGAAATAAGGTTTGTCTGAAACTCGCGTTGTATGGGACTATATTTTCCGTACACTAGATGCGAATTTTAACAATCTTTAACTTTCTGAACACTTTAGCATATCTTAGTTCACTTGAATAATTCGAATACTACCTTACAAAAACGAGACTAATGGTTTTATACGAAATACGGTGATTGCCCAAAGGGTGGGAATTTATTATCAGGTACAAAATCATTGGCTGTTATCCAAAAGTAGGGGTTAGGCAAGAATTGTAGGAAATTCCCTAATTTTCGAAAGATCTGGTTTTCCTCTCAATTTCATAGTTCTAAGAAATGAACAATGAATACATTGTAAAGGATTCGATTCCAGATGTAATTAAGATAACCCTGACAAATTCAATGCAAGTAAGATTCCCTTTCAATAATTATACACCCCATGCTGAGAGGGTCAGCAAGACCGGATGGGTAAACAATCATTAACATGAATTTTATTCCTAACTTAAGAATCAGATTTTAGAGAAAGTGAAATTATGGAATGGATTTACCGGAATTGCAATTCACTAGTATGGGACCGTTGACATGTTCCTGAGATAATATACAGGGCTGTCCTTAAATATTCAATAATTTAACTCCACATCGAACATAATTGTTTGATTCTTTAGCAGGTCCCTAACGATAGCCCTGACATTTTTGAAAAAATAAAATTAATATATGCATTCGATTATCCATTGTTTTATCTGGTTTATCCAACAAAAATTTTGTTAATCCGTGTTTTTGTATTGATCTATTAAAAAAAATTATGGGCTAACTGCGTAGCCTGGAATTTTTCAAGAATTGATTAAAATAATATTATACTTTTATCCAATTTAACTCCAAGATTATCCAGGTTTTTATTAGTTATTCCAAGTAAAACAAACATATTATTCATGAACCAATACTTTTGGATCATTTCGAGTACCCGTTTTATCAAAGCTATTTCTCCAACGTATAAGTAGAGAGCTCCCCATTTATACAAAACATTTTCCATCCACTAGATTCGTTTCTTTTTTTTACGAAAAAATTTTTATGAATACATATAAACATTAAAACTTAATGATTCATGAAAATATAGTTTTCCAGTGTGCAAAAATATCATTGTCTACTGAAATGGCTTCACCACTTATAAAAAACTTTTATGCAACCTCTACATTCGTTTTACCACGCAAAAAAACTATGTTCATACTTGATTCCCGGCTAACTTCACTTTCTATAAAAACTGGTATTCTCGCGTGGAAATATATCCATTTCTATTGGAATCGCTTCGCCACCTATAAAAAACGTTTATCCACAGTTAAGATTCGCTTTACCAAGTGAAAATTATTTTTATGAATTCCGAGCTATTTTTTCATTTCTTAACTCATTCCAAATTAATAAAACGAAAGTTTTGCTACTTGCAATTTTCAAATGGAACAAATATGAAATATGATAATAATTACAATTTTCTCAATACCAGATGGGTACTATTGAGTTTATATTTAAGGTCTGAGTACAGTAATTTCATTCGCTGGAGGAATTGCATATCTCAACGTTTCCATATTACCTTATGTTTTCACATAACTATTCTGTAGAGTAACGCTATACAGGGTGTGCATAATAGTATGTTACAACTTGAGGGAGTATCTATGTGCAATTTTAAGAAAATAAGTTCATGTAAACATAGGTCCGCAAAAGCTTCGTTATGGAGCTACAGGGTGTTGAAATTTCTGGAAAAAATTAATTTTTTCTTCAAAACTCCTGCAGTTTTTGAGAAATTCAGCCCAAATTTGGGATGCAAGCTATATTTTATAGCTTCCATCATTACACGCCCTAAATTTCAACTAGAATCTACAAGGTGTTTTCTTTTCTGGAGCCATGTCTTCTTTTGCCCTTTCAAACTTTTTGCAGTACGCCACTGATCAGCGTACAATCAATTTTCGTCATATTCGTTCAATTTAAAAACTTTTTTGATACTTTTTTGGTACGCATTCGCTGAATTGGAAGCACTTCTAATTAAAAAAATGACTAGTAGGCTTTGATTGATTTCTTTTATTTATTTATTTTGACAGTTGCTAAAGTTGAACCAGTGTCTGCTCGAATTGTTTATTAAATTAACGATTAGTTTTAAGACTTTTGAAGTTATTGCTGTAAGAAAAAAATGGCTAATTTTACTAACGCCCAATTGGCTGATATAAATCACATGTACGGTCTGGACACAACAGAAGCTAGGAGATTATATCAGGTGCGCTTTCAGAATCGAGTAACATCAGACAGACGAACATTTTCAAATATCCACAGAAGGTTGAGGGAAACTGGTACTTTTACTGCAAACAATCATTTGAAAGGTGCAACTCAAACTATGAGAACTCCAGATATTGAGGAAGCAGTTTTGAATTGTATTGATTTGAATCCTCATGTGCGTAGAAGAAAAATTGGAAATCAGTTGAATATTTCACATGTTCTAGTTTGGAGGATTCTCCACGAGAGTTTTTATAGTACCCGTTTCATATTCAACGCGTCACAACTCTACTTCCTCGAGATTTTCCTTGACTGAATTTCTGCCGATGATTCTTAGATAAAATAAGAGAAAATGCTCATTTTGATAGTGAAATAATGTTCACAGACAAAGCTAACTTTTCTAGAACTGCTATCACAAATTTTCACAATAATCATTATTGGGCTGAGGAAACCCTCCATTTAGTTGAAGAATCTGATCATCAAGAACAATTCTCACTAAATGTCTGGGTCGGAATAATTGGAAATTATTTGATTGGGCCATTTTTTTGCCTAACAGACTAAACAGTCCCGCTTATCGGCAATTTCTTGAGGAGGAGTTACCTTTATTGCTCGAGGATGTGCCACTTTTGGTGAGAAACATAATGTGATTCATGCATGACGAGGTACCAGCACATTTCAGTGGAGAAGCTAGGGAATTCTTGAATAACACATTCAACAACCGATGGATAGGTCTGGGTGGGCCAGAACCATGGCCTCCTTGGTTCCCAGACTTAAATATTTTAGATTTTTTCTTATGGAGATATCTCAAAAATTCAGTTTATACCACTCCAGTGAACACTGTAGAAGAATTGAGAAATCGAATAATAACCTCTTGTGACACGATAAGAAATACCCTTGGAATATTTCAAAGAGTGCGTGATAATATGCGAAGAAGGACAGATGCCTGTATTCTTGCAGGTGGAGGACACTTCCAGAAATTTATTTAGTTTTTAATTGTTCTATTTTTTAGTTTGATATTGAATAAGTATAAGTTGAGTCTCAGAAGACGAGCTATCAAAATAAAAGCAAAATTTGGGCATACCTATTGAGTATTTCTATAATTTTTTTTTTATTTAGCGAATAACATAAAATTCAAATAATTCAAATTCAATAATTTTTCACTCGAAAACGCGATCAGTGGCGTACTTGAAAGTTTGAAAAGGGCGAAAGGAGACATGGCTCCGGAAAAGAAAACACCTTGTAGATTCTACTTAAGATTTAGGACGTGTAATGATGGAGGTTGTAAAAAATAGCTTGCATTCCAAATTTGGGCTGAATATCTCGAAAACTGCAGGAAATTTCAACACCTTGTAGGTCCGTAACGAAGCTTTTGCGGACCTATGTTTATATGAACTTTTTTTCTTAAAATTGCATGTAGATTTACCCCCTCGAGTTGTGACTTACTATTATGTAACGCCCTGTAGGTAAAATCCAAGACCAGTTATTACACTTGGATTTGCCGACTCAAACAATGGCATACATTCTGAGAAAACTTAATGGCTCAAAAGAACTCATTATGGATAAAATGAGGAGATAATTTATGAGAAACATTATGGTTAAACGGTGAAATGATTCCAGTAGAAGGAAACATTTTGTCACCTCGAAATTGAATATGTGTGAACTAAGCATAGAATCAAGTAGGAAATTATTTTTTTTCTCGTGTAAAACGAATTTGATAGGCGGATGAATGTTTCTGAGTAATGGTAAACGATTCTAGAGTACAATTCCATTTTTCCACAACATAAAACTATTTTTTACAGGACGTGAAAATAGTATGAACATGAACTTTTTTTGCATAGTAAAATGAATCTAGAGGGTGGATGAACGTTTTTTATAGGTGGTGAAACGATACTAGTAGAAAAGGACATATTTTCATACGGGAAAACTAGTTTCTATGAAACGTGTGGTTAGTTCGGAAACGAGTTGGAACATTCTTTTTTTCGCGCGGTTAAACGAATCTAGAAGGTAGATAAACGTTTTTTATAGGTGGTGAAGCGATTCTAGTAAAAAGAAGCATATTTTCATACGGGAATCTTTAGATATAGTTGCTGAATATATATAGCTACTTCACAAAACTAGTTCATATACAGGCTGGTCCAGCTTCTTTAGTGGAAAATCTAGAGGCCAATAGAGAATAGAAAAATAATATGGGTTTGCTATACAAACTTTATTCGAAAAATACTTCGTTAAAGAAATATAGGGTGTTCAAGATTTGTAAGAAAGCGATTTCGATATTTAGGATCTGCCGCTTTCGCATCAGAGAATCCAATATAAAATAAATATCTGGATATTCCTTATTACTAAAACGCATTTTTAGAATTATACTTAGAACACTAATAATAACTCTAACAATAGCAATAATTAATAATAACAACAATAATAATAAGAAGTAATCAAATTACTAGAGAGCTAACTATTTTTGTCTATGTCAATTTTGACCAATAAATTTGTTCAATTTCGTTCTTTTTAGCAAAAATAAATAAGCAGATATTCATCTTTGTCATGAATTCTTTTATGGAACTGCAGTATCGAAGACGCTATCCGATTAGAAGAATTAAGGATTTACACCCTAGAGATGCTGAAAAGAGAATGATATTTTTGCAAGTAAACCGAACGGAATAAAATTTTGATTTTTTGAACAAAATTCTTTGAACAAATAAATCCTCTGTCACTAGACGTGGATCAACGAATTACCATAATATAGTAATATTTTGTGGAAAAACAGTGGCGTATTAATTTTTTCTTCACAATAATCCAGTTACGTGTTCGTACCGGCACCACTGGTGAAATTAAAAATAATATTTTCATTGCAAAACATACTCCCTGGTCGGCAGTTGTCGCCTATAAAATTTCATTTATACTGGGTGATTCACCAGTGGCGTGGTGCTCTGTCGCTCGTACACTCTTGAAGATTTCATTTTTGTTCGAACGGTATTGTATTTAGAAAGTAAGAATCTACGTCAGCAATTTATTTTGAAGTAAACAGGGTGTCCCAATTTTCTATAAAAAATCTTGGGTGGTTTTTTCAGATTGGAAGACCACTTTTTTGTTCAAGATTCAGGAGCGGCCTATACTCTGCTATAATATATTTAAGTAATAAGTTTTTTTGGTGAGTAGTTTCGTCACAATATTTTTTTTCCGTAAAAATTCATGAAAATAGGCTCTCACATCATCGCATGCCAGAGAGGATGAATACTGTTTTCCTTTCGTTTTCTTATTGCCCAAGGATGGCTTTATTGATGAATTGAAATAGATTATCCTCATTTTGTACAGGAGTGACTCAAGAAAAAATTATTGAATATTGTAATTTTAAAAATATCATATCTTGATTTTTTCAAATGTAACACCCTGTATTTTATTATTCATGTCAAGCATAAAATATTGTGCTATATTTTTGCAGAAGTAACCTTATCTTTATCTTCGATCATTTTCGAAATATTCGATTATTTGTAAAAAATTTTGATGAAAATTCTACAAACCGCATCAAACTCATCCACATTAAAGTGAGCTTCGAACCCATTTTTCTCAATTGACTGCCATGAAATTCACCAAAGAAGAAATGGGTGATATGATTTTAATTCTGGGTGAGTGTGATAGAAATTCTTTGTTGGCAAGTAGAGTTTATGCACAAAGGTTTCCTGATAAGAGGCATCCTGATGTAAGATGCTTTGAAAAACTTCTAATTAGATTTATAAAAATGGGTAATATCGCTTACAAAAAACATGAAAAACCAAAAAGTGCTGCAGCTGAAGACAACCAGTTATCATTTTTGTTGACAGTAACAGAGGACCCATATAAAAGCCAAAGAGTGATTTCTCAATTGACAGATATAAGTCAAACTTCCGCCCAGAGAATCTTGAAAGTGAATAAATTCCATGCATATCATGTACAGCTGCACCAGGAAGTGAATAATCAAGACTATGAAATTCGAATCAATTTTTGCAATTGGGCAAGTGACAAAGTAGCGGAAAATCCAAATATGTTTAGCAGAGTTCTTTTCTCGGATGAGGCAACTTTTCACAAGAATGGGCTTGTTAACAGGCACAACTTTCATTATTACGCCACGGAAAATCCACACCTCATGAGGTAAATAGATCACTAGCATCGTTGGTCCTTGAATGTATGGGCCGCTATAGTAGACGTATATCTAATTGGGAGGCACATTTTCGACAGGCACCTCAATAGTGAAATGTATTTAGATTTTCTGCAAAATCATCCACCAATGTTACTTGCTGATGTACCAGAGCATATAAGACAAGATTTGTGGTTTCAACAGGATGAAGCACCGGCATTTGAATCATGTATTTCCAAACAAATGGATAGGTCGTGGTGGTCCTGTTAGATGACCAGCTAGGTCTCCGGACCTTACAAGTCTATATTTTTTCTTGTGGGGTTATATTAAGGGCATCGTTTACCAGATTCCTTCTACAACACAGTTGGATATGAGACAGAGAATAATCGACGCCTTTCAGTCAGTTAATCCGCAAATGTTGTCGAGAGTTCAACGGTCTTTCCTCAGAAGGATTGAGTTGTGTTTACAAAGATTCGGGCAACATTTCGAACACTTATTGAAATAGTTCAACACCTTGTAGATCATCTTACCAAAAACCAATCTATTACGTATTTCATACACGACTACCTTAAAATATCTCCATTTCTCTGATCAAGTATAATGATATGTACTAATAAACTCTTGTTTCGCAACCTCTGATTTTGTTATTTTAGTTTATTTTTTTTATTTCAAAATGGTCGAAGATAAAGATAAGGTTACTTCTGCAAAAATATGGCACAATATCTTATGCGTTGACATGAATAATAAAATACAGGATGTTCCATTTGAAAAACAAGATATGATTTTCAAAATTACAATATTCAATAATAAAAATAATGAAGATAATCTATTTCAATTCATCAATAAAGCTATCCTTGGGCAATAAGAAAACGAAAGGAAAAAAGTATTCATCCTCTCTGGCCGAAGGAGCATGCGATGATGTGAGAGCCTGTTTTCATGAATTTTTACGAAAAAAAAAATATTGTGACGAAACTACTCACCAAAAAACTTATTACTTAAAGTTCAGGACGCTCTTGAATCTTCAACAAAAAGTGGTATTCCAATCTGAAAAAACCTCCCAGGTTTTTTATAGAAAATTGGGACACCCTGTTTACTTCAAAATTAATTGCTGAAGTAGATTTTAATTTCTAAATACAATACCGTTCGAACAAAATGAAATCTTCAAGAGAGTTCGAGCGACAGAGCATCGCGCCACTGGTGAATCACCCAGTATATCTCCAGTCGTTTGCCATTAATTTGAACACTCTGTTTTTCGTCAACGAAGCATTTTCGAATATAGTTTATAAAGCAAACTCATATTATTTTTCAATTCACTATTGGTCTCTAAATTTTCCGCTATAGAAACTGGATCACCCTGTATATTTTTGGCTTCAGTTTTCTCAATTGCCTTCCTCTTTCGAAGCAAATTTAAGGACGTATGCATGTAAAATTTAGTTGGAATTATGCCATTCATACCTTTGATTCAAATTTTATAAAATGGCTGAAGATTTTGAATTTTTCGAAGAATTGTATATCGAAAATATAAACATTCTTGAAATCTTGTTAATTGACATATGAAAATCTTAATTTCTCACCGTGTGCTATCTTATCCTGTTCGTGCAAGTGTTATATGCTAATCGTCAACAATGCGTAGAAATACAGCATTGCATTCAGTATTTTGTTTAGTCAACTTCATAATATAAAACAAACAACATTTAATTCTGAAAACATTTATACATGTAGTATTAAGTAAAATATAATTTTTAAAAAGGTCATTAACAATTAAGGGACTATACACTTTGAAAATATTCTTTATAATTTCAATATTCATCATGGAAGGGATAATCCTTATGGTTTCCAAAATAAGCAGCTAAACAAACTCGTACATTTATATTAGTGGAGTCGATGTAATCAGTATCTTCTTTGTCGAGTTGAAAGTCGAAAATATCGAAATTTTCAATTATCCTCGACTTTGTAACAGATTTAGGCAAAACAACTATTCCTAGGGTGGTTATCTGTAAAAAAATATTGTCAGTATATTTGAATCTCTCGAGAAAAATATATTTATGCTGGTTATCTGGCATGCAGCATTCGGAGTCGGCTTGTAGATGAAACCCTAGATACTTTATGCTTTTTGAGGAGTTATTTTCAAGTTTTAGAATAATATGTTATTTTTTGAATAAATTACTGGTTAGCTTGAGATTTTATTTCTCTATTTTGCTCCTGAAGAACAGTTAGAGCCAATAGAAATATAAATGATAGGAATTTTCGTACATTTTCGATGATCATTTCTTTGCGAGATTTCGCAAGATTAGAATCCCTGAATCTCGCGAATACCGAGATTGATATTTTGATCCGAGATTGCATTTCCTAGTAGTGATTTATGATTTAAATAGACGCGTTTTGAAGGAGTCTGATTTCATGCCAAGTTTCGCTATAGACAGGCCAGCACCAGATTTAGTCCCACTCGATATGGAACGAAATGATACATCTAGTAATATGGTACCTGGCAGGTCATTAAGTTCAGTCCATTCTGAAAATATAAAACCACAGCCTGGTCCAAGTTGCATAACAGAATAAAATGTACTTGGAAAAGATAAAGCTTCAAAGAACCAAAATCAATCTCTTGATGACCATATATTAGAGAAAATCAAACCTTTTTCATAAGCTGGAACAAAGAAATTGGTCAATTCGTAGGGGAAACGTTCATCTGCCATTCTAAACGATACTCCGGAGAAGTTGACTTAAGAAAAAGAAAAACAGAAATGAAGGCGAGAGCAAAGACAATGAAAAAAGTTTTGGCTGAGACAGTTAACTCGGAAGAAAAACAAGAAAAGCGTAAAAAATAAATCTTTGAAGAGCACACCTAAAGCGTCAGCAATGTTCAGAGTAGAGCTACCAAGATCGTCTTGAATTATTGCAAGAACCTTATTCTCCAGCTCTACTGTTCTTACTTCCCTTGGCCTTCCAGCTCCTTCGTATCGTCTTGATGTACTTTTTTCATATAGGAGTCGATGAATGGTATCAAACGTTTTTCTATCGGGAGCAATTCGGTTTGAAAATCTTTCAATGTACAACCGCCGAGCTTCTAATGCATTTCCGTTAGCACATGAAGTGCATGATTGTCATCTCAACATTCGTATAACATTCATGATAGCCGGATTCAAAATTCAAATTCAATAGATTCAAAATTATTGAAAAACAGAAATACTCAAATGACACTGACTACAATCATTTTTTCTTGTTTGTTTTTCCTTTAACATATTTTCAATACTCACCAAATAGTTCAGTACAACTTGTGCAGGAGTCTTGTTATATTTCTTTCCGATCTCAGCAACTTTAGGATCAAAAATAGTAGGTTTTGGAATTCTAGGTTTTCCATAGGAATCAACTCTGCCCAATGGGCAATATCCGGCCACTATAATATCATTCTCTTTGCAATATTCGATGAGTTTCTTGTTGTTAAAATTAGGATTGACTTCAACCTGGTTGCAGACTGGTTTAATTTTACAAGCATTCAAAATTTTTTCCACTTGTGCTTTGTTGAAATTCGATACTCCAATGCTTTTTGCTAAACCTAGCTCCTGGGCTTCTTCCATTCCCTCCCAGGTTTCTGTAATGTCGGCATCACTGTAAGACTCAGGGTTTCCTTCGTTTGGCCATGGTCCAGCTTCTTCCTGCAAAATGTAATGTGAAGATATACCTATATCAAGATTGAGTCAATTAATGAGTTTCTGAAGAGGGGAATGATGATGGATCTGAGAAAATTATTGATATTAGTGTAACATTATTTTGCTTACCTTGAAACCAAAAGGCCAATGTATGAGATACAAATCCACATATTCCAATTTCAAATTCTTCAATGAATCTTTTATCATCGGTACAACTTTCTCCTTTTCATGATAGTTACACCAAAGCTGAAATAAATTATGTTGATAATTCGCGCTTGCATTCTTGTCAGAAAATGGTTTCAAGGAAATTTCAATTGATTGAGAAGATGACTCTGTTTTAAGTGCATTCTGATCTAGTACCTATGTGGTTTCCGTCTTGGAAGGGGGAAGCACATACAAGAGTTTCACGATGAGAAACCTCCTAGGAAAACTCTGTTTCATATTCAACATAAACCAGATTCAAGATGACAGGGTCTATCTTGAAGGAGCTGAATTGATGAAGACATCTAGATTATGCTTGAAAGAAAATAGTGGACGAAAGGTGACCTCAGGGTATAGAACCGGTCAATAAGAAAAAAAATAGATCAGTTTTACGTCGTACACATTGATGTAATATTTTCGTCAGAAAATACAAGATTTCTTATATTCCAGAACAGATTAATTTTCTTCTGAAGATAATTCTGATTCCTTACTTGGCAGGATTTTCTACCAACGATATTTACAATTTTTGAGATTGAGAAATTCACGTATAAACGTAAAAGAAAAATAGCAAAAATATATGTATAACAATTACATAGAAAATAATGAAGGCTCAGTCGCTGTAGATTATCTGGCCCGACTCATTCTTGAAACTATTTATGACATGTAGCTCCCTCAGGACAAGTTATGACTCCGTGAACCATCGTCGGAATTGATGGGGAAAAGTGTATTTAAACTCACATCAAAGAGGCTGTGGAGTGCTCGGTATGTAATAATAAGGTCCCCACGACGGTCAATAATTCAAGTGCCCGGACCACACCCATAAAGGATCTGTTCAAGAAGTATAGAAACTTCTTTTCTTTGTTGGCATCTTGTAGAACATAATCAGACCACGAGAAATCGTCAGTAATGATGATACCTAAGTCGGAGTGCCGGATTGCAGGTTGGATCACGGAACCTGAAGTACTTTTTGCCTCAGAGGATTCATTTTATACATATGGATGACCCTACACTTAGAGAAGTTTAACGGCAAGAGCCATTCGTTTGACCAGTTCACAGTATTGTCGAAGTCGTTCTGAATCAGGTGACCACGTATAAAGGTGTTGTTGTAGGTTCTAGTATATTCGGCAAACATGGATAATTCTGAATTAGGAGAACGGGGCAGATTTGAAGTGTATAAAAGAAATAAGAGGGTGTCCCAAAACCGAGCCTTGGGGGACACCACTGATAACAAGTTTTGGAACGAACAAAGCATCACCAACCCTGACGCGAAAAGTTCGATCACTCAAGAATGCCTTTATCCATAGCAACAAGTTGCCTCATAAACCAGATGCTCCAGTATGAGTAAGAGTCTTTCGTGAAGAACACGTTCGAACGCTCGAAAAATGTCTAGGTAAATCACGTCGACAGGGACTTGTTCGTCAAGCATTGAACTCCTATCGTTGACGCATTGAAGCAGATTTATAATTACAGAACGACCAGGAATAAAACCATGTTCGTTGTTGGTATGATACGGTTCGTCAGCGAAAAGTTGAGAACTCGCTTCAGAATAATATCTAAACCACAATCGGGACCAAACCGATTGGACAGTAATTGTTGGTATCGAATTATCTCAATTTTTGAAATTAGTGACGATAGAACACAGCCAAGGTGAAGACAAACAATGGGATGAGAAGGACCCGGCGCGGAATATGTTTCAAGCTGATCGAGATGTTTTCCAACGTCACTGGTGGAAAAATGGATATTGCTCAATGCAGGGACGGATCTCATGATGGTTGGACTTAGAAGAATGTCTGACTCGTCTGTGAAGAAAGCTGTGAACGTTTCAAATAATGCGTTTGCGGTGGTAAGTGAAGTATCCATTTTCAATGACTTGTGTCAACCAAGATGGGAATGTCTTCTTCAATAAAAATGTTATATTGACATTAAATAACAGTAACGTCATCTATAGACACAAGTAAATATGACTGACTTCTTGTAGGTGAAGAACGAACATACCTTGCTAGTAATAAACAAATCTTCCCTCTTGACGACTCCTTCCTTAATCTTAGTTTCTATAGCTTGTCCAACTTCCGCCTCATTTCCATAATACCAAGCACAGTCGATGTGTCTGTAACCAGCATCAATTGCATCCTTGACAGCTTGTGTCACTTGACCAGGAGGCGACTGAAATCAGGAAAATTTTTTAATATAAAAAGAGACATGGTTTCACCTCAGTGTTTCGTCCTGGTTCTCTTGAATTAAATAAAAGATTTCGTATCGTTCACCCAGGTTTTTCTTACACTTTAGATGCGATAGTGGGTGGCTTAGCGTGTTTTGAATGATTACGTTTATATATTCTCCACCCTCAATTTCAAAAGTAACCGAACTGTTTTAAAAAAATAGTGCTTACTAGTGCCATCTGTTGTAATATTGCGTCATGTTTGTTAGTGCGTTTAGTACATCGGTCGGAAAATGAGGATTTGTTTTTACGATTGTGAAGCAATTATTCATAAAGTATTTGTTCCACGCAGCCAAACAGTCAGAGGAGCGATTGCTGGCAAGAATTCGTCATATCCGTCCAGAATATCGAGAAAACGGCAGTTGGACTGTTTTGCACGATAATGCCCCATCACATCGTCCAAGAGAAAATAGAAATAGAATAAAAAACTGAATTTTTGATCGAAAATCACATCATTGGCTCGCAACATCCACCCTATTCACGTAATCTGGCTTCGTGCGACTACTATCTGTTCCCTAAGATGCATTTGACGATAAAAGAAAAGCGGCACGATTGGATTGAACCATTGAAAATGCTGTGACCGACGCGCTAAAAACCATTCCAAAAGAGGAGATATAGAAGTCGTTTGACAACCTGTTGGCCCGTGCAAATTTATGTATCAATTCAACAGGCTAATGAATTGATTAATAAAAAAGATTTGTTTCAAAATTAATACTGGTTGTTTCTACTTCCAAAAGGTTCGGTGACTTTTGGTACGGAGGATTTATATACTGCGACAGATTCTGGTGGAAAAATATCTGTCGGAATGATGTATCACCAGAAAATACTGAGAGAAAAAAACTTTCTAGCCTCAGCGGGCCCTTCGAGTTTTGTCAGTGTGACCTGAACACGATCTTTTTCTCTTTCCTGGAAATCTACAGCACTCTCAATTCCACAAGCAGTGGCGTAGACTAACGTTGATGGCCAACGAGCGAAAAATTTGAAACCCCGATTTGAGGTCAAGTATGCGATTGAACGGAAAAGTCTCAGGGCTCTTTTTATTTTGGAAGAAATACGCGTGTAAATTCAAACGAATTTCTACAATTTTAAAGCAGTTTCATGTTGAAATAATATTTGAAATTCATATAAAAATAATTGAGATGTCGTCATTTAACGTTATACGAATTTTAGTCTTTCCCGTCAAAAAGAGTGAGTCAGTATTGAAAAATAACGAAAGAAACTCTAAATACGAATTTTTTAGTTTGAAGGTAATTGTGTACCCTTGGAAAAACTTCACTCGCTCGCCAAAAATCATCCCTTCGTCATAATTTAATGAGTTTCGCAATTAAGCGGAAGAGAATTCTGTATAATTTTCATTGAACACTTTTTCCTGTTCCTTGCATAATTGATTAATTAAACGCATATTTGAGTTTTGCAATATTTTATTATTTTTGTTCCAAAACAATTGATCGAGATGTTTTTGGCACAAATATTCTATACAGGGTGTAAATGCATAAGCGTGAAAGATTTCGCGAGGTGATTCCTCAAGTTATTTTATGACGAAAAGTTCTCACGAACAAATAACCAGTTCGAATTTGGCACCTAAATGCCTTTTTATATCTTAGTAATCAGATCACAGAAACAATTATGAAAATCTACAAGGTGTTACTTGTTCAGACGTCATGTGTCCTTTCTACCCCTACAACTTCTTTACACTATACTTTGGACAATTAAAAAATTTTGCATAAATTTTCAAATAATTTTTATTTCATACATTTTTTCCATATCTGCTACAGTTTTAATGTAAAAATTGATCAATTTTGTGTGTTTGATGAAAACATAATGTATAGGAAGTGATCATAGTAAGCGCTGAAAATGACCTCCTTCAGCCATTAAACAGCAGTCGAGACGTCGACACATAGATCTTCGTTTCATATTGAAAATCCCAAGAGTATTTTGAATGACTCCACAGGAAATGATATTGCGGTTTGTTAAGTGTTCTACGTCCTGTAAACTAACGTTTTCAAATGTCCCCAAGTAGAAAATTCTATTGGATTCAGATCAGGTGAACCAAATGGCCAAAATTGGGGTTCATCTCGGCATATCTAGCTATGTGGATACGTTTCGTTCAAATGACGTGCCTTATACTTAAATGAGCAGAAGTGCCATGTACCACATTCTCGCAATGTCACCTAGAGGACTAGGATCAAGTAGATCTGACAGCTCTTTGGTTAGAAACTGAGTTTATGAATCTCCATTCAGTCTAAATGGAAAGGAAATGTGTACCAACTAGGTGACCTCCAATCATTTAAATCCACACGTACAACGAAAATTGTTCCTGGTGATGAGCTTTAACGAAAGCATGAGGATTTTCTTCCGCCCATTTGTGGTTGTTGATAATGGAATCTCTCGAAAATCTTGCTTCGTCCTTGAATAAAATATGCTCCAGAAATTCAGGTTGTTTTCTACTCATATCTAGCATTTTCAAAGTGAAAATGCAAGACGGTTTGGAAAATTAAGGGGTAACAATGGACTCATATATAAGAGCTGTTCTTGTAAGATACCAAATACCGTCATATGATTAACATGTAGCTGTAAAGCAATTTTCCTAGTGCTAGTATTGGGTTGGTCGTTAATAAAATAAAGTACAGCTTCTTCTAATTCTAGTGTTCTAATATCCCGGTGGCGACCACAATCATGTTTTATAGTTTTGAAGCAACCTGTTTCACGAAGTCGTTGATTAAGCAGTCCAAACAGAGAATGATACGGAGCGACAAGTTGAGCGTACATTTCAGCATATCTTCTCGACGCTTCTAATTTAGGTTAGGTTAGATTGAACCCTCAGAAAGGCCATAGCCGAAATGCATATCGGCCATCTATGCGTTTGGATAAAACTCCTTCCTAATGAAAATTCGAAAGAGTCACTACAACTATAATTGCTTATCAGCGAAATATCAACGAAAGTGAATTTATAATAATTAATTTATATTTTTCAATAATAGGAATCAACATGACAACCGTCTACTAGTGAAATAAATCACCGATTATTGTTTGTTTCCACCGTACACATGAAATTTGTCATTTTTTTACACAAAAACTGTGGCAGATACGGAGAAAATGCAAGATATAAAAAAGATTGAAAATTAATTGAAAATTTATAAAGAAAAATTTTAATTCACCGGGGTGTACTGAAAAAAAATTAGCAAAATCTTCGAGATAATTATCTGCACCTGAATAAGACAACTTGCAAGAATCGCGGAGGATATCATGGACAACCAGAACATATTAACATCGACAGGAGCAGTATTCTTGGATATTGAGAAAGCATTCAACAAAGTTTGGCACGAAGGACTGATCTACAAGATGAAAACTACAAGATTTCCAGCGAAACTTATCAACATCACGATGTCATACCTACAAAATATGAGATCCATAACCAGGATACATGACTAGACGTCAACAGCGAAGATGATAGGTGCCGGCGCACCCCAAGGATCAGTATTAGGACCACTAATATTCAATCTATACATTGCAGACAATCCGAAGATGAAGCACTCCAAGATGGCGCAGTTCGCAGACGACACGGCAATATACACATCCCACAGGAACAAAGCAACAATGAGGAAGTGGATATAAGAGGATATCGACCAACTGATCAATTACTTTGGAAAGTGAATGCTCAAGGTTAACTAGAAGAGGACGGTAGCATTGACCACAAGAATAGGAAACACCCGGAAACACCAAAAGGAGATCATTATAGAAGGACATCAAATCGAATGGAACAAGGAAGCAAGATATTTCGGGGTATTTCTGGACGACCTAAATAATAATAACAAAAACTAGGGGATGCAGGTTTCATCTCACACAAGCTTGGTACCGCCAAATTCAAAGTTGAGGTTTGACTTCTGA
Source organism: Cryptolaemus montrouzieri (assembly GCA_013387265.2). Taxonomy (NCBI): domain Eukaryota; kingdom Metazoa; phylum Arthropoda; class Insecta; order Coleoptera; family Coccinellidae; genus Cryptolaemus; species Cryptolaemus montrouzieri. The sequence goes on along the minus strand of JABFTP020000001.1, from coordinate 64,647,322 downwards.
TAGAGAAAAATGCTCAAAACAAAGCAAATGACTCCGTTATTGTTTTGGACTCAATATGGTCGAAAATTTCAATTAAATTGATTCTTTTATACATTTATTATTTATTTTATCACTTGGGAGCATGTCCGCTATAATCCCAACTAACATTCCATATTCACTGTTTTTGTATTCGCTACATATTTACAGAACATATACCCCTCGAATAGAGTTTATAATGCATTGTAACCTCATTTAAAATTTTATAATAGAATATTATAATCAATAAATATCTCTAAAATTGTAAACGTGTTTTCTTTCCTGAACCAATAATCGGATAGATATTATAATCATGAATAAATTAAGAAGATGGACACTTTTCAAATCTATATAAATGGTCCTGGGCTGGGATGGGAACCACCGGTAACAAGAACAATCAGAAAATCATAAATTCATTTGCTGAGTAGTATACAGGGTGTTACATAATATATGTCACAACTTGAGGAGGCAAATCTACATGTAATTTTAAGAAGAAAAGTTCATATAAACATAGGTCCGCAAAAGCTTCGCTACGGAGCTACAGGGTGTTGTAATTTCCGGGAAAAATTGTTTTTTTTTTCTTCAAAACTCCTGCAGTTTTTGAGATATTCAGCCCAAATTTGGAATGCAAGCTATTTTTTACGGCCTCCATCATTACACGTCCTAAATTTGAACTAGAATCTACAAGGTGTTTTCTTTTCCGGAGCTATGTCTTCTTTTGCCCCCTCAAACTTTTTTGCACTGATCAGCAAACAATCAGTTTTCGTCATCTTCGTTCAATTTAAAAACTTTTTTGACACTTGTAATTTCTTCGTATCTTGAGCAAAAATTACTAAACGATTGTATGCATTCGATGAATTGAAAGCATTTCTAATTAAAAAATGACTAGTAGCCTTTGATTGTTTTCATTTATTTATTTATTTTGACAGTTGCTAAAGTTGAACCAGTGTCTGCTCGAATTGTTTATTAAATTAACGATTAGTTTCAAGACTAATGGCTAATTTTACTAAGTAATAGGCTGATATCCATTACATGTACGGTCTGGCTGATGGAAACACAACAGAAGCTAGGCGATTATATCAGGTTCGCTTTCCAAATCCAGTAACAGCAGACAGGCGAACATTTTCAAATGTCCACAGAAGGTTGGGGGAAGCTGGTACTTTTACTGCAAACAATTATTAAAAGGTGCAACTCAAACTATGAGAACTCCAGATATTGAGGAAGCAGTTTTGAATTGTATTGATTTGAAACCTCATGTGAGTAAAAGAAAAATTAGAAATCAGTTGAATATTTTACATGTTCTAGTTTGGAGGATTCTCCACGACTTTCTATTGTACGCGTATCATATTCAACGCGTCCAAACTCTACTTTCTCGAGATTTTCCTTCAAGACTGAATTTCTGCCGATGGTCTTTAGATAAAATTAGAGAAAATGCCTATTTTGATAGTGAAATAATGACGAAGCTAACTTTTCGAAAACTGCTATCACAAATTTTCACAAAAATCATTATTGGGCTTAGCAAAACCCCTATTTGGTTGAAGAATCTCATCATCAAGAACAATTCTCAATGAATGTCTGGTCGGAATAATTGGAAAATAATATGATTGGGCCATTTTTTGAGGAGGAGTTACCTTTATTGCTCGAGGATGTCCCACTTTTGATGAGGAACATAATGTGGTTCATGCACCACCACATTTCAGTGGAGAAGCTAGGGAATTCTTGAATAATACATTCAACAACCGATGGCTAGGTCGGGGTGGGCCAGAACCATGGCCTCCTAGATCCCCAGACTTGAATAGTTTAGACTTTTTCTTATGGAGATATATCGAAAGTTTAGTTCAAACCACTCAAGTGAACACTGTAGAAGAATTGAGAAATCGAATAATAACCTTTTGTGACACGATAAGAAATACCTCAGAAATATTTCAAAGAGAGCGTGATATTATGCGAAGAAGGACAGAGATCTGTATTCTTGCAGGTGGAGAACACTTTCAGCAATTTATTTAGTTTTTGCTTGTTCTTTTTTTAGTTTGATATTGAATAAGTATAAGTTGAGCCTCAGAAGACGAGCTATCAGAATAAAAGCCAATTTTGGGCATACCTATCGAGTATTTTTTTTTTATTTTTTTATTCAGCAAATAACATACAATTCAAATAATTCAAATTCAATAATTTTTCACTCGAAAACGGTTGGAGAATCTTCCAAACTAGAACATGTGAAATATTCAACTGATTTCCAATTTTTCTTGTCGACCAGACACTGGTTCAACTTTAGCAACTGTCCAAATAAATAAATAAATGAAAAAATCAAAGCCTACTTGTCATTTTTTTAATTAGAAGTGTTTTCAACTCAGCGAATGCATACAATCGTTTAATAATTTTTTTTCGAGATACGGAAAATTTTCAAGTGTCAAAAAAGTTTCTAGATTGAACGAAGATGACGAAAATTGATTGTACGCTGATCAGTGGCGTACTGCAAAGAAGTTTGAAAGGTCAAAAGAAGACATCGCTCCGGAAAAGAAAACACCTTTTAGATTCTAGGTAAAATTTAGGACGTGTAATGATGGAGGCTGTAGAAAATAGCTTGCATTCCAAATTTGGACTGAAAATCTCGAAAACTGCAGGAGTTTCGAAGAAAAAAACAATTTTTTCCGGAAATTTCAACACCCTTTAGCTTCGTAACGAAGCTTTTGCGGACCTATGTATATATGAACTTTTTTTCTCAAAATTGCACGTACATTTGCCCCCTCAAGTTGTGACATACTATTACGTAACACCCTCTATTTGTATAACTATCCTTAAGTATTAAATTCAATTTGAATGATTTCGTGTTAATTTCATGAAAAAAATCGTTTTTTCTTTCACGCAACGTATCTGATTTGTGTAAACAAACTCTTGATACTTATAAATAGTATCAATGAAACAATTAAACCAGATGATCGATAGATAAACTTATCCTGTGGAGACAAAATTAAATATTTATTTTAAATTTATGAGATTGCCTGATAATCGTATGTTGACATTTGTTCAAGAAGGTTAAAAGACGTTGTTTATCTGAAATAATGGCAATATATTTTATTTATCCTTGATTTGAGTTATCAATATAAATGAATTTTTTATGCTGAATATTGAAGAATTATGATGTGGTCTTCTAATAGATTCGAGAATTTTTTCCTGTTCTTTTATGTTCCAAAATGGTTGGATAGACAGAAGCGGCGCAACTAGTAGGCTATAAGTATCAGGTTCCGAAACCCATTGATTTGGGCCCGAGGATAGAAACTTTGTTCGTGCACCGAGAATAATCTTTTCGAACCCTTGAAAACATATTGAAAATTCAAAGGAAAATGAGAAAAAGTCACTTGATTCAATTCACCAGCCACCTAAAATAACCAGAATAACTCTCCCATCTAGATCCACACTTGAACAGACCCTGATCGTGGTCCTACAGTGTTTTCTGTAGATTTTCACGTCACACTGAAAAAAGCCAATTTCCAAAACTATAAATTATGCGTCGAATCGTACAGGGTGTTGTGTAAGTACGTGGACCTAATTCATTTGGTGATTACACAGCTAATTTTTTTTTCTTGGGGGCTTTGCTCATGCACATGGTTTTTAACTTTTTTTTCAAGTGAAAGAGGCAATCAGCTTGTCATTCTGCAGAAATTCTCAGTTTAACAAGCGCTTATATCTGCATTTTTTTCATTCATCCACCTTGTCTAGGAATGGGAGAGATCAGCAAGCCGTTCACATTTTTATCAGAACTTTTTTGGACCATGAATTAATTATTTTCTGAAGCTCATTTTTAATAGAAAATTCTCTGTCCCTTATTTTTTTCGCCAACCATGCATATTCTTTAGAAAATAAATAATGTAAGCACCTGCAATCGAAACTTCAAGACACTCGAAATCGGAAAAAAAATCAAGTAATTCATAACGATTTTTTCGATGAATTATTTATTTCGGCACTTGAAAAAAGAAAGGGAATAAGCGACATTCTCTAAACTATATACGAGAGTAGGTTTAAAGTTTGTAATTTCCGAAAAAAACCGATCTCATCATCCTATTGATGGATTTTTAAAATTTTGACGAATTTTCACTCCTTATTGAATTTTTCAGAACAGAAGAAAGGTTAAATATAATATTCAAAATATTTCACAAATTAGTGTCGGACAGGAAAACGGAAACAAGAAAAATGGACTAAGCGGAAGATTTTCTTTATTGTTTTTGAGAATAATCAACTTTTATTCTATAATATGATTTGAATAGGTCGAATTTTTTTTCTAAACTGTCCTGAATTCTAGAAAAGTTCGGTAAGACTGAATCCACCACCAGCATCACTGATGACAATAACTTCTAAGCTCTAGGATATTAAACAAGATGTTCTACGAAAATGCAAGACAATTTAGCCGTTTTGTCTATAAAGTTATGAATTAACATAATATTATTATTGATGATTATAAAAGACAAAAACACAATAATAATTTCTTATAATTATTTTTGAGAATATTTGAAGATAGAAACAAAACTTTTGGTTCCCAACCACATCACATTAGGTAAAGAAAGAATACAATATCAAAAGTTCATTTCAATTAAAGTTCGGAAAAATTATATTATCGACGATATTCTGTACGAGCAGGTATAAATATAAATACTATAGTTGAATGAAGGGATGAATAGCAGTAGTGAAGAATTTACAGTGTAACATTGAAAGAAAAATTTTTTGCATGTTATTTTGAAAGTTCGATTGTTAACTTCGCGCCTTTTTAGTGAATTTCCGTCTTAACAATAAACAAAAGCGACACATAAGTTATCGTAGTACTATAAAATGTAGATGGAACGACGTAGAAAAACCAGATCATCCGAATGATCACCAAATTTGCAATAATGACTTTATGAAGTAGTGGTATTTTATTCAAATTTACATGAATAAATGAGACAATTATAATGCATTGAAGCATGTTTCACATCTTCTAACAGGACTATTTTAAATAGTTTCCTAGTTGTCACTAATGCAGTTTCAAAGTTAATTCATTTCTTTTATTGATGTACGATAAATTAAAGATTTTTAATAAGATCGGGTGATCTGGTTGGGGTGCCAGTGTTCCTGTCCAACGAGCTGGAAAGTTTTCATGCAAATGTTGATATAAGGGCAGGTCCATCACCATGGATATACAGGTGGTCTATGTATTTGTACGGCAGCTATGTGAAATACTGCAGATAGAGAAAAATGAACCCCTTCTCTCGATCTTATTTTCAGAGACTAGTTTAGTGGTGCCAAAATTTTGCTGATATCTCTTTCCGTTCTGGACTTACTCAAAATTTATCGAATTTTGGGAGAATATTGCTTCGTAGATATCTCGATCATCATAAAAATTACATAAAAATAAGTTTGACCTTCAGGCAATTTTTAGAGTAAAATACAGTGCTCTGTGAAAAATTGTTTAAGCTCAGCGGTTTTCGAGTTATAATGCAAACATGCTTTCTTTGAATACGAACGATAGGAAATTTTACCCCTATTGGATGCAGTAATTTTTTTCCCTTTCAAAAATATATTACACTTGTAGTCAATTATTGCATTCAATACCATTTTTCAGAGAAAAACCTGAAATTGCCACAATTCCATTCATTAGGTGCATGCCCATCAACGATTCATATTGTTCTATGAGTGAAAACCACAGATTCTGAAGATCCTATCAAAGATCATGTTTATTTCTATGGTTTGATTCGATTTAGACCATAGTAATTAACTGTGGTCTTAGAGTTTGACCAGTTTCAGTATAAGTATTAATGTTTATTGAATATCGAAATATCTGCTTGTTAGTTGTATGTTCCAACTATTACATTTAAGAATTTGTTCACCTGAGACTTTGGTTGTTTCAAGATGCAGAATAGAAATCATAACTATAAAAATTATGAAAAGTTCGATATGATGGAATGTTATATTCTTAGTGGGTTTGATTCTGCAGCAACTGCCGAAACATATTTCAATCGGTATCCTGGAAGGCACCAGCCAAATAAATCTATTTTTCGAAGAATGGAAGAGGATCTTATCAATAGTGGCTCATTCAGAAAGTCATAAACTAAAAAATATCATGTAAATGATAGAGAGGAAGCAACGATCGAAGTGATAGGTGATGTAACGGCCAAACCTTCAATTTGGAGTAGACAAATAAAAGCAGAAACAGGAATTTCGAGACGGCATTCTGAAGAAAAACCAGTTTCTACCCTACAAAATGCGAGTCTCCCAATTTTTGCAGCCAGGGGATCCCCCTTCCCGACGAAATTTCTGCAATTGATATCTAGTAAATATCCAAGAACGCCCAGACTCTTTTAGAGAAGTCATATTGACAGATGAAGTCCGCACCACTAGCGATGGGATATTTAATCGCTTTAATGAACATTTGTGATCCGATGTAAATCCTCAACGCCATATTGATGTGCAGCATCAAGGAAGATATGGTTTCAATGTGTGGTGTGCACTGAAAGATAGTCGCGTTTTGGCGTTTGAAATTTCTGATGAAAATTTGAATGGCGCACGTTATAAAGAAATCATTAAAAAAATATCAATGAAGGATTTCTCGATCAACTTCCGTTAGCACAAAGATTATTTTTTTCAACACGATGGTGCCCCTTCCCATCAAACAAGGGCCATCACTGATCTGTTGAATTTGAATTTTGGACATAATTGGATAGGAACTAAAGGTCCTGTCAGATGGTCGTCTTGTTCTCCTGACTTGACGCCACTAGATTTTTTCTTTGGGGTCATGTTGAGGATTAATTCTACAGGAAGAACAGTAACAATTCATATTTACAATGCCTGCTGTAGTGTTTCTCGGCGATGTAATGTATGCATTAAAAACAATGGCAACACTTTTGAATATTTGCGATGAAAGAGTCTCCCCCATTTGTATCGTTAGGACTTTTTGTTTCTGTTAAAGATTTTCGCATGTGTTTTTGGTTCTCGTTTGAGAAAAGTTTAATGTCATAGGTCTTGTTTTTCATGATAATATATTTTTACTCGCATAACTTTCTAATCATTCTAATAGAATATTACCAAAGCAACATACATGTACTCATATGTTACGTAGATTCCTCGGGTTGGCAAGTTTCAAAAAAATTAATGTTCATCTGTAATTTGATTCATGAAAAGTACAAGTGATTGTCGAACTCTAATTACTATGGTCTGAATCGAATCAAACGATAGAAAAAACCATGATCTTAAAAAGGATCTTTAAAAATTTGTGGTTTTCAGTGATAGAACAATATGAATCTTTGATGGGCATGCATCTAATGAATGGAATTGTGGAAATTTCAGGTTTTTCTCTGAAAAAAGGTATTGAATGCAATAATTGTTTACAAGTGTTATATATTTCTGAGCAGGAAAAAAATTGCTGCATCCAATAGAGGTAAAATTTCCTATGGTTTGTATTTAAAGAAAAGCATGTTTGCATTAAAACTCAGAAACCTCTGAGCTAAAAAAATTTTGTCACCCAGCGCTGCATTCTACTCAAAAAAGTGCCTGTACAATGTGAAACTTATTTTTATGTAACTTTGATGATAATCGAGATATCCGCGATGGACGATTTTTACAAAATTCGAGAAATTTTGAATGAGTCCAGAACGGAAAAAGATAACAGAAAAATTTTGGCACTACTAAACTAGTCCCTGAAAATAAGATATAGAGAGGAGGGTTCATTTTTCTCTATCCGCAATAAATATTTCACATAGCTGCCCTACAAATACATCGAAATTTGCCCACTCTGTACATAATGCATGTTAGCCAGTTTATGATTAGAATATGGATACTTAATACCTACATCTTATAAGTTACAGAACATTGAATTAAACTCATTGGATTGAACGAAAACCCCTAAAAAGGCTTAAAATACAAGATAAAAATACCGGTACTTGCCAAGAATAATGAGAAGCAACTTGAATTTTTCCGATATTTCTTCACAGAAAATATGTACTTCCCGAGAAATACACAAGAGGCAAATATTTTATTGAAACGGGGCCTAATAAAATTATTAAGTATAATATTTCAATATTTTGTTTCCGTATTTTCAGTATTATTGAGTAATTTTATTAAGTATATTATATTGAGAGCCTATAAAGCAAAACAGTAGTATGAAGCAGGATTTTTGATGGTATATCATAAAACTGACAAAATTCCACTCCGTGAAAATATGAGAATAATTATTAATTAGTATTATAACTTTGAACATAATAGTATTTAAGCTAGTGAAAATCAGGAAATTCGTTTCCACAGTTTATATTGAAATAGACAATTAAAATATATAACACTAAAGATTTTACATTTGAAAAATTTTTCTCAAGAAAACTTAATATTCCGCGCCACCACGAATATATTATTTAATTTAAAAAATTATATTCAAGATTTTAACTCACGTTAAATGTACCAAGTCCAATCGAAGGAATTTCTTTTCCATTGTTGAATTTAAATGTTTTTGGCACAACCATGATCACTTATAATATGTCACTGACAATCTTCTTGAAAAATTATACGACTATCCTACCGCTTTTAGTTACACAACCATTTATACTAAACGATTGGAATTTGAATACAAATACAAATATATAAAGTAGTGGGATATGATTAGAAAATATATCGCAGGCGCATTATTAACCCCTAAATATTAGTTTTGAATTTCTCTTATCGATGAATGAAAAATTCTTGACCTTTAATTTCTTGATATGAATTTTGAATATTTCAAATTATTTTCTTTGTTACTAAATTGTTTGCATTTTCAAATATTCAAAGATTCCATAATTTTATAATAGATGGCGAATTCTATCTGTCAACGTCATAAGACGTAGCATTTAGATAACTACATTTGTCGCGTCATAAGTTTCAATTTCAATCTTTCAAGTATCCATTGGATTGATAAAAATTGAAAAACTCTTTCACATGAATTTAAGTGAAGTTAGTTTCTATAAGGCAAGAGAATGAAGACTATAACAATATGTCTCGCTTCAATCCTGGCTATTTATATAGGAATTGCAGGAGGGCAATCTAAAAACCGGTAGTATAGAGATTTTTCTCTGTTTTTACATTCCTTTTAAAATGGAATAATTTCAGGGGCTTTCACTGGCCGAACGAACGCAGCATTTAACTGATATGTACAGACATAAAGCTGTACTTCGATTCAATGGTAACAAATTCAGAGATTATGTCAAGGGGACACCTAGAAACTATTCAATGATTGTAATGTTCACTGCCTTAGCTCCTCAGAGGCAGTGTATGATTTGTAGACATGCTAGTGATGAATATCACATAGTTTCCAGTTCTTTCAGGCATTCTCAAGGATATTCGAAAAAACTCTATTTTGCTATGGTAGATTTTGATGAAGGTTCGGATGTATTTCAAATGGTTGGTACATATTTTAAATATATTTGTATATCATTCAGAATCGTATGTTTTAGATGAAATTGAGTACTGCTCCAATTTTCATGCATTTTCCACCAAAAGGAAAACCTCAAAGAGCTGATACTATGGACATTTCTAGAGTAGGCGTAGCTGCTGAAGAAATAGCCAAATGGATAGCTGACAGGACTGATATTCAGGTATTCCATATGTTTGATCTTATTGTTGTAAGTATTTATTTTTGAATCTTAACTCTTTCAACAGATTCATGTCATCCGCCCTCCTAATTATTTGGGTACCGTTGCTGCTATCATTCTTTTTGGTTTAGTAGCTGGTTTCCTATACCTCCGAAGGAACAATTTGGATTTTCTATACAACAAAACCATGTGGGGAATGACTTCACTTTTCTTCTGCTTCACCATGATATCGGGTCAGATGTGGAATCATATAAGAGGACCCCCATTTTTGCATCAAGGACCAAACGGACAAATTGCATACATTCATGGCTCATCACAGGGGCAATTTGTGGTTGAAACTTATATTATCATGATATTGAGTATCCTTTTATTTATATTTGAAGTTATCAGATGTTTTAGTTTTCCTGATATTTTTCCTTAATCTTTGAATAGATGCTGCAGTTGTGATTGGTATGATTCTTCTCACGGAAGCTGCAAGGGGAAAAAGAGATCCCAACAAGACAAAAATAATGGCAGTTACTGGTCTTATTTTGGTTTCAGTATTTTTCTCTTTGTTGCTTTCTATTTTCAGAACGAAAACTCAGGGTTATCCTTACAGGTAGGATTTTTCATTGTTTTCGATTTGCATGTCAGTGTCAAATTAATATTTTTATCCTTTGTTTTCTATACCTCCAGTTTCATTAATTCCATTATAGTACAGGTTGGGAACAATTTCCATGTTTTAGTACAACAACTAGGTGAAATATAGTGGGGGAAAAATGATCCACTCTCTCTCGATCTCTTTTTCAGGGACCAGTGTAGTGGTGCTCCTTTTCGAATTAAATTTAGTGCTGTGGAACCTCAAGGGTTTTTGAGTTATAATGCAAACATGTTTTCTAAATACCAATCGTTGATAATTTTGCTTTTGTTGGTTGTAGTAATTATTCCTTTCCAAAAATGTCTAATATATGTTGTTGATTTTTGCATTCACTACCTTTTCTCACAAAAAACCTGAAATTGTCTCAGTTCCTTTCATTTTGTGCATGTCCATCGACGATTCATGTTCTATGATTAAATATCACCGTGGGTAAATCAGTAGAGGTAATGACTCCCACGCCGAGGGCCCAGGTTCGAATCCCAGATAAGATATGGATGTAGTATGAATGTTGGTGTTTGTCCCACGTCTATATATAAAATTTACATTAGACAGTTTGGATACATAACCGATAGGTTGAGCCCATAACCTCCGAAGGCAGAATAACTTGTAATCGTCAGAGGTGGTAGTTATCATTGCATGGTCTAGGTGAGTGTTTTGGAGTTCACTATAAGCTGTAGGTCCATAGAACAAACAGAAGCATAGTAATCTTTTGTGGTCTTAGAGGTTGACAATTACTGATTCTGTGATTTCTATTACAGAATGCAATTTTAGATGAAAATTATTTTTTCTGAAGTTCTAAATTTCACTTCTGTAGGTACCTCAGTAACATTCTAAAAAATTCTGAAATTCCATTCAGAATGACTACAGAAATATGCATATAAAGGAAATAAGATGAATAATATTAAATTCCTCTAAAAAGAAAACATACGGAAAGTTTCAACAGAAAAAAATTTTACTGGTCTTATGTGAGAAGGAACAATACTATGAGTTTCATGTCCATTGTTTTCGATGCTTGAATTACATGGCTGAGAGATACTACAGCAAACATTGAAATTTTCATTAATGTTTACACAAGCATGCAATTCCTGAAATTCTTTTTCATTTCTTCTAAATTGTTTGCTTGTAGAGTAAATTTCAATATAACCCCAAAAAAGGAAGTCTAGTGGCGTCAAGTCAAGAGGACGAATTGGCGATCTCACTGGGCCTCTCTCCCTGTCCAATTATTTCTAAAATTGAAATTTAACAGGTGAGTGGTGGACCTTGTTTAGTGAGAAGGGACACCAGCGTGTTAAAAGGAAGTATTCAATCTCCATGCTGAGGGCAGTTCATCAAGACATCTTCCAATAATATTATAACTGATGATTACTTCTTAATGACTATCATTTCAAGTTTTCATCAAAAATTCCGAAAGTGAAAACGCGACTCTGTTATTACACACCACATATCCCTAAATTTGAGAAATTTCAAATAACTCCAAAACAGATATCTGAAAAAATCTTTGCTCCACTAAAGTGATCCCTGAAAAAAAGATCGAAAGAGAGAGGTGGGGATCATTTTTCTCTAACTATAATATTCCACCTAGCTGCTATTTTGAAAATTTTAAATTTGGTCACCCTGTACATACTTTTGTGATTGATATATGGATTTGAAATTTTTTTCTTAAATTTTTCGCTTTACTCTCCTCAACATATTTTCAATCAAAGATGATACAATAATTATTAAAATTCAGTTTCCTTGTAACTTCATCAGCACATAGTTATTTTCTTTTCAGTTCGCATTTCTCATTTGATCTGATTCCATTGGTACTAAGAAATATTTCAAACACCTTGTTTAGAATCGAGGCTTGATCTATGTTTTGTTTTTTGTTACAGGTTGTTGTTCAATTGAGGAGGTTTAAACTAAATTACTGCTTTTTGAGTGTTACAGCAATGTGTTGAATTTTTATTAAACCTTTTTTTTTATTTTTGTTTTTCCTTTTTGCCTTCCTCGACATATTTCTGAACTTTATCAAACTACTGTTTTATGGAAGTAGTAACTGAATTATGAGCTCAATTTTGTTGTTAAAAACATTTCAACAGTATTTTTTTACATACAGTTTGGTATAAAAAAAAAGTAAATAATGATCTTCAAAGCTAACGGCAAGAAATCAAATTGAATGTTGTTACTTGTCAAGCTTCGATCAAAAAAATCATTTTAGTGACTTAAAATTTCTTCTAGACGCAAGAGACAATTTAAATGATGCCGACTCATTTTCATGGATCTTTACATCAAGATTTGAGTGAGTTGTGTGATGCTCCTTGTGTATCTCACCAAATTAATGTTCCTCACCAAACTAACAAACTAGTTTCCTATGCGATTTTGAAAATAAAATTGGCGCTTGGTCAAGAAAATCTAGATATTCTCACATAACTTGAAACGTATTGAAAGATTATTGTTTTATGAAATATTCGGGTATATTTAGCATCGGCCATTTTTTATAGTTGAATTTTTGAGAATTGTGTTTTCCGGGTGATGTAGTTTGATTAATATAATGAACAGAAAAGATAGGGGATATTTGAGAATCTAGGTTTTTAAATTCGACCTTCTAAAACTGATGCAATTACTGAAAAACAGTTTAATGATTTTGGAATCCTGTTTGAAGACTTCTACTTCATTAAATATTGAGTTTTTACACTTATGTGAATGTCCCACTGTGCGGGATATTCTGCACTTCGAAAAATATGAGGTTTCAACATTTTCCCAAAGGAAAATACAGACCTTCATTTCTGATATAGATAATGAGACTCCCGCTTACGTTTGGGGAAAAAAGTTCTCCTGATCAAAGTCGCTAGGATGCATTTTTGCCTGAATGTCCACTCGCATTGCGATTCATAGTGTTTTCAACCGAATCATAGAGATCCGACAAATAAAAACCACAATTGAAAAGAGTTAATTTTTAAGATTACTGGATCGATGGCTTCTTGAATCGGAATTACAACTGGGTGTGCCGAAATGGGATTAAGGCTAATTTTTCAAATTTTTGGTAACTATAGATGTTTTGTTGTTGTAATAAAGATATCGAGCATGTTGCCCGATGGGTTCAACTTTTTTGGGTGAATTGTATGATTCACGCCAATATTTTCAACAAGTTTTGATTGATTTACCTTAAGTAGCAACAATTGTGTACCAAAAATATGGAAGGATATTAACAATAACTGGATTTGAGATCTGGTGAATTCGATGCAAGGGTGCAATCAGATCAGAAGAGGCCAATATTATCAGAGACGGGGGTTCTAATATTCACTATACCAATTCTTATGCAAATGTTAATATAAATCCACGGATGATTGGTACACTAATTTCTAAAATCGAATATCAATTTGTGAGCTACAAGAATTTTGTGGTAATCACTGAATTTAAATTTGGCAATTGTTCAGAAATTATAAAAGAAGTCCTTGAAATAGTTTTGGCTGATCGTGAATTGGATTTGCATGACAACGGAGGAGCTGAAGATATCCAGAGGTAGTGTATTCACTAGTTTGCACGATCATTTTCATTGAAAATGCTTTGTTCGAAATGGATGCCGTACTTGCTCACAGTTGATCAAAACCAACAGCACATCCATAATCCAGAGTGCTGTTTAAGGGAAGTGAGTAAGATTTTTTTTCGTCGATATGTGGCAATGTATGAAACAGAGGTCCATTACTGCACACTTGAATCGAATAGAATGTCAGCTGAGTGGATAGCAGTCGTCCAAAGCAATCCAACATTCAGCAGCTGGCAAGGTTATGGCCATAAGATATTTTGTTCTATCTATGATAAAGGCAAAAGCATCAACACCGAATACTACATAGTGTTATTGGATCGATTTAATGAAGAAATAAAGAGGGAGAGGAGGTCTTCAAATGCAAAAAGCGCCGTTTACCAAAACACGGCTCAATATCACAAATGGATGAAAACGATGGCCAAATTGCTCGACTTACTAGGGAATTCTCCAGGTTCGATCTTCAGTAACTATTAGAAAAGGTATTGAAAGATTAAACGTTGTAAAATGTAGTATTATTAAAGAGGACTATGTTGATGATGAAAGTAAAACTACTGTCATCAATATCATTCATTGTGGGAAGAACTAGACTTGCAATATTCGGGTCGCAGATTTTGCTGTTGAAGATGTACAGGCAATAAAAGAATTAATCAATACTGAAATGTTTGTGTGAATGAAAACATTTGAAAAAATCAATCCTCTCATGGTTAGGATACACAGCTATAATTCGATTCAAGAACCCCAATAATCTAAAAATTGACTCTTGAAATTGTGGTTGTTTTCATTTGAATGATTTCTTTGATCTAGTAGAAAAAAAAATTTGGGTGAAAATTTAGCAACATTTCAAAACTCATTCTACTGGAAAAAAGTGTATCCCATCGACTAGTGACAGAAGTACCTTTTTATGGTAGACAACATTGATTTTTTCAGAACTGATGTTTGAAATGGCGTAGGGTCATCTAAAAGCAAGATTAGTTGAGTTTTCTCTCCTATCTTTCTTGTTTGGTTTCAACGTGTTCCTGAATGCTCTTCAAGAAGGTCTTTCACTCACTTGGAAAGCATTTGTTGAGTTTCGTTGTTGGGAATTCTTATGTTATTTCGATGTGTGTGATCATGCCATCTAATAAAAGGACACCCTGAAAACTTCCTTATGTTGTAGTGTAAAGTTCTGTTCAGGTTGATATATATTTATCTAGTATTAATAGAATTTAGTCAGCTTGTTTACCTCATTCTAACAATATATATACGAATGTTTTATTGAAATAATCAATTTTCGTTTCAGATTACTCTTCGATTGAAAAGAGGGGTAGTTAACATTCGTGATAATATTTACGTCTATTGTATTCAATAAATTTTTGTTTGATTCTTAAAGAATGTTTTAATGACTTCAAACTTTCCTATTTTTCAATCAATAGGAATAATTTTTATATTTTGTTTTTTGGTAAGTATTCTGGGGAGATCCTACAACTATTGATTGTACTACCACTGTTTTATATGCAGTGAAACGCAGGAGGAATTATATTATTGTTTATTAAAAGTCCGACATGCATTAAAACTGCACTGAACTCCCTATGCCTGGTAACCACACGGTGCCGGATCGGGAAAATAGCATAGGTTGCGGCAACAGTTACAAGCGTAAATCGTTGATTTTTGACATGGTTTTCATCGACTTGTGGACTGATGCACGATCTTGATGAAATCATGCCATTTGAGGTCGTTTGCGCTCAATATCGTCACTCAATCGGTTGAGCAAGCCTATATTATAGTCACTGTTGGTCGTCTGGCCTTCCTCCAGATGTTCAATGAACAATATTCCATGCTTATCCCAAAATACAGACGCCACCACGTTTCTCGCTGATTGTCCATTTTTTTTAAATTTTTGATACGTCTACTGTTTATTCCACTTATTTTTTTCTCTCTACTAGAGAATGGCAAGTTGTCACCTATAATACTTCTTGGTGTGCTAAATGTGGCAAAAGTATTTCTCTGCTTTTTAATTTTTTCTATACTTATTTTAGCGTTGATATTTTTTACTTCTATCCATTTTGAAAGGTAATCTACTATAACCAGATAATCATTTCTGTCAAAATAAGATATATCTGTGCCTATTTATTCAAAAGGTAGACTGGGTATTTCTTGACCCAAAATAGGTTCGGTTCTTTGATATTCGAAATTTCGTATAGTTGACAAGATTGATATTTCCTAATATTTTTTTCAATATTCTTCATTGAAGGCCAATGTAAAATAGATCTGGCTCGTTTCTGCATCTTTACAATGACTGAAACTATTATTTTATCTCTTACATACAAGGTATTTGATACAATTGGAATGTTATCTTCGATTTCACCCGTGAAATCTGTTTTTCAACATGGAACATCTCATACATCATTCGGGGATGTAGCCCATAATAACCTCAAGATTCAAAACTAATCTCTTTAATAGACTTGACGTTCTCTACCCAGTTAATGAAATTATCTGCAACGGAATGAATTTCTTGAAAACCACCCGTAAAATGGTAAATAGGACAATCGAGGACTAAATGTCTTATTGTTTCTTCAGCTGCGCCAAATTCACATGCCGGACTTTCTACAGTATTCCATTTGAACAACATACTATTACTACGACCATGTCCTGTCCTGAGACGATTTAATGTACACCAATTTTTTCCTATTTATATCGAAACCTGCAACCCTTTTGGAAGGATCCTCTATGAGAACTTTATTGAAAACATCAACTTCCTGCCATTCAGTTTTCCAAAGATCAACAGCCTTCACCCGTGTACTCAAAACGTCAAACGACCAAATAGGTTTCCTAGATTTCAATCTCAGATTAGGTGTATTTTGAAGATCGTGTATTATCGGAAAAACTTCTTGAAATGAGTGATACTTATCCCAAGATGATTTAAGAGCTAATTTCCTGGGAATATAGGAAGGAACTATATTACAAATAACCGGAAGCCATGGGGTAGCAGTTGAACTGATACATCCACTTATAACTCTCATAGAACAGTTCCACTGAGAATAAATCTTATTGACATGAGCACTATTCAACCACACCTGGCAGCAATATTCCTCTTGCTGAATATACTAAAGCTAAAGCAGTTGTTCGCAAAGTAGACACTTCGGCGCCCCAATTAGATCCAGCTAGTTTATGTAGTATATTGTTTCTTTAATAATATGGCTAAAATGAAAAAAATATTAAAATTTATATATTCAAATTAACTATGTTTTCCGTTTTTCTTTACTCTTTCCTGATTGTTTTGCTTTTGTGGCGTTTGGATATTATTTGAGGATTGTAAATTGTTAAATGGTTTTGGATTTTGGATTACTTTAAGTATTGAATGAACTCAAATTTTGATCTTTTTTTCTGTTGTAGGAACTGATTTTAATTTTCTTTATTTTAATACTGTTATTCAATTTTATATTATTACTATTAGAATTGTAATGCTATTGTGATTTTTAGTTCTTATAATTATCAATCAGTGAATATTTATACTGGATGTTAATTCATATGTCCCTATTGCATATGATAAATAAATAAATAAAGCAATAGTGGTAATTCATCGCTTCTGTTTAGCAGGAAAGGTTATAGAAATTATAGGGAGAAATAAAGCTAGTATCAAAAATTAAAATTTATTTCACTAACAACTTCTCAATCGAACAGATACACATACCAGTTCGAAAATAAAATTTTCTCAAATTCTGTCTCTAGCATCATTTCTAAAATCGTAAATATTCGGAATATTTTATTATACACCAGAAATGGTTTAAAAACAAATGTGTTCAAAGAAATCCTCTAGCACCACTCAATAAGCATCAAAGATTCTAGAACTTATGAGGCATCTTTCTGCAAGAGTAGCTATTTATTTCTTATGCAATATTAGCTAGAGACATAATCACCCAACGATTCAATCATTAATTTCTGAACATTTGTAATCTATTCTTTTGATTTTGATGAAATGGTCAGCTTTTGGTCCGCATTTTAATTCATTCTCCAGGTTTAACCAAAAACAATGTACACTCACAACTTTCTAGTTATTTTATTGTCGAACAAAATCTTATATAGCAAATGATGTGGCTTATTAGAAGCGTGTTTTCAATTTTTTCAATTTCGAACATTATGATAAATCTCGAATATATTTGCTAATTACTTATAGATATCTCGAATATTAAGTACTATATATAAAAATAAAAAATCAAGTCTAAAATCCGATAAGATGCGTACAGATATGAACATAGTAGACAGAGTAGTAATACTGTAAACAATACTGTTCCATGAAGATAAACACTTCAAAAAAGTGGGGAATATCCATACTGGTTGTCCGTTTAGTAATTTTCTTTTGATAGGATGCTCTACGTTTCTTATCATTTTTGAACCTGTTAACCCGAAATAAGGATAGTTTTTCAGATCAGTATATGCATCAACTGATCTATTTCCGAATTAATTTTCTGAATAAATTACTAGAACATCTCCTGTATCTGCTGAAATCTTAATTTTAATTCCAAATTATCCTCTCAAAAACCGAGTATCCATGAAAAAAAGCTATTGTTGATACATATATTAAGGGTATTCCGTAGAGGATGTTAAATTTTGTTTAGGTTTGAACTACATTACTTCTGTTATTTCAAATTAACCATCTGTACTTAATGAATGGAATTGAAAGACAATTCCAAAATCTATTAAAATGTTTTAGGTGTCCGCGCGAAAGAGCCCACTAGAAGTATCAGGGGAACAGGTTTATTGATCAATATGAAACTTTGAGCTTAGAGAAAATACAATTCGGAATTGTTTTCAGAGCGGTATCACTTCAGGTTATACCCAACACCGACTAAGGTACCTGAGGCAATTAACACCCTCTCTCTTATAACGCCCAACCTACAAAAAACGTACTTTAATTACTTTCATTCGCGTCAACGCTCCCGCACACTTAGAATATACCAACAGGAACACATCAACCTCGAGCGCTAGCCGCTCCCGCCGCCATTTTACTAGCGGTGTTTCCGAGACTCCGGTCGCAGACGCCACTGTTGTGAAAACTTGCTCCACAAAACCTGTAAGTTTCCATATGTTTTATTATACTTTTGTTTGCCTCTATATTTGTCATGAAGTGTAGGTTGTTCTCCTTATATCTTGTTCATATTTTAAAGAGAACCTGTATAGTTTAATGCAAAAACTTCTGAATACCAAAAACCTCAACTTGGGTATTAACGCCCAGTCAAATGACCGTTGGGCGCTATTACCATACGAGGGCGCTATTGGCTTTCCTTACACCATTGAAAAAGAAGTAGATACTTAATTTAATTCTGTAGTAATTCTGCTCTAATAAGGCGTACCTACTTATATCTGTATTATAAAATTAAATCTTCAATAAAAACACAGTTATTTTATTATTCTGCCCTTGCCTTTTCTTTTTGTCAAAGTGTTCTGTTAATAAGTATTTACTCATTTTACAGAACACCAAAATGACACCACCTAGCCCGATGAGTAGAGAGAGAGGGAAGCCATGGACAGAAGAACGAAGATCTCATATTTTAAGTACTTAATAGTGTAGATGACAGTAACTGTCATTATTTGGCATGATTTTCTTGCTACCTCAGGGCGCTATTGACCATTATCGTTTAATAAAGCCCACTATATGTTTAAACATAATATATTTTAAATGCATATAAACATTTGCTATGTTATTATTTTTATAATCGTTTATGTCAAAACTTAAAATTCTGTGAAAAATGATTACAATTAAAAGTTTAAAATTATTTTGTGCGTGTTGAGAAATATCAAAGTTTTATATCAAATGTTGATTAGCTTCATTCCTTGCTATCTAATGAAGAAATTTATAAATGACTCATATGTTTTATTAGATTATTGAACCACAAAGATTTTCTTACCCGTATAGCATTTTTTTTGGATTTGCAAGCTGGCGCTAATCAACATA
Organism: Cryptolaemus montrouzieri; assembly: GCA_013387265.2. NCBI lineage: Eukaryota > Metazoa > Arthropoda > Insecta > Coleoptera > Coccinellidae > Cryptolaemus > Cryptolaemus montrouzieri. The sequence continues at coordinate 64,627,631 of JABFTP020000001.1, read as the reverse complement.
GTATTTTTAATAACGCCCAAATAAAGGGTTTTAATATTACGTTATCAGCGAGGAAGTTTTAACTTCTCAACTATCACTCTCCATTCAGAAATATGTGTTTAATTTTCACATGACAAGTTTGGGTCCATTTCGAAAGCATTCTTTTCAAAAAAAAAAAAATATTTTAAATTAGGTGGGCGTTAATTGCCTCAGGTACCTTACAACTTTGGTTTTTCAAATGGCAGGGTGTACTTTTATTATTTTTAAAGGAATCATTCTTCAAGCATATTTCGTTAAGATCTAAAATTGACCACTATTGAGTTATGATGTTTTTCTATAAAAATTTTTGGAATTATAGTGTCATCTTCTTTGACCAAAAAAATTGAACCAGATTCGAATAAGATTAGTTTTTTCTGTTTTCTGAGAAAAGTGTAATTTTTGAGGGCATCGTACTTTTCGATGCCATTTTATATACAGGCTCCTCAACAATCACTTGTCAACTCAATAAAACAAAATTGTCCAAAAACGTTTTTTTTCAAATACGAACTTATTTTTTTAACTTATCAGAACCGTATATTGAATTAGTATCGATATGTATTGGCTTTCCCTATAATAAGAATGCCTCCTTTTCATTTTGCTCGCGATTTTATCAATTGAATCATTAGACCGTGGAACATAGAAAGAGACAGATTGGATTAAATTACGATGCCAGTTTCACAATGTTTTATGTAAGGTTCTATAAATTTCGGCATCGATATCTGTCAAATGCAAAAAGCAACTATTGATGAAGTGCGGTCACGGATTGAAAAATGTTGGACGATTTGAACATTTAAATTGAATTAATTTTTATTACGTTGTTTATGTTTACGATTTGTTTTGATTTTACTTTTCATAGATGATAGACATTTTGTATCATGATTCATGTCGACAAAACGACATCTTTATCTTTTTGAAGTAAGCTAACCCTACTCATCTGTCAGATTTCTATATTTATTTGCCATTTTATTCAACAAAAAAAACTACATAAACAAAATTATTGTTATTGCTATTTGTAAATAATTTCCAAACGTCAAACTGAGGCCGAAATTTATAGCAACCTTACATAGAACATTGTGGAACATAGAAACTGGCATCGGAATTAAATCCACTGTTTCTATATTCCTCGACCTAATGATTACATTTTCCGAAGGGAGTGCCGATTTTTGATATAATCGCAGTTAAAATGAAGACGAGCACTTTTAGTTATAGGGAAGCATAACACCAATCATTACTAATTTCAACACGGTTCAAATGGAGTAAACAAAATAGGTACTTGTATTCGAAAAGGAAACGTCTTCTGACAATTTGATTTTAATGAGTTGACGAGTGATTTTGAGTACCTTGTATATAAAATAGCATCCTAAAGTACGTTGCCTTCAAAAGTAATATATTTCCCGTTGAACTAGAATAAAGTTATAATATTACTCAAATCTGAGTCAATTATTTTGGAAAAAAGATGACTATGATAAAAAATTAGATTTCAATGGTAGTTAATTTTAGATAAAACAAATATCAACAAAAGTTGTTAGAGAAAAGATGCCCTTTAATGAAAAAAATCAAAAAGTACACCATGCTATTTTAAATAGCAAAGCTGTAGTCGATATACAATATAACCGGAAGTGTTACCGCTCTGAAAATAATTGCAAATTATAGATCAGTATCCATTTACTCTAATCCCAAAAATTGTAATTGATCGATAAACCCGTTCAACAGATACTTCTCATGGGCCCTTTAGTGCGGTCACCCTATATAGAAGTTGGAGAGTTTCGAGAAATAATAAATATTTACTCTGTTCCAAGTGGACGATGATTTAGTGTTCATTAAAGTTTCTAATTGGGCGACACTATTAGAAACTTCGGTCTTATTTGGATAAAAACCTCGTAAAGGGTGGTTACACAAGATTAGGGAAATGTGTACATTTCCCGCTTGCAAAATACATAGTGGAATAACCTCCGGAGAGATTATTTCGATACACTAACATAGTGTATATATAGGAATAGGAGCAACAGGTTGCAGTTTCGTTTTTGGTCAAACAAGTCGTCACCTAGTCACTTATAGCTTACGATCCATTAATATTATGGACTCTTCAGTAGATCGATTCAAGTGGTAGTTAATGGTGTAACGAGTGAATCTTTTTAGGTTAGAGCAGGACTATCCCAGGCTCCATACTCTCGTCAACTTTTTTTCTGCTGCAGATCAAAGAACTGCTATACTCCACCTGGAACAAAATGTTTGGTTTTGTCGAAGACTACACCCTCATTTTCCAGTCAGCGCCCTAAAACTGCTGAGGAGTCACACCGACAAAGATAGCTACAGAGCATGTCACTGAATCCAGACTTGGAGAAGATATCAGAACACGAACAAGACGCAATCAACAACGTTCTCCAGAAAAGTCACTGTTGGAGAATCTTTGATCATGCAAGATCATCGAATTTCCTCAGAAACGAACATGCATCTACTCGACATCATAGTCAACACCGGAGTTTGTTGGTGTGACCATGGGTCACCCACTGCCAAATGTGCATTTGCTAAACTCAGTTTTCTTTTCAGGGCTGAAAATTACTTCACGCCATCACAGCTGATGCTTCTATATAAGGAACAAATGCGACCTGGTCTGGAATACTGTTCCCATGTGTGCGGTTCAGCACCCAAACATTCACTACATCTATTGAATAGTGTTCAGAAGAGAGAAGTGCGTCTCATATACCAACCGGAGATCATTCCAGCTCCCCAGCCTCTCACACAAAGGTGGCTGATCTTTCTCTTTTTGGTAGATACTTCCATGGTAAATGCTCTGACAAACGGAAAGGTTTAGTTCCGGACAGAATCCAGTTCCAAATTACAATTTGGCTCTCTTCAAGATCGAGTGAACGTTCACATTAAATCATCTTGGGCGGCCACAGTAGTAGCATTACATGTATCGCCCCCTCCCAAGAGCTGAGAATGAAAAAAAAACGAGGAGTTTCTAATTGACTGCTTTTTCTGTTTTCTGGTTTTCGTTTTTCGAAAGGTCTCACATGTGCCAACTACTGATGTTAGGAAACCAGCCTCGCCATGAGGTTCCAGCGCAAGTGCGTCTATTTCTCTTGGTCCCAGTTCTTGTTATCCTCTTCGAAACATCTTAGTGATTTTCTGTTGTTTCTCTAGAAATGAAAAATTCTGTTCATCTGACGCGTTCGTCGAGTGAAACATGATTGTCGTTCTTCCCAAGGCCAGCGCCAGTTCGTTCTCATCTTCTATTGGAAAAATTTTCTTTCGTACATCTCTTTTCTTTGTTTCGTAAGTCCTGTGAACAGTTAACACCCGATAGTATGCTAGAATTTTCCTCCTACTTGATTCTTCTGGTTGGAATTATTTGGGTTAGGCACCTAACCGAATTTGAAAGGCGTGCACCTCCACAACTTGCGCATTTAGATGTCGTCATCTTGGGAATTATGTACTTATTTGTTCCGTGTTTTGTTCCACATTCAAGACGTTAAAATTCTGAATGTCAGTGTCGCTATCCGTGACCAAAACACATAATATGCAGTAAACAATATCTTTTTTTGTTCTTAAAATTTCGATTTTTGTCAAAAATCCGCAAATTCGCTTCAGTTTGATGATGTCCACTGGCACCAGTGGGACGGATTGTATTTACTTCCTACTTTTGTTGATTGATAGTCCAGTTCTTTCAAGCTTCCTGCGATTTCCTCTGCCATCGACAGTACCCCTCTGAGGAAACTTCAAACGGCTAAAGAATTTCTCGCACATTGTCTTCAACACCTTTCTGATATAGGCCACTGTATCACCAGCTTTCGTATAGCTAAAATCCATTCTCCATACTCTCTATTTCGCTGGTAGACGACGTTTCCACAACATAGATCTGGATTCCAACTAACTATATATCGATTCAGTAAGAGACTCAGAGTATAGGTACATATATGGCGCCCCCCAATGGAACGATATGAGACCTACCATAGACCACCTGGGAACGATGAGAATAAAAAATAGATCAAAATCGAAGGGAACATCAAAAACCAGTTAAGTTGCCTTTTTGGTACAGTGCCAGACTCGTATCGTTAGTCTTAAATGCGTAGGGAATCGAAAAACTTCTGCTGCTCGACTCTTTTTCTTTTTCTTTATAATGGCTCCTGAGTTAGATGCTTTAAGTCTGAGAGGGGAGGCTGGAATTCACATGCTCCGTATCATCCTTGAAAATTATCCTTCTCGTACCTAACATTGTTTTAATGGTTGTCACAAGAGCCACTTTTTCCAAAGTTAGAGGAGGAGTAAAATTTTCCTTCGAACACATAGAAATAATACAGGGACATGAACAAAATATCTTCATCACGAATATTTGAATTTGGTCTATCTTATCATTCGCCAGTATTACTACTACAAGGCGTCCCTCCATCAGTTCCACTAGAAATATCTCAAGAATTGATCGAATGACTTTTATGAAAATTTGTTTGCCGTTTGCGGTAGTTCTTTCGAACTACAATATCATGAATATTTCCTCCAATTCAGGTGTCACTCTAATTTCCTAATTTCAAGGATAAACCAATAATTTTCATCCCGCATTATGGTTTCCCATTCCCATTTTATTGATTTGAGTAGCATACCCCTACTCTAAATCTCATAATTTAGAGGAATTAATTACTTTGGAAATTTCACAAAAAAGTAAAAAAAGTTGATACCATTGAAAAATGTTCATCGAAAACTTTCTATGTTAGCAAAGGACAAACGTTTTTAATTACTTACAACGAGATGAATACCTATTTTGTTCGGGGGACTTTTGACGTATATTAGAGGCATCAACGAGCATCCTCTTAAGGGGGACACTTCAACCCCTCAAAATTGAACACGACAAAGGGTCGGGCAATACCTCTTTTGAATGCCCTCCGAAACCTCTTTATAACACTGTGTGAGGAAAGAAGTTTTGACGAATCTTTTTAGCGGAAAAATATTATCTATCTTAAACGAGTACCCTCGACTATTTCGGATATTTTCAAGATAATTAAGAAAAGAAAGAAGAAATCTATTTTTGTTTTGAAGATAATCTTTCGCCAGTGAATCATTATTAATAGCAGTAAATTTAGTTACCTCTAGATTTTAGACGATAAGGAGAAAGTGTTTGGTTGTACTGTATTTTGAAATTCCTTTTATCATCTGCAACAATCGTAGAAAAATTAATTGTCTTATTTGTTTGACTTGCAGATGTTCCTCATCTGATGAGAAAAATTCTTCCAAACTATGTTTGAATAAAAAAATGAAAACATTTATTTTGACTTAATTTTTTGTTTTTAAAAGCAAGGCGTTTTTCTGATGATACGTTTATCCGATCATTTAAAGTATTGTGAATTAATTATTGAGTTAGTTTGCTGATTTGGTCCGAGTGACTGCAAGAATATTTAACTAAAACCATCTTCAATGTAACGTTCACCATAAGTACGTAGTGGAATTGATATAAAAATTTACAGGTTGAGTAATGGATAGAAAAAGGGTGTGCATTGGAATTATAAATGATCAAGCAGAAGCTGTGGAGGTATTGGAACATGTACATTTTATGCTCAACTCGCAATCTATACGACAAATTTCTACAGTTTCTTGTATCAGCCAATCTAATGTTTTTAGAATTTTACATGAATAGTTCCATTCGTACAAAAATTGATTTAATTCAGGAATTAAATGACCATAATTTGGATCAAAAGCAACATTTTTGCGAAATTATAGCCGCTCTATTGTCAATAACCCGCATTTCTTGTATAACGTTTACTTTCCTGAGGATTCACTTTTCCACTTCATGGAGAGGTCAATCGGTATAACTGTAGATTTTGGAGCGCTACAAATCCTTACGAGAAACCTACTCTATATCTCGAAAAGCTAAATGTTTGGGTAGTTATTTTGGGAGATTACCTAATTGGACCTCTGATAATTTAAACAACGAAATTTATCTCGTATACTGAAAAATGGATTGATTCATTGATGATAGAAAAACTAGAAAACGCTCCCCTACTATTTGAACGATATTTGCCTTTCCAAAAAGTTAGAGCTCCTCCTTACTACACCTGTCTGCCAATACCTCAAAATGCGATATTCTGATAGCTGAATTGAAAGAAGAGGTCCTATGGAAAAGTCTGTTCGATATCCAGACCTGAACCCTCTAGAATTTTTCTTGTCAGGATATCTTAAGTCTTAAATTTTTGTGACAGTCTAGAATTTGGACGATCTACGCTATCGAATTAAAAATGAGTGTCGTCAAATAACTGCAAATATACTGAACCATGTTAGAGACGGTTTTCAGTTAAGATTGTGTTATTGTTGGAGTTTGTCAAAAGACATTACTTGCCTGTCTAATACCCTAAGGTAAGTGAATTTACTGGTTAATGCATGCAGTTAGGATTTTTTGCGTCAAAATTATTTTTCTTGGAAGAACTTTCAAATGAGGTATCGCTCATCCTATATAAGAATCTTGTATATAATGCTCGTTTGAGATGGAACACCCTGTATAGAGAGAAGATATTCTGGCTCAGAATACTGAATTGTCAATTGAAGAATTACGTTCACACGACGAAGATAATTCGTAACAAACTGTAAAGGAACCAGAAAAAAGAGATAAGAGAACAGAAAAGAAAAATTATCAGTCGAAAACCTTTTTATGATTTGCAAAGGCAGACTGGTTAAGTGGAGATTCACAAAGTTGACAATAACTGGGAACGTACTTTTAGCATAACTTAAATATGATTGTAATTAACCTAAATGTAAAGTTTACAAAATATATCTTACAATCAATAAATGTGCGGAACCGTCTTATTTTTCAATATTCGCGAACTTCTTTTCGAAAGATACCTGGCGAATCCATAGAGAGCAGTGTACAGGGTGGACAGATTTCGAAGTTTTAGTACTGCAGTCAAACATTTTGAGTAGGGAAAAAGACCCTGTTCTTTTGGCGTGAGGAATTGGAATTCCTGAAATATATCTTATTTCCTCTCAATTTGTTCATGCAGGACGTCTTTTCATGCAAAACCGAAAACTGAATAACTTTTCCCTAATTTATCTACAAACTTTATATGTCCATTCGTAGAATTCACATGGAATGAATGAAATAGCTGAAGTATGTTCTGTACCATCATTATGACAATTCAGATAAATTGTTTAATGTTTTTTCATTGTGTGAATATCATATCTTTTATAATAACGAAGTGGCATGCCGTACGAAAATTTTGAAGCCATATCGGCCTTGACGTTGATTTATATCCGACCACCAATGTTCATTTCGACGATTAAATTTTCCATAACTCTTGATGTGAACTTCATCAGTTAGAATTATTTTTCGGAAAAACTGCGGATTTTTGCAGAAACTATTTGCTAAATTCAAGACGATGTTGAAAATCTACTGGCTGCAAAAATTTGGATCTTATTCTATAAGGTTTATATCTATTTTCTCGAGAATACTGTGCGCTCTACTCTTAAATTTCCCTGTTTCCATTCCAACTTTCCTGCTCGAAATCGATGAGTTGGCAGTTACTGTACCTGTTATATCAATTGTTGCTTCCTTGGGATGTTGAATGTAGCTTGGCTCATGAGGTTTTACGTCAATTTATCGACTTTACTTTTATGAGGTTTTCGCCTGTCAGGAAAACGATTCAAATAAGCAGCTTCTACGGCATCAGCATCATAATTATTTTGAATATAACATTCAGTCAATATAAAACTTTTCAAAATTTTCCTACGGCATGGTCGTTTCGTTACAAACAATACTTATTTCACACAATCATTGTACCTTGATGAAAAAACATTAAATAATTTATCTGAATATTCATTGTAACAGACAATTTTAGAATTTTCATATTGTGTGCACAGAACATACTTTTTCAATAATTCCATGTAAATTCTGTGATTTGAAATACGTCCCAGATGAAAAAAATTGAGTGCACCTGTGATACATTTTTGAAAAGGAAAGTTGGATTCTACGCGACTGTAGGACTAATTTTCGAAAGCAATTGACTGATTTCGAACTTTTTCAAAATTTTCAAAAAGCTGGAAAACGAAAAAAACAACCTTGAATATGTTTGCAGCTATGAACTTCTCTGGCAAAAAAAAACACGAGGAAGGAGGTCTTTTTCCTCTATCCACATAGTTGTATTACTGAAACGTTGTCCACTCGAAAATGGTGAAACTAGAACTGGAGATATACTACTAGAAAATCACTTAAAATTAATGGCAAATCATGAAATATAGTGAAAAATGGGGTTTACTTCCGTAAGAGATATATCCCCGAAAACAAATTTTCACATTTCCCATTCGATCCATTCCTAAGATAGTTTCTATTGGAAACTCATGGAGTTACAATAAAATTTGGATCTGTTACATTTCTGTACGTAGCTATAGACTCTTGATTTTGTTATCTAGAACACCGTCGCATGAAGTCAGCAGGTGAATCACAGGGTGTTTGATCATTTCATGATATACGTTATATGTACTCCTCTACTCAGAATACTAGAATTTTTTGTCTTTGTACTCGAGAAAAATTGAGCTATTCCGCTCTTATATCGATTCAATAAAACAAGAAAATTCATATAGTTTTGCCGTATTGACGTTTGACATATAATAGAGGTAATAAGCAAGTCAAGATTGACATAAGATATTTTTCTTATTTTGCGCATGACGTTGATACTATGGAAATAATTTTTGAGCGCACAAAATTCACGAATCACTCAAATTTACCAACCGTTTTGTACGTGACAAATAGCAGTACCAATAGAACGTATTGATCGTAACAAAAAGTAGCGGGAACACAATTCTGGACGCTTTATCAATTTTCGAAACCGAGTTAAATCTAGGAGTTCTTTTCTTCTTTCTTCTTTTAGGATGTCGATTATTTATACTAGACGTAGTTTTCCTCACTTTGTCATTCATCGTCGAACTGTTCGCTTGGACTTGATGGACCTCTTCTTGACCTCTCCTTAGACAGGATAGATGGGACCAACTCTGAGAAGATTTGCGTCTTGGTGTTATGGGGATGGTGCATGCTGATAAGGGAATCACCTCGATGAAATTAGGATCGTTAACAGTCCTTAGTGGGAGCCTTGCATCAAGGCGGTTTGTGTCTGCATTAACATTGTCCTAGATTGAAAGTAAGGTTAGACAGCAACGAAGCAAATTGAATTTCATGATCACTTACTCGAGCAATGTATTCTGTTGTTTCCAAGGATGTCCAGTCTTCATCTTCACTACTAGAATCTGAGCTCAGATCAGTGCTGAAATAGCATTCCCCTGATCCATATTTTGTGAAGTAATGAACAACTGCAAACTGAAGGGAAAACATTTTTGATTGGCAGTGAATTTGTAAAATTGAAAATTGATTGAAAACCTATTTTTATACATTTATCTTGAGATAATATCGAAACAGAAAAATTTGAATTTGGGAGGCTTTTACTTGGTAAAATTCCATTATCAATAATAAAAACAAACAAGTACTGTGTTTTAAGGAATTTTACTTAATAATTGCGATTCGTAACGCGTTTCACTACACCGTAGCTTCTTCAGACGAATAAATGTACAGAAAATAAATGAGAATATAAATATAAATGTTCTCGAGTAATTACTTATTGGATTGCTTCTTCTTAAGTGGTTATTTATGACAGGCATATCCAATAAAATTAAGGAATAGATTGCTCCCCGAAGAGATTCGATAGAGGTGAAGGGCTTAATACGACTTGTTCATTGATGAGTTTACCTGAGTGTATGTATTTATTTATTTCTAAAGTTTCCCAAAGATCTACCTTCCAATATTTATTATCTGTATGCAAAATTTCAAACTGTGGGTCGAAAGAGTGATTATTTTCTAAGAACGGCTTGATTATGGGCAATCCGTTAAGTCCTTTGTTAGCAGAAATATTCATGAATAATTTAGAGAAATTAATTCATAATCATCCACTCAGTAAATATTGTTTATACTGGTATCGCTATGTAGACGATATCATTATTTGCTTCACAGAACAGATAGACTTAAAAATTTTCGAAAATCATATAAATACATTACATCCAAAAATTGGATTCACAACCGAAATAGAAAGCAATAATTCGATAAATTTCCTAGACGTAACAATTTCGAATGAAAATGGAAAACATGTCTTCGCAATTTACCATAAGCCGTCACATACAGATATTATAATACATAACTCGTCGTGTCATCCGTATCAACAAAATGTCAGCATTCAATAGTTTTATTCATAGATTGATTAACATCCCGTTATCGCCAGAAAATTTCAACAAAGAATTAAATTTGATTAAACAAATAGCCAAAAATAATGGTTACAATCCCAAACTAATAAATAATATTTTAAATAAAAAACAAAGTAGAATCGCATTGAATGAAGTTTACCCTGTCGATAAATTGAAACAAAAATTCAACACTTTAACCTACGTTGGCATTACAAGTGAGAAACTGAAATCATTCTTGAGTAGCAATAATTTCAACATAGCTTTCCAAACTAATAATAATTTAGGCAAATATATAAAAAATAATAAAACCAAATCAGGTAAAAACAATAAATCAGGTGTTTATAGATTGAATTGCAATGACTGTGATAATTTCTACATTGGTAGAACACATAGAAATTTTAATATTAGAATATCGGAACATAAACGCAGTTTTTCAAATAAAAAATCAGATTCAAATTACGCGAATCATTCTTAGAAAATAATCACTCTTTCGACCCGCAGTTTGAAATTTTGCATACAGATAATAAATATTGGAAGGTAGATCTTTGGGAAACTTTAGAAATAAATGAATACAAACACTCAGGTAAACTCATCAATGAACAAGTCGTATTAAGCCCTTCACCTCTATTGAATCTCTTCGGGGAGCAATCTATTCCTTAATTTTATTGGATATACCTGTCATAAATAACCACTTAAGAAGAAGCAACCCAATAAGTAATTACTCGAGAACATTTATATTTATATTCTCATTTATTTTCTGTACATTCATTCGTCTGAAGAAGCTACGGTGTAGTGAAACGCGTTACGAATCGCAATTATTAAGTAAAATTCCTTAAAACACAGTACTTGTTTGTTTTTTATTATTGAAACAGAAAAATTCCATTAAATAAATTTTAAGGAGATTTAAGTAAGGTACATGATTTCCTTATGAATTGATTTTAGTCTATATCTTCTAGGATTGCTCAAAATTAAACCATCGAGAGATTCTTATGGGATAGAGTACCAAAAGTGTCGAATATTTGTTGGCGATTTTGAAAATATTATCGACCTTATATAACGCCTTTTGCAATATACATTGGTTCCAAGCAGATGCACATGAATACAGAGTTGCCAAAATTTCTGCAGCATGTCGTAACACAGAGGGTTGAAGAACCTGATTCAGTTTGTTTTCAAGAGTTGTAAACGTGATCATTCAGATTCCACCACGAACCATCATAGTATCATATTTACCCTTCCAAGAATCTTTATAATAGAGTGTTGTTTATATGGGAAAACAAGCTCAATCAGATGCAACCATATGTTGTAGCATGAAAAAACTTTCTATTGATGCATGATAATGCATCTGAACTAAACACAGTTCTTATTTCATCTTATTTTGCTAATAATTTTCAGTTTGAATACATAAACAAAAAAATTTTGGCAAAAGGATCTCAACCATATGTTTCCTGAAAATGTCGAAATATCTGACTTTTTTTCTAGTTCCCTGTAACTCACTCATATTGAATTTGGATCAATCTGAAGGTCATTTATAAGCTGATTTTATTGATACTCACTTGAATTATCGTAGCGAAAATGAACGTGAACGCTAAAAAAACAAAAAAATCCAGAGCTGTAGGATAAGGAACTTTTGGTAGATCTGTTCTTGCTTCCAAGCCTAAGAATGTCATCGTCAGGATTGTTGTGATACCTACAATAAAATGTTAATTGCCAATAAGAACATTAAAGATAAAGGTGTTTACAAGCAAAACCTATGTATTTCACGCGTGAATTCTTGTTAAATAACTATTTTTTAGGACCCTCCCTTAAGTGATTTTTTCACAGAAGGCATTAAAAACTGAAAAAGTAACCCAAAAAAATTAAAATATGGGTTACCATTTAAAAAGTCAAAGTGAAGGTCAATTTCCGGATTTCTGGAAGTGATAGACCAATGAAAATATTTCAGTCTGTAATGATATAAATCAGTATGCAATTCGGTTTTTCTTTCATTGGAAACGATCAACAATTGAAGGAGCAATAGCTTGGGGCGTTTTTCAGCGAATATCCAATATATATTTTTGGAGAAGAACACGAGATAAAAGTATTCAATTAAAACGCACCTTGAGAAAATAATTACTTCGTGGTTAAAAGTTCTAAAAAGTTAAAATGTAGCATTTCGAGCTGATGGCTTTTTACGTTTGCAAAAACGGTTAACATTTTAACCAAATTTTATGTCTCCACTTTGACAAGTCCTATCTCGAAAAGGAGGACTCTAAGAAATAAAAAGGTATTCAACAAATCTTTCTCATTTCAGCAGAGGACTCACCACCTGAAGTATAACTACGTATTAAGGAAACCCTGTATATTATATGAATAAAGCAGATGTCACATGGTAAATGGAAAAAAAACTTTGGAGAATTGGGAGAAAAACGAATAACTCTAGAATAGCTAGTTAATTTGACAAACGCGCTGATGCTTGAAATGGAATATATGATGCAGAAAATGGCAAAAATAAATATAAAAACTTACCAAGAGACACTCTGTCTGCTGTTGCTTCTCGATTCAGCCAAAATGATACCCAAGATAGAACGACTAATAAAACGCAAGGTCCGTAAACCTGAATCAAGAAGTTACCCATGTGTCTACGCAGATGGAAACTTGCCAGCAGCATGGAATATTTGGCTGCAAACAACACATTATGAAAAATAGTTTATTTCAGGCTCGTGCTTTTGGTATTGCTACTGAATAGTGTAATTACACTATTTCAAGAAATAATCGTACCACATTTTGTCGAATTACTTTGCGTCTAGAAATTAACGCACAAAGTTATATTGAAGAATTATTTTGCATTCATCCACCAACATTAAGAACAATCGAAATGCAAAATGTTAAACATTTGGAATAAATCCCAAGTTACCAATTACCTGTAAAGACCACGTATGTCTACCCTTGGCGAGACTTGCTGCGAGACAATTACGATAAATTCTCAAAATCAATGCCATTATAGCTTCTGATCTATTTCGTTCAAAATTTCGATCAGTCTGTTCGGAACCTCATTCACGGTAGCTGTTTAGTTTTGTTGGACTTCGTGCAGGCCACTCAATTGAAGTGATTTTGTGATCTTGAAGATGGTATTCTTACAATGTGAGCTTGTTGAAGTCTGACATTGTCATGGATAAACAAAAAAATTTCACTCATGTTTGTCGAGAATGGTTCAGTATGTTCTTCTGAAATATATGTGATGTACCTGTGAGCATTTAGGGGTCCATTATTTACAATGACCAGATCAGTGCGGGCGTTCAAAGAAATTCTCATTAAACCTACACCAAAACCATAGGTGGGTAAAAAGTTGCACTGGGCATATTTGCTGCGGTTAGAACTGTGCTTTGAGCTGTAACACGAGGCTTCAAATAAAAATTCCTTAGACGTTGTCGTTTCGTTTCAGTGCTAATTTGCACTCCTCTGTTCTGTCAAAGCTGCATTTGAGAGTGCTTAGCAGTAGCGAACCATTATCTCAACGAGGAAATTCCTAAATGACGAATATGGATCGCCCTTGTTGCTTGAGGTAATCATCACCCAGATCTCCTTTTATGACTAACAGTCTTCCTGTTCCTGCAGATTATTCTGGAATCAGTTGAATGAAACAGATCAAGCCTTTTGCCTATTTTTGTATAAATCGAACCTAGGTCATCTAATACCACTGCTTCAGCACATTCTACCGAGGTCAAATTTCGTGATTCGCGTTACATTCTAATACAAAATTGAAATTTTCAAGAGCAAATATTTCTCGCGAAAAATGATCAACTGCTGATATCAATATGTGGTGGTTTCTTGCAAAATTTCAATTTATTTTCATGAGAGGCACATGTGCTTCAAGAGAAAACATCGAATTTTGTTGGCATATGTCCGGACATATCCAAAAAAAAACATGTGTTAGTATTTAGTTACTAATCAAAAACTAAATTGGAAACATTTATGCATCAATTTCTTGGCGCAGTGTTTTTGTGAGGATTTTTGTCGTGTTTTTTTCGAATAACATATTCTGAGGTTTAAAGAAGAAGGAGTAGGAGGAAAATAATGCTTGTACGAAAAAAATAAGGAAATGGATCTGATAGAAACAACCAAACCAAATCAGACATTGCGTGCTTTTCTGAATATTGGCTACGAGAAGACGAATCCAGGCTCTTTTCTATTGATGGGTACTATATTTGTGACATACTGTAGAAAAAATATTAAGGGTGGGGGAGTTGTCATCTTTCTTAGAAGTGGGCTTGATGCTGTTTGTGGAGCGATCACTTTGGTGTCCTTTAAGTCGATTGAGCAATCATTCGAAATATGTGGAACACAGCTAAGCTTCCCGAATGGACTCATGTTAATTGTAATCGCGGTCTCTAGATCTCCTAATACAGGCAACCTAAGAGAATTTTCCACCAGCTAGAGGGTGTGTTAAATAGAGTTTGCCCGATTAATTTTAGGGTAGTTTTGTGTGGAGACCTTAACATTGACTACCTAGAGAATAGTGTTTTCAAACAAGAGTTAGACGATATCTCAACTTCTTGTAGCATGAAGGTACATATAAAGAACTTTACTCGATATTCTAGTACTAAAAATAGCTGCATTGATTACATCTGCAGAAAAATGCCTGAACGCGAAATTGTCAGTTCGAAGGTATATGAGTTTTCTATATCTGATCATACTTCCCAGATGCTATTATGCTATATAAGTAAAGAATTGCCTACATATCCAAGATACAGATGATACAATGACTCCGGCTATATCAGTCTTCTTATTTCCTCTCTCGAGAGTCATGGTCTGAATCGCTGAACGCGAAATCTGTTGATGATGCCTTCATATTAATCCGCGTCCTCCTTCTTTCCGCTTCAAAGTTGTTCGTATCACAGACGATTTTGGATGATGATTGTTGTACTTTGTCAGCATCGTTCGGGTCTGCCTTTGAATATCATCCAGTTCTGTCTTAGTCCATCTGATTATTCCAAATGAGTAAAGCAACATTGGAATGGCATAGGTGTTAATTGCCTTGACTAAATTCCCCGAGTTCAACATTGATTTCAGCACAGACTTCAGACGCTGACTGTATTCTGAACGAACCTTTGATTGTTTTTGGTCTAGCAATCTGGCTTGTTGGTATCCTAGATATTTGTATGTTTTGCCATTCTTCATGCACTGTATAATATCACCGTTCGGAAGTTGTGTTTCACCATCTATGACTTTCCCTCTTTGAATGTTCAGGGTCTTACATTTTTCAATCCCGAATTTCATATGAACATCTGCCGAGAACTCACTGACAGTTTTCAGCAAATCATCCAATTGCTTCTTGTTCGAAGCATATAATTTGATGTCATCCATATGATGGGAGATTGTATGATAGTTCCTTTCTGTTTTTATCCTAAATCCGTATCCTGTTCTATAGAGCATTGAGGACAATGGGTTCATAGCTAAACAGAACCATAGTGGACTCAAAGAGTCTCCTTGAAAAATTCCACGACGTATGGGTATCTCGTCGGTTTTAATTGACTTATTGTTCATGTTGACCTGCAGAGATGTGCGCCAATGTGTCATTGTTGTCTTCAAGAATTATTATTATTATTATTATCAATAATGGGTAAAACCGCGTCATATCTTCCATTCATAATTATTATGATCGATCTTGTTACACAACACGTTTTCTGCTTTGACATGGCCTCCGTGTATATGAACTCTTCCCTCGAAATCTTCGGATAGCACTCTGTACTATAGTTCAGAACACCGTTCTGCTAATCTTCTTCTAATCGTACGAATACTCACACTTACATTCCTGTCTTCTAAAAGAACAGGTACGAACTTCAGTGTCAGAACAAAATCGATTTCTCAAGACTTCGCTAACGATAAAGCGATCCTATGAACTGGAAGTAAAACGTTTTCTGCCTTGACATGGTCTCCGTGTATATGATCTTGTCACCTGAAATCTTCTGATGGCACTCTGTACTATAGTTCTGAGTACACCGAGTGCCTCCGCAATTCGTCGATGTCTATACCCGCATGAGTGATAGCAACAGCTCTAGCACTACCAGTTGCGTATAACACCATTTTTGTTAGATCGACCACGTTAGATCTTGAGTACACTAATTGAAAAAAGGTTCGAAGAGAACAAGATTATACTCCACGTACCACATAACGGTAATAACGTGAAAGAACGACTAATTCCTGGTGCTTAGAGCTTCAGCAACACAAGTACTTATTACATATAAAATAAACACTATGCCCAATGAATGGAACAAAACCGAAAATATACGAGGAGTGTAGATAAAGTAACGAGCCTGATTTTTTTCAATTATTAATAATAATAATTATAATAATAATGGAACTCGGATACTGGAATGGCCTTCTGCTGGTCTGTTATAGCTGTTTAGATGTTATCAAGTGTCCTAACGCAAGGCTTAACATATATGCTACCTAAGAGCGATAGAACATAGGATCCGTCCCAATATAGGCCAATCACTTGCCTGCCAACACTCTACAAAATACTCACCTCATGCATATCTAATCGAATATACCAACACCTTGACGACAACAATATATTAGCAGAGGAGCTGAAAGGATGCAGAAAGAAACACCACGGGTGCAAGGAACAACTCATCATCGATTCTGTGATAATGAAACAGGCACACGTAGGGCATTGGAATGTTCATTCGGCTTTTCTCGATTATCTGAAGGCATTCGATGGTACCGCCCATTCTTGGCTTGTTGAAGTATTGCAGATATACAAAATTCACCCAGCCCTGGTAGAGTTCTTGAAGACAACAATGACACACTGGCGCACGTCTCTGCAGGTTAACATGAACAATACATCAATTAAAACCGACGAGATACCCATACGTCGTGGAATTTTTCAAGGAGACTCTTTGAGTCCACTATGGTTCTGTTTAGCTATGAACCCATTGTCCTCAATGCTCAATAGAACAGGATACGGATTTAGGATAAAAGCAGAAAGGAATTATCATACAATCTCCCACCTGCTGTATATGGATGACATCAAATTATATGCTTCGAACAAGAAGCAATTGGATGATTTGCTGAAAACTGTCAGTGAGTTCTCGGCAGATGTTCATATGAAATTCGGGATTGAAAATGTAAGACCCTGAACATTCAAAGAGGAAAGTCATGGATGGTGAAACACAACTTCCAAACGGTGATATAATACAGTGCATGAGAGATGAAACATACAAATATCTGCGATACCAACAAGCCAGATTGCTAGACCAAAAACCATCAAAGGAGAAGATTCGTTCAGAATACAGTCAGCGTCTGAAGTCTGTGCTGAAATCGATGTTGAACTCGGGGAATCTAGTCAAGGAAATTAACACTTACGCCATTCTTGTGTTGCTTTACTCATTTGGAATAATCAGATGGACTAAGACAGAACTGGATGATATTCAAAGGCAGACCCGAACGATGCTGACAAAGTACAACAATCATCATCCAAAATCGTCTGTGATACGAACAACTTTGAAGCAGAAAGAAGGAGGACGCGGATTAATAGATATTGTCAATTTACACACCGAACAGATAAAAAATCTCAGAGAATTCTTCTCAGCAAAAGCTCTCACTTCTGACCTCCATAGAGTGGTATCGTTGACTGATAAAGGATATACACCTCTAAATCTTGCTACCAGAGATGACCTTCTGAATCTACCATTCCTATCAGATACTGAAAAACAAGAGCAATGGTCAAGAAAGGAATTGCATGGACGACATCACCATGAGATTAATCAACCACACATCGACAGAGAAGCCTCCAACAAATGGTTGATGAAAGGAGAATTATTCGCAGAAACAGAAGGATTCCTTATGGCCATCCAAGACCAAGTGATCGCTACAAACAATTACAAAAAATTTATTATGAAGGACGGAACATTACAAATAGATAAGTGCAGAAAATGCCATATAAGATCGGAGACTATCCAGCATATTACGTCCGGATGCGAACAACTGGCCAATACGGAGTATCTTCACAGGCATAATCAAGTGTGCAACATTATCCAGCAGAAACTTGCACACAAGTACGGACTTCTGAACACCTTCCAGCCATATTACAAGTATCAACCGGCACCCGTATTGGAAAATTACTCTATCAGATTATACTACGATAGGCCTGTTATCACTGACAGAATGGTGATGAATAATAGGCCGGACATAGTGGTGTATGATAAGAGAGCCAGAACAGCAATGCTGGTGGATGTCGCCATACCGAATAATAACAACGTGCTGAATAAAATCCAGGAGAAAAAGTCCAAATACACTGACCTTGCTATTGAGATCAAGCAGATGTGGCACCTCGAGAAAATAGATATTGTTCCTGCCATCGTATCCTCGACTGGTTTAATACCCAAAACTTTGCATGATAGTCTTAAGAAATTAGAATTGCATAAGAATACCTATATAGAAATGCAAAAGCTGTAATTTTAATACATGTAGGATAGTTAGGAAATTTATGTCGAGTATATTGTAATCGAGCCTATTCCCTTTGATTGCTGAATCTGGGAAAGCTGAATTATATCCAGCTAACAGCTGAGATAGTGCATAAGTCCTGTCTATGTCGATTTTGACCAACAAATTTGTTCAATTTCGTTCTTTTTAGCAAAATAAATAAGCAGATATTCATCTTTTCATGAATTTTTTATGGAACTGGAACTCGGATACTGGAATAGCCTTCTGCTGGTCTGTTATAGCTGTTTAGATGTTATCAAGTGTCCCAAAATGAGTTCTCTTGAGGTAATTTTTAATTCTCGGAAAGACGAGAAAGTAACAAGGACTCAAGTCTGGTGAATAGGAAGGATGAAGAGCCACAGGAATGTTTTACTGGTTAAAAACTCCATTAGAGATTGTAGTGTGACATGACGCATTGTCGTGATGGAACATCAGTTGTTTTTGTTGTTTGATTGCACACGAAAGGCTCTTAAGTATTTCAAGGTCCACTCGGTAAAAGTGTTATTCAACCGTTTGGCCTTGAGAAACAAACATTTTGTGAACGATTCCGTGGGTATAGAAAAAACAACTGAGAATGTATTTGATCTTTGGGTCTTCGAGAGGTTTGGCGTTTGGTTTGCGGACTGTACTCAAACACTCAGGACTCGTCACCAGTAATGATACGTTCCAGAAAACATGGATTTTCAATTGATTCCAAAGAGTCAAGACTCCTTTCCTTTCTGAGATCCTTTTAGCCTTGGGAAACG
The DNA here is from genome assembly GCA_013387265.2 of Cryptolaemus montrouzieri. Taxonomy (NCBI): domain Eukaryota; kingdom Metazoa; phylum Arthropoda; class Insecta; order Coleoptera; family Coccinellidae; genus Cryptolaemus; species Cryptolaemus montrouzieri. The sequence goes on along the minus strand of JABFTP020000001.1, from coordinate 64,608,198 downwards.
TTTTTAGGAACCTTTTCTGCACAAGTTTTTCCCAATTCAGTGGTCAAAATCTGAAGAACAGAGGTGTGGTTCAAATTCAACAGTTTCTCGATCATTCTGAGTATCAACCGTCGAACGGACAGCACAAGATGCCAGACTCTGTTAATATTATCATAGTACTTGTAGGCCTTCCGCTTCGTGGTTCATCTTGAATCGACGGTCTTCCTTCTGAAAATAATTCAAACCACACATGAGCCTTTGACAAAACGCTTTCTCCATAGGCCTGACGAAATGTCTCAATTAATTCTTTTGCATTGTGTCCAAGTTTGAAGCTTGATAGCAAACGGTTAAAATTGATACCACTTACTTTTAGATCGCAAAAAAAATACGTGTTTACGAAAACTAACGTTATGGAGAAACCAATGACTGTAACGAGTTCAAACTCATACTGGGGGCGTATGACATATGCCCCTTACGCTGCTCAAAGTCTTCCGTCCCATGCATCGCCGCGACGTTGCCAGTCTGATTACTTTATTTACAATCCTCGTATGTCATTATTATTCATTATATTTTATGAAACTTAAGCCTAGTGTTTTTTTCTTCAATTGTTTGATTATGTAGCAAAATTGTTCCACTAGGTGATCAGCGAGAATTCTATATCAATTAATTATTGCATTCGCAATTTCACATCGAACTATAAAACAGTACTGTTTTTTTCGCTGAAACCGTACTTCAACTACTAAAATCCCACGGTATTGTTTTTCCGCACTAATTTCATTTACTACGTGATATCAATTCAATCGCTACCTATACGAGAACCGTGCCAATAAAACCGAATTTATTCAGTAGGTACTTCAATATTCCACAGATTGTCAATCGCAAATAATTCCATCGAAAAACATAAAATCTTCATTGGTTTTTTGTTTTTAATACGGTTCTATATCATCCAGGGTCATTTTCACAACGATTGAGTGGAACCGTGACCAGTAAATAGACAGTAAATAAAATTTATGGTCTATTAAAATTGATCATCATTTTACGCATCTGTCAAAACAGAATCTTGTTAAAAAGTATCATTTCATAATTTCAAGCTTCATTTGTGCAAATCAGTCATATTCGCTGAATATAAATGCCATTTGAAATGTAAATTAAAACTTGTATTGGTTGAAAATTATGATGGAAACGTGATGAGGCAAGTTTTGTCCACAATGTTGTTATGACAATCATCTTTGGGTAATTCTCGTCTGGATAAGTAGATCCTGCAGAGAAATTTCCATTTCAAGGTTTAAGTTTGAGGTAAGAAAACGTCTTGCAGTCACGCAAGGGGTATCAAAAATGATCAAAAGTATCATGGGATGTCTGCTGGGTAGGGTGTATCGTTTTTGACTTTTTTTCGTAATTCAAAAAGGTATAGTGCGGAAAAGTTGCATTTGGAGGCACCGAGCATCTGTGTTTCAGAATTTTTGAACAATGCCTAGGGGTCGCGCAATACCCTCAAAGTTTCTTATGTTGTGTATAGGCAACCCGCACAACAATCTTGCGTTTTCAAACTATTTTAGGGTTCTAAAGTCACATTTCTGAACTATTTCTCTTCTTTTTAGTTGTTTTTTATGGAGTATAAATGAAAGAAGGATTTCGCTGTATTGTTAGGCTCTTTTTTACTTTTATTGTACAATACAATATTAGAGTTAAACATCATGGTGCACAGGAGCGTTAATAGCTATCTCTATGAGTCGCATCACATCTTGGATCCGACCAGTATTGACGTTAGTGCCGTCACATCCCAGCACTGTTAATTTAGAAATATCGATTTTCTGTTGATCAAAAAAATCGCATACTTTTGACGATATCATCAGCGGACCCTGATGAAGGTGAAACATGGCCAAGAAACGATGCAGCTACCCCACTCCCAGTGTTGCCAATGCTTGACATTTAATAAGAAAAGAGTAGTCTGTTCCTGCTTGACGCACTTAGTATAAAGAACCTTACCGAACCAAATACGAGAAAAATAGCACTCTAGTATTTATAATTTCTTGTTTTCTTCCTCTTATTCGTTACATCGTAGTCTTTTATTCCTTTATACCACAAAGACAACTAATACACATAAACAAACTGCAGGAAAATCGACTTTAGACCTCTGAAAACACTTGAAATCGGGAAATTGTTGTGCAGGTTGCCTATATACAACAGAAGAAACTTTAAGGGCATTGCGCGACCCCTAGGTATTGTTCAAAAATTCTGAAAAAAATCACAGATGCTCGGTGCCACCAAATGCAACTTTTCCGCACTATACTCTTTTGAATTTCGAAAAAAAGTCAAAAACGATACACCCTACTGCTGGGCCTCCTCCCTCTACACATAATGGTAGAGGAGACGGCCATGTCGATCTTATTTAGGAATGTGATGGGACAGGAATTTATATTTTGGACTATCTACATTCTTTAATTATGGCTGCTTCAGATGAGCAGTACATCCAAAAGAATGATGTGCCTTATATATTACATTGGCAAAAACAGGTAAAAACAGATTTGCTTCATTTTAGAACTGGAAGGATTAAGTAATGGTACGCAAAAGCTTCATTACGGAGCTACAGCGTGTTGAAATTTCCGGAAAAAATTGTTTTTTTCTTCAAGTCCTGCAGTTTTTGAGATGTTCAGCCCGAATTTGGAATGTAAGCTATTTTTCATAGCCTCCATCATTACACGTCCTAAATTTTAAGTAGAATCTACAAGGTGTTTTCTTTTCCGGAGCCATGTCTTCATTTGTCCGTTTCAAACTTTTTTGGAGTACGCCACTGATCAGCGTACAATCAATTTTCGTTATCTTCGTTCAATTTAGAAACTTTTTTGACACTTATAACTTTTTCGTTTCTTCGACCGTTTTAGAGCTAAAAAATATCAAACGATTGTATGCATTCGTTGAATTGAAAGCACTTCTAATTAAAAAAAATGAATAGTAGGCTTTGATTTTTTCATTTATTTATTTATTTTGACAGTTGCTAAAGTTGAACCAGTGTCTGCTCGAATTATTCATTAAATTACCGTTTAGTTTAAAGACTTTTGAAGTTATTGTTGTAAGAAAAAATGGCTAATTTTACTAACGCCGAATTGGCTGATCCATTACATGTACGGTCTGGCTGACGGAAACACAACAGAAGCTAGGCGATTATGTCAGGTGCGCTTTCCAAATCGAGTAACACCAGACAGGCGAACATTTTCAAATATCCACAGACGGTTGAGGGAATTTGGTACTTTTACTGCAAATAATCATTTAAAAAGTGCAACTCAAACTATGAGAAGTCCAGATATTGAGGAAGCAGTTTTGAATTGTATTGATTTGAATCTTCATGTGAGTACAAGAAAAATTGGAAATCCGTTGAATATTTCACATGTTCTAGTTTGGAGGATTATCCACGACTTAAAAAAGGCAAATGGCTTGGGGTGTCCCATTATACTGTATTTATTTATTTATTTTATTCATTTATTTATTCATTCCATACCCTACTAATTTAGAGATACATATGAATATAGATAAAGATAAGATACAATAATGGATATGAAATAAAGTCAACCCATCAACAACTCACATGGGGTGTCAAAATACAGGTGTAAATAAAATATAAAATATTGATTCACAATAATATTTACGTAACAAAACATCCTGTAAAAACATTAAGTACAAATGCATTACATAATGATTGCGTCGTTATGGTATTCTTCCAAAGTATAATAGGCGTTCTCTACTAAAAGCGACTTTATGTCTTTTCTAAGCTCTGACCATTTCTTCCTATTGAATTCTTGCGGGAGCTTATTGAAGATTTTAATTGCCTCATATGTTAGTTTGTGCTCAATTGTGCTGCCTTTACCCTATGGAAAGGTATAGAGAAGTCATCTGCAGATCTTGTTGCATATTCGTGATTAGCTGAGTTTCCGGGTATTTCTTCCTGATGTTCGAGGATGAATTGAACACATGTAGTATGAAGAGAGAAGCCAAAGTAAGTATACTCTCTTTCCTGAATAGAGGTTTGCAACTATCTGTCTGCTTCGACTCACATATAATGCGAAGAGCTTGTTTTTGTTTCGTATTCTTCTGCTTTCCGATGAGTTGCCCCAAAACAGCAGGCCATATGTGACTGAGCTCTGAAAATAACCAAAATAGGCCGTTCTTGCTGCTGCTGGGTCTGCCACTTGTTTGAGCCTTCTGATACAGTGGCACGTGATATTTTTTTGACTAGTTCATCTGTATGTTGCTTGAATCCAAGGTTTGGCTTCTGCGTTTCTGTCGTAGGTTTTATTTCAGATGAAAGATGTTGTGTCTTCTGTGTATTCAATTTCAGTTTATTGGTGTCAATCTATGATGCCTGAGATACTTCCCCCACATCATCCTCATTATCTCCTACCATAAGGAAACTGGTATCATCTGCATAAAGTATTGAAGAGCTCGATGTGATGTTTGCAGGTAAGTCATTCACGTACAATATAAAGAGAAGTGGGCCCAACATCCATCCTTGTGACACGCCACATCCAATAGTCCTCCAGTTAGACATTTCCCCTTTCAGATAAACCTGCTGCTCCCTGCCTCTTAGGTAACTGCTTATCAGCTCGGATGCTACTCCTCTGATTCCGTAAAAATGAAGCTTTTTTATGAGCACATGGTGCAATATACTGTCAAAAGCTTTACTCAAGTCACATGCTAACAATTTGCATTTTTGTTCTCATCAAATGCCTCTGCTATCTGCTTTAGGAGTTCACTCAGCGCTGAACTAGTAGTTCGCAGAAAATGTTGAAACGTCTCAAGAAGGACATCATTCTGTTTCTTATTATCATTTCCAGTATCTTTGAAACTACATCCAGAATGATCCGCAGGTATAGGGAGACTGGTAGTTATATAGGAAGATCTCTGCAAGGACGACCTCGAGTAAGACAGCTTCCAATGCAGAACAGTGAAGTGCAAATTAACACTAAAACTATACGACAACGTCTCAGGAAATTTAGTTTGAGGCTTCGTATCGTAGCTCAAGACCCAGGTCTAACCGCAGCACTTGAAGAGTCCGATTGAATTTTGCCAGGGTACATGTCCATTTGTTAAAAACTGACTGGGAAAGAGTCTTATTTAGAGATGAGTCGAACTTTGGCCTTTTCCATTGTTATCAACGTTCTCTAGTGTATAAATGTCGAAATGAGAGATATGCCCAGTGCAACTATTTACATATCGGTTTTGGTGGAGGTTCAATAATGGTGTCTGGTCATCTTAAATAATGGAACCCTGAAGGAACAGAGCTGCTTTGGAGTCATTTAAGAAGAACATGTTGTACCATCTGCGGCAAATATGGGTGAAAACTTTCCGTTTATGCGTGATAACGCTAGACGTCTCCAAGCTCTTATCGTTAGGAAGAAATCACGAAATGGCAATGGCATGTACAAAGTCCACACCATAATCTCATCGAACATGTCAGGCTCATTCTCAATAGAAGATTAAGAAGCCTGCAAAACCAGCCAGCTTTTGTGAATGAGGTTCGGAATAGACTGATCGAAATTTGGAACGAAATGGATCAGAATGCTATAAGGTAATTGATTTTGAGTATGAATCGTAGATGTCATACATTAATTATCACCGAAGATGGAAATATCCGGTACTGGGGAACTTCGAATCTTTCCAAATGTTTTACATTTTTCATTAATAGTTTTATTTCAATTTCTATGTGTACCATTTTCATTTCGATTGTTCTCAAGCATTCCTTAGTGCTAATAGATTATTGGAGAAATAATTCTTCAGAATATCTGAACTTATTCTGAGTAAACTTTGATTTTCGATTTTGTGTGATTTCTTCGCTCAGAAAAATAGAATTCTATTCAAATAGCATCGAATTGAGTATAACATCGATATCTTATCGTCTTATCATGTAAGTACTCATCATATCTCTTTAACAATTAACGTATGACCCAACTTTTTATTGATGAGACTGTTTTCTTTCATCTCTGGTATTGCCAAAATATTTCAATTATAAGTGTAAACAGAATCTTGAAAGTTGATTTGCATAAACAAACACCTTCAATAGTGATATATTGATTTCAATGCTTATCTGAAAAAGCAAGGTTATGATTAAGATGTTGATGGTTTTTCCATACGGATGTTCAAAACTTTGTTTAAATCTGTCGAGTTAAACTTCATCTGTCAGATTTAGATTTTTTGAACATGAAACTCTACACGTTTCGGAAGAGCGTTAAAATTATTGTTAAAATTTATTACCAAATCTGAGCAATGTTTGTTTGGAGTTCCGTCTAGGGTCTTGTTCACAACTTGATCGATCGTAATGAAAGACACAAAATCTCGACTCATCTGTGACCAAAACTCTCTTCCAGTCAGCTTCTAACCAATTGACATGTTCCCTGGCAGAATTCAATCATTCTCTTGGATGTGCTGCGGTTAGAGCTGAGCCTCAAACTGAATTCTCTGAGACGTTGTATTGTTTCAGCGCTAATTACACCGATTTCAGTAAGGCCTTTCACAAGATAGATCACAATCTGCTCTTGATTAGGTTGTCTTAGGACGGGGTGGGTGGTGTCGTTCTGGACTGGTTCAGATCCTTCTTATCGGATCGAGAACATCGGGTTCCTGTAGCAGGCTGTACCTCTGAATCCTTCATTGTCACTTCTGGAGTCCCCCAAGGGAGTCACTTGGGGCCGTTGTTGTTTATCACATACATAAATGAAGTGAGGCAACAATTCAAACACTCGGAATATTCATTTTACGCCGACGACCTAGAAATTTTCAGAAAAATTCGAACTTTTGGAGATTGTCTTCTGCTGTAGTCGGACCTTGTTAAATTTGAGGAATTTTGTAAGCTGAATAGTTTATTCATTAATGCCGATAAATGTTCCATTATCACTTTCACAAGAAATCGTAATGAATTTCAATTCAACTTTGTGTTGAATAGCAAGACTCTTAAGCGCGAAGATAGCTGAGGACCTCAGGGTCATCACTGATAATAAACTACTCTTCAACCATCGTATCGAGTATCGTCGGTTTAGCATTTCGAATGTTATATTGGGAACAGAAATGTATATATATATATATATATCTTTATATATATATGTATTCGGTCGTTTGAACTTTGCCTCAGTATGGAATTCGCAGAACAATATTTATAAGTTCAAAAGAAGTTTTTAAAAAGTTTGGCTTTCAAGAATAATATGTTGTTTGATAGAGATTATAACTTCTTGTGCTCACATTTTAACGTTCTTTCGCTCGAAGATCGTAGAGTCGCTACAGATATTGTTACCTTATATAAAATTGTTAATGCAAATGTAGATTCTTCTGATTTATTGTCTCTTGTTGCTTTCAGTGTTCTACAGAGGAGTTTGAGACATTTCAATCTATTCAATACAGCCTTTTCTAACACAAATAGCTCTTCGAACTCTCCTATGTCTAGAATGTTCAGATCGAGAAATAATTATTGTGAGAATATTGACTTCTTCGTGGTATAATTGTACTCCTTGAAAAGATTTCTGAAAAACACTCTAAGAAATAACCATCATTGGTTTTCTTGTTGTTTGTTTTTTTTTTCGATATAAAGATTCAGTTATAGTATAAGCAATTAATGTAATTTATGTTTGTAAAACGTGGACACTTTGCTGGGGTTTCCTGTTTGTGTCCCAAAAAATAAATAAATAGAAATAAATCAAAGAACAAATTTGCACTCCCCTATTTTGTCAAAGATGCTTCCGAAGCTGCGTAGCAGTAGCGAACCGTTGATTCAATGAAGAAATTGTCGAATGACGATCATGGATCGCCGTTGTTGGTTTAATGGGACACCGCAAGCCTTTGGCCTATTCTTGTAAAAGTCTAACCTATATCATCTGACCCCACTGCTCTAGCAAATTTTGTGATCCGCGTTGCATTATCACCGAAAATTAAAAACTTCAGGAAGAACAAATATAACTCGTAAAAATTGATCAACAACTGTTGTCATCATTTTATGGAGAAATTGTCCGTTGATTTCTTGGCGCAGTGTATGTTCGAAAAGGAAAAAAAGACTGTAACCAATAAAATTAAAATCGCTCATGGTTCGTGTTTGAAAAAAAGTTTGTTTGCCTTATAACTCGAAAATCACTGAGTAAAATTTTTTCTTCTGAGCTACTGACTTTTACTCAAGAAAGTGCAAAGAAGTCAATAACATTTTCATGAAATTGTGATAATAACTAAGATATACACCAATAACAATTTTCCAAAAATCAGGAAATTTTGAATAACTCGAAAACAGAAAAATGTTTGCGCCACTTAACTTGTTTTTGAAAAAAACTTTTCCCAATAATACAGTTTGTCCCCCAAGCTCTATGAATATATATATATATATATATATATATATATATATATATATATATATATATATATATATATATATATATATATCTATGCTTATGATTTTTGCAATGGAAACGCGCGAGAATTTTCTAAAGAATACCAATGAATTTTTCCTCAAAGATATCTCCTGTTCGTACAGTTTTGACTTAACTAAGAACAACGGAAACACTTTAGCCAAAACATGTACGACCTCGTCAAGTCAACATTCAAAATGACGAGAACATTCGGCGTATTGCAGAATTGACGTGTGGAGCTTTTGAAAAAAGAGGAACTGCACCCTAAACTGCGACAGGAAGTGCAGGGAACGAGCAGCATCGACTCACATTTTGCCGCTTCATTCTGCAACAACATGCTGATTTCAGACCGGTTCAGAATAATTTTTCTTCGATTAAAATTGTAACTTAAAAGTTTCAATATGAGAAAAAATCTCTTAAAGTTTGAGCTCAATATCCCAAAAATTGAGCAGTCGCAAGAGGGTCCCTATACCTTTTCAAAATATAGTGAAATTTCTGTTTTCTTTTAAATAACTACGCGAATAAATTTTCTTTTTGAATTTTTCTTTTCATATGCTATAGGAAACTAAATTCTCGATAAAATTGTTATGATGCATTGTTCTCTAAATTCAAATTTGATGATTCTATGTAGCTGGACGTAAAATAAGAGATGTTCGAAGCAATGAAAAGGAAAGAAAGTCAAACTTAGTAAAAACGTATTGACGTTGACCGTGAAACGTTAAATTTTTCTGTGTACTGACAATATTGGTGATTTTATGACGAAGAATTCTATGACTTTATTCTAACAGTTTGAGATTTCACTAATTTACCTGTTACACAATGGCAAAGTGTTCAAAATTATGCAAGTTGGTAATCGTTATCAAAATACTAGCTGACCCGGCGAACTCTGTTCCGCCTTAATGGCAATAAATAGGCAGATTTTGGAATTTATTAATTTGTTTTTTATTAGAAAAAAAAAACAGAGAAAAATTAAGTACCTACATTATTCATTCATTTTTATTTCTGTATTTTAGTACATAGGTTGCTCTTCACTTAAGTATCTTGTGATACACGACATTTTTTGTTTTATTATCAGGCGCAAAAACAAACAACGCAGATGGTCTTCCGACCCGTGAGCATGCCACATATAATTGACCATGGGAAAAACATGGATGTTCTAGATTTAAACCACAAACTTTTAAGGATTGGCCTTGTGATTTGTTGATGGTCATGGCAAATGCCAAATGTCTTTAAGAATCAACAATACGTGAGGCTTGGAACAATGCAGTTATTGTTATTATGCACAAGAAAGGTAATATTGCAGACTTGAAAAATTTCAGACCAATAAGCTTACTTCCACACCTTTACAAACTATTCACAAAGATTTTCACAAGGCGTCTAACTCCCAAGCTGGACCTCTACCAACCCATGGAGCAGGCTGGTTTTAGATCCGGGTATGGCACTAACGAGCACTTGATGGTAGCTAAAACACTTATTGAGAAATCGGTTGAATGTAATAAGCCACCCCTTCTGGTTTTTATTGATTACGAAAAAGCATTCGACTCCATCAAACACACCGAAATGCTCAAAGTACTTGCTGATTGTCGTATAGACTATAGATATTCCGCCGTGATACAACACATCTATGAGAATGCAATAGCGGTGGTAAGCACGGCACATCCAAGGAGTTTAAAAATTCAATAGGATAGTTGGTGGCTTCATTTTCATTTGTGACGCTGTCAATAGATTTGAATGAATGCATTGTTCCAATGATCTCATTTTGAATTATGCAGTTCAGGTCATCTACATCTTCATTCATTCGCTCACTCAACTATTCATTATTTTTGTAGTTAGAAATAATGTTTGGAAATACTTTGTTGACAAGTTCGTCTTTTGACGAGACAAAATTACAGAAATTATTTGGAAATGATATCAATCCGCTCGATTCATCGACAGGTACTTGACCATTACCCTTAGTCAGCAATTGTTCCGAGACATCTTCAGCATATGTATCCTTAAGCAATGTAACTCTCATGTTTGTTGTCAGCTACAGTTTCTTCATATAGCGCCATAGATTTGACGATTTGAGGCAAGCCTTTAATTCATCGGCAGCCGTAGATCTTGTAATTACTGGCAGTGTTTCGCGGAAATCGCCAGACAGTAAAATCATTGCTCCTCCAAAACATCTCGAGTCATTGCGCAAATCTTTGTTGTTCGGTTAAGTGCTTCTAATGCAGGTTTATGCGCCATTGTGCATTCGTTCCATATGATGATTTTCGATGCCGATAAAACTTTGGCCATTGCTATATTACATGTTGGTTCTTCAATAGTTTGAAGATTTAATGGTAATTTTAATGTAGAATGAGCCGTACGGCATCCTTCTAACAATTTGGCTGCTATTCCAAAAGAAGCAACTGCAACCATTATGTTGGATCTCGCACGAACATTGGCTGAAACTACTGACATGAGGATTGTCTTACTATTTACACCAGGGACATCTACGAAATATAAACTAACATTTTCATCATCGATTGCCTTCACATGAGAACGCTGTCGAACGGAATAAATAGTATCCTATGTCCGTTTCCTGGCTCTAAGCTACCTACGCACCAATTTTCAGCCATATCTGTACACCCGTTCTTGAGCTATAAGTAGTGTAACTAACACGACTTTCTTATATATATATATATATATATATATATATAAAAAGGTAGTGAGCAATATTGGTGAAAGAGCAGTCGCTTTAGTTGAAGAAATCAATCAGGTCGTACTGAAGACGAAGAACAGAAAAAGTATTAGTAAAAAATTGTACAGTATCATCGCAAACTATGCACTTCGTGCAATAAACAATAATATATAAATCCACCTAGTCAACAGTGAATCGAAAAATATATAAATATAATAATTGCAATTAGTAATTTGCTTTATTGTAAATTCTGTTCTCTTATTATTTCGAATTGATGTTGAATTTGAACAATTTTAATGAATAATTTGATATATTGAGTAAATTAGTTGATAATTGAAAAAAATTTAGTTCAGTTAATTCATTAATTAATCTTTTCCTCCTATTTGGCCGTCTTAAACTCCGTTGCTGTTGACTTCAGAAAAAATGCATAATGACAATTTCGTAGCGATTTAAATTTTCTATAAGATAGTAAAGATCAAAATTTTAAAAATAATTGTATTCGTGTAGTTATTTTAAAAATAAATCAAAGGGAATTTTACAGTGTTTTATAAACGGGAAATGGGACCCCCCTCGTGTCAGCACTTCAAGATATGAGCCCAAACTTTTCAAGATTTTTCCTTATATTGAAGAAATTTTTAAGATACATTCAATCGAAAAAGAAATTGTTTTGTCAAAGTCTAGTGCTCAAAATCCAGATTTCATTTCCAACATTTTGGATTTAATGAATCATGCTTCAGAAGAGATGGTATAAATAATTTCCATAATGATCATTGTTGGGCCCTGTAGATTCCAAACGCGGTTCGTCAAAGGCGTTTCAAGAGGAGATTCAGTATCAACGATAGGGGTGACCATCTTGCCCATTCATATTATATAACAGATTGAATTTCATTACTTTAAAAATTTTACAGAACACGTTGATCGATTTGATTGATGATCTTTCACTACATTTTATTCAGAATAATTATGTGCTATCAACATAACGGTGCACCTCCACATTAAGGAAGAATAGTTGTTGAATGGCGGAATGACTATTTTCCAAATAGGTGGATTGGAGGGGGAGGTCCAATTGTTTGAACACTTTTGTCTCGGGATCTCAACACGTTAGACTTCTATGTATGTGGATACATAAAACTCTCTTCTACAGAATAGAGATAAGAAACAGTTAAAAGAACGAATAAACAATGCCGCCAAAAGAATTTGAAATGACAATGTCCATAATATTGTTCTGCAGTCATTTTTTTGTAGATTTGAGCTATGCCTTCAAGTTGAAGGCGGTCATTTCTAGCATCAATTGATGATTTATATGATTTCATTTATTCATTTTATTTATTTTTTTCTTTAATACATTTTCGCAGCTTTGAAGCTAAGTTCAAAATGTCAAATTTTGCTCAAAATAATTATAATATATATTTTATCATAGGAGAATCGCTATTGAATCTTGAATCAGTAGTATTCTCTAGTACAGGGGTGCTCAATCGGTCAATAGCGAGTGCTTTTTGAGTAGATCTCGAGCAGATAAAAATTTTTAATAAGTAGGTAACTAAAATACAAAAATTTATTACGTAATAAAATAACACTCTGCTAGCGGCAAAAGAAGGCTTTATCATAAAACGGTTCATAAAAACTATGAAAAGGATTTTCCGGCACAGAGTGAATTAAGAAAACAAAAAGTACGTTATTCGATATCTTGTTTGAAAAAAGAACAAACCATGTTCACAAGACCAGCCTATCAATCAAAAGCTGCTACGATCGTGTCATTTAAAATATCTCATATATTGGAGAAACACAAGAAACCATTCGAAGATGGATCGGTTGTGAAGGAAGCATTTATTAAAGTGGGTGAGACTTAATTTGGAGATTTTGAAAATAAAACAGAAATCATGTCTGCTATTAGAGAACTTTAGTTATCTCGTCCGACTGTCACAAGGCGTATTGAAGTCATGAGTCAGGATATGACATGATAGCAAGACATGTACATACTTTTCTTTACAGCTCGACGAATCCACCGATGTGACAGAACCTGCCCAGCTGTGTATTTCTATTCGGATGGTATTTAATGACATGTTGGCTAAGCAATCATTCATCTGAAGGGAAGACCCGTGGCGAAGATATATACATTTTCTTCAATTTTGTAAAAAACTACAAGCTACCAATATATAAATTAGTGTGCATTACAACCGATGGAGCACCAGCAATGACTGGAAACAGAAACGGCTTTGTGGCATTGTGTCAAGCTGATGAGGATTTCCAATCATTTTTTTCATTCCATTGCATTATACATCAACAAGTTTTGTGTTCAAAAGTTTCAAAAGCGGAAGAAAGTATGGACATTGCAACAAAAATTATGAATTCCATTCGTGCACGTACTTGCAACAGCGGCTCTTCAAGTTGCAGTTGAAAGATAGGGAGTCAGCTGAACACACTGATTTAGTTCATTACATGGACGTCAGGTGGTTGAGTCGCGGAAAATTCCTAGAAAGGTTTCAAGAATTATTGCCCGAAATAACAGCTTTTCTAGACGAAAGTGGTGATGACACTCAGATGCTGAAAAACGAAAAATGGCTGATTGATTCGGCCTTTTTGGACTGAAATCACAATGCACTTAAACACCATTAACTTGGCATTCAAAAGTAGATTGCAACTTATGATAAATCAACTAAAAAGAAAGGATCTGAAACATTTTCCGTCTTTGAAAGCAAGGATTCCTCAGATGAATTATGATATGTATGAGGCTGAATTATCAAATATTTCGGGACAATTTGAAATGCGTTTTTATGATTGCCGTAAATTGGCAAATATAGCATCATTCATGAGTTATCCTTTTTCATGTAAAAACATTGAGGAATTAGCTACTGAAATAGTTTAATATGAACTCATGTTCTGTTGAAAATGAGTAGGCGCAGATTATATCAGATATACATCTCAAAACTACAGCATCTGATACAAATTTCTGGTGTTTTATATCTGAAGATAAATATCCGAATCTAAGGCAAATCGGCTATCAACTGACGGCAATGTTTGGGTCAACTTACTTGTGCGAGTCTGCATTTTCTGAAATGGAGATAATTAAGTCAAGTTTAACACCATAAGTAACTCTTTTGTTTTGTAACAACCAGTAAACTCGCAATTTTGAATAACTATGAGTTTTTTCATTGATATTATAGAGAAGAACCTAACTAAACCTAACCCAAACCTTGACAAATGAAATGAAATGGAATAATGTATATTATGCAGAAAGCTAAGATCTATATATGCTACAGTACATCCTACTCGTACGGTGTATCGTGTATGTACGACTACCCTGCATCAGACATACTTGGAGCCTCTCAGAGTCGATGATAAGTAGTCTAAATTTATTGAGGTAGATCGCCAGCAGTTCAAGTTTGAGCACCCCTGCTCTAGTAGCTTGTTGGACGTTTCCATTGCAAAAACTATAAGCATAGATCATATCTACATAATCTTTATTAACGAAGGAATTCAATTTCAATTCAAAAAATTTTAAGTTTCAAAATAATAATTATCTTTTGAAAAATCTATTCTGACATTTATTTATCTAAAGTACCTCAACCTTCTTGATATTTTACTATTGTTACGAAAGTGACCATCTGCACAACAAGATATTTATTTCATTCAATTTTCTATAGTAACACCATACAACCGTTCTCGCATGTTGAAAATTGTCATTTCAGGGCCCGTGTCGAAGAAATCTTTAAACTGAATATCCTCCTTACTAAAAAGTTTCGGACCATGCTGTTCTCACTAATTTGCTTTAGAATTTCTTCATGAACCACCTCTCAAAGTTTTTCGTACACATCCATTATTTCACCTGGCTACCGGATTGAAATTTGACCACCCTGTAAGGAAGTCCAAAACCCCTTGAATTTTTTTGTTCATTTTGACCGCAATTAGGATAGTAGAACCATTTTAAGCAGCATAATTTGTTTCTATTTGTATTTCTTAAGGTTAATGAAAAAACATCGCTTTTTCTTCCACTTGGAAGGCGATTTCTTTTCTTAAAAAGCTGGAAGAGCATTATTTCGACTTCTCGTTGCAGATTTGTCCTAAATTCTCTTATCAAGAACCATTCTACCGTTTTGTTTGTAACTTTAATTTATGTCTTTCTCGCTGACCATAATTCATATCTTAATTCTTGCGGTTTGCAGTCAGGGCAGCAACGATTTAAAACTTGGCATTCGGGAAAGGTTTCCAACACGGTTCGCAACTCATGCACAAAAGCATTCCAGCCTCTAACAGCGAAAATTCTTGACAATAAAACAACGTTTGTGAAGTATTCCGACGCTAAGTCCTGCTTCATTCCTGCTTCTAAATGCTCTCCAATTAATACTGCTATAAATTCGTAATAGAATTGTTTATAACTGATTTAGGGTGGATTCAATTGGGTTGGATACTTAACGAAAGAAATTTTTCAATTGATATTGGAATTCATTGCGATCCAGGTAGCTTTTTAATGGTGGATTCAATGACAACTTCACATAAATAGAAACTTTGATCTATAGAAACAAACAAAAAGCCACTAACACAATGACATTTCATTGACAAATTCATAAATAGATGAAAGCCATGAACTCATAGCAGGTTATTGTTCATGGAAATCGAAAATGTATAGAAGCACATAAAAACTATAGGGTGGTCCTTGAGTGCAGCTCGAAATTTCAGGGCTTAATTTTTAAATCTTTTCTGAGAGGTTTAGTGGGAACATGATGTATCTAAAATCGTTTTTGACATACAGTTGTGTCCGATTTCATATTTTTTAAAGGACAAATCTTTATAACTTTGATACCATGAATTGCAGATTATTGAAGTTAGGCTCATTTCTAGAGGAGGCCAGTTGCCGTTAGACACGCCATTGATCATCTGAAAAACATCAGATAAAAAGTCTAATTTGGCATAGCAATGGTTCTCTTGAAGAGAAACGTAAACAGTACGAGGACTACGCTGTATATTCTGAGATACAAGAAATAAACGAGGCGTATGATGCAAATTTATTTATTTGCGTTGAAAGCAATCCTCACCTATATCAATGCGATTTTGTAACCGAAGCTTCCACTACTGCAATACCTGAAGCCAGCAAAAAAAGTTATGAATTGGCTTATCGATTGCCGTTTCGAAATGAATGACTTAAAATTCATGGATGACAAAAAAAAATTTTTTTCGAAAATAAGTTTTTTTCAGCAATATGTTGCGGTGGTGAGTTTTTCGCTTTTTCAACATAATAATTTAGCAAAGAAAAATATTTACAGGTTAAAACTTCTTTAAAAAATGAAAATCTTCCTATCCAAACCATCCTTCTAATAGATAGCCATCCATCAGCAAAGGAGTTGAAAATACCTGATGGTGATACTTTTGTCGAATTTATGCCACCTTATGTCAGACCTCTTATTTAACCTATGGATCAGTATGCGTTGAGACCTACTAAGTTTTGTTACAGAAAGAGCTTGCTTAGCTCCGTTATTTTCAAAGCAGCAAAGTGTTATGTTCCCTAGCAGAAGCTCTTAGGACAATAACATTGAAAGATGCTTCTCTACGGCTTTGGAACGACTGTAAAGGGCAACGATAGTAAATTGTAGGCATAATATTTTACGAAAAATCAATGAAGATGATGAAAATTTACCTTTAGCTAGGCTCTGCGAAATTTGAGACAAAATATGCCGGGAACCGTGATTATTGACTTATTACACGCTCCTGCATCTTCTGAGTACACACGATGTTAAAAAAATTAATGAAGACATTTTAAATAGTGAAACTGACCTAAGAGCAGATGATGAGTGTAATAATTCAACAACAAATGTCCTATTCCGAAGCTATTGCAGCTATCAAAATTGTTTTACAATTTATGGAAAAAGATAATGTTGATGTAACTTACTTTTAAAACGAACTTAAGAAAGAGCAATTATTGCAAGTTTTTAACGTGTTAAAATTACGTCACAACAGTTTGAATTAAAACACCTGATTCCAGTCAACCCTCTATCTGTTTCACGCCACTGCCTAACAGTCTGATGCGCATATTCAGGTTATCGAATGGTATGCTTACCGGCTTCAGAATCTTAGTTTTGCGTTCTTGTCTTCGCAGACCTTCATGCAAATTAGTTGAACGTGAAAATCCTCTTAAATTGTAGTTAAAATAATTTAATTATATTAAAATTCATATCTTCATCTTGTATACTGTAGGTGGGGAGCCCTAGACAGAAATTCCTAGAGAGAATCCTAGTTAGAGACTCATACGTGGAGCTCAGAGGTAGAGATGTAATAACTTCTATCTGGTGTCCGGAAATCTACATCTGAAGCTGAAATAAAGGTTTTCCACCATATGCAGCAGTAAGATCGAGAACGTTTTGGAACTATTTCACCAAGATAAGTCTTATTGACTGTATATAAGAAATAAATAAGCATTTGTGGCATTATGTATCATAATTATAATTTATGTAATTGAATATCTGAGCTAAACATTGACTTTTCTTCCAAGATTTCAGTGACAATTATTGAATCAGACTCTCATTGCTCATTTTTCTTTGGGCTTAACCAGTATAAAAGTTAATTTTGTTACACTGGCGCAGCCAACGTAAGGCCTCGAATTTCATTACCTTACCTTAGTACTTGTTTCGTAGGTCAAGCCGAACTGCACCCTGCAATTCAATATTTGTCTCTGAACTTGGAAGAAATAGATACATTGTCAAAAACAAATGCTACTTGTTCATGATATTTTTGTTGGTCAGTTTTTTCTTGAAAGCTATATCTACATATTGAATTGAAATATTTAGCTTATTTCTCTTTTTATCTTTATCTTTATTTCTTGAAAATAGGTAAATATCAGTTACTATTTCAACTTTCCTCAAAGTTTTTCTGAATTTTTACCTTTATTTTAATATATTGAAATTATGGCAACCAAAATGAATCCAAATCATCTCAATAGCGAAGAACTGAATTATGAAATCTCTATTCGTGGTGTTGATCCTCCAGCAACGGTAGATGCAAAAAGGAAAATATTGAGAGGTTTGTTAGCTCAAGAATCAACAAACCGCAGTTTTACTGAAATTGAAGTCAATATTCCTTTTGAGCAAGATTGTATTGCTGTTGCAGATTCGATTGCTCAAATAACAGAATCGATTTCTGAATTTCAAGATTCAGTAACCAGTCCAAATTATCTTAAAATAGCTTCTCGATTGATGCATATCTCTGGTAGAATTTTTCGAATGAAAGTCAAGTTAATTTTGTTAGTGTGTTAGTGCATTGTTAGTATATATACAAACTAATGATGTCGAAATGTATGAGTGGCTTCATCCCTAATAAAAATTCAAGAATATGTAAGAGTGTTTTTTCATTAGATTCAAATAATCAAAGGTGTATCTTACAACATTTTTTACGCAGAATCCAGTGGTGTTATCATATTTTTTTCAGGGGTAAAGTCTTCAAGTTATAGGCTAAACCTGTATCGAAAAACGAAGCGGCAGACTGAAGATCCGTCCTTATTAGGAACTCATCAGTATCGCATATCGCTTCTCAGCATTCTAACTAACCGCATTGAATTACCCTAACGATTTCAGAAAAGGTGCATCCCGAGACGAGAGTCGCCCTCTATTGACCGAGACGATGAACCCGCAACCGAATTTCGAAGAAAGCAAAGAACAATAACAAACATATGTGAGAACATAAAAATTCCAACACTTGTAGACCACCCGTGAATTACGTCATGGTTCAAAGGAGCGAAATAGTCCCGTTGGCTTCACATATGTAAACTTGAGATGAGAAGAACTATACAAAAATACTCAGATCAATGAATAATCCTTCTTGACACCTATTGATAATGGTAGAAGGCTTCTGGAAGTCCAAAAGTGTTATTTGGATGTGATGAATAGGATATTTCATCAACTTTTGGAAAGACGGTCGTGAAAAATCGATCGATCAGTGAAGTGTTATGGATAATGCTACTCATCTGTTCATTCATCAGTAGTAAAATGATTATCGAGAAAGTTGGTTTAAATTTGATAATTGAATGTTACAATATCTATATAGATAATTATTGTTTTGAAACTTAAAATTTTTCGAATTCAAAATACATACTACATAATGCAGATTATATGATCTATGTTTATGGTTTCTGTGATGAAAACGCACTATAAGTTGCAAGAGAATATCACTGAAGATACAAGAGCGATTCAGTGGTGATGAAATACATACTTTTCGTAATTATTTCAATCAAAAAGGTCGAAATTTATTTCGAGTCGATATTGTGTTCCAAACTCGTAAACATTTATTGAAGAAAATGATAAATAAAATTGATAGAAAAAATCATATGAATCAGTGGCTCAAAATGCCCGCCTTCAGTTTTTATGCATATATGATGTATGAAGGAGGTACTGCAGAACAATATGATGGACATTGTCAATTTTTCTTCTCTTAGCGGCATTGTTTACCTGTTCTTGTAACTGCTCGAAATTTGTAATCTCTAGACGAGTTGTTTCATGCATACCTATACAAAGAAGTCCAACAGGTTGAGATCTGGTGACCGTGGTGCTCAAGTAATTGGACCTTCTCACCAATCCACCTACTTGCAAATTATTAATTCAGCCATTCAACAATTATTCTTCCTTGATATGGAGGTGTTTCCTAATATTGATAAAACATTCTGAATAAAATTAAGAGGAACATTATCAATTAAATTGAACAACGTGTTTTATAGAACATTTTGGTATGTAACGACATTTTATCTGTTATTTGAAACATGAGTGGGCAAGAAGCTATTATGATAAAGGCCACTCCAACCGTTGATGCTGAACCTATTTTGGAAACGTCTTCTCTCTTCTTGCTTTGCACGTAAATCATCCCATTCACTTTGATGTATCGATATTTTTTACCGTGGTTGAACTTACTGTTCCTAAAGACATTCTGAACAAATAACGTTCTCTATTTTTATTTCTAAAAGAAAAACACTCATATGGCTATTCAAGGCCAATAGCTTAAAAGCTCAATATCACAAGAGAATATCTTTATCTTCTTTATTTTCCTATTTTGGCGAACACTATTGACTCAATGAATACACTAATTCACAGAGAATGGAACGCCTTATGAGCATGGGGAGTTTTACGTGGCGGACCCTGTATACTTCTTCAATATACTCAACAGGAATGAAGTTATGAACCGATTACGCTTCCAGTTGACATCCGGTATATAATTTTGGGTAAACTACTCAATTCACTTAAATATTCTGGAATATTCATATGACTTAATCTAATCCAGAATGTATGTTCGACGAAAATTAACATAAGTTCAATCCCGATAAACCGTGCTTGTTTATTTCCGCTTAACGTTTACTTGAATTCCGGAATTAACTCATTCGGCAAGGATATCCGAATTTCATACGTTTCAACCTAGCCGCAATTTGAAAGTTAAACACAAACTCTTCCGCGAATAGTTTATCTCAATCGTAATTAACCACAAAATTCGATCAAGTTAGCTGAGAAATCACAGTTTTCTGGATATTCATCGATGACTAGTTTTTGGTTTATGAAAAAATGTACTTATAGCTACACACTTGGTAAAAATCTAGAGTTATTAGGTATTTCTTGGTATTAAGTTATGAAAAATTTAATATAAATAAAATAAAACATTTGTGTCTGATTTGTGTTTATTTCTAATACACTCGACCAGTTTCGACAGTTACGTCATTTTCAAGTATCTTGATCCAACAATTATGATATATACTTGGCACGTAAATCTCAAGAGAAACCACAGAACAATTCCTTAAACAAATCAACACAAAAGTTGGACCATCGAATTATCTAGCACATTCAAAATGAGTCGAGAAGACACTTATTCCAATGAACCCTCAAACTCCAAAAATATATGACTTAATCAAACTACACGAAGAGTAAAACCCCGACAGACCAGTTGTATCCTACACGAACGCGTCTGCATGTAGATTAGTTGGCTTCTTAAACCATAAATTCAGGGAGTTCACCAACTTTCAATTGGTAGGTAAATTTTCGACACTTGACAATTTTAATTTTTAGTTTGTCTCTTTTGATATATAAAATATGTACCCAAAGAATCCCCCAGATGAATGCCCGTCTTTAATAAAACAAATCCTTAACTAAAACCACACATAGATGCATTTTATAAATTTATAGAGACCAGTTTGTTACAAATTTATTTGCAATTTGAATCAGAAAATTTCAGAGAAAACTCAGGAGTCTCCACGGGATTCCCAGTCAGCCGCTTATTAGCAAATATTCTTATGAACAATCTTGAAAAAACTATAATGAATGATGTAGCACTAAAACATATTATTTTTGGTACCTATACGATGATGATATTCTTGTGGGTTTCCAAGGCTCAAACAGACAAATAGACCAGTTTTTACATTTTCTAAATGAAATGCATAATAGAATACCTTTCACTTCTGAAATTGAACGCAATTTTCAATAAAATCCTAGACTTAACCATCACTAAACTCAATAATAATATCATATATATATATATATATATATATATATATATATATATATATATATATATATATATATATATATATATATATATATATATATATATATATATCGCCAATAATCTTAATTAAAGATGCCTTACGTCGGATTGTCCGACGAGGGTCGAGTAATGGCTCTCGTTGAAGAAGGGATGAAACAGAGGTATATAGCGGCCACAATGGGGGTATCACAGGGGGTGATTTCAAAAATCTATGCCCGATACGTGAAGCTACAGTCTCTGCAAAATAGGCTAGAAGATGTCGTAGGAAGATCACTTCTGAAGAACAAGACCGCTTTTTGGGCCAAATTGCAAAAAGGAAACCTAGTGGAAATTTCTGGAAGCAACAGTCATCAGTGTATCTGTCGAAACGATACGTCAAAGACTTCGTTCAATGAGTTTATACAGCAGAACACCCTCAAGAGTTCCAGAGCTAACCAGACAACAAAAAATTAACAGACTTAATTGATGTATCGAGCACCAAAATTGGAATATTAAGAACTGGTGAACTGTTTTTTTTCGGATAAGACCAGAATTGGTGTTCGATCAGATGACCGCCGGATTCGGATTTTAAGGGGTCGTGCAAGACAATCTAGACTCCGAGCAGCAAGACAAATTCAGAAATACTAAGGGGGCAGTTTTGGGATGGCATTATACTCTGAGGCAAAACATATTTGATTTCGTTTCCTGCCAGTCTAACGGCTAGAAATTACGTGGGCCTAGTGCTGGATCCCATAGTGAGACTCTGGCGAGGTGCTTACGGTGAGAACTTTACTTTAATGCAAGATAATGTTCTCCGCATACTAGCAACCTCGCACGACATTATGTTGAAACAGAGGTAATCGGTATTTGGACTGGCCAGCTTGCTCTCGAGACCTAAATCCTATTAAACATTTATGGGATAATCTCGAAAGGAGAATTAGATCGCGTCAGGATAATCCAAGAACTTCACAACAGCTCATCCAAGCCGCCACAGAAGAGTGGCAGAATATCACCCCAGAGGAGGTCGAAAACCAAATCCAAAGCATGCCTAGACGGATTCAGGTTTCTATTAGGGAAATAGGAGGTAATACAAGCTAATGGATCGAGAAAAAACACCTACACCGTGAGAAAACAATTTTCAATTTTTTTACAACATGCGAAAAGTGTCTTATTTTCTTTCATTTGTTATTTTCTCAAAATAAACCTTAATTTATTTCTTTTTCAATTGAAATATCTCAAAAGGATTCATTCTAACAATCCTTTGAAATTTCCGAAATTTCTGAGGTAATATTCAAAATATCGGGCGATTCCATATAAATTTGGTTGTTTGTATTTGTCAAGACACTTTGTCAGAAGATAAATATGAACGCTGCTATAGATAACTCACATTACTTGAAAGTAAGAAACCTGAACACCAGTTAACTTAACAACCAACAAATTCTTCTATTGGTTTAGAGATACATGACATACCTTTCCATTCGAGATTTGTAAATTTATCAAATATTCTATTCAGAGACGAACAAACTGATCTCCTGAACGAACGTGCTAAAATCAGCCTAAAAAATAGCAATAATTAAGAGAAGAAAGAACTGATTGGCGTATAGGTAGAACTGAATATCCAAATAACAAAAAAGTCAAGAAAATTCTATTCTTCATAACCATAAAACCACCGAAGTGACTGAAAATACTCACATAAAGCCCAACTAAAAGAATTAAATGAGAACGGTCCGTTACTTAGCTTCTTAGATGCAAGAAGAGTACCATATAATGACTAAAGCAGACAAAGGCAACAGCATAGTAGTTCAAATTGAAGACCAATAAAATATCAAGATGGAAGATATATTGAAAACATTAAAGATCAAGGAATTACTAACTGACCAAATGAAATCACCCATCAAAAAAGTTAAACTTGCTTTGGAACATACAGATCATCTAGCGCATACAGAATGGAAAATACAAAGAGTCCTATAGATGAGTCATCAATCACCCAAAATGTTTAGACTGATCAAACTGCATGAAGGAGAAAAATATGTAAGGCCTCTAGTATACAACATTAACACTACTTCAGGTAACTTAGCCGAAGTTTCAAATCATAAGTTTATAAAACTCACGAACTTCGGCTCACAATATACCATTTTAAATTCCAAGAACCCTATACAAAAACTCTTCTCACTTAAAATTACTCATTACTTCAAGCTCGTCTCCTTTTATGTAAAAGACCTGTACCCAGATATTTCAACAGATGCATGTCTATCTTTAATTTATTATCACAAAACCAACATGTTTCCACACATCTCCATTGAATTTCGCAACCTATTAAAAACATGTTTAGATCGAAATTATTTCTAATTTCAGAATAAATTCACCCCCTATTGTCAGATATTTTGATGGACAACTTAGAAATCACATCAATACTGAACAGTGACGTAACCCAAAATCATATCATGTTATGTTACCGATACGTTGATGATATTTTGGTTGGTTTTCATGGCGCGAATAAACAATTAGATACATTGTTGAACTGCCTCAGTAAAACTCACGATTATTTAAAATTTACCGTTGAAGTTGAAACTAATGCCTCCATAAACTTTCTCGATTTAACTATTACAAACATAAACAATATAACCTTACTTATAATACGTGTAGAAGAGAATCGTTCACAGATTCATTCAGCCATTTAAATGATAAAGTCGCCGTCTACAATTCTGTTCCACACAGCTTATACTATCCTTCTTTCAATTCAAGATTTCGAAATTGAAATAAATACCCTAAAAAGAAGAGCTTCCAACAATAATATTCCAGTCTCTTTCATAAATAAAATCATTAGACTCCAATAACAAAATCGAACATCTAAATTATTATATTGCATTCAAGAGGAACACGAAAAGATATGCTAGTTTCAATTATTTTGGCCACTTTCTCATAGAATAAATCATTATTCTTCAAAACTCAAAACAACCCCCCTATTTTCAAGTTGTCTGAATCTTAGAGAAATACTTTTTGAAGCAAAATGGATAAACACAAACAATCTGGTATTTATAAAATAAATGTAACCAATGCGGTTACATTTAGATGTTCTGCCTGTAGCTCAAACAGGTAGAAATCTTGAATGTGGATTCAAAGAGCATATATCATCAGACAAGAAATTGCCAATATCTGATCACATTCAATCAACATACCTCACAATAGTTTTATTTCAAAGTCCTACATACATCAAATAAAGGAAGGAAAATGAATATGTTAGAAAGTTTGGACACATTAATACACTCACATAAGATACTCCAAATAGTCATTTTGAAATTAATAACTCCCCTACTCAACATTTATATATATATATATATATATATATATATATATATATATATATATATATATATATATATATATATATATATATATATATATATATATATATATATATATATATATATATATATATATATATATATATATATATATATATATATATATATATATATATATATATATATATATATATATATATATATATATATATATATATATATATATATATATATATATGTAATCATCTTTGTTCTTTAGTATTCAGCACTTGAAAATGTTCGAAGGTTCGAAACCGTCACATATTAACAAATGAACGTGAAATAAGTGTTTTTCCATATTTTGAAGTCTTAGTGTCGGATATTGGAACAACCTTACCGAATTATTGTATTGTCATCATCGATCTTTAATATATTTACAGTTTCAACTAAATCTGATCTCTTAAAGTTGATTAGAACAACCCTCGAAGATCACATTTCATAGATTAAAAGGTAGATAGATAGATACAAGTGAAGCTAAAAAGCGTGTTAAGAAAATGATAACTTGATAGTTAAATTCTTTCATATCACTAAATAGCGAGGATGTACTTAGCGAATTGTAGAGATTCTTTCTTCAGCGTTTTTTAGATAGTCATTCCATTTTCGTTACAATTTTTTATTTATACCAGTGTCTTGGTTATCAAAAATATTTAAAAAATGAAAAAAATTGAATCGTAAAAAACTCCCGGTATTTCCAACGTCAAAGTCTAAATGGCTGAAAGCCCAA
The DNA here is from genome assembly GCA_013387265.2 of Cryptolaemus montrouzieri. NCBI lineage: Eukaryota > Metazoa > Arthropoda > Insecta > Coleoptera > Coccinellidae > Cryptolaemus > Cryptolaemus montrouzieri. The sequence continues at coordinate 64,582,626 of JABFTP020000001.1, read as the reverse complement.
ATGACCACATGTGCGTTCGAAAAAATATTACATTAATCGAGCTGTCAAAAACGATGTGGGTATCAAACAAGCTCGTTTCATTTATTTAACGCGGACATGTATACTTCGGACACGCACACTTGATTCTAATCAAAACTAGCTGGCCGTTAATAATCTATCGTGAATCTCTCGTATATATAAATATATATTAAGACAACGAAGTGGCAAATCAAACTTCACTGTATACGTCATGGAAAGTGATGATCTGTTATGAGAGGGTAACGAAATGTTTCGTTCTGTTTTGGAGTTGATATGAAATGTTCTCGATAGAATACGGTGAATTCGCAGTTAACACCAAATTCTTGGAAAAATAATTAAAAATAAATTTCCTAGAAGAGCTTCATCCTTTCAAAGATTCAAATGATATCATATATTTCTTAAATTTTCGAATTGATATTCGATATTATAAAAAAATTATGTTCCCATTTTCGATGTTTGAGTACGGCAGCTATATAAATACTGCCAATAGAGAATAATAACCTCCCTGTCTGCGTCTTCGACTTTCGAGGAAGATTCATGGGCGAAAACAGATCGCTACTATCTTCTTTGGTTCTCGATATCGGATTTTTCGATTTTCTGGGACTTCGGCATATGCGAATATCTCGGTTACTAACAAAGTTCAGTAAAAACTATTTTGACATAGGACGTGCACTTCGCAGAGTAGAAACCAGGGACGTTACCAAATTTTCTTGTGTTGAATGATTCAAGAATCATACTATAAACAAATTCATTAAAATTCTGTGGTTTCATCAAGTATGCTGATGCAAAATTGAACAAAACATCTCAAATGTCAAAATGAATCCATCCATATGACATTTGTCATATTTTTAAAACGACTGTCAAATTTTTTCGCAAATTTTTCGTTGAATTAAACAAGAACCACGAAGAAATAATATATGGGAGATGTCAACCCAAATCATTGGGTTCATAATGATTCTAGGACATCTATAGATCATAATCGGCATCACTTTGAAGACCGAATCTAGCCATCGGGGCTCTCTCGGTCAAACAGAGAGAGAATTGTTTTGTTGAGTTTGAATATTGAAGGGATTTTGCCAGATTATACTTCAAAATTGGCAAGCAAGAACAAGAAAGTGATTATGTTTCTATCACACTGCGATAGAAGAAAATCTCCGAGAAAGAGGAAATATCGCAGATTATGTACTTTTTGATTACCTCCTTAGTCCTTTTCATGGCCTTGCTTGCTATGTAAAATCTTTTCTTAAATTCAAGTGTGTTTAGACATATAAGAGTCAGGTATGATTGTTGAAATATTTTCCTGCTGTTTTTCTTTTTCCACCCTTGTCTTCGTCTGGAAATTATGGAGTGCAAGATGGGAATTGAAGCTTCTAAGCAGAAAAATCTTTGGTACTCTTTATGTACACACGACAAACACAACATAAACAGACAAGCTATAACTAATACAATAGCGACAGGGAAACGAGTTTTTTCCTCAGGTTTTTTCACTCGTTTATTGAATCATACGCAAGATAGTATGGTTACATTATTATGTTACATTTTCCTGAGCTCACACTTGTGTTTTTCAGACACACCAAAATTATAGATATAAGCATTTATTGTAAATACAATTATTCGAATTTCTGTAAATCCTCTCTCTTTCAAAAGAATATACATTCACAAATAACTGTATGAAAAATCTTGAATGAAAATGTTCCTTCTTCAAGGTGAAAAATGAGCAGATTTTGGATTTCTTAAGTTCAACTATCTTATTAAGAAAATGAGTATAGAAATTCAAGTATTTCAAGGATTCTTTAATGGCGATGTATTTTGGTGAACGAGTTGCACTCTTCAGTGTAGCACCTTGTGACAGACGACATTTTTTTAATATCAAGTGCTCATACAATTGACCAAGGAAAAACATGGATTGTCTAGATTCAGACCACAATAAGGATCGTAAATCGAAGTCGTTTAAACACAAATGGCATATCGGTTGGAATCCTCGGAACGTGAACTTCTGCACCTTCGAATTTTCCTTTGAGTATCGTCGTGTAAATCATATTGTTCATCAATTCACTTACCACCGAACGCGTTCGGTGGTAAGTGCACAGTGTTTGTTGGTTTATGTTTCGAAGCATAATTACTACGGAGCCAACCTTTAGTCGTAAATTGTGCGTTGGTGAACCAGGCACGTCCAGTAGTTCAAAAATTCAATTGGAGAGTTGGTAGCTTCATCTTCATTTCTCACACAGTCAATAGATTTGAATGAATGCAGTTTACCAAATATCTCATTCTGAATTATGAAGATTAAGTCATCTACATCTTTATTCTTAGCAGCTGAAATTGATCGCTCACTCAACCATTCATTATCTTTGTGGTTAGTAATGATGTTTGGGAATACTTTGTTGATAAGTTCGTCTTTCGATGAGACGAAGGTACAGAAATTCGGAGGAAATGAAATCAATCTGCTCGATTTATCGACAGATTCTCGACCGTTACTGACAGTAAGCAATCTGTATCGTTTAGTAATGCAACTCTCATGTTTGTTGTCAGCTGAAATTTCTTCACATAGCGCCATAGATTCGATGATTTGAAGCAGAGCTTTCATCAGCAGCAGTTGATCTTGGAATTACTGGCAGTGTTTGGCGGAACTCGCCAGACAGTAAAATTATTGCGCCTCCAAAACATCTCGAGCCATTGTGTAGATCTCCCCATGTTCGGTGAAGTGCTTCCAATGCATGTTTATGCGCCATTGTGCATTCGTCCCAGATGATGATTTACGATGTTGATAAAACTTTCAGCCTCACTTACCAATAGACAACATTTCGTTTAGCTCTCAGTTGCGTTTTGTCATTCCATGTCATCCCACAGGAACAAGATGAAAAGTATCCTAGTCTCCTGGTTCTGAGCTGCCACTTTACCAATTTTCAGCTAAATCGGTTCAGCTGATCTTAAGTTATTAGAAGTGTTATAAAACAGTGTAACACAAGTGATCTTTGTGCTAACGGAAGTTGATCGAGAAATCCCTCAACGATATTATTGTTGATAATTTCTCCATAATGTGCTCCATTAAAATTTTTATCAAAAATTTCAAAGGCCAAAACGCGACTACCTTTCAGTGCACACCATATCTTCCTTGATGCTGCACATCAATATGGCGTTGAGGATTTACATAGGACCTCAAATGTTCATTGAAGCGATTAAATATCCCATCGCTAGTTATTCGGACTTCCGAATGTCTGTCCATATGACTTCTATAAAAAAGTCTCGGCGTTCTTGGATATTTTAAAGATACCAATTGCAGAAATTCAGTCGGCGAGGGAATCCCCTGGCCGCAAGAATTGAGAGACTCGCATATTATAGGGTTTAAACTGGTTCTCCTCCTCGAAATTGAAGGTTTGGTCGTTGCAGCACCTATCACTTCGAGCGTTGCTTCTTCTCTATCAATTACATGAGCTTTTATTTCTTGATTTTCTGAATGAGCCACTATCGATAAGATTCTCTTTCATTCTTCGAACGATAGATTTATTTGGCTGGTACCCACTAAGAATATAACATTCCATCATATCGAACTTTTCATAATTTTCATAGTTATGATTTCTATTCTGCATCTTGAAACAACCAAAGTCTCAGGTGAACAAATTCCTAAATGTAATAGTTGGAACATACAACTAACAAGCTGCCATTGCGATATTCAATAAACATTAATACCTATACTGAAACTGGAATCGTAGGTGTCGAACTCTAAGACCACAATTAATTACTATGGTCTAATTCGAATCAAACCATAGAAATAACCATTATCTCAAATAGGATCTTTAAGACCTGTGCACCTAATGAATGGAATTATAGCTATTTCAGGTTTTTCTCTGAAAAAAGGTATGCAATAATTGACTACAAGTATTATACATAATATGTTTGAAACGGAAAAAAATTACTGCATCGAATAGGGATAGGGATGGTTTGTATTTACAAAAAAGCATGTTTGCATTATAACTCGAAAACAGATGAGCTGAAAAAAATTCTTTACACAGCACTGTATTTTACTCAAAAAAGTGCTTCTAGAATGTCAAACTTATTTTTAAGTAACTTTGATGATCGAGATATCCGTGAAGGACAATTTTCCCAAAATTCGAGAAATTTTCAATAAGTCCAGAACGGAAAGAGATATCAGCAAAATTTTGGCACCACTGAACTAGTCCCTGAAAATAAGATTGCGAGAGGGGGTTCGTTTTTCTCTATCTGCAATATTTTACATAGCTGCCGTACAAATACTTCGAAATTTGCCCTCCCTGTACTCTAACTTGAGAAATGTGTTTGGATCGTGCAAGTCCCTATATTCAATAGTCAATTATGATCACAAATAATGAAAATAAGGTTTCGATAATCCAAACAATTTTGTAAGGAATTTCACCACCTCTGAGAATCGTTTTTGAAAACTTCTGAATTATAATTAGCTTGAATTATTTGTAGAAATCTGAATCCCATTATTCGTTATCTTAATTTGTTACTAAATTCTGCAAGTTTTTATGTGCTGTTAAAAATAATTTGGTCTATACATCATTCCAACCTCAATGAGCTATCGCTCATATTTTAGAAAGCTTTCTCAGGAATAAACAACGATTTAAACTTATTAACTAAACTAGTCTAAAAGATTGAATATTTTCAAATATAATCAGTACACACCTGCATGAGAGTCGCTATTAGATAGGGTATCAGTACGATTTGCAGCAGGAGTCGCTATGAGGTCAAACTGCGACAATTTCATATCTTCCGCTATCGCAACTTGACGAATATCATTCCATTTGTAGACTAAATCTTTGGATGTGTATCCAACTGAAACAAACAATTGTCGAAATTCAGTATCAGAAACATTTCGAATATCAATAAAGTCTTTGGAAGCGATCATTAGTCCAGCTAGATAGGATAAACTTGAGACTTCATATGTATCTTTAATTCTATACTGAATTAAGCAGGAAATGAATTAAATGTACAAACTACACACACCGCCGAAAGTCTTGGCCCTATAGGTTTTTCTGAGAAGGGAACACTAATGAAAAAATATTCATAAAGGTTTCATTGCTCACTTTATTAGTAGATGAAGCACTACTTTTTACATATGTTCATTTTTTTTTGATTTTACACCACAGGAAAAACAAATGACAGTCTAAAACTGGGTTATTCAATTTCTTTTTCTAATTTCAAATAATCAAAACCTGAAAAATCGTCAAATTTCTGTCGGATATGCCCTCAAAAACTATTATATATTAACTTATATTGTGTGAATTTGAAGTCTTTCTTTTCTTCTCATAATTTGAATTAGCTTCAGGCAGATATATTAAAACTGGAAACTTAACATTCATAAAGGAAACACATCAGGTCTTTATAAACTTTCTTGTGGAAGTTGTGGTAAAATTTATATCGGTAGAACTTTTGGACATTTCAATAATAGGATATCTAAGCATTCCAATACATCGAATGATAATTTCAATACTTTACATGGTGAAAATAATAGATTGAAACCTATGCGGAGAATTGCAGATCAATAAACAGAAATTTTCCAGAAATTTACTTGATGGTCAATTGGACCTCAATTTTTCACCATTACTTAATCTTTTCTGTTCTTAAATGCAACCCTGTTTGCATTTTTCTTCTATTAAGCTAAGTACCTGTTTTTACCAATGTAATATACAGGGTGTTATATAATAATATGTCACAACTTGAGGTTGTAAATCTACGTGCAATTTTAAGAAAAAAAGTTCAAATAAACATAGGTCCGCAAAAGCTTCGTAACGGAGCTACAGGGTGTTGAAATTTTCATGAAAAAAATTGGTTTTTTCTTCAAAACTCAGCCCAAATTTGAAATGCAACTACTTTTCACAGCCTCTATCATTACATGTCCTAAATCTTAACTAGATTCTACAAGATGTAGTTCGCTGATCAGTACGCCACTGATCAGCGTACAATCAATTTTCGTCATCTTCGTTAAATTTAGAAAGTTTTTTGACACCTGTAATTTTTTGGTATCTCCAACCGTTCTCGAGCAAAAAATTATTAGACGATTGTATGCATTCGCTGAATAAAAAGCACTTAATTAAAAAAATGACTAGTAGGCTTTAATTTTTCTCATTTATTTATTGATTTTGACTATTGCTAAAGTTGAACCAGTGTCTGCTGAAATTGTTAATTAAATTAATGATTAGTTTTAAGACTTTTGAAGTTATTGCTGTAAGAAAAAATGGCTAATTTTACTAACGCCGAATTGGCTGATATCCATTACATCTGCGGTCTGGCTGACGGAAACACAACAGAAGCTAGGCGATTATATCAGGTGCGCTTTCCAAATCGAGTAACACCAAACAGGCGAACATTTTCAAATATCCACAAAAGGTTGAGGAAAACTGGTACTTTTACTGCAAACAATCATTTAAAAAGTGCAACTCAAACCATGAGAACTCCAAATATTGAGGAAGCAGTTTGGAATTGTATTGACATGAATCCTCATGTGAGTACAAGAGAAATTGGAAATCAGTTGAATATTTCACATGTTCTAGTTTGGAGGATTCTCTACGACTTTTTATTCTACCCGTTTCAAATTCAACGCGTCCAAACTCTACTTCCACGAGATTTTCCTTCAAGATGAATTTCTGACGATGATTCTTATATAAAATAAAATTAGAGAAAAAGCTCATTTTGATAGTGAAATAATTTTTACAGACGAAGCTAACTTTTCGAGAACTGCTGTCACAAATTTTCACAATAATCATTATTGTGCTGAGAAAAAACCTCACTTGATTGAAAAATCTCATCATCAAGAACCATTCTTACTGAATGTCTGGGTCGGAATAATTGGAAATTATTTGATTGGGCTATTTTTTGCCTAACAGACTAAACGGTCTCGCTCATCGGCAATTTCTTGAGGAGGAGTTACCTTTATGGCCTTTTGTGAGATATTCAGCCTAAACTCGGAACGCAAGCTATTTTTTACAGCCTCGATCATTACACGTCCTAGATTTTAACTGTAATTCACAAGTTGTTTTCTTTTCCGAGGCCATGTCCTCTTTTGCCCTCTCAAACTTTTTTGCAGTACGCCATTGTTCAGCGTACAATCAATTTTCGTCATCTTCGTTCAATTTAGAAACTTTTTTGACAACTGTAATTTTTTCTTATCTCCAACCGTTTTCGAGTGAAAAATAATTGAATTTGAATTTTCTGAATTGTATGTTATTCGCTAAATGAAACAAAATAATAGAAATACTCGATAGGTAGGCCCAAAATTTGCTTTTATTTTGATAGCTCGTCTTCTGAGACTCAACTTATACTTACTCAATATAAAACTAAAGGAAGGAGCAATTAAAAACTAACTAAATTGCTGGAAGTGTCCTCCACCTGCAAGAATAGAGGCATCTATCCTTCTTCGCATATTATCACGCACTCTTTGAAATATACATGGGGTATTTCTTATCGCGTCACAAGAGGTTATTATTCGATTTCTCAATTCTTGTACAGTGTTCACTGGAGTGGTATAAACTGAACTTTTGAGATATCCCCATAAGAAAAAGTCTGAAATATTTAAGTCTGGGGACCTAGGAGGTCATGGTTCTGGCCCACATCGACCTATCCATCGGTTGTTGAATGTATTATTCAAGAATTTCCAAGCTTCTCCACTGAAATGTGCTGGTGCCCCGTCATGCATGAACCACATTATGTTTCTCACCAAAAGTGGCACATCCTCGAGCAATAAAGGTAGCTCTTCCTCGAGAAATTGCCGATAAGCGGGACCGTTTAGTCTGTTAGGCAACTAAAATGGCCCAATCAAATAATTTCTAATCATTCCGACTCAGACATTTAGTGAGAAATATTCTTGATGATGAGATTCTTCAATCAAATGGGGATTTTCTTCAGCCCAATAATGATTATTGAGAAAATTTGTGATAGCAGTTCTCGAAAAGTTAGCTTCGTCTGTGAAAATTAATTCACTATCAAAATGATCATTTTCTCTAATTTTATCAAAGAACCATCGGCAGAAATTCAGTCTTGAAGGAAAATCTAGAGGAAGTAGAGTTTGGACGCGTTGAATATGAAACGGGTTCAATAAAAAGTCGTGGAGAATCGTCCAAACTAGAACCTGTGTAATATTTCAACTGATTTCCATTTTTTTTGTACTCACATGAGGATTCAAATCAATACAATTCAAAACTGCTTCCTCAATATCTGTAGTTCTCATAGTTTGAGTTGCACCTTTTAAATGATTATTTGCAGCAAAAGTACCAGTTTCCATCAACCTTCTGTGGATATTTGAAAATGTTCGCTTGTATGGTGTTACTCGATTTGGAAAGCGCACCTGATATAATCGCTTAGTTTCTGTTGTGTTTCCGTCAAGAAGACCGTATATGTTATGGATATCAGCCAATTCTTTAAAACTTCAAAAGTCTTAAAACTAATCATTAATTAATAATAAACACTTGGAGCAGACACTGGTTCAACTTTAGCAACTGTCAAATTAAATAAATGAAAAAAATCAAAGCCTACTAGTTATTTTATTAATTAGAAGTGCTTTCAGTTCATCGAATGCATACAATCGTTTAATAATTTTTTGCTCTAGAACGGCTGGAGATACAAAAAAATTACAAGTATCAAAAAGTTTCTAAATTGAACGAACATGACGAAAATTGATTGTACGCTGATCAGTGGTCTACTGCAAAAAAGTTTGAAAGGACAAAAGAAGACATGGCTCCGGAAAAGGAAACACCTTGTTGATTCTAGTTGAAATTTAGGTTAGGTTAGGTAAGGTTAGATCCACTGATCAGTGGTGTACTGCAAAAAAGTTTGAAAGGGCAAAAGAAGACATGGCTCCAGAAAAGAAAAAAAAAATTTAGAACGTGTAATGATGGAGGCTGTAAAAAATAGCTTGCATTCCAAATTTGGGCTGAATATCTCAAAAACTGCAGGAGTTTTGAAGAACAATTTCTTCCAGGAATTTTAACTCCCTGTAGCTCCGTAACGAAGCTTTTGGGGATCTATGTTTATATGAACAATATTTCTTAAAATTGAACGTAGATTTATCCCCTCAAGTTGTGACATACTATTTAACACCCTGTATAACACAATTACGCTCTCCAGAGTAAGAGGTGGGATCGAATTTTCTTTGCAGCACGCAGTATGTCTCACAATTACAATCGTCATAGCTGTAAAACAAAGCTTTATCTGTTCTAGGACATCCTGAAGTTTCCCATTCAATTTGAGCAAGGAAGTTAACAGGATTACTGTGAACTTATCCCGTCCACCATAAGCCCCTCATCCACTTTTGATTCAATCTTATCCTTCAATAAATCTGTTCTTCAAAGCGGCAATACCTTGAAGGTACAATTAGACGTGATCCGGAAAAACTACAAATAATCTATTTCCAAAGTTTTTCATTTCTTTCCGCTCCATTTAGAACGCATTCAATGCCAAAAAAGATTGACATTATGACTTAAGGAAATCGTATTTTCCGCTACAGAGGTTTCCGCTTTATAGACGAAATGAATTCGAACATTAACTGATAAGTTTTGTAACCATTGGAAAAGTTTCGTCCTGTGAAAGCTCTGAAAGAATTGTTTTATTGTTCAACATGTCGCATTATCTTCTTTTGATGACGGAAATTGATATGACTTATTAAATCTATCATTATTCATCCCTTTTAAAATTTTTGACATAGGTGATGAAATTATTTCATGGAAATTTATTTTAATATAAATAAAATGAAACAGTTTTTTCTGGTTTCTACAATGTTCATTTTCAATATACACGTTGGGTTTCGACAGTAACGTCATTTTTAAGTGACTAGAGAGAAAAATGTGCTTTCTATACTTAATTCAAATGTTGATAAGTGAAGAGTCATTTAATTATAGTTGGTGTATTTCGTATTTTATAAAGTCGGTTGATTTATTTTTGCGTTTATGGAGAATTTTTAAATTATCTAATGTAACTATGTGATTTGTAAATCTAATATGTTTAAAATCTGCGGATTTGTTATCTGCGGAGAGATGTTCTTTGAATCTAAATTCAAAATTTCGACCTTTTGTCCCACGTAAGCTGTTGGACATTCTTTGCATTCAATTCTGTATATTCCACCAGACTGTTTAAATGTATTAATTTTTCTTATGACATTGAATAGCAATTTGCTTATATTGGGGCCAAGGGAAAAGGTGGCTGTTAAATTAAATCTGGAAAGAAAGAGAGGGGGATAATGTAATTTAGACATGCGTATTTCTTTTTTGGTATTTCTATAATAAAATATAGTAATTGAAAAAATTTGTTTTTGTTCTTTGCGTTCAATAATATTGTCAGAGACTAGAACATTATTACTTGAAGCAATTCTCTTTATTATACTGATTTCTGTATAAATAAAAGTCTGTTATTGTTGTATCGAATAAGAGTAAATACCGGGTGACACAGGATCATGGTACACCCCTCTTATTTCTATATTTCGGCAGATAATTTATTGAAATTTTGTGATTCGATCGAATTTATGATAGGCCACCTTTTGACTTTTGAAACAATTTTTTTTCGCTTCAAGTGTCGCCGGAAATGACCTTTAATGAAGATTTTTAAATGGAATACTCTGTATATTTTTGCATAGTTGGCTTGCAAATTCAACCATACCTCACAATTGATATTTGGGCGTCAAAATTGTTTTTGGTTTCGTTTTTTGTTTTTCAATCTAGGGTACCATGAATATTGCCAATTTACCTTAATCGACCAAAAAAACACTTTAAAAAAGGAACTGACGTCAAAATTTCAGATTTGCTCTGTCCAGGCCAGACTAATGTTCTACAAAATCGTTTTTGAACTAAAAATTCATTTTTTTAAATGGCACCATATTGGTACCGATTTACCATTAGAAGCTTGATACTATGGGTAAACAAATTCTGTACATTTTTTTTGATGATAACAAATTATGAAGATGTAAAAATTTTCATTAATTTTATTTCAATTCGTGTGAGTAAATCCAGTAGGCTAATGGAGATCTTCAAACACCCTGTATATTTTAGCATATGCGGATTGCCAATAATTTTCCAAACTCAACCATACCTCACAATGGATAATTCAGGAATCAGAATTATTTTTGAGGGGATTTTTATTTTTCGAACAAAGAAGCCTATGAAAACAAACGACTTTGACGTTTCCAATATAAAAGTTATTCGGATAATAGAGTTTGCATCGGTCGATTTCACTTGAATTTAGTTTACTGAAGCGTTATTATTTTTTAATATGCCTCAAACATACACAAGGAATGAGAAAGTGAATAGGCTACTTCGTTACGGGGAATGCCAAAAGAATGAAGTAGCTGCTGTCAATTTGTATATAGTAATATATATAATATAATTTGTATATAGAAGAGAACCCAATAATGTTCCTGAAGAAAAGTTTATCTTTGGAGAAGACACTAAAATTAATGTGTTAGCGCTAGTGGAAATTGATAAAACCATTTCCACAAGGCAAGTTGCGTTTGAGCTAGATATAAGCGTTCGTCGAATTTTGAAATACAAATATCAAATGCATCAGCATTTGTATGAAAGTGATTATGCAAGGAGGATGGGATACTGCAATCGGATGATGCAAAATAATGTGCAACCACACAATAATTTCCTAAAAATAATCTCGTTTATAGATGAATCAAGGTTTACTAATTTATGGTTATTCAACAGACAAAACACAAGATATTGGCCTCAGGAGAATCATCATTTATTCAACCAAGGTAATTCACAAGAACAATTCGGTTTTAATGTTTTGTTAGGTGTGATTGGTACAAGAATAATTGGTCCCGTGATTTTTGATGAGCCGTTGACTGGCGTCAACGTACAATTTATTCAGAATGAGATTGAGGGATATTTGGAAAATCTACCATTGGCAATTGATAGGGTAATGTTTTATCAACAGGATGGTGCACCTACCCACAACGCAAGAATTGTCTCAGAGTACATGCGCGAGAGATTCAGAGAAAATTGGATTGCAACGAATGGTCCAATAAGAAGGCCCGCAAGATCACCTGATTTAACTCCGTTAGACATTTTCGTTTGGGGTTATTTAAAGAATTGTGTTTACACAACAGCGCCTACTACGCGTCCAGATCTAGATTATAGAGTCAGACGAACCATCGGCAGTATAACACCTGAACAATTGACCAGTGTAACTAGAAATTTGCAAGAGCGGATTCAAATGTGCGTAGACAATAATGGTCAACATTTCGAACAACTCTTATGATTTTTTGTATGTTTCTAAATTTGTTTTATTCGTCTTCTCATGATTTATTCTTATGGATCAGATTATATTTCATGTGTTGGGATTCATTATTGTCGTTTTGGTTTCTTAGAGGAAGAAATTGAGTTTTCTAATGGTATGGAGCTGAATGTACCTTAGATTTGACTTAATACAAGTAAATGAGGTTATTTCTCAATTATCCTTCGAATGTCAGGATTGTTTGCTGTCAATGTTCCTTTCCATAGCTTTCTGGATTTACTTACACGAATTGAAATAAAATAAATGAAAATTTTTACATTATCATAATTTATTTGCATTTTTACAAAAAGTGTTTACAGACTTCGTTTACCCATCGTATCAAGCTTCCAATGGTACCTCGGTACCAATATGGTGCCATTTGAAAAAATGGATTTTTGATCGAAAAATTATTTTGAAGAATATTAATCTGGCCTGGACAGAGCAAATCTGAAATTTTGACGTCAGTTGCTTTTTTTTAATGTTGCTTTGATCAATTATCGCAAATTGGCAATATTCATGGCACCGTAGATTGAAAATCAAAAACCGACCAAAAACAAATTTTGAAAGCCCAAAATATCAATTGTGAGGTATGGTTGAATTTGGGAAAGTATTTGGAAACCAAAAATGCAAAAATATACAGGGTGTTCCATTTAAAAATCTTCTCTAAAGGTCATTTCCGGCGACACATGAAGTGAAAAAACTTACTGCTGGAGCCATCTATTGACAAACAGCGAGAACTTTGTTGCGCACCTCATATCATAGAAAAACCAGGAAATGAATACGCATGTCTAACTTACATTGGCCACCTCTCTGCTAATATCTGTAAGTATCTTTCCAAATTTGATTAAACTGTCTCCTTTTCCAGTGGTCAAAACATAAGCGAATAACTATTCAATGCTAAACCAAAAACTAATAAACTTAAACACTCTTCAATAGGCAGAATATACTGTAACTAATGCTCAACAGCTTACGTAGAACAAACAGGTCGAAATTTTAAATCTAGATTTAAGGAACATCTTTCCTCAGATAAAAATTCGCAGGTTTTAAACATATCAAATCAACAAATCACATCATTTTTCAAGACAATTTAAAAATTCAACACGAATGTAATAAAAGGATGATGATGAATCTCTTGTGAAAAATTTGGAAATTAGTAAGCTTTGTAAAAACCCAAAATTCACCATCTCAGCAGTCAACTAGAATTGAATCTCTCCCCACTAATCAACATTTAAAATAGGTGTAGTTAGCTGATCATTTCTCCTAACTATTAGCCCTATACAATTGAAAATGGTGAAGTGTCGAAAAGGTCGTATGGCTCAAAAATAAACACTGTGGAAATCAGATAAAAGTGTTTCATTCATTTATATTTCAAAATTTTATTCGATTCGGCATTATTAAACGTCCAATTAGAACTCGGGATTTTATTGTGATTTTGAATATATTAAAAAAATCGAAACTCCATTGTTTGTAGAGGGAGAATTCTAGTTTCCACAACTCTGTCTGTTTTTTCATGAAAAGGAAGAATCTGTCAAAAAAACTGGGATACTTTAATTAGTTTTTTAGTTACAGTGTGGTTACAGGAAACCTTTTCTTTTTCCGTTGTCTTTGGAGATATTGCAACGGGAAAAACTGTGCTTCATAGAAAATTTCAAGCGTAATTGAGTAGTTTAACTCAATTTTGTATTTGAGTTAATTTTTCAGAAAGATATGACTGTGGTTTCTCTCATAAAGTCATGAAATAGAGGGTGTTCCATCTGAAGCGGGTCACCCTGTATTCTTATCCTGTTGTGATTGGAAAAATTTGCCGAAACACATCGAATGATTTCGGGATATTTTTTGACAAATAATTGAGGTCCTAAGCAGTCCCCCCTTAAGACGGGGTGCTACAACCTATGAAAGTTTTGGTCTATAGCAAATGCAGCCAGCAACAACTTTTGAAAGTCATCCTTTTTGCATTTGATTGAAGATAACGGTTCTATCTCATCATCTCCTAAAAAAAAGATGGATCTCTTCGCAAAAATTTTTTTCGCAAAATTCTGTTTCAGATAAATCAAATGCAGCATACCACATGATCTATCGCCTATGACTGAAGTTAAGTTCAGAGTGTATACGGTAAGGCGCTCTCTTCAACAACTGAACAAGTAGAAAGCAGTGGGTCTCGATTGAATACCACCATGTTTTGAAGGAATATGCTCCAGAGTTAGCATCTGTTTTTAATTATCTGTTTCAGATATCATATGAGGACTTAACGGTTTCGAAGAGTTGGACAGTTACGTGAAAACAACCGATTTCGAAGAAGAGAAGAAATGCCTACCTTAAAATTACCGTCCAATCGCATTGTTGCCCATAATGTCCAAAGTCACGGAAAGAGTGATAAACGGTGAGCTCATTTAATATCTCGAGTAACAGGGTATCATCAGTGATCGACAGAATGATTTCCGTAGATGACAATCAAGTGGTGACACTCTTGCATACGTTACGCATTTGTGGAGATACGCAATCGACAAGTATGGCGAATTAAGTGCCACTGCTCTTGATATCTCAAATGCCTTCGACAGGGTTTGGCAGGCTTGATGAATAAACTACTCGCATATGTACCTCCATAAAAAATGAATGATTGGATTAGTAGCTTTCTCTTCAGTAAGTGTAACGAGTGAGTCTTTTCGGATTAGTGCAGGAGTACCCTAGAACTTCAACTCACGCCAACTCTTTTTTGTTGCAGATTATTGATCTGCTCTACTCCTCCGAGAACAGAATATTTAGTTTTGCGGACAACTGTATCCTGGTGTGTTCATGTTCTAGTCAGCGTCCTTTAACTACTGAGGAGTCACATGGACAAAGCTACCAACACAGCATGTCACTGAATTCAGACTTGGAGATATCGAAGAGCAACTGAACAAAACGCAATCAACAGTCACTGCTGGTGAACTCACTCTGATTTTGCAAATACTTCAAATACTTTGCCAAATATGCTAAACTCAGTTTTTTGGGGCCATTAAAGATGTTGCTTTTATACATAGCACATGTACGAACTGGTCTGGAACACTGTTCTCAGGCTCTGAACCTCAACATTCATTACATCTATTGGATAGTGGCCAGGAGAGAGCAGTGCGTTTCATGTAGCAATCGGAGATAAGTCGAGTTCTCCAGCCTCTCACTCAAAGGTGGCCGATCTTTCCCTTTTTTTTCTCTTACTTCCATGGTAAATACTCTGACGAACTGATACAGGCGAAGAGAACAGTACGCTTCATCACGCGTGATCTCCAGTACCTCGCTCGAAGTCTGTAGGTTGCTGATCTCTTCTCTTTTTCGCAGATTTACCATAGCGAATAATCTGAAAAAGGCTTGGTTCCGGAAAGAATCCACTTTCAACAAAAACAGATTTAGGTAGAACTCCCATCAGCGAACGGGCCAGCCAGCAACACCACGTACACTCGGAGGCAAAATTAGCGGAACACTCGAAAATTTAACCAAATTCGAAGTCCGATATTTTTCCTAATTCTCAACCGATTTAGATGATTTTTTCGGCAAGTTATAGATCAACTCTTCTGCTTTGTAGAAAGTATAAGAGATAACAAAAAAAATTCGAAAAAAATTTTAAACGGGGGCAAAACTAAAAGTGTTTTTTTTGTCAAAAGTTCGTAACACCCTGTGGAATTTCGTGGTCCGAGTTGAAAGGTACAATATCATGGTCTGTCAAGACACATATTTCTACAGTAACGCCCTTCTTGTTTTATGCATTTATCTCTATTTTTACAAGAGATATCCAATTTGAAGCGAAAAGTCACAAATTTCAAGAATTTATTTTTAATCTTGCGTAGGTGCATAACATCGGAGGTTAGCCAAAAAATAAAATCAAAATAAGAGAAGCGGAAATCTAACGAAATGGAAATTTTTGAAATTCACTGGCCAATTTCACGCTCCGGGAGAACTCGAAGGACACTGGAAAAATCGTTGATTTTGCACATTTATTTTTGAATTTTTTTGTGTGACACTCTATAATAATTATCATTCCAGTCCAAAACTGAGAGCAGGTGTGTAGCCTGGCGATACACTCGTGAAATGAAATGAACATGTTGAGAAAAATGTTCATGATGACCCACAAAAAAAAACATTTGATTTTAGTAGAGAGTATGACCCTCCCGAGCTCTTATTACAGCGCGCATACGATTTCGCATACTCCCAATGATGTTGTCTATCAGCTGTTGAGGTATGTTGTCTCACTCTTGCACCAAAGCCAATGTCAGCTCTTCAACGTTGCCTGGATTCCGTTGTCGAACCCTTCTTCCAAGAATGTCCCAAACGTGTTCGATCGGGTTTAAATCCGGTGACCGCGACGGCTAGTCCATTCGCGTGATCCCGACTTCATTGAAATATTCTATCACTATGCGCGCAGTATGAGGGCGCGCGTTATCGTGCATAAAAAGGAAATTTTCCCCTATGTTAGGAGCAAAAGGCACAACATGGGGCTCTAAGATTTGTGTTATATACCGATGGGCATTAAGTGATCCATTGCCAATAATCTCCAGTTCTGTTCGTACTCCCAAGCATATGCCACCCCATATCATAACTGACCCTCCACCGTATTGCTCAGTTCCTGCGAAGTTCGCTTGATTGTACCGTTCCCCTCGATGCCTCCATATTCTATCTCTACCATCCACGAAATTCACACAATATCGGCTCTCATCACTAAATAAAACTCGTCTCCACTAATTGATTGTCCATGCTACATGCTCCCTAGCAAACGCCAATCTTGCTACCCGATGGGCTCTATCGAGTCTTGGTGCTCTTGCTTGCGCGTATGATCTCAGACCAACTTCATTTAATCGTCTTTTGACTGTCCTCACACTGACGTTAATGTTATCCACTGCTTGTAAAAGGTTACGTGCCTGAACAGCAGTAAGACGAGGATTTCTTATGGTTTGATTGACGATGAAACGGTCATGTATAGCGCGGGTTGCCCGATTTCTTCCTTGTCCTCGCCTCCTCACGTACAATCCAGTTTCCCTGTAATGTCGGTAGATTCGATGGATAACCGACGTCGAGACACCCTACATGGTACCGACTGAGCGGTGGGTGCGCCCTTCCTCGATCAATGTAACTGCCCTTGCTACTGAGATTGGTGGTAAATCTCTCATTCTGAATGAAAAATACCGTTTCGAATTGTAAACAGTAAAAGAATCACAAAACACCGCAACCGATCGAATTTGTATCAAATCAAAGAATGGAAAACTCTCATTCTTTAAACAAGTGCAAATGTGGTCATATACAAAAAAACGTGTGTTGTATTTCATATTTGATAAAAAAGGTGTGCACATGTGTAAATGAAAAGTTTTACCAATGGTCCCAGAATTCGGTTGTGTATTTTAATACCTACCGACTGTTATGTCCTATGAATTCCTAATTTTCACCAAATTAACCAAATTGTCATCAATAACTAATGCAATTCGTAGATAAAAATCGCAAACGAGAATTTCGACACGCCTGAGTGATAATAAGAAAATTCCAAATTGATAGACGAATTTTAATGACAATTTCTTGATTCAATGGAATTTCTCCATAATGGTGATTTTCCACTTGAAATCAAATATATTTTGCAAAAATAGAGATAAACGCATGAAACAAGAAGGGTGTTACTGTAGGAAGATGTGTCTTGACAGACCATGATATTGTACGTTTCAACTCGGACCACGAAATTCCACAGGGTGTTACGAATTTTTGACAAAAAAAACACTTTTAGTTTTGCCCCCGTATAAAATATTTTTCAAATTTTTTTTGTTTTTTCTTATAATTTCTACAAAGCAGAAGAGTTGATCTATAACTTGCCGAACAAATCATCTAAATCGGTTAGGAATTAGGAAAAATATCGAACTTCGAATTTGGTTAAATTTTCGAGTGTTCCGCTAATTTTGCCTCCGAGTGTATCTCCGTCTACAAAAATACTTTTGTTTGAAGAGCTAGGGTGCAGTGAAATTGGCTTCTATTGAACATCTTTTCGATTACATAAACTTCCATAGGATACAGTTGAATATGTTGCTCAATTTTGAGGACGGATCGAAATATCAGAAAATAGTTAGAAATATTATTTCTATTTATAATAAAAACATCAGAATTAAGATTGGAATCTTTCGAAAATTCGATATATTTTATACGTACATGATCCAAATTTGAGGGGACATCTCTGAATATCCATTGGAAAGTCCTCTAAGTTCATTGGGCACCCTGCTTTGATGGTGAGCCTGTAAAGAAAAATTTCTTGAATAAATTACTTAAAATATCTACAGTTCAAGTAATGGTGTTGAAAGGGAGGTTGTGAATATGTATAATCTTCAAAGTATGGAAAGAAATTATCCAAGGTGAGTTAAGAGTTACAAGTGTTAAACCGTAAACTTTTTCGAAGTTCAAACTTAAGAAGTTCATTACGGGCTACAGTATATAATTATTTGGTACCAATTGGGTGTCCTAAGAATGTGTTGAGCATCAGTCTTATGTTTTTTAAATATACAGAGTGATTCTGCAGAGAAGGGATACCTTTTTTGTTATCAGCTTCCTATTTTCGCATATACATGCAATTTTTTGTGAATATGGTAGATATTTTGGACGCCATAACACTGAAACAGATGCGTCAATTTGAGTGAAAATTTCAAGATTTATTTCTATTTATTAGTTCCTAACTAAGCCATCAACCATGTCTTCCAAGTATAAGGTCGAATTCCGAAAATCTCATTCATCGAATGTCAGATTAAAACCCTGTACATCACCTGAATCAACATCTTATCCGTAAACTACATAGACTACTGTTCAATTTTATGCATGTCTCATCTTTGCCACACCTACCGTTTAATGAAAATTCTTTCGGTTTTTGCCAAAACTGCTGTAAAAATCTAGGTTGTTGATCGGTTTGAATGAAAATGTCAATGTTTGATGCTATTTTAAAGTCTTACATTTTCACAGTTGATTGTTTTGCCGAATGCAAAATAACTCTTTGTTCATCGCCGAAATGAAAATCTCATAACCGTGTGTCCTTTTCGTGGGTGTTTGTTCGATAGTTCTGAAGGGAGCACCCTGTTTGTTTGAAATATGCAACGGTTGAAGATCTACCAATCTTTCCTTAACACCTTTTCAATACAATATACAGTTTTAGAGTTATCGCACAGATAATCACTAAAAGTGACACACGGTATATTCGTAAACTATACAGACGACTGTACCAAGCTTATTTTTATCACACTTATAGATCTCCTCTGCTATCTCGGTAGGTTTTCAATCTTTTACTTACATTTTGTTGATATTACCTTTGAGGCGTAAAACAGTTTGACGATAATTGACATAAACTTCACTCTCCAAGAAATTCCACCTCATTTAACGGATTATTACGAAGACAAATTCAGTTTCTTTATTCTTGAACTGAATTAGTTTCTTGGAATTTATGAGTGATAAGTTCAACTTTCCGTTTATCGGAAGATATTTAACTTCCAGCGACAATGAATTCTATTAACATTTTGAGGAATCATCAAATCTTGAGATTAATATTTTTCGGGAACATTTATTTTTCACACAATCGTGGTACATCATAGAGTTTATTTGATAGGAGTTTGAAGTACTAAATGACCAAGAGCTCGTATTAGCTACTTTCAATAATTTGATTCATAATCATGCGTTGTCGAAACAATTTCATTGTAGCAGGCGGCCTGCCAGGTGGAAGGCGGCCTCACCCTCGTGGCCCGGTGTGATACCACCACATCGAGCTATAGGTGTCGTGAATTGGTCACATGTGTGACAAAGTTTCGGGATCTGGCGGATGGTCCGGTTTCCAGGGTAGGAAGGATTGGCAACGAAGCATGATGAGCTCTTCTGCAACATCAGAGGACTGGGGTACAACAACGTGAATGTCGATGCAGTCCACCAGCATGCAAAACGTACAACCCCGTGTGCTGGGCCTAACGGAAACCCAAATAAGTCAAACAACCGACACTACACATTTACGTTTTAATGGGTATGAGATACATACGATATTTAGGTTTAAAGGGGGCCTCTGGGTTTTCGACAGGTAGGAGGTTGCATGCCAAGAGAGGACACGATGGAAGACGACGCTTTCGACTATGCGCGGTTTAAAATCTGTTTGCAGGATAAAACACTGTTCTTATGCTGTTTATATCGCTCGCCAAATGATATTCACTTTCCTATACTGTTTCAGTATCTAGGTGATAAGGTGGATTGGATTCAGACACATCACCCGGCAGCTGAGGTTATTGTACTGGGTGACTTCAACGTTCACAACACCAACTGGCTCCGCCACTACGATAGAACAGATGAAGCGGGAAGACTTTCGCAATCAGCCATAATCTAAGAATACTTGATCACCTAACCGACTTCCCTAACATCTTGTATCTTTTTTTGATTTCAGATCCAGATGATTTTAGAGTGGAGATCTCAGCACCTAGGCAACTCAGACCACAACCCTATATCTGCTACTGGAACCATTGTGCTGCCGCTAAACCAAGAACTTAAACCACCCAGACGCATTTGGTACTATAACCGTGGTAACTGGGATGAGCTGCGTGAATTCGTTTCGTGCTTTCCATTCAGTGATGTTTGCCTTTCAGATCCTGACAACAATGTGTGCACTGAATCTGTTACAGAAATCAATCATGCAGGAATGGATCCCTACATCCCTCATTCCATGAAAAGAACAATAGCACAAAAGCCATGATTCAACAAAGACTGCTATAGAGCCTCTGCAGCTAAGAGCAGAGCTTATAAGTCATGGAAGATAAATCCAACAGAGAAAACAAGAATAACCTTCGTACGGAACGTATGTAACCTATTAACAGCAAGAGAAAATGCCAATTTCAACGAAGGGGTAACTGATAAACTCCTTGAACTGGTAAGTGGAACTAGATAGTTCTAGTCTATGGCGAAGACTGTCAGTGCCAAATTCTGCAAATTTGCGTTTCCGTCTCTTGTTAGAGAAGACGAAAGTATAGCATCATCTGCGAAAGAGAAAGCCGATCTCTTTGCCCTCTTGTTCTTAAAGAATTCTGTGCTAGATTCATCTAACGCAATACCACTGAACATTCCACCAACAAATTCTTCCATGACAGAAATCAAGTCAGAGTTTGCACTGTGAGATGGGCTCTGGAGCAGCTGATCAAGAAGGCAGTTGGTCTAGACGAAATTCTGCTAATCGTCCTAAGAAAGTGTGCTCCAAACTGGCACCCATTTTCAACCGTCTGTTTCAGACTTCTTATGAAAGCCATACTCTTCCGAGCAGCTGGAAAAAAGCGAGAGTTCAACCGATCCCAAAGAAAGGAAAGAAGTCCTTGCTACAAAACAACCGCCCTGTTGCACTTTTTCCCTTCATGTCCCAAGTGACGCTGAGATGAACTCAGCAAATATGTTTATGTGCAGGGAATTATTAACGACCGTCAGTATGGTTTTCGCAGGCAAAGATCGACAGGGGTTCTGCTCGCCTACGTCACTCATGTTTGTACATCAACAATGGAAGAGCATAGGGAATCTAGATCAATAGCCCCCGACATATCTAAAGCCTTCCATAGGGTTTGGCATGCAGCCTTGTTGAATAAACTTGCTGCATATGGGCTTCATGAAAAATTGCGGGGTTGGATAATTAGCTTTCTTTCAAATAGATTAAAAAAAGTTGTGGTCGATGGTATAACATCTGATTGTTTCCAGTTGCAAGAAGGAGCACCTAAGGGATGCATTCTCTCGCCAACCTTGTTTCTGTTGTCATCTACAGAGAACAGGATCTTCGGTTTTTCAGACGATTGTACCCTGGTTTCGTCTTTCAGTAGTCTGCAGCCGACTACAGCTGCGGAATGTGAACGAATCAATAACTTAAACTCTGACTTACGGAATATATCGGAGTGGGGCCAGTTGAACCTGGTGAGCTTCAACGCGAGCAAGACGCAATCAACTACGTTCTCTAGTAAGGGCGTCGCTAGAAAACCTTTTCTAACGATGCAAGGCCAACAAATTGCATCCAAAGGTTTCATGCACGTTCTCGGAATAACGGTCAACTCCGGGTTTTGCTGGCATAAACATATATCAGCAATAGCTAAGTCTGCATAAGGTAAACTTAGTTTCCTTTTCAGAGCCAAGCGATATTTCACGTCATCTCAGCTGTTGCTTCTATATAAGGCACAGATTCGATCTGCTTTGGAATATTGTTACCATGTATGGGGGATATGCGCCCAAAAATTCGTTGTGGATGTTGAATAGTGTGCAAAAACGGGCTGTGCTCCTAATCGACCACCCGGAGAACACCCGCGATTTCCAACTGCTGGCTCTCAGAAGACAAGTTGCTGACCTTTCTCTGTTTCACAGATACTTCCACGGAAGATGCTCCAAGGAGCTGAAAGGCTTTGTACACTAGGCTGGAAAGGATTTCTCATCATATGGCGGTACATTTAGCGACCCCTCGAACCTCTCTCTATACGAATTTCTTTGTTTACAGGGCTGGTGAGCTATGAAACTCGCTTCCGTCCAACATCTTCCCAACATCCTACAATTTGGCCGTCTTCAAGAAGCGAGTAAACAGACACCTCGATTCTTCCCACGTGACCACTCATGTGGCGTAACAGGTTCGCCTATCTCTGGGAAGCGCGCATGAAAAAATGAAAAAATAATCTCCTTCATCAAAATATTTTAGGAAATTCTGTTCTCTGGTGAGGTAATGGGGAACTTTAGATCCTTTTGTTACTGAGTTCCTTTCTTTCAGCTTAGAAGCCAGAATTTCTTAAGCAGACTTTGACAGTCCCCGATCCCTCATAAGGTCATTTAAATCATCTTGATTCAATATTGTCATCGATTTCAGGTCTCATTCAAAGTCACTATCAGTCTTCGTTTCAATGACAATTAACTTCTGCTGTGAAACATTAGTTTCGGTTCATAATTCACCTATGTGCCGATTGTATGGATGGATATTCCCATTTGGCTTAATTTTTTCGGCTAATGTTAGTTATGTTCACCACAAAAATTAGCATTCATCATGGTGGTTAGCGGGTTCTTTTCAGATCGTAGAAGTTCCATACCGGAAAGATTTTATTTTATTATTTGTCCATAAATGAAGAAACTCAACGTACCTTTCACAAATCTTTGGGTACCGAAGGCTTATCACACATTTCCAGCGGATACCCAAAGTAATTGAAGTTCCTATAAATGCCCTGTACCTGAGATTTCAAGTTTTCAAGTTATGACGAAAAATTTTACGTACCTACCTAGAGTTTGTTTGTTTGTTATTCCTTTAATGTGCGCTATTTCCGCCTTTCGGCCAATGACACGCCGGGGAATTCTGTTACCTCAAAAATCCGGGAATTTTGCCGAACCTCTCTCGTGTCGAGGGAAGGGATCTTTAATGTCCAACACATCTCCGTTAGATAGGACCGACGGCTTTACATCTCTTCCGAAAGATGGATTACCAGAATCCGAAAAATCGCACCGACTTTGTGGGGATTGAACCCAGGTTACTTTGCGCAGGAGACAAGCATCATATCTCCTACGCCACCGAGCCTAGTTGACATAGACAGCTCCCAGAGTATTAACAAATAACTGTCCTCTTATTATTAGATAATTGATAAATTAGGAGGAAAAAATGCGAAACTGCAGTTGTTGTTCAAAGTGATGACCAATCACTCCTAGACATAGTTCTACTCGACGCATAATATCCTGTGATGTGGCTCGCCTCAGTTCCTCCACATCCAACTGCATAAAAGCATTTTGCTGTCTATTATGCAAATCATATCTTAAAGTCACAGGTTCAGAATAAATTTTATCTTTCAGCTATCCACAAACAATAAATCCGATAGGCGTTATGTCAGGTGACTTTAGAGGACACAAAGGCGGACCAATTCATCTATCTGTGCAATGTGCAAACACATTGAAACTGAATTTATTTTGAGGATTTCTTTCCCTCGTAATATGAGGAGTTTGGTTGGCCCAAAAGTGAGAGATATTCCGGTTAAAAACCCCCTTATAAAATTTTGCCTCGTCCATCCAGATAATCCTTCTGAGAAAATCGGGACCTTCTTGTGTTCTATGAAGAAGGATCTCACACATTTCTATTGGAAGCTGTGGATCGCCTGCTGGTAGAGTTTGGACCAATGAAAATTTATGAGGGTGCAGTTTATATATTTTTTAGAATTCTGTGAATACTACTATGAGGTAAATTCAGATAAAGCTCTGCTATTGCCAATTATGCAAATGGATTAACATCAAAATAAGCAAGGCAATTTCATTGTAGACTACAGGCCGTGAGAATGATATCTTATTCTGGACCGTTCCAGTAAAAAAAAATTTGTAACGTATCTCCTGAATTTTATAGCTATTTGGATATAATTCGTTAAGCCTCCTGCAAGTTCCACTTACATTCCGTCTCTCATCTCCATGAATGAAAAAAAAGTACTTGCTCATTAGTGTAGCTAGCCATTCTGTTCGAATTAATTCAAGTGACAGTTGAAGCAATAATAGTTTGTTACTTATGTTTAGGAGCCTGTCTATGCTCTGGGATATGTCTATGGTATGCACGTGCAGAAATCTAAGCTTCCTCTGCTAACTTCAGGTAGGTACGTAAAATTCGTTTTTTCGCATAACTTGAAAACTTGATATCTCAGGTGCAGGGTATGTATGGGGAATTTCATCCTAATGAATCTAATGAATTGAAAAAAGTATGGGTTACAATTTGAAAACACGTAGTTTCCGATGTTTTTTTGTTTCGAAATGTGAGGCGGAAAAAAGAGCACTTTGTATACTGACTGAGATTCAGTGGAATATAAGTTATGTTCCGCATGGTTTCTTACTTGCAAAACATCTTTCTTTATTTTGGTTGCTCACGCCCTTATCGAGATATATCAATTTTGGCAAAAAGCAAGTAAAACTAGAATATTTCATGAACAAACATTGGAATAACAAGTGTTATTAAACCGGTCTTCAATATACAGGGTGTTCTATATTAAATAACAAAGTTGGTATGCATTTTCGGTATAAATGGAATTGCCATTGAGGTGAAAATAACTCAGAAATAGAGTTTCGGACCAGCTGAATCAACTGCAAAGTTTCAGAACGATAGAATTATCAGTTCTCCATAAAGAGCTAATAGGCCACTCATTTTGGTATATCCTGTATACCGCACATATATTTTTTGGAATGTACTACACATCTGAAGAAGCCACGGTGTTGTCAAACGCGTTGTTTGTCAATGTAGTGCAAATTTGAACAGCATTGTTTTATTTAATGAAAAAATGTTTATCAATTTTCATCAAGTAACGATCTCCTCAAACAAACTATTGAAGGAAGCTAATAAAAGCTTTCTCATTTGGTCATTTGATACTTAAAACTACTTCTACGACGTGCTACAAATATACAGAATATTTGATTTTTATCCTTTTGTGTGATTAACAAATCTCAGTTCAAAATTGGTGTAATTAAAAAAGATGCCGTAATGTCATGTCTCGATGAGGTAAAATTTTTAGAGATTCAAGAAAATTTGGCTGTAAGCTTTTCGAATTATTTTCGTATTTCAAGGATTCATTTTCTCCTTATCTGAAAGATCATATTATGAAATAGATTCGTTCGAGCAATAAACTTTAATCATTTTGTTATTATCGATGTCTCGCCTGAATATTTCAGAAACGCAATATATCCATAAAATTATCTCAGCTCTTCAACCGTTGTATGTAATCTTGAAGCAACATATCTCTTTCAACAAGAGTGTTTATTATCTTATTTGAGAACAAGGGTCGAATACAACGGAGGTAATTTAAATGTTATTATTACTCTTTAATCCCTTGGGTCAACGGTTGATATTGCGATGGTTAAATTCAACCAATAGAAGTTCGAATTACTTTTACATCCACAGTATTGACCAAACTTCGTCCCTAGCAACTTTTAACATATTATTATTTAATGAATTGGCTTAGAAGTGAAAAATTTATGAGAAATTTCATTCGAATGCACAATATTTACTATGTTGGGCATAGAACAAATTATGTTCACTCAACTTCTTAAAGATTTTCATATAGGGTGTTACATAATAGTATGTCACAACTTGAGGGGGTAAATCTACGTGCAATTTCGAGGAAAAAAGTTTGTATAAGTATAGTTCCGCAAAAGCTTCGTTACGGAGTTACGGGGAGAAATTTCTGGAAAAAATTGTTTTTTTTCTTCAAAACGCCTGTAGTTTCTGAAGTATTCAGCCAAAATTTGGAATGCAAGCTATTTTTTACAGCCTCCATCATTACCTCTCCCATATTTTAACTGAAATTCAAAAGGTGTTTTCTTTTCCGAGGCCATGTCTCCTTTTCCCCTCTCAAACTTTCTTGCAGTACTCTACTGATCAGCGTACAATCAATTTTCGTCATCTTCATTCAATTTAGAAACTTTTTTGACACTTGTAATTTTTTCGTATCTCCAACTGTTTTGGAGTGAAAAATTATTGAATTTGAATTATTTGAAATGTATGTTATTCGCTAAATAAAAAAAAATAATAGAGATACTCGATGGGTATGCCCCAAACTTGCTTTCATTTTGATAGATCGTCTTCTGAGACTCAACTTGTACTTATTCAATATCAAACTAAAAAAAACAATTAAAAACTAAATAAATTGCTGGAAGTGTCCTTCACCTATAAGAATACAGGTCTCTGTCCTTCTTCGCATATTATCACGCACTCTTTGAAATATTCCTGGGGTATTTCTTATCGTGTCACAAGTGGTTATTCAATTTCTCCATACTTCTTCAGTGTTCACTGGAGTGGTATAAACTGAACTTTTGAGATATCCCCATAAGAAAAAGTCTAAACTATATAAGTCTGGGGACCTAGGAGGCCATGGTTCAGATCCATCCCGACCTATCTATCGGTTGTTGAATGTATTATTCAAGAATTCTCTAGCTTCTCTTCTAAAATGTGCTGGTGAACCACATTTTGTTTCTCACCAAAAGTGGCACATCCTCGAGAAATAAAGGTAACTCCTCCTCAAAAAATTGCAGATAAGCAGGACCGTTTAGTCTGTTAGGCAGAAAAATGGCCCAGTCAAATAACTTCCAATTATTCCGACCCAGACATTCAGTGAGAATTGTTCTTGATGATGGGATTCTTCAATCAAATGGGGGTATTCCTCAGCCCCATAATGATTATTGTGAAAATTTGTGAAAGCAGTTCTCGAAAAGTTAGCTTCGTCTGTGAACATTATTTCACCATCAAAATAAGCATTTTCTCCAATTTTATCTAAGAACCATCGGCAGAAATTCAGTTTTGAAGGAAGGAAAATCTCGAGGAAGTAGAGTTTGGACGCGTTGAATATGAAACTGGTACAATGAAAAGTCGAATCCTCCAAACTAGAACATGTGAAATATTCAACTGATTTCCAATTTTTCTTGTACTCGCATGACTACAATTCAAAACTGCTTCCTCAATATCTGGAGTTCTCATAGTTTGAGTTGCACCTTTTAAATGATTATTTGCAGTAAAAGTAACAGTTTTCCTTAACCTTCTGTGTATATTTGAAAATGTTCGCCTGTCTGGTGTTACTCGGTTTGGAAAGCGCACCTGATATAAGCACCTAGCTTCTGTTGTGTTTCCGTCAGTCAGACCGTACATGTAATGGATATTAGCCAGTTCGGCGTTATTTAAATTAGTCACGTTGACAATATGTGTGAAAAGAGACCACCACCATTTTTGTTCCCGAATAGATTTTCTGTAGTTGATCGACGAGATCAACACCCCCATGAAAGTATAATATTTTTGAAAGAGGAGGGGCTGTAGAATATCAATCTTTTGCTTTCAAATTAAAGACCCTTTTATCTTTGGCAGTGATTCAACCGAATCGTAATTTGTTCGCTTTGTCACAATACTGTTTCCTTTCCATTTAACAAACAACAATTTGTCGTAAATGTATAGAAACCACCCACGTTCTTCTTTTTTCATTTGGGAAACTGATGATGAAGGACACTTTGTGAGGCGATCATCACTAAAGGTACCTGTTGACTTAAACCTCTTTCTCTCAATGTTTTTGAAAAGTCTGGACTGGTAAAATAATTATAAAAAAATTAATGTGATCTGAAGGATCTAATAGTTCCAAAACGACTCTAGAGCCAAGAGGTAATGAACTTTTCACCATAATTTCTTCGCTAATAGTAGATGGTTTCGCACCACAGTAGGTTCCAAATATATAACAATATCCAGTGAAGCTGCAAATCATCCAGTCGCACAGGCTTTCCTTTAATAAACGCTTTTGCAGAATGATGACCAAAAATTGATCATAGACTGAGAATGGAAAATTCCCAAGTGTTGAAAATTTCTATTCAGAATTTCTATGAAAGGTCTAATTTTGTACATCTTGTCTTTTTTTTTAAAGTTTTGGATCATAGCAGAATGCAAGAGTTTTCTTATTTTTTGAAAGCTATTTCTTGACCCTAGGTAGTCTGTGGTATCCACTACAGAGTAATATTCCGACAAAAATCTTGACATATTGTGCAGTAACACAAAAAGAATGATTGTTTCTCAGAGTGGCATATAAGCTACAAATTTTAAAAAATCTGCACCCATAACCTTTTAAATATTTTCACCGGAGTTTCGTTTTTCAGAATATGTAGACGGTTGACATAACCATGCGTTTTATTCATACTAAGGTCAATTCAATTCAATCAATATCCTCAGTCCAGATTGGTTGAACTTTTGGAGTTATTTTCTTTTTTTAAATGGATTATATTCGAAGTTTTCGTTCTGTTTCATCCATTTCAAAAGGGGCAAATTGTCTCCATCGTCATTCTCTCAAAATTTGTCATTATGTAGCTCAACTCATATCAACGTTATGATAATTGTGATATATAATACCTTCAAGTGCAGTGTCAAGCCATCTGAAGCGCATTCCATCAAAAGATGCAGTACTAAGTACACCAAGATCAGGATCCATTATAAGCTCTACAATAAATTGAATTCGAATTACAGTTTGCCCTCACGAAAACTCATTGTCCTCAAACGATGACAGTAGCAAAATACGAGCAAAAACATTATAAAAAAATTTGAGTAATTTCTAATTATTTACATAAAGTATTATACTAAATAACTGAGAAAATGTTTACAGCCTCAGAACCAGAAAATATAAATAAATAATAAGCATAGCCAATCCCGATTCACACAATGAAATGCAACAGTTGGAAATTCCAGATTTCCCTGTTTTTTCAAAATCTAAATGAAACCATCTATTGTATAACCATACAAAGTATCTTAGTATGTAACTCAGAAGTCCTTTATATCGGTATCAAATTTCACAGCTTGATGAAGGGATTCGATTTCCGGTGGAGGGTCTACTCACAAAATACAATGATATAGCGGATGCATTCAATCGATATTTTATACGAAGTATAGAGGAAATTATCAGTACTATTGTCAGACAAAATAATGAAGAATTTTCTTTAGAAAATGCAAGACAAGCAGACAATCTCTGGACAGAGTTCAGACCCGTACCATTAGAAGAACTTTACACCATATGTCTGATAAACAAAGCAGTACAGATGGTGTGAACACATATATCCTGAAGTGTATTGAATGGAAAGGAGACGTGATTCTGAAAATATTGAATATGCCCCTCAGAGAGGGTACTGTTCCCTAGTCATGGAAAGTATCAACAATTGTACCGATTAAAAAGAAGCCAGGTTCTACTTCGGCGGTAGAGTATCAGCCAATCAATCTTCTGCCTCCTTATGAGAAACTCCTAGAACTAGTCGTCAAAAAAACAGCTCACAAATTTCATTGATAAAAATAACATTTTGAGTCAACAACAAGCAGGTTTTCGAAAGAACAACTCCTGTGAGACAGCTGTGTAGAATGTGTTGAAGGAGATGGCACTGGATGAGAATTCGTTCGTCGGTGTAGTGTTTCTGGACTACAAAAAAGCGTTTAAAACAACGGACAGAAGATTACTTTGCAAAAAATTGGAAAAAATGGGTCTGAGGGGAAAGTTTCAGATCTTACCTAGAAGTGAGGAAACAGAAGGTCTAGTATGGGGACCACATATCGGAGGAAATTTTAGTGGATTGGGGGGTACCCCAGGGATCAGTACTGGGCCTCGTACTCTTCACACTCTATATTGACAACAGTAATAATAATAAATAATAATAATAATAATGATTCTAAAACATTTATAGATCATAAGCGGCATCACTTGGAAGATTGAACCTGGCCATCGGGGCTCTCTCGGTCAAACAGAGATGGAATTTGAGGAAATATCGCAGGTTATGTATTTTTTTCATTATCTCCTTAGTCCTTTTCATGACCTTGATTGCTATGTAAAATCTTCTCAGATTTGTTTAGACATATAAGAAGTATGATTGTTGAAATATTTTTCTGCTGGTTTTTTTTTCCATTGTTACAGATTCCTGTCCCAAACCCCCTTTCTTTGATCCTTGTCTTCGTTTGGAAATCATGGAATGCAAGAGAGAATGAAGCGGCTAAGCAGAAAAATCTTTGGTACTCTTTTTGTACACACGACACTTACACAACATAAACAGACAAGCTATTGCTAGTGCAATAGTGACAGGGAAACGAGTTTTTTACTCAGGTTTTTTCACTCGTTCATGGAATCATATACAAGATGGTATGACACACGCCAAAATTATAGATATAAGCATTTATTGTAAATACTATTATTTAAACTTTTGTAAATCCTCTGTTTTCAAAAGAATATATATATATATATATATATATATATATATATATATATATATATATATATATATATATATATATATATATATATATATATATATATATATATATATATATATATTGGGTTGTTTCTAGAAGCAACCCAATAAGTTTTAATTACTCAAGAACATTTATATTTATATTCTCATTTATATTTTCTGTACATTCATTCGTCTGAAGAAGCTACGGTGTAGTGAAACGCGTTACGAATCGCAATTATTAAGTAAAATTCCTTAAAACACAGTACTTAATTTTATAATTGATAATGGAATTTTACCAAGTAAAAGCCTCCCAAATTCAGAAGTTATGTTGTTAAAATTAATGATTATTCCATCAAAAATGTTACTGGGTTCAAATACTTGGGAATAGTAATTGATGACAACTTAAAATCACAATGCATGCTGACTATATCTGTAAAAAAGTAAGCAAAAAGGTAGGTTTTCTGGGAAGAATCAGAAAATATTTGAGTGAATTCACCAGATCTTTGGTTTACAACACCATTGTTGTGCCACATTTTCTGTATTGTCCTACAATTATTTATATGTTCAAAGAGAAAGAAATAGCTAAACTTCAGATTATTCAAAATAAAGCTATTCGCTATATTCTAGACTGTGATAATTATACTTCTATTCGTTATAGGTTGGAAAACTCGAAGCTTTTATCCGTGAGACAAAATGTCTATTCAAGTGTTTTTGTATTTATTCATAGAATGTTGCATCACCTTCTGCCAAAACATATGGTGGACCGATGTTCATTTAATAAAGATTTCCAAGAGTATAGTACAAGAAATTGACAGAATTTTCGTTTGCCTCGGAGAAACACTAGGTTTGCAGACAATCAGATTGTCATTAATGGACTTCAACTAGATGTCTTCAGTAAATATTATTTATTAAGTTTCCCCATTTGTGTAAAGTGGGATCAAATGGGCTAAGTATAAGTGACAAACCATGAAACATATATTCGGCTGTAAAACTATCATTCAAGATTAAATGCAGTATTTATTTAATTGAAATCGATTAACAATTATATGAGCTATAGCTTGGGGCGTTTTTCACGGATCACCCAATATACATTATTATTAGATCCCCTTCTTATTTGGGGTGAATTCAATTTAGCATTATTTTCCTGAAAATTGAATTAACAGACGCCTTTTCACAATTCTGAATACAAGTAAACCAACCACGTATTCAATGCGTTCATTTTATTATTTCGTGAAAAATAATCCAGCAATAGACCCATTCGAACAATCATCTTATTGTCAAAGTCACGACTATACAATTCAGAGACGCAAAATGAAGCTATTCAATCGCTATACGTAATCTACAGGCAAGATCTATTTTAATAGGAGTTTACTGTGTAATGGATTATCTAATTTGAGAACAAGGGTCGAATGCAACGGAGGTAATTGAAATGATATTATTACTCTTTAGTCCTCTGAATCAACAGATGACGGAGTCCTGCTGAAGACCCAGAGAGAGACCCGCCCGTAATTTCACCGAGCTCTGAAGTCTCGGTTACTCGCGATGAAACATTGTTAGATTTCCAAATCCGATTAGTCAAGTTCTCCGTCGTTGCATATCTAGAAACTTGGGCTGATAACGGATTTATTTCTAATCATGTCGAGGACCAGCGGGGTATACAGTAAATGGGGGTATTATGAGATTCTGAAAAGGGTAATTGAAGTTCCTGATTTCGCTACGGGGCGCTCTTTCATCGAAATTCCTGGCCGAATCTTCAATTTTTCATTTTCGTTAAACATTCAGCTCCTTGTTTCCTTGACTGGGGAATTGCGGAGAATTTATGAAATTTCGGTCCTGATAATGGAGCACTCTAATCAACCTTTCTTATTCAACCCTCAAAGACTACGTTTCAGGAAATTCCAGAATACCCGATCTGATAAAATTGGTCGTCCATTAAAACATTACCTGCTAAAGTAACCCCTAACACTTTCACTCAATTGTTTAGAAGTTTGACACAGCTAGAGGCGAAACCTCTTCAGCGCTTGATTCATGAAAATTTCAAACAAACTCGTACGATTGGAGATGGCAACAGCAGTCGCTTGCTTCAAAGAGCCTCGTGGTGCCAATCTCCGCAACTTTCACAAATAAATCAGAAATATAATTATATCAAATGAATTCTCAAAGGAGGCGAAATTTTCAATAGAAAAAATCTTTCGAATTATCGAAACCTTATCTCCATTATTTGTGATTTTAATCGACCCCAGTTTATAGCTCCTTATGATTTTTATGAACCGAATACATTTCTTTAGACTGAGTACAGGGATTCCCATTTTCGATGTTTCAGTACGGAAGCTATGTGAAATACTGCAAAGGAGAATAATGACTCCTCTTCTCCGAACTTCATTTTTGAGGAAAATTCATTGGTGGAAACAATTCTCAGATATCTTCTTTTGTTTTCGAGTTATTCTGGATTTCTTGACATATTGGCATATGACAATATCTGTGATGACCAATAAGGATTGGGAAAGAGCCCATCTCGGCCCCCAAGTAAATGATTTATTCATGATTATAAAATCTTTCCAATTGTAGGTTTAGGAAAGAAAACTTCTAAGAATATAAGTGATATTTATTGATTATTATCTTCTATATTAAAATTTTAAGGTTACAGTAGCATATCATCACGTAGCACTGAATTTTATGAAACAATTTCAATGTAATCCATTCTGGATGAAGCAATCTTTTCGAATGCCTCTACTTTTACTTTTATGAAGGGATGTTTTTTCTAACTTCGATATTCTCAAATTTATGAAGAAAGTGACTACTATTAACGTATGTCACAAAAGTCTTGGAAAAAATTCGAACAGATAAATTAATTACTGAAAAAAACTTTATTGAATTGATTGTATCATTAGAATTTCACCTCATATCTAAACTCTATAAAATCGTTTTTAAAGCATTGATAGAGGCCCGTTCTGTTCGATGGCGCGCAATTTTCTCCGAACACCTCAAATCAGTCTTTGAACGACATCCATATCGATGTCTCGTATCTTCTGAAAGATTCTCTGTCTCAAACCTTCTTCGTTTTGGGCTTCCCATCCATTGTCATAGACTTTTCTTGTCAGTAAACCCCAAAAATCTTCGATTGGTCTTGCTTGTGGAACGTTTGAGGGGTTATCTCCGCTAGGTAATGGGAAGGCGCCAAATCTGGCAAAAACATTATTTCGTCATCAGCGTAATAGGTATTGATGAAATCTTACAATTTTGGAAGACATCTTTCAGTATATAGGTTTGCATCAACAGCTTCCTCTCTCACATGCCCTACATATGGTTTTCAAACCCCAGCTTCAGAAATAGCACACCAAACCAAAACCTTGTCTTCCAATTTTTTCTTTGTGTTAAATTTTACTTCATTAGGACAGTCTTGTATGTTATTTGCATAGAAACCAGCATTACAGTTGATTTCAGAATGTGATAATGTAAAATATTTTTCATCGTCCAAAATTATGGTTCTGTCATTTGCGAAGTGAATTCTTCTTAAGGTGCGGCAACATCTGGGGATATTTTCCAATTGATTCTGGGTGTATTTTGGACACTTACGCCTTTTACGATATTTACATCCCGCATTCGGTAATTCTCGCCTTATTTTCTCATGAGAAGTACGAAAGATTCTATACAATTGTCGTAATGATGTTCCTACTGTGTCTCTTGCTCTTTTTAAGAGCCTGTTTCTACGGATTTCATTCAAAGCCTTCGGTCGACCACTTTTTGGCAAATTCAAGCATGGTATTCCTTGCTCACATTCACTTATTAACCGATAAATATTTGTCTTAGAAATATTCTGACCGTGAAAAATGTTGATGATTTCACGCTTAGGAACTCGCCCAACTAAATTGTAAATACTTCTTCGAAGTTCTAATTTGTAAGCCATTTTAGCGAACTTATTCAGACTTTGACAGAAGGAATACTCAATATAAATCATAAATGACATCTGTGGATCACGGCAACTAGATCTTCCACGAATTGTGGGAACTACGCATGAAAAAACTTTTCCCAAGACTTTCGTGACATACGTTAAATTTCACATAAACCTCAGATGGAATGCTGAGAATGATATCAACAAATGAGAAAAGTGAGGGGTGTGTACAATATATAGAATTATTAAAATGAGAATGGATTGCATTTGTCGTTTCATCAAAGCAGCAGATGCTCAATGTAATGCTCTAGCCTTTTATCTTGTGGTTTGATCTGGTACATTTCGAAGAAATGAAAATCCAAAACAATATCGGAGCCATTTGCCTTTTTCTGAGTCCAACCTAATCTTTGTATTTTGCGGTACCAAGCTTGTGTGAAAGGAAACCAACATTCTGTAATTTTTGTATTTGTTCAAACATTTAGCGAAGTATGGTGAATGACAATTTCAAAATCAATCACTATTTGTGCTGGGGATAATACAAGATTCAATCTTGAAGAATAGTTTATGATTTTTGATAAGCGCAATTCTATTGTGTTTGTTGATTTGTCTTTTAACAAGCAACAACTAAAGGAATGTAATGATCGTTGAAAAATCCAGGGATAGTGAACAGTTTTTCAAAAAACATGGTGCAGTATGACAATCTGTCGTCCATATAAATAATTTTGGAATCGCATAAATATTTCAGGCTCTGATTAAAGGAAAAATTTCTTTGAAACATCATTGGTCAGTAAAAATTAATCCTTTCTCTTGGTTTATAGATTGAATTTATAATTCTTTATGAACTTCTTGGATACATTATGGTAAAGCTGTTAACAGTTTACGGCTTGCATAATAAATATTTTTCCTTACGCAGTCATTAAACATGTAATGTCAGCTTCAGTTTGGCACACTTCTTATCTGATGATTTTCGATTGTTTTTGACATATATCTTGCCCTGTCTTTCGTTCTACAGAGGAGCTCATATTTTGTTGTTGCAACATATGTTGCTCCTCTAGTTGGTGGCTATGGTTTTTATTCGAATTCTTTATTACGCGGCTTCCAGACTGACCTTTTCGAAGATATGCTGGACATTTATCTTTAACGTACGTCCATTTAGTTTCCGTTCATACTAATTTACAATTTTGTTCATTATATTTGAAACTCTTATAAACTTAAAGAATTTTTCCTTTTTGTCCGAACATTTCGCTCAGACTACTAT
This sequence comes from Cryptolaemus montrouzieri, assembly GCA_013387265.2. Lineage (NCBI taxonomy): Eukaryota > Metazoa > Arthropoda > Insecta > Coleoptera > Coccinellidae > Cryptolaemus > Cryptolaemus montrouzieri. The sequence continues at coordinate 64,546,510 of JABFTP020000001.1, read as the reverse complement.
TCTCAAAGCTGCCATCACGTGACACTTCATTGATTCTGTTTTCATTTTCTGTTATATTCATGAACTACCAATAAATTAGGCCATCCTAATGTAATATGGGAACATAAACGAAGTTTTTCAAATAAAAAATTAGATTCAAATTACGCGAATCATCTACTAGAAAATAATCATTATTTCGACCCACAGTTTGAAATTTTGCACACAGATAATTAATATTGAAAAGTAGATCTTTGGGAAACTTTAGAAATCAACAAACACAAACACTCAGGTAGACTCATTAATGAACAAGTCGATTTAAGCCCTTCACTTCTATTGAATCTCTTTAGGGAGCAATCTATTCCTTAATTTAATTAATAACCACTTAAGAAGAAGCAACTCAATAAACTTTTGATTACTTAAGAACATTTGTATTTATATTCTCAATTGTATCTATATATAGTTGTCATAATTCCTGTACATTCATTCGTCTGAAGAAGCTAGGTTGTAGTGAAACGCGTTACGAATCACAATTATTCAGTAAAATTCCTCAAAAATATTACTTGTTTTTGTTCTTGATTATGGAATTCTACCAAGTAAAAGCCTTCTAAATTCTAACGTTCATCGGTAGTTTATAAATGAAACAGAGAATGAAAATTCAATCAATCAGATTTCGAAAATTATTGCAAGTGAAAAAAAGGAATGTTTGAAAATATATAGATAACTTCAAAGTGAAATGCTCAGTCAAATCGGAGACATTCCTTCAGTTCATAAGTGTTTTAAATATAAAGAATATAATCGTAAATTAGCATCAGAGTAAAACCAAATGGGGGTGCGTTAAATATAAATGTCCAGCACTTTTTCGAAGAGTTGGTGAATCTGGGAACCGTCTTATAATGAATTCGAATGGAAACCATTGCCACCAACTAGAATAGTAATATTTGCTGGACGTCTCATTATGAGCTCCAATGTGAAACGAAAAGCAGAGGAAGAGTATATTGAAAACCATCAACAATCAGCAGACAAGAAATGTGCCAAACTGAAGCTGATATAACATGTTTAACGACGAATGATCAACACTGCATATTCAAGAAGTTCATGAAGCATTGGATATACTCAACTTGAAATCCAACTGAAACAATAAATTTTCATTGATCACTGATGTTTCAGAGAATTTGGTAATCTCTTCGTGAGGTCAGAATCTAAAATTTTTATGAGATTTCAAAATTACTCATATGGACGGCACATTCTCTCATACTGCATCAAGTTTTTCAAAAACTTTTCACTTTCCATGAAGTTTTCAACGATCATTACATTGCTTCAGTTTTTTTGTCTATTATAAAGCAAATCAACTAAGACATATGAATGATGCAAATCAAAAATCGAAAACTACTATTCAGGATTAAATCTTGTATTATCTCCAACAGAAGTATGGATTTAGATTGATTTTGAAATGCTATTCACCATGTCAGGCTAAATGTTTGGTCAAATACAAAAATTTCAGGATATATTCAAGTTCAAAGATTAGGTTAGACTTCCAAATATAGAGGCAAATGCTCAGAAAAAAGCAGATAGCTCAGATATTGTATGAGCTTTCATTTTTTAAGCCCGAGGAGGTGAAAGGTTTTATTTCTTCGTAATAAACCTGAACAAATCAGAAGATCAAAAGTTGAGGCAATTCTCGGATTACTTATTATCATCAATCTGAGCAGATGCATCTACATGTAAATCATTCCTTTCTCACTTTAATAATTCTATGTACAGGTGGGGCGTAATGGAAGGGCGTTGTAGGAACGGGTAGTACACGTAACGGTGAGTGAGTAGGGGGGGAACGGCTGGGGTCATTCGACCATTTAGTTCACAATGGTTATCTGGACAAGAGAGCACCATGCGTTCGCAATTGAAGAGTATTTAAAATCGGGAGAGTCTGTCATGTCGTGCAGCGGCACTTTCGCTAGCGCTTCAATATTGGTCGAAACGCTTCAGTTGCGAAAAGTCATACACTCATCCAGTGGGTACGAAATTTCCGAACGACTGCATTAGCAATGAATCCGAAACCTCAAGGTTGTCCCCGAAGTGTAAGGACACCAGTTTCCTTGCAAAGAGTGAGGCAAGCTGTAATTAAAGCCCAGGGCGCTCCGTCCGAATACGAGCTGAGCACTCCAAACGGGTTATCGAATTGTCCGCAGAATTTTACACCAAGACTTCCGCTTTCACCCCTATAAGCTCAAGGATGTCCACCAGCAGAATGGAGGAGATTTTGCACAACGCCAGTATTTTGCCGAGAGAATGCCAATTTTATCGCGAATGAAAATGAACCAGGGATAATGATGAGTAATGAAGCTCATTTTCATTTAAGCGGATCGGTTGATAAACTGAACTGCCGATTTTGGCAGCAGAAAACCCCGCGAACTGCATCAATGCCCACTTCACAGTGAAAAGTCACCGTTTGGTGCGCTATGATTTATACTATTAAAACGTATTTTTCTCGAGGATGAGAGAAAGGCAACCGTAGCGATGTGTTTTCATGCTGGAGAACTTTTTCATCCCAGAAGTGCGACGACGAAGAATGAACAGAAGAAATGTTTGGCTCCAACAGGATGGAGCCACGGCATATACAGCCAAAGCTTCAATGGAAGTTGTGCGTCGGATTTTCCTGGTCATGTAATCTTTCGTTTTGTTGATGTTTTATGACCCCCTCGTGCCCCGGATCTCACTGATTGTGATTATTTTTTGTGAGGAACCTAAAGGCTAAGTTCTACGTCGATAAACCTTGAAATCTGTAAGAGTTGAAAGAAGCCATCACAAGAGAAGTTAGGGCGATCTATATCGATTTGTTAGAGCGGGTTATGCAGAACTTTGAGAATCAACTACAGTAATGCATTGTGGAACACGGACGTCATCTGTTTGATGTAGTTTTCAGAACATGATTCTTTTCACTTTTTCCACACTAAATGGTAACATTTAAGCTTTTATTTTACGGAATTAAAAATGTTCTACGTTAAAAAACAGCTGAGTTATTCTCATTTCAAAAACGCCCTTCCGTTACGCTCCACCCTGTATTATACACACTCCTCGTTTTTCGCATTTGTCAATGTTATTCTCAGCATCCAATATTGTGGTTTATTTGGAATGTAATAGTATTCACTTTCCTCATAGTTTCAAAAATATCAAAGAAGAGAAAATAGAGACTTATAAAAACAATGTACTATCCAGAATGGATTACATCAAAATTGTTTCGAATCATTTCAGTGTTATGTTGGAATATTGTGTTTTAACCTGGATATGGGCCAAGATAGACATACAGGTCATAATCCTTGTACCTGGGTCTTGGGCCGAGATGGACAGTTTTCAAATCCTTATACCCGGGTCCTGGACCGAGTATTCGTATGTTAAGGGGTGCAGAGGATGAGAGAATGAGTTCTTTCACATCCAATTGACAGCAGAAAGGGTTGTCCTCGAAACAACGCAATTTGCATGCAATTATGAATGAATAATATTAAAGAATACGGATTCTAATTCGGAAAAATTGTCGAAGAATTATTTACTAGATCAAAAAATTTCAAGCTAAATGTAAAAATTCGAGCATTTTCCTCAAAAACTGATGCGAAAGAAGTTATAAATTTTATTTCTTAGTTTACAGTCGCACTGTGATAATACTCTCTTTGAATGAAATTTCGTAATTTCAAGAGAATTCAACTTCATCATATGTTTAATATATAAAGATTTCAATATCTCATTTATACAAATATAAACAGAACTTACGAAGTTCGATATCTGTTTACTGTATTGATCGGAATACTATCAGCAAAAATAACATTTCAAAGTATCATGTTTACATCCTGGTAATTTAAATCCTTCCGATTACTTAGATAGTTGGAAAAAGACTTTTTACTGGCCAATAGTAATCAATCAATATTAACTTTCTATTTTCTTCATTATTAATTCACAGTTAAAGAGTTTTATTTCGAGACCGACCTATTTTCTTTTGGAGTGCAGATAATGAATTTTGGAAATGGTATCAGCATTTTTTTCTCAGCACAAGGAGTCCGAAAATGTAAACTACTCCGAGGATAATTTTCTGGAGGCAGGTCAGAGCACTTCCCACGTTGAGTTGATCAGAAAGCATAACCATATAATCCTCATTCTCCGACTCTCCCTGTAACTTCATTGTACATGAAGCTGGAAGCCTCAATTTTCAGTGACTGAGAGGACGTTTTAATAATAACTTTATTTCCAAATTACCTAGTATTCACCTTCATACAGAATCACCAATTGTTAAAAATTCCCAATTATTTTTCATTCAGCAGTTGATGCTGGTCGAGTAGTAGAATTAATCATTGATGGAGGATCACAAAATTATGTCAATGAATTCCTGCTTCAAGAAGCAGCATACGAAGGGCATGGGAGTGTTTTCAAGAGACTGGTGACTTTCCAAGGCGAAGAGGATCGCAAAGAAAAGAAAGTGGAATGCTCTCTATGAGCGTCTTTTAAGGCTTGGTGTTTTGAGAGACAGATCTAGTACTGCTGTGCAGGATTGAAACAGATTGCAGGGAGTGAGAGAAGTATTAGTAAATGGGGCAAAATCAAAGAAGATGTTTGAGGGAAATTGGCGTTCGTGCCAGAAGACCTGCAACGAGTCCAGTAATAATAGAATGGAGTGCACGCCGCGTCTTCAATTCGCCATGGAACAATACCATTAGGGCAATGAAGAATGGGTAAACGTTCTGTTCCTGACGAATCCAGATTTTGCCTTAAATCTCTAGATGGGCATCTTAGAATTTACCGGCGAACTGGTGAGCGTTTCAATCGAAACAATTTTGCTACAAAAATCGGTTATGGAAGCAGGTTCGTAATGGTTTGTGGTGGTTTAAGAATGGAAGGAAAAACAGAATTAATTACTGTTGATAAGGGATTCAGAACTACTGAGAGCTACATACGGTAAGTTTTAGGTCCTCAAGCTGTCCCATTCACTCATAATATGGGCTGAAACTTCATGGTAATAGATGATAGTGCCACACCTGGCAAGGAGCCCTGATCTCAATCCGATTGTGCATATGTGGGACACGAAGGTTAAGAAAACGCGTCCGCAGAATCTGAATGAAGTAGGGTAGGCTGTTCAGGAAGACTGGGCAAGAATAGAACATCCGATGCATTCAAGTCGTGTTTAGAGCTCGAGGGGGAACTACTTGTTACTGAGTGGGTGTTTATTTAAAAACTTTCTGTTTTGCTATACCTATGATAATGTAATGAAAAAACTGAAATCATTTGCAAACAATCAGTCATGAATCGAAGACTACGTCATTGAGAATGAATGCAGCTTTGCAATGAAGAGTATTTTCATGACAAAATTTAGCTCAAAAATACTACAAGGCGATTCAAGATTCGTGAAAAGGGAAGCATTTTTGGTTTACCCTAGTATATTGCTATTCAAAATGCAGTTTTAACCATTATCAAAATTAAACTAGAGCAGGGGTGCTCAAACGGTCGATCGTACTTTTGGGTAGATCTCGAGAAGAAAAAATTTTTAATAAGTAGGTAACTAAACTACAACAATTTATTACATAATAAAATAACACTCTGCTAGCGGCAAAAGGCGGCTTTATCAAAGCAACGCGCGGTACTTGTCAGAGAAAAGCCACGTTTTTTATTCTTGCCGCTTTTCTTGACATTTCGGGCGGCCCGTTTGACGGAAACATTGGAGATTTTCGTTCACGCCGATATAAATGTAGCAGGAATTGGAGTCATTCGGAATTGTAAATTGAAGGTAATATTACGTCGATACAAAGTTTATTATTAAATAGTACAAAATGAGTGCAGCGAAGAAATCTGAAACGTATCATTTTAATAACGATTGGGAGGAATAATTTTTATTCTGTATGGTGAAGGATAAGCGCATTTATCTTATTTGTCGTTCGTCAGTTGCAATACCTAAGCGTGGTTCATAAAAACTATGAAAAGGATTTTCGGCCACAGAGAAGTACGTGATTTGATATCTTGTTTGAAAAAAGAATAAACCATGTTCACAAGACCAGCCAAACAATCAAAAGTTGCTACGATCGCGTCATTTAAAATATCTCATATATTGGAGAAACACAAGAAACCATTCGGAGATGGATCGGTTGTGAAGGAAGCATTTATTGAAGCGGGTGAGACTTTATTTGGGAATTTTAAAAATAAAACAGAAATCATGTCTGTTATTAGAGAACTTCAGTTATCTCGTCCGATTGTCACAAGGCGTATTGAAGTCATGAGTGAGGACATGGCAGATAAACTAAAACATCACAGCATGAAATGTACATACTTTTCTTTACAGTTCGACGAATCCACCGATATGACAGACACTGACCAGCTATGTATTTTTATTCGGATGGTATTCAATGACATGTTGGTTAAGGAAGAATTTTTGACAATCATTCCTCTGAAGGGGAAGACCCGTGGCGAAGATATATATCACATTTTTTTCAATTTTGTGAAAAACTACAACCAACCAATATATAAATTCGTGTGCATTACAACCGATGGAGCACCAGCAAAGACTGGAAACAAAAACGGTTTTGTGGCATTGTGTCGCGCTTATGAAGATTTTCCTTCATTTTTTTCATTCCATTGCATTATACATCAACAAGTTTTGAGTTCAAAAGTTTTAAATACGGAGGAAATTATAGGCATTGCAACAAAAATTGTTAATTCCATTCATGCACGTAGCTTGCAACGGCTGCTCTTTAAGTGGCACTTGGAAGATAGGTAGTCAGCTGAACACACTGATGGTGTGTTCAGCTGAGGTGATGACACTCAGATGTTGAGAAAAGGAAAATGCTGACTGATTTGGCATTTTTGACTGACATCACAATGCACTTGAACACCATTAACTTGGAGCTTCAAGGTAAAGGAAAAACTATTATTGAGATGATTAGCGCAGTAAACGCATTTAAAAGTAAATTGCAACTTATGATAGATCAACTGAAAAGAAAGGATCTGAAACATCCTCCGTCTTTGAAAACAAGGGAATTTTGGGACAATTCGAGATGCGTTTTTATGATTGCAGTAAATTGGCAAATATAGCATCATTTATGAGGTATCCGTTTCCACGTAAAATTATTGAGGAATTAGCTACTGAAATAGCAAGTCAGTTTAATATGAACTCATGTTCTGTTGAAAATCAGTTGGTGCAGATTATATCAGATATACATCTCAACATCTGTTACAAATTTTTGGTGTTTTATCTGAAGATAAATATCCAAATCTATGGCAAATCGCCCTTCAACTAACGGCAATGTTTGGGTCAACTTACTTGTGCGAGTCTGCATTTTCTGAAACTAAGATAATTAAGTCAAAATATAGAATCGACTAACTGACGATCATATGTCATCATGCTTGCGATTAGCACTCAGTGGTTACTTACCATCTTATGAAAAGTATGCTGAGGACATGCAGTGCCACACTTCAACATCAACAACAATATGTAACTCTTTTGTTTAGTAACAACCAATAAACTCGTAATTTTGAATAACTATGAGTTTTTTCATTGAAATTATAGGGAAGAACCCAACTAAACCCAACCCAAACCTTTACTAAAATAATGTATATTGTGCGGAAAGCTAATATCTATATGCTACGGTACACCCTACCTAGGTATGTAGGTAGGTAGGTAGGGTGTATCGTGTATATAAGACAACCCTTCATCACACATACTTGCAGCCCCTCAGAGTCGATCGTAAGTAGTCTAAAAATATTGAGGTAGATCGCCAGCAGTTCAAGTTTGAGCACCCCTGAACTAGAGGATAATTTCTGCTCGATCGAAATTTTTGCCGATGAGTTATTTACGTTTATTTTTCAATTGTGAACTTTTGAACATATGGCAACATGCATTGTGTTAGTAATCAATTAAAGGATTCAAGTTTAATGACCTGATTGGTACTCAACTTGACCTCTGCTATCAATTTAACGAACAGGAAATCTTGCTGATAACGTATTTCATTCTTGAAAGAGAAAAGTTCAGTAATCCTGGGATTTATAAGTTCTCAGAACTGTAAAAAGTTCTACAAGATGGTTTCTATTAATTACTGCCCAAGCGTTCAATTTGTTAGGCGTTTTTGTGTGAGTTTCTCTGAATCAATAAGGATTCTGGCTATTCTAATGTCGACAATTATGACTGTTCACTTCACAATGAAGGTGGTGTAGTCGAATAAACAGTTATTATACAGAAGACCAGGATTTTATTGCATATTTTCACTTGAAGTTTCACAAAATTGCATGAACTAATTTCAGTTTGTATGTGTGGAATTTGTTATGTTCCACGATCCCGTGCACAGTTATAGGTGATACATCTGTCACACTTCTGATGCAAGTGGTCACACTACGGCCCCTTCAATTCCCACGTTTTGTACTGAACGTGTAACAATGTTTTTTCTTATATACCGAACCAGTTGTTGAAATTCATCAAAAATTCTACATATTGGTGAACGCCTTGTCTGGTATATATTTTTTGAATAGCTGAATTTTTTCTAATTTTTTTTCAGGGTGAAATTTCTAATGATACATAGTTGAAAAGAAGAGGTTGTGTGTTATATACCGAGAGTTTTCGAGTTTACATTTTCTTTTATGAAAATCATTCTATTGTCTCAAAAAAAGTGGGCGAATCACCCAAAATCGGGAAATGTGTAAAACCCAAGTACGCGGCAACTACATTCTGAACTGCGAATTATAAGAAGTCGAGCAGTTAAACTTTCTATGAATCTGAGAATCGTTCAAGAAATGAGGAAATTATTTTCAGGAATATCGGTCCCACCGGGCGAGATATAGAAACGTCCCGCCAACGGGTCGCCAGCGTCGAAAGCGGACATTTACCAAAGCCACCAGCATTCTTAAGGATGACAGATTTAGTTTACACACTCCAACCCACGACAAACGGATATTTAGGATTTCTACGTTGCGTTGGTTTTATCATATAAACTTCATACGTCGACTTCCCAAGCAAAAATACCCTTAGAAGAATCGTTTGGGGGTGTATGCATTATACGAGGAGTTACTTGATGATTAGCCATACATCTGAAGGCTCATACCTACCAGATAAATTTTTGGTGATTTTAATCTCGAGAATGGGGACAGATATGAAGAAAATGTATAAGACATATGTTTTCATATTGAACAAATATATATATATATATATATATATATATATATATATATATATATATATATATATATATATATATATATATATAAATACATTCTTTTGAAAAGAGAGGATTCACAAAAATTCGAATAAATGCTTATATCTATAATTTTGGTGTGTGTCAGAAAAACGCAATCGTAATAAAAAAAAAACGAGCGAATAGATAGAATACCAGCGGAAAAAAAACAGACCGTGCCTGTTCCTTAATCTGGCATCTAAACTCGCATCATGCCTCCTACGATTGGCCGTAAAGTGTCAGCACAGGAAATGTAACAGGGGAACCATACTATCTTGCGTATGAATCAGTAAACGAGTGAAAAAACCTGTGGAAAAAACTCGTTTCCCTGTCACTATTGCACTAGCAATAGCTTGTCTGTTTATGTTGTGTTAGTGTCGTGTGTAAAAAAAGAGTACCAAAAATTTTTCTGCTTAGCAGCTTCATTCTCTCAATGTCATCGTGCACTCCATGATTTCCAAAACTTCTTCACGAAGACATGGGTGATGAGGAAGAGGGATTGGGACTGGAAAAATCTGTAATAATGGAAAAAGAAAACCAGCAGAAAAATATTTCATCAAAACATACCTAACTCTTATATGTCTAAATTCACTTGAATCTAAGAACTTAACTAATGCTTGTCTGTTTTTCAAAAAGAAACATCTCATACACCTTTTAGGAATGAAGCCCTACATAGGTGTAGCCCTTGCCTTATCAACATGGTGTTTTCCTATGGTGTACCATAGGAAAAAAAAACACTAAAAAAAAAAACTAATCTCCTAAATAGACTTAAAGTTCTCTAACCTAACCTAACCCAGTTGATAAAATTATCTGAAACGGAATGAATTTCTTGAAAACCACCCGTGCAATGGTAAATAGGACAATCGAGAATTAAATGTCTTATTGTTTCTTCAGCTGCGCCACATTCACATGCCGGACTTTCTACAGTATTCCATTTGAACAACATACTATTATTACGACCATGTCCTGTCCTGAGACGATTTAATGTACACCAATTTTTCCTACTTATTTCGAAACCTGCAACCCTTTTGGAAGGATCCTCTATGAGAACTTTATTGAAAACACCAATAAATAATTAGGATTCAATATACAGAATGCGTCAGTGGCGCACCAAAAAAAAATAGAGAGCTTACTTCACCATTCATCAAAATCTTCTGTTACGTTCTGGGTCTTATTTTACACCAATTAGGAAATGATGTGAGTTATCCGAACTCCCATCATGACCAAAAACTCCCTAGGACTGAAAAATTTTATCACAAATTCAAACAGTCGCCTATTCTATGAATTACATTGGTGAATTGAAAATGTGATTTTTCTTACAAAATTTTTCGATAGTTTTTCCTTTCTCGGAGAATACAGCGTTTTCAGTGATCCTTTTATTCATCACAATTTACTCTAAATTGAATGAGTAAACGGAGAAGATTAAAAATGTGGGATTACCACTCAAACACTCCAAGTGAAAGTCAACTTCCGGTATTTCTGTAAGTCACTGACCAATCAAAATGGTAAAGGCTGTTAGAACATCATTCAAGATGAAATTAGATTTTTTCAATTGAAATCGCAACAATTGTGGAGCGTATTTCCAGGAACACCCGATATCCTAGGTGTTTTGTTTTGATCTGAACCAAAATACAAATTCAAAAAATTGTTGAATTGTTGTGTGTTCCCACTCTTATTCAGGCTCCAATACATTTTGCAAAGGCTCTTGGACTCCCTCAAGAACTCCGGGACTATTTCTAACGTTTTGAATCTTTTCATCATTCGATGCCACAATTCAAACAGTATTCACCGATGTTACATATACTAGAGACTTGTGATGTTCCAGTAGGAGGAGATCTAGGCTATTTATGAGACATAGCACCTCGTCCAATTTACTTATATTTTGATGTGTTTAAATTTTTTTCAATGTGCGGGAACAACATAATAAATGACCACATTAGATATCTTAGCATAAGTAACAAGGACAATTCGTGCTGATCTCATGGTTTTCTTCAACGTCATTTAGAACAGCTTCTTCGGTCTGTGGTGTTCGATTAGTGGTTTATCTGTATCATTTCTGTTCATTTTAGAAGCTTCCACAAGACGCCTATGAATATTTGAAAATGTGATCAGATATTATTTTATTTCGATCGCCCTCCATGTATATACGTCTGACATCTTTTACATTATCATTCGCAAGATCATACTTCCAACACTCTCGATCCCTTTTTCGTTTCAGATCCAGTAAATTTAAGTTCACAGGTCTCAGCATCCTTCGGCAAATCCGGCCACAACCTTATACCTGCCACTGGTAATTTCGTACAGCCACGCAATAAAGATCCAAGGCCTTCTAGGAAGATATGCCATTACAACTGAGCCAGCTGAGAGGTACTGCGCGAGTTTTTCCACATCCTGATATTATTGTCTGCACTAAATCCATCACTTAAGTTATTTTAGCAGGCATATTCAATACTACACGCACAAAACATCCGCACAGAAGGCTTGGTTCACCAAAAACTATGAAAACCTGCCTCAGATAAGAACAGTGCTTATAAGAACTGGAAGAAAAATCCAACAGAAGAAACTAAAGCTGGATATGTATGTTCCGGAAATACTTATAACTTAACAATTCATAAAGTGAAAACCAAGCTCAATGAAACTTAGTTTTCTTTTCAGAGCCAAGCGATATTCCACGTCATCTAATGCTGTTGCTTCTATATAAGGCGCAGATTCGACCTGCTTTGGAATATTGTTCCCATGTATGGGGATCTGCGCCCAAACATTCTATGCGGATGTTGGATAGTGTGCAAAAACGGGCTCTGCGCCTCATCGACCACCCGGAGATCACCCACGATCTCCAACCGCTGGCTTTCAGAAGACAAGCTGCTGACCTTTCTCTGTTTTCCAGATATTTCCACGGAAGATACTCCAAGGAGCTGAAAGACCTTGTTCCGGGAACATTCATGTTTTGCCGCAACACGAGGCTGGCAAGGAGTTCTCATCTAATGACGGTAAATTTAACGACCTCTCGAACCTCTCTCTATAAGAATTACTTCGTTTACAGGGCCAGTGAGCTATGGAACTCGCTTCCGTCTAACATCTTCCCAACATTCTACAATTGGGCCCTCTTCAAGAAGGGAGTAAACACACTCACACATTTTAAAACTGTTAATTATTGCTGTCACAAATTACGATTTGAAATGCCAGATGCCAAGATCAATAAATATCCACATAATGCCATAGCCTATTAGATACTATTCCAACAAACTAATCCCTATGTGATGAATGAATAATAAAATATCAAAATGTAACAAGCACTAGTGCACTTTATATGTTTTCTCTATCTCTCTTCACTACCACTGCGATCCAGTGGTCTATTGTGGCACACTGTGTCCTTAATATCTCCTACAAGTTCCATCCTTCTTGTAAAGGCTATAAGATTTGTGTGTGAAGGTTCAATCAATTCCAGTTTATTCTATCCAAGTATCTTAACCCTGATTCTATCTCACACATAGGCATTCGCACACGTGTTCTATCAATTCTATCACCTAGATAGCTGCTGGAAAATCTGCCCCAATCCCGCCAAAACATTTTGACTGTTCCTTGGCAGCCACTCGACCATATATACTAGCACCTAGTTTTGGAGCCGTCTGTGAACCAATAGAGACCCTCAAGGAAACTGTTCTTGGATCTGACCCATTCCTGTCTGCTGAAAATGAACTGGAATGGTTGCTTCATGTTAGTTGTGGGTATTAATATGTCAGAATTCATACTCAACATCTCGTTCTCCACAATTTTAGACTGTAAAGCGCCTGGCACGAAACTAAACATATTTGTCCCATTTCCTGAAAGATGATGGAATCTATAGGTAGTCACTAGCTGCTCATCTAATCACCAGGTGAAGAGGTGTAGGGCCCAGTGATCATCATGCAGGCTGTTCTCTGCACTTTACAGAGCTTGAGTTGGGATTGATTTTCAAAGCTGCTCTCCCACCAATGAATGCAACCATAGGTGACATCTGGTATCACGATGATCACATATAGCCACTGAAGTTTCTTTGGAGCAAGTTCCCGTTTCTGGTTATTCTTATGGAAATTTATCTCAATTTTCTGCGAATGGTTACTTTTCTCTCTGGAATAACAGAAACATGTAAAAATGCTTCAATAAAAAAATATGTGCTGTCAGTTCTCTGGCTGAAGAGCTAACTTGTAGAGGGGTATCAATTTCTGTCAATATACAGAAAACTGCCATATCAGGACAAAGTGCTGATTAACGCTGCTTGTGCTAAGAGCGAACTGATAGTAACCCTCAGTAATGAAACAACGCTATAACCTCTCTTCTTGTATATACAAGTATGAGTATACAATATCAAAATTTGATTAGGTTGGGTTAGGTCAGGTTTTCGAAAGTGAACTCAAGACCGGTTATGTAACCTCAATAATTGTTTGCTGTTTGTATTTTCTCAATATAAACGAGATTATATTCGTACCGGTGAAGTTGCAATATATCAAAGCTCTGAAGATACTGTCAATATTTGTACACCAAATATGAAAATGATTATGTCAAACATTAGTTAATTGATTATTAGGCCTTCAGCAGTTGGTGACAAATTCTAAAATGTTGGTGAAATATAAGACGATGTTGATTTAGTTATTGCAGGTATTTATGTATTTCCAGATCACAAAGATGAATATATTGCATTATTTGCTCATCGATCGCTGTTAGAATATACCGATAGAAGTTCTCAACTACTTAAACAAAATTTTAAAATGCTTCTCATATTAGCTTGAACTGCAACATCAGTTTCAATAATGAAAAGAAGTTTTCAGTCATCTGTGTTATCCTCGAAGACGCTGACAATGTTGACCAGCAGGTATGTCAGCAGGTAGTCCAAGGTTTGCTATTTCTTTCCGTATATGTCGTGGGTGGTAATGATTATACATTCACATTCAACCAGAACTTGCCCGGTTGTTTCTTCCTTCTGCTCATGTCAGCTTAAAATATACTCACCAACTATTGCAAGGATAATATTGATTAATTTTTGTCTAATGTAGACTTTAATGACTTGGCCCTCTAACTCCATTCGGATTATCTCGTTTGCAGCTACGGTTAGGTTAGATTTCTCATCCTCGACTCAGTTGTCTTTTCCATTTCCATAATTCCCCTAGTATTCTATATTCCTGTATCTCTTCCAATTTCATATGATTCTGTCGATTGAATTGATTCATTTTATGCTGATATACCCTCAAGGAAATTCAATTTCGAAATTTTGTGGAAGTTGAGAATTTGAATGGATTTTCAAGAAATATCTTCAGTAAATGAATGAAATGACCATTTGTTACATAACTAAGTCTGAAGTTTGAATAGTGGATTGCTAGTTTACCTGTAGATAATTTGGATCCTAGGTTAGACCTACCCAAACGTTGGAAGCAGCAATGAAGCCAACAACCTGTGTAACAGCTGGAGGTGGATCGATATTTTGTTGGTGTTCCTAAGGACAAATACGTCAACCTTGCTTCACCCCCTGCAGCGTGGTAGATGAGTGTTTTTTTTTTTTTGTAAATGTCAATTAAAATCACCTATATTATTCGAATGGAGTGGCAATTTAAATTAAAAATTTGAATTTCAATTTAGTATTCAGAGATAGGTGCTCCGCAATATTTCAGGGTACTCGTGACTCTACCGAGCAACCGAAGCATTCCCTCTTTGAAAGTTTCTAAACAGTTATTAAAATCAATAAATATCCGAATAATGTCATAGCCTACAACCTAGAGACCAAAGGAAGGAGGACTCAAAGTTTCTGAATAAAATGGATGAACCATTTTGGTGAAATAGTTTTTCTAGAGAAAATGAGCATGACTTCTGCAAAAATATCACTCTGTAGGTTCTGTTGACAATTTCACGTCTTAATTCATGTAACGTAAATTGTGTAAACTGATTCCAAAATATGAGCTAAATAGATCGAAAATTAAAAAAAACAAATAAAAATTTGAATTATCAATAATAAAAACAAGTGATGTGTTTTTAGGAATTTTACTTAATAATTTTGATTCGTAACGCGTTTCACCACACCGTAGCTTCTTCAGACGAATGAATGTACAGATATTATGACAACTATATATAGATAAGAATGAGAATATAAATACGAATGTTTTAAGTAATTAAAAGCTTGTTGGGTTTCTCATTCTTAAGTGGTTATTGATGACAGGTATATCCAATAAAATTAAGGAATAGATTCCTCCTTGAAGAGATTCAATAGAGGAGAAGTGCTTAAATCGACTTGTTCATTGATGAGTCTACCTGAGTGTTTGTCTTTGTTGATTTCTAAAGTTTCCCAAAGTTCTGCCGTCCAATATTTATTATATGTATGCAAAATTTCAAATTGTGGGTCGAAAGAGTGACTATTTTCTAGGAGATGATTCGCGTAATTTTAATCTGATTTTTATTCGAAAAACTGCGTTCATGTTCCGATATTCTAATATTAAAATTTTCATGTGTTCTACCATATAGAAATTATTACATTCATTGAAATCTATAAACACCTGATTTATTATTTTATCTGATTTGGTTTTATTATATTTTATATATTTGCCTAAGCTATTATTAGTTTGGAAAGCTTTGTTGAAATTATTGCTACTCAAGAATGATTTTAGTTTCTCACTTGTAATGCCAACGTTGGTTAAGGTGTTGCATTTTTGTTTCAATTTATCGACAGGGCAAACTTCATTCAATGCGAATCTACTTTGTTTTTTATTCAAAATATTATTTATTGTTTTTGGATTGAAACCATTAGTTTTAGCCATTTGTTTAATTAAATTTAATTCTTTGTTGAAATTTTCTGGTGATAACGGGATGTTAATCAATCTTTGAATAAAACTGTTGAATGCAGACATTTTATGTTGATGCTGATTACACGACGAGTTATGTACTATAATATCTATCTCTACAGATATTAAAAAAACATTCAAACCAAATCAGATAAAAATAATAAATCAGGTGTTTGTAGATTGAACTGCAATGACTGTAATAATTTCTACATTGGTAGAACACCAAACCCAAACCAATAAGCTTTTGATTACTTAAGAACATTTGTATTTATATTCTCATTCTTATCGATATATAGTTGTCATAATTTCTGTACATTCATTAGTCTGAAGAAGCTACGGTGTGGTGAAACGCAATACGAATCACAATTATTATGTAAGATTGACATTTTAACATCCTGTAGATCTGTAAGGTTAGGGGAGCTTAGTTTATTAGAAACTTTAGTCATTAAATTAACGAGATAACCGCCCCATTCTGTTAATATATGGTATTTAAGAACACCCTGTATACATAGTGTTTAATAGTGATCCAAACCAAAGTTGGATTATGATATAGTCTCAAAACTTCGAAAGAATCCACTGTATTGACTTTCATTGTACGCTCTTTCAAAACGTAATAATTTATTACCCTAACCCGCAACTCCATCTACCCGTATTCCATATTAAATATTCAGCATTCGTGACCATTAAACACACCAATCCAAATCATCCCTCTTTCACGAGGATTGATAAAGGTCCGCTTGACGCGTCCTTGATATCTCATTCGAAGAACTGTTGCTAGTATTTCGCCTTCAGCATGTATACATGCAGACGAATATCAAAGTTATTAAATTATGAGATAAATCTCGACGAAATCAGTGTAGAGGAATAAGAAACGGGGGCTAATCGGATTACAGCTCAAAATTGTTTAATTTGCTTCTCTTAGTTCAGGGTTTTATGTTCGAGATTTTAAGCTTCTGCAGCCGAGACGAGTGGATTTTTCATATATTAGGATTTCTAGGCTAGGCGAGCAGTAATTCGATAAAAGTCAAAAATCATAGGAAAATATGTGAGAAATGCAAAGGTAATTTTGATTAATTTTGTTCACCGATGAAGTTGGGGTTAGCTAAAACTACACTCGGAGGCAAAATTAGCGGAACACTCGAAAATTTAACCAAATTCGAAGTCCGATATTTTTCCTAATTCTCAACCGATTTAGATGATTATTTCGGCAAATTATAGATCAACTCTTCTGCTTTGTAGAAATTATAAGAGAAAACAAAAAAATTTGAAAAAAATTTTATACGGGGGCAAAACTAAAAGTGTTTTTTTTGTCAAAAATTCGTAACACCCTGTGGAATTTCGTGGTCCGAGTTGAAACGTACAATATCATGGTCTGTCAAGACACATCTTCCTACAGTAACGCCCTTCTTGTTTTATGCATTTATCTCTATTTTTACAAGAGATATCCAATTTGAAGCGAAAAGTCACAAATTTCAAGAATTTATTTTTAATCTTGCGTAGGTGCATAACATCGGAGGTTAGCCAAAAAATAAAATCAAAATTAGAGAAGCGGAAATCTAACGAAATGAAAATTTTTGAAATTCATTGGCCAATTTCACGCTCCGGGAGAACTCGAAGTACACTGGAAAAATCGTTGATTTTGCACATTTTTTTTGAATTTTTTTGTGTGACACTATAATAATTATCATTCCTGTCCAAAATTGAGAGCAGGTGTGTATCCTCGACGGTCCGCATGTGGGGAACCAATATAGAAATCAAAAGGACAGACATCTAACCTATCCTGCGAGGCAGGAGAGGGACACCTATTGAGTTTGGTGGCCCTAACATAGACTTGTACGCCGTCTCTGGAAAAAATATTGTGACGAAACTACTCACCAAAAAACTTTTACTTAAAGACAATATAGCAGAGTTTAGGCCGCTCCTGAATCTTGAAGAACTAAAAGTAGTCTTCCAATCTGAAAAACCACTCAAGATCTTTTTATAGAAAATTGGGACACCCTGTTTACTGCAAAATAAATTGCTGAAGTAGATTCTTACTTTCTAAATACAATACTGTTCGAACAAAAATGAAGTCTTCAGTAGTGTGTGAGCTACAGAGCACTGCGCCACTGGTGAATCACCCAGTATATTCTGTGAAAAAGTACCAGACATTGATTATTTAAAGAATCTGCTTGAAACGATTGTCAAACTTTTGTTGTTGCTAAGTTGGCATAACGGTTTTCTATACGGACTCGAAGTTTGAAGGCAATCTGTTATTTCGTTCTTTTACAGTGCTCGATTTTGTCGGTTTTCACAAGTGGGTTTTGCTATTTTTACAATGGAAAAAATATTGAACAAGAAGTTTATGTATGGGCCGGAGCACTCAAAGTCAAGAAATACTTAAACCAGCTAGTTAGAGCGCAGAGACAGGTGTTACTGCGTGTTTGCTCTGCATATCGCACGGTGTCCGCAAGGTCAGTACAAGTAATTACTGGGACGCTTCCCATTGACCTGATGGACAGATGAAATTAATGCTGAATGAATGCATTTTAGGAACATTTGTGCCTCAACGATTGTGAAAATCAGCTTCAATGAAAGAATTACGGATAGACTCTTGGAGCAGACCACCGCAACTAGTTAGTTCTGGTCCATGGCAAAACCAGTCAGCAACAAGTTTTGCAAGTCATGCTTCTCGACTATGATTAGAGATGACGGTTGTATCGCATCATCACCTGAAGAAAAAACGGATCTCTTTGCAAAAATGTTTTCGCAAGATTCTGTTTCAGATACATCAAACGTTGTGCCACTAAGCATCTCACATGTTCAATCGACTATGTCTGAAGTAAAGTACATACTGCGTACGGTAAGGAGCGCTTTTCTGTAAGAATGATCTGCAGCGAGAATAATTGGGTTTGTGGACGGCTGCACCCTGGTATCCTCATTTTCTAGTCAGCGTCCTATAACTGTTGACGAGTCAGGCCGACAAACAAAGCATGTCACTGAAGTCAGACTTGAAGAAGATATCAGAGTGGGGACGGTTGAATTTGGTTAATTTTTACTCCAATGAGACGAAATTAACAATGTTTTCCACAGAAATCAGTGCTGGAGAACCTGTACTAATCATGTAAGGACATCGATTTGCCTCCCAAATGAACATGCATCCACTCAGCTTCAAAGGTAACAACGAGTTTGCTGGCATGACCATGTGTCAGCCATTGCCAAATTTGCTTCTGCTAAACTCAGTTTTTTTTTCAGGGCTAAGAAATACTTTACGCCATCACATTCGATGCTTCCATACCATGCACGAGTGTGTTCTGCTTTGGAATACTCTTCCCATGTGTGTTGTTCCGCACCCAAGCATTCATTACATCTATTGGATGGTGTACTGAAGAGAGCAGTATCCGTCATCGACCATCCGGAGATCAAGTGTGATCTCCTTTCTCTCACTTAAAGGCGACGTGTTACTGATCTTTCTCTTTTTTACAGATACTTTCATTCTTATCGCCCTGAAGAACTGAAAGGCTTGGTTCCGAAAAGAAAGCAGTTCCATAGAAAAAAATGGTCGACGGAAAACTCTCATTAGCGTACGGTCACAATAGCAGCGTCACGTACTTCTTTCTATAAAAAATCTTTTGTTTACTGGGTTAGTGTTCTACTCTCTTCAAGAAGCGATCAAACGCACACATTTAATCATCTACCGAGAGTTGAGAATTATAAAAATAAACTTGGTGAATTCTACTGAATCTTGGGTCGATACCATTTTTCATAATCTTATCCCTCATACGGGTTTTTCTTATGGCTTGTTCTCAGAGCTTGTAATCAGTTTTGCCCCGGTTTTAAGGTTGCTATGACTTAGCCATTTCCACGTTTCACTAATGTTCCTTTCTTTCTAACCCCATTTTCTCATTCGTTCTTTTTTCAACTTTTCTTTCACTATTGTTACTCTCTCTGTTTCAGATTCACTGGGGGTATTGGCTGGGTTTCCATTGGTGTTCCTGTCTTCCTCATTCTTCGCGTTCTGCCTGCTAGGTATTTATCAGTTGTTTTAAGTTTCAGGTTGAAGTCCGTCAATGAATGGAGCTGTTCTCTATATTCAATAATCATCTCCTTCGCCTACTTCTGTGTCCATATAGACGTCCTATTTCGGTCCATATAGAATAGCTTTCCAGTTTTTTTTTCATTCTCAATTTTTGGAAGGAGGCTATGCCTGTTATGTCATAACTGTAGCCATCCAAGATGATTTAATTTGTGAATTCACTCGCTTGTTTGTCGGTCAAGTTTCTTAATTTCTGCTTGTGTCAATTTGAAGATGCCAAAGCTGTACTGGATCACAGAAACAGCTGAATATGTAATAGGGGACATTTCATTTTTGGCGTTCAGTTTGGTAGTAGTTTGGTTTTAATTGTGTTCGATTCCTCCTCCTTTCATCCATACCAAGGTATTTATATACGTCATCTTGTTCCGAAGCATTATTTCAGGACATATTTGTACAGTATATTCAATTTGTAATTCACCCCAGATGAAAGTCACTTCCGCACACTTCTCTAGCTCAAATTGCATATGCATTTCACTAAATTGTTTTATTGATTCAATATGTTCAATTAATTCATAGTCATTTTGAGCTACCTTTTCAAGATCGTCTATATATATTAGACTGTTCCTTTGGCGTTATTGTTTGAATTGTGTGGGTTAAGACATCCAAAAATTGCATTCACAACCGAAATAGAAAGCAATAATTCGATAAATTTCTTAGACGTAACAATTTCGAATGAAAATGGAAAACATGTTTTCGCAATTTACCATAAGCCGTCACATACAGATATTATAATACATAACTCGTCGTGTCATCCATATCAACATAAAATGTCAGCATTCAATAGTTTTATTAATAGATTGATTAACATTCCGCTATCACCAGAAAATTTCAACAAAGAACTAAATTTGATTAAACAAATAGCCAAAAATAATGGTTACAATCCCAAACTAATAAATAATATTTTAAATAAAAAACAAAGTAGAATCGCATTGAATAAAATTTACCCTGTCGATAAATTGAAACAAAAATTCAACACCTTAACCTACGTTGGCATTACAAGTGAGAAACTGAAATCATTCTTAAGTAGCAATAATTTCAACATAGCTTTCCAAACTAATAATAATTTAGGCAAATATATAAAAATAATAAAACCAAGCCAGGTAAAAACAATGAATCAGGTGTTTATAGATTGAATTGCAATGACTGTGATAATTTCTACATTGGTAGAACACATAGAAATTTTAATATTAGAATATCGGAACATGCAGTTTTTCAAATAGAAAATCAGATTCAAATTACGCGAATCATCTCTTAGAAAATAATCATTCTTTCGACCCACATTTTGAAATTTTGCATACAGATAATAAATATTGGAAGGAAGATCTTTGGGAAACTTTAGAAATCAATAAATACAAACACTCAGGTAGACTCATCAATGAACAAGTCGATTTAAGCCCTTCACCTCTATTGAATCTTTTCGGGGAGCAATCTATTCCTTAATTTTATTGGATATATCGGTCATAAATAACCACTTAGGAGGAGGCGACCAATAAGCTTTTAATTACTCAAGAACATTTATAGTTATATTCTCAGTTACATTTTTCTGCATAATCATTCGTCTGAAGAAGCTACGGTGTAGTGAAACGCGTTACGAATCGCAATTATTAAGTAAAATTCCTTAAAACACAGTACTTGTTTTTATTATTGATAATGGAATTTTACCAAGTAAAAGCCTCCCAAATTCAAATGCTTTTCGATAATCTATCCAAACAACAGAGAGGCTTTTTCTATTAGTGTTGGCATATTTTCATATTGAATTACTTATTAGAAGATGATCCTTGCAGCTTTAAGAAATAGTTTTCTTGAAGATGGGAGTGCAGTCTGTCCGATAAAATTTTTGTTTTTCTACATAATATTTAGGCCAATGATTGGTCTGTAGTTCTTAGGGTCTTTAGTTTGTTCATTTCTTGGGATCGAGAGAGTATCCGTTTGCGTTAGAATAGTTACTAATGGAGGTCTGTTGATTTTCATCATTTTTCGTCTTCTTTTAGGTTTTCTAAGATGTTACCTTTAATTCTGTTCAATAGCATACCTTGATCTACTTCTATTTGTGCAACTCCCTATATGTTTGTGTAAATTTAAATTCAATCATTGGAAATGGTTACTTTCTTGATATCGCATCACTTTCAAATTCCAGAATTCGAATATCTTGGAGAAAGAAAAGAAAAAACTTTCTTTTGAACATTTCGATGTGCCACAGAAGATCATTTTTGAAACTGGTGAAGTAATTGAAGTAGCACAAAAGTGGATTATGAAAATCATGTAAAAGAAGCTCTATCGGTACCCAACGAGTCAACTATTTGCAGAAAGTGGTATTTACGATCTAACTCAACTTTATTGTCGATCTCTCCTCGTTTGGCAACACAAACTCAGGGAATCTCGTTTGAGAATTGATCACAGTCACCGAACTAGATATAGCGAAAATGCGTCTGCTGTACCACGCATGAATAAAACTATTGGCCAAAGAAGCCATATATACATCGGTCCTGGAGTCTTCAACGAGTTGCCTGATAGACTAAAATCTATTCCCTCTCTCCGCGAATTCAAACGAGAAATAAAGAAGTAGGAAGGGAATGAATCCACTCATTTATTGACCTTAAAAATCATGGAAACTAAATCTGTCCATAAGACAAGTTATGCTTCAATCGAGTTTAAATTCGAGTCAAAAATTATAAAATGATTATCAAAAAAGGAAACTTATAAATATATGAAGAGATATAATATAGAATTAATCACATTAAGATCATAGCACTTCGTAGAATGTTGTCATAGATAAAGATATTTCGTATTTGTCACTGTGAGAGGACCTTTATTGTTCATTGTTAATGAAACACACGCACGGAGTTTATTCCATGTTGGATTCTATGTTTATTTTATGTGAAGTCAATTGCTTGTGTTATCAGTGTATGATATGTGATATTGAATGGTCTGAATAATCATCATTACTATTATTATTTTACGGAGAGAATTTGCAAATTCAGATCTACAGAATGTTGTTTTTAAGATATCAGTAAAATATTTTTTTTAGTCCGGACCTGGACTTCATTCTTTTCGAATTCGACGTTTTTTTCCTTTAGGTATAGAATAAAACCTCAATACGAAAACATATTGTATTGAGAAGCAGAGAAGATACAGGTACACGATTTGATCTAAAATCCATTAAACATCCTGTATTTCTGTAACGAGGATCTTTATAATATATTAAAGATGGATATTTGTTACCATACCAACAGTAGGCCCATGTGTATTTTCACACCAATCACTAGTTATGTTTATATTCTCTACAATTTTGTTCAATTTTCCGATAACTATAATTTGAATATGAATCGAAACACCGTATTTTTGAGAAAAGGTCGACTTATACGACTTGTATAGCCTATATAACTCGTTCATAACTTAATCCGGCTCTGCGACATATCGGAAATTCTATCCACATTATTTTGTTGTTTAAAGAATGTTGACTAGGAGAGGAAATTCAATATGAGCAAATTGTATTACAGTATTTTCATGTCGAAGGCGAGTGGAAAACAGGGACTTCCTCTTGCTAATAAAAATTATCTGATTGTTATCTCTTTGAAGAAGAGCCGCCTGGAAACTTTTGAAACGTCTTTGTATAACCTAACTGCAACAGTTGTGGCATCCTAAGGCAGAACTGAAATTTCCCATCGTACATGTTGCGAATATATTTCATAAGCCCACCCTGGAACCCCTTGGTGGTTCAGCCGTAATGGGATGGGTATTTCCTACATATTCTTTATACACGTTAGTTATGAAAACGTTTGGCTTTATTCAGTTGATGACCAATCAAAGTCAATTCTTAAGTATAAGGCCACACTGGAGCTTTTCACTCTGAATGCTGCGAGAACAATGGGCGTACATAGTGTCCCAGCGGTGCTAAGGTGGGCCTTTCTACAGGGTAGACAGATTTCGATGTCTTAGTAGGGCTTCTATATGAAACACTATGGAGTAGGGGTGCTCAAACGGTCGACGGCGAGTGCTTTTCGATTAGATCTCGAGAAGAGAAACATTTTTAATAAGTAGGTAACTAAACTACAAAAATTTATTACGTAATGAAATAACACTCTGCTAGCGGTAACAGGCGGCTTTATCAAAGGAACTACTTGTCAGAGAAAAGCCGCGTTGTCTATTCTTACCGCTTTTCTTGAAATTTCGGGCGGCGCGTTTGAAGGGAACACTCGAAACTCTAGTTCACGCCGATATAAATGTTGCGCCTGCAGGAATTGGAGTCATTCTCAATTGTAACTTGAAAGCAATACTACATTTCGATAATGATTGGGAGGAAGAATTTTCCTTTTGTATGGTGAAGGATAAGTGCAATTGTCTTATTTGAAGTGCGTCAGTTGCAATACCTAAGCGTGGTTACTTAGAGAGGCATCATAAAACGGTTCATAAAAACCATGAAAGGATTTTCCGCCACAGAGTGAATTAAGAAAACGAAAAGTAAATGATTTGATATCTTGTTTGAAAAAAGAAAAAACCGTGTTCACAAGACCAGCCAAACAATCAAAAGCTTTTACGATCGAGTCATTTAAAATATCCCATATTGGAGAAACACAAGAAACCATTCGAAGATGGATCGATTGTGAAAGAAGCATTTATTGAAGCGGGTGAGACTTTATTTGGAGATTTTAAAATAAAACAGAAATCATGGCTGCTATTACAGAACTTCAGTTATCTCGTCCGACTGTCACAAGGCGTATTGAAGTAATGATTCAGGACATGGCAGATAATGAAATGTACATACTTTTTTTTACAGTTCGACGAGTCCACCGATATGACAGATACTACCTAGCTGTGTTTTTTTATTCGGATGGTATTCAATGACTTATTGGCTATGGAAGAATTTTTGACAATCATTCCTCTGAAGGGGAAGACCCGTGGCGAAGATATGTATGAAGTTTTCTTTCATTTAATAAAAAACTACCAGCTACCGATATATAAATTAGTGTGCAATAGAACCGATGGAGCACCAGTAATGACTGGAAACGA
Source organism: Cryptolaemus montrouzieri (assembly GCA_013387265.2). NCBI lineage: Eukaryota > Metazoa > Arthropoda > Insecta > Coleoptera > Coccinellidae > Cryptolaemus > Cryptolaemus montrouzieri. Next base: position 64,521,449 of record JABFTP020000001.1, on the reverse strand, counting down.
AAACGGTTTTGTGGCATTGTGTCAAGCTAATTTCATTGCATTATACATCAACAAGTTTTGTGTTCAGAAATTTTAAACACGGAGGAAATTATGGGCATTGCAACAAAAATTGTGAATTCCATCCGTGCACGTAGCTTGCAACAGCGACTCTTTAAGTTGCAGTTGGAAGACAGGGTGGCAGCTGAACAACTGATTTAGTTCTTCACACGGACGTCAGGTGGTTGAGTCGCGGAAAATTCCTAGAAAGGTTTCAAGAACTATTGCCCGAAATAACAGCTTTTCTAGACGAAAGAGGTGATGAGACTCTGATGTAAAAAAACGAAAAATGGCTGACTGATTTGGCATTTTTGACTGGCTTTACAATGCCTTCAAACACCATCAACTTGGAGCTTCCAGGTAAAGGAAAAATTATTATCGAGATGATTAGCGCAGTAAACGCATTCACAGGTAAATTGCAACTTATGATAGATCAACTGAAGAGAAAGGATCTGAAGCATTTTCCGTCTTTGAAAGCAAGGATTCCTCAGTTCAATTATGATATGTATGGGGCTGAATTACCATTTTGGGACAATTCGAAATGCGTTTAGATGATTGTCGTAAATTGGCCAGTATAGCATCATTTATGAGTTTTTTTTCATGTAAAAACATTGAGGAACTAGCTACTAAAATAGCAAGTCAGTTTAATAAAAACTTATGTTTTGTTGAAAATGAGTTGGTGCAGATTATATCAGATATACATCTCAAAGCTACAGCATCTGATACAAATTTCTGGTGTTTTATATCTGAAGATAAATATCCGAATCTAAGGCAAATCATCCTTCAACTGACGGCAATGTTTGGGTCAACTTGTGCGAGTCTGCATTTTCTGAAATGAAGATAATTGAGTCAAAATATCACAATCGAGTAACTGACGATCCTTTGTCATCATGCTTGAGATTAGCACTCAGTGGTTACGTACCATCTGATGAAAAGTATGCTGAGGACATGCAGTGCCACGCTATAACATTCAAAGTCACTCCTTACTTAAAATTAACATCATATGTAACTCTTTTGTTTTGTAACAACCAATAAACTCGCAATTTTGAATAACTATGAATTTTTTCATTGCTATTAGAGAAGAACCTAACTAAACTTAACCCAAACTTTGACTAAAATAATGTATACTGTGCGGAAAGCTGATATCTGTATATGCTACGGTACACCCTACCTAGGTAGGTAGGTAGGTAGGTAGGGTGTATAGTGTATGTACGACAACCCTGCATCACACATACTTGCAGCCTCTCAGAGTCGATCGTAAGTACTCTAAAAATAATGAGGTAGATCGCCAGCAGTTCAAGTTTTAGCAACCCCGCTATAGAGGAAAATGACCCCTGTCTTGGTGAAATCATAACTTCTCTTGTTTTTGAGTAATTACGGATATCTTGATTTACCGGGAGACTTTTTTCAATAGCATGCAAGGATGTTGGTAAATTTTTTTCGCTGTTTATGATTTTTTAACGTAAGCCACGAATAATAAAAATACATGCCTGTGTAATTAAATGTGAATCTTGCAGAAATGAAAATTCTTTGAACAACCTGTAGTTTCATCTACACTGCGGCGAATGTTCCAATGTTTCAAATTCTTTTTGGTAGGCAACTAATTGTTGATACATGAAAAATTAATTGAGATTCTGCAAGAAACCACCATTCATTGATAAGAGCAGTTGTTGTTCAATTTTTGCGAGTAACGTTTGTTCTTTTAGAAAATTGTAATTTTCGGTAATAATGCAACGCGAATCACTAAATTTGACACTGGCAGAATGTGCTGAATCAGTGGTGTTAGATAACCTAGGTTGGTTAGATTTCTACTGTTTCCAGAATGTTACGCAGGTACTGGCGGAATGGTTGTCATTCAAGGAGATCTGGGCAAGAACGGTGATCCAGGACCGTAATTCAATAATTTTCTAGTTGAGACAATAGTTCCCTACTGCTAGGCACCGATGCGACAATGTCTCAGGGAATTTAGTTTCAGGCCTCGTGACGCAGCTCGAGGTCCAGCTCTAACTGCAATTTCTCAGATGTACGTTACAAACCTTTTAGAAAAAAATGTTGAACCATTTCAGGAAAACATGGTAGAAAACATTTTGTCAATGCATGATAACTCCAGACTTCACAAAGCTCATTTCGATAGGAACTACCTTAAGATCACTAAATTCTTCAATGGAGTGGCCTGAAGTCCAGACCTCAATCCTATTTTATATGCCTGGGAAATTCTCAAGAGAAGATTAAGACATTACCGTGAATGAGGTTCGGAACAGACTGAAATTTGAAACGGAATGGATCAGACTGTCATAAGTTCATTTATGAGTATGAATTGTACATGTCATGCAGTACTTCTAGCCAGTAACATATCCGGTATTAACAAGTTTCAGGGAACTTTGATTTTTTCTCAAAGTTTACCCTCTTTTCATTAGTTTTATTTCAATTTTTGAGTATCATCTTCATTTCGCTCGTTCTCAAGCATTCCCTAGAGTTGGTGAATAACTGAAAAGGTAATTTTTCAATGTAGCTAGATGAACTTGAATGTTTGCATCAATTTCTTGATGCAGTGTTCTATGGTTGTGAAAATTTACACAAAACTTCCGAATAACTTATGTTACATCAAAATAGTACTTAATATTCAGTTTTAATTTTCTGAATGTAATTTTTTCATGTTATATAATCTCAAAAATAAATAAATCGAGAAATTGGATCGTAAATTAAAAAACGTAGGTTCTTATGATAGTTTAATTCACTTTTTGTCATAACTGTCGAATCAAACCCCGAAAAAAAAGATCAATGCCAACAAACTGAGAACAGAATATTCCCATAGGTACAAGAACACAGATACGAGAGATGGCATAGAGAACACTTAATTAACTGTCAGTACCAAAAATGTACCTCTATGATTTGTTAAAATGAATCCAAAATTTCAGTTCTATACATTTTCTAGCCGCAACAAACTGTTATAGTTGACAAGAATTAAAATGAAAATTTTTTGTGCAATAATTTATTTTGATTTTAAAATCAATCATTTCAACAAAAATGTCTTGGCTAGTTGGTTTCTGTTTTCGACATTGAAGCTCTTCACCAGCCAACATTGCCATAGATTTAAGCGAAAATTGATATAGATTTAAGCGAAAAGAGGAAAGGCTGGCGCCCATCCACAAGGGTCTGGCTGTGTGTAAGATTATCCAGTCGACATGTAACATATTGAGAGATTGGGACATCTGAACCGTTCAAACTTTATAAAGTCTAAAAGCCTTCATAACATTCTGAAGAAGGATGAATCTTAGATTGATTCAAACGAGCCAGAAAATAAGAGCCAATCTTCTGTTTAGGTTTGAATTTGGGAGGCTTTCACTAGGTGAAATTCCATTATCAATAATAAAAAACAAGTACTGTGCTTTAAGGAATTTTACTTAATAATTGCGATTCGTAACGCGTTTCACTACACCGTAGCTTCTTCAGACGAATAAATGTACAGAAAATAAGAATGAGAATATAGATACAAGTGTTCCTGAGTAATTAAAAGCGTATTGGGTTGCTCCTTCTTAAGTGGTTATTGATGATAGGTATATCCAATAAAATTAAGGAATAGGTTGCTCCCTGAAAAGATTTAATAGAGGTGAAGGGCTTAAATCGACTTGTTCATTGATGAGTCTACCTGAGTGTTTGTATTTGTTGATTTCTAAAGTTTCCCAAAGATCTACCTTCCAATATTCATTATCTTTATGCGAAATTTTAAACTATGGGTCGAAAGAGTGATTATTTTCTAGGAGATGATTCGCGTAATTTGAATCTGATTTCTCATTCGAAAACTGCGTTTATGTTTCGATGTTTTATTATTAAAATTTCTATGTGTTCTACCAATGTAGAAATTATCACAGTCATTGCAATTCAATCTATAAACACCTGATTTATTGTTTTTATCTGATTTGGTTTTATTATTTTTATATATTTGCCTAAATTATTATTAGTTTGGAAAGTTATGTTGAAATTATTGTAATGTCAACGTAGGTTAAGGTGTTGAATTTTTGTTTCAATTTATCGACTGGGTAAACTTCATTCAATGCGATTCTACATCAAACAAAAAGCTGAAAATAATGGTTATAATCCCAAAATAATAAATAATATTTTGAATATAATTGAAAATGATAAATCAGGTGTTTATAGTTGAATTGCAATGACCGTGATGATTTCTACATTGGTAGAACACATAGAAATTTTAATATTAGAATATCGGAACATAAACGCAGTTTTTCAAATAAAAAATCAGATTCAAATTACGCGAATCATCCCTTTAAAATAATCACTCTTTCGACCCACGAATTGAAAATTTTCATACAGATAATAAATATTGGAAGGTAGATCTTTGGGAAACTTTAGAAATCAACAAACACAAACAGTCAGGTAGACTCATTAATGAACAAGTCGATATAAGCCTTTCACCTCTAATGAATCTCTTCAGGGACAATCTATTCCTTTATTTTATTGGATATACCTGTCATCAATAACCACTTAAGGAGCAGCAACCCAATAAGCTTTTAATTACTTAGGAACATTTGTATTTATATTCTCATTCTTATTTTCTGTACATTTATTCGTCTGAAAAAGCTACGGTGTAGTGAAACGCGTTACGAATCGCAATTATTGAGTAAAATTCCTTAAAACACAGTACTTGTTTTTTATTATTTTTCTGTTTAGGTGTTTCAAGTAGAAGAAAAACAGACAAAAGTCACCGTGGCCAAAGTGTCTCCAAAAACATGGGTGAAGTTAGTTTCAAAAACAGGTCATGGAGCACCAATTCTTTCACATGCTCAAAGATCCGTTACAGCCAATTGGTACACAACCATTTGTTTACCTCAAGTCGTTGGTAAGTTTCGAGAAACCAACCTCAAACGGGAACCATTCTTTACGAAGACAATGCAAGTTCGCACACATCGAATGATTACATCGTCTTGCGTACAGTCCTGACCTAAGTCCTAACGATTTTTTTACTTTTCCCAAAATCAAGAACGGTCTGCGTGGTCTAACGTTTCAGTCTTCAGAAGAAGCTGTTGATGCCTTCCAAAGTTGACTGCAGCTGCTTCCAGAATTGGTTAGAACGACTGCAGAAGTTTATTGATCTACGCGGAGAATATTATACAAAATATTCAAAAAACAATGAAGTCTTTGAAAGCTCTTAATTATTTCAATTAATTCAATTTTGATTATTAACTCGAAAACTAGGTATCTGAGCAGGTTGTGATTTTCACCAATTACGTTTCTTCGAAAAAGTGCCCGAAAACGTGCTATTCACCTCTTATGGCCATTGACACGGCCTGAGGAAATATCGATTTGGTGCACTCTATACATTCATCGTATTCAATGAAGTATATAATCCCATCTACCTAAGAAACGATATTATCAACACAAGATACATTGAAAAACTGTGCAAAAATTCAATCGAAAGTAGTCATTTTCAAACTTTTAATAATGGTCTTTCACGGGGATCAATTCTTGAGCCATTTTAAACAATTTATAAAGACTGTTTGCTTTGTACGTGGAACAAGATTAGGTTGGGAAGATTTGTCGAATAACTATCTAGAGAGACCCTTCTTTTCGAGATGTGGCTGCTCAAAGTAGAGAATAGAATGAATTTATAATTTTTTTCTTCGTGAACGAAAAAAGCAATGAGCTAATATTGCAGAAATATACAGTTCAACAATTCGAAAACTGAGATGAAAAACACAAGGTTTAACTTTAATCTACACAAATCTTTAATTAAAGCAATTGATAAATACAAATTAATTTTACCAAACCCTCAACCACCTCAACTGTATTCACTCATTAAATTGCATAAAGTAAATAACCCCGTTAGACCAGTCGTATCTTACGTTACACCCCCAGCCGTGAAATTGTCGCACTACCTTATAGATATCATTAAAAATTATTGTTCATTAAATCAAAATTTTCTATAAAAAATTCTTGCGAATTGATAAATAACATAAAAACGTTGACCTACCACCTAACGCAAAACTTATTTCGTTTGATGTTGAGAATTTATACCCAAGTGTTCCTCCAGGTGATGTCAAAATATTAATCGAAAACATGTTGAATTCGAATCATGTTAACCACATAATTAAATCAGAAATATTGAATCTGTTGGACGTTTGCATTGAACAAAATTATTTTTCTTTCAACAACATCTATTACAGTAGTGAAAATGGTTTGATCATGGGAAATCTTTTGAGTCCACTTTTAGCAGAGATTTTTATGAAAAATATTGAACAGAAAATTCATATACATCCACTCATTTCCAAATTTCTTCATCGGTATAGATATGTTGACGACATCTTAGTATGTTTCATTGGAACTACTCGTCAATTAGACTTGTTTCTTAATTTCATTAATTCCATCCATTTGAACATTGACTTGAAAATCACTAAACAAAATAATAATCATGTTTTTTCGGTCTTTCGTAAACCAACACATACTGATACAATTATACATAACCACTCATTACATCCAATTCAACACAAAGTTGCAGCTTTAAACAGTATGGTACATCGGTTACTCAATTTACCTTTATCGGTAGAAGATTATAATGAAGAGTTAAACATCATCAAACAGATAGCCATTAATAATTCATACAATCCGGATATGATAGATCTAATCATTCGTAAAAACTGTATCAGAAAGCAATAAATGAAGTATATCCTATTCATAAAGATTATAAAATATTCAACAGTTTAACATTCTGCGGTTCTGCAAGTACAAATATTAAATCCTTTCTCGTCAAACAAAATCTTAATATAACTTTCAAAACTTCTAATAACTCAGGTAAACATATTAAAAAATAATAAATCTCGTGTTGAAAAATCAAGTAAATCAGGAATCTATAAACTCAATTGCGGTTCTTGTGATAAAATTTATATCGGTAGGACCTATAGGAGTTTTGGCATGAGAACGTCTGAACATAAACGTAGCTTCGATAAAAATAAATCTGATTCAAATTATTCAAACCACCTAATAAAAGAAAACCATTCCTTCAATAAAAACTTTGACATATTACATATAAAATCAAAAAGTGCAAAATTAGATCTCCTAGAAGCATTAGAAATAAATAGATACAAACATTCGGACAAGCTTTTGAATGAGCAGGTAGATGTGAATTATTCACCCTACTTAACTTGTTTAATTAGTTTTATTACCTTTCATACTAACTGTACAATGGCTCGGTGTGGATTTTCCTGTTATTCATCCAACTTGTTCTACGATTTGTTTATAATATAATACTCTTCATTCTGTTTGTCATTCTTGATAAAACTGCTGTGTCAGCGAAACGTCGTCGAATTCTTTCAAATAAAGTGTAGATTAAAGTTAAACCTTGTGTTCTTTATCTCATTTATATCATGGATCTTAATCAAGTAACGGCCTCCACAATTCAAATTCGAAAACTATTGAACAAGAAAACTTTCGAATTGGTACTATTAAAAAAAAGTTTTCCTAAAATGTTGAAATAGTTTTCAACTAATTTTGATAGCCACCGAGAAAATGGCGTATGCCGAAATCGACGAACATCGAGAAATCCTGAATTTCTTGACAGAGATGGGGGTTAATTTTTCTCTATTTGCAGTATTTCACATAGTTTTCATATTAAAACATAGTAAATGAGACGGCCTGTACATATAGTAATACTTGTAATTTTTGTTATTCAAATTAAACGTTTCTGTTAACGGTCTGGCGTCGTTTTCCCCCTCGAAAGCCAATTCCATCCACAGAAATCCCCAGCTGATCTGGAATTGTTCATCATTATTCCCTGTCAAGCCTCAAGTACGTCCGCCGCATCTTCAATGCAAATGATTTGATGTTGATACTTCATTACTCTGCTTAAAATCTTCGCACCACGAATTGCAACAGAAAATGGTTCGTTTAATTCGAGGCACGTTTGGCAACTTTTCATTCTGTTAAATACTTGTGCGGCCCTTGCCCGTGTCTGATGGAAACCTCGAAACCGCTTGTTATACCCCGAAATCTTCACTGAGTTAAGCACAATTTGAATATCATTGAACAATGACATTATGAAACACAGCTTCTGCTGAAACGCGATGGTCGTCGCCGTCGCTCGCTTAACAAGGCATTCGCTCCGACAATTATAGGAAGAATAATGAGGTTATTGGACACGAATTTTTCGTCTATGTAAAACCTCGATCGTTAAAAATTTGTGACGTAAACCTAAATAACCATAGTTCAGTAGTTTTCGATGAGATGCGATTATCTCAATTCTCATTCGTCAAAACACTGGTGGCTCGTCTCAATGTAAAATGGACATCAGAGACGATTGCCCATGAAATGGTGGATGCGCCACAGCCAATTTTTATTCAGGTTCGAGGTCAGTTCAGAAACTTCACAGATTGTTTCCTAGCTCCAATACGAAACTTCAGGGGGAAGGGGATCCTTTCATTCAAAGAAAATAGGTTGAACACATTGTAGGTAGAGGCAGTGCTCTTATTTATGTAATTTTCATTGTTTCATTAAACACAGGGCCCTCGCAACCATGTGTGCAAAGTGTGTAATGCACACGGGAGCCATCCTTTAAGGGCGCCAAAAGCCAGGGTCCAAAAAATATTAAAATAAAAGTTGAGAAATTAAATAGGATTAGGTATAAATACACACGTAATTTCATTAGTATATCATCCAGTTACTGCCGATTTCTATGTTGCGAGAACATGTCAGGCGGCAGTTTCTTGATTTTTTCTGTTCAGACATTAATAACGCCTGGAGCGCTATAAAAGCGATGCATCGCCACAGGCGTTTTTAAATCAATTTGTTCACTAGACCGTGCAACAAGTGAATGTTTTCAAATTAAGTGCCGAATACCTGCTGACTGAAATTTCAACGGCTTGATTTTTTATGAAATGGTAAGTGTTGACTACTTTATACTATCAACATTAACCCTTTATAGGATACTGGTTATAATTAATTTTTTTAACCAAATATCTTTTTATTAATTAGAATGTCATGTACGAGTTTAAAAAGTATCTGGTTTTATCCATAACTCGCTTAGTTTTTCTATTCATCTTTTAAAAACCATTTTGTAGGGTTTTTAAGGGCTATAAGATCAAATTAGTTTAATATCTTTTTGCCTTTATTTCTGAAAAGATTTAAGCTGAAAGGGCTCGAACAAATATGCAAACTTTAATTGGCCATATCTTACTTAATAATAATCTGCCCTATAAAGGGTTAAAAACTATTGGCTACTTAGTTAACTTTTCAAGAATATTTCCTACCCTACCGGCATGGTGCTTATTATTGTGGTTACTTTAGAAGTTGATTCCTACTTTCCATGATTATTTATTTGTTTTTTCAGGATAAAAGAAAGAGACCTTTAGGTGCGAAGTTTCGCGAGCAAAAGAAATTGAGACTACAAGAAAAGGGAAAAATGGTTGGATGTTTAAAGAATTTCTTGCAAAACAATCGAGATTCCACGGAGACTGTCGATGTTGCTGCGACAGAATCGTCCGAAACCCAAGATTCTAAATCTGTAATATCAATAACCGTGGGTGGACCATCTGAAATTTCAACAGTAACATTAGGTCCTGCAACAAGTGGCAGCGGTTGTAGCAGCAAAACAGCTTCTACTGATGCAGAGCCCGATGAAGCGATGACACCATCCTCGTCTACAGCACTTCAACAATCCACTTCAGGTGATTTAGCTTGTGTAAAAAGTTCGGTAATGTCAGCTACCGAAATACCTGCTGCAAGTGACACTTTCGATGAAGGCTGTAATGAGGCTAGTATCGATATAATTCCGTACGATCCCGGTTTGTGGCCCGAAAAACTCACCAATGAGATGGCTAGAATATTGGTTAAACGTGGTCCGCCCTTGATAGACATCAGTTTTAGCTTTCCTAGTAATAAAGATAAGAGAAAGTTTTCGTGCAAATACTTTGAAAGAAATCTATCAAATGGAGAAGAAGTCGAAAGGTCTTGAATTTTTAACTCTATTTCTAAAGATTCTGTATTTTGTTTTTGTTGTAAGTTGTTTTGTAAATGTAAAACTTCTAACGCTTTCTTGATACAAATGGAGTATCTGATTGGCAACACTTGTCTTTGCTAATGAAGAGACACGAAACGTCAATTTTACACAACAGTTATATAAACACTTGGGTAAATTTCAAAAAAATGTTGGAGACATCTATGACTGTTAATGCTCATCATCTGCGGATTTTATAAAGAAAAAAAAATATCGGCGAGACGTGTTGGAAAGAATTATCCGATTGTTAAGTATTTATCTACACAATGCTTGGCATTTCAAGCTTCTTCTCTATTGCTTTTCGAACATGATAATGGAAATTTTCTAAAAACTGTTGATTCAGATAAAGCAAAAACCAAGTTCAATAAAAGAATTACGAATAGACTTTTGGAGCAGACCAAAGAAACTCGTTAGGTCTGGTCTATGGCGAAGGCAGTCAACAACAAGTTTCGATCAGAGACTACGGGTTCATCGCATCATCACCGAAATGAATAGTGGATCATTTTGCAAGAATGATTTCGCAAAATTATGTTTTAGATACATTAATTGCAGTGCCACCGAGCGTCCCACATGTTCAATGAACTATGTCTGAACTAAAAATCAGACTGCGTACGGTATGGCGTGTTCTTGAATAACTGAAATGTATGGAAGTAGTAGGTCTTGATGGAATACCACTAACTGTTGCAAAGAAAAGTGCTTCAGAGCTGTACTTATCGTTTGTTTCAGATTTCGTATGAGATCACACATTTTCGAAGTGTTGGGAAATTGCGAGAGTACAACCGATTTCACATAAACAGAAGAAATGTCTACCCCAAAATTACGGTCCAATCACATTGTTGCCATTATGTCCAAAGTCATGAAAAGAGTGATAAACGTTGAACTCATGACATACTTCGAGTTACATCAGTGGTCGACAATACGCTTTCCATAGACAACGACCAATTGGCAACCTCCCTGTATACGTTATGCATTTGTCGACATCAACAATAGAAAAGCATTGCGAATTAAGAGTCACTGCCCTTGATATATCAAAGCCATCGACAGGGTTTGGCACACAGCATCTTCAGTAGATTGACTCAGGTGGTAGTTGAAAGTATAACGAATGAATCTTTCGTCAACTCTTTTTCTGTTGCAGATTAATGGTCTGCTCCACTCCACCGAGAAAAAAAATATGCGCGTTTGCAGATGACAGTACCCTGGTTTTCTTTTTTTGTAGTCACCGTCCTATAACTGCTGAGGGGTCACACCAACAAAGATAACAAAGATATCAACAGAGTATGTCCACTGAATTCAGATCTGAAGAAGATATCATAGTGGGGTCGGTTGAAATTGGTTAATTTAAAGCAACGTTTTCCAGAACAGAAGAGTTACAGCTGGAGAACCTCCTTCAATCATCGGATTTCATCAGAAAGGAACATACTTCTACTCGACATCGAAGTCAACACCGGAGTTTGCTGGCATGACCACTGCCAAACCTGCTTGTACTAAAATTAGTTTTTTCAGGGCTAAGCAGTAGTTTACGCTATTACAACTGATGCCTTTATACTAAGCACACGTTCGTCCTGGTCTCAAAATACTGTTTCCGGGTGTGGGGCTCCGCACTCGATCATTCATCAAATCTATTGAATAGGGTCCAGAAGAGACCAGTACGCCTCACTGACCTCTTGGAGATCACGTGTGATCTCCAACCTCTCGCTCAAAGGTGGCAGGTTGCTGATGTTCCTCTTTTTTATAGACACTTCTATGGAAGGTGCTCTGAAGAATTGAAGGTCTTGGTTTCAGAAGGAATCGAGTTCCAAAGAAACACCAGATTTGCGGAACGGTACAACTATCAACACAGCCTACCTCTCTGTATAGAAGCTCTTTTGTTTGCAGGGCTAGTGTGCTGTGGAACTCGCTTCTATGGAACATCCTTTCTATAACTTAGCATTTGGCTCCCTTCAAGTAGCGAGTAAACACACACATTAAAACATCTTGTACGGCCATAGCTGCGTCATGGTTCACATGGCTTTCCTCCCAGGAGTTGAGAATAGAAAAAAATCTATATCTGAGTAATATGTTTAGTGTTTGTATACATTTGTATATGAATGCATTGTTCCATTTGCGACTTGGCAAACCGAAATAATTATTTATGTGTTTATGCTTGTTATTTATTTTTTTGAAATAAGTTTCTTCCACTGCTTGTGAAATACTCCTCAAATATCCGTGTAACATCCAGTTTTTTACTGTTTTACCATTTATACTTAATTTTATAATGCTTTTTTAGATTTCTTGGTTGAACTAATTTCAGATTCTAACCTCGTTAGAGGTGGCTAGCGCCACCTTGACTCGGTCGCAATCTATTTGTATAATATTCTCTTTTAACAATTTTTAACGAAGTCTCTAATTAGATATTCAACGAATCTAATTATTTTGGCTCATACACATAATGAATTCCTAAAATACGTAAGAAACATTGGCTGGCATAATAGACTAAACATTTTTTCATGAAGTAACGTTCTTACACCCTTACGTGAGCAGGAACTGATAGGGCAGTTATGAAAGTTGTTAAGTAAAATTTAATGAAATTGTCAAACACTTACCTAGATGAATATAACACCCTGCCATTCTGATACAATCTAACAAATTTGTTCGGCGTAGTTATGGTATGAAGATAAGACTGCTTTCCATTATAAAAATAGGTATCTGGCTTCCATATCCTGCCCAACATGGAAATGCTCAACGCCAATGTATCGCTTGGATTTCCTGGAAACGCGAGTCTCCGATCGACCCACGTCTGCCGGAAATAACAGTCCATCGAGTAAGTCTACAAGAAAAAGAAAAGTAAACCGTTAGAAAGCCAAATGACTGATTTGATACAACCTGTTTACGTTTAGGAATGAGCATCACAATAGTCTACTTTCGAATTGTCCTCGATATATTCGAAATAATTACTTTTTCATTAAAACCATTACACATCAAGAGAATGTAAGGGTCAAGCAGATATACACTGCGCCAATAAATTAATGCACAATTTCAATATTTCAATTTTCTTTTTGATAGGCAACTAATAATTAATACATCCTCCTTTCGGATATGTCCAAACATTCGATTTCAAAATCCGATGTTTTCTATTGGCGCACAGGCTCCTATCATGAGAAATAAAATTGAAAGAAATAAATTGAACAAATGCAAGAAACCACCACATATTGATAACAGTAGTTGTTGATAGATTTTTGCCAGTAACGTTTGTTCTAAAAAATTTTGAATGACGGTAATATTGCAACTCGAATTTCGAAATTTGATATAGGCAGAATATGCAGAAGCAGTGGTGTCAAATGACTTAGGTTGGACTTCTAAAGAATAGGCCGAAGGTTTGGGGTGTCCTATTCAACTGTTTCAGGAATGATCCGCATATACAGCGAGACTGGCGATCATGGAGGAAACAGCTGCGACAGAACAACGGAAGGTAGTTAAGCATCATCTCAAGGAGCCCGATCGAATTTGTCAAATGGCAAGAAGCTGACTGGGATGGAGTTTTTTTTACAGATGCGTTGAGTTTCGGTCATTTTCATTGCGATTCTCTAGTGTACAGACGTCGGAATGATGGATCTGCCCAGTGCAATTTTCTACTTGGACTCCCGAATTGATCTAGTCATCGTAAATAATGGAACCCTGAATGCTCAGAGATAGAGGTTACAGATATTTTTGAAATACCGTGTTGCACCATTTGCGGAAAACATGGGTGAAAATTTTTGTTTATGCAGATCTCATCAAGATTATACCGTTAAAAATTTCCTTCTAAATCACGAAATCACTTCATTGGAGTGGCCTGCACGAAATCCAGACCTCAATCTAATCGAACATGCCTGCGACTTCCTCGATAGAAGATTGAGAAGCCAGCAAATTCAGCGATATACCGTGAATGGGATAAGGATCGAAACGGATCAGAATGCTATAAAGTCATTGGTCATTTGGGTATGAATAGTAGATTTCATGCAGTAATCCTCACTAGGGGTGAAAATATCAAGTGTTAATTTTGAAGACTTTTTCCAAACGTTTTTTATTATCAGTTTTATTAAAATTTCTATGAGCAACATTTTCATCTCGATTATTCTCAAGCATTCCTTAGTGCTGGTGGATTGCTGCAAAAATAATTCGTCAACATATTTAAACTCCTTCTGGATGAATTATAATTTTCTATTTTGTGTATTAACTTTTTGGCGCAGTGCATTGGTACATGCAGGGTGAAAACTTAACAGAGGGTATATCTACAAAGATATTCACTTCTGATCAAAACGAAAAAACAGGTCAATTTTTGTTTCAAGGAGGACATCTTTTGGGGCACAATACTTGCCTGAAGTATCAACCTCCTAAGCGGGGGTTGCAATCCTTGAACATTTTGAATAGGGAAGATGGGTCGAGTGATGACTCAAAAGAAAGGTGGTATTGTTGTTTACATTGCCTTGAACGAGCTTTCATTTTTAATTGAAAACTGTAAAGGATACAGGGTGAGCAACTGAAAGATAGGAAGACTATCGCCCCAAGACTATTCAAGTTTAGTGAAAATGGAATAGATTCATTTAGATCAAAGATGACATCCTTTGATCTGGAATGAATCTGTTCCATTTTTTTGCACTAATACTTGAATAGCTCAGGGCGATAGATAGTCTCCTATATTTTTCAGTAGCTCACTCTCTATCTTCTACAGTTTTCAATCAAAAATGAAAATTCGTTCACGGGGACAACGATAATACCTTTCTTTTGAGGTATCACTCGACCCATCTACCTTCTTCCAAATTTTCAAGGGTGGTCACCCCTGTTCTAGGTGTTGAAATTCGAGATGAGGATGGTACTTGATGATGACTGCCATTGATCAGCATGGATCTGTTCCATTTTACTTCACTGAAACTTGAATAGTCTCAGGGAAATAGTCTTCCCTATCTTTCAGTTGCTCACCCTGTATCTTTTACAGTTTTCAATCAAAAATGAAAATTCGTTCAAGGCAATGTAGACAAAGATACTACCTTTTTTTGAGTCATCACTCGACCCATCTTCCCTATTCAAAATGTTGCAACCCCCGCTTAGGGGTGTGATATTTTAGACAGGTTTTGTACCCCAAAAGATGTCCCCCTTGAAATAAAAATTGACCTGTTTTAGCGTTTTGATCAGAAATGAATATCTTGGTAGATATAGCCTCTGTTTAGTTTTCGTTGAAGCACCCTGTATAGAGTCGGAAAGTAAACTCATATTGAAACTAATATCTATACTGCGCGTCGATTGAAATGGTTAGGAAAAAAAGTTCTTGTGCATTTATTTCGTAGTAGTTTAGATCATTGTCTGTTATATCAAACATGAATTGAGAACACGAAAAATAAATTCAGAAATTCATCGATTTCACACATGCATCTGAAATCTGTTCTTTAATTTTGTCATCAGTACCACATGGCGATGTGATTTCACTCGATTGTGGCAGTTACCAGCACTAGGTTTATATTTATAGATACGAAAAGGCTAATGACCGACAATACCTCACTAAAAAATTAGGGATCTAAGCAATTGAACGTGGCTGCTCTGAATTTCATGTTTTTTGTAGTGTTGTTAGCAGGACATATAGGAGATTTCGTGAAAGTGGTAGAGCAAATAAAGCTCATGGATGTGTAAACGTTTCTTTGTAACTGCTATAAACATGTAGCATTCCGTAATGGATCTGTAACAGTCTGGTATGAAATAGCTACCAACTCATGCAGCGAGCTAGTCACTTCTATTAGAAAAACTATTATATAGAGACATCCTCATTTTACCTATTGTAGAATCATTTAGTTCAGTTTTCACAGACAATATTGATCACCCTCACCGAATTGCCACAGTAATTCCTAACGAGCACATACGTCGCTTTCAAAAGCAAATTTGGGAAAAGAGTGAACTCATTGAGACGCTAGATAGGTTGGCTGAAGTACTTCTGACAGACTAGATTAGTATTCCGCAGGAACGCTTAACATACTTCAAATGTTGAATAAAAGCATGCCAAAAAGAATAGCAGCTATTAGGAGAATCTTGAAAGGGCCCACTAAATACGAAATGGTAAAAAAACTATTTTATTTTTCTTGAAAAATTTCATTCCAAGTCACAATATTTTGCAAAATCAGTAGTAGGCAAGAATTATTGAGGTTGGTGTAGTTTAAAACGAATATAATGATTGGCGCGTAGTATATTTTTGAATCATGCTGGGTATTTTATTGTGGAGATTTACCAATGCCATTCCTGTATGAAGAATGATATCACTCCAATGTTCACCGCGCTGATTTAACATAGATCGATCTGATAGTCAAAATTTTCCATGACATATCGAATAGGGTGGTTTCCACGGCATTTTTTCGACACTGATGTTGTTTTCAGGTCTTGAATAGTAGCTGATCCATCATTCGTAACTTTCTTTCTCAAAAATCAATGTTAACTCGAATAATTCTGCAGGTCAATTCATATTTCTTGGAAGTGAAAGCAATTCCTCGATATTCTCAATCCTTGGATGGCAAGTTGCACCGTCTTGTTGAGAACGAACAGCATTGAAGTGAACACATCAAGCTTGGAACAAAATAGTTAATTATTAGATGAGATCCTGTAGATTTGATGGTAATCACGTTTCCGTTCTCATTTTCGAAAGAAATAAAGTCGGATGATCCTCTGCTGCATGAAGCAGTCTTGAAATTCACGTAGATTCCTGTTAGTTAACATGACCATATGACGCAAATATCGGTCAATTGTTTGAGCTTTTTTGGAAATTGCTCCTTGAAATATTCGAAATAATTTTTTCACCTTCTGTTTCACAATAACGATGTTTTCCGGTGTGCGACGGGTTTTTGTACAGGGTGTAGACATTTCAAAAGATTTTGAGGTTTTCTTAATATCCATTACAGTTTTCGAAAATTTCGGCCGGAAATCGAGACTAAAGTTATATATTAAAATCTATCACCAAATAAGCCGAACAGGAAAGAATCCAGCTGGACATCTCTGGATTTTTTCTATATGATTTTCCAACTGTCCTTGTGCATGAAAACAGTACGTTTTGGCTTGCGAAATTTTTCTATTTGCATGAGCGTTACAAGTATGGCCCGTTTGACTGCTTGAAATCACCTTTATGCTATTCTCAATGCAGTTTGTGTTAGCTAAATTGCAGATGCATGTAGCATTCCGTGGGGGATCAGTAACAGTCTGGAGTAGAACAACTGCCAACTCATGCAGCAAGCATGAGTTAGTTTTATAAGAAAAACTATGAATACACACAGATATAGAATTGTACATCCCACACTATATTATCGGCGTACCCTCCGCTGTAGGAGCCTTTTCTATTCAGGCTAATAAGGAGTCTATTAACCGCAAGGCTACACACAGTGGAAAATCATATCACCTTGTGCTCATATCTTTATGGTCTTCATATTCACTGTCTCCTCTTTCGGCCTACACTATGTCTACGGTGTACCCTTCAGTGTTGAAGACAACTCCGTTCAGGATGATTAACAGTATGTTTACAAGCTTCCACAGCAGTAGAGAAAGTACCCCTCCTTGTGCTCATCTCTTTATAGATCTCTTCTCCACCTTCTCCTCAAACAGTGTGGCTGTTATCTGTCTGCTATGGAGCATGTTTGCTATCCATCTCCAGACAGTCTATTTTATTCCTGCCTCCCATACGGCTTGTATCATGGAGTCATACAGATTTAGTTTCCTAGAGAGATTTGTGAATGCTTCAAGCGGTAGACACCGTTTGTTCTTTCGCATCCAATTGCAGTAGGCAGAAATTACGGGGGAGTACCTATAGTTTGTTCTAAATGTCCATATCAAGCACCCAACTTAAATTCTATTGAATGCTAGGCAGAAGAACTTCATTATCAACATTCACTTCGAGAAGAAATTGAATATTCCAGGTACTACTACAGGAACTAATCGAGGAACGATTGAAAATGTGATTCTTAGTAAACAAATAGGTATTTTGCGTTTTTGAACAAACTCGATAGTCCTTACCTCTAATAAACATTGAAGAAATTCAAAAATAAATAGTCCTATTCCAAAATTTTGCATTATTTCACAAAGAAAATTTCATTTCATCCCTTTTTTTGGGAATAAAAGTTATTTTCCGAGATGAATTTGAAGCATAAAGCGTTCTGAGATTGAAGAAAAATTTGTCGGGTGACAATTTCTTAAGAATGTCAAATATGGACGATAAAACCCCCAAGCAAATGGAATACTTGAAATTACTGCAAGAAGATTTAAAAGCCTGGCAGACTTTAGGAGAGACCAACATTAAGATAAAATACATCAAGAACAATCCCACTATTATTTCAAAAAACTAATTTCCTCCGTTGAGCTGTCAAGTCTTCCTCTATTTTATACGTATATTGCCTCGTTGTCAGCAAAATTTAATGAATTCTTGGCTACCATTATGAGTTCGAAACATGCTTCTATATTCATAACCGAAATACATAACAGCAATGTGTGGGTACGTGCATTTATCTCAATAACTCCTATTTCGCGAATGCTTCTATAGATATTCTTTCCATTACAGTACCCGGAATTGAAATTACATGTCTGAATGTCACATATTCCGGCAAATCAGTAGTTGTTTCCTGCATCTACCGTCCCCGTCATCTCCTGATCAGAACGATACCATTATGTTCAACACTATCATGCAACTTGCGGACCACTATCGCGATATCATTATATTTGGCGATTTTAACTTCCCAGAAATCGAATGACCTAACCCAGCTATGCCCTATAAAGTGAACTCTAGTAGCAATTTGTTTCTGGATATGCTTAGCAACGCAAATCTAAGCAAAATTGTTAGTGACATGACTAGATATCGCATTAACCAGCAGCTCTCTTTCTTGGTCCTTATACTGACTTCAGACACTAATATCTCGACCCCTCTTGTTCAACTTCCTCCTATTGGGAAATCAGATCACGTTGTCCTCACCCGTGAACTACAATTGAATATGGAAGCACCAAAAACGATTCTGAAAATCAGAATAAAAACCGATTTCCAGGTTGTGAATGCACGTCTTGAAGATGAGAGTTGTCAATGATCGAAAATTACCCTAGTTAGGTAAAAATATTTGGCAATTAATAAAATATAAAAAAATACTCTGGTGGCGGTTCAAGCGACTTCGGTACCCACAAAAATTTCTCCAATCAGCTAAGCCGAAGAATTTATCATGCCAAATCACAATATGAAAGCTAGTTAATTAGTTCGAGTTATAAAAAACATTTTTTTGGCTATGTGAAAAGATCTCTATCCTCTCCTGTCATCGTTCCCCGAGTGAGAGCGCAAAACGGTCTAGTAACTAGAACAGACTCTGATACTGCAAAGATATTTGGTGATTTTTTCACCACAAATTATTCCGAGGAACCACTTGGTCCAATTCCAGTCATAGATGTGCTTTTTTCTGAACGAATTTTCGACTCTGTCACTTTTAACCAGGATATCGTTCTAAAAAAATTGAATTCACTGAAAGTTACTTCCTCTGCGGGTCTTGGTGGTTTGCCACCTAACATTCTGCGCCTCCTCCCTTTCTCTGCCCTTACCGATGATTATGCAAAAGTCGTTCGAACTCGGAGTTTTGCCCGATCCCTGGAAGTCGGCAGATGTCATACCGATCCACAAAAAGGGTGACAAACGACTTAAAGAGAATTACAGACAAATCAGCCTCACCTCTACAGAGGTCAAGGTAATGGAGAGAATAATTGCTGATGCACTAGTACCTTTTCTTCTGAAAAACGGAATAATTCCAAATCAGCAGCATTGCTTCCTCCCTGGGAGATCCTTCACTGCTAATTTGTTGCAATGTATTCAGAATTGAACCTGTCGATAGCGGTTTTCCAGTAGATATAATATACCTAGATTTTCAAAAAGCGTTTGATGAAGTTCCTCATAAACGTCTTATCAAGAAGTTGGAACATTTTGAAATAAGAGGAGCTTTGCTCGACTGGATCAAACAGTTCTTATCCAACAGATGGTTCAGAGTCAAAATAGGTGATTTCTACTCGGAATGTCACCACGTTGCCAGTGGCGTACCCCAATGGTCGGTGTTGGGACCTATTCTTTTTTTAATATATATATATAGCAGACCTTCCACTTTCCTGCACTAGCTCTATGTATGCAGATGATTCGAAGATTTACGCTAATCCTCTGTATGAGTTCAATGAGCTATAAAATTATCTGGCCATAATGTCTGAATGAAGTAAGAAATGGCTTATTCCGTTAAATGCCTCAAAATGCGTTTTACTACATATTGGAAGGAACAACCCCCAACTTACCGGCTACCTGCTGGAAAGTGTTGAAGAGCATTGCGATCTTGGCGTCATCATTTCGAGGGACCTTTTGTGGTTTTCTCATATAGAAAAAGCCTGCAATGATGAAAAAAGGAAAACTTTTCCATTTGGAAAAGTATTCTCGAAGCCATCTGAAGATATAGCAGTAAAGTTGCTCAAAGCCTATATAAGACCTCGATTGGAATTTGGTTCTGCGATATGGTGTCCCGTACTGAGGCGCAATAAAAATAAGATTGAGTCTGTACAACGCACACCTACACGTTTGCCCTATGTCTGTCTTATGTTACCAATCGCCCATCTTATGAAGAACGATTACTTATTTTCAACATACAGCCACAGCTTAACAGATTGGTGAGAGGATGCCAAATAACGAGCTACCGCGTTCTACATGAAGATTTTTCCGTCGATCTTTCTGACATTTTCGAACTCAGTGAAAACGTTCACCTACGCGGTCACAGTTTAAAATTGAGCAGCGAACGATTTTGTATTGCGTGCAGAGAAGGTTTTCTCTGTAATCGGGTGTTCGAAGTGTGGTGTTCGCTGCATGAAGAGGTTGTGCGGGCGCTTAGTGTGAAATCCTTTGAGAACGGTTTGGATCGCTTTCTTTCCACATAGTAGTGTACCCTGGTGGATCCCGAGGTGAATTCTTTTGATATTTGGTTGTAGGAAGTTCAAGTTATTGTTAATTTTTCTTATATTGCTACTACTAGCTGTATTAGATTTCTTCCACATCTTGTTTTTTATTGAGTTTTATAGGTTTTGTAACCTAACTCTAGATGAAAGTTGATAATAATAATAATAATATAAATAATAAGTTCCAGGGAAAAGTACAAATACACAGACCTTGCTATTGAGATCAAGCAGATATGGCACCTCGGGAAAATAGATATTGTTCCTGTCATCGTATCTTCCACTGGGTTAATACCCAAAACTTTGCATGATAGCCTTAAGGAATTAGAATTGCATAAGAATAACTATATAGAAATGCAAAAGCTGTAATTCTTAGTACATGTAGGATAGTTAGGAAATTTATGTCGAGTATATTGTAATCGAGCCTATTCCCTTTGATTGCTGAATCTGGGAAAGGTAAATTATATCCAGCTAACAGCTGAGATAGTGCATAAATAATAAATAATAATAATAATATAAAAAAATACTAGACAAATATCTAGGATACCAACAAGCCAGATTACTAGACCAAAAACGATCAAAGGAGAAAATTCGTTCAGAATACAGTCAGCATCTGAAGACTGTGCTGAAATCAATGTTGAACTCGGGGAATCTAGTCAAGGCAATTAACACCTACGCCATTCCAGTGTTGCTTCACTCATTTGGAATAATAAGATGGACTAAGACAGAACTGGATGATATTCAAAGTCAGACCCCAACGATGCTGACAAAATACAACAATCATCATCCTAAATCGTCTGTGGTACGAACAACTTTGAAGCGGAAAGTAGAAGGACGCGGATTAATAGATGTTGTCAATTTACATACCGAACAGATAAAAAATCTCAGAGAATTCTTCTCTGCAAAAGCTCTCACTTCTGACCTACATAGAGTGGTATCGTTGGCTGATAAGGTATATACACCTCTAACTCTTGCAACCAGAGATGACCTGCTGAATCTACCGTTCCTATCAGATACTGAAAAACAAGAGCAATGGTCAAGAAAGGAATTGCATGGACGACATCACCATGAGGTTAACCAACCACACATCGACAAAGAAGCCTCCAACAAATGGTTGATGAAAGGAGAATTATTCGCGGAAACCGAAGGATTCCTTATGGCCATTCAAGACCAAGTCATCTATACAAACAACTACAAAAAATTTATTATTAAGGACGGAACATTACAAACAGATAAGTGCAGAAAATGCCATATAAGATCGGAGACTATACAACATATTTCGTCCGGCTGCGAACAACTGGCCAATACGGACTATCTTCACAGGCATAATAAAGTGTGCAACATTATTATTATATTAAAACGATGTTTTACATCCCACAGATTTTTGAGGTGCAAAAAGTCATAAAGGAATTAAAACCTAAAAAGCACCAGGTTATGATGCTCTGCGAAGTGAAACTTTAAGGAAATCGCACAGGAAATTTCAGAACCAATTGCACACCTGATCAACCTTTATTTTGAGAAGGGCGTTTTCCCGATGCTCTGAAACTTGGTATAATCAAACCACTATACAAAAGTGGTTCAAAATTCAATGCGGTAAACTATAGGCCAATATCAATTATATCTTCTATTGCTAAAATAGTGGAGAAAATCATGGCATATCGAATAAATTCGTATCTCGAAAAGTTTCATATTGTTTCTCCTAATCAATTTGGCTTTCGACCAGGAAAATCTACAGAGGAGGCCATTAAAAGATCACTTCGAATGTGTATAAATATATGGATAAAAAGTTGCCGTCATTATGTGTGTTTATCGATCTGTGGAAAGCATTTGACACCGTATGCCATAAAAGATTACTGGAGAAGCTGAGTAATTACGGATTTCGGGGCTCCTCTTATGATTTGTTGAAAAGTTATTTGTCGAATCGTGAACAAGTCGTCGATATTGATGGGCAGGTGAGTGAAATTCGACATATTACTTATGGGGTGCCACAGGAACTGTTCTTGGACCCATTCTTTTCACCATCTACATCAACTCGCTATTGATGTTGAAAATTGAGGGCGAAATTGTAAGCTACGCAGACGACACTGCTATACTATATCAGGCTAGTAACTGGCTAGATGTAAAGGATAAAGCAGAGAACGACTTAAAAATAATAAAAAAATGGTTTCAGTATAACAAGTTAACCCTGAATTCTGAGAAAACAAAATATCTGCCTTTTACATCTTACAGCAGCGGATTACCTGAGTTGGGGCCTCTTTGCATTGATTCTGAAACACAAGTTAGCGAGGAAAATCAATCAAATATCTTGGCATTGTTTTGGATCAGCATCTGAGGTGGGACCTTCAGACTAAATTTATAGTTGACAAAATAAGACCTTTATTGAGTACATTTAAATATCTAAAGGACTTTCTTGAAATGCCACAACTGAAAATACTCTATTACTCTCTTGTCCAGTCTCAATTAATATATGGTATTCTAGCATGGGGTGGCGCATACGACTGTCATCTGAAAAAATTGATGTTATACAAAATGGTTCTTGAAACTAATGATGCATAAGTGTAGAACTTACCCAAGTGAGGCATTGTTTGGGGAATCTGGTATACTAGATGTAATACAACTGTATAGTTTCAGGATAATTTGCGATTTGAACAGAAATAGAGACACTATGTGTTCTGTTGATCATAATTATGGCACGAGGAATAAAAATATGAACTATGTCACTCTGCGAGCAGATAAGACTATCGGAACAAGAAATTTAGATTACTTGGGACCTAGAATGTACAGAATCATTCCTGTCCATATTAAAACCATTAATAACCCAAAACTTTTAAGTATGTGCTGAAGTCTTGGATATTGAATAATGACCGTAGTGTTTTTCATAACATTATAAATGCATCGGCTATATGAAATTAACCTTGGGCTACATGAACTACTGTAATATACCAAACTGTGACATTTATACCAGATTTTGACAAACAAACTCGATTTTGACAAACAAACTCGATTTTGACTTTGAAACCCGATTGTGATATTGAAACCCGATTGTGATATTGAAACCCGATTGTGATATTGAGACCCTATAGTGACCTTCCAACCTAGTTTCGAAAGATAATTTGAACTTTTCGATTGTAACCCGATATGGGCCCTTTCATTAAATCAATTCATTCTCGAATGTTATATACAGTGCTGACAGCAATTTCTGTTTACATCATACTAAAGGCTGTCTTGTAATTAGTGAAATGTACACCTACTACAGGTAATACCTTTTCTGAGGTATTACCTCAACCATTTGTTTATTTGTAGAATTAAGTATCCTGAGGAATGCAATGGCATCTGTCAGGAATATTTGTAAAGATTTTGTTGAAACTTGCAAATAAACACATATTATTATTATTATTATCCATCAGAAACTTGCACACAAGTACGGACTTCTGAATACCTTCCAGCCATATTACAAGTATCAACCGGCGCCCGCATTGGAAAATGACTCTAACAGATTATACTACGATAGGCCTGTTATCACTGACAGAATGGTGACGAATAATAGGCCGGACATAGTGGTGTATGATAAGAAAGCCAGAATAGCAATGCTGGTGGATGTCGCCATACCGAATAATAACAACTTGCTGAACAAGTTCCAGGAGAAAAAGTCCAAATACACAGCCCTTGCTATTGAGATTAAGCAGATGTGGCACCACGAGAAAATAGATATTGTTCCTGTCATCGTATCCTCGACTGGGTTAATACCCAAAACTTTGGATGATAGCCTTAAAAAATTAGAATTGCATAAGAATACCTACATAGAAATGCAAAAAGCTGTAATTCTAAATACATGTAGGATGGTTAGGAAATTTATGTCAAGTATATTGTAATCGAGCCTATTCCCTTTGATTGCTGAATCTGGGAAAGATAAATTATATCCAGCTAACAGCTGAGATAGTGCATAAGTCCACGATAAAAAAAAATAAATCATTTCATGAAATTTCGGCTCTGTTTTTGACCCTTCGATTCTTTTGATGTGTGCAACTGCATAAACTGTTATAAATAAAAATTAAATGCAGCCAAATCGTATCCAATTTAAATTTATTACGATCTCCGAAAAACTTTCGAGAATTTATCAAATTCTTAGTTTGGAGTCAGAGAAAAGGGTGAAAACAGTTGCGTAAACAGCCTGTATAAACGCTGTTATGTGCTCAAGGATGACTAATTATCAACATCCCTTATTCGAATAGTCCGAGATTACCTTTTCAGGCATCTCCTAAGCCAATTTCTGGACTTAACCTTATTACATTAGCATTATTCACATACCATATCAACTTCGGAGATAGGTCCCATGCTTCTTACCATGATGTCAACCTCCACGACAGCTGGAGGCCCTGAAATACCGTACAGTTACTTACTAGTTATTTGCATTAGTTGCGTTCACCCTTTATTGAGTAAATTTAGGCCAAGCGAAACTGATTACGAAGACCTTTTGCGGAAGGCGGTAATCCTTTCAACTATGAGTATCAACAAAATTGGATTTCCTACAAACTATTGTGGAATTTTGATACTATTGTGAAAATACATAATCAAAGAATCAATATAGCCAAGAATCAAGTAGATATATTGAGATTTTAAAGTGAATTCAACTACACTGCTCCGAGAAAATTATGTTTATGCTTACACTACGCCATAAAATTAATGCACAATTTCAATATTTCAAATTTCTTTTTTATTCCTTATATATTGGTCTTATTTCCAACTTAATATTGAAAATAGGTACAAGTACAAGGGTATGTTGGAAAACCCATAGGAGTTGCTTACTTTATGAATCGAAAAGATTGAGTAAAGAAGAAGGATTTAGAACTAATTGACTATTAAGGAACCTACCTGAATTATTTTCTTTGTTGATCTCTAAAATTTCCAATAGATGAGTTTTTGTCTACTATTTTCATTGTGTAAAATTTTGAAATTATCATTAAAGTTATGGTTTTCTTTGAGTAAGTGATTAGAATAATGGGAATCTGATTTATGATAATTGAAACTACGTTTGTGCTCGAATAATCTAACTTTGAAATTTCTGAAGCTTCTACTAATATAAATTTCATTACAATCTTCGGAAAACAGTTTATAAACATTGGATTCACACCTTTATCAATTTTAGATTTGCAGTTTTTGATATATCGTCCTAAAGAATTATCAGTTGGGAATCCTATATTGAAATTATAATGCGAGAGGAATGATTTTAATTTTGGACTAGGATTCCCAATATAAGTTAAGCTGTTGTATTTTGTGTTAGAACTTTTTATATTTGGAAATACCTCCTGGATTGCTTTTTGAATTTTTTTGCGTGTAATCCTGGTCTCAATCATACTTGGACTGTAACCGTTATTGACTGCTATTTGTTCCATTATATTTAGCTCTTTTATAAAATTATTTTGTGACGTTGGGATATTAATGAGTCTATGTACCATACTATTGTTAGCTGCTAATTTATGTGGATGAGGATGTGTAGATGAGCTGTGATCAGTAATATTTGTATGCCATGGCTTTCGAAAAATAGAAAATCAAGTTTATTGTTAATATTAGTTATTGTTAAATCCAGAAAGTTAATGGAGTTTTCTGTTTCTATCTCTAAAGTGAATTTAATATTATCGTGAATTTTGTTAATGAATGCTTTGAATGACTCTAATTGTCTGTATGTGCCAGTGAAACAACAAATGATATCGTCGACATATTTAAAAAAAAATAAAGTATTTGAATAACGGATGTCTTTGGATAGTTTTTTCAATATTATCCATGAAAATTTCAGCGAGTAGAGGGCTCAGAGGATTACCCATGATTGAACCTTTTTTACTATTATATATACTCCATTGAAGTTAAAATAATTTTGTTTTAAACAAATTTCTAAAAGGTTTAAGATTTTACCGGATTGACTTTATTCATTTGAAGTGCGTTGTTGATGAATTCATAAAGTAAGCTACTCCGATGGGTTTTCCAACATACCCCTTGTACTTGTACCTATTGTAATATTAAATAGAAAATAAGACTAATATATAAGGAATAACTCTGTTCATTAGTTTCTATCTACCTGATGAAGCCACAGTGAGGTGAAACCGTTCACAGTTTTGTTAATATAGTGAAAATCTAAATACCATAGTTTTATTTCATTGAAAAAATATGCATTTTTACAAAAAAGCTTTTCAATCAAAATGGAGAATAATTCTTTCATGGTTAAATTATACTTTCCAAAGAAGGGTTAGCGTGTTTCAACCACTTCTAGTGAAGTTGGACGGATGAAGAACTATGCTCGAAAGTTCTGTCGAAATCTTGTTTCGTTCAGAACTGAATTGATTGTATTCTTCCTCTGCGAACGAAATATTATAAATCATACTTCTAAATGTGAGGCTCTAAGAAAAAAGTGTAATTTTACAAATCGCTCTCATTTCAACTGTGGAATCACCACTTGGAGTGGGTATTTTTAAAAACCTTTACAGTGTGAAATGCATTACAGTGTAATATACAGCACTGGTGAGTCCATAAAAAGGATTAAATTTTCTTTTCTCAATTCATAATTTCGAGAATCAGCTCCTCTGGTGATAACATTTATTGATTAACCATACTCACCACCGAAATCAGGTCTTATACTATTATCGTAACCTCTCAACAAGTTGTCCAATATTATAGATATGTTTTTGTGGTTGTTTTTCTGAACTTCCATTGGTGTCTGTTTCAAAGAAACTGGCAGAACTAGACGAAATGGCAGCAGGAAAATTATTGATAGGCATGGCTGTTTGAACATCTGAAAAAAAACATCAAATGTGATTGAAGAGATTTCATGATACAACGACAAGGCAAAAAATCTTCTTTATATGAAATTGAGAGAGTTATTTTAATATAAAAACTGATTCGATGTTCAAGTACGAAATAATTCTATTAATAAATTGATTGTTGAGGTCGTTTCGTGAGGAAAATTGATATACATTTTTCAATTAAATAAAGCAGTGATGTTGAAATTTTCACGATATTCACATCAAAGCTTCATCAAATAGGTAGTACATTCAAAAGGAAGATGCGCCTTTTACAGGGTGTTACATAATAGTATGTCACAACTTGAGGGGGTAGATCTACGAACAATTTTAAGAGAATAAGTTCATATAAACATAGGACTGCAAGAGCTTCGTTACGGAGTTACAGGGTGTTGAAATTTTTGAAAAAAATTGTGTTTTCCTTCAAAACTCCTGCAGTTTTTGAGTTATTCAGCCCAAACTTGGAATGCAAGCTATTTTTCACAGTCTCCATCATTACACGACCTAAATTTTAACTATAATCTACAAGGTGTTTTCTTTTCCGGAGCCATGCCTTTTTTGCCCTTTCAAACTATTTTGCAGTACGCCACTGATCAGAGTACAATCAATTTCCGTTATCTTCGATCAATTTAGAAACTTTTTTGACACATGTAATATTTTCGTTTCTTCAACCGTTTTCGAGTGAAAAATTATTGAATTTGAATTTGTTATTCATTAAATAAAAAAAAATAATAGAAATGCTAGATGGTTATGCCCGAAATTTGATTTTATTTTGATAGCTCGTCTCCTGAGACTCAACTTATACTTATTCAATATCAAATTAAAAAAACTTTTGCGATATACCCATAAGAAAAAGTCTAAACTATTTAAGTCTAACCTCCACCAATCCAAAGGTTGTCTAATGTATTATTCAAGAATTCCCTAGCTTATCCACTGAAATGTGCTGGTGCTCCGTCATGCATGAACCACATTATGTTTCTCACCAAAAGTGGCATATCCTCGAGCAATAAAGGTCACTCTTCCTCAAGAAATTGCCGATAAGCAGGACCGTTTAGTCTGTTAGGGAAAAAATGACCCAATAAAATAATTTCCAATAATTACGACCCAGACATTCAGTGAGAATTGTCCTTGTTGAGATTTTGCAATCAAATGGGGGCCCAATAATGATTATTGTGAAGATTTGTGATAGCAGTTCTCGAAAAGTTAGCCTCATCTGTGAACATTATTTCACATCAAAATGAGCATTTTCACTAATTTTATTTAAGAACCATAGGCAGAAATTCAGTCTCGAAGGAAAATCTCGAGGAAGTAACGTTCGGACGTGTTGAATATGAAGCGGGTACAATAAAAAGTCATGGAGAATCCTCCAAACTAGAACATGTGAAATATTTAACTGATTTTCAGTTTTTCTTGCACTGACATGAGGATTCAAATCAATACAATTAAAAACTGCTTACTCAATATCTGGAGTTCTCATAGTTTGAGTTGCACCTTTTAAATGATTATTTGCAGTAAAAATACCAGTTCCCCTCAACCTTCGGCGGATATTCGAAAATGTTCGCTTGTCTGGTGTTACTCAATTTGGAAAGCGCACCTGATATAATCGTCTAGCTTCTGTTGTGTTTCCGTCAGCCAGACCGTACATGTAATGGATATAAACCAATTCGGCGTTAGTAAAATTAGCCATTTTTTCTTACAGCAATAACTTCAAAAGTCTTGAAACTAATCGTTAATTCAATAAACAATTCGAGCAGACACTGGTTCAACTTTAGCTCCTGCCAAATAAATAAATTAATTAAAAAATCAAAGCCTACTAGTAATTTTTTCTATTAGAAGTGCTTTCAATTCAGCGAATGCATACAATCGTTTAATAATTAATTTTTTGCTCGAGAATGGTTGGAGGTACGAAAAATTACAAGTGTCAAAAAGTTCCTAAATTGAACGAAGATGTCGGAAATCGATTGTACGCTGAACAGTGGCGTACTGCAAGAAAGTTTGAAAGGGCAAAATGAGACATGTCTCCGGAAAAGAAAACACCTTGTAAATTCTAGTTAACATTCAGAACGTGTAATGATGGAGGCTGTAAAAATAGCTTGCATTCCAAATTTGGGCTGAATATCTCGAAAATTGCAGGAGTTTTGAGGAAAAAACCAATTTTTTCGGAAATTTCAAAACCCTGTAACGATATTTTGCGGACTTATGTTTATATAAACTTTTTCCCTTAAAAATTGCACTTCAATTTACCCCCTCAAGTTGTGACATACTATTATGTAACACCCTGTATAACACTACTGCTTCAGTATCTTTTGATGAGCTCAAATTTTGTGATTCCCATTGCATTATTAAAGAAAATTAAAATTTTTAGTAAGAACAAACATTACTCGCAAAAATTTATAAACAACTGCTGTAATCAATATGTGGTAGTTTCCTGCAAAATCTGAATTTATTTCTTCCATTTTATATGTCATAAGAGCAACATCTGTGATAAGAAAAAACATTGAATTTTGTTGGTATACGCCCAGAAATTGGAGAAAAGTTTAGTTTCCTCAAACAAGAAGTTTGAAATATTGAAATTGTACGTTAATTTCTAGGAGAAGTGTATATTTTCTATTCCTTTGAATAGTTATGCCTTTTAATTGAAAATATTTTGTTATTGTTGTAGAATTTGTGATTTCTTATATGTCGTGGAATATTTCCGAAGGAGATTCACATTGATTCTATCTCATATTCATCCAGAAAACATTTCAGAATCACTTATGGACGACAATCATTCTAAAGACCAAAGGGGAAAGACACAAGATGCTCTTAGATTCCGTTCTACTAAAACAAATTCGATATACTCGGATAAACTCGGATTCCACTCAATATGGAGTCCGGATAGACGACTTCTATACTGCAGAACTTTTCTATTGAAATTGGAAATTCGACCTGCACGATTTTCTTGAAGTTTCCAAGTTTGGGGTTTCCTGGCGTGAGAGACCGATTTGGTAAATCGCCCTTATTTTCATCCTCAGTTGCTATTATCACCGCGGGTTATAGCGCGAACGGTTTCCGTGACGAAGCCAGTGGTAATTATCAGATATTGTGAATATTTCTATTCATTTTGAAATCCTAATTCCATTCAATATAATTTTCCTTAAGCGTATCGTATTCCATTCAATTGTTGAGTTGTGAGCGATATGAATGGGGGAATATGATACTTTTGGAAATACAAATTAATTATAAAAATGCCCTGAGAGGTAGTAGCGATTGGACGAGGATAAGAACTTTAGTGCCTGTCTCAGCTATTTGGAATTTCCTATTCTCGTTAACCTAATAATGTACCAGTGTTAAAACCTATATTCAATACAGTGTGTTCCATGTCAAACGAGCCACTCTCTATATTAATTCATCTGCAGTCACCAAAACGTCATTCTCTCGTCAAACTCCATAAATAGGATACACCATCTGATCAGTTATCTCATACGTTTTACCCAGAAACTAAACTTTCACGTTATCTCATACACATCATTGAATTCATGTAATTCAAGTCCAAAATTTTCACTCTTCAGATCTAATTGCAAAAAATTTAACATACTACTCTACAATGATGAACTTATATCTTAGAATATAGTTAATGTGTTAAATGTTCTACCCAACAATCTATTGAAATTAATCAACAAAGCTCTGCAGAGTAATAATGTGAAACCCATTATCATAACTTATAAATCTCTTTAAGTATGATTAGAACAAAATTATTTTTATTTCACTGATGAATTATATAAATATATATGAGCAAAAATGGTTTAATAATTCCGAGCACTGAAATATACCTCAGAGCAATACTTCTACTCTTCAATATTCACTTCGACCAGAAGCAACACACCCAAACTCCTCAGAAGAAGGCCCGGATGAATACCGATTGGTCCCGGTAATTCATATGGTAGAAAGATATTAACAGCCCACTTGATCCTGGCCGGTGAGACTTGTACATGGCCATTCTGTAAGAGGAGTGCCCACGGCCGACTCAAGTTAGCTGAGGTATTGTTAAAAGCCCCCTCGACATCCAGAAACTCGTTATTTCCCCTTATCCAACTGCTGCTCAATAATTCGAACAGCCGATTGCAATGCTATATCTGAAGATAGTCCAGCAGTGTACGCGTGTTGATAAGAGTAATGCTAAATACCATATCCTGAGAACCTCTTGTCTCTGACGAGCTTTGAGAACGGATGCCGTTAAAATGATAGACCTATAGTCCCTTACCGAAGTATGGCTTGGTCTCTCGTTTCAGGTATAAACACTACCCTTGCCGTTTTCCAGGACATTGAAATATACCTCAGAGCAATACTTCTACTCTTCAATATTCACTTCGACTAGAAGCAACACACCCAAACTCTTCAGAAGAAGGCCCGGATGAATACCGATTGGTCCCGGTTATTCATATGGTAAAAAGATATTAACAGCCCACTTGATCCTGGCCGGTGAGACTATCTGGGCCGCCAGGTACCAGTTAGCTCTACTTGGTCTGGATCTTGTGCTTCACCATCTTGAGCCTCCCCAAAATCTGGGAAATTGCGCCGCAGCTTAGAATCACACAGTAGTTGACCGAAATTCAGTGCGGGTAGAGGGTTGGGGGTTCGTTTTATGTGTTCAGAATTGACATCAGGAAGTACCTTTGCCGAAACGGTTATTATATATGTCCGAGAGTTTCGAATAAATAAATTTATTTCGGGAATTCATTGCCTATTTATACCGGTTGAGACAGCCTGTATCTCATCTTGTACCTCTACTATGGGGTATTAAACCATACAGAGAAATAAGCACTTCACAATAAAAATAGTTGATTTAATTTGAAAAAAACGCTAGATGACGTCATATATTTCCAAAAAGGCGAAAAGAAAATTTTCTCTTCACCACAAAACTTCGAGCGAATTATAAAAATTGTCCTGTACAATCATTTTTTACTAAACCAAAAATGCAAGAAGTTGTGAATTCTATGCATTACCTTACACTTGCACTGTATACAACTGTCATTACATTTCTAGTGATACGGTTCTTCTTCATATATTTGGGCTTCTTCTTATAGTAATAAAGAACGTACAAGAATTCTTGTAAATCATTTCATTCGAGATTAACGAAAAAATTGTTTCCTAAAATAATATTCTTCTTGTTAAGTTTTTGTAATTACTACATAAAAAACTATTTCTTATCAATGAAAAATAAATATTCCCTAATTTATAAATGTTAGAAATGTCAGTTTATACTTAGGCACAATTTTCAGAAAAATGTATATCACTTACTTCTAGCATTTTTCATCCTATTAAGTTGTAGCGAAAGATGATCGTTACATATTTTGTTTTCAAGAAATTTCTCCATCTGTCATTATCAGTAAGATAAACGATTTCAAGGAAAATTCGACTCGTTTTCTTTGTACTTTAAGAAATTCATAATAAAATTATACTGCAAATTTCGAAGAATTACAGCTAGACAGTACTATAAACATTTCAATTTCAAAACTTCTTCTTTCATGTCAAAACTGATCAAAGAAAATAATATAATGTGGTTGTATATTATATGACCTTCACAATTCTATGATCAGTTGTCATTTTTGAAACCACAAAAATGCAAAATTCTCCCTTGTGATTCAATAAGCTTTAGATATAACTCTATGCCCATTAATTCTTCATACAAATTATACAAGAGTAGGCTTGAAATAAATTTGTTTCCTAGTTTCCTTGGTGAGGCACTTTTTTTTACAATTGAAAATTTCATCGTGCTGTACATACATTTTTTTATAGTGTCTCAAGTTCGGTTAGATTGAGGTTTTAAATCAGATGTCGAGTTTTTAATTGAGGGTGAGTAAATATTGATTCATTCAATGTTTGTATAAAATCTGTTCGACAATAATTGGACAGATGACACGGTGAACTGTTTAAATTATTCTAAAATTGATACATTATGAAATGAATGCAGTTAATTGGAACGACAGTTTCTGAAAATAGGCTTATTTTATTAATTACGCATAAGGCTAAAATATAATGAAAACTTTCTCTTATTTTTAATTTTTCCAAACACCAAACGGAAGAAACCCAGGTTTTTAACGAATTTGAACATTATTCAACTGTTTGGAATAGATTAGGAATTTATTTTGCTTCGAACATGAGAATTTTCATAAACTCAGAACGGAAATTCTTTCTTATATATTTTAATAGTGGGATAACCTGTTAAAACCATCAGAAGGATCTCTACATATTGTTTCAGGTATGTAGCCATTAATTTCTACAGGAGATTCATCAAAAAACATGAGAAGAATTCCTATAAATATATGTCCCCCATTCTCGAAACACAGGGTGTAGTCCAGATTTTTTCACTTTTCTGTTAGTAACTCTTGTAGATTTCGAGAGATCTACCTCCAATTTGCAGAAGAGAATTTTTTTTCATTCATAAATTCATCAGGTTTGTCTGGTAGCAGCGTAAATAAACAGGAGGGCCGATAATCCGTTATACCAGCGTGCGGGGAACGTTTTTAATCATTACCTCAAAATATTTTTGTGTAAGTTGATAATACCCTATTGTAAAGAGTTAAAAAAAACGAAATCGCCACTTTTTAGCATCTTTCATATTATAGCCCCCCATGATAATTTTGAAAAAGAAACAACTAAAAATTTGATTCAAACATCATTTATTCAATTTATCAATGTAATACCTAGTAATACATAACGGTAATAGTAGTAATATAAGTAATATATACAGGGTGTTTCCGAATAAGATGTCATGAATGAAGGATGCGAATCCCTGAATGATTTGAGCACGAAAGTTCGAAGAACCAATGGTCAAAAAATGCTTCGTTGCCGAGATACAGGGTGTTAAAGTTGAGAAAATTTTTCGATTTTCTCTCGATAAAACCTAGACTTCTCAAGATTTCGGGCTCAAATTTTCCACATAAGCTATTAAACACAATCTGAATCACCAGGTGAGGCCAAATTTTGGAACAGTGTACAGGGTGATACTTTTTCATGGGCCATGTTCCATTTTTACCCTCGGAATTTTTTTTTGGTACGCCACTTGCACTAACAAAAAATAAAATCGGATAGATCATTCAATTTGAAATTTTTTTTGACTCGTGCATTTTGATCGTAACTATCACCGTTTCTGAGATATTAATTATTGAATATAATCCAATAGTTTTCCCATATCGAAGCCATGGAGATATTATCTTAATAACTGATGCAATTTTTCAGGAATTGAGCTAAAATTTACATCAGATATCTCCTTATTGTATGTTTATAACAAAATGAGGCAGAAATTCCTGACAGTATACAGGGTGTTATTTTTCACGTGCATTTTCCTTTTTTGCCCCTGAACTTTTTGTGGTCCGCTACTGGTATATTCTGAAAACAGAATCAAACAGATTATTCAAAGTGAAAACTTTTCTGTTCCTTGTATTTTTCCGTATCTGCCACCATTTTCGAGATATTAATCAAGAAAAGTAATCGTATAGTCCTTCCGTATTGAAAGCTTGAAGATATTTTTCATGTTATTTCGGCAATTTGTGAAGACCTTGAGCTCGAATTTCAAACGAAGTTCACATTTTAAGATCTGCACCACTAGATTGGTAGGATTTATGAGAAAGTATAAAGGGTGATATTATTTCCTGATCATTGAATTCGAATTCAAAATGTGTCTTATTGAGTGTATAAATCGGAAGTAAATGAATAAACAACATAAATAATCGCGAATGATTTCAATAACAAAAACTCATAATGATGAAAACAAAAATTGAACAAACAGAACAAATCAAAGAAGATGTTGAAAATGTCTTCCACCTGAAAGAATACATGCTTCTGCTCGTCTCCGCATATTAGTGCGCACCCTCTGAAATATTCGAATTACGAAAAACGTCAATTATGCACCGAAAAAATATACGGAGGCAAAGGGGTAGCCTGTTCGGGCGTTGTTGATTAATTTTTCGAAAATGGTGGCAGATACGGAAAAATACAAGGAACAGAAAAGTTTTCACTTTGAATAATCTGTTTGATTCTGTTTTCAGAATATACCAGTAGCGCACCACAAAAAAGTTCAGGGGGCAAAAAGAGGAAAATGCACGTGAAAAAATAACACCCTGTATACTGTCAGGAATTTCTGCCTCATTTTGTTATAAACATACAATAAGGAGATATCTGATATAAATTTTAGCTCAATTCCTGAAAAATTGCATCAGTTATTAAGAAAATATCTCCATGGCTTTGATATGGGAAAACTATTGGATTATTTTCAATAATTAATATCTCAGAAACGGTGATAGTTACGATCAAAATGCAAGGGGCAAAAAAGTTTCAAATTGAATGATCTATTCGATTTTATTTTTTGTTAGTGCCAGTGGCGTACCAAAAAAAAGTTCCGAGAGTAAAAATGGAACATGGCCCATGAAAAAGTATCATCCTGCATACTGTTCCAAAATTTGGCCTCACCTGGTGATTCAGATTGTGTTTAATAGCTTATGTCTTGGTTTTATCGAGACAAAATCGAAAAATTTTCTCAACTTTAACACCCTGTATCTCGGCAACGAAGCATTTTTGACCATTGGTTCTTCGAACTTTCTTGCTCAAATCATTCAGGATTCGCATCCTTCATTTATGACATATTATTCGGAGACACCCTGTATAACAAATTGAAACCCATTGGGGTACAATTGAGGAGGGTTGACAATTTGGGGTACTATAACAAATTATAATAATAATAATAATGGTGGTACAAACAGAAATCAGAATTGAAAAAATTAGAAAAAAAGATTAATTGAAAACATTCTTCCTTCACGTTTTGGAGAAATGATGTTGTTCGATACAATTGCTTCAAAATTTTCTTCGTTCTTCGTTTTAATGTTTATTATAGTGGAAAAACCTTGTTTACACAAATATGTTGTTCCAAATGGCAGGATTTTTTTAACCGCTTTATGTGCAAAAGGATCTAAAATCCAACTGATAGTACGTGTATCAAGATCAGGAAAGTAATGTGAAAATCGTTCTCTGAGTTTGATAAGATGTCCTACAATTGTATCCTTAATGTCAGCAGAAGTAATATTTTCGCAATTTTCCAAAAACAAAGCTAACCTTGAAAAAGAAGCTATCTTGTTCTGTTCTACTTTCTGTCTTCAATATTGCAGCTTTAATCCAAACGCTGACACTATTTCTCTCGCTGAAATGATAATATTCTTTCCTTGCAATTCTTTGTTTGTTATATTTATACTCTCAAAAATGTCTGCTAAATATGCGAGGTATGCAACCCAGGAAGAGTTTTAAACTTATCAGCAGGAATATTTTTTTGATCAACCATAAAAATTTCGACTTCAGTTTTGAGAGTCCATACTCTATTTAGTAAATTTCCGAGAGAGAGCCACTTTACTTCTGTATAATAAAGTAGGTCCGTATATTCAGCTTCACCTTCCTGACATAATTCACGAAATAGCCGAGTGGTTAGTGAATATCCCTTGATAAAATTTACAATCTTGATGACATCATGCATGACGGCTTTTAGTGTAGGTTCTAAATATTTGACCATAAGGGCCTGACGATGCAGACTCTTACAAAACCTTTGCTGTACTTGGATCTTGAAGAATCTCATCGAATACATAATAGTAAAAAGTAAAATACAACAACGCTGTTCTCCGACAATAAAAAATTTATGAGATCTCATATAAAACCATATCAGTAAAACAATGCCAATTCTCGCAACACAATAATTGTGACATCTCATATGAAATCCTGTCGATAATTTATATTTGTATTTATAAAAGCACCTATTCAACAACTTCGTTATAGGTGACATCTTCATTTCTATAATAAATATGAAGTGTTAAGTTTTATTGATAAGTTTCGCTTGAGTAAGGTAATAGGTGAAAACAGATAGTTAAAAT
Source organism: Cryptolaemus montrouzieri (assembly GCA_013387265.2). NCBI lineage: Eukaryota > Metazoa > Arthropoda > Insecta > Coleoptera > Coccinellidae > Cryptolaemus > Cryptolaemus montrouzieri. Next base: position 64,483,794 of record JABFTP020000001.1, on the reverse strand, counting down.
GATTTTTTTCGAGTTCAAGTACAGCGTAGATAAGCACGAAACATTTATTAAATTGCTAATATATAAAACTAGTGACAAATAATACAGATTGCTCATATAAAACAAAAATCCAAACAGTCTTTCTACTTTTCCAGCCACATCAGAACAGCTGCTCAGATAATAATTGTTCGATTCTTGTGTCACGTTCTACAATGCCAAGAAGTTAACCATATGTATATCTGTGAACACTGAACAGTTATATTATGGAACTGGCCTCTTGTGGTACGTTAACGTAAACATGAATCATTGTTATTGATTTAATGAATAATTTCTTTTTACTACTACTGAGGCAAAATGGTTGTATTATTAGAAAATATATTGGATAAGATTTGTGAGGATATGTTAATTTACCAATTGCAAACAGAACAGGATAGAATCTACAAGAACAAACCAGAGATTTATTTCTTTCTCAAATTTTCTTCCGTTCTACGGAAAACAGTTACTTAATTCAGACTCTCAACTTTTTCTACAACGAAGTAACAGAGTGAATTGCTTTGAGGAAAGAATGGCACAGCTTTACCGTTCCCCCAGACATAAGTCAATACATAATCAGTTACATTGAGTAACTTTAAATATTTTGGTTATTTTTTTTACGAAAGCCGAAAAACATTAATATGACCCAGCATAGCTGGAGCTCTATCCAAAGATACAGTTGTATTGTAGACATCAATTCCACCAGATCTCAACTCGAGAGGAGAACAAAACTGTAATTTCTCTTCAAAATTATCTTCACCTCTGTAGCGAACATATACCATCAGCTGTGAATTGCTACTAAAATCAGTTGTCTCATCAAGCTGAATAGCAAAATATTAGGCTTGTTTTAATGCTAAAATAACCTGTTCCTTCACATTATCTGCTAGTATAGAAATTCGTTCTTTCACAATTCTCGCAGACAAGGGCACTGAATTCAGTTTGTTTGCTTCTTTTTGACCACAAATAATCTCTGCCATTTTTACAGTAGCTGGTTTAACCAAATCTTCACCAAAAGTGTATGGTTTTTTATTTCGAGCAATCAACCAGGCAGACTACTCCAAAGTTAGCCCTTGAGCTGAACGCTGATCGAATGTACCAAATAAGTTGCTATTCAATCTTTGTCTTTTAACAGATATTTCTAAATTTGCAAAGTATTCTCGCGGTTTGGAAGACAGGTGTGAATGCAAATTATCTAAATGTTTCTTCAATTGACTTTTTTCGAAAGATTCTGAAGTCAGTACCTTCGTACATACAACACACTGTGGTTTCGTTGTACCATTGTCTTATATTTGTGTGAAACCGTAATTAAGGAATTCGTCTTGGTATGGTCTTTTTCTATTAGCTGATATCTGAAGAGAGACAGAAAATAATATTTGTAAAGTACAATAAAATACAATTTTTAAATTGATAAATTAATGATAAAATGGTGGTCTTATCAGCAAATAAATAGTAAAAACTCGCTCTCTGACTCGTCAATGTATTTGTATCTTGACGGCATGGCACGGACTGAGCAGGTAGGTGGCTGTGCCTTACTGCGCAAAGATATAACTCGAGAACACTCTAGTGGTGGGTAGTGAGATGGCGTGGCCTGCATATGTCGCTAAATTGTTTAAGTCGAAAATAATATTAACAGGTTTATAAAACAGCAACTTGAAAATATATACTTCTTACTGACAAAAGTTTCATTTTTACCCCCTAAAATATCATTTTTACTCCTTTTGGGGTAGATTACCCCGGTTCCCCAACCGCTGCGTTATACGAACGAGGGAGTGGAACTGTCCTCATAACTTTCACAAAAACTGGGAAAATAGCCTTTTCGCGTAGTTTTTGTGTTCACTTGGGGTTTGAATATCAGAGTGTTAGTTCAATTTTGTGGAACTTCGAATGACCTGTAACTCTTCCGGCCATCATATTACGGGTACTTTCAATTGAAACCTAATCTTGAGACTTGTCATAATTGAAATTGATTTTTGTCAATACCATAGTTTGTGGTATTTTGAATAGTTAGAATGCAGAACACCTCTCAAGAACTTGCTGATATTCATCTATTCAATGGCCTATCAGGTGGTAATGCAGTTGAATTCTGAAGAATTTATCTTGCAGCTTTTCCTTACAGAAATATTCCTTCAGTTTCGTTTCCATTTACCGTTCGTTACGTTACGTTTTAGATGAAGTCCATAATAATCCAAGAATCAACAGTCGAAGGTTGGCGTATCACTTCCGACTGTTTTGCACGAGAAACTGTTATATCCCTACCTCATCCCGAGGATTCAAAATCTCGAAGCTGAAGATCTATCCAGAAGGCTCGCGAGAGGGTATAATCAATTTCCACAACGATCACGTGTGGGCTGAAGAAAATTCTCATGAAACAATTTAGCGTAGCCACTAAAAAAGTTTTCTAACAATTTTTGGTACGGCCGATATGATGGCAGATTGTTGAAGCCAGTAATTCTACCTAACAAATTGAATTCTCTTCCATACCTTGACTTCCTGCAGAACACTCTGGTTGATTTAGTCGATGATGTGCCTTGTGCGAATAGAAGAAGAATAAGGTTCATACATCATTGTGCTCCTTCGCATATTGGACTAACAGTAAGAAATCATTTAAACCAAGCATATCACAATAGCTGGATTAGTAGAGGCGATCTTGTAGCTGGAACTCCACGATTCTCCATTTGGATCCCTTAGAGTACTTCGTTTGAATGCAAAAGCTTAGTATAATCACTACCTGTTTTCGCCATACAGGAACTGCAAGTACACGTTTCGAATGGATGTGAGAAAATAAGAAATATGCCAGGCATTTTCGATCAGGTGTTAGCTGACACTATTTGTAGACATAAAAAATAATTTCGAAAACTTACTTCAGTTCATAAGTTGACTGAAGGTTTTTTCGTTTGTTACTTCTATTTTCGTTAAGGGGTTATAGACTACAAGCCTATGGCAAAAATTATCTTGTGAAATGACTCACCGTGAATAACGCTTAGAACTTTGTTACTGTATAAGAAAATAAGTATCGGCACTATGCCGTCACTTGAGTGGTACAGGTTAGTACGTGAATAAATGAAATTTTTCAGGTACAAATGAGGAATAACGACTAATTATTTATGTACGGCTTTGTTATAGTTTGATAGATGATTGAAAATAAATATAGAAAAACCTAGTACAGTACAAAAGTGGTGGTACCGGAAGTCAGTGCAAATTTTTAATTCGCCGATAATTGCATAGAAGCAATATAGGTTATTGATAATTGTATGGCATTTGTGTACTTCATTTTGTATAGATATACTGATGCTTTACCCATGAATGCCGTACACATTCCAAGTGCAGGGGTCGAAAACCAGGGGTCACAACCCTTTTCCTACACCCATGTGATTTAAGGTCATTGTAAAATGTACGGCATCTTGCTCAAAATATCATTTAACACGGACAATAATGTTCAATAATTATGCCGTCCAAAAATTATCGTTGATATTTGTGTGAATAAAAAATTAATACTGCCGTAAGATCATAAATTCTTGTATGGCAACTTTTTTTTATATAATGTTCCTGAATATCACAGTTGTACCTTATAGGCGTTCATTACACTGTGCTAGTTGAAAATTCTAACACGCGGGAGACATACCTAGTAAACCTGTATCGGGTACGCTGAATCCAGTGGTAACCACCGTTTTTGAAAGTAAGCTCTTGTTTAGGAGATATTCGCCTCTGAAGTTAGCTGATTTTAGTAGAGTTCGTCGCTTATGACTTCAGTACATTATATGCTTGTAATTCCCAAACCATTCGGAATATCGCTTTACTGTCTTCGGCAAAGTTTCAGCTATTGTCATGGCCAACAACTTTTCTGAATATACCAACATAGAAAAACCTCATTGAAACACCGTTTCTTAACACTATGACGGCCGATTGCTCCATATACTTTCACATCAGGTGCTAAGACATTCTTTTTTTTCAATTCCTGAGTCAAAATAATGGACTGACGCTGCGATAATTTCAATCGACGAATAATTTTATCCAGATCTTTTTGAGAAAATTCGGCATGATTACATTGTGGAGATACATTTAATGGTACATAAACCGATGCAGACGGCCAATAGTATCAAAAGTAGATGGAATGTACTCTTCTGTCGGACTGGGTCTTTTCGAGTTCCTCTGAGTTCAACTCTACGTTTTTAGCTCTGTTCAATCTGACAATTTCATTAACACAAGCAAAACAGTCATCTGGATTATGTTCTTGAGGATTTGTCCAAATAACAGGAATGCCAAAAGGCATAGATTGGAATTCACCTGTAATAAAAATAGCTTCAATTGATATAGGTTTTAAATAAATGATAAATTATTTCATTTTTCCTCTTTTCCATCCATTCAATCTTATGACACAACCAGTAAAAAACTATTTTTGGAGCCCTGTTCACATCTTTGATTACAGTTTGGTTGAAATATTGTGTGTACGATTCAGCAATTTCTTCAGAAATTGAACGCTTGCCTGTCATTATAGTAAACTTTCCACAAATGTAGCAAAATTTATTAAATTTACTGCACGAATTCATTTTTATATTTTTACCAAATATATAACTTGTGTAAACAAAGAAACTTCAACAAGAAATGTCAAATTAAGAAATATCAGACGATAGAAGACTATGAAAACTGGCACACAAATACATAGCATAATACGTAGTTACATCAGTGACAACACTAATAAATACGTATTAACAGTGACATCTGTGAGAAATTTGAGTTAAAATCATGATTGTGCGTTTAAATTTTTGATTTAACTATAGGAAATGTGTTTTCTTTTCTTATTTTAAGATTTTAAAGCGAAATTCCTTGATTTTTCTATTATTTAGACGAAAATTAACGAAAAATGGCCAAAAATGGAGTTTTTGGACATTTTGTTAAAAAATAGGTTTGAATGAGGTTTTTATGTTGGTGTATTCACAAAAGTTGTTGGCCATGACAATAGCTAAAACTTTGCCGAAGACAGTAAAGCGATATTCCGAACGGTTTGGGAATTACAAGCATATAATGTACTGAAGTCATAGGCGACGAACCCTACTAAAATCAGCTAACTTCAAAGGCGAATATCTCCTAAACAAGAGCTAACTTTCAAAAACGGTGGTTACCACTGGATTCAGCGTACCCGATATAGGTTTACTAGGTATGTCTCCCGCGTGTTAGAATTTGAAGTGTAATTTTCACGCACTATGATTATTAATGGCAACAAATAAAAATTTTAGGGAAAAAAATATGAAATTTCGAGGTTTAGAAGATTTTTCAAATGCTCTTGGAGTAATATGAGGAGTATAGATTTAAAAGATTGTTATTTTACATGTAACAAATATAAATAGACAAAAAATCAGATGCCATACATTTTAGTTCAGATTATTCTTTACAGCAGATGAAAACTTTGATAACGTTTGAGATGTCCCTTAACGACATTTATTACTGTACGGCATTCGAAAAATTTCGTTTGTAATATCAAATATTAATAATGCCGCGTACGTATGTATACATTTTGAAGACACATTACGTATAATAAACGCAGCAAGTGAAAAGTGAAAGTTATTTTGATTATCTATGTTTTGAAATATCAATAATTATCAGTGAAATAATAGAACGTTATTCAACTCGCGAGAATGAGCGAGTAATAGCCATTACACGCAAGTTGAATACTGTACTTCATCTACAACGAATATAAGTAGAAATGAGTTGTCAAAAAACTTTCATTTCGAAAACTAATAGAAATATAAACAAACAGAATGACAGTTCACAGATTCACAAGCCTCAGAGTAAGCGAGGTCATAGAAATTATGAAACTATTGAATACAAACGGGATGATAGTTCACGAACTTAGAATCCACAGAGTGAGTGTGGTCATAAAATTTTGAAGGTATTGCATATAATATGATTGTTTTATGTCTATGGGGAGTTACACAAGAAAAATCATAATTTATTTATTTGAAATAATTTTTCTGATAATTATTAAATATCGAAATTGTACGGTATTCACCTTTTATTGATGGTTGTCTAAAGTATAAATCAGCTATGTTATTGCTCTACAGATGAAAGTCACAGGAAAATCACTCTTTTCCGAGGAAGTACCTAATCTAACCCATACTACACTAAAAATGTACGGCATGCTGAAAAATGTTATCTATTCGTGAAGTACTCTCGATATCATTTAATTTTATGTTGTTTTATATCATCATCACCTCTGCTACCCCTGGCTTTCGATCCCTGCACTTGAAATGTGTACGGCGTAAAGCATCTGTATATCTATACAAAATGAACTACACAAATGCCGTACAGTTATAAATAACCTATATTGCCTCTACGCAATTATCGGCAAATTAAAAATTTGCATTGACTTCCGGTACCAACGCTTTTGTACGGCACTAGATTTTTCAATATTTATTTTCAATCATCTATCAAACTATAAGAAAGCCGTACATAAATTATTAGTCGTAATTCCTCATTTGTACCTGAACAATTCCATTTACTCACGTACTCACCTGTATCAGTCAAAAGTGACGGCATAGTGCTGATAGTTATTTTCTTATACAGTAAACCTTCTAAGCGTTATTCACGGTGGGTCATTTCAAAGGAAAATTTTTGCCATAAGCTTGTAGTCTTTTATATACAGTTAGAAGGCTGAAAAAAAAAACGAATTTTCCAGAATTTTTTCTGAGAAAACTTTTTAATTTATTGATCCAAAAATTTGTACACATATTATGGTATTTTTCAACGTTATTTTGAGACTTAGTGTTGTAAAAATGTTTATTGTTATTATAATTATTATTTGGAAAGGAGCTCTAGCTGATCGATCTCCGATTAAAAAACCAAACAGATTTCGTTGTTGTAATGTTAAACCTAGTGATCAATCGAAGGAATACGCAACATGAAACTTTTTGACAAAATGGCAGTTACCCAAAGAAAAAAATCGATTTTTGAACAAAATTTGGGCCTCAAATTGTTTATGAAAAAATATTTACTGGTGAGAAAAAATCTTCGATTAATTACTAGGAAATTTATTAAAGAAGCTCGTGTTAAAATTTGAGACCAATCGGTTTAGCCGATTTCTAGAAATGTTGGTCACCGATTTTGAAACTACCATTTTGAAAAAAACGCGTTTAAAGTTTGGAATGCACTTTACATTGAATTTTTTTAACTTATATGGAGTCGTCTATTCCAGGACTATTCAATACACCCTCTGCTGATTCGGTAGCTTCTAATTACTCGAGCTGATGTTGTCTGCGGGCTATTCTTCCATATCGGTTGCTTTCACGCCCTCTGATATCGGAAATGTTCACGCACTGCACATCTTCTATTTTGGCATATGAATGCGCATTGGGCCCAACTGTAATTCCTATGGTCTTCATATAATATAATAGTGATGCCATTCCTTCATTAAATATGCCGGCAGCCATGTATGCATCGAACCAACCGGAACAATTTTGGGAGAGATTTTCCAAATCAGTTGATTGTAGCTCTCGTTGTTGTTTTGGTTAAGACCACCTACACATCTTTCTAATAAATTCTCACTGCTGAGATCTGTAAAAATCGGACATATAGCATCTGCCAGCTTCACCATGAGTCTGGTCCATCCGGGCACTTGTGCGGAGGTTTTCAGTTAGTTAAACAATAATGATAATATGTGGCCCAGATAGCATTATACATTTTTTCATCGGAATCATAATTTCTCCTTATTGCTAAGCCATAATGAACTGTCAACTTATCGATCATCTTTCCAGTAAGTTGCCTTTTCCACCGAGAGTTTTTTTTATTTTCTTTCCTTTTTTGTTTTCAACTGTTTCAACATTTTTTTTGACACAATCTCGGAGTCACGTGCCCATTCGTTTCTGTACGTGTCCAATACATTCTTTTTTCACAACTTCTTGATCACCGTAAGGTGCAGCCTTTAAAAATGGTTTGGAGTCACCGTCTCCGATGTTATTTTTGTACATGACTCCAAGTTTTTCCAATGAACGTTGGAAGAACCAGAATAATTTGCGCTACAAGTATTTTAATGTTCTTCATATCATTCATTATACAGGGTTAGGCAGAAGTACCGGAACGGCTAATTATCTCAGTTATTTATCGAGCGATTCTTTTGAAAATCGGTATTTCTACTTTGCGAAGCATAAAGAATTCAGTGTTAATATTTTGTGCTCAAAAGTGTTTCAGGTGTAGCCAGAAATGACCACAACATGAGAATTTCAAATATAACACCCTATATGTTTATTCATTTTTAGGTTCAGAGGAAAAAACTTCCTCAGAAAAAAAAAAAAATGCTTTTCCTCCAATGTAATGTTCATAAAAAAATCAAAATGACAATAATTATTATCACCTAAATCAAATTACTCTCGAATTCATAATCTACGTGACAGGTTGACGATTATTGTCAAGTATTTGTTGAAGTTTTGATTTTTGCACGAACGATAAAAAATTTTCACTTGAAACTAAAGCAAGTGTTCAAAATAAGTTCCATTTACCGCCTGACAATAACCTAATCGAGCACTGAAACTTCTAAGTACATTTTGCAGAAATTGTGGGGGTATCAAATTGATTTCTTCTGTTATGAGACGCTTTAACTCATCTAGATTGGCAGGTCGTTCTCTATAAACTCGGAATTTCAAGAGGCCCCATAAAAAGTTCAGATGCTATAAATCAGGTGACCGAGGGGGCCACTCGATTGAACCTCTTCTACCGATCCATCTTTCTGGAAAAACTTAATCCAGATAATTTCGATTATCCACCGCAAAGTGCGGCAGGGTTCCATTATGTTGGAACCATACAATAGCAGCTAGGGTTAACGGATTATTTAAATTGGAAATGAATCTGTTATGGCTTGCACAATTTCATTTCTCAATAATTTCAAATATCGCTCTCCATTTAAATTCCCTTCCCTATATAAAATGGACCAATTATGTAGTTACCGATAATACCGGCCCAAACATTCAATTTTTGTGGATGTTGGTTATGAACTTTTCTAATCCAATGTGGGTTGTCTCTCAACCAAATACTGCAATTATGCCTATTTACTGTACCGTTGAGGCAGAACGTAGCTTCATCCTAGAATACGATTCTATTCAAAAAATTTGGATTCGCCATAATCATTTCCATGATGGTCTCTGAAAATTGTACTCTACGGTCAGGATCGTCTTCAGTAAGCTCATAGACGAAATGGATTTGATATGGTTTAATTTTTTGTGTTTGCAGTATCCTACACACTGAGCTCTGAGAAATATCATGATTCAAGACTAGTTTATTTGTAGAAACCTGAGGATATTCCTCAATTGCCAGTAAAATGTCCAACTTTGTTTCTTCGTCAGTGGCAGACTTAGGGCGTCCTGTTCTGGGAATATCTTCCACTTGCCGATTTGCTTCATATCGCTGAACAGTTCTGCATACTGTAGATTTACTATTTGGTGATCTGGGTGAACAGTATTGAACAGACTGAGTTTGAATACCATTATTAGGAATTGAAGTGCCAAAATCTAAACTTCAACAAATACTTGACATTATTTGTCAACATTTCCGTTGATTATTAATGCAAGAGTAATATGATTTAGGTGATATAATTTTTATTATTTAAATTTTTATGAACTCGACATTGAAAGGAAATGTTTTATGTTGATTGTTTCTAAAAAATATTCTCTGAATCTAAAAATAAATAAAAATATAGGGTGTTGCATTTGAAATTCACATTTTTTGGTCATTTCCGGCTACACCGGAAACACTAGCGAGCACAAAATAGCAACACTGAATTCTTTATGTTTAGCAATGTGGGAATGCTAATTTTCAAAAAAAGCGCTCGGTAAATAACTGAGATAATAAACCGTTCTGGTACTTTTGCCTAACCCTGTATTGTTCGGTATCGAGTTTCTTCTTACAAGTTTCATACAGTTTGCAATATGCACTTTTTACAAAAATATTTATGATTTTAACAGAATAGTATCCGATCAAAGATATCACACCGTACAAGGAAGTAAACCCTCGTTTTTTCCAGGTGCCATAGCCAGATACAGTTAATTCTGTCGAATGTTCATCACCTTGATGTTCGGAAGTCAAATTTTGTTTTTCGGTGTCTGTTTTTACACGAGTAAATATTATTCATTCTTAAATCGTAAGTGGACTGTGATATGAATGCTCGCATGTCCATTAACCAACAAATGTTGCTGCACCTCCTAACCCTAATCCGAGGACTTTCATTACAAATTAAAATCGTCAATTTATTTCATAAGTGTGCGCGACAAATGGAACAGAATTTATCTTACGATCTGCACGCATATCACACAGCAAAACAATTTGGAAACCAAGGAGTAGTTTGAAACTTATCATTTCTATCACGGATCTTACATTGCACATAATATTCAGAAATTGCTCCAACACTTATGAAATTTAAAATGCGATACTCAACAGATGGATCACGTGGAACTGAGATTTCCTCTTGTTCCTAAAATTTTTTCGCCGAGGCACTGAAACTACCTTCATCCGTTTCAGCTGTTTTTGGATTAAAAACATTTTTTCGTTTTTTTGTTCTTGACTTACGTATTTTAAGAGATTTTCTGCTTACTCTGGGAGACTTCATTTTCACGATAAAATTACAGAAAAAAATATAAACGAACTCACAACTTTACTGCTTGGCTTACCTGCTTATACTGCCACTCTCAAATATTTCCCAGTTTGGGGATAGAAAAATTAAAATTTACATTTCATAAAAATAAATATATATATATATATATATATATATATATATATATATATATATATATATATATATATATATATATATATATATATATATATATATATATATATATATATATATATATATATACACATTTGCTTCACGCATTTAAATACATTAAAAGGGAGCATTTACAATAGGCAGGTGCATAAAGGGTCAGCCTTCAGCGCTGCTTTTCCGGCCTTGCGTGTAACTTGGAAAATATTCAGTAGAACGATATGAAATTTTCAGTGTGTATTCTTTAATATATGTACATTAAGAAAATTAGTTAAAAAACGATTTTTGAAAATTCTAAGTGTATATAACCCTTAAATGCAGAATAGATATAATCATCCTTTATCTTCCATTTCGCCATAGTCATGTGATTTCTGAAAACACACTCTTGTCTGAAATAATAATACGCCAGAATATTCTAAATTCCACTAAACAAAATGAACACTGCATATTCAAACTCAAAATCGAAAACTAATTGAGCAATTTCGCTCCCATGTTCGAATTATGGTTGATTCGAACAACGCATGTTTTCTTTATAAATAATTTTGTCACTTGAAATATAATGAATGATAGTGGAAATTCTTTTTCTGTGAATTGAAGCTAGATCCCTTGGAAACTACAGGAGTTACCAACAGAAACGAAATCTTAACTTCAACACCTTGCATCTCGAGAACGAAGGTCATTTTTATATATGTTCATGAGCATATTTTTATGTTCTTTGATGAGGAATCTCCGGTAGAAATTAATGACTGCATATCTAGGACTACCCTGTATGATAAGTTGAGTTACTGGATGAAGTCAATCTTGACTTCAGACCCAGGAGGTACCAAGAGGAAATAACTCTGCTCCAGTAGAATGGTCTCAAAATTACTTAGAATGCAGACTTGAAGACGTATTTAATGTTTTGTTCTCACAAGAACCGCAGGTTGTACTGAATTCAGATTCTAGGTCAGTCCGACTGTGAAGACATCCTTGCAATGTTCAACTGCTTAGACCAGTCTAGAAAGTTACACAGGAAGTAATGAGATTATTTGGGGTGGTATCTCTTTCATTCGCTAAACTGACTTTGACCACTCTCTGAGGTACCATATGCTACAGATTATCGAATAACGGCAACAATTGTTTGATGATTGCCTAATAGTAATTTGAAAACCCTATACATACCCTAAAAAGTAGGAAACTCATTCATTTACAAAGAATCATCTGAAATTTTCAAATCCCTTTTCATAGTAGTAGTTGTTGTTGTTATTCCTTTAACGTGCTCTATTTCCGCCTTTCGGCCATAGACGCGCCAGGGAATTCTGTCACCTCACTAACCCGAGAATTTTGCCGAACCCCTCTCGTGTCGAGGGGAAGGGGTCTTTAATGTCCAACACATTACATCTCCTCCGAAAGATGGACACGATTCCCAGAATCCGAAAAATCGCTCCGACTATGTGGGAATTGAACCCAGGTAACTGCGCAGGAGACGAGCATCATATCCTCTACGTCTACGAGCCGGATTTTTACGTAATATAATGAACGACCAGATCGATTTGAGCAAATCCCAAATCATTGATGTAATGAATTAATAACTCCCTTGCAATAAATTTAATAACTGTATACCTACTATTTGGTTTTTTCAAATTCAGTAAGGACCCATGTATAAATACCCCGGCGCTTTATACTTACTTGCATAGTGTCCGATGATGAAGGAGAGTTCGAAACCACGGTAACAGTGATATGTATATTCATTTTTTGGCAGAAGAAACATGGTAAAAATTCCATTCAAGTTTTAAAAAAGACTCAGGTTAAGAAATGTTTGACGGAGGATATGAAGATAATGATCTATGGGAAAATGTTTATATCTATCCTGAGAATGAGGTCATCGAATATTGACGTTCCCCTCTAGCCGAAACCGACTATAACGACATCGTCTACAACGACCGATCGGTTACTACGACCAGATCGTAAGGTCCCAGCCGCATCTCTAGTAAACTATTCAGTAAACATACCGCCTATAACAACATCGGATATAGCGACATATCGCTTACAACGACGAAACTTTATCTATATTCATCGACTAAAGCGAACAACTGCTTACTTGTCCCAGCAAAACAAAACAATACGAACGATTTTAGATCTTTTTATTAAGCGTTGAAGGAATATTTGGGCGTATTATTACCTACGTACTTCTCCCATCCCATCTGAACCTATTACCGCTCATTTGACTTTGCATATTTCACACCTAATTTTTAGTGCGCTAATTGACTACGTGAGTGACAGCGTGATTTATAAGTTTTAGCTTTGATTAGATCGTGTAATTATGCGTTAACATGTCGCAAAAAGAAAGGAAAGTGTTCATTGAAGAAAAATTTCATATAATATGGAGATTAAAAAATGGCGCGTCGAATTGTGAAATTGCAAAGGAATGTGGAGTTTCGCACTCTAGAACATCAAAGATTTGGAAGAATAGAGATAAAATAGCTCTTCTCGAAAACTCTTTAAAACTCAAAAGACAAGTGAACATAAAGTTATGAAAGATGCTTCATTAACATGGTTCAAACATCAGAGGGCAAACAATGTCCCAATAAGTGGTTCGATTTTGCGACAACAACTTTGCTCATCTTTTGGGTGAGAAAAATTTTGATTGTTCGTCGTCTTGGGTACAACGTTTTCGTGCTCGTCATAATATTGTGACAGGAAAAGTTTATAGTAAAGCGGCTGGTGTTCCTAAAGGAGTGACTGAAGAGTCATAAGAGTCATAAGTGGCTTGCGTTGTGCGAAGGATACACAACAGAGGAAATCTTTAATGCTGATGAAACCGGATTGTTTCACAATTTAACCCCTGACAAAATACTTAAATTCAAAGCTGAGGAATGCAAGGGCGGAAAGTTGTCCAAATTAAGAATTACCATATTGGTGATAGCAAATGCTAAAAAACCACGTGGCTCTAAGAACATTATCTCTTCGCCTGTAACTTATAAAAACAGCACTAGGTCCTGGATGGCATCGCAAATGGCTGCGTAGCTGGGAATCAGAATTGAAGTCTAGAGGAAACAAAATTGTTCTCCTAGTAGACAACTGTCTTGCTCACCCTGTAGTCTCCAACCTGAAATGTATAAAGCTTGTGTTTTTACCGCACAATGTCACTTCTGTTTTACAACTCATGGACCAAGGAAAGAGCTTCAAAAACACAACACAGAAAACTTCAAGTGCTACAAATGATACAAAATATTGAAAACGGTGAATATACTAAAAAAACTTATTGTTCCTTATGATATCGGAACCTTAAAAAATGCCACTATAGCCAACTGATCTTCCAATGCAGGTTTCAAAGCGGAGGATGACGATGATATTCCACTAGCGACAATGATACGATCTCCTTCAGATGAAGATGACAAGTACCACTCGCTCAATTGGTAGCTCAGTTGCCAGGATCTAGTGCTACAGAACTAAGAATTGAGATAGAGGAATTTATTGGAATGGATGACAGCGTCGGCGTGTGCGCTTCAGCTACGGAGGAATCAGTTCTTGCAGAAGCTGAAAGTAACAATCATAACAATGACGAAGGAAATGAAGACTTCCAAGACCCTGAAGAACAGTTTCAGCCTACAACAGTTTTCGAGGCTCTTAACGCTATAACAGTTTCGCAAAAATTTGTTCCATTAACGAACAATTTAATACTGATGATACTCATACCTTAGAAGTATGAAACGTAAAATGTAAAACATATTTGAGAATGGGCTTAAAAAGTTGACTAAAATGACTGATTACTTTGGAAACTAGTGTCGTCTTATAATCGGTAGTGTAGGCAGCTAAGTACATTTTGTACTAAAATTAATTCTCAATAAACATTTTCATTTTATTTTTGATATTAAGTTGACATACATAACCTATACCAATACTAGGTAGATATCCATGATAATATAACTACTAGTGTATATGTATTGCTTATAACAACTATGGGACATAACGTCGGAAACTATTCGGCCCGTTCAATGTCGCTATATCAGGTTTTGACTGTATTGCAATTCTCCAAATCTGTAACAGAAGTTCTTCGGTCCTCGACGGGCTAATTCAAATTGTTTTATTTGTTTTAACCCCTTAGAATGATTGCATTAGGTCAAATATTAAGTTCATATTTACATCAAGGTCCGAAGAACTTCGACCAACCCGACTGCTTATACGTGCAGGTAATCATCACCTCGCTACCCTTGAATTCTCTTGTAAGAACGGAAAATTCGACTAAATTTAGTAGATCGAGATATTTTTGATCATTCAAAAACTTATCCTTCCAGGTAGAAAGGGTAACATTATGAAAAAGGCTGTAGGAGTTCCGCGACGACTACCTCACGTCCTCCAGGCTATTCAAGACTTAGGGGACTCTCATGGCTCCACAATGAGGCAAATAATGGATCATATGGAGAACGCCCAGTTCACTACCTCGGGGAGACCTAAGAACCTGACCACGGAGGCAAGAAGAGCTGTCAAATACGCAGTGGATAACGGCTTAGTCAAGGAGAAAGCCGGGCGACTAACCGTTACTAGTTTTTACTCTAACAAGAAGTCTGATCCGTCCAAGTCGATCTTAGAAGGCAGACGACGAAGGAAGAAGAGAGGAAGGAGACGTCGTCGTCATCACAGGTGAGACTTAATTTTATATATAGGTGCGTTCCGAAAGTAAAGCAATTTAATTTCTGGCGCCCTTCTTATTAGTGGGATTAGGATTAAATTACTTGAAGTAGGTAAGGAATACTCTGAGCTATGCCATGTAATTGGCCTTAGTGCTCTTCAAGATGAAGGGCCTCAGTTTTTATGACCCTCTGCGTGCCGACTGTGTCACGAAATTGAGATGTCGAAGAATGATTCGTAAGGCTTTCGGAGACTGCTGTGTCTAGGTGATTTCTCTAAGGAGGGCCAAGAAGAAGAGGTTCACGACTATCAAGACGGTTATCAATGAACTATTCTTGTCATCTATTAATGTGTTCCGTATTGTCACTATAGGTTTAGTGATGAGGATAACTCATGTCCATAAGGATGTGGTCAGATGACCAACTGAAAACGACCCAGAAACAAGATGTCAAAACTCTGAGTGGCACACCCCAAACCCCAAAAAAGTGAAAACATTGTTCATTGGGTCTCACAACAGCAAATGGTAGGTTCGCAAGGAGTTTATTCTAAAAGCTCAGACCGTTAACGTGGATGTGTTGGAAAAATTCTGAATTCAAGGAGAGACTTCTCCGCAATTTGGCAACCCCATCACGATATAGCGTTTCGCCTTAATGCTGCCCCGCTTCCCTATAGTCGTGTTGTCGCTTCAGTTGACTTCGTTCTGTTCCCTCGGATTAGGACAGCTCCAAAAAGGAACCCATTTTTGGTCTATAGAAGAGATCGATTCAGGTGTGATGAAGGTCTTGCAATAGGTTCCCGGAGACACCTTTCGAGGCGGGTACCGGTCCTGACAGAGTGCTGGAAAAATTTGAAATGTGTTGAGGCACAAGGACAGTACTTTTGGGTGTTTGTGCCAATCTTCTGAATAAATTACTTCGAAAAATTGATTATGCCTTCTGTATGGAAAGGCATCAGTGTCTAAATAAAATGTAACTGTAGATAATGGAATATTTGAAAATTAAAAAAATCATCGCTCTAATGTCCAAATGAATAGATGCTTTCGAAAACCTAAGCAATTCAGCTTGGTCTTCTAAATTTTCTCAAAATATTTCAAGGTGAACTTATATACATTACGCGTTTGTGGACATTTGGCACGTAGCCGTGAAGAATAAATTAATCTTATCTGGACTTTCCAGAAAATTGCGTGGCTGGGTTTATAGCTTTCTCTTCAGTAAATCGATTCAGATGGTAGTTGATGGTGTAATCTTTTCAGTTTGATACAGGTGAACCTCAGGGCTCCATACTTTCGTTAACTTTTTTTCTGTTGCGGATTAATGATCTACTCCACTCCACCGAGAAAATATTATTTGTGTAATCTGACGTTTGTATTATGGTATCCTCATTTTCTAATCAGCGTTCTATAACTGCTGAAGAGTCACACCGACAAAGATACCAATTCAGACTTCAGAGAACATATCAAAGTGGTGCCGGTTGAACTTGAACAATTTTAGCGTAAACAAGACATCAAAAACTTTCTCGAGAAAATTCACTGATGGGAAACTTCCTGTAATCATTCAACGACATCGAATTACCTCAGAAACGCACATGAATCTACTCGGTATAACACTCAACACTAAAGTTTAGTGACATGGCTTTGTGTTAGTCATTGTCAAATTTGCTTTCTACTAAGTTCAGGTTTCTTACAGGTAAGCATCACAGCTGATACTTTTATACAAAGCACATATGCAACTTGGTCTGAAATACGGCTCTCATGTGAGTGGCTCCGCATCCAAACATTGATTACATCTATTGGATAGTATCTCCAAGAAAGCAGTCAGAGGTGTCAGATTTCTCAGAAGCTCATATTATTTCTTCTTCTCTTGAGAATTCTATGATTTACTTTTGAAAACTAAATCGACCAAGATAAGTTCTAGAAAGCATGTCAATATTTTTAGGCGTCACGGTAGCATGAGCAGCGTAACAGACTCGGAGGCGTCTGTTACCGGAGACGAATGGGAAACGGATCGCGATCGTTCGCATTCACGAAGTCGCAGCAGGTCACCTGAATACACCAGCGATGGCATCATCAGCCACCGTCATAGGAGGAAGAGGCACGGCAGGAGGAGACGCAGGAGGGGAAGAAGACACCACTCCCTTAATGACAGAGAAGCATCACCCAGAGGAGATGGGAAAGCATTAGGTAGGAGATATTTTTTTTTAATCTACCAAGTAGTGCGCTACCACAATTTTTGCGGCCTCCTTTGATAATTTTATTTCGGTATATACAGATGTGTTTTTTCGGAAATCCGAGTTTCGGAGGATATACTGATTCCGGTGTCCGTGAATTGTGTGTACATGTGGGCAAATTTCGATGATTTTGTACGGCAGCTATGTGAAATATTGCAGATAGAGAAAAATGAACTCTCTTTTCCCGATCTTATTTTAAGACACTGGTTTAGTGGTGCCAAAATTTTTCTGATATCTTTCCGTTCTGGAATTATTCAAAATTCCTCGAATTTTGTGAAAATCGTCCAATGCGGATATCTCGATCATCATCAAAGTTACATGCAAATTTATTTGACATTCTACAGAGGCTCTTTTTTAATTGAAATACAGTGCTGTGTAAAAAATATTTTTAGCTCAACGGTTTTCGAGTTTTAATGCAAACATGCTCTTTTTAATGCAAACCATAGGAAATTTTACATCTATTGGATGCAGTAATTTTTTTTCCTTCTCAAAATAACATAACACTTGTAGTCAATTATTGCATTCAATACCTTATTCATTTTTTTATTCATTAGGTGCATGTTCATCAATGATTCATATTCTATCACTGAAAACCACAGATTGTAAAGATCCTTTTAATCGAACTACAGATGAACATTAATTTTTTGAAATTCGAAACTTACCAACCCGAGGAATAAACGTAACATATGAGTCCATGTATGTTACTTTGGTTATATTCTATTAGAATGACTAGTTATGCGAGTAAAAAATATATTATTATGAAAAACAAGACCTATGATATTAAACTTTTCTCAGACGAAAACAAAAACATATACAAAAATCTTTAACAGAAACAAAAGTCCTATCGATACAAATGGGAGAACATACTTTATCGCAAATATAGGAGGATTTACAAAATTCCAATAATTGTATTTACAATAAGTGCTTATATCTATAATTTTGCTGTGTGTCAGAAAAATCACAAGTGTGAGCTCAGGAAATGTAACAGGGGAACCATACTATCTTGTATACGATACAATAAACGAGTGAAAAAACCCGAGGAAAAAATTCGTTTTTCTGTATTTATTGCACTAGCAATAGCTTGTCTGTTTATGATGTGTTAGTGTCGTGTGTACATAAAGAGTACCAAAGATTTTTCTGCTTAGCCGCTTCATTCTCTCTTGCATTCCATGATTTCCAAAAACAAGGGTGAAAGGAAGGGTTTAGGACAGGAATCTGTAACAATGGAAAAAGACAACCAGCAGAAAAATATTTCAACAATCATACATACCTCTTATATGTCTAAACAAATCTAAGAAAAGATTTTACATAGCAAGCAAGGTTATAAAAAGAACTAAGGAGATAATAAAAAAAATACATTACCTACCATATTTCCTCAAATTCCATCTCTGTTTGACCGAGACAGCCCCGATGGCCAGGTTCAGTCTTCCAAGTGATGCCGATTATGATCTATAGATGTTTTAGAATCATTATGGACCCAATAATCTGGGTTGACATCGCCCATATATTATTTCTTCGTGAAACTTGTTTAATATAAAGAAAAATTTGCGGAAAATATGACAAATATCATATGAATATTGCTAACAGAAGCAAGGCATTCTATGAAATTCTGTTTTAACTCTTCTAAATTTATACTATTCCTCTTGTAGAGTGAACCCTCAACATGACCCCAAAGAAAGAAATCAGGTGATGTCAAGTCAGGGGAACGAGGCGGCCAACTCACAGGGCCTTTTGTCCCTATCCAATTATATCATTTTCTAAGGTTTAAACTGGTTCTCCTTCAGAATGCTGAGCACCCGACTTCTCGAAATTTCAATTTCTGCTTCTATTTGTCAACTCGAAATTGAAGGTTTGGCCGTTACATCACCTATCACTTCGATCGTTGCTTCCTCTCTATCACTTACATAAAACTTTTTATTTCTCGATTTTCTGAATGAGCCACTATTGATAAAATTCTCTTTCATTCTTTGAAAAATAGATTTATTTGGCTTGTACCTTTCAGGGTTCCGATTGAAATATGTTGAACATAACATTCCATCATATCGAACTTTTCATAATTTTTATAGTTGATTGATTTCTGTTCTGCATCTTGAAACAACCAAAGTCTCAGGTGAACAAATTGTTAAATGCAATAGTTGGAACATACAACTAACAAGCAGCTATTTCGATATTCAATAAACATTAGTACTGAAACTGGAATCGCAAGTGTCAAACTCTAAGAAAACACTTAGTTACTATGGTCTAAATCGAATCAAACCAAAGAGATAACCATGATCTTAGGTAGGAACTTTGAAATCTGTGGTTTTCAGTCATAGAACAATATGTATCGTTGATGGACAAGCACTTAATGAATGGAATTGTGGCAATTTCAGGTTTTTCCCTGAAAAAGAGGCATTGAATGCAATAATTGACTACAAGTGTTATGTTATTTTGAGAAGGAAAAGAATAACTGAATCCAATAGGAGAAGAATTTCCTATGGTTCGTATTTAAGAAAAAGAATGTTTGCATTATAACTCAAAAACCGCCGAGCTGAAAAACATTTTTTGCACAGCACTGTATTTTACTCAAAAAGTGCCTATGGAATGTCAAACTTATTATCATGTAACTTTGATGATAATTGAGACATCCGCGAAGGACGATTTTCCCAAAATTCGAGAAAATTTGAATAAGTCCACAACGGAAAAAGATATCAGCAAAATTTCGGCACCACTAAACTAGTCCCTGAAAATAAAATCGAGAGGGGGTTCATTTTTCTCTATCTGCAATATTTCACATAGCTGCCGTACAAATACATATACAAAAATACAAATTTGCCCACCCTGTACAACGAAATGCCACAGATCCTAGGGTTCAAAATGGGTCGATGAAATCTAATAAAACCTAAACTGTTTTGATTTTGGTAAAAATTCATTGAAATAAACAATAATTTAAATAATTACATTAATGCTTGAAAATTGAACATCCTTTTGCATCACCTGATCGAACTTTTTCATGAAAAGACCACCGTTCCGTAAACAAGTGTTTGTCAAGACCAGGTAACAGATCCAAAGCCTACATAGTTAATTATGCCGTTTTGAGCAAGAGCAATGCAATAATGAAATATTGGTGAAATATTTTTTGTGATTAAACCGCACATACCGTACCTATACTTCCTATGGGAAGTAAACCTTTTCTAAGTGGTTACTTCTCAATATTTTTGAAACTATAATCACTTAAATTATAGGGTGTTTGCGCTAACAAGGCCATAAGAAATATCTGGGGAACGGTTTAATCCATCAATTTCAAATTTTGAGATTTAGAGTGAATGGAAACTAATCTACAATTTGCAATTGTTCTCAGAGCGGTACCACTTCCGGTTATACCGGACATCGGCTACAACTTTGCTATAAGAAATGGCATGATGTACCTTAAATTTTTTTTTATCGAAGAGCATCCTTTTTGAAGCATCTTTTGTTGAGATTTGTCCCAAATAAAACTAACCATTATTCAGCTTTTAATTTTTTTTATTGAATATATCTTTTTCTCCCACGAAAATTGACTTAGATTTGACTAAGATTATAACTTCTTCTTCAATTTAACTGGAAAAGTGTTATTTTTGAGCCCCGACTTTCCGATGCCTTTTAATATTAAGGATACTCAGAAATCACTTATCAACTCAATAAAGGAAATAGTCAAAAAAAACTTCTTCAAATACGAGTACCTATTCTTTTACTTTACTAGAACAGGATTTCGAGTAAGTATTGATTGGTATTATGTTTTCCCGTACCTAAACTGGCTCCTTTTCATTTTATTCGTAATTTCATCAAAAACCGGCAGTTCCTACGGAAAATTAAATCTTGCTGTGGAAAATGAAAACATACAGAGTGGATTTAATTCCGATGTCAATTTCTATGTTCAACAATGTTCGTTATATGTAAGGTTCTATTGATTTTAGCCTCAGTTGGAATTGATTTAAGAATAGCTATTTATTATAAGAAAATACCAAAATTTGAAATTGATCGATAAAAACTTTCATTAGATATATAATGGACCCTTTAGCGCTGGAACCCTGTATAAATTCGCTAAAATGCAATAATCGTTCACGCTTGATCCATACAAAATAATAAACTTGGTTCAACTGAAGGTACTATATAGCTGGAAATATTCTAAAAATAAAGTTCCTAATTAGCTGAAGCAACGCCAATCTTAAAACGATAAGTTTATAATTCTCTATTAACGTCTTATAGACGATCCTGTACATCCAATGATAAATTGAACAAAGAAAGAGCACTTTGAAAATCAAGATGATGTCTCCTTTGTTTGTTCAGATTCCTCAAGCCCTTTCATTCAATGAGATTTTTACTAATAAGGGACTGCAGGATTGATTACATTGAATCTGTAGAACGCTTGATCGGAACTTAGATAAATGGTTAACTTAATCGATTTCAGACAATCTAATTTCCTTCTAAAAGAACTCAATCTATCACCGTGTAGACGTGAGTTACGGAATTCAGATTTCGGTGAGAAAATCCTGAAAATTTTACAATTCGGCGAACAGGAAATGACCAGTTTATTTTCGTATTAATACGAATTATTGAATGCCCCTCGTTATATACGAGTGATATTTAATAATTGAAGACAAAAATTGGTTTGGCGTAGATATTGTTTGGTTTTCTCAGGACATTAAGCAAATTGCTAAAATATTATTGGAATGGGTCCAGATGATCTACATTTTGTAATTTGTTTTCTGTAGGCGAATTCATTCATTTATTTGTAAGAGAATAAGAAGATTGCGTACTCATTTATTATAAAATGAAGTCTAATTTAAGAGCCAGTGGTGTGTCAATGCATACTCTACCTAAGACTTTATCCATAAGTTTTATACCCTTCTTATCAAGGTTCTAAGCTTAAAGTATGAAATTTGATGAGCTCCTTCAGTTCCAGTTTCCGAGATCCAAGTTTCTCAACCCTGATTCAGTCTTCAGCCGCGCATTTGCATATAAAGTGTTTTATTCATTCCTAATTTTGTAATATGGCAGTTAAAACTCTCTTTAGCCTTCATAATTTGAGGAAAGTCTTCATTCTCGTAGCGTGAGGTTCATTTATAGTAAACTGAGAGCGTCTGAGTAAGGTTCGGCCAGTACTCCTTCACTTTCAAATCCTCCAATCGGTTGTTCAGCGTTCTCAAGGAGTAATATCGAGTCCACGATGTCGGACTCTGAGCCCCTCGTGCAACAGAGCCAGCCTTCTCATAGCCCTTTTACTCTCAAGAGCTTTTTTCCGTTCCCATTTGGCAATGATTGCACGATGACCAGTACAGTTGTTGGAGGCAAATGCTCCTTCGGTAGCTCGGCTGTCCGTGAAGATTCTTATTGATCTCCGTGTCCATCTTTCCGCAAACAGAAGATCAGCACAATAGGTAATTAGCAATATTTCCAGTTAGTTTTACCGCATATACCTTGCAGTTTGTCTTGATGCCACTAGTGGATCAGCAAGGATCTCAAGTAGTCAAAACCAAGAAGTGGTTCTTTCATGCCTGCTGAGAATGATAGTCTACTAGGGTAACTCAATGTTGGTTTTGGGTATTATGTCAGAGAAATCTTGATGTGAGTTTCAACACGATCACCACAAGTAAAATTTTGTACGATTCAAGACAATAGATAAAAATACTGCCAGCTTAGGAAAACTTTTGTCTCATCCGTCACATCATTAGCAGTTGTTCCCAATGTGCCGTGAACAGAACGTGGCATTAGAACACGTTTCAGTTTTCTTTAATCTATCTAGATTTACAATTGATAGGATAACAGTATTCTCCAAAATAAAACAAAAACGAAACAACAGCAAAAAACTTGATATAACTATTATTCAATGGATTTCAAGGTTTCAACCCAAAGTGATACCAATTTTTCTGATAGTCAGATAATCAGATTATATCGAAAACAAATAAGGTTGAACTATTTTTAGGATTTTTGAAGGGGAAGGTTTCAAAGTTTGGTAGATGGACCACAATATTTCGAGAGACTATTTATTGAATACCCAGGAAATTTTAAGACGAAGATAAACTGAAATTATATTTCATACTTTTCACAGCTTTATTTTCACAAACACTACCGGTTCGACTGTCAAGTCATTTTCAAGTGGTCAGCTACAGGAAATGAACTTATAATAGAGTGTTTCGAGAATACAAACAGGTTCAAACTCATGAAACAGTATTCATTGAGTACAATTGAAAGAAAAAGGCACCAAGCAAATAGAAATAGAAAATATGAATAATTGAGAAAAAAGTACAAAAGAAGAAACTATATCAAAAACAAGTCTTTTAGAATTTTTTTAGATCTTACGATGTTATTTGAAAAATAGGTCAACAGACGCGTGCTTGGAATAGTTAGTTCTTACGAAAGGAATGTAGAACAACTCATGTTTCCTCAAGTGAAAATTAGTAGAGTTGAAGAATATATTTTCCAGAATAGTTGGTGCACTAACCTCCCCAGCCAATAGCTTCTAAAGAGTTCGGATGTCATTCATCTTTCTTCTGTCCTCAAGTGAAACCAAGTGAAATTGTTTTATTGCTTCCGCATAGAAGTCACCCTCCTCCACCACCGTGAAATTACACAAATAAGCCAGATATTTTGAGTTTATTCTGAATTTTTCAAATCGCCAGATTCAAACTTTATACTGAGGATTCCATATAACGGAGGCAAAGTTGACTTTACTGAATACGTAGGCATATTAAACAATGAGAACAGAAATAGAATTTCTGAATATACGACACTGGCGGAGAGTGTACCCCAACATTCCACTTGAGGAGCTGTCTATGCAATCAATGTGTTGATCGAAAACCAACTTTGAATCCAGGATGACTCCAAGATCTCGAATTTGTGACACTTTCGTTAAAGAACTGTTATCTAATTGATGAGAAAAATTGAAGGATTTCGAATTTCGAGTCAACGTGATAGTTTGACATTTTTTCAAATTCAGAAAAAGGCTATTGGTTTTGCAATACTCTGAACAAATCGAGAGCTACTCCTGTACTGACAGACAGCCAGACAAGCTCTGGATGGTATAATAGATTTTAAAATCGTCAGCGTATAGTAAAAAGTTACATTTTTTGAAAATATATCTTATATTATTCACATATATGAGAAACAGGAGGAGACCAAGGTCGATTTCTCACATACGAGTTGACCCATCACAAAAGTGAACCACCCACACCAACCTCCTCGACCCGACAACCAAGACTATAAACACCTCAAAAAGAAATGAACACCTAAATCAATTTCTCACCAAATTATGTAGAGTGCCACAACAGATTTCAGTTTTTCCTTTAAAAGAACTAAAAATGCAGCAGATGTGACGCTGCTTCATAATCATTTCATGTATTCAGTGTTTGCAATCAGTTAGTTGGCACTTTGTTTCTGATGTAAGCACAAATAAAATATTCAAGTTTTGTGATTCGGCAATGGAAAGACGACATTTGACTAGAGAAGAGATGTTACGAGCCATACAGGTCGTTTCAGGATTACTACAGTCGCCCAAGACCGATTTTTGGTTTTACAAGCCAGAAGAGATCGTACTACCGCAGCATCTCTATTAGCTCAAGAGCTATCACGAGTTCATAATGTACAAATTTCCGAACTGTGAGAAATCGACTGCACGAAGGTCAACTCCACTCCAGACGTCCTTTAAGTGTTCCACTACTGACCCATGGAAATCGCGCTGCTCGTTTAGCTTGGTGCCAAGAACACGTAAACTGGGATCAAGAGAGGTGGGCCATAGTTCTCTTCAATGATGAATCTAGATTTAGTTATTATCCGGATTCGGGAAGAATTCGACTATGGAGGGAACCTGGAAAGCAAAACCGTCTCCAGCATGCTCGAGAAGTTGTTAGACAGGGAGGCGGATCAGTGATGTTTTGGGGGGGTATACGCCTTGGTGGAAGAACTGACCTCGTTTGCATACAGAACCACCTCACGGGAAATTCTTACGCAAATGAGATAGTTTTACCTGTAGTGGTATCGTTTCTGCAAACAATGGATCAAAATCAAAATCCACTCTTCCAACAAGATAATGCCCCCCCTCATTGTGCAAGAGTTGTCTTGAACGTTCTTGAAGAGAATGATATCGATCTTCTACCGTGGCTATCCTGCTCCCCAGATCCGAATCCCATCGAGCATGTGTGGGACACCCTAAAAAAAATCTCCTGCGTCAAAACGTCTTCCATCATGAACAGGAGCTTCGATTAGCAGTTCAGGGGGCTTGGAATGACTTAGGCCAAAATGTAATAGACAATTTAATATTGAGCATGCCGCGACGATGCCAAAGTGTCATTAATAACAGAGGTGAACCTTATGGGTACTGAAAAATATAAGTGCTTCCATATCGTTCCGAAAATATTAGTTCAGGATTTTTTTTTTGTGTTTTACCAAAATTCGTCATTTTCAAATTTCAAATTTTTTTATAATAGGTGCTTTGGAGGAGTCAAATATTCTTTTGTTTTCTCGAGAATACATTATTTACAATACATACTAACAAAAACCGAAAGATTTCTATAAATTCGAATCATCAAATTCATATTTTAAAGATATTGGTAAGTGTTCCCTAGACTTTTTTGAGGTGTTTATATACTAGCATTATTACAAATTGAGTAGTGGAGAGGTATTAATGTCTAGCTGGCTATTGAGGGTAATTTCAGTTCGGTTTTTACAAACTTTGTTGTTTATTATCGACGAACTTCAAAAGCAAATCAAAAATCCTTTCAAGATTGAAAATAGGTATAGGGAACCCATCCGTCATTCGATTAATAATGAAATTCTAATTCAGATTCAATTTAATACAGTATGTGCCATTCGAAATACGACATTTGATTTGAATATTTCGAAATTTTGACTATGGAAAATGAAATCTGTATAATTTTGTTATCATCTGTTTTGCTTTTTACTATAGCTTTGTCCTTGAGGAAAGTTTTGTTGTCTGGGTAAAAATTTTCTGACTGCCCTGAGAAGTACAAGAAGTGTTTGAAAAAAATGTATATATTTTACAAAATCTCGAATAATGCAAAACCGTCCGGTTTAGTAAAGAAAATTTATTAGAAAACACACATTATTTCGAAGACATACGAAAATCATGTGAAAAATAGGACACTCCATTCAATCAAAATGTAATTTCAATATTAATCTCTAAAACGGAACACCTGTAGATTCGAAAAAAATGTTGAAATACACAACGGTTTGAAATTTACTGATCTTACTTCATCATTTTCGATACAATGTACATTTGCACAGCTTTCGAACAAACACGCACTAAGTGGGCCCAGTCTTGCGGAACATATAGCCAGCGAATAGGGATTCAGTCAATGTACCATTTATAATTCACAATACATAATTCAATTAAAAATCAATTCTGCTTACATGCTATTTAACCAGACAGAACAAGTATTCAGCCTTAGAAAAGACCAGAGCCAGAGCAGCAATTTCAAAAGAGTAAACATCGACCCAAGTGGGCCCAGCTAAATTTTGTCGGGAATGAGTTTTCATTCAGTTTACAGAAGTGACATTCTGAAGTCAATCGAGAGTCGCGTGTAACTTCAGGAGATTTAGAATTGAAATTATGGTTATTCCAATGAAAGCATGACCCCACAATTTTCGGAAAAAAAGGGTATAGATAATTCTCCAGGAAAAATTGTTGAGAATTTGCCGATCAGATGTCAAAATTTGTTTAGTGGTATCAAAGTTACCACGAGGAAGAGATGGAGCAATATGATCAGTATAGGTAAGGTAATGATATCTGTAGTCCAGAGTAGATGATTCCTACTTCAAATCTGCGTTTCAATTTTGAAACATTTCTACGAAATATCTGAATTCATAGGTTTCTTCTATTTCCAGCTTCTCTTTCTGGAGATTGTAATATCCGTCAAAACAAAACGTTGGCTTCAGAGGATTGGATTTGAAACATAATGTCTTCCAAATTCTTCTGGATCTCGAAATGCCTTTTGAACTCCCTGATTGTGAATAGATAAGACCAACGTCTTTCAACTTTCTCTTTATGAAGGCTACGCTGTATATTTTGACAAGATGCAAACCACAGGAGGGAGAGCTGGCAACATTTCATTATTAAAAGCCCTAATCCATCATTAGTAAAGGTCTTACTTCAGTTGATACGCTACTTCCTCTGGCTGAAAGGGAGACATCGACTATTTCTTAGAGAAACATGGAGTTGTTTAGAGAACATCTATTACGATTGCAAAGTTGGTTTAACTGAAGAACAAAGTCTTAAACTGTTACAGTGCGCATTTGGTAATCAAAATCCATCATGGACAGCTATGTTTCGGTGGTATAGTAAATTTAAAAGAGGACAAATATCGCTCATTAATGAGTCACGTAGGTAGGCCATGTTCGTGGCAATGATTGTCAACAACATTTAGCGAGTTCGACGTATGATCGAAGAAGATCCAAGATGCACCTATTAAGTGGTTCAGATAACACTTGGTGTTGGATCTGAAAAATTCAGTTCAATTTTACATGTTAAAACAAATTGTTGATAGTTGGGTGCCTCATACGCTGAAAGTTTGAAGCAGAGAGAGTCAGAATCGTAACAGGTGATGAAACCTACATTCCACTTGCCAATGTTTCTACTCGCCAGGAGAGCCGTGTGTAGATGCACGAAGATAACCCGACCCCAATGATTGCGAAAGACAAATGATTTGTCAAAAAATTTATGTACGCAGCTTTCTTCCAGAGTTCAGGATTAGTGAAAGTAATTGAGCTTGAAAAACAACATAAAGCCAACTGGTACACCACAAAATATCTACCTGCAGTGTTTGAATCAATCAGGATTCATGAAATAATGTTACATCACGACAATGTGCACGGCACAGAAAACACTTAAATTTTTTCGTAAACATAATGTGGATATTATTCCACAACTACCCTATTCGCCTCAATTGGTCAAGTGATTTCTGGTTCTTCTTTAACCATTGAAACATTTAGATGGTCAACGTTTCACGACGACGATAAGATCGATATAGCAACTCACAACCTTCTCGAGAACATTCCCATGAATGACTAACTTCAAGTATTTCAGTTTTGGAAGCTTCGGTTAGAAAAGTGCATTGATGTTGACGGGGATAACTTTGAACATTAATAAGTCCATTTGCATCATACGCCTCGTATTCTTCTTTCGCTTTCAAGAACAAATTCGCCAATAATTATACTTTGTTGTTTGGTGCCAATTTTAGTACAATAACTGGCACCAAGTATTCAACTTTCAGCTTTAATTTCTTTATATGTCTTTGAAGGTAGTATTCATTCTCAACATCTTATTTTGTCAGTTGATTCTTTTATCTACCTTTTTAGGTTATATACACTCCCTACAAAAATTGTCGCATCACCCTACTTTTACGGCAATACCATATAAACTTTTAGGTTGGACATTCATGAGTTGCTTGGTAACTTTCGGACGTGTAGAATAAGGAAATATCATTCAAAAGAGATAAGTTTATGACGGAAAATATCAACAATTTTCGAGTTAATGAAAAATTACAAAATTTTACCATCTTCAAACATTCGCGAAGAGACCAATCAACTAGCATCGAATAGTTACTAATCATTTTCAAAATCGAATGTTCAGAAAGCAGATTTTCTAGTTGTTGGAGTGTTCTACAAGGCATTCTAAGTTGCTGAATTTGCCACCCCATATTGTCCCAAACATGTTCTATGGGATTCAAGTCGGGACTTCTGGCTGGCCAAATATCAATTTCGGCATTCTGCAGAAATTCTGTAACTACTCTAGCTGCATGAGGCCGAGCATTATCATGCATATAAATTAATTTTCCGCCAATCAATGGGCCAAAGGGTACAACATGGGTTTCAAGGATATCTGCGATGAATCTGGCCGTTGTCATTCTTCCTTTATTCACTAGGACTGATTCAGTTCGACCATGGAAAGAAATCCCTCCCCACAACATTACTGAGCCTCCTCCGAAGTTTTCGGTTTGCCGGATATTGCATTGCTGATACCGTTCCCCAGGTCATCTGTTTACAGGCATGCGTATATCATATGATACTAGACAGAACCCGAACTCGTCGGAAAAGAGAACATTCGACCATTCTGGAATATCCCAATTTGAATGTTCCCTCGCAAACTGAAGTCTTGCAACTCGATGCTCTCTGCTGAGACGCGGGCCGGTAGAAGCCACCCTTGGTCAGATATCGTCTTCTCTGAGCCTGTTCCTAACAGTTTGCAATGAAATATGCACATTTCTGGAAAGTGCAAGTTCATTTTGTAGCATTCTAGCCGTACAGTGCCGAACTCTTAGTGCAGTTAAACAAAGCCAACGATCATCAACTGGTGTTGTTATCCGATTTCTTCCTTGTCCGACCCTTCTTCCATATTTCCCTGTTTCGTGGTAACGATTGAATGCTATTGAAATAGTGTTTTCATAAACATTCAACAAGTTAGCCACGTTGGCTTCGCCCCTCCTCTGGAAGTGTAACAGTTCTTATCACTTCATGATCACTCAAATAGCGTCCAAGACGTTCAGCAGCCGTTACAATAAATTCAAAGATTCGAAAATCAACAAGAAACACAGAAAACTTGCATTAATTTAGCGTGAAAACTGAGGAGAAATTGAATGAATACTGATAGTCAAATAAACTCATTCTTGTTTCTGACGTGTTTTAGATCATATGGAAACAAAAGCTACTACATAGATAAGATTTTTTCCCCTCATATGTCTAAAAACATATGTTGACAAAGAAACTGCTATCGAGCTGCTTGATCGATTGTGGAATTCAGAATACCAGGTGATGCGACAATTTTTGTGGTGTGTGTATTTTCAATATTCGCTTAACATAGTCGCAAAAGAGATAATCGAACTTTAACCGCACGCAGAACAGTCTCTATTGTTCAGGAAGTGAACGCCCATTAATAGCAATATGAAGACTATATAAAGTCATCCGGGCGTAAAATTACCTCGGCCGTATCGTAAAACGCCAATATTCAGAAAAATTCACGAGGTTGAAAATTTCGATAAGAAGTGCATACTTATAAATTTAAAAGAAATATACCCCGTGCCAGTACGAATTGGCCGTAAGTTTTGCTGATATTCCAGATGATATGGGAGAAGTGTCGTTTATTCCTACATACAGGGAATTGTTTGATTCATTCATGAATATTGTATAGCATAAAAAGAAATATTTCTGTGAATGAAGAATGATTTCAAGATATCACTTATATTGTGAAATGTGATAGTTTGTATGTTCGGGAGCCTCTTCTCAATCACACACATAAATCATTACCTCAATTAACACGTGGAGGAAATGTAAGAATATATAGGATTATTCTCACTAATTTTAAAACGTCATATGAAATGGAAACCAGTTTTTTTTGAGGATTTGCATATCATTTACTTATATAGGTTGTCAAACAAGCAGTGAACAGGAGCAACATGCAGGTGTATCTATCAGGCCGTCCGTTAAAAACTTTTTGGGTTTCAATTACAATATCAAGCTGAAATTTTATACGCGGCCATAACTAGCGATTTCCAATTAAAGTGAAATATTTTCGAAGTGATACCATTTCCGGTTAACCAGAAGTGGGTCATCAGTTTGTTATTTTAAATGGCAATCTACCTTTTTTTTATACATCTAGAACCGACATTTGAGCAAGGCATAAAATACCCAAGTTGTTGGCACTTATCTGTCAAAACTTTTGACAGATTTAATTATTTTTGTTATGAACTCCATTTTTGGGGAACATTTAAAAAAATTGTAGCTCGTAGATCTTTTGCACTACAGACACAATTTTTGCTTCAGTGGATAGAAGGATCAAGGAATTTGTCAAATGTTTATTGCGTTGTTTTTTATGATTTTTTCAATTTGGCCTTTCTCAAACAGCAATAACTCAAGTTTTTCAAATGGTACGTGCCAATTTTTATATCGCCATCAGATGAAGCATCAAATATTTCAGATGGAATTGTATCAGCATGTACTATACCCATCTCTTATTGTTCCGAAATAGTTTGGGAATATATTGAATTTTGATGATTATCCAAGAACTAACAGATTGCTTTGAAATATTTGAATCAAGTAGCTGAACTGATTACGCTCACCTTACAGTTGCCTAAAATTAATGTACTTGTGACTTCGTTCATTCGAATTTGATATTTCAACAAGAATTGTTGATAATTTGAAGTGAAAATTTTTGAAAAACACCAGATTGATAATAGAATGGCTGATTATTCAAACGAGGATATGTTTATTCTCTTTTTAATTCATGGCGAATGTCAAAAACTGGTGGATAGAACTTGCAGACTATTCAATAAGCAATTTCCAAATTTGGCGCCTATGAGTAAAACAAAATTTCGAAGGATTAGAAGCAATTTTCTGCAATTTGGAGAAACAAAATACATAGAAACTAGAAGAAAAACAATTCTCGAGGGCGACGACAATCAAATTAATACGCTTGCGTATTTTCGTGCCAATCCACATGCGTCCATTAAGTCAGCATCAATGGATATTGGATTGTCTTATACTTCCATTCGAAGGATCCTTGAGAAACATAACATGCACCCGTATTTTATCAGACTACAAAAAGTGAATCCAACTGACCTTCTCAAGCGGCTAAATTTCTGTGAGAATTAATTAATTCGGCTTCAAGAAGATGAGACAATTCTGCAAAAAATTAAATGGTCTGATGAAGCCAAGTTCAATGAAAGAGGAATAATCAACAGGAGAAATCGGCACTTTTGGGCCACAGAAAATCCACATTTCATTGAGGTTATTGATTTCCAAAATAAATTCAGCGTGAACCTTTTTACATTTTCAATGAATGATTTGTTGGCTTATCACATTTATGCGGAAAATCTTAATGGACAAAGATACCTGGAAATTTTGAGAGGAACATTAGCAAACTTTTCAGATGGATTACCCCTTAACATTCTGAGGGAATGATATTACCAAATGGATGGTGCACCAGCACATAAAACACGAGCTGTAGATCGGCAGCTAACAGAAATGTTCGAGGATAGATGGTGGGGTAATCAAGGACCAAATTTACGGCCTCTGCGTTCTCTGAACCTGACGCCCCTTGATTTTTATTTGAGGCAAAATCAAGAGTGAAGTCTATCTTATTCCTGTAAGAAGTAAAGAAGAGTTACTAGAGCGCATTCATAATGCTTTTCGTAATATTGGTCCTGAGGGAAACTAGGAGGGCAACTCATCATGGTCGTATACGAGCTGTCAAGTATATCGAGCAAAATGGGGTCCACATTGAACATTTATTCAGATCGTAAATTAGTTTTCTCCTATGATGTTTGCTATCGTTTATTAGTATTAATCTAATTCAATTTATTCCCAAATCATTTCGATACTATAAGAGATGGTTATAGTTCATGCTTATACAATCCCATCTGAAATTTGACGCTTCATCTGATGGCGATATAAAAATTGGCACGTGCCATTTGAAAAAATTGAGTTATTGATGTTTGAAAAAGGCCAAATTGAAAAAATCATACAAACCAACGCAATGAACATTTGACATGTGTAGATTGCTGGAAAAAATCCTTGATCCTTGTTCTATCCACCCAAGCAAAAATTGTGTCTGTAGTGCAAAAGATCTACGAGCTACAATCTTTTTAAATGTTCCTAAAAATCGAGTTTATAACAAAAATAATTAAATTTGTCAAAAGCTTTGACAGATAAGTGCCAACAACTTGGGTATTTTATGCCTTGCTCAAATGTTCGTTCTAGATGTATAATAAGAAAGGTAGATTGCCATTTGAAATAACAAAGTGATGACCAACTTCCGGTATAACCGGAAATGGTATCACTTCGAAAATATTTCACTTGAATTGGAAATCGCTAGTTATGGCCGTGTATAAAATTTCAGCTTAATATTGTAATTGGACCTCAAAAAATTTTTAACGGACGGTCCCGGTGGATATCCCTGTATAACCGAGTTCTAGACCCTTGAAAATGAGGAACCGCCTAAACCGGTCATGTGTATCAAAAATGGTCATAGTGGAAATCAGACGAAAACGTTTCATTTTATTTATATTAATAACCGGAAGTGCTATGGCATTTCGAATATAATCAAAATATAGGAAAATGACACAAGAACAAAAAAAAATATTTCTGGTTTTTCGCGTGGACACACCCGATACATTTCAACATATTCAACAGGAACAAAGGTCAGGTTTCGCATTATATGGACCAACCTGGTATATCAAATAGCAAGTCACAAAACCTTGATGTGCAAGAAATTCTGGAAGAGGAATTTGCAATACCGCATTATCTTCATTTTTTGAATTAGGATTTCAGGAAATTATGTATAGCACCGTTTTCAATTAACGACGAAGTAGTTGAATACGTTTCTAGATGATATCTAAGATAAATATGTTGTTTTACTTGGAATTTCATAGTTTTTTGTATTGGAAGGACAGCGTTGTGAAACTTTGCATTTTTCCTACATTTTGAGTTTGTTCGTGGGTTAATATTGTCCGTAAAATTTTCAATATAAAGTTACACAACGATGTTTGGTTTCCACAAAGTTTAGAAATGAGCTATTTTGAGCTCACTTGTGTATAATGCGATGAACATATTGAAATGTGTGTGCTATTAGTATTTCGATGTCATATGCTAGGTACATGAATATTTGATGAATGACCCTTCACCAGTATGTTTAACAGCCCTCACTTCCCTTGATATTTTGGCTTTAAAGTGATTGAGTGGATTTCGAACGACAATGATATATAATTTTCATCTCGCTATTTCTCACAACTTCATCGCATCGATCATCAAAAATTTGATACTTAAAAACGGCTAAACCGCGGTACGTGAAGGTGTTAGCGAAAATCGTTTTCAACACCGCTATCGATGAGGGAGAAAATTAGGAGGCGGAATAATTACGTGCGGATTAGGCTAAACATGTACTTTCCAAAATGAAATCGTTGGATAACGCAGAGAATGAAGATATGGACGAACGAATCTGTATCTGTATAAGCCGAAATTGAAAATTTCAATTAATGAATTTGAAAATTCGTTTTCAACAAAAACTTCAGTTTCGTGAATATGATAGATCAAGAAATTGCTGTTATACAGATCTTGTCAGAATATTTAAGTTGCTACGATCATCTTTCAAAATTTTTAGCACTTATTTATTCAAACGCTGGCTTTGAATTTTCAAGCAATATACGTGACCCCTAAGCTCTGCGACAACTTTGAGATGATTCCTGAAGCATTTTTGAAACAAATTCATGAGAACAGCATAGTACAAAACTATTTTAATGTGGTCAAAGCGTCAAATATTTGGTCCTCACGGTTTCTAAAATCACAATTTGAACGTACGAAAGCGAATTTCTGGCATTATTTTAGATGAAATGAAATACATATCTTGTTGAATAGAAGGTGACATTAATAACTATAGTTAACTGATTCTAAAGAATATTGAGTTACTTTTGATAGATAAATATCATAATATTTTTTTGACAAGCAATTATTGGTTTGAAATTCATTCCTTCGTTAGATAGATAGATAGATTTTATTGCGAGCTTTACAAGTTGGGATATTTACACTTGTCACAGTAAAAAATATATGGGGAGATATACAAACAGATACCATATACTTATTCATATTATAGAATGTCACAACCTAGAATAGAACACTAAGAGACAATAAAGCCCAGAATACAAGACTGAATGACAGACATACTGAAAATTTCCCAGGCGAATTAATACAAAGTAGCTTAAACATATAAAAATCATGAAATTATGATAATATCATCACAAAATCTGTTGTTAAATCATAAGAAATCCAATAGGGATAAGATAAAATGAAAACGTCGATTAAAACATATATGTTAAGGTATATGAAAAATATTTTCAGACATAAAAAAAATAAATATATAAATAAATATACATAATCACACAAAAATATAGACTCAGGTCAGTGAGAGCTCATAAAAAGCTGGATGAGAGAGACAACAACATTCATTCTGCTAAGACACTACAGTTAAACAGTGACTGATCTACCCCTAAGAATTCAGAAGTTTTATAGAAGCATATTCGAAGGCGTTGATGAGGAATATGCGAATATGATCTATGTATGGTTTCTGCAATGGAAACGCAGGAAAAGCGGCTTGAGAATACCATCCAAGATTTCCTGAAACATATCCCCTCCAAGAATGTTGTGTTATTATGAAAGATAAATATCAGAATATTTTTTCGATAGATAATATCACTGGTCGACAAGATTTTTATAACAC
This sequence comes from Cryptolaemus montrouzieri, assembly GCA_013387265.2. Taxonomy (NCBI): domain Eukaryota; kingdom Metazoa; phylum Arthropoda; class Insecta; order Coleoptera; family Coccinellidae; genus Cryptolaemus; species Cryptolaemus montrouzieri. The sequence continues at coordinate 64,447,963 of JABFTP020000001.1, read as the reverse complement.
AAAGCAGATATTTATTTGTTAATGGAAATACCCTTGCTGATAAAGGGGAAAATATTCCTAAATCCCTAACACGTATCCCCCCTTTCAATGACTCAATAAGATCCATGCAAATTTGCAGGAAGTAGATGTAATGAGGGGACGATTAGATGGAATGAATTTTATATTTGAACCATGTTGTTTACAATAGTATGCATAAAATTGAGATTATAAATCAGTCTTGTGTTGAGTTTCGAAGTGAGAGGCTCTTTGTGTGTAAAGAAGAAAGTGTTTTAATCACGGAAATGTTGGGACAAACGCGCCGCAGTTGCAAAATGTCTAGTGAAAAATTTTGTTATATTTGTGGAGAATTCATGGTGAAATCACAATCCAGGCAATTTTTTGAAAATGTTAAAAAACCTACTTCCTTTATCTTGGTGTTTCAATTGGAAATCAAGCTAAGCAGTGAACTCTCTATGTTTGCTGTCTTAGTTGTAGCATATCATTGGCGCAGTTGATGAACGGGAAGAGAAAAAGCATGCCTTTTGCAGTCTCTTTGGTTTAGCGAGAACCACTCTTAGACTATTACTATATTTTCCAAAAAGGAAAAGTGCACGATGGACTATCACAGAGTAGTTTGCCATGGGACTTGTTCCTCATAAACCAGATTTACCGATGCCGATCGTACCTTTAAAGTCAAGAAATGTTGTTTTGGAAAATACTGGAGACATTTCATCATCAGGAAGCTCCAAAGATCGGTGCAACGCCTACTTCTACTCCAAGTCCCAGTACTGGCGAGCCACATTTATTGTTCAAAGCTAGATGAATGATTTAGTACGTGGTTTGAGGTTATCAAAGCAATATTCAGAACTTGTTGGTTCCCGTCTTAAGGAATGGATCATATTATTATTATTACATGCCCGGTTTTCTGCATTCTTCAGAATGGAAAATTTGTTGTGTTCGGGTTTTAATATTGATGGTTCAATACAGGAACTTGATAGTGAGCATTCCCTCTCTAAGTAGCGTTTATTCAGAGATTCGTCTAAAGACAGTTCAACATCTGTGTTATTGCACAATGTAAATTTAAAACCCTCTATACTAGTTTCCTATTCAGTATAAATTCAGTTCGAATGTCAAAAATGTGGAGACTGAAAAGCTATAGGAATTTTATTGGAACTTCAGGAAGGATTTACAAAAGCAATGACCTTCAACGAGAATCTCAAAATGTTCTCGACGGGACACTTCCACATGGAGGAAGAATAGTTATTGGATGGTTAGAATATTTTCCTAATAGGTGGGTTAGTAGGGGAGGTCCAGTTACTTGTCTACCACAGTAACCAGACCTTAAACTGTTAGACTTCTCTGCATGAGGATACTAGAAAGAACTCATCTAGAGTATAGAGATAACAAATTTCAAGCAATTACAAAAACGGATGAACAATGCCTCCAAAATAATTAGAAAAGACAAATGTCCATAATATTGTTCTCCAGTCAAATTTTTCGTAGACACGAGATAGGCATTCAAGTTGGTTGGTTCTTTGAGCAACTTTTGTAATGAGTAATATGATTTAATTTATTTATTATCTTTTTTGATAAATTTTTGACAATTTGTAACGAAATGTCGATTTGAAATTATTTTTCGCTCTTCCATCTTCAGTGGTATATTCTAGCAGCTTGTCGTGACGAGTTTGTACATGTTTTGACTTGAGTGATACAGTTTCTCTGATTCTTCTGAATACCGAATTAAACACTAAACATAGCTCATATTTGGACATTCTTCATCAAAGAACGAATCAATTTTCAATTCGAATAATTTAAGGTTTCAAAACAATAATTATCTGTCAAAAAAGATATTCTGACCTTTGTCATTCAAAAGTAGCCCGACATTCTTGATGATCATTTTAGTATGATTACGAATGACACTTTCTCTCTCGTATGTTAGATTTAAGGACCCGTGAGGGTCAAATTTTTGAAGCTGAATACCTTCGAATTTAAAAAGATTTGGACCATACTTTTTTAACAAATTTGTCTGAAAATTTGTTCGGGAACCACCTTCCAAAGTTTGTGATGAGTGTGGGGGGACACCTTGTATGTTTGAAAGATTATTGTAGTTCCATGCTAAATTAATTCATGCAAATCCGTCTTAATAAAAACCGACAGTTTTGTTAGATGTTCTCTTTGATATGAACATACTTCTGCAATAATTATTTCTTTATCTTATATCTTTTTTCAGATGACAGGAGATGTTTGGCTCATCGTTTAGAAGACTGCGACAATCCAGGATGTCAGCGGGGTGTGAAAGACAGGGATGAGAAACTCAATAGCTACATCAATTGATTTGATAAAATGTCATGTCTATAAATTCCTGTAAATGATTGCATTTGTCTAAATATATTTGGAGATTGTAAGACTCACTTCACATTGCATTATTTAATCAATTTTGGGAACCGACACCAAAATTTATCCGAGATTTTTTATTGAGGATATATGTTCATGAAAAGCGAGGAGTGTGAACAATACATAGAGCTATTAAAAAAGGAATAAAATGATTCGCATGCATTTGTCGTTTTATTCAAAGCAGTAGATGCATCTGTTCAGACTGATGGTAGAAATCTAGTAGAATTTGTTAATAATTTCCAAACGAATAATCCGAGAACAGCTCTTGTGGTATGATCTCGTACATCTCGAAGAGGTAAATATTTTCGACTTCCTCAACCTTCCAAAATAAAAACTCTCTTGTACTTTTCTGAGCATTTCTCTCAGTATTCGGAAGTTAAACCAAAATGGCAGTATCAAGCTTGTGTGAGATAAAACCTTCATCCTCTAATTTTCGTATTTGACCATACATTTAGCGAGGCATGGTGAATAGTTATTTCGAAATCAAACACTTCTTTTGGACATATTACAATATTTAATCTTAAACAGAAGTTTTCGTTTCTTGATAGGCCCAATTCATGTATTAGTTTATTTGTCTTACAACAGACAAAAACCAGAGGAATGTAATGATCTGGGTAGCAGAGAGATAGTTTGAACACAGTTATGAAGTAGCTCCCAAAAAACTAATGTTTACATGTTCTTGCATTGTTTTGACACTGCAATAGTTCTTTCTTGCGTAGACACTTCAGAAAAACACTATATTAGTTGTTTACAATACTTAAAACAGAGTACTGAAATATAACAATGAAAATCATGTTTAAATGCAAGATGAGGTTGCGTTAGGTTAGTTTCAGAGTTGGACAACTTTTTTCGTGTCCGCTAGTTGAAAATAAATAATCTCTTCACTGAACTGCGCCAAGAAATTAATGCACAATTGCAATATTTCAAATTTCCCTTTTGGTAGGCAACTAATTATTAACACATGTTGTTTCGGGTACATCTCTTACTCTCATGACGAATAGAAAGAAATAAATTGAGATTTTTCAAAAAAAAACACCACATATTGTAGTTGATCAAATAACGAAATTTGACCCCGGCAGAATGTTCTGAAGCAGTGGCTTTGGATCTTCTAGGTTAGACTCACACAAAAAAAGGCTAAAGGCTTGAAGTGTCCCACTCAACTGTTTCCAGAACGATCCGCAGGTACATGGAGACTGGAAGTCATAAAAAAAGATGAAGTTTCACCTCTAGAAAAGGGTTTTAAACATAATTTAGATTCAAATAACGCTCGTCCCCATTTCGATCTGCTAGGAATTGAAAACAAAATAGCCCTTAATTATTCATCGCAAGCCAAACACCTAAAACACTTCAGCGTTACTACTTCAAAGTTCAATGGTTTTCAACCTAAGAAATTCGAAAATACAACTTTAAAGTCCATTAAATCTAAGTCCACATCTGAAGATATCACATTCACCAAATCAGACAAAGGTCATACAGTCATAGCCTTAAATAAAGCAGATTATTCATAGAAAACCCAAAATTACATTGAATCAGGTGGTTATGAAAAAATTGATAAAGATCCAATAATAAATTTCAATCCATTGTAGAAAACGCTTTAGAGTATGCCAAGTCTATAATCCTACAAAAAAATATAAACTTTTCATTACAACCCGCAATCATCGAAACTTTACACCTTCGTCAAGCTCCAGCTGCAAAACTTTCACGCTTTCTCATAGACATCATTCAACAGTACGCTAATTTTGAACCTAAATTCTCAATAAAAAACTCTTCAGTCCTAATAAATAAAATTCAGAACACGATACTACCACCTAACGGTAAACTTATGTCTCATAGACATCATTCAACAGTACGCTAATTTTGAACCTAAATTCTCAATAAAAACTCTTCAGTCCTAATAAATAAAATTCAGAACACGATACTACCACCTAACGGTAAACTTATGTCATAGGATGTAGTAAATCTCTTCCCTAGTAGTCCACCTAGTGATAAAGTGAAACTCACCAACAACGCTCTTCAAATTAATGAAGTCAATCCGGTAATTCAATCAGAAATCTTTTAGAAATTTATTTAGAACAAAATTATTTTAACTTCAGTGGAGTATTATATAATATGTCATATATATATATAAAAAGGTTTAATCATGGGTAATCCTCTGAGCCCTCTACTGGCTGAAATTTTCATGGATAATATTGAAAAAATTATCCTAAAACATCCTAGTTATTCAAATACTTTATTTATTGGTTCAGATATGTCGAAGATATCATTTGTTGTTTCTCTGGTACAAACAGTCATTCAAAACATTCATTAACAAAATTCACGATAATATTAAATTCACGTTCGAGATAGAAACAGAAAACTCCATTAACTTTCTGGATTTAACTATTACTAAAATTAATGGCAAACATGATTTTTCTATTTTTCATAAGCCATCGCATATAGATATTACTATTCACAGCTCATCTACACATCCTTATCCATATAAATTAGCTGCTTACAATAGTATGGTACATAGACTCATTAATATGCCAATGTCACAAAATAATTTTATAAAAGAGCAAAATATAATTAACCGAATAGCAGTCAATAACGGTTACAGTCCAAGAGAACATGATTTCACGCAAAAAATTTCAAAAAGCAATCCAGGAAGTATTTTCAAGTATAAATAGTTCTAACACAAAATACAACAGCTTGACTTATATTGGTAATCCTAGTCTATAATTTCGATATAGCATTCCGAACTGATAATTCTTTAGGCCGACAAATCAAAAACTGCAAATCTAAAATTGATAAACGTAATAAATCCGGTGTTTATAAACTGTCTTGCGGGAATTCTAATAAAATTTATATTGGTAGAACTTCAGAAATTTCAAAGTTAGATTATCCGAGCACGAACGTAGTTTTAATTATCATAAATCAGATTCCCATTATTCTAATCTCTTACTCGAAGAAAAACATAACTTTAATGATAATTTCAAAATTATACACAATGAAAATAATAGACAAAAACTCAGTCTATGAGAAATTTCAGAGATTAACAAAGAAAAGAATTCAGTTAGGTTACTTAATAGTCAATTAGATCTAAATCCTTCTCCTTTACTCAATCTTCTCAATTCATAAAGTAAGCAACTCCGATGGGTTTGCCAACATACCCCTTTTACTTGTACCTATTGTAATATTAAGTAGGAAATAAGAATAATATATAAGGAATAACTCCGTTCATTAGTTTATATCTATCTGATGAAGCGACAGGTTAAATATAGTGAAAATCTAAAAACCATAGTAGACGAACTCGAATAACAGTGGCTTTCCATGACCGTTATTAGACAATTTTCTCGTAGAGACAACGGTTCGCTACTCTTAGGCAGCTACAAATATAGCTTCAAATACAGCTTCGACAGAACAGTAGAGTTCAAGTTAGCACTGAAACGTGAGGAATTTCTTTGAACACCCATAATGATCTAGTCCTCGTAAATAATGGAATCATGAATGTTCAGACCTTACAGAAACTTAAGAAGAATATGTTGTACCATTTGTAGTTGAATTATGGTTGAAATTTTTTGTTTATGCATAATTATGCATAAACAAAAAATTCTGGCATAATCATGCCAGACCTCTCCCAAGTCATATCGTTAGGAACTAACTACAAATCACGAAATCACTTCAATGGAGTGGCCTGCACAAAGTCCGGACTTCAATCCCATCGAACATGTCTGGGACATTCTCAATAGAAGATTGAGAAGCCAACAAATCCAGTCAGCTACAGTGAATGAGGTTCGGAACAGAATGGTCGAAATTTAGAATGAAATGGATCAGAATTCATTGATTTTGAGTATGAATCGTAGATGTCTTGTAGTATATCTTGCCAAGGGTGTAAATATTAAGAGGATGTGGGGACTTTAATTTTTTTCCAAAATTTCCACATTTTTCATTAATTTTATTTCAATTTCTATGAACACCATTTTTGTTTCGATTGTTCTCAAGCATTTTTCAGTGATGGTGGATTACTGGAGGAATAATTCTCAAACATATCTAAGCTTCTTCTGAATAAACTTGAATTTTCTATTTTTGGGTCAATTTTTTGACGCGGTGTGAAAGATATCACAATTTTCTTTGTCGTTGCCATCACTTCGAAACAACGTAAAACGAAGGATCATAGAAATTAGGTTCATTTTATCAAAGGTGTAAAAGGTTTTTTCACAACAAAAGGGTTTTTATGTTTCAGGTCAAACAGAGAGTTTTGTAATTAAGTTAATTACACCCTTCTCATGACGCAAGACTAAGTGAAATTATATATGCAGATTCAATTGCTACTCACGAAAATAAGGCGGCACTGAATATTGAAGTTTTCAGTTTTCTCGCTTTGTATTGAAATATTCATACAAAGAAGAAAGCAAATGCAACTTATTTCTGTTTCTCTACTGCAACTACTTATCTATGTGAACATGGAAAAACAATAAACCACGGGTGTTATATACAGTTTGCAATTTTTCGAAAAAAAAAATTCTGTCAATTCTTATTCATCCTAGCACGATACACTTACCCCGGTATGCTACCCTCGAGTGGCGCATGACGTCACTTCGAAATCTTTAATTGAATCACCACCCTGAATGATTGATAAACCTATGACAAATCTCAATGAAAGATTCAAATTTGACTTAATTTCATTCAAATTCGAATTTTGATCTGTAAACATTTCATTTCAAAGGCTGGTTCTATTTTTTCAATCTTATATTATCAAGTTCTATTATGTCGGGTTGTGCAGACTTACCGAACAAAATAGAGACAATGAAGCAAGGGCACCGCAATACCGAATCGAAATTAGAGAAGATCTTTACTAACAGTCCACTGAAAAGAATGATGCAACCTGAAAAGAAATAGTGCAGGTGGATTCCAGAAGATATAGCTTCTGCAATATCCTTGGGCAGTGTAACTCCGAAAGGCTAACGATATTTAAAAAAGAATGAACATCCTTTACCCGCCTTTCTACACTCAGGAGGTGGGCTGCCACTATATCAGTGAGCCAAGGTATTTTGAGTGACGTGATGGTATTGATGAAGAAAAAATCGAAGCAAATGAAGGAAAGTGAGAAATTATGTGTTTTGTCTTTCGATGAAATATATTAATCTAATAGAGTTGATATAGAAAAGAAGAAGCAGAGAGTAATAGGTCTACATAAAAGCTGCCAAACGGCTATGGTTCGGGGTTTGATAAGTAATTGGAAGCAGCCAGGTTTTTATGATTTCGATCAGCCCTTGACTGAAGATATATTACTGACTATTATTTCTAATTTGTATAAAGCTGGTTTCACCATTGTAGGCATTGTCAGTGATATGTATATAACAACAATTGCTCTTTTGAAGATCCGAAAAATAAATTCTTGAAGGTTTTCGTATTTGCTGATTTACCACATCTAATAAAGTTGATGAGAAATCATCTTTTGGACAACGGGTTTTGGACAAATGGTATTTTAATCGATAAAAGTTGTTCAGAAAAATTGATTGAAATATCAGAAAGGAATCATTCTATGAAATATGTCTTTAGAAGATTTATTAACTTATTTGAAGACAAATTTACTGTTGAATATTTATTGTCCTCAAGACTCAATCAGGATAATATAGAGAATTTTTTTTCATATATCAGAGGAATAGGAGCAACCAATGATCATCCACATCCACTCGATTTCGTGTTTCGTTTGGGATGGTTTTTAGTAGGAAAAAATTCAGCGGCAAATTTTACAGAAAATACCGAATAACAAGGCGAAACATGTTTACTCGACCCCTAGGAGTGTGTTCCAAGAAAAAGATTATGATTGTTAAGCGGTAGCCAATTACTGTTCCCTTGTCAGCAAGCAATCTTCTTCATCTCTAAATGATACGAGTAACAATCGATCAATAACTATATTCATTTACCTCAGACAATTCAAAAATTATTTGCCGGTTTCAAACTATTTCAAGCTGTATATTATCAGTTCAAACCATTATGTTATTTCTTTCCTTTTATAAATAAACTTATTTGCTACGGTTATGTTACAGTACTCATACTGTGCGATATTTTTATTTCAAATAAATTACAAAACAGATGGATTTCTTTATTCCTTTATACAACTATTTATCAGTGTGAAATTTTGAAGTATCAATAATTGCTTGACTAAGATCTGCCGAAATCACAGCACAGCTGAGATCACTGAGCGTAACATTTTCCGAAATATCTCTCCACAGAGTCAAGTTCTACCTATCATAGAATTTCTAATAGCAATCACTAAATCGAACAGAGTCTGCACTAAATCGAACAGAGTCGGGTAAGTATTTTTCGAACTGACGTAATAATCACGAATTCGTCGGCATACCGGGTTAAGTATATAGTGCATCGTAGCGATTCGCATGCAAAAATGATATTGAGTAAGCCGTTACTAAGTGATACGAAGGTTGCCTTTTGAATTTTGTGCCTGACAAAGGAAAACAAGTAACTTAGGTAAAAAATAGCCCTATGGTTTTTCAAAGTATTCTCCATGAAGATCAATACACTTTTGCTTGCGCTTAAAACAATTTCCAAAACACTTTACCATTCCGAATGAGATACCTCAAAAACATGATTTTGGAAGGCTTCAATGCCTCTTCTGTCGTCGAAAATCGTTACCCACGCAGTTTTTTCATTATGTGAGCAAACAGAAAGGAGTCGATAGATGCCAAATTGGTACTATAAGCTGAATGGTCCATTAATTCAATGTTTTTGGTGTTCAAATACTCCATCGTATGCGCTGATGTGTGTGAGCTTGCATTGTCATAATACAGAATAATTTTAGTTCTTCGATTTGATTTCCTCAACTCATCGAACACTTGCGGCAAACACATAGTTGTATATCATTCAGAATTGACTGTTCTACGTTGTTCTAATCCTATGGTGACTACACGTCTGGTTTTCCTGCAAAACACCAAACTACACGAGCCTTCTTTTGAGCAATTGTTGAGTTGTTTGGGGTCCAATGCGGACAAATCTTTTTGACAGCCAAATGTTCATGCAATATTCAATATACGCTGGTGGAACTAATGTTTAGGGTTGTCTCAATCTCACGGTGAGCCACATGGCGATTATCGTGTATCATTTCGCGTACTGCATTGATGGTTTGTGGCAAAACAACTGATTTTGGACGACTTCACGAAGTTCGTCCCTGAGTGAAGAACGGTCTCGATAGAATTCGTTATACCAGCGTTTCACAAAGGCCAAGTGTCGAAGAAGTCGAAGAAAATTGATCACAGCACTGTTGTAGAGTTACTCCAAGTCGAAAATCGTCTCACAAAATGTTCTCGTGTTAATTCAATTTTTTGTCCAAGTCAAATTTTTCAAATGACTATAAACAAAATAAAATACGTCAAAGTGCTGTAAGTACGTTTCGGTTAAAAAAGTCAAAATATACGATGCTGTTGTCGGATGAGAGTTGTCAACAGTAAAAGTGCCAGAGGCGTAAAATTTGAAAGGCAACCTACGTACAAAAGTGACTACTTCCCCTTTCGGAGAAGTGTTGATCACTCTTGGATTGAGCATTTTATTAATCCATTCCGCAGTAATATTTGGTACTTCTTAGGCTCTCGCAGCTCCATATAATGAACTAATGGAGGCCACATTAAATATTTCAGAAATGTATTACAGTCGACTCTCATTAATTCAAACCTGCGATAATTCGAACCTCTCTTTAATTCAAAGTAATCACGAGTTCCCTTCAAAATCTCTATGTATTTCGAACTAAATCAATACATTTTTATCGAACTCATCGGCCTTCAACACTCAATACACTTCAAAGTTGCAGAGAGAAAGAGGCGGAAAGATTGTGTAAGTACATTTTGCGACATGTACCAACGTACACGAGCTTCTGTTTTTGTTATGAGTAGTTTTTCTATTGGACACGCACGAATTTGTTTGTTTGGCTATGATTTAGTTACTGTTACTCTTTCGTTGGTAGTATACAGATTGAAAGTTTGTATTAGTTATGAGTCCTAGAAAGTATAAATGTTTGACGATTGCTGAAAGGAAAAAGTTAATCGAAAAAGTACAGGAAGGTGAGGAGAAAAGTGATGTTGCAGAAGAATTTAAGATTCCTCTGAGTACTCTTTCAACCATAATAAAGCACAAGGAGAAAATTAATGCTGCTCAAACTGCTGAAGTACGGAAAAAAAACTACTACTAAACGTGAATTTCCTCGTCAGAAAGAAAGCCTTGTCAGTTGGCTAAGACAGTGTAGAGGACAAAAAAGTGTCTATTAGCGGAAACTTGTAAAAGGAAAAAGCAAAAGAGTTCGCGTCTACTCTAAGCATCAAACACTTCGCGGCAAGTGAAGGGTGGCTCACAAATTTCAAAAAGAGAAATGGAGTTGTATTTAAAAAAGTTTGTGGGGAAAGTGGAAGTGTTGATGATGCAGTTTGCCTAGATTGTCACGGTAAATTGAAGACCTTGATTGAAAACCATGATGCCCGAGACATTTTTAATACTGATGAAAATGGCCTATTTTTCAAATGACGCTTACTTTTAAAGATGAAAAATGTCATGGGGGAAAACATAGTAAAGGGTTAGATACTTGCAGTAAATATGGATGGATCGGAAAAACTTAAACCCTTAGTGATAGGAAAAGCAATGAAACCGCGATGTTTCAAAGGAGTGAAATCGTTTCCTACTGAGTATCGTGCTTACAAAAAGGCTTGGATAACGACAGAACTTTTTAACAATTGGGTTTTAACAGTTGATGGGGACATGAAACGACAAAAGCGGAAATTTTTTCTATTTTCAGACTATTGCACTGTCCACGACATTCTATCGCAAAGAAATTGTTAAGCTCGTTGTAGAATCTCTCGACAAGCAGATAACTACGAATATCATGGTTCTGACAGCTATTTTACTGATTGACAAGGCATGGAGAGCTATAACACCACTAACAATTCTCATTTGCTTCAAAAAATTTGGTTTCTTAAAAGAATATCAGGAAAATCTTCCAATACTTATGGATAATGATGAACCAGTAATAGAACCATTAGCTGACATCAGCGGTGTGAGTTTTTCTGACTCTGTTCAAGTAGATGAAGATGTTTCTGTCTCAGGTTCAATAACCGATGGCGAAATTTCATCTGCGACAGATACGAATGAGAAAACCAACGATGAAGATGAGTACGATTCATCAGGACCTTTGGCAGAGGTGTCAGTTAAGGAAGCAAGATCCTCATTCGTATCTTACAAAGTTTTTGTCTATAAAACTAAAGTGATGAAAAAGCATTTCAGGCACTTTTTCTGTTAAAAAAAGTTATTGAGCAGTTCGAGCAACAGCAATGTGCTTTCAAGCAAAATAGTATAACAGAGTTCACCCAAAAGATTAGTTAATTCACGTTACATACGTATAAGTACATACATGTACACGAATGTACCTCTAAACTTTTGTCACCATTATAGAATAGCAGTTAATAGTTGATCTACACTTAATAATTCGAAGTTCTATTTATTTTCTCTCACAAATTTCGAAACATTTGATATTTCAAACACTCGATAATTCGTAATATTTTAAGAGTCCCTCGAGTTTAGAATTAATGAGAATCGACTGTACATGCAATACTCTCTTGAAAACAGTGAAAGTGCCAGATGTTTGATCATCATACGATGATTTTGTTTTACTTTGTGAAGAATAATACAAAATTAGGTGGAAAATATTTAATTAACGAACGTAATAGCTAACAGACGTTTACAAATTGTGAGTTAAAACTTAGATACACTTATACACTTTGTGTTAAATAGACAAAAACAGGTATGACTAATAGAGAGAGAAAAATAACAAGTTTTCTACGATTGGAATATAGATAGGTATTCAAAGGTACATTTATAATTACTTAAAATCCTAAATATTGGGGAATAACATAGGTCTGTGCTGTCGTTAAGAAGGGTCAGATTGTATTGTATTGTGTTTATCTTTGAAAATTTCCAGAGATTCTAGGTAATTGAATTTATTGCTTTTCGAGGCACGATGAATAATGTTAAGATTATCTATACTAGGAAAGCGGTGGTTGTTATCTAGGCAATACTGTGTGATAGTGGAGTCTCTTTTGTTTTTACAAAAAGACTCTGATGTTCTTTGTATCTCATGCGAGAAGCATGAATCAGAGCAACACAGTTCGTTTACTACTGAATTGTCTAATTTGTGAGTTTTGTCTTTGGCATTAAAAATTGTTGTGATAATTTACATGTAAGTTTAAGGGCACTTTTCATGTCGTGACTTATCATTTTATTTGAAACTTGCTCGCCCTTAACTTGTTTTGGTCCAATTTCACAGCAAGTTTGAGAACGCTTTGGGTTTCACTGTGGAGAAGTGCCAAGTTATCAGCTTTCACAGATCAAGTTCTCCTCTGTTAATTGAATACACCTTAAACGTCCAAGCTTCAAAGAGAGTGTCCACTGTGCGGGATCTTGATATTATCATTGACTCCTAACTTGATTTTAAGGATCATCTGCGTAGCATTACGGCCAAGACCTGCAGAATGCTTGGTTTCGTGGTCAGAAACGGTAGGGATTTCTCAGCTGAGACAATGAAGACATTATACTGTTCGTTGGTCAGATCTAACTTGGAGTACAGATCATGTGTTTGGTCACCATAGTTTTTTTGTGATGTGAATAACTTAGAGAAGGTTCAACGTAAGTTTCTGCGCTATATATATTCTCTCTCTCTCTAGTCGTTGCTCGATTCCAAGCGTCGTGACTTATTCATGGTACAAGCCTCCTCCATGCTTCTCTGTCCTCCACGGTTCTCATGACTTCTGCCACTGACATATTTGTTAGGTCCTTAATTTGGTCCAAGAATCTAACAGGAGATCTGCCTCTCTTTCTTTTGCCGTCCACTTTCCCTTGGACAACAATCTTCTCCATCCCGTCCTTCCGTATCACATGACCGAAATATTTAATTATGTGTCTCTGGATTGTTGGGAGCAGCCTTTCATGATCCTGATATATATTATAGGTCATAAATAAATGTTACAGACCAGGGTCTTGATGTTGTGCGGAGTTCATTGGTCCCGATACTTTGAAGAATAGACGAGTTGTATTGGACTTGTGTTTATTTGAAGCGATTAATTTTATTATACCCGGAAGGCTAACTAGATTTATATCTTTATTTCGTTGCAAACTATGTAGACATAATTACAGTTCTAATTTTTCCTTTCGTGAATAGTTTTGGAAGGAGTTGGATATTTCTTTGTTTTCTATTCATAGTTTTAGGACTAACGTAAAAAATTTGGTAGGGTAATTTTAATGGTTAATTTACGTTATGCTTTTAGCAATGGGACCTGTTATAATTTGTAAATCTTTATTGTATTATTTCTTTCCAATGGGGTTTCCGTACATTATTGTACACAAATTTGATGTATTCTTTTGTGTATAATGAATTATTATTATTCTTATTATATATTATCGTGGACTTATGCACTATCTCAGTTGTTAGCTGAGGAATAGGCTCGATTACAATATACTTGACATAAATTCCTAACTATCCACATGTATTAAGAATTACAGCTTTTTGCACATCTATATAGGTATTCTTATGCAATTCTAATTTCTTAACGCTATCATGCAAAGTTTTGGGTATTAACCCAGTCGGGGATATGATGACAGGAACAATATCTATTTTATCGAGGTGCCACATCTGCGGGCCTATTGTAGTATAATCTCATAGAGTCATTTTCCAATACGGGCGCCGGTTGATACTTGTTATATGGCTGGGAGGCATTCAGAAATCCGTACTTGTGTGCAAGTTTCTGGTGGATAATGTTACATACTTGATTATGCCTGCGAAGATAGTCCGTATTGGCCAGTTGTTCGCCTCCGGACGTAATATGCTGTATAGTCTTCGATCTTACATGACATTTTCTGCACTTATCTGTTTGTAATGTTCCGTCCTTAATTATGAATTTTTTGTAGTTGTTTGTAGCGATGACTTGGTCTTGAACGGCCATAAGGAATCCTTCTGTTTCATCGAATAGTGCTCCTTTCATCAACCATTTGTTGGAAGCTTCTTTGTCGATGTGTGGTTGATTAATCTCATGGTTATGTCATCCGTGCAATTCCTTCCTTTACCATTGCTCTTGTTTTTCAGTATCTGATAGTAACGGTAGATTCAGCAGGTCATCCATGGTAGCAAGATTTAGAGGTGTATATCCCTTATCAGCCAACGATGGAGGTCAGAAGTGCAAGCTTTAGCAGAGAAGAATTCTTTGAAATTTTTGATCTGTTCGGTATGTAAGTTGACAACAAGTTGTTATCACAGACGATTTTGGATGGTGATTGTTGTTCTTTACCAGCATCGTTCGGGTTTGCCTTTGAATATCATCCAGCTCTGTCTTAGTCCATCTGATTATTCCAAATGAGTAAAGCAACACTGAAATGGCCCAAGTGTTGATTGCTTTGACTAGATTCCCCGAGTTCAACATTGACCTCAGCACAGTCTTCAAACGCTGACTGTACTCTGAACGAATCTTCTCCTTTGACTGTTTTTGGACTAGCAATCTGGCTTGTTGGTATCCCAGATATTTGTACGTTTCGCCATCTTTCATACACTGTATAATATCACCATTTGGGAGTATTGTTTCACCATCTATGACTTTGCCTCTTTGAATGTTCAGAGTTTTACATTTTTCAATCCCGATCATCCAATTGTTTTTTGTTCGAAGAATATAATTTGATGTCATCCATATATAGCAGGTGGGAGATTGTGTGATAGTTTATATCTGCTTTTATTATTATTATTTTTTTTTCACAGGTGTACCTGGTTTGTCAGCGCAGTTCGGGTTATTATTATTTATTATCGTGGACTTATGCACTATCTCAGCTGTTAGCTGGATATAATTTACCTTTCCTAGATTCAGCAATCGAAGGGAATAGGCTCGATTACAATATACTAGACATAAATTTCCTAACTATCCTACATGTATTAAGAATTACAGCTTTATGCATTTCTATATAGGTATTCTTATGCAATTCTAATTTCTTAAGGCTATCATGCAAAGTTTTGGGTATTAACCCAGTGGAGGATACGATGACAGGAACAATATCTATTTCCTCGAGGTGCCACATCTGCTTGATCTCAATAGCAAGGTCAGTGTATTTGGACTTTTTCTCCTGGAACTTATTCAGCACGTTGTTATTATTCGGTATGGCGACATCCACCAGCACCACCACTATGTTCGGCCTATTATTCGTCACCATTCTGTCAGTGATAACAGGGGTATGGTAGTAAAATCTGATAGAGTCATTTTCTAATGCAGAAGGGTGCCGGTTGATACTTGTAATATGGCTGGAAGGTGTTCAGAAGTCCGTACTTGTGTGCAAGTTTCTGGCTCCGAAATAGTTTCATAAATTTTCTCCGTATCCCCCAATTCTATCAGTATATATGCAATCCTCAATACAAGAACTAACATAGTTGGTAAGTTGAAAAGATTTGCCTCAGTGAACTTACCACGCATAAAGCCATACACATCAATAATTGCAGACATTAGTAAGTAATTCAGATAGAATTTTTCAAGAACCTTAAGAAAAAAATCATTGACAGATATTGGTTGATGACTGGACATCTCAGATTCATGAATTGGAACACCGTTAGAACGTCTTCAAAGAGTAGAAAAACTCCACCAAGACACAGGTTAAGAATATAACGCAGCAGCTCAACAAAGTAAGAGCATTCAAACATAAAACGTGAGGAAATCAGGTCCGGTACGCAAGTATTTTTTGCTGTTATGGATAATATAGTTTCAAGAATGTTATCATACGATATACTAATTATACAAAGAACAGATTGCACTATAGAAAAAAGGACAGTGTGGATATCAACAGCCAAGGTATAATTATGTCTAAACACGCACCAGCTTGTCACATATCAGAAAAACTACTACGACCGAGTCATATGATTTATAGAGAGACATAACACAAGAGGAAATAGAAGGGACGCACTTCTTAAGAGGAACATAGGTGTGTAAGTTAGATCTTAGAATATTGAAACACTCTCATCCAAATTAGGCAACTTCATAAAATCCCAATTAATATCATCAAGGAATTCATTGATTTCAGTGTAAGGTACTCTCTCAAAATCGTATCTGTAACAAACACTTCACTTCAATCTGCTGAAAGTGATGTCGAAGGCACCACTGGCAGTGGTTTGTTTGTCAACAAGCAACAGAGGCTAGGCGTCTGTTACCTGTTCCTCTATCTCTCTCAAGAAAGAGCTATTCCTGTGCTGATGGGTTGAATTCTTCCGTATACGCAATATTTTCCCCTAACCCCACCTCCTTTTTCTCAAAACATATTATGAAAAGAAAATACGAGAAAAATCATGCTCTCAGATAATTGGGAGAATGAATCGAGCGAATGGATAGAGATGTGAATCTCGCATCAGGTGTGGTATTCCTAGAATCACGTTCGAACTTAAACTAGAAAGATTTATTGGCATCGGTGGAAAGCCTCACATTTCACTGATACTGCCTTATATGTCATTCCGATTTCATCTTTGAATTATTACGTGAAACGTGTCGCTGTACCAGCTATTATCATCAGTTTTATCACCATTTACGCCTGGATACTTTTTATGATTAGCGTATATATGGTTTTAACCTCAATTGTATTACTCTGTCTAAAACTGACCTAGTAACGCGTAGTTAAAAAGGGGTAGAAGTATACTGCTGCAAGAAAGTTAAGGATGTCGGATCTTCTACGAAAATCGCCCCAAGCTGTAGTTTCTACCATTGTTGACACATATACAGGGTGTCTCATTTTCGATGTTATAGTACCGCAGCGATGTGAAATACTTCTAATAGAAAAAATGACATTTGTCATATTTTTAGAACGACTGTCAAATTTTTCTTTAAATTAAACAAGATCAAGGGCGATATCAACCCAAATTATTGCGTCTGGCTATCGGGGACCTCTCGGTCAAACAGAGAGGGAATTGTTTTGTTGACTTTGAATATTGAAGGGTTTATTGCGATTATACTTCAAAATTGGCAAGCAAGAACAAGAAAGTGATTATGATTCAGAAGACTCACACTGCGACGAAAGAACATCTCTGCGAAAGAGGAAATATAGCAGGTTATGTATCTTTTGATTATCTCCTTAGTCCTTTTTATGGCTTTGCTTGCTATGTAATATCTTTTCTTAGATTTGTTTAGACATATAAGAGTTATAATTGTTGAAATTTTTTTCTGCTGGTTTTCTTTTTCCATTTTTACAGATTCCTGTCCCAAACCCCCTTCCTTTCACCATTGTCTTCGTCTGGAAATCATGGAGTGCAGGAGAGAATGAAGCGGCTAAGCAGATAAATCTTTGGTACTCTTTATGTATACACAACACTAACACAACATAAACAGACAAGCTCTTGCTAGTGCAATACCAACAGGGAAACGAGTTTTTTCCTCAGGCTTCCTCGTTTATTGAATCATATGCATGATAGTATGGTTCCCCTGTAACATTTCCTGAGCTCACACTTGTATATTTTTTTTGACACACACCAAAATGATAGACATAAGCATTTATTGTAAATACAATTATTCGAGTTTTTGTAAATTTTCTTTTTTCAAAAGAATATATATAATAGAAAAAATGATCCCCTTAGCTCTTATCACCTTATGGAATGAGGGAATCTTAGTTTATACAGCCAGGAAATTATGAGCGACGGATGCCGATGGTATCAGAAAAAGTCAGGAGAAAACCAACAAATTCAATCGGTATTTTATACGGACTGATCAAGTGAGGGTGACCAGTGACGGATTATTCAATCGCAATAATGAACATCACGATGTCAATCTTTATCAGGAAGTAAATATTCAACACCAAGGGCGATGTTTGGTGCGTGTCAATGAACCATCGTGTTCTGGCGTACATCATTCTTTACGAATATATTCTTGGGAAACTATATTATGATATAATAAATGAGATCATAATCGAGGTGCTTTTGAATTGAATTTTCTTAGCTTAAAAGAAGGTTAGATTCTTGCAATGACAACTTAGATGAATCGTTTATATTTTTTCTTCAATTTACAGCTATTGCGTGGATATAGTAGCGTTTGTAATAACAATCAATGTAGGTATTCAACGTATTGCCATTATTCTGAATGAATAATCAACAATGCTTGTGAATGAATGAATGTAAGGTAGATTTTGACAATAATTCCCTTAATTTATTTTCGGTTGAGCCGGCTCGGTGGCGTATGGGATATGATGCTCGTCTCCTATGCATGGTTACCTGGGTTCAATCCCCATAAAGTTGGTGCGATTTTTCGGACTCTGGGAATCGCTTGAGATGTAAAGCTGTCGGTCCTGTCTAACAGAGATGTGTTGGACATTAAAGATCCCTTTCCTCGACATGAGAGGGGTTCGGAAAAATTCCCGGGTTAGTGAGGTGACAGAATTCTCCGGCGTGTTATTAGCCGGAAGGCAGAAATCGAGCACGTTGAAGGAAAAACAAACTAACAAATTTCCGGTTGAGTGATTCAGGTAATAATTACTTGAGGTAGTTGTTAACATTCGTCCTAACTAAAATTATCCGCCTTCAAAAGAATATATATAATAGAAAAAATGATCCCTTAGCTCTTATCACCTTATGGAATGAGGGAATCTTAGTTTATTCAGCCAGGAAATTATGAGCGACGGATGCCGATGGTATCAGAAAAGGTCAGGAGAAAACCAACAAATTCAATCGGTATTTTATACGGACTGATCAAGTGAGGGTGACCAGTGACGGATTATTCAATCGCAATAATGAACATCACGATGTCAATCTTTATCAGGAAGTAAATATTCAACACCAAGGGCGATGTTTGGTGCGTGTCAATGAACCATCGTGTTCTGGCGTACATCATTCTTTACGAATATATTCTTGGGAAACTATATTATGATATAATAAATGAGATCATAGTCGAGGTGCTTTTAATTAAATTTTCTGCTTAAAAGAAGGTTAGATTCTTGCAATGACAACTTAGATAAATCGTTTATATTTTTTCTTCAATTTACAGCTATTGCGTGGATATAGTAGCGTTTGTAATAACAATCAATGTAGGTATTCAACGTATTGCCATTATTCTGAATGAATAATTAACAATGCTTGTGAATGAATGAATGTAAGGTAGATTTTGACAATAATTCCCTTAATTTATTTTCGGTTGAGCCGGCTCGGTGGCGTATGGGATATGATGCTCGTCTCCTATGCAGAGTTACCTGGGTTCAATCCCCACAAAGTTGGTGCGATTTTTCGGATTCTGGGAATCGCTTGAGATGTAAAGCTGTCGGTCCTGTCTAACAGAGATGTGTTGGACATTAAAGATCCCTTTCCTCGACATGAGAGGGGTTCGGCAAAATTCCCGGGTTAGTGAGGTGACAGAATTCTCCGGCGTGTCATTAGCCGAAGGCAGAAATAGAGCACGTTAAAGGAGAAACAAACTAACAAATTTCCGGTTGAGTGATTCAGGTAATAATTACTTGAGGTTGTTGTTAACATTCGTCCTAACTAAAATTAACCGCCATCTAGTTTAATATGATTGAATGTTATATTCAAAATAATTATGGCGCTGGGTATTTGGATCGTTTTCCTGAAAAGCGACAATCTCAGAAATATATTCTACAAATTGAGGGAGAATCTCATGAACCATGGTTAATTCATCAACCTAAGGAAATCAGAATATGAAGTAGTTAATGGAGAACATACAACAATTAATATAAAAGGTAGTGTAACTTTCAACCCATCGATTTCAAGCAGGCAAATTGGAAACAGGTATCTAAGAGTCTAGCGCTCAGTATTCTCAAAAACAAAATGGATATAAACCCTAAATTGACAATATCCTAGTTTTTGGAACAAGGAGATTTTCAACGTCGACTGGATTTTTGTTGGTTTCCGTAAAAACCTGAAAAAAGTCCGCAATTTCACTGAGAAATAATTTTGACTGATGAAGTTTACATCACATGGTAGAATATTCAATCGTCAAAATGAACATGGGCATGGTCGCTTCGTTATAAGAAACGATGTTATATTTATATAATGGTTGTAATTTGATGGAAAAACAATAGATAATTTATTTGAATTGTCTCTGCAAGAATTGAATTTCGAACTGTCATAATAAGATCACAGAACATACTTAAGCTGTTATCATTCCAATAAGCTCTGTGAATGGACAAAGAGTTATTACATAAAATAACCGGAACGGTGGCGTAGGGGATGTGATACTTGTCTCCTGCGCAAAGTTACCTGGGTTCAATCCCCACAAAGTCGGTGCGATTATGTGTTGGACATTAAAGATCCCTTCCCACGACGCGAGAGGGGTTCGGCAAAATTCCCGGGTTATTGAGGTGACAGAATTCCCTGACGTGTCATTGGCCGATAGGCGGAAATGGAGCACGTTAATAATAACAACACCAACAACTACTATGAAAAAGCGAAAGATTTTCAAACGCTGACTGTACTCTGAACGAATCTTCCCCTTTGACTGTTTTTGGACTAGCAATCTGGCTTGTTGGTATCCCAGATATTTGTACGTTTCGCCATCTTTCATACACTGTATAATATCACCATTTGGGAGTATTGTTTCACCATCTATGACTTTCCCTCTTTGAATTTTCAGGATTTTACATTTTTCAATCCCGATCATCCAATTTTGTTCGAAGAATATAATTTGATGTCATCCATATATAGAAGGTGGGAGATTGTGTGATAGTTTATATCTGCTTTTATTATTATTATTATTTTTTCACAGGTGTACCTGGTTTGTCAGCGCAGTTCGGGTTATTATTACTTATTATCGTGGACTTATGCACTATCTCAGCTGTTAGCTGGATATAATTTAACTTTTCCAGATTTAGCAATCAAGAAATCAAGAATTCCCTTCAAACCAATATGTAAATTATCACAATTATTTTTCAATGCCAAAGACAGAGCTCACAAATTAGACAATTCAGAAGTATACGGACTGTGTTGCCCTGATTGTAACGATGTATACATAGGCCAGTCAGAAAGATCTTTTCGCATTAGATACAAAAAAAAAACACGGCTTTCCTAATATAGATAATCCTAACATTATTCATCGTGCCCCGAAGAGCAATAAACTGAATTACCTAGAATCTATGAATATTTTCAAAGATAAATACAATGGAAACAATCTTACCCTTCTTAACAACAACACAGACCTTTTTTTTGCCCCAATATTTGGGATTTTCAAGTAGTTATGAACGTACTTTTGAATATCTTCCTATATTCCAATAGGAGAAAACTTGTTGTTTTCTCTCTCTTCATAATTCATACCTGTTTTTCTTTATTTAAGACAAATTGTACTACTGTACCATAGTTTGAACCCCCAATTTGTATGAATGGAGCACGTTAATAATAACAACAACAACAACTACTATGAAAAAGCGATTTGAAAATTTCAGCTGATTCTTGGTAAATGAATGAATTTCCTTTTTGGGGTATGTATGGGATTTTCATATTATTATTTGGAAATCATCAAACAATTGTTGCCGATATTCGATAATCTGAAGCATATTGGAGCACAGAGAGTTGTCGAAGTCAGTTTAGCGAATGAAAGTGTACTGCTGAAAGGCGGAAATAGAGCACGTTAATGGAATAACAAACAAACAAACAATTACATAAAATAAGGAAAAAGTTATACAATTTTCAAGTTTTCCATGAAAACACGTTCTAGATGAACAAATTAAGTGGATATGTGATATATTTTTGATAGGAAAATTACTCTATTTAACGAAATCAAAGCTGTCTCTAATTCTTATTAATAACTAGAGGACCCGACAGACTTCGTCCTGTCTAAAAAATTTGTAATATGGTAGTTTTTTATTTCTACCTATTTTATAGTCGGGGCAAAATATTCTCCTGAACAGAACCTTCACCCTGGTGATGGCGTTGTGAATAAAAAATAATTGAATAAAACATATATAATTTAAAAGTAAGTAACCGCTATATTTTTAATCGTTGGAATCATAATTATTTACAAGAATCATTTTTATTTTCATTGTAGTGCTTTTTGATATACTATGCTTTTTGTTTGATTATCTGGCGCATAGACAAACAAATCTGATATTTTCCAACACGGGAATAGGCAACATACAATTGACCATATGAGAAACATGGTTTTCCAAATTAATATCACTAACACTTAGTGATTGCCCCCGAGACTTGTTTATGGTCATAGCAGAAGCAAGCCGCACTGAAAACTGTAGTCGTTTATATACTTTCCTTTCAGTATCGTTGCGTCTATCACGTTGTTTAGTAATCTTTTTATCACTAACCGTGTGCCGTTGCAAAGAGGCGGTTGATTGATAATTCGCTACATTATAACTACCGATCCAACCTTTAATTGAAGATTATGTGGTGGCAATCCTGGCAAATCCAGCGAGTTAAAAATTACGGTGGATAGTTGACTACATCATCTTGGTTAGTAACCGAATCAATTGATTTATATATCCTCGATTCGCCTGTAATTTATTCTTGAATTGTGAAATTTAATTCATTTACATCTATGTTTTTTGTTGCCAATGAAGCTCGTTCGAACAACCAGTCATGGTGTCTGTAATTTTTAGAAACATCTGGAAACACCTTCTGAATAAGTTCATCTTTTGATCGAGTTAACTGTCAAAAACTTTGGGGAAAGTTAATGCAGCCAGTCAACATGTCTATAGAAAATTTGCCATTACCAATGTCAATGAGTTTATTTTTTTGATAATATTTTTTCAGATTGGTCGTTTTGCAACTCGACACGCATAATCTTGCTTAAATGAAGTACTTTGACATGTTTCCACAAACTGGAGGACTTTAGACATGCATTGAGTTCATCAGCTGACGTTGATCGTGGAATCACTGGCAATGTTTGACGAAAATCCCTGCTAATAAAATCATTGCACCACCAAATCGGTTATGATTCCTCCGTAGATCTTTTAGCGGTTCTGTCTACAGCCTTTTAGTGCTGCATGGGGTGTTCGACCACCTTCAAGCAAAGTTGCTGCAATTCCCGACGAAGCGAGTGCATGTGAAATTTTATTTCGTGAGCGAATAGTAGCTAAAATTTACTCTACGATTTAGTAATGAAAACAAGTAATGTGTTCTTGGAATTTTACTTAATAATTATGATATCGGAACATAAACGCAGTTTTTCAAATAAAAAATCAGATTCAAATTACGCGAATCATCTCTTTAAAATAATCACTCTTTCGACCCACAGTTCGAAATTTTGCATACAGATAATAAATATTGGAAGGTAGATCTTTGGGAATCTTTAGAAATCAACAAATACAAACACTCAGGTAGACTCATCAATGAACAAAACGATTTAAGCCCTTCACCTCTAATGAATCTCTTCGGGGAGCAATCTTTTCCTTAGTTTTATTGGATATACCTGTCATAAATAACCACTTCAGAAAAATCAACCCAATAAGCTTTTAATTACTTAAGAACAATTATATTTATATTCTCATTCTTATTTTCTGTACATTCATTTGTCTGAAGAAGCTACGGTGTAGTGAAACGCGTTACGAATCATAATTATTAGGTAAAATTCCAAAAACACATTACTTGTTTTATTATTGATAATGGAATTTATCAAGTAAAAGCCTCCCAAATTCAAATTCTACGATTTATTTAGAAAACGTTTTTATGGAAGAAAGAAAAGAGCTGTTTTTAGGATTTTACCGGCAATTATTTGAATGTTTCTCGCCGCAAAAACCATCCTTGAACAACGAACATTTAGAAAAAGAATTGGCCAAATTGGTTCAGCCGTTGTTGAGTTATGCGCTTACCAACACATTTTGCAGTTTTACCAGAAATCAATCTACACCTTTCCTTATGAAATTGATAACAATGTATTGAAACGTGAGTGTTCAACTTTAGATCTGGGCGTCACATTCGTATAGTGAACATTTGTAACCGAATGTTGGCTTTCATATTCAGAAGAGGTGAAGAGTTCAGACTAGTTAAATCCTTCATTATTTTATATCATGCTTATATTTGTAGTAGGTTGAATTTTGCTTCTGTTATATGGAATCCCCGTTATAAATGTTACTCTCACCGTATGGAAAGTGTTCAGTATAGATTCATCCGATTTTTGTGTCCTAGAATTAATTTCAATATTGTTGATCATTACTACGCCCCTGGTCGAAGATATTTGAATATTTCCTCCCTTGAAAATCATAGAATTATCTCTGATATTTTGATTATGTTCAAAATCTTAAACGGCTTGCTTCAGGTACCTGATATTCTACAGGAGATAGCTTTCAACGTTCCCTCCAGAATACAGAGGCATCATGACTTTTTCCATTAAGTTTCGTAATACTAACAGTGCTCAAAACTCTCCACACATAAACTCCAGAATAGAATTGTTCGTTTATGTAACCTGTATCCGAGTCTTAATTTGTTCGGGATTCCTCTAGTTTCGTTCAAGAGGAACCTTCGATTGATGTTTCGCTGGTTATTGTATATTGAAAGGTTATGATTATTTGTTGAGTTTGATTCTCTCTTACTTTGATTGCTGTGAATTTTTGCATTTGTTTTTTTACTTACCTGTTGATAATAATTTGTATATTTAGCAATACTTCTGACTAGACACTGTAATTCAAATTGTTTCAGTGGATGTTGTTTTGGCCTTGGCTGTGTACATTCCAATGTTATAATAAATAAATAAATAAATAAAATAAATTTCGCGATTCATTTTTATATTACACACACACAATGAACAATGAATAAGCGTAAAAGATTTCGTGGAGTGATTCCTCAAGTCATTTTATGACGTTCCCATGAACAAATGCCCAGTTCGAATTTGGCACCTAGATGCATTTTTGAAATCTTAATAATCAAATCACAGAAACAATTATGAAAATCTACAATGTGTTACTTTTTCACATGTCACGTGTCCTTTCTACCCCTACAACTGTTTTTCACAATGCTTTGGGCAATGTAAAGATTTTTTAATTTTCAATTAATTATCAATCTCTTTTATTCCAAGCATCTTTTCTGTATCTGCCACAGTTTTGTATAAAAAATTGATCAATTTTATGTGTTTGATGAAAACATAATGTGGAGGAAGCGATCAGAGTAAGTGCTGAAAATGGCCTTCTTCAGCCATTACACCTGAGTTTAGACGTCGACATATATCGAATTGAAAATACCAGGAGAACCTCGAATGACTCTACAGGAAATGATAATGCGGTTTCTTAAATCTTCTACGTCTTGTACAGAAGTTCTATAAATCAACGTTTTTAAATTTCCCCAAGTAGAAAGATTGTTCGGAATCAGAGCAGGTGAACGAGTTGGCCAAAATTGTGGTCCACCTCAGCTTATCCAGCGGTGTGGGTATATTTCTTTCAAATGTTGACGTGTACAGGGTGTTACATAATAGTATGTCACAACTTGAGGGGCAATCTACGTGCAATTTTAAGAAAAAAAGTTTATATAAACATAGGTCCGCAAAAGCTACGGAACTACAAGGTGTTGAAGTTTCCGGAAAAAATTGGTTTTTTTCTTCAAAACTCCTGCAGTTTTTGAGATATTCAACCCAAATTCAGAAAGCAAGCTATCTTTTACAGCCTCCATCATTACACGTCCTAGATTTCAACTGAAATTCACAAGGTGTTTTCTTTTCCGAGGCCATGTCTCCTTTTGCGTTTTCAAACTTTTTTGCAGTACTCAATTGATCAGCGTACATTCAATTTTCGTCATTTTTATGATACTTGTAATTTTTTCGTATCTCCAACAGTTCTCGAGTTAAAAATTATTGAATTTGAATTATTTGAATTGTATGATATTCGCTAAATAAAAAAAATTCTCAATTCTTCTACAGTGCTCACTGGAGTGGTATAAACTAAACTTTTGAGATATCCTCATAAGAAAAAGTATAAATTATTTAATTCTGGGGACCGAGGAGGCCATGGTTCTGGCCCACCCCGACCTATCCATTGGTTGTTGAATGTATTATTCAAGAATTCCCTAGCTTCTCCACTAAAACGTGCTGGTGCCTCGTCATGCATGAAGCACATTATGTTTCTCACCAAAGGTGGCACATCCTCAAGCAATAAAGGTAACTCCTCCTCAAGAAATTGCCGATGAGCGGGACCGTTTAGTCTGTTAGGCAAAAAAAATGGCCCAATCAAAGACATTTAGTGAGTATTGTTCTTGATGATGAGATTCTTCAATTAAATGGGGTTTTTCCTCAGCCCAATAATGATTATTGTGAAAATTTGTGATAGCAGTTCTCGAAAAATTAGCTTCGTCTGTGAACATTATTTCACTATCAAAATGAGCATTTTCTATAATTTTATCTAAGAACCATCGGCAGAAATTCAGTCTTGAAGAAAAATCTCGATGAAGTAGAGTTTGGATGCGTTCAATATGAAACGGGTACAATAAAAAGTCATGGAGAATATTCCAAACTAGAACATGTGAAATATTCAACTGATTTCCAATTTTTTTGTACTCACATGAGGATTCAAATCAATACAATACAAAACTGCTTCCTGAATATCTGGAGCTCTCATAGTTTGAGTTGCAACTTTTAAATGAGTATTTGCAGTTAGAGTACCAGTTTCCCTTAACCTTCTGTGGATATTTGAAAATGTTCGCTTGTCTGGTGTTACACGATTTAGAAAGCGCACCTGATATAATTGCCTAGCTTATGTTGTGTTTCCGTCAGCCAGACTGTACATGTAATGGATATCAGCCAATTCGGCGTTAGTAAAATTAGCCATTTTTTCTTACAGGAATAACTTCAAAAGTCTTAAAACTAATCGTTAATTTAATGAAAAATTCGAGCAGACACTGGTTGAACTTTAGCATTTGTCAAAATAAATAAATAAATGAAAAAATCAAAGCCTACTAGTCATTTTTTAATTAGTTTGCTTTCAATTCAGCCAATGGATACAATCGTTTAATAATTTTTTGCTCGAGAACGGTTGGAGATATGAAAAAATTACAAGTGTCAAAAAAGTTTTTAAATTAAACGAAGATGACGAAAATTGATTGTACGCTGATCAGTGGCGTACTGCAAAAAAGTTTGAAGGGGCAAAAGAAGACATGGCTCTGGAAAAGAAAACACCTGCTAGATTCTAGTTAGAATTTAGGAAATGTAGTGATGGAGGCTGTAGAAAATAGCTTGCATTCAATATTTGGGCTGAATATCTCAAAAACTGCAGGAGTTTTGAAGAAAAAAACAATTTTTTTCGGAAATTTCAACACCCTGTAGCTCCGTAACGAAGCTTTTTCGGACATATGTTTAACGAACTTTTTTTTTCAAATTGCACGTAGATTCATCCCCTCAAGTTGTGACATAATATTATGTAACACCCTGTAATAGTGCTAATTAATAAGCAGGTGAGCCATCGTGCAAGTAGCACATTCCTACCCTGTCACCTAAAGGACTAGGATAAAGTAGATCCGGCAGCTCTACGGTTGGAAACTGAGTGTAGGCATCTCCATTCAATCTATTTGGAAGGAAATTTGAACCAATTAGGTGATCTCTAATCGTTCCAACCTACACGTACAAAGCAAATTGTTCCTGGTGATGAACTTCAAACGAAATCATGAGGATTTTCTTCCGCCCATATGTAGTTGTTGTGGTTATTAATAATGGTATCTCTCGAAAAACTTTATCCGTGAATAAAATATGCTCCAGAAATTCAGGTTGTTGTCTTATCATATCTAGCATCCAAAACGAAAATAAAAGACGGTTAGGGCAATCACGAAGTAATAGTACCAGGACTCTTAGTATATGATATGGACATAAAAGCTGTTCTTTCAAGATAGAAAATGCCGTCATATGATAAACATGTAGCTGTAGAACACATTTCCTAGTGCTGATATCGAGTTACTCGTCAATTGAATTAAGTAGAGCTTCTTCAAATTGTGGTTTTCTAACATCCAGGTGGCGACCACAATCATGTTTTCTAAATTTGAAGGTACCTGTTTCTCGCAGTCGTTGATGAAGTCGTCCAAAGCAATTATAATGAGGAGCGACACGTTTAGGGTATATTTCAGCTTATCTCGTTGGTCATGTCTGCGTTATAATAAACCTCCATCTTAATGAAAATTAGAAAGAGTCACTGCAACTCTCAATGCCTATCAGCGAAATATCAACGAAGGTGCATTAATACCAATTAATTTAGAGTTTTCAATGAAAGAAATCAACATGACAACCGTCAGTGACATAAATCACCGATTGATTATTATGTTTCCAGTAATACATGAAACTGATCAATTTTTCACAGAAAAACTAAGGCAAATATTGGAAAAATTCACGTTATAAAAAAGTCACCTCCCAAAAGTTACACCCTGTTGATCTTTATAATTGTTTCTATGATCTGATTATAAAGATTTTAAAAAAGCAACTATGTGCCGAATTTGAACTGAATATCTAAAAATCTGTAGTAATCATAGAAGAAACACCTTGTATTTATACATCCTAATTCACAACGAATAAACAAGGGATCTAAATCCTTTCACCATTCTTCAGGTTACCTTTGAGGCGAAGTGACTATTGATTTCATGCAACCTATTTCCAAGAAATCTTCTTGCAATATTCAGGTGGATTCTGATCAGCGGTTTGTCGGCAAAAGCGGCCCAATGCAACTATTATAACAAAATGTCGACCTCCATGTTGATTGCCACAATCTCTGTTTCTCTATACCGGAATAAATCTCGAAAGAACGCTATTTCCCCACTCCCAAGCACCCAAAGTTCTCTATTCAATTCAATACTTAAAAGAAACTGAAACGTCATAATTTTGGTTGAACCTCGTATAGTACTTACTAACCCATCAGGTCTTATACAACTCTGAACTTATGCACTTTGATTGACGTTTGAGACAGATATTAATTCTGGCCTGCCATTTTGGCTGTTTACGTCAACAATGCATTGCTTGAGTCTTTGTGCATGAAATATTAATAAGACAAGAGATATTTATTGTAAAATGAAATATAAGTATGCATCTTGAGCACTAGAAACTTCGGAATGCCCTAAAACTGAGAATTTTGAGTTCCTTCTCTTTGAAATATTTTCTTGCATTTGATTCAAACTTGAACAGTACAGGGTGACCCTTGGAACCTAACGATTTACGAATAAACAATGCTCAGTCTATTATGAAGAAAAAACAAATTCGTCTACATGAAATTACATGCTTATTATATGTATTGAATTATATCTGGCATATGTCTGCCATTTTCATGGATGCAAGATTCAAAGGGAATTTTGAAATCGTACATTATTCCGTAATGGCGGGTCAATTAATTGCGTTTCTCTTGTGATTGCTGCCTTCAAGTCAATCAAATTCTGGGTTTGGTGGGTGAAAACCTTCGACATCAAATAGGCCCAAAGAAATAAGTCATAAGCACATTTCGTGATTGAGGGGACCACGGCAAATGGCCGAAACGTTATATGAGATGTCCCTGAAACATCTTGAGTAGACATCTTATTGAGCACCAGCAGTAAGTTCGGTGGCACCGTCTTGCTGAAACATCCACGAAGATTTCTTAGTCTTCCGAGAAGTGCAGGTTGAAAAAGATGTACAGAATATTAAATACGTGAAATTGAGCAGATTGAATCAAAATCAGACTCGTATATCATATATCGAAAGAAGAAAAGTGTTGAAAACCAATCTTGCATTGCTTAAGAAAAAACAAAATATAAGTATCATATCTCGGGACCATTTCAGCTATCCAGAGATGGTATGAGGGTGAAAAATTTAGTATAGAGCCCTACAAAATCTTTATAGTGCCATTGACTAGGAAAAGGAGGATATTCGTATCCGCTCGTTCCTGAGTGGAGTGTTCATTCCGATTGCGAAGGAAGCAGAATATCTGGAGATTAACTTGGATTTCAAACCAGAAAACGCACAAGATATTCCTTATAATCATGTCGCTTGGGACTTGCACAAAGCAGTTTCAGTGGTTATATGTAATGGTGGTGTAGCCTGAAAAAGCCCTAAAGATGATCTTTGGAGCATTTCGCTCAACATTTATTGCAGCCATGAAAGCGATACTGAACCTTCCACCTCTTCACCTTGAAATAAGAGGAATAATTACAATGACCATCTACAGACTCCGTCACCATTCCTGAAATGGGAAAAACTTTACAGTTTGAAATTGAGGAAAACGAGATGCTGCATATAAAATCTGACATAGCAATATTCAAAACTAACATGGAGCTGCAATTTCAGATCGTCATTCCCAGCTGTCAGGAATGGGCCAGCTCTAAGAATTGTCTATTTGAGGATCTCTATCGGTTTACAAACGGTTCCACAACTGTTCAAGGTGCCGAAGCAGCTTTATACAGTCAGGTATTGCCAAGGTACAGTATATTTGTCTTGGCAGGCTTGACTGCTTTCAAGCAGAAATTGACCACTGTGCTAACCTCCGCTTGCAGGAGAGAAAAAATGAGCTCTGTCTGATGTGGGTCTCGGGTCACTCGGGCATTGAGGGCTGCTCGGGGAACAGCCTTGGGATTCACCGGACCAGTGCCTTGGCTTGGAATTCCTCTGTAGACCGCAGGGATGAAAAATAACCGGAGGTTGGACCTAAAGGTACGGGAGCACTGGCTGCGCCTCACAGTTCTCAGACACTCTCGACTTGCTGAGAGTTCTAACTGCCATATTAACGAGGCACTGTCGCCTCAGAATTCAGGTTAATAAGTTAAGATTGACCCTTCCTGCAGACTATGTAACGAATAGAAAGAATTCATAGAACGGCTGGGAACAGAATCAGGCTCGCGGAATTTGTATCTAACAAGCTGGAGCTGGCTGAGCTTATTAATCTCATCCCTAAAGCTTATAGCCTTTACAAGAAAGATGTGTCACTGACTGTCAATCAGCATGAATTCAGTTTCAGTATCTATCTCTATGTGAGTATGGTTTATACATTTTCATGGAAATAATGGTTTGTAGTAGACCCAAGGCAAACTTCAATGTTTTACTACTGCAACTTGGTGAAATATTATACTTAGAGAAAAACGTCATACGTTTTGGATTTCCTTTCTATGGACTAGTTTACAGGTGCCAAAAATTTTTTCGAAATCTCCCTCATGGTGTCTGCAACACTAAGTTTTCTAAGTGGTAGTCAGTAGAGAGTCCAAATTACGATTGTGGTGGGGCTGAGGAAAGTAGAAGTCATTAAGTTTCTGACTGTCCTATATATCCATCTATATATTATTGAGGACTTACTCAACAGTGAAATAAAGCCCACTTACTCGATAGAATGAAAAAATTTTGATATACAGTTTCTCTAGAAATTATTTTAAACTTTTTAGTCCAACGTCTTATAAAAGTACATTTTTAAACTATTATCTATTTCGAACTTTTATGTTCGACTTGCTATAAAACGTGTTTTTGCTACTGACAAGAAGATGTCACACTTCGCATTATAGTTTCCTGTATTATTACTTATGTTTATTTTGGTCTGCTCGTTACTAAAATTGCCATTGATTTCTGTTAATGATTTTCTTAATTTTTAGTGTCGGATATTGGAAAACCTTATCGAATTAATTATTCATTCATTATTCATTCAGCAGCATATTAATAAAAAGTACCGTATGTTTCAAATAAATAAATAAATTTTGGTGAGGATTTGCTTTACTTTTCTGCGTGAAAATGTTATTGTTGAATTGTTGAACCGAAATGATTCAACCTAATTTTCAACCTTGAAAAATATTTTATATGGCTTACGGAGTTGGAGATAAATGAAGTTTGTAATACTCTGTATAAAACTCTTGATGACATTTCAGATTATATTATGGAAATAACTATCCGCGAAAGGTTGCAACGTGGCAACAAAAGTTTCTCGCTTCTGCGACCCCCTCATTCCTTGCTTTACATATGAGCAAATGAAGTCACTTTTGCCGAACCACAGAATGGAAACTTCATTCATATAATCAGCTGTGTACTGAGCACCCACATCAGTTTTCTGATTAACTCTGTTCTAATTTCTGGCGGCAAACAAGTTTCTTGAAGCAGACGCAATTAGTTATATGTGAAATAAATGAGCTACCGACTGTTTTTTAAAAACCGGGAATAGAGTGCGGAACAAATAGCGAGGAAATAGAAAATTTTTGCTTAACACACATAAAGTGTACTTTCTTTATTGTATTGTTCATAAAAACAATTGGTCCAGATGAGGAGACTTTTTAAGTTGTTGTTTAGGAAAAAAATAAATTTGTTGACAATCTGTACTACAGTTTAGGTTGAATATAAATCAGTGGCGGCTCATGAACAATGGCCGCAGACCTGAACTGTTCGCTTTTTGCAAAAGAGCGTACTCTTTGCAAATAATTGGTGAATAGTTTGGGGGCTGCAGAAACACGTGACTCCAGGAAAAATATTGCCTTAGAGATATTCGTAAAAGTGTAATCTAATAGCGTCAGTGGTCTGATAATGTGGTACGGTTTTCTATTCTCCATCTAGATATACATGGCGAATCAGAATCATAATCACAAAAATAAGACGGCTGAATCCTGGAGTCACGTGTTTCTGCAGAAATATATAGATGGATTTATAGGACAGTCAAAATCTTAATGACTTCTACTTTCCTCAGCTCAACCACAATCGTAATTTGGACTTTCTACTGATTACCACTTGAAAAACTGTTGCAGAGGCCACAAGAGAGATTTCGAAAAAAATTTTGGCACCTGTAAACTAGTCCATGGAAAGGATATCCAAAACGTGGGACGTTTCTCATTAACTATAATATTTCACCTAGTTGCAGTACTAAAACATTACTTTCATGAGGAAATATAAACCATACACACATAGAGATAGATACTGAAAATGAATGTAGGCTAATTGATAGTCAGTGGCACATCCTTCTTGTAAAGGCTATAAGCTTTAAGAGTGAGGGATTAATAAGCTCAGCCAGCTCCAGTTTGTTAGATCCAAGTTCTTCGAGCCTGATTCTGTCCCCAGCTGGGCATTCCCACATTACTTGTTCTATGGATTATTTCTCTTCCTCACATAGTCTGCATGAAGGGTCCTCGATCCATCCTAACTTATTAGCCTGAAGTCTGAGGTGCCAGTGCCTCGTTAATATGGCAGTTAGAGCTCTCAGATCAAGTCTAGAGAGCTCAAGCCATGCCTCTACTCTCGCAGTGGTAGGTCCACCGACAGGAAGGCAAGAGTGTCTGAGACCTGGGAGACTCAGAGAGTGCTCCAGTGCCTTTAGGTCCAACCTCCGGTTAATTCCATCCCTGCGGACTACAGTGAAATTCAGCCAAGGCACTGGTCCGGTGAATCCCAAGGCTGTTCTCCGAGCAGCCCTCAATGCCCGAATGACCCGAGACCCACATCGGACATGCCCATTTTTTCTCCCCTGCAAGTGGAGGTTGCACAGTGGTCAATTTATACTCACAAAGCAGTCAAGCCTGCCAAGACTAATATACTGTATCTTGGCAATACCTATCTGTACTACAATTTAGGTTGAATATAAATCAGTGGCGGCTCATGAACAATGGCCGCAGACCTGAACTGTTCGCTTTTTGCAAAAGAGCGTACTCTTTCCAAATAATTGGTGAATAGTTTGGGAGCTGCTGAAACACGTGACTCCAGGAATAATATTGCCTTAGAGATATTCGTAAAAGTGTAATCTAATAGCGTCAGTGGTCTGATAATGTGGTATGGTTTTCTATTCTCCATCTAGATATACATGGCGAGTCAGAATCATAATCACAACCATAAGACAGCAGAATCCTGGCGTCCTCATTTTCTAGTCAGCGTCCTATAACTGCTGAAGAGTCACACCGACAAAGCATGTCATTGAATTCAGACTTGGAGAAAATATCAGAGCGGAGCCAGTTGAACGTAGTCAATCTTTTGACGCGAACAAGACGCGATCAACAACGTTCTCCAGGAAGAACAAAATTAGTCTACTATGGCGCTCTCACTATTGTTCTGACTGCTTTTTTTTGTCGCAAAAACCTTTTCCAATCCACAGTAATAATCCATATGTAGCCATAGTATGAAAAGGTTCATAGTATGCCATGAGCGATACTCGAGTTCACGATCATACATATCTGTATTGAGAATATTGCAGCAAATAGTTTTCTTACAGTCTCCCCCACATAAGAATTCTATATTAGCACTCACTCATTGTAGAAACCAAGCAGTTTTAGTAATGCGTCATTTATATTCTGCTCTGCACCTAGAGACAATTTTTGAGGCTCATCGAAGATAAGAGCAAACTACTTCTTGGCCTCGTTCAGAGTGTTCGCAGCATGTATGGACGTATTTTCCCTTGTTTTAGAGGTGTTAATGAAGGTGTTTTTTGTATTTTCAACTCTAGAAAGGAGGAGATGCCTTACATGACACAGCGGTGGCCGCCCAAGAAGATTTAATGTGTATGTTCACTCGCTTCTTAAAGTTATCGGAAAGATGTTCGATGGAAGTGAATTCAACATGACACTAGCCCTGTAAACAAAATTTTTTTAGAGAGGGGTGCGTGGTTTTGCATGTCAGACCGTTCGCTGATGGGAGTTTTCCACAAGCATAGTTTTTCTTTGTAACTGGATTCTTTCCAGGATCAAACCTTTCAGTTCTTCAGAGCATTTACCTGTATGTAAGAAACAGAAGGTTCATTTATGTACAAGAAGAATAGTACAGGATCCAGAAATGAACCCTGTGGCACGAAGATTCTGATTTTCAGTGGTTACGAGAGTGCACCATTCCATGCCACTATCTGAAACCTCTCTTGTAGGTTGGATACTAAAAACTCGAGTGCCTCGCCTCTAAATCTACAGTATTCTAATTTCATTATCATGGTGGGTCTTAATATGAGGTCAAAGGCACTATTGAATGTGCAGCATTCATCGAGAAGAAGATTCAAATAAGCAATAGTTTGTGAATTTAAATTTGGTCTACTATCAACTTCCAACCCAAACAAATTTCCGTTTTGTCTAAATTCATTTTTATATCGCCTTTTCGGTATTAATATCCGTTAGCAAATACCGCAGGCTTATCTCAACATAACTGACATGGATTTTCAATAAGAATCACGTCATAGATCGTACAAATTTTCCGTCGTTTTAGAATTTTCACGCCCGGACACGATCCCGTATAATCGATGGTCAGCAGATTAAACCGTAGAGAGTTGGATATCGGCAAAGAGACTTTTCACCATGTTCCGATTTCTGATTGATGGGTTTGTTTGACGTTAATCGTTGGAAGAGACAGTCGCCCGAGGGTCACAAAACACCGAATAACTTTTTTGACACTTGAGTTCGGAAATAAAATTCCTATATTTTGTCGAACTCTGAGGATTCATACGGAGTCGTGATTTATGCGGATGATAACATCGGAAATATTTAGTGCATGTACAGGATGTACTATTTTCGATGTTTTAAGACGGTAGCTATGTGAAATATTGCAAATCTAGATTCTTGATTTTCCAGGAATATTCGTTGGTGAAAGCAAATCGCAGATATCTTCTTTTGTTTCTGAGTTATTTCAGATATTCCGATTGCCGAGTATTTCGGCATATGTCAATATTATGGTTGCTATCAAAGTTAGGTGAAAATTTGATTTCACATTATACGAGCACAATTTTGAGTGAAATGTATCCAAATTTTTTTTGAATTGTAATATAAAATTGGGTTTTTTTAATGTGAACCATAGGTGAATTTGGATTGAATAAGGATAAAAAGAAGAGTATTCATTTCTATCCCTTAGTGCATAACATAAAACATCCATTACAAATTTCTTCAAAAATGTGACAATTTCCAAAGATAATAATAATAATGATAATTGCATATGATTACAACCTCTTGTTCAAACACTTTCCGTCTCAATTTAATTCTGGTTCATAAAATAACATCGAATTCTCCATATAATAAAGATCCAATAGGTACTCACAAAGATTTATATACCTGTGGTGAGTGTTTAGTTTTTGTTTTTTAATATTTCAAATCAAAGTAATATACTCACAAAATATCTGTATGCACATGAATACACGCAATCAATAATTTCAAATTCTGTACACAATACTTACACACTAACAGAAACAGAAGGTCATACAAAACAACAATAATAATAATAATATGGGCACATGACAGAGCTGAAGGAGGTCATATATTATATTCAAATTTCATTTATTAATGTTTATGTTTTTATGAATGTTATGATTTGAGTTGTGATCTATGCATTATTTTTCAAATCAATTAAAGATCTTTATTCGTATTATTTATCCATCTCTTTAAACTTCTTTTGAATTGTTTGATATTTTTCGTAATTCTTAGATTCAAAGGCAGTCTGTTGAACATTTTGGGACCAATGAAGGAGTAGCTCCTCTGACTATCTGACTTAACCATTTTTGGAACAACAAGTGAAAATTTACTATGTCGAGTATTGGAGTCGTGTGCGATCAGCTCCTGACACTCCATATTTTTCCTTAAGTGATTTAAAATGGCCGAGCAAAACAGCTGTCTACTGTCCCATACACCAGATATTTCATACATCTTAGATGGAAAAGTGATGTCTTTCTTATATATAATTTTCAATTTCCATTTTTGTTGAATATCCAACTTATGTAAGACATTTTTATAGGCACCACCCCATGCAATTATTCCGTAACGCATTTGCGTTTCAAAAAGAGCCGAATAAATAATTTTTAGGTAATCTATGTCAATAATTCCTGAAAGATGTTTGAATCTGGTTACTAGTCCCCCAAGTCTTACAATCAGTCTACTTACATGTGCATCCCAATTTAAATGAGAATCGATAATTACTCCAAGGTACTCGCATTGATATGTACGAGGGATTTTAATTGTAGACATTTCGTCGCTTATAGAGAGCGGCAAGCCATCAGGCAGAGACCGCTGATCTATACAAAAAGGAATACACTTAGTTTTCTCGAAATTGATAGTTACAAGGTGTTCCGCCATCCAATTTTTTATGTTTAAGAAATCTGACTCTACCAATAGTTTTAATTCTCACCAGTTTTTAGGTGAATAGAAAATGAGTGTGTCATCTGCATAACTTATGATATCCCTGTTTGTCTGCATAAGCAGCAGACCATTTAAATATATCGTGAATAGTATGGGCCCCAAGACGGTACCCTGGGGTACATCATACTCGAGGGTGCCCAACTCACCCACCACACCATTCAATTTGACAAGTTGTTTCCTGTCTTCAAGGTAGCATTTCATCAAATTTAACTTAACATCTCCAAAACCAATATGTTTCAGACTGTCTAACAAGATGCCATGCTCCACCGTATCAAAAGCCTTAGCCAGGCCAATCAAAACACACAGTGATACCTTATTGTCATTGAAAGCCTTACAAATTTTTTCAGTAGGTTGCGCGATGGCATCCTGTGTCGACCTTCCTTCCCTAAATCCATACTGAAAGTCGGATAAAATGTTGTTTCTAGTCATGTATACTGATAATCTCTCCTTAATAACCTTTTCAACAATTTTGGACAAATTAGACAACAAAGATATAGGCCTGTAGTAACTACATTGCGTTTTTTCACCACCTTTATATAATGGTATTACTACAGCAGTTTTCAGTGCACTAAGAAATATACCCTTACGTAGAATCAAATTCACTAAATGTGTAATTGGCGAAACTAAAAAATCGATTCCAGTTCTCAATATTTCAGCTGATATTGCGTCAAAACCGCTACTTTTCCTATTTTTCAAGTTCAAAATTATGTTTGTTACTTCTTCTATATTGGTAGGAGTTAATCGAAATTTATTAGAGTCGATCATTTTTTTGTTGTTCTTAACGTTAATTTTTGGCGCTAGATTTTTACCTGTTAGTGAAGTATTCGTTAAAAACAGAGGCCATTTGTTTAGGGACCTTAATTATATTATCATCCACTTCAAGTTTATCTATATGGCTATTAATTTTCGGTTTTGTACATAGTTCCGATACAACCCTCCACATCTGTTTTGTGCTATCTCGACTGAAGTGCACTCGATCGATGTCAAATTGCGATTTCGCATATTTTATTAGTTTGTTAAGCCTATTTCTATAGTTTTTGAAAATTTCCCAGGAGTTTGCATTTTTGTTTTGTTCCCATGCTTTATAGAGGTCATTACGTTTATTGATGGATTTCAAAAGTGCGTTGGTTATCCAGGTTTTTCTTTTTTTATCACGTTTTTTAGGTTTGAAATAACTTTTTTTTACCTGTTCCTGAGCACATTTGTAGATTCATCTACATCCTGAATTGTATAAAAGTCACTCCAGTCAACAGAACAGTGACTTTAAAACTACATAATCAATTTTTCCATTCACCACACCCTCACAAGAACATGGCAAACTTTTTACAACGCTTTTGAAAAAGGGAATTGTGGAAAAATGGTCAGTTATGTGAGTATTCATTATAATTTGAATATAGTCATAAATGCCTTTAATTAATATATGATCTAAACAAGTTTTGGTATCTCCCTGCACCCTAGTTAGTTTATTAATCACAGAGGTGAATTTTTCTCCAGCTAATATTTTCAAATAATTTAGAACAGGTTCACTGAAAATAAAAATAAACTTCTTCGAACAATCTGCGGTGTCATTTAATATTCTGGAGCTGATTTACATAAAACATGCGAAATGTTAAAATTAAATAATTTGTACAATCTAAAGTACTCTATTTTTTAAAATACTAGAATTGTAGCAAAACGAGCTAAGGAAACCAATACTTGAACCTGATGAACTGAAGAAAGTATGGAAAGAATACGCTGAAACTCTGTTCAACGATCAACACACCAATCTCAACCCCACATTTCAAAACGAAAATATGAGCGGTCCCAAAATTCTAGAGTCGGAAGTAAGACATGCGGTAGATAACCTGAAGAACATAAGAGTCCAGGACACGATAACGTGCATGCAAAGGTCTTGAAGCGAATTGATTTCAAACAGCTCACATATCTCTTCAATGTTATATTTGATACAGGGCAGATTCCGATAGACTCGTTGAAATTACCATTCCGAAAAAAGCCAATCCACAACACTGTAAAGATTATAGACTCATAAGTCTTATGAGCCATGCTCTTAAAGCATTTCTACGAATAATTCACTCAAGAATTTTCAAAAACTGTGGAAACATGAGTGGTGACACACAGTTTGGATTCATTAAAGGACTCGGTACCAGAGAAGCCTTCTTCGATGAAATTGCTAGTAAAATAGAGCTACATCCAAAGACTAGATGCATTTATGTGTTTCATAGACTATGAGAGAGCATTTGATAACGTCAACCATGAACCGATGATGGAAATTCCACAGGAAATGAATACAGATGAGAAATATATCAGAATAATTGGACAACTGTAATGGCACCAGTCAGCTGTGATTCGCATTAATAGAGACACAACAACAGAAAACTTCAACATTTTGAAAGGGGTTAGGCAGGGATGTATTCTGTCACCTATATTATTCAACATTTATGTGGCGAAAATATTTCAGAGAGCACTAGAAAACGAAACACGGGAATAAAAATAAATGAACATCTCTTGAACAACATCCGGTATGCAAATAATACCGATATTTTCACCATCAACTTGGAAGATCTTCAGATTTTACTGAATAAAATTAACCAGCATGGAGAACAGCTATGGTTGAAGATAAACACAGCCAAAATAAAATTGATGATAGTATGTGGAAATAATCAATATTGTGCATCTCTCAATATCAATGGACAAGTCATAGAGCGAATAACAAAGTTTATATATCTGAGCGTCACTCTTAATGATAGATGGGACTGCGATGAGCAGGTGAAGTGTAGAATTGACCGAGCGAACACAACCTTTAATAAACTACGGAACCTTCTTCTTCACAGAGATATGATCTTGAACACCCGAATTCGAGTGATTCGATGCTATGTTTGGCCTATTATGCTGTACGGTGCTGAGACTTGGTCACTTAAAACTAGGACCTTAAACCGAATAGAAGCCTTCGAAATGTGGACAATTCGGCGTCTGCCACGGATACCCTGGATAGAGCATGTTATCAATGAAGAAGTTTTACGAAAAGCACGAATAGACAGACAGCTCTTAGACATCGTGAAGCAGAGAAAAATATGGAAGTTGGGTCATATTCTAAGGGGGGATAAATACCAGATTCTCAAATTAATATTGCAAGATAAAATCGAGAGAAAAAGGGGTGCAGGTCAAAAACAACACTCCTGGCTCAGAAACATCAGAAACTGGTGCAATATTTCGGACGCAGCAACATTATTCCGACGGGCTGAAGAGGGAACCCTGACCAAGACATGATTGGAAATGAACGAGTGTTCGCCAACGTGCAGTCACATGGTACAAGAAGAAGAAAGAGAATTGCAGCGTATACACTTCTACATGCATTTTGAATTTGGACATTGGTCATTGATTGGATTAAAAAATGTTCGTGAATTTTGAAAACTTTCATGAATTCGTCATGTTAATGGTACGTTCAGAATGGTAAAATTCTGATGCAGCGTCAGAAAATTATTGTAATCGTTTTTCTGATAAGTGGCAAACTCACAAGTCTATAATTCAAATATTGAGACAAAAAAAAGTTGAAATAAACAAGATGACGAAGAAGTTGCAATGGAAGTTTAGGGAGCTGTTACCCCAAATCTGTCAATTTATTACGATGAGGATATCCCAGTTTCTACAATCAGAATCAATGGCTAGATTATTCAATCTCAATAAGTCATATTATTGGCTCGATGTCAATCAACATTGAGCAGTGAATGATAAGGACCAAGGGCGATTTGTACTCAATGTTTTGAGCGCGCTTATCAATCACCATGTTTTGGCTTATGTCATTTTTGACGAAAAACTTCGTAGGGAACTTTATTGCTATATAGACGATGAAATAATATTCGATGTTATTGTGGACGTGTTATTGGTCCAAGGAAGGTTTAAATATTTCCGTCATGACGGTACGCACCTATACCAGACAAGAAATGCCTCAGAACCGTCGAAACAATATTTCATGGATAACTGGATCGGAAAGATAGGACCAGTCTGATGGCCACCTCGTTTGCCAAATTTAATCCCGTTATATATTTTTCTGCGGCTTTGTCAAGCATTTATTATATAGACGCGTACGATTGTATCCTGGAACCCTTATTTTCTAGTCAGCTTGTGTGTGACTAGAGTCACACCGACAAAGATACCAACAGAGCATGTTACTGAATCCAGACTTGGAGAAGTTATCAGAATGAGGCCGGTTGAACTTGGTCAATTCAACCGGAAAAGTCACTGCTGGAGATTATCCTTTAATCATATAAGGACATTGAATTACCACCGAAATGAACATGCATTTACTTGATATCACAGTCAATACAGGAACGTGCTTGCATGATAATATGTCAACCATTACCAAATCTGCTGCTGTTAAACTCGGTTTTCTTTTCAGGGCTAAGCACTACTTCATGCCATCACAGCTGATGCTTTTATACGAAGCACAGGTAACACCCGGTCAGAAATACTGTTTCCATGTGTGGGACTCCGCAACCATACACTCATTACATCTATTGGATAGTAGCCAGAAGAGAGCAGTACGCCTCATCGACTACCTTGACATCACGCTTGATCTACAGTTTCGCGAAAAACTCTCAACAGCGGACGGTCCAACTGGCAACGCCACGTACGTCTATATAAAAATTATTTTGTTTACGGGACTAGTGTGCTGCGGAACTGGCTTCCATCGAACATCTTTCCGATTACAATTTGACCGTCTTCAAGAAGCGAGTGAACACACATTAAATCATCTTGGGCGACCACGACAGACAGCGGCTCCTGCCAATAGTTGAGAGAAAAAAAGAGTGCAATTTTTTCATTTTGAATAATAAGAATACTTTCTAGTACTCAAGTTAGTTTCCATTTGTTTTTTGTTACTGATAATTTTTGATGATTCCTTACTCATGAATGATAAATAACTTCCGATTGCTCTCAATAGAAGTGGACTTCAGTGTTGTGAGAATAAAATAGAAAGTTTGGATGTTTTGTGTGCAACCAAAGAATGTTCAAATACTTTTTTCATTCCTAGGAACAATTAACATTTTTGAGGAAATATGTCAGACATATTATATATATTTGGAAAGAAAAATAATACTCTTCCCATTTCGCTTCGATCTTCAAAAGCAGCACCTAGAGCAGTGACTTCCATCATCGTCCTATATGTAACGCTTGTGATCCGGTTATTTAGGTTAGTCTTTGGTGAATATATTGTAGAGATAAGGTGCCAATACACTTGCCTGAACAAGATTATCTATCTTTGGGATCTCCAACGATATTTATTGCTGAGATTAAAATGAAAGAAGCGGTTCTGAAGCTTGTATTGATTTAGTTCGTATGATTCACAGTGTCATACTCTAATCTTAGATCAATTAATGCAAATCCTGTAACCTCATCACTTTCAAACTATCTAAATGTATTGAGTCATTTCAGTACCGCACTGCTTGTTGACGTACTACGAAATAGTCAATGAAATCAGATATTTAATCAAAATAATCGTTTCAGAAATTTTAAATAGCTGGCATGAGAGAGAGACTGGTTAGAAGTTTTTTGCTTCGGAGAGCTCTAGATCTTAGTTAGCTGAAAGGAGGTGTATTTGATTATTGTCTAATACAGATTGTAATCTTTTCAGCAAAATATTGAATTTGATCCGTTATAATATCATTCAGACCAGCTGATTTTTTGGGTTTCATTTATAAAATACTATGATGGTGTTCTACTGTTGATGTCTTATATGATAGCGGTAGTTTTTGTTTTACTCATCATTGAGAAGAATTTGATGTGCATCCTGATCCGACATTATGTAAATTTGAGAGGGCTTGGGTAGAATTGGATCGATTTTGATTAGCCTCCGAGTACTTCTTCTATTTTGCTTCATCTCCAAGTTTTCAAACATCTGAGTCAACTTGTCTCTCCTCGCAAGACTGAGTTCCTCGTCTGTGAATAATACTGAACATACCGCTCAAAAGGGTCTTGAGGAAGCAGGTACAAGTACACTGCGTCAAGAAATTAACGCTCAAAATCGAAAATTCAAATTTGTTCAGAAGAAGTTTAGGAATGTTGGAGATTCATTTCTCCACTAATCAACCAGCACTAAGGAATGCTTGAGACTAATCAAAATGAAGATGGTTCTCATAGGATTTAAATAAAACTAACAACGAAAATGTAACATTCTTTCCCGAAGCCCCCAAAACCTGTTCTCCTGGGGAGAATGACTGCATCAATGATTCATACTCAAAATCAATGAGATTAAAGCATTCTGATCGGTTTCCTTCCAAATTTCAATCAGTCTGCCTCATTTCTCATTCACTGGTTTTGCTGGCTTCTTAATCTTCTATTGAGGTTGTCCCAGATATGTTCGTCGAGATTGGGAGCTGGACTTTAAGCAGGCAACTCCATTGAAGTGATTTCATGCTCTTGAAGACAGTTCCTAAAGATATGAGCTTACTGAAGTCAGGCGTAATCATGCTTAAGTAAAAGGTTTCAACCCATGTTTGCCGCAAACGGTACAACATGTTCTTCCGAAATTTCTGTAACGTATCTCTGAGCATTTCGGAATTCATCATTTACTATGGCCTACAACGGAATTCCTTGCCACACCCTTATTGAGCCTCCACCCAATAGGTTGGAGAAAGTTGTACTACTCATTTCGACATCTGTACTCTAGAAAACATCGATCACAATGAAAAAGACAAAACCTGTATACATCTGTAAACAGAACTCTCCTACTCTAGTTCTAGTTTTAACCAATTAACATGAACCCTGACAAAATTCAATCGGGATCTTCAATATGTTACGCTTAGACATGCGACTCGTGGCCACAAACCAAATTCCTTGTGACGTATCGTTTTCGTATCGTTTCTCTACTCATTTGCCTCCATTGTTCTGTGGATTCTGCATTTGAAGATGTATAGTTCTAGTGAACCCTTGTCTGAACAAGTAAATTCTCAAATAATGGTCATGGATCGTCGCTGCTCGAGGTCGTCGTTGTTGCTCGAGGTCGTCCTTGTCCAGATCTCCTCCAAGGGATTAGGTGTAGTCAGAATTTTCAGAAAATCCATTTTTTTTCATTTTCTAGAAGTATAATATCTCTGAAGTTTTAAGTGAATCCGACAGATACTTGTCGAGTTATTCGATAATTAGCCAAGGGTTCTCAGGCGCTCTGGAACGTTCGAGAGCAGGTACCTAGCAGCAGCTGCGAGCGACCGGTTTTCGGATTCTATTGTCATGATTGACTCACAACTTTGATTTTTATACAGGGATATCCACCCGGACCGTCCGTTAAAAACTTTTTAAGTTCCACTTACAATATCAAGCTGACATTTTATACGCGGCCATAACTAGCGATTTCCAATTGAAGTGAAATATTTTCGAAGTGATACCATTTCCGGTTATACCGGAAGTGGGTCA
Organism: Cryptolaemus montrouzieri; assembly: GCA_013387265.2. Taxonomy (NCBI): domain Eukaryota; kingdom Metazoa; phylum Arthropoda; class Insecta; order Coleoptera; family Coccinellidae; genus Cryptolaemus; species Cryptolaemus montrouzieri. Next base: position 64,403,223 of record JABFTP020000001.1, on the reverse strand, counting down.
TCACTTTGTTATTTCAAATGGCAATCTACCTTTTTTATTATACATCTAGAATCGACATTTGAGCAAGGCATAAAATACCCAAGTTGTTGGCACTTATCTGTCAAAATTTTTGACAGATTTAATTATATTTGTTATAAACTCGATTTTTGAGGAACATTTAAAAAAATTGCAGCTCGCAGACCTTTTGCACTACAGACACAATTTTTGCTTGGGTGGATAGAACAAGGATCAAGGAATTCTTTAAGCAGTCTACACATGTCAAATGTTTATTGCGTTGTTTTGTATGATTTTTTCAATTTGGCCTTTTTCAAACAGACATAACTCATTTTTTCAAATGGCACGTGCCAATTTTTATATCGCCATCAGATGAAGCGCCAAATTTCAGATAGAATTGTATCAGCATGTACTATACCCATCTCTCATAGTTCCGAAATAATTTGGGAATATATTGAATTTGTGAAGACAACAATTTGAAGTAAAAATACTAGTTATTTAAATGTATCAGGAGATGGAACCTGGCAAAAACGTGGATATTTCCTCTATAATTGGCTTTTTCACAGATTCTTGATGTAAACATTAAAACTGCATATTGTAAGCAATGCAAGTATTGGAAAAATAAAATGAATACAACTGAGTTCACGGAATGGTATGAATCACATGAATATGAGTGTAGTGCTAATCACAAAGGGTCTTCTGGGAAAATGGAGTTGGATATGATGGTCGAAATGTTTCAACAATCTGAAACAAAATATGGAGTTGAATATGCAAACAACATCGGCGATGGTGATTCGAAAACCTATTCAGGAATTATAAGAGCAGATCCTTACGAAAATACAACTATAAATAAAAAGTAATGTATAGAGCATGTTCAGAAGCGGATGGGGACTCGATTACGTACACTGAAAACTAAACAAAAATGTCATGGTGGTAGAGGTAAGCCCTCAGGAAAAGTAGTAGACAAATTAATTGTGTACTATGGTTTATCAATACGTCGACATTGTGATTCTGTAGAAGATATGAAATCTGCTATATTGGCCACTTTTTATCACTATGGATCAAGTGATAAAAATCCGAATCTTAGTAAATGACCAAAAGGCGAAGACTCTTGGCGCTCTTATCAGTGCACTGAAGCAAGTGGAGAGCTTGCTACTTATACTCACGACTATTCTCCCTCCTGATGTTTTAGAAGCTATCAAGCAAATTTATGAAGATCTCAATTATGACAATTTACTTTCAAGATGTGTAGGTGAATTCAATCAGATTTGTAAAGAGAGCTTCAACAAACTAGTGTGGAAAATATGACCAAAAACTATAAATACTAGTTTTATTGTTATAAAAATTACTGCATATCAACTACTGGCATATTCAATGAAAGTACGAAATCATTATTGATCATAATGAATACACTTGGACTTGATTGTTGGCGTAATTTTCATCGGTATGTCGAAAAAACCGATACTGCAATTGTTAAAGTAGCAGATAAGCACACTAACGACAACACTCGAGAAGGTAGAATGCTACGTAGACAACATTAAATAGATATTTTGGAAGTTGCTACAACAGTTGAAGAATTATCTTATGGCTCAGAAATAGATGACTCGTTGTAAGTAATTAAATAATATGTATTATTTTGCATAAATTGAGTGTAAAACTCAGTGAGTTTTTCTCAAAACTATGTATTCTGAACGGTGTAGCTCGAAAACCGCGGGATAGATTTCAATAAAATTTATATAGATATAGAACATGAAATACTAGTGCCTGATCGAAGGTTTTTCTTTTCTTTTAATTTCGATTTTCTATAAACATCATATAAATCAGGCACTAGATTATCTATCAACAAAACTAAGTTTTTTTTGATTGAGTTTAGATAAACCTCCAAGGATAAGTGATGGCCACCGCAAGGAGCTTCGGTTGGAACTGGATCAACATAAACAGCCATTACTTTCGAAATTATTAATTTTTCCTTCTACCACTTACGTCAAGTCAATTCGAAACCTTATTTAATGATGCTATGTTTTTACTTTTATTAAATAAAATAATTTACTAGCGAAAAAAATTATTAAAAATTGTCATTTTTTCATGTCTCTGACGACACCTAACCCCTTAATGAATACCAATCTATTTGTAACTCTGGATCATTCTGGAAACAATTGAATGGGACACCGCAAGCTTATTCTTGTGTAAATCCAACCTAGGCCATCTATCATAACAACATTCAGCACATTATGCCGGGCTTAAATCTTGTGATTTGAGTTCCATAATTACCGAAAATTAAAATTTTCAAGAAGAAGAAATGTTACTCGCAAAAATTGATCAACTGCTGTTATCAATATGTGGTGGTTTCTTGCAGAATCTCAATTCATTTTTTCCATTTTATTTCTCATAAAAGCAACATGTTCACCAAGAAAAAACATCGAATTTTGTTGGTATGTGTCCTGACAAATCGGCAAAAAACACGTGTTAATAATTAGTTGCCTATTAAAAAAGAAATTTGAAATGCTGAAAGTGTGCTTTTATTTTTTGTCGCAGTGTAATTTTTAAATTGTGAAGCTACTTTGTCTTATTCCATTTTAATTATTGCTTCCTCAATACCTTTTAAATGGAAGTTACAGTTTTGGGTTAAAATATTATTTTAATACGCTGATTTTTTTTCTGTTTACAATAACAGCTAATATTCCAGCCTTGGCTTATATGTCAGCTATAACCCTAACTTTCTTCGAGTAGTTTATTTCGAACTTCATGTTGAAACTAGAGGAGACATATCTCTCGATTTATCGCATCTAAAAATCCTTAAACTACACGTATAAAGACCATTTTCATCCTCTGCGCATCATAAAAAGAAATTATGGGGATAAAACAGAAATAAAATCGTAAAACTATTCTGATCTTTGTGATTCCGTTCGAAGCACTTCCAAATGTCCGAAATAAATGATTTTTCTTTAATTCCCGCATTTGCGGTTCATGTTAAATTTATTTTAACCTATCACAAAAAATAAAATACACCCTTAACGAAGGTTTTTTAAACATTGAATGTATAACGAACGACATTGAAACGGTGGAAAACTTTTGAAGAATGTGGGAGATAACTGGGACTAAGCCACAAGTATGTATATGCAAGCCGCAAAAATAGGAAGTATTATTTCCGAGAGTTTTCCAGTGAATATTATATTCTACATCATTATTATTCTGAACGGAAAAGTGAAATAGAATTCAAAACAGTTCTTAAAATATTTTTTCTGGAAGAATTAATATTGAAATATGTACAAATATGAGGAATTTCTGTGCAGAATTTTTTCCACAAAATTGGAACAAATATGATTTCCATTTAGTTATGATAATATGAAGAGTTTAAAGCAATCAGCAGTTTAATAGAGGATATGATCTTCAAAACATCCATTTTCATGAAACTACAAAAATGTCTGATTGTGTTTTATATATAGATAGCCTACTCTATTACAAAACTGTAAGTGCAATTCACGATTTTCTTCTTTTGACCATATCAGAAAATAGTACACTGTGCCTAGAAATCATAGCACAATTTCAATGTTTCCAATTTATTTTTTGGGTATTATTAACACATTTGTATCCGGATAAGTCCGAACATATGCCAACAAAATTCGATATTTTTTCTTGGCACATATGTTCCTCTCATGAGAAAACAAATGAAAGAAATAAATTTCGATTTTGCAAGAATGCACCACATATTGATAACAGATGCTTTTAATCAAATTTTGTGAGTAATCACGAAATTTGAACCCGGCAAAATGTGGTGAAGCAGTCGTATTACAAGCAGAGAAAAGATCTATTAAGAAGTCCAAGTTACCGACCAAAACATTCAACACCCCCTCAGGACCTCTCATCCATCTATCTAGTCTCCCATAATACATATAGACGGCACTAATTTAACCGCGTCAAGTGTCAAACTCTGTCAATCAAACTTCAATCGCCGATAGATGAATTGTCAAATTTCTGTCAATGTCAATGTTTTTAGTTTCCCGCTAAACCCTTTTATTTTTGCGGTTCGAGCTCCCAAAATCATTTTCTTTTCAGGTGTTTCCGTTGCTGGTGTCTTCAAATCAAATTTACTAATTCTCTTGAAAGTTTATGGTAAGTAAATTGAATTTGTAAAGTTTTAGCTAATACTTTGTGCAGCTTGAGCTTTGAATGAATTTATGGTACATAAATTGTAGTATATCCAAGTTTTATCAGTTTTCTTTTTAATTTTGAGGTTCACCCTTTTGGCGTTCTGCTGGAAAGGATTATACTATAGTAGATGACTCCTGTGACTGGCGAGAAAAGTAAAATGGGCGCGGAAGTCTTTTTTCGAGATACGAAGGGTTCAAGTATTTTTCATTACGGTCCTTCCACCAGGATCATTTAGAAAATTTATTTTGTATTATTAGAGAGCATGGTGTAGGGAACACAAACCCTACTTACCACCAATTTATTGCTGCTTTAAAAACTTCTGTCAGAAATGGCTTAACATCGCTCATAATTAATGGAATTGTTGAAGAGATGATTGTGAGAATTTGAATGATTTGTCTTTTTTTGCAGACTAGCTCACAGAACATAGTCACTCATTCTGATGATTCAGAACCTTCTGTTCATGAAGAATATAATGAGATCATTGGAAAGCTACCAACTCCAATAACTGACAATTACGCTACCTATTATGTGGTAAGATACCTTTTGCGAAAAATTAAAATCCCAAAATGTCAAGTATGTAATTAAGATCTATTTTGCGAAGTGCCTCAACAACAACACACTTTCATTACATTCAAGGAATTTTGTGATAATAAGTTTAAGTTAACCTATCCTTCAATAAAAGTTTCTTAATTCTTAGAAGCCATTCACAATAAACTTTACTTTTTCCTGAATAGTCAGGGGCATCAGGAAAATTTTGCTTTGAGATTCTAAGTTATTTACAAGTCAGTTGTCAGTTACATTCGGTAAAAATTTTTGAAAGAGCTACTCGTCTTCTGATTTTTAAATTCATGTAGGAAACTATGACTTCTGGGACTGAGAACAAATCCAAAAGGTTTAGAAATAAGTAGGGCATCAATCTTTGATGGTTCATTTATAGGTGTTTATTGTGACTTTGAAGAGCGAGTTATCTACACTCTACTATGTGTGTGTTATTTATTTACCATCAATCTTATACAATCGATGGACTACACACGTTGTTTTGTCTGGGCTTCTACACCCTTTCATAATCTTTAAACATTCATTTTTCTAGTTTTAGTTTTAGTTTTAGTTCTATTATTAGTTTTAGTTCTATTATGTTTTTCCTCCATGCACCTTTTACACTCATAGGGAAAGGAATTGATCTGTGAACAAATAATTGAATTTTTTGGGTTCTTTACACCCTACAATTTCCAAAATTAGTAATGAAATTGCCTATTTTTACCATGCTCAAAAATTTTGAGTGATCTCAAATTCATTTAAATAAACACTTCTTGAGACAGTAAGTACTACGTTTTTTTCTATTTTCAGAAGTAGTATAGAGAAACTGCCATGAAGATGGCAATAAAGGCAGTTCATCCCCAACGTGGTAGCAGTGGAGAAGCAATGTGATTTATATTTTTGTTTTACATGTATTAAGAATTCATTAAACTTGGAAATGTTTTGCTACATTTTCTGTATTTATGATTCAAGAGAGAAATAAAAGTGTTTCTGTGAAAAATACCAATTATTTCTCAATTTTCGAACAGTCTAATTGAGGCAGAAATAATCTGCATCTATTAGACTAGTTCAAATACTTTGATTGAGGAGGTCGTTACTTGATGAAAATCGATATACATATTTTCAATGAAATAAAACTATGGTATTTAGATTTTTACTGTATTAACAAAACTATGACCGGTTTCACCACACTGTGGCTTCATCAGATAGATACAAACGAATGAACAGAGTTTTTCCTTATATATTAGGCTTATTTCCTACTTAATATTACAATAGGTACAATGTACAAGGAGGTATGTTGGAAAACCCATCGGGTTTGCTCACTTTATGCATTGAAAAGATTGAGCAAACCTACCTGAATTCTTTTCTTTGTTAATCTCCTATAGTTTTATGGGAAATTTTAGAGAGAGATGAAATCTAAATACCATAGTTTTATTTCATTAAAAATAGTCCAAATACCTCATTTCAGTCGAGTTAAATTCGATCGTTGGAAATCTAGAATTCAAATAAGGCGCCATTCGGTTTAGTTTTCTATAATAGCACGCGTAGCGCTAGTTTCTATGCAGAGTTGGCCATATTGTTTCCTATGCCGGGGCACTGAGTTTTTATTTCTCATTAGGGTCAGTTCTGTGATTACAAGTTAGACCCTACGAATAAATAGGCCAACGGCTTGAGGTGGAACGCATCTCGAATACTTTGCATCATATCATCCTTTGTGATAATTTGAAGAGACCACCTGTATTTAATGACTACAGAGGAAATACAACTCCATTACTTACTGGAATGTATTTTTTTCCCATAAATATTATTAACAGATACAGACAAAAAACCTAGCGTTTAAAAACGGATTCGTTTTAAAATTAACGCCATCTGTCTATTACAACAATCTTTCCTGACGACATAATCCAAACTCTATATTCTCACCCCTGGCGAGAACTACTGCATCAACGATTCATACTTGAAATGAACTTATAGCATTGTGATCCCCATTTCTTTCCAAATTTCGATCTGTCTCTTCCGAACTTCATTCACGGAGGCTAGTTTTGTTGGTTTCCAAATCTCTTATTGAGATTGTGTTCATGTTCGATGAGTTTGAAGTCTGGACTTCATGTAGACCACTCCGTTGAAATGATTTCGAGGTCTAGAATATAGTTCCTAATGAATTCATGAAGTTCATTTCCTAATGATATGCGCTTCATGGGGTCTGCCGTTATCATGCAAAAACAAGAATTTCTCACTCATGTCTGCCGCAAATGCTACAACTTGTTCCTATCAAATGTCTGTAGCATATCTCTGAGTATTCAGGGTTTTATTATTTACGATGACTAGATCAGTGCGAGCATTTAAAGACGAAAAACCTAGCGTTGAAAATCGGGTTCGGTTTAAAATTAACGCCACCTTTCTATTACAACAATTTTTCATAGCGAGATGATCCAAACTCGAGCTGTCAAAATGAGGCATTTTCTTTCGTTCGTTTGAGATTCGCTTGAGACTTTATCGCATATGCGAAAACTGAAATCTATTCAGAAAAAGTTGAGATATGTTGAATAATTATTTTTTCAGTAATTCACCAGCAGTAAGGAAATCTTAAGAACAATCGAAATAATTTTTCACTCATGTCTACCGCAAATGCTAAAATATCTGTAGCATATCTCTGAGTATTCAGGGTTTCATTATTTAAGATGACTAGATCAGTGCGAGCATTTAAAGAAATTCCTTCCATCGTCATTACTGAACCTCCACCACAACCATAGGTTAGAAAAAGGTTGCATTGGGCATATCTCTAATTTCAACAACTGTACACTAAAGAACGTCAATCGCAATGATTGACCCGTGAACAAAACTATCTCCAAGTCAGCTTCTCACCAATTCATATGTTCCCTTGCAAAGTTCAATGGGGCTTTTCGATGTGTTGCGTTTAGAGCCTCAAAATAAATCCCTTGAGATGTGCTAATTTGCACTCCATTGTTCAGTTGAAGCATTTGATGATGCCTAGTAGTAGCGAACCGTTGTCTCAACTCTTGAATAATGTTCATGGATCACCGTTGTTGCTTGAGGTCGTCCTTGCTTAAGTCTCCATTCATGACTACAAGTCTTTCTGTAACTGCGGATCATTCTGGAAACAGTTGAATTGGACACACCAAGCCTGTAGCCTATTCTTGTATAAGTCCAACCTAATTAAGCAACCTCAGTACATTCTGAGGGGCAAAATTTTGTGATTCGCGTTGCACTGTTACCGAAAATAAAAGTTACTACTCGTACAAATTTATAAACAAGTGTTGCTATCAATATGTGATGGTTTCTTGTTAAATCTCAGTTTATTTCTCATGAAAGAAACAAGTGCGCCAAGAAAACATCAGATTTTGTTAGATATATCTGGACGAAAACATATATGGTTGGTTACCAAAAAAGAAATTTGAAATATTAGAATTTCATGACGCAGTGTAGTTGCAGTAAATGCAAATAAATTTTAAATCAGTTTGCATACTTAAATTAATGAACGACCTATTACTTTTAAATATCTACAACAGAAATTTTGGTCACGACTAATAGATGATAGTAATGTCGTTTCATTCTTGCACCATTCTATTTCCTTCCGTGCATGTTTGCTCAAGGATTTGCCGAAATGAATATTGCGCGACCAGAGATTTACATTTCAAATAGGGTATATCCATGAATCCATAAAGGGAAAGTTATCACGAAAAACGTTAGATCTCCCAGTTTATATTCCCTCGTTATACAAGACCGTTTTACCACAGATCCTTTTTCCTGAACCTCTCATAAACTATTCTACGGACTTAAATTGAATCTCTTCTACAGCCGCGCCGATGTAAAGAGTGAATATTTAAGAAAATCAAGATTTGTGTTCGATCAGGAAACAAGAATCATTCCACTACAGCATACAATTTTCTGAATAAAACTTGTCTATACGATACCGAATTGATAAATCAGGAAGGAATGGAACAAGAACTCTGTATTGGGTGTCATTTATCTTTCAACATAATCTCCTTTTATGTTTATCCACTGGCTTAGGCGATGCTTAAGGTTTTTTGATGCCTTCTTAGTAGTAGTCTCTCTCAAGGTATGGAAATACACATTTGTTTCGGAAATGACGTCCGAATTTGTTGAAATTTCCCGTCATGCGAGCTATTATTCATGTTTGGAAACAAACAGAAATTACTAGAAGCCAGGTCCGGAGAAGATGTTTGGATGTTCCAAAAGCGGAAGGATGCACAGAGGCTTATTATTATCCCGAATCTGGGAATTTACCTTTCCCAGATTCAGGATTTAATGAGAATAGGCTCGATTACAATATAAGTATTCTTATGCAATTCTAAATTCTTAAGGCTATCATGCAATCTTTTGGGTATTAACCCAGTCAAAGAAATGATGACAGGAACTATATCTATTTTATCGAGGTGCCACACCTGCTTGACCTCAACAGCAAGGTCTGTGTATTTGGACTTTTTCTCCTGCAACTTGTTCAGCACGTTGTTATTATTCGGTATGGCGACATCCAACAGCATTGCTGTTCTGGCTCTCTTATCATACACCACTATGTCCGGCCTATTATTCGTCACCATTCTGTCAGTGATAACAGGGGTATGGTAGTAAAATCTGATAGAGTCATTTTCCAATACGGGCGCCAGTTGATACTTGTTATACAGCTGGTAGGTATTCAGAAGTCCGTACTTGTGTGCAAGTTTCTGATGGATAATGTTGCACACTTGATTACGCATGTGAAGATAGTCCATATTGGCCAGTTGTTCGCAGCCGGACGTAATGTATAGTCTCCGATCTTATATGGCATTTTCTGCCCTTATCTGTTTGTAATGTTCCGTCCTTAATTATAAGTTTTTTGAAGTTGTTTGTAGAGATCACCTGGTCTTGAATGGCCATAAGGAATCCTTCTGTTTCCGCGAATAATTCTCTTTTCATCAACCTTTTGTTGGAGGCTTCTTTGTCGATGCATGGTTGACTTATCTCATGGTGATATCGTCCATTCAATTCCTTTCTTGACCAGTGCTCTTGTTTTTTTGTATCAGATAGGAACAGTAGATTCAGAAGGTCATTCATTCAGAGGTGTATATCCCTTATCAGCCAACGATACCACTCTATGGAGGTCAGAAGTGCGAGCTTTAGCAGAGTAGAATTCACTGAGATTGACTGTTCGGTGTGTAAATTGACAACATCCAATAATGCGCGTCCTCCTTCTTTCCGCTTCAAAGTTGTTCGTATCACAGACGATTTTGGATGATGATTGTTGTACTTTGACAGCATCGTTCGGGTCTGCCTTTGAATATCCTCCAGTTATGTCTTAATCCATCTGATTATTCCAAATGAGTAAAGTAACACTGGAATGGAGTAAGTGTTGTTTGCTTTGACTAGATTCCCCGAGTTTAACATTGATTTCAGCACAGTCTTCATACGCTAACTGTATTCTAAACGAATCTTCTCATTTGACTGTTGTTGATCTAGCAATCTGGCTTGTTGGTATCCCTGATATTTGTAAGTTTCACCATGCCTCATACATTGTATAATTTGGAAGTTGTGTTTCACCATTTATGACTTTTCCTCTTTGAATGTTCGACGCATATTATTTGATGTCATCCATATACAGTAGATGGGACATTATATGATAGTTCCTATCTGCTTTTATCCTAAATCCGTATCCTGTTCTATTGAGCATTGAAGACAATGGGTTCGTAGCCAAACAGAACCATAGTGGACTCAAAGAGTCTCCTAGAAAAATTCCTCGGTGTCTGGTTATCTCGTCGGTTTTGATTGACTTATTGTTCATGTTGAGTTGCAGAGACGTGCGCCAGTGTGTCATTGTTGTCTTCAAAAATTCTACCAGGGCTGGGTGAATTTTGTATATCTGCGATACTTCGACAAGCCAAGAATGGGCGGTAGTATCGAATGCCTTCAGATAATCGAAAAAAGCCTAATAAACATTCCTATGCCCTCTGTGAGCCTGTTTCATTAACACAGAATCGATGATTCGTTGTTCTTTGCTACCGTGGTGTTTCTTTCTGCATCCTTTCTACTCCTCAGCTAATATATTGTTGTCGTCAAGTTATTTGTATATTCGATTGGATATGCATGAGGTGAATATTTTGTAGAGCGTTGGCAGACAAGTCATTGGCTCATACTGAGACGGATCCTGTGTTCTATCGCTCTTAGGTAGCATATATGTTAAGCCTTGTGTTAGGAAAGTGGGTGTTTTCCTGGGATGTTGAAGAACGTACGTGAGCTGTTTCGCTAGGGCTTCATGGTGCTTATCAAACCTTTTGTACCAGAAGTTGTGGATATTATCTATACCTGGCGATTTCTTCCTTCGTTATTCCTTCGGAGTCCATATGTTAGATATCAAAGCATTGTTTTTCATTCGTGATCCATTCCGCATCTTTATTGTGTTCTTCTCGGTTATTGTTGGTCGCATATTATTTTATTGGTTGGCATATTATCATTATTATAATTACTAATAATAAACATGCTTCAACGCTAGGGACTAGCGTTCTGTATAACCCTACGAAAAAAAGGAAACAAAATTACATATCATCGTAATCCTGACAATGAGTAAAAAAATAAGGAACACACAAATTCACTTCTAAGACAGGAAGAAACTTTGGTTTGTAAATGGAGTTGTGAAACTGGCAACTTTGGTTTCGATTCAGCAACAATTCGTGGGACGAAAGACTGAGCAGCGTCAGGTGCACATGGGGTACTCCTCTCACTGAAGTTTGAATTCGCTACAGTGATTTGTTTGTCCGTAGCGTTAGTTTTAGTGAAACTGTTCTTTTTTGTGCGTTATAAAAATGAGTAGCATCAAATTGGAAATTGAGATTGAGATTTTTCCATGGTTTAAAGCCCTTTTCAGAAGAAAGAGAGTGGTTCGAAGAAGAACGACGAATCGGAAGGCCTTTAAGAGCAAATACTGATGAAAATGTCAACAGACACCGGGATCTTGTATGTACAGATCGACGGTGATCAGTCAGAATGATCAGTTGAATTTGAATCATAAAATTTTTATCAATTAACTGGAGATGAGAAAAAGTTGAGTCCAGAAAGTAAAGGAGAGTTGACTTTTCGGGATCTACTGAAAATGATCCTCGTTTTCTGGAACGTGTCATTACTGGTGAAGAGTATTTGGTGCTTAAGTACGACGCAGACATCAAATGCTAGAACATGGCGTTGAACACACAAACACCTCCACGGCCCAAAAAGCATGAATGAGGTGGTCAAAGATCAAATGCATGCTGATTTGTTTTTCTTGTTAGCCACGGAATCTAACACAGAATTGTGCCTCTAGGTTCTTGAAATTCTTCGGAGAAAGTCTCTCGAGTGCTGCCAAGCATCAGAAACAACTGGGTGATGCATCATGACGACGATACGTCATGTCACGTTGCCATCTAAAAAATGGAGTTTTAAATCTGTAAAATCAATCCTGTGGCTCGTCAGCTTCTTTATTACCAGACCTGAGTTCTTGTACTTTTTCTTCCTCCCGAGAATCAAAAATCCAATAAAAAAAATAACCGACCAGCTGAAGGCTATTTCAGTATCCGAGTTCCAACAATGCTATGATGATTTGATTATTTTGGGGCAAGCAGTAGTGTAGTAGTATCCCTGACGACTACTTTCCTTAAAGATAATAATAGATGGTCTCCGTGGTAGTTATTTCATTCACCTTGACGTTTTTTTCATTAATTATTCATTCATATGAAGTAAAAAGGATGCCTAGATAATTTTTTTATTTCAATGAGTTAAATAAATACACATAGGCAACGTTGATATGAAAATATCAGAAAATATAAAAATTTGAACGAAAACTCAATTCCAATTCACAGTTTTTTCTCACAAACCAGACTATTTTCTATCCTTAAAATAACAAAATGTACAATTTCTTAGGGAATGAGCTGATTATCAATCAGAAGGTACAACTTCATTACTTGGGTTCTTGCCTGGATTCTCCAGGAAATCTACTGCCTCAGGATGATCCCTCAGGTTATTATGATAACGATGATGAATAGCGGAATGTACTTAGTCAACTCCAAAAGGTGCTGAAGTTCCTGGGCCATAAATTCACGTCTTTGAAGTCGTTACTTGAATAGTTGAATAGTTGAATAATCTAGGATTATTCTTATTCAAAAGAATACGAACTGGTTTCAACCATTTGACCTTAGAACCATCTAGGTACTTCTTTCTATTTGGTACATTGTTTTCCAGTATATTACTAATGAAGAATTATCTCCTCTCATCATTCTTGTTATCTTCAATCTTGATTTTTTTCTTGGATTTTCGAACCATGTCGATCCCGTCATCAGGAACAAAAATTTCATTGAAATATTTTCTTGCCTTCTCGATTCACGCGGAGTCCAGATCGCATGAGTTTAAACTATGTACACATGGAAAATTTTTGCTCTATAATCATTAGAGTACTAGATTTCTGAAGAAAATCTGTCAAAATCAAAGCAAAATCAATGCCATTTTAATATTGGGGTTTTGTCCACCGGATCCATTACTGTTTAATACTAGGTATGTAACACAAAGAGGAATATTTTCTTTTATATGTTTGTATAAACACGAGGCTGATTCTTGTGTTCCCATGAAGCATCATTATCTGCCCACATGTACATAAAAGACGATTGCTTCATCCCGAAGACATAAGTTGTATTTTCAGTTGTATATGTGCCTTTCGTAATAGGCCACCCCAGTTCACAAAACAGGAGTTGGCAGAGTTTTTTGGAAGTCGAAAGGCCTTGTAGAATCGTTGTTAGAAGCTATGATGTTCTGTTTCTCAAGTCATGGGCAGCTTGGGCTTGGCGTTAAGGTAACTCTTTTTCTACATTCTCATGCGTTCTTCTGATGTTGGCGTGTTCTCAACTCTACTTCGCGCTTGTCACATATATGGCATATGCCAGTTTACAGTCGGTGAAAATGTCCCTAAATATATATACTGAGAGAGGAGTTTTAAAATCGGGTCCACAACTTTCCATGTACAAATCATCTTATTCATATTCAAATCTGGAGACGAAAAATTTCTTCTGGCATTGTTTTTTCAGCTGTAGTGATTCATATGTTGGAAATCATTGAATGTAATCCTTTTGATAAGTGATGACTTTGGTCTTATTAGCTGCTTCGTGTCTTCCTCGCATAGCTTGCAGTGGAGTACCATTGGTGGTTTTCAGTTTTAAGGTGTTTGTGAATGAGCCATCACAAATCAAAAGAGTATTCTTGAGATATGTCGTACAAACTGTAACGTCTCTGCTCCCGTTATTCAGAGAAACTTCATTGCGTGTATAGGTTCTTTTGACATCCCCTTTATAGGTGCATTTTTTAAATCTCAGGATAGCGAATAAAAATTTTTATATATTTGTTATCACGTTTCTTTTGGTATTACATCGGTTGTTACAACGGCAACATTTATCGACGATCTAATGTTATAGCGGACACTACACGCCCTTCAGCAGAAACATATTGTAGTCTGTCCATTTTCCTCTGTTTTCTAACATTTTTGTTTATGACTTGCCGGCTTTGATATTCTTTTTCTTCATATACCTGGAGCCTCAGCAACCCGTCTACCTTCAAGATTTTCATCGGACATGTTTGTAAGAGGAATATGAAATAATCCCATCTCGGTGATCCTGTGCAAAACCAACATTGTGTTGGCAGACTTGCCTAACCCTTCTTTATCCATAGTATTAGTGTGAAACGGAAGAAATTCAAAATCCTTACCATTCAATGCTTCATTTCTACTTGATGGTTCGAATTCAGGATCTCTAGATACGCCATGAATACTAAAAACATCAGACGCTCGCTCGTAGGTGTCGGCCTTTATTGTGTTCATCAAGCAACTGAAAGCGGAAGAAAGATTGCGCATGGTAGAGTGCTTGAGTCGTCGATAGATGTCACTAGCCTATTAGCGCCCGTAGGCTTAGACAAGTATGCCACAGAGCTAAGTTTGAATTCAGTAATTTCACACTGTATGGCGTTTTTTTCGAATTTGTGGATCAGACACGATTTCCCCTGAGCCCTTCAATCATAAACTATTTTCAGACAATTGGTTCTCCGAAACTCCGCTTTTCCTAATATACAGGGTATCCTATATTTAGCACCAATAAAGAAAAACCTAATAAAAAATTGTAAATTACCAACTAATAGTAAGATGAACCATCTGGGCAGAGGTTCATTCATAGAAAAAATTGATACAATTCATGAAATTGAATTATCAGTATATTGTGTCGAAAATGAAGTAGCCATGTGTTCTTTTGCCCTCTCAAACTTTTTTGCAGTACGCCACTGATCAGCGTACAATCAATTCCCGTTCAAATTAGAAACTTTTTTGACACTTGTATTTTTTTTGTATCTCCGACCGTTCTCGAGAAAAAAATTATTAAACGATTGTATGCATTCGCTGAAATGAGCACACTTCTAATTGAAATTAGACTAGTAGGCTTTGACAGTTGCTAAAGTTGAACCAGAGTCTGCTCGAATTGTTTATTAAATTAAAGATTAGTTCTAAGACTCTTGAAGATATTGCTGTGGCTGACGGAAACACAACAGGAGCTAGGCGATTATTTCAGCTGCGCTTTCCAAATCGGGTTTTACCAGACAGGCGAACAGTTTCAAATATCCACAGAAGGTTGAGGGAAACTGCAAATAATCATTTAAAAGGTACAACTCAAACTATCAGAACTCCAAATATTGAGGAAGCACTTTTGAATTGTATTGATTTGAATCCATATGTAAGTACAAGAAAAAATTGAAATCAGTTGAATATTTCACATGTTCTAGTTTTGAGGATTCTCCACGACTTTTTATTTACCCGTTTCATATTCAAAGCGTCCAAACTCTACTTCCTCGAGATTTTCCTTAAAGACTGAATTTCTGCCGAAGGTTCTTAGACAAAATTAGAGAAAATGCTTATTTTGATAGAGAAATAATGTTTACAGACGAAGCTAACATTTCGAGAACTGCTATCACAAATTTTCACAATAATCATTATTGGGCTGAGGAAAACCCCCATTTGATTGAAGAATCTCATCATTAAGAACAACTCTCACTAAATGTCTGGGTCGGAATAATTGGAAATTATTTGATTCGGCCATTTTTTTTGCCTAGCAGACTAAACGGTCCCGCTTATCGGAAATTTCTTGAGGAGGATTTACCTTTATTGCTCGAGGATGTGCCACTTTTGGTGAGAAGCATAATGTGGTTTATGTATGACGGGGCACCAGCACATTTTAGTAGATAAGCTAGGGAATTCTTGAATAATACAATCAACAACCGATGGATAGGTCAGCTTGGGCTAGAACCATGGCCTCCTAGGTTCCCAGACTTAAATAGTTTCGACTTTTTCTTATGGGGATATCTCAACAGTTTAGTTTATACCACTCCAGTGAACACTGTAGAAGAATTGAGAAATCGGATAATAACCTCTTGTGACATGATAAGAAATATCCCAGGAATATTTCAAAGAGTGCGTGATAATATGCGAAGAAGGACAGAGGTCTGTATTCTTGCAGGTGGAGGGCACTTCCAGCAATTTATTTAGTTTTTAATGGTTCTTTTTTTGATTTGATATTGAATAAGTATAAGTTGAGTCTCAGAAGACGAGCTATCAAAATAAAAGCAAATTTTGGGCATACGTATCGAGTATTTCTTTAATTTTTTTTATTTAGTGAATAACATACAATCCAAATTGAATAATTTTTCGCTCGAAAACGGTTGGAGATACGAAAAAATTACAAGTGTCAAAAAAGTTTCTGAATTGAACGAAGATGACGAAAATTGATTGTACGCTGATCAGTGGTGTACTGCAAAAAAGTTTGAAAGGCCAAAAGGGTACATGGCCTCGGAGAAGAAAACACCTTGTGTTGTGTTCAGTTGAAATCTAGGAAGAGTAATGATAGAGGCTGTATGAAATAGCTTGCATTCCAAGTTTCAGCTGACTATCTCAAAAACTGCAGGAGTTTTGAAGAAAAAAACAGTTTTTCCGGAAATTTCAACACCCTGTAGCTCCGAAACGAAGCTTCTGCGGACCTATGTTTATTTGAACTGTTTTCTTAAAATTGCACGTAGATTTACTCACTCAAGTTGCGACATACTATTATGTAACACCCTGAATAGATATAGACAGGTAAAAGAAATAGAAAATATAAATCTCATTAGTTGTATTATCATTCCATATTCTCCAGTGCATTCCATATACAATTTCTTTTTTATTTGCCAAATACATTTGCCAAATATTCGCTTTGTTTTTTTCGAACACGAATGCTAATGCGAATGTTAGAAAAAAGAAGAATATTCGCATAATGTTAGTTACATCGATAGAAGGTAATTTAGTGAAAGTGTAGGATAAAAAGGAGATAGGAATAATGTCTACCTCGTTCATTGAAACTCTGAACGAAAATGAACTTTGTTGAACTTTCTTCCATTTTTGACAAACAAAACAAAAGAGACGAGTATCAAAAATATTTGAAATAATCTATATTCATGACAAGTACGTTCGATGCAGCTATTCCAAGCTTTCAGTGCAACAATCTACCGACCTGGAATATTATCATTTAAATATTGTCGCACACGAGCGAAAAAGCACCATCTTGCTGAAAATATATTTCATTCTCGGATACAGTTCCATCATTCTCAAATAGTTCAGTAACTCTGGGATTTATCAGTTCTTCCAAAAACTACATAAAACAATTTCCCTTTATATTACATTCCTGAAAAAAAACGCTACAGAATAGTTTATGTTAATTTCTACCAAAACGTTCCATTTCTGAGGCGTTTGTGTATGTGCCTCTCTTGGGTATCCCAATATCGATAATTACACTTATTAACTTTAACCATTAAACATGTAAATATCTTTGTCAGAAAAACATATATTATACAGAAGATGTGGATAATTGCTTATATTTTCACAAAATTGCAAATGACAATCAAAATCATCTTCGCTCTTTTCATGAACAAATTTCACATAACATATATGAGATGTATCATGATCCAGTAGGCAGTCGTAGCTAACACTCAAGTTACGCGTGATCTGAAAGAAGTAGTGTTTTCCATTTCCAAAAGGTCCAATACAGTTACTTCAATTGCTTCGTTTGGAGTCGGAAGTACAATTTCAATTATTTTGAGTCTACGGAATCCGTAGTTGAAAAACATATGTATTAAAATGAAACCCACTGATGGCTTCTTCGGGATAATTCACGAATATTCTTACTGTTTCTTCAGAAAATAAAATTGCAAGTGTCAAAAAAGTTTTCGAATTGAACAAAGATGACGAAAATTGATTGTACGCTGATCAGTGGCGTACTTCTAAAAAGTTTGAAAGGACAAAAGAAGACATGGCTCCGGAAAAAAAACACCTTGTAGATTCTAGTTGAAATTTAGGACGTGTAATAATGGCAGCTGTAAGCTTGCATTCAAAATTTGGGTTGAATATCTCAAAAACTGCAGGAGTTTTGAGAAAAAACCAATTTTTTCCGGAAATTTCAACCAACCCTGTGGCCCCGTATTAAAGCTTTTGCGGACCTATCTTTATATGAACTTTCCTTCTTAAAATTGCACGTAGATTTACCCTCTGAAGATCTAGCATACTATTATGTAACATCCTGTATAAAGAAAGTCGGCCTGTGGTGTGGGGACGTACAGTCATGCTAAAATATAGTAACTTGCTTCGAGACAAGAAAATTTCATCCAAAGAAACCTTCAATAATGTTATCTTTCATTATACCATGACAAAGTTTCTCATGAAGATTTTTGTCACAAATAACACACGCCAAAACAAGGTGGCTCATTAACGCCATCAAGCATTAAAACCAAATCGCCCTTGGTGAACATTCATAAAATGGTCAGATTGACATCGGACCAGTAGTATTCATTATTGCATTCGAATAATCTGTCACTGGGATTTTCTCTTGACTTTTTAGGTACCATTGGCATAATCTCCTGGCTGTATCATAATCATACCCATTCCCAACGTACCAAATTTTTTCAATCAAAAAGTTTTCAGGTAATTATTTAGAAATCAACAATGTAAACTGTGTAATGGATTAATTTTACATTTATAGTGAGCATGAAATCGAAGTAACATTTGAAATGTTTTGTGTAAATTCATTTTTGAGGAAATTTTCAGGTTTGTTATATTGTTTAAACCATTGCATTTTATATTCTCCATTATTGAAATCGCAGAACCACTTCCAAACAATAAGAAGAGGTAAGATTTTCCTGATTTCATTAGCATTGGAATAACTAGTTTCAGCCCCTTTTACAGGGGTACCTGGAACGTAGGATATTTACAAATCATAACTTCAAAATACACGCACAGTGCAACATCTTAAATTTTCAATTTGTAATTCATTCAAAGCAATCGTACAATATTAAACAAGATATCATAATCAGTGTTTCAATAACAACTAATCAAGTAATCATATATATTTTTAAAGAGAAAAAAAAGTACTCTTTCTATTTTATCCAAATTCTCCTATGGTTTACGTTAATAAAAACACAACTTTAAATTATATTCGAAAACCGATCAATAAAAATAATTTTGAATACGTCCTTACATTCTACTTATAAGTTCCCATGTAAAAATGGTTTTCAATTAATATTGATAGTTATTGGGAAATCCAGAATAACTTGAGAACAAAAGAAGATTTGTTTTCACCAATAAAATTTCCTCAAAAATAGACAACGAAGAAGGGGGAGTCATTTTTCTCTATTTACAGTAATTCACATAGCTGCTGCACTAAAACACTGAAAATGGGACGCCCTGTATTAGTATCCTTACTTCATTAATTTTTAACTCTCATCAATTCGCCAAAGAAGAATTTCATGAATAGAACTCGGTTTATACTCGTAACAAATAGGCAGAAGACTTAATTCATTTATATCCAATTAGGCATAAACAGATTAATTGAGATTGTGAGAAAAATAAAAGAATACAAAGGGCAGCAGATGGCGAATTATTTTGTTCTATGTAGACGATGCAGTATTTGATTAGAAGACAACTCTTAGCAACTATAGAAGGTGATATGTCCGTACCAATTTTTAAGGAACGACAATTGAACTCAGCGTTAGGTTTTCGATGCGCTACCCTGTATATTCTCGTATACGACTCAGAAATGTTCAAGACTAGGTTTAATGCCTGAGAAATTGGACGAAAGAAGCACCTGAAAAATGCACTTCCACTAAAACCTCTTAGTATAAAGCCGTCATCGGCGCAGACTGAAAATGTTATCCTCGGAGACCTTATGGAAGAATTCTATATGGGGTCTATTGAGTCAAGTTATTGCTTTATGAAACGATAGGGGATGGATGTCGACAACATTAGATGTTTTATTGATACTTGGGGCGGCGGAATGTTTGTCACGTTTCCAAGTAAATATCCTAGGGATTTATTGAACAAATGCATTGGCGAATGTTCGTTCTCTTCTAGAATCATTGAAGTTCTTATTGGTTTCCACTGGGGAAGGGTTAGAGTGAACTATTAGCCAACAAAATGAACAATTTACACGAAGCATCGTTGAAGGTTTTGAATGTTAATTAATCAAGTACCCTCAACTGGGGCAATTTCGACACGTTTATAACACTTAGATCTACTGGATTTTCGCTACGAGTTGTAAAATCACTCAAAACATATGCCGTCATAACAATTGGAGTCTTTGTTTTCGAATACACTTATTGGATAGGAAAAGAAAGTGCCGAAGAAAGTAAACTGCAGTCTTACTCGACACCTAATTGAACTTGAACAACCGATTATGAAAGAAGAGGGCCTGCAGAAATAATGATAATTTTCAGAGATGAAACTCGAAAACTTCACCAAATGATGATATGACGTTAAGAAAAACATTCAGAACATAGATGAACATTTTATGAAACATTAAGAAATTGTATATAATGAAGCATTCATTCTCCTTAAGATATGACATCATGTGGCCGGTTCTGTGTTTGTACTGGGGGGATGGAAATCGACTGCATTTTTCGGGCGTTGGCAGCATGGTCATGGTAGGGCCATGGTTCTTACTTAATTCTCAAAGTTTCAGATTCAATATCTGTTAAACTGGAATGCTAAATGGCAACTGTTTGGTATAGTAGTCGTAATATAGCGATTTCGTGCATCAATCCATATTCTAATGGAAATTTTGACATATTCCCGAATACCTTGGAAAAAGGTTTGGAGGTATCTTTCCTTGGGATATTGAAATTTGTGAAAATTTTAATGTCCATTTGGAGGTGCACAATATGCGATCGGCGAATGAAAAGTTGTCAGAAAATGCTGACACTTGGGTTTTATAGAACATTTTTTGATCCTACCAGAGGACAAAATCGTCTCGACAATGTTTCCATAATTTCTCCTGATGAAAATTTAGTTGCCAGTATTGTTCTATGCAGTTTTTTCGATCACGAGGCGCCACGAGTCGTGTTAGTGTCCCTGATTTGTCTCCAACAATTATGCGGAACAAATGTACACCAATAAGGCTGTCGAATTCTTTCAAGGGATTATTGTTGATTGATTTTTAACGCCTTCTCAGAAACATCCAACAAGGGTGTCAGAGAGAACTCCGGTGTAAAATTATATTCAGGGGGTGCAGCACGACTGGGGCTGTCCTCAATTTCATTATCTGTTTAGAGATGGGCCTATAGTCCTTGTATCTCTCTTTGTACGTATCCAGGGCTTTTGATTGCGTGCCCCACTTGAGGTTGCTGGGTAAATTCAAAGTTTATGGCTTTTGAGAAGGTCTTATTTCCTCCTTTCTTACGAACAGATTCCAGAAAATGTATTCAGATAGTCTTCTGTTAAGCAAGAGTATCATTAGGAGTGCCCCAAGGATCAACAACCGGACCTATTTTATTCATAGTATTTATAAACGACTTTCATATTTTTTTCTGCTTGTTGAAATGATACTGGCCGTTGATGCCACTATTTTTGTCGGTGACATAGATCTGTAGCCCTTAGAGAAGTTATCTGAGAATGCGCAATTGAAGGTCATCGAGTGGTTTATTGCAAATAGTTCGATCATGAACTAGTAAAAGATAGAAAGAGTTTCTCACAAAGAGTTCACCACTAGGGAATGCAATCTCGCACGAAAATATCAATCTCGTTATTCGCGAGATTCAGAAATTCTAATCTTGCGAGATCTCGCATTGTAAAGAAATGATCATAGAAAATGTACGAAAATTCTTATTATTTATATTTCTATTGCCTCTAATTGTTCTTCGGAAGCAAAATAGAGGTATAAAATCTCAAGCTTACAAGTGATTTATTTAAAAAGTAATATATTATTCTAAAACTTGAAAATAACTCCTCAAAAAGCATTGAGTATCAAGGGTTTCATCTGCCAGCTGACTCCGAATGCTGCATGACAGATAACGCTCGTTCTGCCTCGACACTTGTTGATACTACAGATAGAAGACATTGATGAGCGAACTGTAGATTTTGTCTTTTTGACCCTCCTGACTCGTACAAATTGATATCTTTCTTCAAAATCATATCAAGTGACGATGACAAAGGTGCCACATGTTTTGGTGAACGTTCTTTCAATGCCATTTCCAATTCCTCATCAAGACTAAGAGAAGCGTTCGCTATTTCAGGCTATAAATTTTTTTCCACTGCAGCTAATGGAATTGAATCGTCATCATCACTTTCATTCATGGCTTCATCTGCAACTGAAGATGTAGAGGATTTGTTCTGAATATTGACTGCAATATTGTCATCTTAAGTACTGTTCTTGTGTAATCTTCTGGGTAACTTTATTATTTATTTTTTAATTGAAGATTTTGGAGGCAGTTTGGAACTTCGATCACTAGCAGATTGATTCAAATATATGTCGTATTTGACAAGGTATGTCAAATAATACAATGCTGGGGTCATAAATGTTCGGCGTTCATTAATCCGAGCCCTTATGGATTCAGCAAGTTTTTGAGCTACTAATGTTCCGAGTTCTTCTAACATAAACTGTAGAGTAATTTCGGTAGTTAACAAATCTGAATTTCGACGACATAGTACTTCCACTGCCAGTTTTATAGGTTGAAATATGAGTTTCAAATCTGATAAAGCATAATATTCTTCGTCTGAGAGACTATGATTTGTATTCGATCCAAGACTGCAATCAATCAAGGCTTTGCTTACACATTGATTTACCTTATTGGATGTGGAAATCATATTTGCGAGGCTAGACCAGCGTGTTCTGCAGTCCAATGAGTTGCACATTTTTGCTGAATTCATCCTTCATATATTTCTGAAGGATGTCATTCCTCTTTGGTGAGTTCTTGAGAAGTTTGACTACTTTTTTGGTAAGGTGATCAAATTTTGGCACTAAGTCAACTTCATCTACAGTGGGTAATCTGCAGTCAAATCCTTCATTATCTTCATCGTCAGACTCCTCCACATCTAACTGAGCTACGACTGTGTCTTTCGTACTTTCTTTTTGCGTTTCGGTTCCACGTTTTGATTTGGAAATCACATCTTTAAATCATAATTGAGCGTAGCATAGCTGGTGAAGAGGATTCATGAGTCGCCCAACCTTCACCATTACACTGGCCCCATCTGTAGTAACACCTATTATATCTTCATCAAATGGCAAGCCATATTCTGATAAATCCTCCTTCAAAATAGTTATGCAACTCTCTGCAGGCATGCTTCCTACTATGGGCACAAGACCCAAATTCCAGAACATATTTTTATCCTCTGAAAATGTATGAACATTCACATTCATGAATCGCCTGTTTTTGCATGAAATCCATTCATCGAAAGTAAGGCTGGATCTATGGTTAATCTTTCTTAGATTCATAAGATCCTTCGAAACTTTCATTTTCAAACTCATGCCATAATCCATAATAATCAGTTTTATGGAGTTAGGTGATGCAGGTGATTTGTAGTCACTAGTCGCAAATAATTCTCTCAAGTCTTTCGACGTGCAAAAAGATCATCTTTAGAAATTATCCTTGAAATTGTTTCCTCCAAAGAAACTTTTTGTAGGGACCGAAAGTATTCAGATATTTTCTGTCTCTTCGTACTGGTTGGAGGAGGTAACCTTACTGATACGGAAGCATTGATCAGCATTGAAGAATTTGATGGAACAAGAGTCATGTTATCTGTCACTCTTTTATGAGAAGTATCAATTTTGTGCTTGGACAGTAAATGTACATGTAAGCCTTCGGGAGATAGTGCCGTTGTTTCCAAAATAGACTCACACAATTTGCACTGGCCATTTTGTCCATCCTCTGCTTTCAAAAAGTATTTCCATACCTCTGATGAAACTCTTTATAAACTACCTTTGTTGTCATTTTAACACAAAACGAATAGACCGAGAGAACTTAAACACACAAGGAACTATTTTCAACTTTTATTGGTATAGTTCATAAACCTACAGATTGCCATGTACTCTGACACGTCCAGGCTCACAAAACAATGAAAAATTTACGACAACCGGAAAACGTCTCGCCTCACTCATCCCCATCGCTCTGTGGCCCTAGCGCCACATGTTGCCACCGAGAATAGTTACATTGCTTACGTTAAAAACAACCTGTGAAAGCTAACCAAAATTGACATAATACCAATCTTGCATATCTTGCGAGATCGCGCATGATTTTGGGTGCGAGATTGATCTTGCAGAATAGGTGCGAGATTTCGGTATTGCAAGATCTTGGTATACCGAGATTGCATTCCCTAATCACCACCTCGGTGTTGACGCTACACAGTTTTGTGGTGTGGACTGTAAACTTGTCTGGACTGCCCAGTGAATAGTTAGGCATTTGAACTGAGAAAGAATACGTATGTGTTGGCAAATCTTTTAACATATGTCCCAACAATACGGGGTTCTGTTTTCGGGATACTGTGGAGGATATTCTGACTTCTGCAGCCTGTCGTCAATACACTGAGGCATATAATGCTGACGTTGCCGGTACTCTGTGTATATGAATGTTTGTTGTACTCGAGATCCAATATCAGAACGGCTGCAATGCTTTCCGAACTAGAGAGAAACTTGAGGTGGATTTTCTCATGATCTTGGAGTAAATTCCTAATGATATGAGCTTGGGGAGGTCTAGTATTATCGTGCATAAGCAAATGGCACAACATTTTCTCCTGAAATGTCTCTTTCATACCTTTAAGCATTCGAGGTTCCGTTATTTCTAAAGACTCGATCAGTGCGGGCGATCAAAGAAATTTCTTCGCATACCATTGTTGAATCTCCACC
Organism: Cryptolaemus montrouzieri; assembly: GCA_013387265.2. Lineage (NCBI taxonomy): Eukaryota > Metazoa > Arthropoda > Insecta > Coleoptera > Coccinellidae > Cryptolaemus > Cryptolaemus montrouzieri. The sequence goes on along the minus strand of JABFTP020000001.1, from coordinate 64,378,339 downwards.
AAGACAAATGTAGGTTAGAAGTTGTTATGAAAAAGACAAGGTCTGGATTTATCAGTTAACAAAGCTCTCTTCCAGTCAGCTTCTAACCAATTGACATGTTGCCTAGCAGAATTTAATCAGGCTCTTCGATGTGCTGTGATCAGAGCTCGGCCTCGAGTTGCGACATGAGACCTCACACCAAATTAGCTAAGACGTTGTCGTAACGTTGAAGAACTAATTTGCACTCCACTGTTCCGTCAAAACTGCATTTGAAGATGCCTAGCAAGAAGAAAATTGATTCCATCAGCTCGTTTGATTCTTACAAAGTTTTTTTCCTTTTTTTCAAACTAGAAAATTATTTGTAGTTACAGAAAATCGTAGACATCTAGTATACTTCCTTTCTATTTCATCAAATTCCGAAATTATTAACATCATTTTTTCATGAGAAGCAAGTGAGTTAGAACAAAGAGAACTGTAATTGAATTTAATTCCACAAACACTTATGATATATTGTTCGATCAACCTACCAAAGTGTTTTAATGATGTTACAATTTGGCGGTCTTTCAGTAACAAGTTCGAAAGTCGGATCCAGGTCAATTACCACATCAAGTACAGAACTTTGTAGAATGTACTTCATGATTATTCAGAGGTTAGCACTGAAATTCATGTAAATTAATGAAATTAATCCATAAACTTGAGAAGAATTTGGGCTACGAGAAAATTGAGTTTCATACACACTACTGGACCTTTTGCCCCAGAAGTATATTTTAATAATAGGCGTAACTTGATGAATAGACAGCTAATAATTGTACGACCAACTATTTTACACGAGTTAGAAACGAAAATATTAATGCAGATTTATTTTTCGGAAGAGCATTCTTAGTTGGGATTGTTTAATTTAATGATGTGTCTCAATGTTTGCAGTGAGTACACAGTAGCTCAGGTTGGGCAGACAGGTAGGAATTTCGAAATCAGATTCGAAGAACATTTATTCTCTGATAATAGTTCTCCAATATGTGAATATTCAAAATTAGATAATGTTGAAATTTTTTATAATAGTGACAAAGGATAGAAAATGAAAATGTTATATAAATTAGGAAAGAGAAATATACAATCTTCATATTTTATCCGAATTCATTTATGATTTAAGTATGAGAACAAAAGTCACCAATGTATATGAGAAGCCACAATTTACGTCGATTATTGAAACAAAATTGTTCACAATTATGACAAAAATTCTTGAAAATTGTGCAAATTCATTTCAAGAAGAATTTCTAACGGGAATAAATAAACCATAACTTTTTCCAAATTTGTGAATTTATATTTCATGAATAAAAAGAATTATTCAGTGAGAAGTATTCGCCTTTGACTGCGCGCGCAACGTAAGACTCTAAGCTTGAGCGTTAAATTATAATTCTAAATAATGGACATAGATTTCCGGAGTTGGATGTTTTTATTGGAAATTTCCTCCTCTTTGATAATCTTTCCTTTTCGTTCATTCAGCAAAAACTAAATACCTTTCTTTACATCTATGATTGTTTATGTTTTCCAATTTGTTATGTGTAATTTGTACCATTCCGATTCTAAAAAGCTTTAACAAATATTTCTAGAAGCATTATAACTATTTTTCTTTTTTTCAACTCGTTGACTAGGCTATGAAGAAAGGTTGGAATTTGTGTCGACTTTTTTCAGACTGAAGGTTGTGCCAAAGCAGCGGCAAGAATTCTCGTTGTGAAAAACAAGTCAGTCGCCAGAATTTAAAATTTTCCATTCCTAAATTTTCAACAACAAATTCGGTGGTTTCAGAAAAAACATGATAAGTGCAGAAATAAATGAGGCGATTGAAGTGGCACTAGTGGGTTACTTGCAAATGGAAAATACTATTTCCATCAGGAGATTACTTGGTATGACCGATGTATCAGATACAACTTTCCACAGGATCATGAAACATCAAAATTGAATTGAAACTAGTACATGAATTGAATGAAGATTATTCTGATCGTTGGATTGCAAATTTGAGTGAGAATATAGACCTAAATCCTCATCTACTGTATGAAAGCTATTGTTCTGACGTGGATTGGACATTTGTGACTAAGTTTCGTATACTTGGCAGATGGTGCAGTCTTCAGAAGCAGATGAATTTTTTGAATTACATATGATGAGCTTTCTTGGGACAAAATCATCTGGAGATGAACTCGTTCTCAATCGGATCTCCGGGGGGAACTATCTTGGGGGACTCATGATGGCAGTACGACTAACAACTCTTCTCTGGTGGTCACACGGGTCCCGCAGAATCCGATGAGAGAAGCCAATTCGTTGAAGCAATATGCCAGCACTTATATGACAAGCAAACTCATGTCCTAGCTCTAACGGAAACTCAAAAAATGTCGTCAACAGACACCACCTACCCCTGCTTTAATGGCTATGAATTGTTCTCAAGGTTTTTTGTTTATGGAAGGGCTTTGTGTTTTGCATTCCAAAGAGAGGATAAGTTGGAAGGATAACGACCTAGCAAAGTTTAAAATCTGTTTATATAACAAAAACATTCTACGTTGCCTGTAATGGTCTTCTAATGATATCAGTTAGCATAGATTGTTTTCGTTTACGAAGATACGATAGAAATAAATGCAGCACCCGTCAGCTGAGGTGATCATATTGGGAGACTTCAACGTCCACAACATCAAACGACTCCAACACTCAAGTAGGACCGACGAATTTCCTCAGAAACGAACATGAACCCTACTAGGGATCACAGTCAACACCGGAGTTTGCTGACATAGATAAGCGGTACTTCACGCCATCACAGCTGACGCTTTCATATAAATGGTCTGTAATTTTGTTCTCATGTGGAGGGCTCCGCACCGAAACATTCATTACATTGGATAGTGTCCAGAAGAGAGCAGTGCACCTCGTGAGAGCAGTGCACCGGAGATCACACGTGATCTTCAATCTCTTGCTCAAAGGCGGCAGGTTGCTGATCTTTCTCTTTTTTTACAGATACCTCCATGGTAAATTCTCTAAAGAACTCAAAGGCTAGGTCCAGAAAAGAATGTAATTCCATAAAGCTAGGCTTGTGGAAAACTGTCATAAACAGACGTTCCAATTAGCAGAGCCAGGTACCCCTCTATTTGAAGATTCTTCTGATTACAGGATAGGGTGCTGTGGAACTCACTTCCATTGAACATCTTTCCTATGACTTACAATTTGGCCCTCTTCAAGAAGCGAGTGAACACACACATTAAATCATCTTGGGCGGCCACAGTTGTGTCATGACAGGTATCGCCTCCTTTCAAGAGTTGAAAATAAAAAAGAAGAGAAAATGGTGAATTCAGAATGGAGGAATTGTCGAATACCCAGAATCCTCATCAGTTCAGTGATGCTCTCAAGCAAACGCCGTAGAAATTAAAATTATCTTCATCGACTGTAATCTCAATGGAAATAGTTATTTTTAACTGTTGAAAAATTGTATATTATTGAAAGAGTATATAATAAGGATCATTATTCAAGCTGGCGAATAGTAGTCATTATATGCGAGTAGAATATTATATTTTATTCATGATTAAACAAGAAATTGAGAAAAATTTCGAACCACTAGAAGGATTACATTCATATAACAAGCGGAACTTTTATTTATTTATTATAATGATAAAATGTGAACAATTTGACAAGTTAATACATGAATTATTGACAATGGAATTGGTGCTTGTAGATGCAGTATGGGACAGGTTATTGAAAATATTTGTACTATTGGAAATGCTGTTAGCATTTATATATATGGAATGGTGTATCTTATTATCAGTTTCTGTTTTATTTTTTATAGAGTTATCTATATTACCTGCCGCTACAGTTGTTGACCTCAATTCTCCATGGCGTTTTAAGACCGTTATATATGTCTACCTGCATCGAGTATAGTCGCAGAGGATCTGCGAAAACTATGTCCAGAATCATGGGGTGGTAACGTCAACTATAAAGTAATTTCTTTTCCCATTTCAGAAAATTTGTTGAACCCAATTCTTTGAACTGTACACTTCGTACATCTTTGTTTTTGGTGTTGGTACTTCCACCAGAAAACCGGATCCCCAATCTTGCAAATCATATTATTCATTCCATTTTACAATCTCTATTGGAATTGCATTATTGAAAATTAAATTTTCATGGCTTTGTCGCAAGAAATAATTCAATAAGGCCCGCAATTTGTTGTAGCTTGCAATATTGATATCATGAAAAATGTTATTCGTACTTCGGATCATGGAGTAGTGTGACATAATGTAGAAGATTTATACTTTGATGATAATTCCGTGAAATAAACCAACACAACTGATTCTGAGAACGGTTTTATTCTCTTTGAGGCTCTCCAATCCATAAAAGATTGGTAACACTTTTGGTACCGTAGTCGCGATTTCTGTAAGTAAATTCAAAGAAGCAATCTGTGGACCTTCTTTAACATCAGGTGGGATTAAATTCCCTTTACTTTCGCTATCACAGTTCATTTTTATAGTGTAAACTTCCAAATATCGATTGTATTCAATGAAATCGTTTGTTTGGAAGACAAATTCAATTTGACGGTTTCAAACTCGAATAATTATTAAAGAACCGGATCATAGAATAGTATTGAACTGTATGATAGAAATAAGCCATGTGTAATGAGTTTATTATAGACGGGTATGGATAATGAATGACATTTCACTTGAACGTCCGAATGTATAATGTTATTATTATTGGACGATTAACTCATAAATCCAGGGATTACAGAAATGTTGAAGGACAATGAAACTTTTTCAGAGAAATATATGTTTTCAGCAAGATGGTGCTTCTTCATGTTTCGACGTTCGAGTGCAAATATTCAGATGTTAATTTTTCTAGTTGCTCGTATTATTCTTGTAAGTGTTAGAGGATGGATCAAATTTTCGTTGGAGCACAATGTATACTCATATACTCAAAGAAGGTTTTCTGTTGTGTCGATTAATTTATTACCAACCCCCCTTATCAAACTTTCGTCCAACATTAATGAATAATTCAAATTCGTCCTGGTGAAGCCTTTGCCGGCTCAATTTTCATTTCCAAAGTTAATTTATTTTCTAATTGAGAGGTGTTGAAATTCTGACTTAATCGAACTGTCGGGTAATCAAATCAAATAATGTTGAAAGAGAGGTTATGAGTGTTTCCAACACATTGTGACGGTCACAAGTGATCATATATCTAATTTTTTACATAACAAACATTTACGAAGAATACAGGATGGTCAGAAGCTCACAGTAGAAATATGTCAGGTATGGTTCAAATGAGCTTCATGATTTTTTTGGTTTTTCTTGTACTTATACACACATCCAAATTCATATGGAATCACCCGATATTTCGAAATAAATTAAGGTTTATTTTAAGAAACAAATAAAAGAAAATAAGAGACTCTTTCCGCATGTGGTAAAAAAATGTAAATTTGTTTTCTCACGGAGTAGGTGTTTTTTTCTCGACCTCAGTAGCTTGTATTACCTCCTCTTGCCCTGATACAAGCCTGAATTCGTTTAGGCATGCTTTGGATTAAGTTTTCGACCTCCTCTGGAGTGATATTCTGTGTCGGCTTGGATGAGCTGTTGTGGGGTTTTTGGATTATCCTGGCGCGATCTAATTTTCCTCTTGAGATTATCCTATAAATGCTAAATAGGAATTGGGTCTGGAGAGCAAGCTGGCCAGTCCAAAATAGCGATTCTCTCTGTTTCAAGATAATAATCGCTCGAATTTGCTGGTATGCGGGGGAGCATTATCTTGCATAAAAGGAAAATTCTCACGGTGAGCACGTCGCCAGAGTCTCACTATGAGCTCCAGCACTAGTTCCACGTAATTTCTAACCGTTACACTCGCAGGAAACTAAATCAAATCTGTTTTGCATTATGCCACTCCAAAACATTACACTACCCCCTTGGTATTTCAGAATTTGTCTTGCTGCTCGGTGTCTATTTATTTATCTATTCATTAATCATACAAAAAAAAATTGTAAGTTACAAAAAAATATGGATGAACGGGAAACCCCCTTTAAACAAAGCAAAACAAATGAAATGAAAACAATCAATTGAGTGAGCACTGTGATATCGAACAAAATTCAAAGTGACCGGATTGCATTAATTGCTTTCCTTCTGAAGGTTCTAAGAGACACAGAAAAGGAATCGAGGCAATGAAAACTGTTCGCTAGAGTGAGTACGGTAGAGAAAAAAATTCGGAACATAATTGCACTCATGCATTCGAACATTGAGTGACTCCAAGGTCTCGAATACTTGAGACCTGAACAATACTTCTAAAACCAAAACTATAGTTGGACTGACACGACTTATCAGATTTGTGAAATGAAATAACTCTACATTTATCGAAATTTAATTTGAGGCAATTGATGTCTACGCAACGGAGGAAAGCATCAATCTGAGATTGCAAAAATAATGAGTCATGTATATTTTTTATCACTGAATACAACTTTAAATCGTCAGCAAACATAAGAAATTTGACCAATATATAATCTTTAACATCATTGACGAAGAGGTTGAAAAGCAGTGGCCCAAGGTGAGAACTCTGGGGCACACCGGATATTACAAGAATTTCTCTAGAGTAGAAGTTTTTATATTTAACAATCTGTGCTCTACTACTATAAAATTTATAAACACAATAATTTAGGTTCTTTAGGTCTAGCCTGTCTTCCACGATCCCTTAAAACCAGAATCCGGCGGTCATCTGATCGAACACCAATTCTAGTCTCATCCGAAAAAAGAACATTTCGCCCATTCTCAATATTCAAATTTTGGTGCTCGATACATAAATTAAGTCTGTTAATTCTTTGTTGTCTGGTTAGCTCTGGAACTTTTAAGGGCCTTCTGCTGTATAAACCATTTGAATGAAGTCTTTGACGTATCATTTTGACTGATACACTGATGCCCGTTGCTTCCAGAAATTGCCTTTGGAGTAGGTATGGGGTGCGACGCACTAGGGGTATCTTCTTGCAATTTGCCGCAAAAAGCGGTCTTGTTCTTCAGAAGTGGTCTTCCTACGACTTCTTCTAGGCCTCTGTTGCAGAGATTGTAGCTCCAAGTATCGGGCGTAGGTTTTTGAAATCGCCCATTGTGATACCCCCATTGTGGCCGCTATATCCCTCTGCATCACCCCTTCTTCAACGAGAGAAATAATTCGACCCCTCTGCTCATCGGACAATCCAACGTAAGGTATTTTCATTTATGATTATTGGCTTTTTTAAATTTTGAAATTCACAGTTTCCAATCTCAGTGACGACTGAGTACATTATCCCGAACATGTGGTGATAATTCAACATTTCTTATCATACTTTTCAGTTTTTTTACAACCAAAAACTTCATTCTTCACAAGTAGTCAAAGACCCATGGTTAAAAACAATCAAAAATGTGAAATACCTAGTGATTCCATATAAATTTGGTTGTGTGAAAAAGCACATCCGATTCTTTGATTCCATTGAGTTAATGTTCCGTTAGATTAGGTTGGTTAATGGCTCCAAATCTTCCCAAGTTCACCTGCAGTCTCTTAAACTTCCTAACTTGTTGCGGTATTATATTAGGAAACCGCCCAACTTAAAGAAGTGACGCTTGATCACGGATTTCATTACATTTTAAATAAAATTGTATCATGTCTATTTTTTCTCTTTCATCCTTTTTTACTTCGATACTTTACAATAATAAAAATCCCAAAATCATTAAATCAATGGGTATCAATTTCGTGTTCGGAATAAAAAATTAGTTTATAATATACAGGGTGGTCCAGTTTCTGTAGCGAATAATCAAGAGACCAATAGGAAATCAAAAATATTATGAGTTTGCTATACAAACTATATTCAAGAAATGCTTCGTTGAAGAAATAGAGGGTGTTCTAGTTTCGAAAATTTTTCAGTATTTTCTTCATGAGAATTATAGTTTTCGAAATTTGCAGCCAAAAACTGATGCAATAGTGTTCAGTTTTCAGAAATAAGCATTTTTGAACAGCCGAACATTTGTAACAGTATACAAGTGACGGTTTTTCACGGGTCAAGCCGCATTGCCTCTCTCCGACACTTTTTGTGGTGCACCACTGATATGTTTGAAGAATAAAATCAAGCAGACCAAATATTCTTCAAACTTTTCTAATATTTGAGTATCTTCCATATTTGTCCCAATTTTTCAGATATTAATTATTGAAAATAGTTCGATGGTTTTACTTATATGAAGAGAAATCAGATATTTTGTTGATAATTCATAGGATTATTGAGATTTCGAGCTCAAATTTGATATACGGTTCATCTTCATAGATTTACAGCACTAAATGAGACGAAATTTTGGCAAAGTATACGAGGTGTTTTTTTTCCGGGTCATCGCCCTTTTGGACCTTTCAGCTCTTCGTGATACGCTACTGATGTACTCTGTGAAGCAAACCTGATTACTTGTTTAATTTGAAAACTTTTGGTTCTCTTGCATTTCTTTCGTATCTTTCACCGTTTTTGAAATAAACTTCGTCGAAATATTTCTCCCTTGTCAAAACGATTCAAAATGTCCATGTCACTGACTTCAAAAGATATTTCGACGATTTTTATCTCGAAAACGGTGAGGGATATGGAAAAATGCAAAGAACAGAAAACTTTTCAAATTGTACAAATCATCTCATTTGGTTTACATATTACGTCACTAGCTCATCAAGACTTTAAAGGGCCAAAAGGGGACCTGATGAGGAAAAAAACATCACACAAATTCATCGTAACTACTGTCGTATGCGTAAGTGATTTGTGTGTCTAATTTGAGCTCCAAATCACAGCAATTTCAAGAACTATCAGCAGAATATTCGAATTCCTTCGATATGGGTTGAACCACCGAATTATTTTCGATGATTAATATCTCGAAAAATGTGACAGAAAAATGCAATTTTCAAACAGTTTGTAAAAATATTTGGCCTTTGCGATTTTATTTTTCGGACACGCCCGCGATGGATCAGAAAAATGTTAGAGGAGAAAAAAGGCAGCCTGGTCAGTGAAAAACTATAACCCTGTATACTGATACAAATGTTTGAAGAATTATATGTCTAAAAATAACTCTACTGCCAATTTTCGGTTGTGAATTCCGAAAATTGTAGTTTTATGCAGAAAATACGGAAACATTTCTGAAACTTGAGCACCCTGTATTTCTTTAACAAAGTATTTTTCGAATATAGTTTAAAAAGCAAACTCATATTACTTTTCGTTCCTCTAATAGTTTCTGAATTTTCCGACCCACATTATATAATATAATTTATTGTTATCTATGCTCTGATTATTTATTAGTATTCCCCAGCATTCTCTGGAATAAATGAATTTTATCAAAATTTATATCACTATTCTTTCTCTCTCTTCTTTAGTAATTTTCTTTAGTTTCCGAAATATTCATAGTTTTTGAGATATCGCAAAAATCTAAATACCATTCCTTTACATTTTCATTTGTTTTTAACTTTTGCGATTTTTTATGTGCCAATATAAGCTTACGGCGCATTGTTCTACGCATCATTCCGAACCCTATGAGTCATCACATGTATATTTAGGAGGAGTATTACTGTTTTTCGTTATTTTTAACTTGTCGACTAGACTATAGTCGAGTAAACCATTTTCAAACTGAGCTTCTAATAAACTAAAACAATTGTTTTATCGTTACATACTGAAACAAAGATTCTAAGAAATTCTGATAATTATCGATTTACTCAAAATTAAGAAAAATAGGAAAAACAATATCCACTTATCACAGATGTCGCCGAGAAAAGATCGACTAAGATGACATTCTGCTGAATCGATGTTCCTCGCGGATTTATCGATCTGTCAGTAAACTTTTCATCTTAGAAGGCAGATATATAAGGATGCCGAGTGAAATATTCGGAATTCACAACTCGGATTTAGTAACACCCAGAAGGTGGAAGACGGTTTAGCTGGTGGAAGAAGGTACCACTCCCGCTACTGTGGTACTACCCCATTATGCTATGAGCCGTTTGAATTGATCATTTGTGACTAAGTTTCGGATGCTTGGCAAATGGTCCAGTATCCAGAGAGGGCAGGATTTTTCGGATAAAACATGATGCGGTCTCTTGGGACAAAGTTAGCAAGAGGTAAACTCGTTCCCCATTCGGATCTCTGGGGGAACTGGCTCGAAGGGCTCATGATGGTAATAAGACTAACAACGGTCCTCTGACGGACGTATGGAGTTCCCCAGAATATGATGAGAGAAGCCAATTTGTTATTGAGTTTTGCAACATAAGAGGACTAAGACACATCAACATGAATGCCGGTGCAGTACAACAACACTTACAAGATACGCTACCTCATGTCCGCTTTCACGAAAACAGAAACAAAGCCAACAACATAAACCACCCATCTTCGTTTCAATGGCTATGAGTTGCTCTGAACGCTTCGCTTCAAAGGAGCGATTTGCGTTTTGCCAGACTGGATGTCGCTTTCCATCGAAAGGATACGTTGGAGGATGACGCTTTCGACCTGGTATGGTTCAAAATCTGTTTATATAACAAAACCATGTTTTTCTGTTGTCTGTATCGATCTTTTTACGATAACAAATATCCTAGATTATTACAATACCGAGACGACAAGGCAACTTTCAGCAGATGTGATCATAAATGGAGACTTCAACGACTACAACATCCACTAGCTCCAACGTTCAAATAGGATCGACGAAGCAGGAAGGGAAGCGGATGCCTTCGCAATCAGCCTCATTTTGACTTAACTCGACGATGAGCTTACAAGAGTTTCTGACAATATAACCAATTTTCCCAATACTCTCGACCTCTTCCCGGTTTCAGATCCAGATGATTACGCTATACAGTTCTCAGCACCTTTAGGCAACTCCGACCACAACCTTTTTTGCTCCTATTGTTATCTTCGAACAGCCACTCAATAAAGATCCAACGCCTTCCAGGAATATATGGCTTACAAGCTAGCCAGCTGGGATTAACTGCGCGAGTTTTTCTTGTCTTCTCCCTTTAATGTCATTATGAAATAAAAATTTTGCAACTTGATTTTCTGAGGAATGTTGCCATTTTTAATGATTACTTTAATACTATCAGGTACAGTCTTAACAAATTTTCATGAAAAATGAGAGATAATTCGTAAAAGTTTATTTCTGGTCAGAATTTCAAGAAACAGACAGAATACTTTCTCATTTCCTTTCATTTCCATCTTTTCACCAAAATACCGCTAAGTTATTCCGAATCGCCAAGTTTTCCCATTTGATTTAAGTATCACATATATTTGTAGGACAGCGTATACATTGTGCCTCATAGCAAATTTGACCCCCTCTAACTCTAGAATGATATTACCGAAAAACACTGAAACTGATCAAAAAGGGATCAGTTTCAGCGTAACCGCTTTGGAAGTTATCTCATTAGTACATGCAGTCCTTTTAAAAGGATCACAATATAAATGCATGTCGTGAATGTTCAGATAGTGTTGGGGAGCCGGAAACACGTGCATCTTCTCATTATACCTTTCTCAGAAGCATTTATGTCTTTGGCACGACGTAAAATACGATAGTGTTGAATTCATTGACGACCATGGATCCCAGTTTATATTCTACTAAAAATGGCGGGTAAGTAATATTCAATTACTATTTAACAAAAATATTTTTGGAACTCTATTGAAAAATTCTAACACATTATGGTCTCTTGTTTGTTTGTTATTTTCACATTTTCTCCCTAAGTTTTTTCTAATGCAAGTTTTTCTCGGCGCTTAAAAGGACTATATGGACAGAAGTCATTTCTGTTTCCATTTCAGATTATCTCTGCATCAACTTTTGGACATCGTAGAGGGTGATGATTTCTGTGAAAGTAATAGGAAAATATATATTGAACCTCCCAATCAAAATACAGCAGAGTCTGAAGAAGATAGCGATGTGTCAGACCAAGAAGCTGGAGATATAAACCAACTACCCAGAGGTATTCTGGGTTAAGGATGCGAAATTTTTTCCAAAAATAGTAAAGATGAGGAAACTCATGAACAACTTTCTGCTAGAACGAGTGGACTTGAACCTCAAGCCATCACATTTTCCCATTCATCGGAGAGTGATGATGAAGAAAATATACCACTTTCTGTTATACAACAGCTTTCCAGGAAGAAGTAAGGTAAAACTCGTGATCCTGTGCCTCCATCTCGCGATACACAGTCGGCCGAATCTCCAGCCGATTTCTTCAAACTTTTTTCACGGAGGCGATCATGGAAAATATCGTTCACCAGACTAATTTGTATGGGTCACAAAAAAACATTTCTTCAAATTTTTCTATGGATGAACTGTATGTAATCTTTCGAGCTTTATTGCTCAATGGATTTGCCAAGTACCCTAATAAACGCATGTATTAGAATGCCACTAATGATAACCCTTCAATACTCGATGAGACTCAACCGTTTTGAGCTTCTCTCACGTCATCTTCACTTCAATGATAACAACAATATTTTGACAGACAAACTTCACAAATTGAGAACACTTATGGATGAATTGAATCAATTTTCAAGAACACGGCAGTATAGATGAGCATCTATCGATTGACGAGAGCATGATATCATACTATGGAAAGCATTATGCGAAGCAGTATATCAAAAGAAAGCCAATCAGGTTTGGTTTTAAAAATTGGGCCCTTTGTCAAAGTGGAGGGTATATGTTAGCATTCGAAATATACACTGGTGAATCTGATGATGAAAAGCAATTTGATTTGGGTGGCGATGTTGTTTTTTCTCTAATTCGATTAGCAGGACTGGAAGAGAATAAGGGTTATGAACCTTATTTCGATAACTACTTTACTGGTATTCATCTAATGTCCCATCTAGCGGACTGCAACATTTGTGCTACTGTTTAGAAGGATGTCCTTTTCCAGAAAAGAATGTATGGAATAGAGAAAAAAGAGGATCTTCTCAGTTTTTATCGAACGAAAAAATTCTGATGGCTCAATGGAAAGAAAACAAGGTGGTAACGATAGCCACCAACTTCGAAGATCAATCTATGCTGACGTTGGTGCATAGAAGCCAAACCCCAAACAGAATGTTCCCCAACCAAAAGTGGTATCAAATTACAATGAATACATGGGAGGTGTTGATAAGATGGATGGATTAGTAGCTGTGTACCGATCGAGAATGCGGCAAAGACAATGATACTGTCCCTGTTTTTAGTATTTGTTCGATGTGAGTGTGGTAAATTGCTGGATTTTGATGAAGAAACTGAGACCAGAAGATCCAAACTGTGCAAATCTTCTAACATTCAGACGTCGTGGAAAAATATGGAACCAGATCAGTCAGAAACTGCCGAATGTTTGTCAACAATAGCGATGTTAGATTCGATAATGTAGTACATTTGGTCAAATACTCTGAAAGTGACAGGAAATGTAAAATGTGCCATAAAAATTTCATTTCATTTCAGTTCATCTGTGATGAATGCAATATTAATATTGGCTTACACCCTAAAAACTGTTTTTCGATTTTCATAAGGAATAATGCCAAAAATATGATGTTAATGTTATCGTATTCAGTGTTTTCAAATGTGTTACTATCTTCAATATTTCATTCGTAGAACAAAATAAATGAATTTTTGAAGCAAATATGCTCTTATGCATATAGTCCTTTCAAACGCATCTCTTTTTTTTCTAAACTGAAAGAGAAAATTCAAACATAGCGACAGAACCACGTTTCAACAGTAAAATTATATCCATCTCAAGAAAAAATTGTAATCAATTCAAAAATTTGTTTCCACATGCACTAATGGGTTAATTTGAAGTATTTGAAATCAACTCTCTACCCTCAGGCCCTAACTAATACATCATTATGGAGAAAAGAGATCGAGTAACACTTCTTTGAAAATTCCTTCATTTTTTACGGGAATTCAATTTTGAAGAATTGAATTATTAAACTGTGAGTTATATTGATTGATTTCCGTGAAATATCAGAAGAGGCTCGAGTCCATATAAAAAAGTGATTTCCATATATGAAACTGAAAGTTTTGGGACCAATCCTATTCCTCCAACAATCCTCTACCCTATGTTCGTGACGTCATGATATGGGGTACGAAATCTGCAGGCAGTGCAGAAATTTTAAGACGGATTTCAGTCAAAATATTCTCTTCATTCGAAGAATGTGTCGAACGCGAATAATCCGCTGTACTATAATAGAGAATTTCACTTATAAGAAATAGTTTTCCTCGACAGTTTCCACAAACGTTTTAGATCCGTTTCAGATCGAACGAAATACATTCTGTAGCCTTCGTAATGTGGTGTGTCAGTAGGATTGTCAAATTTTGAGTAGTCAAGACCTTCGTCGGAATTTCCATCCAGTTAAGGGTGTAATACGATACGTTTGGAAATGGGTCAACACTTTCTATTGAACAATCGGGTTCAATTAGTGGGTCCTCGGAAAATGTTTCTTTTCGCATGGCGCCTGGCTACAAGTTTGGAAATGTCATTCAGAAATGGAATACGTAGTCGTAGTATACAGGATGTTTTAAGTATACCAACCTACTTGAGATGGCGATTCCTCAGATTAAATTAAGAAAATTCGTCAAACATTTTTGTTTTCTTTTTATTCGCAAGCAAAAACGCAATGAGTTTAAAATCTTCCAGAAGGACTCAGCTTTTATGTCACTAATTTTTTATCCATTTGTTTTCTGAAAATCAGTAATATTGCAATTTCTTCTCGTTCTTGAATGAAAACTTTCTTTTGGAAACTATTATTTGACCATAAAGTAAACAGTGTTTTAATCCCCTAAATAAGAGATAACAGTTTTGTCCCATATATTGTTTTCGAAAAATACTCATTTTTAGCAAATAAAACTTATGCCAATGCCGGCTCGGTGGCATATGGGATATGATGCTCGTCTCCTGCGCAGAGTTACCTGGGTTCAATCCCCACAAAGTCGGTGCGATTTTTCGGATTCTGGGAATCGCTTGAGTGTCCATCTTTAGGAGAAGATGTAAAGCTGTCGGTCCTGTCCAACTGAGATGTGGTGGACATTAAAAATCCCTTCCCACGACACGAGAGGGATTCGGCAAAATTTCCGGGTTAGTGAGGTGACAGAATTCCCCGGCGTGTCATTGGCCGAAAAGCGGAAATAGAGCACGTTAAAGGAATAACAAACAAACAAAACTTATGCAAATACCTGTAACCATAATTTCAAGGTACTCAAAGAATTTTCACAAAAACTAGGAAAACAACCTTTTGACGTAGTTGTTACACCACATAAGTGGGTGCCTGGGAAGAATTGAGGTGACTGTTTACTCGTTTCTTGAAGATGTTGCTAAGATGTTGGACGGAAGCGAGTTCCACAGCTCACAGGCCCTGTAAACGAAGGAATTCTTATAAAGAGAGGTTCGAGGGGTCGTTTAATGTACCGCCATATGATGAGAACTCCTTGCCAGCCTAGTGTTGCGGCAAAACATGAGTTTTGCCGTAACAAGGTCTTCAAGCTCCTTAGAGCACCTTCCGTGGAAGTGTCTGTAAAATAGAGCAAATTATCTCCTGAATTGGAGATCGCGGGTGATCTCCGGGTGGTCGATGATCGCACAGCCCGTTTTTTCACACTATCCAACATCTGCAATCTGAATGTTTGGGCGCAGATCCCCATACATGGGAATGATATTTCAAAGCAGGTCGAATCTGCGGATCATATAGAAGCAACAGCTGAGATGACTTGAAGTATCGCTTGGCTCTGAGAAGATAACTAAGTTTAGCTGATGCTGACTCAGCTATTGCTGATATATGGCCATGCCAGCAAAACACGGAGTTGAACGTTATTTCGAGAAGGTGCATCGAATCTTTGGATACAATTTGTTGGCCTTGCATCATTAGAGAAGGTTCTTCAGCGGGGACCTTTCTGGAAAACGTAGTTGCTTGCGTCTTGCTCGCATTGAAGTTCACCAGGTTCAACTGACTCCACTCAGATATCCTTTGTGAATCAGAGTTTAAATTATTAATTCAGTTGACATTTCTGACGCTGAGATTCCGCAGCTGTAATCGTAGCAGACGGCTGAAAGGCGAAACCAGAGTACAATCATCTGCAAAACCGAAGATCTTGTTCTCTGTAAATTAAAAAAGATCGTTTATCTGCAACAAAAACAAGGTTGGCGAAAGAATGGAGCCCTGAGGTACTCTTGCTTGCAACTAGAAACAATCAGATACCGTCGATCACAACTTGTATTGTATATATCTATTTGAATGAAAGCTACTTATCCAACCCCGCCATTTTTCGGGAAGTCTATATGCAGCATGTTTATTCAAAAAGGCTGCATGCCAAACCCTATCGAGGGCTATTGTTCTAGATTCCCCATGCTTTTTTATCGTTGATGTACAAACATAGTTGACGTAGGCGAGCAGATCTCCTGTCGATCTTTGCCTGCGAAAACCATACTGACGGTCGTTAATAATTGCCTGCAATTCAAGATATTTGATGAGTTCATCATTTATGACTCTCTCCATCACTTTGGACATAATGAGAAGAAGTGTAACAGGGTGGTAGTTTTGGGGTAAAGACTTCTTTCATTGCTTTGGGACCGGTTGAATTCTCGCTATTTTACAGTTGTTCGGAAAATTCTGGCTTTCGTAAGAAATCTGAAACAGACGGTTAAGAATGGGTGACAGTTCGGGAGCACACTTACTCAGGAAGATTGGCGGTATTTCGTCTAGACCAACTGCCTTTTTGCAGTTCAGCTGGTCGCTGCCATGGAAGAATTTGTAGGTGGAATGTTCGGTGTTATTGCGTTAGTTGATTTTAGCACAGAGTTCTTTGAGAACAAGAGAGCAAAGCGATCGGCTTTTTATTCAGTGGAAATTCAAATGAAGCTTTTAGGGAAAAACTAATATTGCTGCTGTCCACATTTACATACAGGAGACTTGCCATAATTGTTGTTGATTTTGTTCAACAATACATAGTTTTTGGTATTTCTAAAACTTTCAAGAATTTGCTGATATTCATCTGTTGTATGGCCGATCAGAGGGTAAAGCAGCTGCAGAAAAAAAAAGACTCTATCTTACAACATGTCCTTACGGAAATATTCCTTCATTGGCCGTTCGTTACGTGAAACCCGACGGTTTCCACCAGATAACAAAAGGTTTGTTAGGACACCCATAAATGATGAACTCAGTTTGGACGAAGTCCATAATAAATCATGAAGCAGCACTCGAAGACTATCTGTACAGGTTGGCGTATTACATTCGACTGTTTGGAAAGTTTCACATGAGCAACTGTTATACATCTATCATATCCAGAAGACTCAAGCCCTCAAAGTTGAAGATCTACCCAGAAGGCTCGAATTTTGCCAATGGCTACTGGAAAGATGTACTGACAATGCCGAATTTTGTAGTAATATTTTGTTTACACACGAACAGTGTTAGTTAGGGTCAATAATTCCACCTCGCACTTTGAATTTTCTAATATACCTTGACATCCTGCAAAATACTTTGGTTGATTTTGTCGATGTGCAAAGATGAAGAATGTGGTTTATACATTATGGGGCTCCTTTGCATTTGTAAACTAATATTGCATGTCCCAATAGATCAGCTCAGCGGTCGGAGAACTTTTTGAATCATTACTCCAAATACACAGACCTTGCTATTGAGATCAAGCTGATGTGGTACCTCGATAAAATAGATATTGTTCATGTCATCGTATCCTTGACTGGGTTGATACCCAAAACTCTGCATGATAGCCTTAAGAAATTAGAATTGCATACGAATACCTATATAGAAATGCAAAAAGCTGTAATTCTTAATACATGTAGGATAGTGAGAAAATTTATGTCAAGTATATTGTAATCGAGCTTATTCCTTTGATTGCTGAATCTGGGAAAGGTAAATTATATACAGCTAACAGCTGAGATAGTGCATAAGTCCACGATAATAAATAATAATAATAATAATGGTGAATCTGCTGAATCTACCGTTCCTATCAGATACTGAAAAATAAGAGCAATGGTCAAGAAAGGAATTGCATGGACGACATCACCATGAGATTAATCAACCACACATCGACAAAGAAGCCTCCAACAAATGGTTGATAAAAGGAGAATTATTCGCGGAAACAGAAGGGTTCCTTATGTCCATTCAAGATCAAGTGATAGCTTTAAACAACTACAAAAAATTTATTATTAAGGACGGAACATTACAAATAGATAAGTGCAGAAAATGCCGTATAAGATCGGAGACTATACAGCATATTACGTCCGGCTGCGAACAACTGGCCAATACAGACTATCTTCACAGGCATAATCAAGTATCAACCGGCGCCCGTATTGGAAAATGACTCTATCAGATTATACTACGATAGGCCTGTTATCACTGACAGAATGGTGACTAATAATAGGCCGGACATAGTGGTGTATGATAAGAGAGCCAGAACAGCAATGCTGGTGGATGTCGCCATACCGAATATAACAACGTGCTAAACAAGTTCCAGGAGAAAAAGTCCAAATACACAGGCCTTGCTATTGAGATCAAGCAGATGTGGCACCTGGATAAAATAGGAATTGTTCCTGTCATCGTATCCTCGACTGGGTTAATACCCAAAATTTTGCATGATAGCCTTAAGAAATTAGAATTGCATAAGAATACCTATATAGAAATGCAGAAATCTGCAATTTTCAATACATGTAGGATAGTTAGGAAATTTATGTCAAGTATATTGTAATCGAGCCTATTCCTTGGATTGCTGAATCTGGGAAAGGTAAATTATATCCAGCTAAGATAGTGCATAAGTCCACGATAATAATAATAATAATGTTGGTACAAACAAAAATTAGAATTGAAAAAATTAGAAAAGAAAGAATAATTAGAAACATTCTTACGTCACATTTTGGACAAATGATGTTTCATATTCGATATTGCTTCAAAATTAGTACTTTGTGATGTAAGAGCGATTTGAATACAGTCTTTGGCGTTTAATCGATTTCTGTTCATCGTTTATGTTCATTAGAGTGGAAAAGCCTTGTTCACACAAATATGTTGTTCCAAATGGCAGCAATTTTTTAACCGCCTCTTTAGGTGCAATTTCGAAAGCCTTTGCAGCTTTTGAAATCCAAAAAGACGACAGATTTGGTTTACTCTCGAATTGAATACATGCTTCAGTATTATATGGAAGTTCAAGAATTGCTTCTGCCAAACCTGAAGGTTCTTCTGGTATCATAGCAATTTCACATTTGAAAGGATCTACAATCCAACTGAGAGTACGTGTACTAAGATCTGGAAAGTAATCTGAAAACTGCTCTCAGAGTTTGATAAGATTTCTTACAATTATATCCTTGATATCAGCCAAAGTATTTCACAATCTTCCAAAAACAAAGTTGACCTTGAGAAAGAAGCTATCTTGTTCTGTTCTACTTTCGTTCCCCAATATTGCAGCTTTAATTCAAACGCTGACACTTTTTCTCTAGCTGAAATGATATTTATATTCTTTCCTTGCAATTCTTTGTTTAATATATTTATACTCTCAAAAATGTCCGCTAAATATGCGAGATATGCAACCCAGGAAGAGTTTTCAAATTTATCTGAGAGAATATTTTTGATAAACAATAAGAAATTCGAGTTCAGTTTTGATAGTCCATACTCGATTAAGTACATTTCCGCGAGAGAGCTACCTTACTTCTGTATAATAAAGTAGGACCATATATTCAAGTTCACCGTCCTGACATAATTCACGAAATCGCCGCGTGTTTAGTGCATGTCCCTTCATAAAATCTACAATCTTGATGACATCATGCATAACGCCTTCTAGTGTAGGTTCAAAATATTGGACCATAAGGGCCTGGCAATGGATCATACTGTGAGTAACTTCAATATTTGAATTATTTTTTTTACGAAATCCACAAAACCATTAATATAACCCAGCATAGCTGGAGCTCCACACAAAGATACAGAAATACAGTTTTCCAAATTTAAACTTTGCGCATTGAAGTATTCATTTACTTTATTGTAGACATCAATTCCAAGAGAAGAGAACAAAACAGTAATTTCTCTTCAAAATTATCTGCACCTTTGTAGTGAACATATACCATTAGCTGTGAATTGCTACTAAAATCAGTTGTCTCATCAAGCTGAATAGCAAAATATTTAGTCTGTTTTCTTGCGAAAATAAAATGTTGTTTCACATTTTCTGCTAATATAGGAATTCGTTCTTTCACAATTGTCGCAGACAAGGGCATTAAATTCAGTTTCTTCGCTTCTTTTTGAACATACATAATCTCTGCCATTTTTACAGCAGCTGGTTTAACCAAATCTTCACCAATAGTGTATAGTTTCTTATTTCGAGCAATCAACCAGGCTACTTCAAAGCTAGCTCTTGATGCTGAATGCTGATCGAATGTACCAAACAAGTTGCTATTAAATCTTTGTCTATTAACAGATGCTTTTTTAAATTTGCAAAGTATTCTCACGGTTTGGAAGACAGGTTTGAATGCAAATTATCTAAATGTTTCTTCAATTGACTTTTTTTTGAAAGATTCTGAAGGCAGTACCTTAATACATACAACACTGTGGTTTTATCGTACCATTGTCTTTTATTTTCATAAAACCGTAATTGAGGAATTCGTCTTGGTATGTTCTTCTTCTATTTGCTGCCATCTGAAGGGAGACAGAAAATAATATTCGCAAAATACTTAACTCAAATTTCTAAATTGCGACACCTTGATCGATATATCGATAATTAATGATAAAATGCTGGTCTTGTCAGCAACTAACTAGTAAAAACTCGCTTTCTGACTCGTCAATGTTATTGTATCTTGAGGGCATGGCACATACTGAGCAGGTAGCCGGGAGTGTACTTTACTGCGCAAAGATATAACTCGACGAGAACACTCTAGTGGTGGGTAGTGAGATGGTTTACCCTGCATATGTCGCTAAATTGTTTAAATTGAAAAAATACTAACAGGTTTATAAAATATATGTTTTTCACTCATAAAAGTTTCATTTTATCAAAAATTTCATTCTTACCCCATTTGGGGTAATTTACCCCGGTTCTCTGACCGCTGGAATAGATGGATTGGTAGGGAAGATTCGATAGCTTGGTTTCCACGATCCCCTGATCTGCATCCTCTAACTACTTCGTCTGGGGGCATTTGAAAAGCAATTTTCTTTAAATGCCGAATAACATGATCCATCAGCTTTCTTCCATTTCATCAAAGTGATATGGAATTTCTTATAAAACACTCTTGTCTAAAATGACAATGCGCTAAAATACTAGCCGAGTGTTTTAACTTCTACTAAATAAAATGAACACTCTGTATACTCGAACCCAAAAAGAGGTGGAAACTACTTCAAACGGCTACTTTCCAGTTTTCAAGAAAAATTACGACAACAATTTCGCTCCCATCTTTGAGTTACTGATTAATGACCCTCACTTCAGTTGATACAAAAAACTTGTGCCTTAACATTTAAAACAAATTTTTATTCAAAAACAGTTGTAATTTCTAAAAACTTTCAGGAGACAAAAAAGTTGGAAAATAAATTAAATGACCAGTGGCGCACTACACTATGATTTTGATGGGGTCAAATGTAGCATGACCCTGAAAAAATATTACATATTATCCCGTATATTTTTGCAACTATTGAATGCATCTAATGAACTGATGAGCACATAGTATATTAAGGCTAAATATCTTGAAAACTAACAGAAACGTAAAAAAATCTGAACTTCAACACCCTCTATCCCGAGAAAGTGGAAATTTTGGATATACAGAGTATCCGGGAAAATGTGGGAAATCTCTCGGATTCAGATGGAGTATGCAAAAAGAATATGACAAGTTTCTATAATTTCTTTTTCTATAGACCCTCCCTACGGAAATATGCGCCCCTAAGGAACGCTCCTGCATATCGGCATATTCTTGAATAAATTTTAAAGTACTTTGCACAATTTAATGAAAATTTAGAATGGTGTCCAGTAGTAAGGACCTCTCAAAATAGTATCCTTGCAATAATTTTAGCTTCTTTGGTTTACCAGGGGCGGACTAAGTGTAACACTGTAATGCCCATTATTTTAACACCCTGTACGATAAAGACCTAAAAAAATATTTTCTAGTAACTTGAACCACTACTGAAAAGGAGTAATACTTGTTTGCTATTGATAAAATGAACCATTTCGAGAAAAAAAATAAACGAAAAAATGTTTCTCTTTTAATAAACTATTGAAAACAAAAATCAAGTCAGTAATCTTAAGACCTAATTTAGAACAATTAATCAAGAACTTCAAAAGTTGGTTCCACATGGCCTCCGTTAACTCTAATACACTTGCGGGCACGACGGATTGAGGACCGCTGTACCCGCCACCACAACCCCACCCCGCATTGTTTCTTAGCTCATCACAATGAAACTTTATTCGCTGTAGAATCTCCTACATATTATTGACTGAGGTGGAATATACCAAGATTTTGAGTTGTCCCCATCGGTAAATATCAATCCGAGTCAAGTCGGAAGTCCAGGAGACCAGGAAATAGGTCCAAGCCTACCTATCCAACGGTTTGGGTAGACGTTATCTAGGTGCTCCCGCACAGGAATGCTAAAATGAGGTGGTGCCCTATCGTGCATGAAGTACATGTTTCGGCGGGTTTAAAATGATAAATGCTCTATTAAATCTTGAAATTTGTGGATGAATTCCAAATAAAATTCTGCTTTCAATCACGCGGGCAGTACGAATGGTCCAATCAAAAAACTTCCAATGACCCCTACCCAGATGTTAATTTGTTCGAACTGATGTGGATGATGCGCAACAATGGTGGCATGGAGATTTTCATCAGCCCATGCGTGTGATTTGTGTAAATTTGTCATACCATTTTCTGTAAAACCAACTTCATCTGTGAAGAGAATAGTGCAAATGAAGTTTGTATATTTCGTCGCTGATTCTCTAGCCTGTTTGAGAACTGCCTTCTACGAGGAAAATCTTCAGGAATCAGCTGGTGCGTTATTTGCAAATGATACGGGTATAACAGCTGTTCTTGAAGCACTTCTTGTACTGTTGTTTTCGACGTATTAAATTTTGCGGCTAATTTGCGAGTGATCGTTGAAGGATTATCATCTACAACATTCAAAATGTTCTCTTCCAATTGCACTGTACGTACTGTTCTTCTAACACCAGCATTAGTACTTTTTTCTCAAACTTCCCTGAAGTGATTTACCAAGTCAATAATATGCAACTATTGCCTTTTTAACTAAAATAACCCCCCGTTCTCCCTTAGACGTTGATCGACTCGTTGCAATGTCTTTTAATTGGGAATAGGACGATTAGGAAAGCTTACAGGATACAACCTTCTGGCTTCTGAAGTAGGGGTGCTCAAACTTGAACTGATGGTGATCTACATCAATACTTTTAGACTACTTACGATCGACTCGGGAGGCTGAAAGTATGTGTGATGCAGGGTTGTCGTACATACACGATACGCCCTACCTACCTAGGTAGGGTTTATAGTAGCATATATAGATATTATCTCTCCGCACAATATACATTATTTTAGTCAAGGTTTGGGTTAGGTTTAGTTAGCTTCTTCTCTATAATATCAATGAAAAAACTCAAAGTAATTCAAAATTGCTAGTTTATTGGTTGTTACAAAACAAAAGACTTTCATATAGAATTAAACTCAACTAAGGAGTGACTTTGGATGTTGAAGCGTGGCACTGCATGTCCTCAGCATACTTTTCATGAGATGGTACATAACCACTGAGTGCTAATCGCAAGCATGATGACATATGATCGTCAGTTGGTCGATTGCGATATTTTGACTTAATTATCTTCATTTCAGAAACTGCAGACTCGCATTTATCTTAAATTCGGATATTTATCTTCAGATATAAAACACCAGAAATTTGTATCAGATGTTGTAGCTTTGAGATGTGTATCTGATATAATTTGCACCTACGCATTTACTACAGAACATGAGTAAACATTAAACTTACTTGCAATTTCATTAGCTAATTCCTCAATGTTTTTACATGAAAAAGGATAACTCATATATGTTGCTATATTAACCAATTCATTGCAATCATAAAAACGCATTTCGAATTGTCCCAAAATATTTGATAATTCAGCCGCATACGTAACGTAATTCAATTGAGGAATCCTTGCTTTCAAAGACGGAAAATGTTCCAGATCCCTTCTTTTCAGTTGATCTATCATAAGTTGCAATTTATTTTTCAATGCGTTTACTACGCTAACAATATCAATAATAGTTTTTCCTTTACCTTGAAGCTCCAAGTTAATGGTGTTTAAGGAATTTTCCGAGACTAATCCACCTGACGTCCGTATGAAGAACTAAATCAGTGTGTTCAGCTGACTCCTTATCTTCCAACTGCAACTTAAAGAACCGCCGATGCAAGCTACGTGCACCGATGGAATTCACAATTTTTGTTGCAATGCCCATAATTTCCTCCGTGTTTAAAACTTTTGAATACAAAACTTGTGGATGTATAATGCAATGGAATGAAAAAAAAATAAGGGAAATCTTCATAATCTTGACAAAATGCCACAAAGCCGTTTTTGTTTCCAGTCATTGCTGGTGCTCCATCGGTTGTAATGCACACCAATTTATTTTTTCAAAATTGAAGGAAACGTCATATATATCTTCGCCACGGGTCTTCCCCTTCAAAGTAATGATTGTCAAAAATTCTTCCTTAGCCAACATGTCATTGAATACCATCCGAATAAGAATACACTGCTGGGCAGTGTATGTCATATCGGTGGATTCGTCGAACTGTAAAGAAAAGTATGTACATTTCTGATATTATGTTTTAGTTCATCTGCCAAGTCATGACTCATGATTTGAATACGCCTTGTGACAGTCGGATGAGATAACTGAAGTTCTCTAATAGCAGACATGATTTCTGTTTTATTTTAAAAATCTCCAAATAAAACCCGCTTCAATAAATGCTTCCTTCACAACCGATCCATCTTCGAATGGTTCCTTCTGTTTCGCCAATATATGGCGCGCGTTCCTTTGGTAAAGCTGCCTTTTGCCTCTAGCAGAGTGCTATTTTATTACGTAATAAGTTTTTGTAGTTTAGTTACCTACTTATTTAAAATTTTTTTCTTCTCGAGATCTACTCAAAAAGCACTCACGATCGACAGTTTGAGCATCCCTGTTCTAAAGCATTGCAAGAGGCAAAACCATACATATCTGCATACTCAATAAAAGTGTATTCCATATTTCGAATAAGTTAACAATAAAATTTACCATGAAATCCGAAAATCAGTGAATTAATAGGTATTTAAGTAATATTAATATCAATCAATGTGTTAGCAATGTGACATTATGATAATTTCTAAAATGCACTGACTTGATTTCTGTTTTCAATAGTTCATTAAAAGTTAAACATTTTCTCGTTTATTATTTTTCTCAAGAATGGTTCATTTTATCAATAGTAAACAAGTATTACATTTTTTTAGTAGAGGTACAAGCTATGAGAAAACATTTTCCTTAGGTCTTTATCATACAAGGTGTTGAAAGAATAAGCATTACAGTGTTACACTTAGTCCGCCCCTGGTAAACCAAAGAAGCTGAAATTATTACAAGGATACTATTTCAAGGGGACCTTACTACTGGACATCATTCTTAGTTTTTATTAAATTGTGTAAAGTACTTTAAAATTTATTCAATAAAAACCGATATGCAGGGGCGTTCTTTAGGAGCCCATATTTCCGTAAGGAGGGCTTATAACACAAAAAATGATAGGAACTTGTCTTGTTCTTTTTTCATGTGCTACCTGAATCCAAGAGATTTCCCACATTTTCCTGGACACCCTGTTATTTATGGGTATTTTTTCATGCTTTTTGATGACGAATCTTCCATAAAAAGTAATAATTCCATACTTGAAACACCCTGTATATTGCAATGACTTGATTAGACACATTAAAAGCTTCAGTTATAAAAATGGTTCAAAAAGTTACTGAATCGTATATCCCCCAGAAAAATCTTTGATATCATTTTCTTATCGCAATTTCTTTTATAATGAAAGTTCCAAAAAATGCATCACAATTTAATGACATCCACTTCTTGCGTGAGCTCAAAAACTTCAATTCCATTCAAAAATCTCGACTTGTTGAAATGTGAATTACTGGAAACACCTCGTAACAACCCTGCAAAAATCTGACAAGCTCGATCATTATCCTTCAAGTACCCCTAATGAAGCCACAAACTGAAAAATCGATTTGTAATTTAAGAAAGTCCCCACGAGATAAAGATTGAGGAAAGCTGCTCCAAATAGATAAGTACGATATTAAAACGCTTATGTCCCTAGAAATAGGAAGATACGGGTTGGGACTTACACAAAATTACATCTCTGACTATGTCATCAAGCCTGAATCAGGGTTCATGGCGTAATCGGGATATGTATCATAAGTCGTCGTATGCTCGATTCGGTTTAGCCTTTTTTGATTAAATGTGGTCCGAAAGCAATGTCAACTAGATTCATTTTAATTGTGTCGTGTTCATATTATAAATACTTAGTGAATGCAGAATTTAATGAAGGTGCCGAGATCAGACTTAATTGTTCTTAAATTCTTGCAGAAAATGGTCCCTTTCAAGCTGGTCTAGTACTGAAATTCTTTTGTGTTTATTGATTTCAAATGCTCCTCATAGATTCAGTTTCAATCTATTGTTTTCATTTTGTGGAATTTGAAAACTATTATTAAAAGTATCATTTTCTTCTAGAAGATGATTTGAATAGTGAAAATCTAATTTTTCGTTTGTCAAAACTGCGTTTGCTCACTAATAACATAATATTGAATTTTTCGGAATTTCTACCGATATAAATTTTATTCCAACCTCCAAAGAAACCTTATGAAGATTTTCCGGCATTTTTACTAACTCAAGAATTCATCCGTTTCAAACCTAATGAATTTGATATTATAACTTTGGAATCCATTGAATCAAAGTGTAATCAGACAAGATAGGATTTACTAAGGCAGATTAAGGTTATACTGTAATAGCTTTGGACAAGGCCAAGATTATTCACGCAAAACAGAAAAAATTATTGAATCCGAAATTATCAAAATATCAAGAATGATCGCATTAGAAATTTCAATCGAATATTAAACACACCATAGAGCAGGAATGCTCAAACTAGAACTGCAGGCGATCTACCTCAATATTTTTAGACTACTTACGATCGACTCTGAGAAGTTGGAAGTATGTGTGATGCAGGGTTGTCGTACATACACGGTACACCCTACCTACCTACCTAGGTATAGTCTAGGTTTCCGCACAATATACATCATTTTAGGCAAGTTTGGATCAGATTTAGTTAGGTACTTCTCTATAATATCAATGAAAAACTCATAGTTATTCAAAATTGCGAGTTTTATTGGTTGTCACATATGGTATTAAACTCAACTTGGATGTTGAAGCGTGGCACTGTATGTCCTCAGCATACTCTTCATAAGATAGTACGTAACCACTGAGTCCTAATCGCAAGCATGATGACATATGATCGTCAGTTAGTCGATTGCGATATTTTAACTTAATTATCTTCATTTCTGAAAATGCAGACTCGCACAAGTAAGTTGACCCAAACATTGCCTTCAGTTGAAGGGCGATTTGCCTTGTATGCAGCTTTTCATCTTCAGATATAAAACACCAGAAATTTGTATCAGATGCTGTAGCTTTGAGAAGTATATCTGATATAATCTGCACCAACTCATTTTCAACAGAACCTGAGTTCATATTAAACATTTTGACTTGCTATTTCAGTCGATAATTCCTCAATATTTTCACATCAAAAAGGATAACTCATAAATGATGTTATATTTGCCAATTCACTGCAATCATAAAAACGCATTTCGAATTGTCCCGATATATTTGATAATTCAGCATCATACGTATCATAATTCAACTGAGGAATCCTTGCTTTCAAAGACGGAAAATGTTTCAGATCCTTTCTTTCCAGTTGCTCTATCATAAGTTGCAATTTACTCTTGAATGCGTTTACTGCGCTAATCATATCAATAATAGTTTTTCCTTCACCTTGAAGCTCCAAGTTAATGGTGTTTAAGTGCATTGTGATGTCAGTCAAAAATGCCAAATCAGTCAGCCATTTTTCGTTTTTCAACATATGAGTGTCATCACCTCTTTCGTCTAGAAAGCAGTTATTTCGGGCATTAATTCTTGAAACCTTTCTAGAAATTTGCCGCGACTCAATCACCTGACGTCCATGTGAAGAATTAAATCAGTGTTCTCAGTTGACTCCCTATCTTCCAACTGCAACTTGAAGAGCCGCCGTTGCAAGCTACGTGCACAGCTGGATTTCACAATTTTTGTTGCAATGCCCATAATTTCCTCCATGTTTAAAACTTTTGAATACAAAACTTGTTGATCTATGATGCAATGGAATAAAAAAAAAAGGAGGGAAATATTCATTAGCTCGACACAATGCCACAAAACCGTTTTTGTTTCCAGTTATTTCTGGTGCTCCATCGGTTGTAATGCACACTCATTTATTTCTACAAAATTGAAGAACACGTCATATATATCTTCGCCAAGGGTCTGCCCCTTCAGAGAAATGATTGTCAAAAATTCTTCCTTAGTCAACATGTCACTGAATACAATCTGAACAAAAATACACAGCTGGGCATTGTCTGTCATATCAATGTATTCGTCGAAGTGTATATAAGTATGTACAATTCATGATATCGTGTTTTAGTTCATCTGCCATGTCCTGACTTATGACTTCAATAGGCCTTGTGACAGTCAGACGAGATAACTGAAGTTCTCTAATAGCAGACATGATTTCTGTTTTATTTTTGAAATCTCCAAATGAAGTCTCACCCGCTTCAATAAATGCTTCCTCCATAACGAGATATTTTAAATGACGCGATCGTAGCAGCTTTTTATTGTTTGGCTAGTCTTGTGGACATGGTTTGTTCTTTTTCCAAACAAGATATCAAATCAAGTACTTTTAGCTTTCTCAATTCACTCTGTGGCGGAAAATCCTTTTCATAGCTTTTATGAACCATTTTATGATGCCACATTAAGTTACCACGCTTAGATATTGCAACTGACGCACGACAATTAAGAAAAAGGCACTTATATACGAAAGAAAAATAATTCTTCCTCCCAATCGTTATTAAAATTATACGTTTCAGATTACTTCGCTGGACTCATTTTGTACTATACAATTATAAACTTTGTATTGACGTAGTATTGCCTTCAAGCTACAATTCAGAATGACTCGAGTTACAGCAGGCGCAACATTTATATCGACGTGTACGAAAGTCTTGAATGTTCCCGTCAAACGCGCCGCCTGAAATTTCTAGAAAAGCGGCAAGAATAAAAAACGCGGCTTTTCTTTGACAAGTACCGCGCGTTCCTTCGAAAGAGCCGCCTTTTACCACTAGCAGAGTGTTATTTTATCATTATTTTTGAAGGTTCGTTACCAACTTATTGGAATTTTTTTCTTCACGAGATCGACTCAAAAAGCACTCGCGAACGACCGTTTGAGCACCCCTTCCATAGAGAATGCCAAACGTTTAATACCGAACAACCAAAAATACCACCTTCATTAGCTAGTTAAACTTCATGGAAGAGGTTAGTTTACATGAGCAAGAACGGCTCAATAAAGGGTAATCCTCCCAGTTCTCTATTATCAGAATTTTTCATGGATAACATTGATAATGTAATTCAGAATCTGTCGAAACACTGCATTTATTGGTTTAGATATCTAATCTGTTGTTCTGCAGGTACAAATAAGCAATTAGATTCCTTTAGTACCTTATATATTAGTTTTCAATTCTACCTATAACCCCTTTGTTGAGGGTCTATAGCAAGGTATCCAGACTGTTCAAAAAATTTGTTATTAAACTGGAAATAGTTTGTTAATAACAAAGGTTGAGAAGATGAATAAAATCATTGTGAATCATAGGATTGATATGTGAACGATCGAAAATGTTGGAAATTAATTGTAGACATTCATCTCCAGATATATTAGAGTACATATCGTTGACATCTAGGGATAGTAGAAAAGCATTTGTAGGTACTAGAATATTTTGTAGTTTTTCGGAAAGTTAAAGGGAGTTCTTCATGGACATATATGATGATTTTATTTCTCTTCACAACCTTTGTCTGCAACAAAACTATTTCCAATTTAATAACAAACTTTTTGAACAGTCTAGAGGCCTTGTTGTAGGCTCTCCCTTAAGACCACTTCTTGCTGAAATATTCATGAGTCATGAGGAAGAAAAAAGTTTTCAAAGTCCCATAGCCTCACAAATAATTTTTCGGTATCGTTATGTTGATGATGTACTAGCGTAATTCAATGGTTCATCAAGATAACTTGATCTTTTTCTGAATTCCATCAACAATATCCACCCAAAAATCAATTTCAAGTTAGAAATATCAACGAACAATCGAATAAATTTTGTAGACTTAACCTTTTCCCGAACAAATAACTCTTTTGAGTTTGATATATTTCGAAAACCTACTTCCACAGATATTTGCATTCCTCATGACTGTTCTCACCCCTTGTAACATAAAATAGACGTCTTCAACTCAATGGTTTATAGAGCATTTTCATTGCCACTTTCAATTGAAAATCTTAACAAAGAAATTTATATCATAAAAACTATCGCCAGTAATAACGGTTACCCCCTACCATAGTAGACAAAATAGTTCTTAAAAAACAAACACAGTTAGCTTACAATAGTATTTACCTCCTTGTTAAACCAAATACCAATATTCAAAACTTCTCTAACGTATCTTGGTCCAATTTCACAGCAAGTAGCAAATCAAATGTCAAGTCACAACATATAAATTGCCTTAAAACCTACATATCAATTATTACAATTATTTTTAATGGCAAAGACAAAACTCACAAATTGGACAATTCTCGGCTATACGGACTGTGTTACCCTGATTGTGAGGGTGTATATATAGGCCAGACAGAAAGATTATACATTAGATACAAAGAACATCACTCTTCCTTTCGTAAAAACAAAAGTGACTCCACCATTGCACAGCATTTCCTAGATACACGGCCCTCTCTATACAAGGCCGGAGCTGCTGAGAATTGGCAACAATGCTAGCAGGGCTATTGACGGCGCGTACCGACTGCGCATCATGCAGACCATTGTTTACAGTTGGTTGAAGCACGATAAATATATTTCGTATTTTATTCGTTTTCGGAAGTTTTAAGCATTGTTTAAACAATCTACAGTTTTCATTGCGAACTGTATTCATTTGAGTGTAACCTCACTTCAAGTTTTTGATAATCAGGTGCTTATTCATCTGTATATGGTGTCTGCCTAGTTC
This sequence comes from Cryptolaemus montrouzieri, assembly GCA_013387265.2. Classification (NCBI taxonomy): domain Eukaryota; kingdom Metazoa; phylum Arthropoda; class Insecta; order Coleoptera; family Coccinellidae; genus Cryptolaemus; species Cryptolaemus montrouzieri. The sequence goes on along the minus strand of JABFTP020000001.1, from coordinate 64,347,112 downwards.
AGTTTAGTTTTCGTTTCGAGACTCTAAACGAATACTTGTGTAGTCCTAGCTTGTAAAAGCAAATATAAATAGCAAGAGGAAAAAGTATCAGTGTTTAATTTTCCAAAGGATGACTTACTGAGGAATACTCGGATGAAAAACATTCCCAGAAAAAACTGGACTCCTGGTTTGTGAAAAACATTTTGAACCTCATTTTAAAAGAAGAGAAGTATGTGGATTCGACAGGCCAGGAAAGAGTTATTTCTAGATCGAGGTATGCACTGGTACCTGGGATAGTTCCCACATTATTTCTACAAAGAGAGGAACAGGAAATCAAACAATGGCTGTGTGGGGACATTATTAATGACTTTACAGTGTTCTCATACAATTTTAGGCAAAAACTGTATTTACAACAGTGAAAGTGTGAAGTTTTAATTGATAAAGTTTGTTTTTATCAGGTTAATTTGGAAAATTTGCCAACGGTACCAGTCTGTATTAAAGTGCAAGATAGTTTGAGTATAGAGGTATGTACAAACAACTGTTATATATCTAAAGAAGATTTGGATTGGGTTCTTAATGGTGATGGAAAAATTAGTAGATGGTCGCAATTAGAAAATATATTAATAAGATACAAGTATGTTAAGGTATGTGATGAACTTCAACTCAACAAATCTGGTGAAAAATATTAATGATATTTTTGAATGCTTGCAAAATTTAATTAAACACGATGAAAGCAGGGAGTATGTTTTTCATAAGATAAATATTTTAAAAGAGCAATTCAATTTGAACCTTGAAGAAAAAAGTCTATGAGTTATTCTCCAGAAATAATTTTGCATTTTTTTAATATACAACCAGTCTACCGCATGCTTTTATATGTTAAGAGAAAATTTAATTTTAACATTGCCTCACCCAAAAAAAATTAAAAATTACAGATTCTTTGAAAATTTCAGCTAATAAGCCTGATGAAAATGATCATTTTCTCAAAGGAAGAGTTAGTCAGCTAAATAGCAAGGAGAAATATGTTATTTTGCAAATAGATGAAATATATATCAAACAAAAATATGCTTGTAAACATGGGGATATTTTGGGACATGCAGATAATGAAAATTTTGTGCAGATAAAACAGTGGTGACATATTTAATTTCCACAGCGTTTGGTTTCAAGGATGTTGTCGCTCTTTATCTAGTCTATAACGTCACAGGGAAAGAGTTGGCAGAAATTACTCAAAAAGTTTGTACGTTACTGAGAAATTGCAGTCTCCAAGTTGTAGCCATCATCTGATAATATTCGAGTTAATCGAGTAATGCTTGAAAATCTCTCAAAAAATTCAACCAAGTTTATGTACCCATTTGAATTTGGGAGGCTTTTACTTGGTAAAATTCCATAATCAATAATAAAAAACAAGTACTGTGCTTTAAGGAATTTAACTTAATAATTGCGATTCGTAACGCGTTTCACTACACCGTAGCTTCTTCAGACGAATTAATGTACAGAAAATATAAATATGAATGTTCTTGAGTAATTAAAAGCTTATTGGATTGCTTCTTCTTAAGAAGGTATTTATGACAGGTATATCCTATAAAATTAAGGAATAGATTGCTCCCCGAAGAGATTCAATACAGGTGAAGGGCTTGAATCGACCTGTTCATTGATGAGTCTACCTGAGTGTTTGTATTTATTGATTTCTAAAGTTTCCCAAAGATCTATCTTCCAATATTCATCATCTGTATGCAAAATTTCAAACTGTGGGTCGAAAGAGTGATTATTTTCTAAGAGATGATTCGCGTAATTTGAATCTGATTTTTTATTTGAAAAACTGCGTTTATGTTCCGATATTCAAATATTAAAATTTCTATGAGTTCTACCAATGTAGAAATTATCACAGTCATTGCAATTCAATCTATAAATACCTGATTTATTGTTTTTACCTGGTTTGGTTTTATTGTTTTTATATATTTGCCTAAATTATTATTAGTTTGGAAAGCTATGTTGAAATTATTGCTACTCAAGAATGATTTCAGTTTCTCACTTGCAAAATTTAATTAAACACGATGAAAGCAGGGAGTATGTTTTTCATAAGATAAATATTTTAAAAGAGCAATTCAATTTGAACCTTGAAGAAAAAAGTCTATGAGTTATTCTCCAGAAATAATTTTGCATTTTTTTTAATATACAACCAGTCTACCGCATGCTTTTATATGTTAAGAGAAAATTTAATTTTAACATTGCCTCACCCAAAAAAATTAAAAATTACAGATTCTTTGAAAATTTCAGCTAATAAGCCTGATGAAAATGATCATTTTCTCAAAGGAAGAGTTAGTCAGCTAAATAGCAAGGAGAAATATGTTATTTTGCAAATAGATGAAATATATATCAAACAAAAATATGCTTGTAAACATGGGGATATTTTGGGACATGCAGATAATGAAAATTTTTGTGCAGATAAAACAGTGGTGACATATTTAATTTCCACAGCGTTTGGTTTCAAGGATGTTGTCGCTCTTTATCTAGTCTATAACGTCACAGGGAAAGAGTTGGCAGAAATTACTCAAAAAGTTTGTACGTTACTGAGAAATTGCAGTCTCCAAGTTGTAGCCATCATCTGATAATATTCGAGTTAATCGAGTAATGCTTGAAAATCTCTCAAAAAATTCAACCAAGTTTATGCACCCATTTGAATTTGGGAGGCTTTTACTTGGTAAAATTCCATAATCAATAATAAAAAACAAGTACTGTGCTTTAAGGAATTTTACTTAATAATTGCGATTCGTAACGCGTTTCACTACACCGTAGCTTCTTCAGACGAATAAATGTACAGAAAATATAAATATGAATGTTCTTGAGTAATTAAAAGCTTATTGGATTGCTTCTTCTTAAGAAGGTATTTATGACAGGTATATCCTATAAAATTAAGGAATAGATTGCTCCCCGAAGAGATTCAATACAGGTGAAGGGCTTGAATCGACCTGTTCATTGATGAGTCTACCTGAGTGTTTGTATTTATTGATTTCTAAAGTTTCCCAAAGATCTATCTTCCAATATTCATCATCTGTATGCAAAATTTCAAACTGTGGGTCGAAAGAGTGATTATTTTCTAAGAGATGATTCGCGTAATTGAATCTGATTTTATTTGAAAAACTGCGTTTATGTTCCGATATTCAAATATTAAAATTTCTATGAGTTCTACCAATGTAGAAATTATCACAGTCATTGCAATTCAATCTATAAATACCTGATTTATTGTTTTTACCTGGTGTGGTTTTATTGTTTTTATATATTTGCCTAAATTATTATTAGTTTGGAAAGCTATGTTGAAATTATTGCTACTCAAGAATGATTTCAGTTTCTCACTTGTAATGCCAAGGTAGGTTAAGGTGTTGAATTTTTGTTTCAATTCATCGACAGGGTAAACTTCATTCAATGCGATTCTACTCTGTTTTTATTTGAAATATTATTTATTAGTTTGGGATTCTAACCATTATTTTTGGATATTTGTTTAATCAAATTTAATTCTTTGTTGAAATTTTCTGGTGATAACGGGATGTTAACCAATCGTTGAATAAAACTATTGAATGCTGACATTTTATATTGATATGGATGACACGACGAGTTATGTATTATAATATCTGTAGGAACAGATAGACAGTTGAAAATTTTCGAAAATCATATAAATTCATTACATCCAAAAATTGGATTCACAACCGAAATAGAAAGCTATAATTCGAATAATTTCTTAGACGTAACAATTTCGAATGAAAATGGAAAACATGTTTTCGCAATTTACCATAAGCCGTCACATACAGATATTATAATACCTAACTCGTGGTGTCATCCGTATCAACATAAAATGTCAGCATTCAATAGTTTCATTCATAGATTGATTAACATTCCGTTATCTCCAGAAAATTTCAACAAAGAATTAAATTTGATTGAACAAATAGCCAAAATAATGGTTACAATCCCAAACTAATAAATAATATTTTAAATAAAAAACAAAGTAGAATCGCATTGAATGAAGTTTACCCTGTCGATATATTGAAACAAAATTCAACACCTTAACCTACGTTGGCATTACAAGTGAGAAACTGAAATAACTCTTGAGTAGCAATAATTTCAACATAGCTCTCCAAACTAATAATAATTTAGGCAAATATATAAAAATAATAAAACCAAACCAGGTAAAAACAATAAATCAGGTGTTCATAGATTGAATTGCAATGACTGTGATAATTTGTACATTGGTAGAACTCATAGAAATTTTAATATTAGAATATCGGAACATAAACGCAGTTTTTCAAATAAAAAATCAGATTCAAATTACGCGAATCATCTCTTAGAAAATAATCACTCTTTAGACCCACAGTTTGAAATTTTGCATACAGACAATAAATATTGGAAGATAGATCTTTGGGAAACTTTAGAAATCAATAAATACAAACACTCAGGTAGACTCATCAATGAACAAGTCGATTTAAGCCCTTCACCTCGGTGTGTTGAAACGCGTTACGAATCGCAATTATTAAGTAAAATTCCTTAAAACACAGTACTTGTTTTTTATTATTTATGTACCCACTTTAAGATGAACATAAAACGTTTTCAACTTATGATACTGTTCATATTTTTAAGAACATCAGAAATAACTGAAAAATCAAAATATAACGAAAAGAGTTTTGTTTTTTCTAGAGTTTAATCAAGATGAAAAATCTGATGAACAGTTGTTGCAAAATTATTCATTTGAGAAACTTATATAAAAGAGAATCTAATATGTTATTGAACACAGCTTCTAAATTAAATTACAAATCCAAAAAAACGGAAACTTCTTACTGTACTTTAAATTATTTGCCTATTGTTGCTTTCAGTTACCTATTTCCACTAAGATCATTAATATTTTCCTTACACATTGCTCTGTCATTGTGACTGCATGTTTTCAAGTATTTCCATATTATAGTATCATTTAAATGTATGCAAATTCAATTTAAAATACCCGCGAAATATAAACTCTGTGCTAGTTCAATGTCAAGTAACCCTGTTAGTGTGATGTCACGCGCTGCTGCCACATGAGCAGCCTTGTATAGAGAGGGCCGTGCTAGATAGCAATCACCACTTTCGTAGTATAGATAATCTTAACATAATTCAAAGCTTAACACAAAAGAAACAATGTAACCCTTCTTAACGACAATACAGAACGATGTTATACCCCAATATTTAGGATTTTCAAGTAATTATGAAGGTACCTTTGAATACCTATCTATATTCCAATAGTAGAAACTTGTTGTTTTTCTCTCTTTATAATTCATACTTGTTTTTCTATATTTAATACAAATTGTACAACTGTACCTTAGTTTTAACTCACAATTTGTAAACGTCTGATGATGATAGAAATATCGAAATAGCTATCATGTTTGTGAATAAAACATTTTTCCACCTAATTTTGTGGTATTCTTTACAAAGAAAACCAAAATCACCGTGTGTTAAAAATTTGTTGCTTACCAAAAGAGAAATTGGAAATATTGAAATTGAGCGTTAATTCTTGGCGCATTCTTGTTTCGGTAATGAATTTCTGCGCAGAAAATAATGTTTAATCACAAAAATAACATTTCTGTTAAAATTCTGGATATTGTTTTCTGTTGAGCACAAACTGAATGACGCAGCATCTCAAATTTTCACACTAGTCTATTTATAGTTTAGCAGTTGAAGGCAGGAGTGAATATATAACAATACAGGGCGGAAAAATCAAAGTCGTGAAAATACTGAAAATTATCGACTCTGCAGGAACAGAGACAGCACAGTTCCTGTAAAACAGGGGTTCCCAAACTTTTTTGTACCACACCCCCCTCTGGTTATTTGGAGACCCCCACGCTCCCCTTAGTACGTATGATGAAAATTAAAACAAGTATTACATGAAAAACGATTATAATTACTGATACAAATTTCAACATTGTAACACAGATACATTTTCAATTTAAGGAAGGTAAAGCAATAGGCCTACCTACTTACAAAAACAAAACATAATATGTAATTTAGTGGGTTGAGTTTCAGACAAATCACAGCGTAGGTCACTTTCGACATCAAGTTTGTTGCGGTACTTAGTTTTGATCGCCACAAGAGTTGAAACGCTTTTTCGCACATATATGTTGTTGAAAAAAGCAAGTACATCTGAACAGCTTACCCTGAAACACTGGGGTAAACTTTTGAGTACTTTAACCAAAATGAGGGCTTGTCCATTTTTACAGAATCGTATCTTGCAGCAGAGTAATTTTTTATTTCTATTCCATCATCTTGTAATCCTCTGACAAGTTAGGAAAATACCTGCTAAACTCCTCCTTCAGGTTCTTTAAATGGTCAATTATCAAGTTTTTCAAAAGCGGTCCTTCAAAAACGTCCTCAAAACATGCTTCTTCTGAGACTGACACTACTTTGTTGAAACTTAAATAGTTGCTGAGGTTCATTGACACTTTACGTATCCAAAATTGTAGTTTCTCAACGTACATCTTGATGGCATTCCGATCTGATACTATATTTGAGTCTCAAGTTAGGTTGTTTAACGTGTCAAAGAAGTCTGATCAATAGGTCAAAATCACTGGGTTTTTGGAACTCTGTACTGAGCTCGTTTAGTTTCTGCAGTGCCAAAAACGTAATCCCTTCATCACGGAGCTCAAATAGTCTTCCCAACATATTGCCTTTTGATAGCCATCGTACTTCTGTATGAAATAGCAGCGTTTTGTGTCACTTCCTGAATCTTCACGAAGACTTTTAAACAGTCTACTATTTAATGCACTGTTCTTTACGTAGTTGACTACTGCTATACAGCTTTAAAATAGCATTGAGTCCGTTTGTAAGCGTTTTTGCTGCCAAGGCTGCCTAACCACGTCAGCATTCTTCTAGTTGACCAACTGCATAAAGCCTGAGCGAGAACCGAGCATTGAAGGAGTACCATCTGTGCATACACCAATATGTTTTTGCCAAGAATTTTCGTGTTTCTCGAAAAAGTCTGATACTACTCTCATCACATCTACAGCTTTAGTAGTGGTCACCAGCTCAATAGAAAACATCAGTTCATCCTTCATTCTTTCATTTTCAATGTAACGAACATATACAACCAAATGAGAATATTGACTACGTCTGTACTCTCGTCAAGCTAGATAGCAAAAAAAGCGGATTTTTTTATTGGATCAACCACCTTTTTTTTAATGTCTTTGGCCATATCATCAATTCGGCGTTTCACGGTGTTGTATGAAAGTGGTATTTGTGATAGCTTTGGCCTACTATCAGTTCCAAGGACAACAGCAGCTGCTTTTAAAAGGCACGGTTTAACAAGCGTTTCACTAATAGTGGATTTTTCTTTTCCTTAGCAATAAGAAGGGGTTTGTCCTTTAAAGAGGCATGTTTGGTTGGCTAATGTGTCAGAAGACGATTAGGCCTCATTGCGTCGTTGCTTAATACTTCATAGCAAACAACGCACTGAGGGTGATCGTTATGATCTTTAAGCAATGAAACAAACCCATATTGAATATAATCGTCAATATACTTGCGTTCCATTGCAGTGTTCGTCTTCTCTGATTCAGGTCCACACAGAACTCACATAAACAATTACTCCAATTCAAACTTCGAAACAATTATAGAACACCCACAATGTAGCAAACACGCTGACTGATATTTCACGGAAAGCACTGTGCCAGAACGGACTAGTTACAACTCAAGCACTGAAAAAACTGCAAGGTTATTGACATTGGACTGAAGATGAGGAGGGGTGGGGGTGGAAGGGGTGCGGGGACACTCGCACTCACACCAAGGCCAAACAGAGGTATCGATACACACGGCCGTCGCCGTCGAGGGGGACGGTTTTGTGAACCTTGAACTCTTGTGTGCTTTGATAAAGCTTACAACTTTATGGAAACTTTTAAAAACAATTATGAAAACTCAGAAAGACTTTATTTGAAAGATTTGAGGAAATTATTTTTGTAATTTTTTTATTTGTTTCATTTGGGTGTCACACCCCCTAGATTTTTTCCATGCAACACCCCCAGAGAGGGGCGCCCCCCAGTTTGGGATCCCCTGCTCCAAAACATCAGGAATATTTCACAAACAAATCCAAAAGGAAGTCAATAAAGTGGAAAATTATAATCGCTCACCTCTTAAAGAACATTTTCGATTGCTTAAATTTCCAAACATTCGTAAGGCCAATAATAATGAATGAAACTTTATAATACGTCATTACGGAGTATTTCCAAATAATATAACCTCCTGAATGCCGAAAAAGTTTTCAATAATTTTAGAACTTCACAATTTCATCAGCCTTTGTTTCGCGAGTTCTCAAAGTGGAATTAAATTGAATACTATGAAACACTAAAGATGAACGGCGGTTCGTTCAGGGGACTTTCTTTAATCCTCTTGGTAAACTTGCGAGGTCTCGAACTACATAAACTTACGAAATATAGGAACTTCTTATTACTTTCATGTAGAGACGGAAAATTAACCTCTTGAACGTGAAATGATCCGGAAAACATCTGCTTTCAAATATAAACTTCTGTTTGTTTATGTTTCTTGGTTAGGTTTCTTTATTGAGTTATGTTTTTTGAATCATCACAATTTTTTACTGAAAACCAGCTGACACAAGTATCATTTTTCAATGAAAATTTCATATTCCAGATGTTCTTTCCAAGTCAGTTAAACTGCGCCAAGAAATCAAAGTAAAATTTCAATATTTCAAATTTCTTTTTTGGTAGGCCACTAATAATAATTTTTTTCATGACACATATGTTGCTCTCATGAGAAATAAAAAGAAAGCAATAAATTGAGATTTTGCAAGAAACCATCACATATTGACAACATGAATTGTTGATCAACTTTTGCGAACAACATCTGTTCTTCTTGAAAATTTTAATTCATTTTCAATAACTCAACACGAATCACGACAGTTGACAGCGGCAGACTGTGCTGATGCAGTGATGTAAAATGGATGGACTTATACAACAATAGGCCAAGGGCTTAAGGTGTTCAAATCAAATGTTTCCTGAATGATCCGCAGGAGATTGGTGTCATGGAAGACCTCAACATGGATCAGAGGTCCATCGAGATGGATGCCATAACGACGATTCATGACCGTTATTCAAGAATTTCCTCGTTCAGAGAATGGTTCTCTACTGGTAGGCACTTTCAAATGCAGCTTGGACAGAATGGTGATATGCAAATTAGCACTGAAACGTTACGAGGTCCTGCTCTATAATAATGATAATAACTTTAATTCTGTAGAGTGTACAAAGAAAGGGACACTATGGAAAAGGTCAAATATACTGAATACACTAAAATAAATAAGTATACAGGTATTAAGGTATATTGCACAGTTTCATATAAAACACCAAAACCATAGAACAAATCAAACTATCAAATTAAGAATTCATCTATACTATAGTAACACATTTCAATTAGAAAGGCCTTCAGTTTTTTCTTGAACACATTCAAGCGTGAAAAGCTTTCAATATCCTCGCTCAGTTACTAAAAACATTTATGCCAAGAAACATAGGTGATCTTCTATGTATCCTAAATTTACATTTAGGAATCACCAGATTACTATTGTTGCGTGAACCATATTGGTAGTAATCTTTATTTTGCAAAAAATGTAGTTTATTTTCATAAATGACTGTAGCCAGCTCCAAGATAACAATAGATGGTAGAGTCAGGACCCTGAGTTTAATAAATAACCGCCTACACGATGTCCTTTGACTGAAAGCTGCTATACACCTGATAATTATTTTTTGACATAAGAAAACATCATTAGCTGCCGACGAAGATCCCCACAAAAGCGCACCTTACCTCAATCTTGATGAAACATGAGAGTGAAAAAAACCCAAATTTTCTGTTCAGGTAACAAACTTAAGAAACTAATAAATCAATTAGAATTCGTAAAAATATTATCAGCTCTCAAACGTAATCTACTAATAATTTCTTTTCGTTTGTCGCTGCTTATCTCATCTGTTTTTTAGGTATACTTAGCAATGTAATAATTTAATTCCTCTTAATTTTTGAAAATGGGTTAAGTCCCGAAACATATGTCAAACAAATTTTTCCCATTATGTTTTGTGACAGTTAGAGTTAGTGATTTTTCAATTGTTTAATCGTTCAGTAAAAACGTTTCATCCAGTAATTAGCAACACTTCTTTTTCTATTAAAAATAGCAAAACAAGCTAAAAATAATGAATAACAGCAGCCTACTTCAAGCTTTCGATTCAGAATTTCTTTAGTATTCAGTTGCAATCACTTTATCAAAAAATATGTATTTTCTGAAAAAATTACAAAATCACTTTGCTGTTACTATCAATCTTGATAAATAGCAGTATTCCATTCCTCGACTCCGCTATTATTCTGTGTTCAATCTTTCTGCCGCACTCTGTATAAGGAAATGAATAAAAGTTAAATTCTGATATATGTTGATTTTTTGTTAATCCCTAACTTTTCATAGGTAGAATAAAACGAAATTTAACCTAACTCTACCTCTGATAAGTAACAACAAAAAACAGATAGAACGACCCTGATAATAAAACATTTAGGTAAATGAATTGAAAACTAATATAATTCAGTTGGAAACATAGGACAAGATAAATATTATCTTATTTAGTATAATTTGAATTCATATCGGTAACAGCATAGTTAATTACGAGAGAGAATTCAAAACAATCTGAATTCTGTTTGTTTGTTTGTTATACCTTTAATGTGCTCTATTTCCGCCTTTCGGCCAATGACACGCCGGGAATTCTGTCACCTCACTAACCCGGAAATTTTGCCGAATCCTCTCGTGTCGAGGGAAGGGATCTTTAATGCCCAACACATCTCTGTTAGACAGGACCGACGGCTTTACATCTCCTCCGAAAGATGGATACTCAAGCTATTCCCAGAATCTGAAAAATCGCTCAGACTTTGTGGGGATTGAGCCCAGGTAACTCTGCGCAGGAGACGAGCATCATATCCTCTACGCCACCGAGCCGGCTCAATCTGAATTCTGTAATTTTAAATGCTATAATCTCTCCTAAACGTTTTTTACTATAAAACCTATAAAAAATAGAATTGAATTGTTTCTTTTCATACTCAATGTATGATAAAGAACAATATATGATCATAATGTAACACGAGCTTCGCGTTTTTGGATTTTTTCGTGATGTTATGTTGGTATTCACATCCTTCATTCCTGCTTACCAACTAGGCCATTTTGAATGTTTACTTAATTTGTGACAGCTATATTGTTGAAGGTGTTTTGCCTCGTCTTCAATTTTGGTTTCCTTATTATGGATCAAAGAATCTGTATCGGATTTCGTGGAAAAAACAAAATTACGCAAATTTATTCTAAATGTTGACTGTGGCATGTGGTGATGATTTCTTGGACCAAAGCAACGTTCACGATGAACTTAGGACCTAAACATTTTATTACCGTGTCCACTATGCATTCTAACCTTATATCGCTGTATGCCCTCTCGACCAAGCTGAGCACTGTGTGTCTACCTGGATCGAGGTTTCGAATATCTGAGTATTTCTGAAACTCGTTATTTGTCTTCGCCAACCTCATCGAGATCGTCTGCAGCACGCGTTAGCACGAGTCGACTCTATAGACGATCTACGCCGTCCATAGATGTTTTTGTGGACCAATCGACGTTTTTCTTTATGTGTGCGACCCCATCCCGGTAGTAAAATTGATTGCCTCGTACCATTCGATTCTTAACAATGATTTGAGCATGAGATGGGTCGCCGCGAAATTCTTACCAAAGCTGCTCAATTTACATGAACAAAAACGGTTTAATAACAGGTAATCGTCTCAGTCCTTTACTAGCCAAAATTTTCATACATAACATTGTGAAAATAATTCATAATCATTAGCTGTCAAAACATTGTGTTTATTGAATTAGATAATTGGATGACAAAATCTGTTGTTTTACAAAAGACAATTTTTCTTCAATACCTTACAAATTAAATTCGACCTAACATAGGGTTCACTTTGAAAATGAAAACTGAGAATTTTATTAACTTTCTCTATTTAACTATAACCAAAACTTTTATATGTCCCACAAATAATCTTATACAGACATTATCATTCATAATTCTTCCGCACATCCACATTAACATGAAATAGCTGCTTATAACATTATGATACATAGACCAACCACGAAACCTATGTCAGAAAAAAGTTCTTGAAAGAGCTCAATAATATAGAACAAATAGCAGTGAATAATAGTTATCTTTCTAGTATGATAGATAGCATGATTCCTTGTAAGCAATTACAACATGCACTGCATAAGGTTTTCCCTTGTATTAAAGAAACCATTCAAAAATATAATATATCAACTTATATTGGTAAACCCTGTCTAAATTTGAAGCAATTCCTCTCATCTCACAATTTGAATTTAGTTTTCAGAACGGATAAATCATTGCTCAGGTGTTGATCCGTGATGACCCAAATCTGCTCCAGAGGGTCATCACTGATGAATCAAGCATTCATGGTTATGAAGTGAATACCAACACTCAAGCATCCCAACAGAAGCTGCCACATGAGTGAAGACCAAAAAAGTGAATGTTTTGCTCACAATTTTCTTTGATAGCAGGTACGTGGTGCATCTTGCCCCAGGTAAGGATGATCAATAAGGAATATTACTTGAAAGATATGCGCTTAGCATTCCGCTAGAAACATTTAGATTTATTGAAGAACAAACATTGGCTTCTGTACGAACTACATAAACTTACGAAATATAGGAACTTCTTATTACTTTCATGTAGAGACGGAAAATTAACCTCTTGAACGTGAAATGATCCGGAAAACATCTGCTTTCAAATATAAACTTCTGTTTGTTTATGTTTCTTGGTTAGGTTTCTTTATTGAGTTATGTTTTTGAATCATCACAATTTTTACTGAAAACCAGCTGACACAAGTATCATTTTCAATGAAAATTTCATATTCCAGATGTTCTTTCCAAGTCAGTTAAACTGCGCCAAGAAATCAAAGTAAAATTTCAATATTTCAAATTTCTTTTTGGTAGGCCACTAATAATAATTTTTTTCATGACACATATGTTGCTCTCATGAGAAATAAAAAGAAAGCAATAAATTGAGATTTTGCAAGAAACCATCACATATTGACAACATGAATTGTTGATCAACTTTTGCGAACAACATCTGTTCTTCTTGAAAATTTTAATTCATTTTCAATAACTCAACACGAATCACGACAGTTGACAGCGGCAGACTGTGCTGATGCAGTGATGTAAAATGGATGGACTTATACAACAATAGGCCAAGGGCTTAAGGTGTTCAAATCAAATGTTTCCTGAATGATCCGCAGGGAGATTGGTGTCATGGAAGACCTCAACATGGATCAGAGGTCCATCGAGATGGATGCCATAACGACGATTCATGACCGTTATTCAAGAATTTCCTCGTTCAGAGAATGGTTCTCTACTGGTAGGCACTTTCAAATGCAGCTTGGACAGAATGGTGATATGCAAATTAGCACTGAAACGTTACGAGGTCCTGCTCTATAATAATGATAATAACTTTAATTCTGTAGAGTGTACAAAGAAAGGGGACACTATGGAAAAGGTCAAATATACTGAATACACTAAAATAAATAAGTATACAGGTATTAAGGTATATTGCACAGTTTCATATAAAACACCAAAACCATAGAACAAATCAAACTATCAAATTAAGAATTCATCTATACTATAGTAACACATTTCAATTAGAAAGGCCTTCAGTTTCTTCTTGAACACATTCAAGCGTGGAAAGCTTTCAATATCCTCGCTCAGTTACTAAAAACATTTATGCCAAGAAACATAGGTGATCTTCTATGTATCCTAAATTTACATTTAGGAATCACCAGATTACTATTGTTGCGTGAACCATATTGGTAGTAATCTTTATTTTGCAAAAAATGTAGTTCCTTTTCATAAATGACTGTAGCCAGCTCCAAGATAACAATAGATGGTAGAGTCAGGACCCTGAGTTTAATAAATAACCGCCTACACGATGTCCTTTGACTGAAAGCTGCTATACACCTGATAATTATTTTTTGACATAAGAAAACATCATTAGCTGCCGACGAAGATCCCCACAAAAGCGCACCTTACCTCAATCTTGATGAAACATGAGAGTGAAAAAACCCAAATTTTCTGTTCAGGTAACAAACTTAAGAAACTAATAAATCAATTAGAATTCGTAAAATATTATCAGCTCTCAAACGTAATCTACTAATAATTTCTTTTCGTTTGTCGCTGCTTATCTCATCTGTTTTTAGGTATACTTAGCAATGTAATAATTTAATTCCTCTTAATTTTTGAAAATGGGTTAAGTCCCGAAACATATGTCAAACAAATTTTTCCCATTATGTTTTGTGACAGTTAGAGTTAGTGATTTTTCAATTGTTTAATCGTTCAGTAAAAACGTTTCATCCAGTAATTAGCAACACTTCTTTTCTATTAAAAATAGCAAAACAAGCTAAAATAATGAATAACAGCAGCCTACTTCAAGCTTTCGATTCAGAATTTCTTTAGTATTCAGTTGCAATCACTTTATCAAAAATATGTATTTTCTGAAAAAATTACAAAATCACTTTGCTGTTACTATCAATCTTGATAAATAGCAGTATTCCATTCCTCGACTCCGCTATTATTCTGTGTTCAATCTTTCTGCCGCACTCTGTATAAGGAAATGAATAAAAGTTAAATTCTGATATATGTTGATTTTTTGTTAATCCTAACTTTTTCATAGGTAGAATAAAACGAAATTTAACCTAACTCTACCTCTGATAAGTAACAACAAAAAACAGATAGAACGACCCTGATAATAAAACATTTAGGTAAATGAATTGAAAACTAATATAATTCAGTTGGAAACATAGGACAAGATAAATATTATCTTATTTAGTATAATTTGAATTCATATCGGTAACAGCATAGTTAATTACGAGAGAGAATTCAAAACAATCTGAATTCTGTTTGTTTGTTTGTTATACCTTTAATGTGCTCTATTTCCGCCTTTCGGCCAATGACACGCCGGGGAATTCTGTCACCTCACTAACCCGGAAATTTTGCCGAATCCCTCTCGTGTCGAGGGAAGGGATCTTTAATGCCCAACACATCTCTGTTAGACAGGACCGACGGCTTTACATCTCCTCCGAAAGATGGATACTCAAGCTATTCCCAGAATCTGAAAAATCGCTCAGACTTTGTGGGGATTGAGCCCAGGTAACTCTGCGCAGGAGACGAGCATCATATCCTCTACGCCATCGAGCCGGCTCAATCTGAATTCTGTAATTTTAAATGCTATAATCTCTCCTAAACGTTTTTTACTATAAAACCTATAAAAATAGAATTGAATTGTTTCTTTTCATACTCAATGTATGATAAAGAACAATATATGATCATAATGTAACACGAGCTTCGCGTTTTGGATTTTTCGTGATGTTATGTTGGTATTCACATCCTTCATTCCTGCTTACCAACTAGGCCATTTTGAATGTTTACTTAATTTGTGACAGCTATATTGTTGAAGGTGTTTTGCCTCGTCTTCAATTTTGGTTTCCTTATTATGGATCAAAGAATCTGTATCGGATTTCGTGGAAAAAACAAAATTACGCAAATTTATTCTAAATGTTGACTGTGGCATGTGGTGATGATTTCTTGGACCAAAGCAACGTTCACGATGAACTTAGGACCTAAACATTTTATTACCGTGTCCACTATGCATTCTAACCTTATATCGCTGTATGCCCTCTCGACCAAGCTGAGCACTGTGTGTCTACCTGGATCGAGGTTTCGAATATCTGAGTATTTCTGAAACTCGTTATTTGTCTTCGCCAACCTCATCGAGATCGTCTGCAGCACGCGTTAGCACGAGTCGACTCTATAGACGATCTACGCCGTCCATAGATGTTTTTGTGGACCAATCGACGTTTTTTCTTTATGTGTGCGACCCCATCCCGGTAGTAAAATTGATTGCCTCGTACCATTCGATTCTTAACAATGATTTGAGCATGAGATGGGTCGCCGCGAAATTCTTACCAAAGCTGCTCAATTTACATGAACAAAAACGGTTTAATAACAGGTAATCGTCTCAGTCCTTTACTAGCCAAAATTTTCATACATAACATTGTGAAAATAATTCATAATCATTAGCTGTCAAAACATTGTGTTTATTGAATTAGATAATTGGATGACAAAATCTGTTGTTTTACAAAAGACAATTTTTCTTCAATACCTTACAAATTAAATTCGACCTAACATAGGGTTCACTTTGAAAATGAAAACTGAGAATTTTATTAACTTTCTCTATTTAACTATAACCAAAACTTTTATATGTCCCACAAATAATCTTATACAGACATTATCATTCATAATTCTTCCGCACATCCACATTAACATGAAATAGCTGCTTATAACATTATGATACATAGACCAACCACGAAACCTATGTCAGAAAAAAGTTCTTGAAAGAGCTCAATAATATAAAACAAATAGCAGTGAATAATAGTTATCTTTCTAGTATGATAGATAGCATGATTCCTTGTAAGCAATTACAACATGCACTGCATAAGGTTTTCCTTGTATTAAAGAAACCATTCAAAAATATAATATATCAACTTATATTGGTAAACCCTGTCTAAATTTGAAGCAATTCCTCTCATCTCACAATTTGAATTTAGTTTTCAGAACGGATAAATCATTGCTCAGGTGTTGATCCGTGATGACCCAAATCTGCTCCAGAGGGTCATCACTGATGAATCAAGCATTTATGGTTATGAAGTGAATACCAACACTCAAGCATCCCAACAGAAGCTGCCACATGAGTGAAGACCAAAAAAGTGAATGTTTTGCTCACAATTTTCTTTGATAGCAGGTACGTGGTGCATCTTGCCCCAGGTAAGGATGATCAATAAGGAATATTACTTGAAAGATATGCGCTTAGCATTCCGCTAGAAACATTTAGATTTATTGAAGAACAAACATTGGCTTCTGTACCATGATAACGTCTCTGATGACACATCGTTGCTTGTGTGCGAATTTTTGTTTGGCCAGAAATAATATACCTATGATGCCACAGCCGCTGTATTCTCTCGACCCGCCCTCCTGCGACTTTTTCCTGTGTCCAAAACTAAAGAGGCCTGTGAAAAAACAACGCTATGTCATGATTGAAGTGATGAAGATGATTTTCCAGTGCTTCAGGGTTAGATAAAACGTTGGCACAAATGCATATCCGACAGGTATTAACAAGTTAATAAAAGAAAAAAAAAATTTGTCATATTTTTCGTACATACCTCATATAATTTTGGATTAACAACTTGATTATTCTATAAGTACGAAAGTTTATTTCCCGTTGTAAACTGGAAAAATCAAGCAGCACTAGATTTAACTAGATATAAAACCATTTTCATCTATCGAAAAGTATTCCATTTCCTCATATAAGATTTCACTCATGTCTAGGAAATTGATAGAAAAGGAAGGGATATAAAATGAGCGAAATATTTGGAAAGTATCTGATTTTCTCGCTCTAGTTCCCAGAAATGCAGGAAAAGATATACTGAAGTGCTCTTACCAATTTAGCAATTGTTAGAGAAAGAAAACAGTGCCTGTAAATGGAAATTGTATTATTTTCACTTCTGTATTTCATTCAGAAACACTTGAAAACAAACTCATAAAATATTAGATGCTGACAACAATGAAATGCCGCAATGTGAATCGATTTAACTCAGATGAAACATTTGGAGGGATTTCTAGGATTCTTCTTTATCATTTCGGCGTGCATATAATAGGATTAGGTGTTATTATCACAATATCGATGAAATGTTCATGTTTTTCCAAGCAAGATTTGGTTGTATCGAAAGGATGAAATTGAAAATTTATTATGAAATTATCAATATATCGCCAAAAAACAGGGTGAGCAAATTTCGTTGTTTTTGTATAGATTTTCGAATTATCTATTGTCACTATGAGATTTATAGATTTATTATGTTCACAAACTGAGGATTCATTGTCTGTAGAGAGATGTTCCTTGAATCTAGATTTGAAATTTCAACTAGTTCATCCTACTTGCTTCTTGCGTTTAATAACAGCTTTATGAGGAAACTGTAATATTATAATTTTATGAAATTTTCTTAATGAGATTGATTTTTGTATTAAAGTCAGTTATGGATAGGTTAGATTCAATTACAAGCAGCTAATTTATGTTTTATGTGGTTGAAAGAATCCATTCGGACTGTTGAGTCTGTAAATGATACTTTTCTATATATGTTGTTGGTGACATTATTATTGAGTTTAGTGATGATTATGTTTAGAAAATCTATGCATTGTTGCATTCAATTCCAGCAATGAAGGTTATTTCATTTAGAAAATGTGAAAACTGGACTATCCGTTTATTTGAGCCTCGAAAACCGACCAGAATATCATCAAGGTTATGTACCAGAGAATAATACGTTCTTATGTTAACTTATTAAAGATTTTTCGAGAATGTTCATGAAAATTTCTGCTAACAAAAGGCGGAGTGAAGATCCCAAGGGGAGTCCTGAGTTTTGTTTGAAAAATTTTGGTTCAAATTGGACATCATTTTGTGACAGACCGGTAACTGAAAATATTACAAAATTCATATGTGAGTGCGAAGTGTTACTTTGGTTAAAGATTTCTTTTATTAGAGGCAGACATTCATGTGTTGGAATGTTTGGGTATGTATTTTTCATATCAAAAAAGCCAGAAAAATGCAGGACCAACAGGTCGCAATTTTGAATCTAGATTCAAAGAACACTTTTCCTCAGACAACAATCAGCAGTTTTTCAAAATATTGAATCTACAAATCACCTAATTATATTAGATAATTTGAAAATTCTCTACAATTGCAATAAATGGATATGACAATGAATCCTTTGGAAAAATAAGAAATTATAGATTTTTCAAGATATCTGCTAATAAGGAGCTGAGTGGGGGTCCTGAGTTTTATTCGAAAAATTTTTATGAAGAATGGAAATAATTTTGTGTTAGACAGGTCTCTAAAAGAAACCAAGCAAGATCGAAAAGTGCACTCCGAGAAAATCTGAATATCTTCCGAATGAAAACAAACTCTACGAATGGCTCGTGAGGCAAAAAGAACGCAGCGTTTTCATTTCGGGAAAAATGATCAAAAGCAAAGTTCTACATTCATATGAGAAGTTGATGTCACCCAACGAAAACTTCAATCCAACCGATGAATGGTTGCAACGTTTCAAAAATCGATATGGAACATGATTTTTGAAAATCACTGGTGGAAAACTGTCCTCACAATCTGAATAAGTTCATCCATTGATAGAAGAACTGTGGAATATTATTACCGCACTCAATTTAACCGATCGATAAATATACAAGGCAGATGAGACTGGCTTATACTAGTCATTTCTACGTGATAAAACCTGTTTCGATTTCTGACTGACATTTGTCATATTTTTAAGACGACTGTCAAAAATTTTTCGCAATTTTTCCTGAAATTAAACAATAAAAAGAAGGAATATTTTTAAAACGACTGTCAAAAATTTTTCGCAATTTTTTCTTTAAATTGAACAATTAAAAAGAAGAAATAATATATGGAAGATGTCTACCCAAATTATTGGGTTCAAAATGATTCTAGAACATCTAAAGAACATAATCGGCATCACTTGAAAGACCGAAACTGGCCATCGGGGCTCTCTCCGTCAAACAGAGAGGGAACTATTTTGTTGAGTTCGAATATCGAAGAGATTTTGTGATTATACTTCAAAATTGGCAAGCAAGAACAAGGAAGTGATTATGTTTCAGGAGACTCACACTGCGACAGAAGAACATCTCCGCGAAAGAGGAAGGTCGCAGGTTATGTACTTTTTGATTATCTCTTTAGTCCCTTTTATGGCCTTGCTTGCTATGTAAAATCTTCTCTTAAATTCAATATGTTGAGACATATAAGAGTCAAGAATGATTGTTGAAATATTTTGCTGCTGGTTTTCTTTTCCATTGTTACAGATTCCTGTCCCAAACCCCCTTCCTTTTACCCTTGTCTTCGTCTGGAAATCATGGAGTGCAAGATGAGAATTGAAGCTGCTAAGCAGAAAAATCTTTGGTACTGTTTATGTACATACGACACTTACACAACATAAACAGACAAGCTATTGCTAGTGCAATAGCGACAGGAAAACGAGTTTTTTCCTCAGGTTTTTTCACTAGTTTATTGAATGATACGCAAGATAGTTTGTTTCCCCTGTTACTTTTTCCTGAGCTCACACTTGTGTTTTTCTGACACACGCCAAAATTATAGTTATAAGTATTTATTGTAAATACAATTATTCGAATTTTTGTAAATCCTCTCTTTTTCAAAAGAATATATATAGCGTTGATAATAGGCAAAGCAATGTCACATAGATTGTTTTGAAAATTTACATAATTCTATGGTCTACAAAAACAATGAAAACACAAGATGACGAAAGAAATTTTTAAAAACGTTCTTGAAAAAATGGAATTCTTCTTAACAATGTCTTCCTTCAGTTAGATAATACTCTATCCCATCCATCAGTAGAGGAGTTGAAAACATCTGAATGTGATATTTTTGTCAAATTTATGCGACCTAATGTTACACCCCAAATTCAACCTATAGATCAGAATGTGTTGAGACTTACTAAACTTTATAACAGAAAAAGCTTACTTAGCTCTGTTATATACAGACGTAATAGATTAACAGATGCTCTTAAGACAATAACTTGAAAAGATGCTTCTCTATATTTGCATACGATTTGGGAACGAGTGGAAAGGGCAGCGTTAGCAAGGTGTTGGCATAATATTTTACGAAAAACAATGAAGATGATGAAGATTTAGCTTCAGTTAAGCTTCGCGAAATTTGGAGACAAAATGTACCGAAATCCGTGAATAACGATACTCTTGACATATCTCATGCTATTTTATCTTTTGAGTATGCATTGAAGGATGTTGAAAAATAGAATGGAAATATTTTAAATGATGAGACCTGGGAGCAGATAAGTAGTGTGATATTTCTGAAGATAGCGACTATGAAGATTCGATTATATCACAAAAGATTTCCGGAGATATTGCAGCTATCAACATCTTTTCACAATAGAAACAATAAAATGGCAGAGACAAGATGACTTCAAAAAGAATTCAGGAAAGAGCACCAAAAAACTAAAATAAGTTCATATAGAATTGTATTAGTATATGTATGGACATTCCTAATAAAAATTGACGAATATGTAACTGTGTTTTTTTAATTGATTCATACCTTTATTGGTGTAAACATATCGAAGGTGCGAGTTCACATTATAATAATAATAATAATACCATTTATTGTGCCCAAACGAAACATACTATTACAGTAACTTACAAACTAACCTTCATAGAAGTTACACAAATGGACGAGTTCAGTTTCCTGATCCTCCACACATCCTGCCTTACGTTAAAATAGCAAAATAAAGAAGAAAAAATTATTGCAAGACTACTGTATTATCTTTCGAATGAAGCAGTTTGAAAATCGCTTGAAAATTAATAATGAAATCGATGAATAAACATAAAAAAATACATATAGCCGAACATCGAATCTTTGCCTTTTCTTGAAGTTCTCTAAAAGTTTCTTTTTTATAGAAAAATAATTCCTACGGCATGACGCATTTTTATCGTAAAAATAATTCGATCTCATCTAATATTTAATGGGTGTTAAGTTTCTGCAGAAATAGCCTACCAGCTAACCATATGATAATTATTTAGCAAATTTTTTCGAAGCAATCCAAATTATTCTATATTTCGTTATTTTACAAACAATCACACATGATAATCCGCCCAATATCAATTGTATATAAAATAGTACAAATCAATAAAAATCCCGATCATGAAACGACTGCGCCATGTTAAATTGTCGCAACAAATTCTACGTGAATAAATAACGCAATCAATTTGCAAAATTAGCTGAAGCATCACGACTTTTCCAAGCGCGAAACTTCGAGATTCAGCCGAAAACTTTTAGCCAAGTAACTTACCTTAACCTAAAACTTTAAAAACTTTTATTGTCGACCTTACGGTTTTCTCTAAGTTGCTTCCGAACTCATAAAAAAGCGATTGAATTAACCGCAATCAACGGGATATTATCCGACCGATCTTGGACGCAGGGTGCACCACCGGACACATCACGGAGGTGGTTGGTTTATATTAAATTGCTACTTCGGCAGCGTGAAACTGAAGAGTTGGAGACTCGAGGAAAATTTATCGTTGAATCGCGCAACTGCCACGCGACTATAACGCATGGTTTGGATTTTTAGTTTGACGTACGTCAATGAGACACTCAGATTTATATCGAAGCTATAGTTTGTAGAGTAAGATCGAAATAATTGTTCGCTGCCAGAAAGAAATTCTGAGATATTCAATAGAACTTTCGATTACACTTCACTGGCCTTCATTCTAAAGTTCTTGAATGTTACCGAGTTTCATTCAAACTATCTTCATCAGTTTTTGCTTCATAATTACAAACGAAAGGTTTTTGTTTCCGATAGAGAGTAAAGTTTCACTGCCTTTGAGAGAAGTTTGAAAATTTTTCAACGAAGGTTACTATTATTTACTATACTGGGTGATTCACCAGTGGCGCGGTGCTCTGTAGCTGGTACACTCTTGAAGATTTCATTTTTGTTTGAACGGTATTAGTTTAGAAAGTAAAAATCTGCTTCAGCAATTTATTTTGAAGTAAACAGGGTGTCGTAATTCTCTATAAAAAAATCTTGGGAGGTTTTTCAGATTGGAAAGACTTTTTCCTTACGTTTTCTTATTGCCCAGATTAGCTCTTTTGATGAATTGAAATAGATCATCCTCATTTTATACAGGAATGACTCAAAAAATTATTGAATATTGTAATTTTAAAAATATCATATCTTGATTTTTCAAATGGAACATCCTGTATTTTATTATTCATGTCAACACATAAAATATTGTGCCATATTTTTGCAGAAGTAACCTTATCTTTATCTTCGACCATTTTCAAAATAAAAAATAAACTAAAATAATAAAATCATATCATTATACTTGATCAGAGAAATGGAGATATTTTAAGGTAGTCGTGTATGAAATACGTATTAGATTGGTTTTTGGTGAGATGATCCACAAGGTGTTGAACTATTTCAATAAGTGTTCGAAATGTTGCCCGTTTCTTTGTAGACACAACTCAATCCTTCTGAAGAAAGACTGTTGAACTCTCGACAACATTTGCAGATTAACTGACTGAAAGGCATCGACTATTCTCTGTCTCATATCCAACTGTGTTGTAGAAGGAATCAGGTAAACGATGCCCTTAATATAACCCCACAAGAAAAAATCTAGACTTGTAAGTTCCAGAGATCTAACTGGCTATCTAACAGGACCACCACGTCCTACCCATTTATTTGGAAATACGTAATAGATTGGTTTTCAGTGACATGATCTACAAGGTGTTGAACTATTTCAAAAAGTGTTCGAAATGTTGCCCGTTTCTTTGAAGACACTACTCAATCCTTCTGAGGACAGACCGCTGAACTCTTGACAATATTTGGGGATTAACTGACTGGAAGGCGTCGACTATTCTCTGTGCCATATCCAACTGTGTTGTAGAAGGAATCTGGTAAACGATACTCTTACTATAACCCCACAAGAAAAATCTAGACTTGTAAGTTTCGGAGACCTAGCTGGCCATCTAACAGAAGCACCACATCCCATCCATTTGTTTGGAAATACATAATTCAAATGCTCCCTAACTTGATGTGAGTAATATGCCGGTGCTCCATCCTGTTGAAACCTCAAATCTTGTTTTATATGCTCTGGTACATCGGCAAGTAACATTGGTAGATGATTTTGCAGAAAATTTAAATACATTTCACTATTAAGGTGCCCGTCGAAAAAGTGAGGCCCAATTAGATATCCATCTACTACAGCGGCCCATACATTCAAGGAGCAACGATGCTGATGATCTATTTGTCCCATGAGGTGTGGATTTTCCGAGGCGTATTAATGAGGGTTGTGCCTGTTAACAAGCCCATTCTTGTGGAAAGTTACCTCGTCCTACTACTTGATCACTTGCACAATTGCAAAAATTGATTCGATTTTCATAGTCTTGATTGTTCAGTTCCTGGTGCAGCTATACATGATATACATGAAATTTATTCACTTTCAAGATTCTCTGGACGGAAGTTTGACTTATATCTGTTAACTGAGAAATCTCTCTTAGGCTTTTATACGGGTACTCTGTCACTGTCAACTAAACTGATAACTGGTTGTCTTCAGCTGTAGCAGTTTTTGGTTTCTCATGTTTTTGTAAGCGATATTACCGTTTCGTTAAATCTAATTAGAAGTTTTCCAAAGTATCTTGCATCAGGATGCCTCTTATCAGGAAATAGAGTTAGACCTCTTAGTTCCTCCACCTTGTATCGTCTGGTAATGTCATCTGCAATCAATTTACTCGGGTTTACGGACATGCCAGCTTGACTTAACTTTTTCTCGGACCTTAATAAAATATAATAATAATGAACACCTTTAATGGTATCATACAACCGCGCTGGTGAAAAGGTGGTAAAAAAATTTACATAATTCAATAGATCTTAGTGCTTTTGTAGACACATAATACCATAAGGTGGGAGGCGGCATAGACGATTAATCCTACCTGCAACATCATAACATTGAATAATCGAAAATTCTAAAAGAATATTATTACCTACGCATAGATCAACAATAGAAAACAACTGTAGAAGATCGAGAAAGAATAATAAAAAAACAAATAAAACGTTGAAGCTGACACACTCAATATATCCGCCCTGTAATGCAAATAAATATTTCTTACACTCATTCATGAAAGATATAAAAGACAAATTGATGTATTCACTTGGAATCATATTAATATGCTGAACAGTTGTATGAGAACAAGCGTTCAACAGAACTGTTATACTTTGACAATGCCAATTTGTGCCTATGTCTGACATTGATATTATGGACATCCGACCGGAACCTCACTTTTCGATGCAGATATGAGGGGTTTTTATCTTGCAATACCTTATAGAACAGGCAGAGCATACGCAAGCCTCTTCTATTCTTCATATTGAGCCAGCCTAACTCCTCAAGTTTATGAGATACTCTATTAAAGCGTCTTAATCCAAGTACAACCCTTATACAATAGTTTTGAATTCTTTGCACCCTTAACTCGGTAAGTTTTGTCAAACGCGGTCCATAAACAACATCATTATAATTGAGATGTGACAAAACCATAGCCTCACACAGCAATTTACGCTGTCTAATATCAAGGAATTTGGAATTTGGAAAAGTTCTCTTACAAAGCAAGTTGACGTGAGGAATGAATCTCAAGTCAGTATCGATAATTAACCACAGGTTTCTTGACTCATCGAACAACGGAATCTCAGTGTCTCCCAAAAATATATGTACTGAGTGTTTACACTGTTTTCTCATTTACTTTCTTCCAAACAACACTGTGACTGTCTTATTTGGATTCAATTTGAGACACAAATATTCAGAGACACTTGAAAGTCATTCGAGATCCAGATTCACCTTGATCAGAGCTTCATCAAACGATTCCCTGGGAAAAGAGTAATACAATTGGATATCGTCTGCATGTAAATGACCTTGGCAATAAGATAAGCATTTGAGCCTCTGAAAGGTGTACAATGTGGAGAAAATTAGCTCAAGGATTGAGCCCTGTGGTACACCACAGGAAACCTGAATAGCACTCGATTTTTGCCCATCATATACAACGATCTGCTTCCGATCACGCAAGTAGCCACTAAATAAAAGAACTGTATCCTTGGAAAATCCAATTAAATGAAGTATTCCTAAAAGCAGGTCGTGCTTAATGTTATCGAAAGCTTTAGAATAATCATGCAAGACCAAAATGATCAGTTCTTTATTGTCTATAGACTGAATTATATCATCGAGTACTTAGGCAACGCAGTAGTACAACTATAACCCTCTCTAAAAGCTGATTGTATATCAGGCAGTATATTATGTGGTTCAAGATAGTTCTTTATTTGAGCAGCAACAAGTTTTTCGAAAATTTCAGACAACACATTCAGTATGCTTATTGGCCGCAAATCTTTGAGTCCTTTTGGGGATTGTACTTTTG
This sequence comes from Cryptolaemus montrouzieri, assembly GCA_013387265.2. Classification (NCBI taxonomy): domain Eukaryota; kingdom Metazoa; phylum Arthropoda; class Insecta; order Coleoptera; family Coccinellidae; genus Cryptolaemus; species Cryptolaemus montrouzieri. The sequence continues at coordinate 64,321,018 of JABFTP020000001.1, read as the reverse complement.
GTATTGGAATTACATGTGCCATCTTCCATGAAGTAGGAAACACGGATTTTTCTATATAGTAGTTGACTATATGACAAATAAACTTCAAAATGACAGGGGTACATAGAAGCAGCATTTTTAGACTGATCAAATCAGATCCCACTACGTTTGACTTAATCGAATTCAAAGCTTCACGCTGTTCTAACCTAACCTGTTCCGCAAGCACCATCGAAATTCTCAAAGATAGAGATATGCATGATTTTTTCTAGATTTCATCCATGGATTCTTGAACTAACCTCGAAATAACCTCTGAAATAGGTCAAATGTTCGAACAAACAACGGATTTGAACTAGGAGACATAAAAAACAGAACCATGAATTTTTCCAGATTTTTTTTACGGTTTTTTCTATGCTTGACCTTGAAATGACCTTGAACTTGACGTGATGGGGCTGAACCAACCCGCTCACCGTTAACATCGATCCCAAAAACCTCTAGTATCATATATTGCATGCGGTGTTCCCGCTTGAATCATATGTTGGCCTGTGTAATTTATCTGAATTGTCATTGCAAAAATTAATTTTCGAAATGCCATACAGAGAGCAAGTTTTTTTCATCATTCTGTACGAGTTTTGTGAATGGACATTGAATTATTAGATAAAATTAGGATAAAATTATGCAATTTTCGGTTTTTTGAAAAGAAGAGAAAAACTCTCATCAAAACAAAGTTGCTTATTGTTAATATTAAAAAAAAACGCAAGTTTGTATTATAACCCAAAATCAACAACAATTCCACCCGTAGGTCTATGTGAAAAAGTGACTGTAAAATGTCAAAACTATGTAAGCATAACTACAGGAAACCAAGATATTGGTACTTGACTGATTCCGAAAATTTTCAAACTTTCCAAGTAACTTTAGAACGAGAACAGTCAGCTTGAATCTGTTTACAACAATGAATTTCTCACGCAAAAAGAGCACATGTCTACAGAACTAAAATGTCAAAATCGGTCCACCGTGTTCAGTAACTGAAAAAAATTCACATTTCATATAAAATTATAAAATCTGAACAGTTAATTCAAGATAAGCAATTATTGGAAATTTAGTTCTCACATAACAAATGAGATTTCTTACGATATCCCTACAAACCAAGAAATTCGAGAGTTGGGATATAATTCTTTCTGGTCTAATGAGACGTTGCTACAACAACCGTTCGAGATAAAAAATGTATGAACAGATACATTATTACAGTGTTACCCTCATCCCCATTGTTTTCGTGGTTTTTATCCACTAAAGCAGTCGAGGTTACCTTTAATAAATTATTGCTCTCCAAGTAATTAAGTAACGCAACCAGAAAACATTAGACGCAGTTTTATATTCATAGTCCTCTGAAAGGTATCAAGATGAATCTGCGTGATAAGGATCTCAAAATGTTTGATTCACTTTGAGTTTAGAATTATATTCTAAAAACCTGGCTCGTCCAATAAATGATAAGAATATCGAAGAGATGATGCGTGCATCGTCTCAAACAGTTTTTCTAGTAAATTCTATTTGTCGCTAAATACCTGGAAGTTTTATGTTCATCAAGTAGTTTCGTTTTCATAGTCAGTTGAAATAAAAACTTTTTGATAACTGAATATCTAACAAATTCAAGGTTGTGTTAAATGTTGTTTCCGCCAATCTGCCTGTGTGTTTGCAACTTTTTACCCTTGTAGAACACCCTTGGGTTCAAATTCAAATTCAAATTCAAATACAAATTCTTTATTGCCTACTATACATTTATATGCTTATAGTTGTCAAAAATACACAGAAAAAATAAGCCAGATGGAAAACGGGGTAATGAGAAAGTAGCAAAATATTAGGGAACTATAGAATTTCCATCTTGGATCTCATCTTTGTAAAATTCTAGAATTAATAAAAGATACATAGAACATCACGATAAGAATATTAAATTGAGGAACTCATCTCTGGTATAGAATATCTTTCCAGTTAAAAAATTCTTGAGTTTCAGTTTGAATGTTTTGAAAGGCAAGGTGCGAAAATGAAGAGGAAACTTATTAAAATATTTGATAGATATATAAACTGGACCCTACTGCGATCTGCCCAGCCTCAGAAAATCCGAGCGTATGTCATTCTAATGCCGAGTAATAGACGTGTGAAAGTCACCATGCAATTTTGAAGACATCACATTTTTATGTGCATATAATAAACATTCAAAAATATACAGGCCAGGAAGTCTAATGATTTTTAACTTTCTGAAAGATGCCCTACAATCGGTTCTATAGTCAATGTTATCGATTATTTTTACTGCCCTTCTCTGTAATCTGAAGATCTTGTCGAAGTCAGAGCAATTACCCCATGCCAGCAATCCATATTTCAAATGGGACTCGTACAGGGCAAAGTGAGCAGTTTTCAGAACCATAGAAGAAACAGATGATGCGAGATTTCTGAGTACAAAAGTATTTCTAGACAGTTTAGACGAGAGGTGCCGAATATGCTCTACCCAGGTGAGTTTCGTGTCTAAATGAATACCGAGAAATTTTACATTGGAAGGCTCAACATGGCGTGTGCTAAAAAATATTCGTTCAGTTTTCTCACGATTTACATTCAATCCGTTACCCAAGAACCACTCCATGGCACCGTTCTCCTACTCGCCAACTCGGCCTCTTCCAGAACATCACAAGCCACAGAGATAGCAGAGTTATCAGCGAACAAAACAGTTAGACAGTATGATAGATACTCGGGTAGATCATTTATGAATACTAAAAAGAGAATGGGGCCCATAATCGAGCCCTGAGGCACACCAATTTTTATTTTGTCCTTATTCGACCACTGTCCGTTCGCAAAAACCACTTGGTATCTATCAGTTGAAAAAGACTTAATGAGAGCTCTACTGTCAGTAACTCCTGGTGCCGTTATTTTAAATCAATATTTTTCTATTTATGTAAACGCTATAATATTTTTTCTCCACGACCATCACTGAATGTGATAATTCTGAAATTATTCTTAACAACAGTATAATTTAGTGAAATTTTTTATGTATTTTCATTCTGAAACTAGATACGCAATGAATATTGCGTAATTGAACCAAACATCATCGATTGCCATGAATTTCAAAACATCGTCAGGGTCAGATGCAACTGTCAATATCATAATAATTATCTTCGAAATAGTTATTGTTCGAAAAAGATTATAAGAGAAAAATCGAGTACATTAGATATAGAACTTGAAAATATTCCACCTGAAATTAAAAATTATGCAAATAATATAATTGAGTACATGCTTCCGCTAAAATCAAAATATGAATTCGTTAAGTTTTACACACTGTTCAGATATTGACAACAAGAAAAGTGAAGGAACTCCTTTACTGGAAATTTTTAACTTGCACTTTTTAGTGATTCATTAAAAACATGGAAATTCTCAGCTCTATGGAAAATTTATTCAATCCTAACAGCAACAAGAAATGTGAAAAGTTTTTCACAGGGGAAAATATCAAACAATATTGATAAAGTGCTCTGGATGAGGTATTTTTAGCTAAAATGGAAAATAAATTATAATTTAAATAACAATTTCAATCAAATTCAGTTTATATTTATAGATCGCCCTTGTCTTGGTGTTTTTGGAGCTTATCAGAAGAATGAAACTTATAACAAAAAATCCGACATTAAATATTTCGATTCCACAATGCTAATAGCAATTCCCAATACAAAAACTAAAAACCAAGACGGTTTACAAGTACTGACGTAATTTACAATGTAAAGAAATAATGGGCCCTGAGACCTTGTTATACTCTCTCTGATAATTTTTGCATTAATTTCCACAAAAATGAATATACACGGCAAGAAATTGGAATAATTAAACTTGGTAATATGCCTTAACAAATTGCCACATTTCTGGCTCTAAAGAATCCAGAAAAATATACTGGCCAATGTTTCCGTCATACTTCAGCGGCAACGTTAGTAAATTCAGGCACGAATATTACAACACTAAAAAGAAATGGGGGCTGGAAATCTTTCCAAGTAACAGAAGGATACATAGAAACTTCTCTACAAAATCGAATGAACATTGAAAATTAATTAGTTTCATCAATTAATGGAACTATTTCGGCAGAAACCCTTCAATTTCCAGTTCTTCGTTTTACACGATTATTCAATCTCAAATAATAAGCCCGTTTTGAAAAATATAACTGAAATTATGTCCAATGCACCAATTATTAATTTCAATTATTGTTCAAATACTATAAATGTTAATATTAATAAAATGTAAATACAAATAACTAGTTTTATTGTTTTTCAGATTTAATTTATTTGTTTTTGATTTATATTTTGCAGCCGTGGAGAAAATACAGCTTGTTACTTAATAAGAATGCAGAAATTTGACTCGAATAGAATTTTCTCATTGTAATCTAGTTACAGAATATAATATTCTCTATTTCAACTATTGTGTATTCCCAGCGTCAAAATATTACAATGCAAACACATATTTGCGGCGATGCCAATACATGGAAAAATTCGGAAACTGTGGTTTTAACTTGCTGTGAGAGATGAAACGCCAATAAAGAAAAATATACCTAGCGTGCCATAGAAAACGAACCATCCTAGATAACTCGGCTAATATGATTTTTCTGTGAAATTCCTGAAACATGTTGATTTTTGATTGAAAGGAAAGTTTTTTTGTCGCATATTTCATTCTCCCTTTATCAACCTCCTATCTCTGGTAGCTTCCACTCCAAATTTTTGAGAAAAATAGAAGGCGACGGCCACTTAATTATTTATCGAGAATTGTTTGGGAAAATTTCAAGTTTCTATCAATCCGTGAGATCTTCATTTGAGGATCACGCTTAACAAAAATTGATTCTGCTTTAGAAAAATGTTCCTCTCTCATTTGAACATTTGCGAATCATCCCTGAACCACCCTCAAAAATTCCAGATGAGATACCTCTTTGTATGGTTGTTACTGCATTCTTTTCAAATTTATCGACATTCCAGCAACCCTTTACATTTTATGTTAAGATGTATCAAGACGATTTTGTTTCGAAAAGTAATAATTCTTATATGGAATGGGAAACAGGGAGAGTGAGATATCGTTCTCTTTAGAGAAAGCTTGATTTCTTCCGTTTGAATCAATAAATAAAAAACGATTTTTCATTTTAATGGCTTTTACTGGTTTGTTATCAATTTTTCACGTTTGAGATTTTTTTCCAGATCTGCTAGACTCAGTTACATTTGTTAAAATACGTTAAAATACAGGTGATAGTATTTTCCATGGTTTGATAACCTGGATTAACGATGGTTTAGTTGAAGATGGTGTACACATTGCATTAGCGCATTAAAATTTTGAGTTTATTTTTCAAGAATAATAACTAACTGTGCTAGCGCAACTGTGCTCATTTTCAACCGAAGTAACCCTGGAAGAAATTTGAGTCACAAATACGTACTTGGTTCAATGGGTTAGGTGGGTTTCAGAGGTACAGAAAAAGGTAATTTTACGATTTTTTTTTAATATAAACAATCATATATTTAACAAATATAATATGGCATATTAAAGGTACATATTTCAACAATGTCTCCTGAAATTTTTATATAAAAATGTTGAAAATTCAGCCGTTGAGACCTCATCTCCCTGGGTGTCTCACAAAAAAGTACTCTCGCCGTGGACAGCATAACTTATTATTGGTTCATCTAAAATTGAAAAACCAAAATTATTAAAATTATTCCGTTAGTACATATATAAATCTCGTGTTTGAACGAAGGAAAAAATGAATTATAATTTTCATTTTTACCCAGACTTTGAACAAAAAATATCATTTTTTGGTCAAATTTTCGCTATTTCAAAAATTAGTTGTAATGGAATTTGAACTAAATCGGTTCATAACTTTTCCGAAACCGTGTCCACCGACTTCAAAATTGAAGTTTTGAGAAAAACGCGTTCAAAGTCTCAAGTTGAAATTACATACAAGAAAAAATGTTTTTCTCAACTTACATAGAATCATCGATTCCAGCACCATAAATACACTTATAACCTCAAAGAAACATAACCTCAAAGAAACCTCGTGAATCAGGAGGCAATCAAGAACTGAAATATACATTAAGCAAACGAGGACAATCAATAGACAGCTGCTTCCGTATACCTGCGGTGCGCTACACCGACATGGCCTAATGGTCAGGACTTCCGAAGGGTCTAGCTCTTCGAATTTTACTCGAATCGATTTAGAATTTTGGTATAATATTTTAAACATATTGTACTATTTAATAAAACAAAAATGAATCGATTTTTCGAAATTTCCCACCTAACCCCTTAACGATCAAATTCATGAAAACTGGATGCATCTAACCTAACCTAGAATTTTAAGAAAAAGACCGAAAATACAGGGGCGGGGCCAGTCACCTCTTCTAACGCCCCTATGATCGCTATTTCAGCTCGGTCGGCAGTAAACCTAGTAAACGTGCCAAATCCATGTCGCCAGCACAGTTGCTGATTTCTTCGGAGTTTGTATTCCGGAAGTGAGTTTTACCAACGTGTAAAATGTAATGCTCTTTCTCTCTCTTCTGAATGAAAATAGTGAGATGGAAATAGTCAGTAACTTTTAGTTTCGCCAACATAATTTCGGTACTACCAACATCAAGAATATAGTGCTCTCCCTCTTCTGAATGACAATATGAGACGGAATGAAATATACATGTGTACAGACATTATTTCAATTAGTCTTATATTCGATCTGTCAGACTGAATAATTCCTCATTTTATTTCAAAGAAAATTTCAACAAAAATCGAAATAAACTTTCAAAGGTAAGTGAACGTAGTTTGATGTTTATTTTGTCCATTTTATGAATATTTTCTTTGAGGGAAGAGATGACTAACTTTCAAAATTTATAAATTCAACATTTCGAGGTTATTCTAATTCAAATAATGTGATTCAAACGAAATTTATAATAAAAAGAAGTTATAATGTTTATAAGGTAAGTGAATGTAATTTGAAGTTCATGTATTTTAATGAATCTTTTATTCAGAAATGCATTAAGAATTGTTACTCTAACCTCTATGCGTTGAAAGAGTTCCTGGAACTACTAGGGTTCTTTAACGAATCAATTTAGACTATCTCACAAAATGATGAAATATCCTTTAAGTTGCTATTGATAGGTATTGAGCTCTTTTGTATGATAATACTTTTTCTGAAGGAAACTCTATTAAGTTTTCGCTAAGTCATTTAGGGCATTTATGATATGAATATTGAAAGCTTTTCACCAAAGGCCATCTCTGTATTAAGATATTTCAAACTGGATGTCAGTAAGACTGTATTCATTTCAAATTAAATTTTCGTTACATTTTATTCAAGAGGAAGTACGTTTCTATTCTATAATTGTCCAAATGTAAAAGTAAATGAGATTCAATGTGTTTGACAATATTCAAGTTTGAACCGAAGAATGTAACATCTCATAACTCTGTAGTTATGTATCTTTGAAAGTTAACCTACAAATATATTTGGAAAATATGAAAGAAATACATGAAAAATATGATTCATTCATCTTTAAATGACAATGACCAGTGGTTTAGAGGTGAGCTGATATTTTGAAAACAAATCTAGTAGTTATTATTTCTGAAATACTTATTTTCACTCCGCCTTATAAAGAGGAAATATAAAATAGATCCACTATAAAAGGTTGAAGAATAAAAGGAAAACTAATATTTAACCTATTAAGTGGGATCACTTGATAGTACAATCATGAAAATAAGCAAAGAAAATATTAAGTAATAACAGGAAAGTTAATGTTAATGTTATATATCTCCGAAGGAAAGAGATTGAGTAGAAGGCTTGAAATATACCTATGATTCTCACCATCAAAATTTATTTTTGGAACTATTGTTATTGTTTTCATAGTTGGCATCAGAACTTGATTGACTTCTGAATACTCAGATATTCTTCTGTGTCATCTCAATTTGCACAAAAGGTAATTATGGTGCGTTCCTTCCATCCATAACACATTGTTACTGTTTCTCAAGAAATTTTATCAAGACTGTTGAATGAATAGCCGGTATTGCTCATTGATTTGAAGTTGAAAGCTTCCCTTTTATAAGTGTCTGATAGTGGTAGACATGATGTTCAAATATGTAAAAGTTGCATACGATGTTTCATTTTGTACAAACACAACTTTCAGTCTAAGATTTATGGAAGTCACAAGAAACATGTTGCTGCTCATGTGAATCATATTTTGGAGAAAATTCAATTACTCTTTGGAGAATGCTCTGTATATACTATGTACTATAGGTATTTTATATAATTGTGTAAAATGTTTACGTTCATCACGTAATATGAAAATATGAAGTTGTTTTAATGCAATTTCTTCCTATCATTTTCATTTCAGAGTATATTATTAATTTACTCGAGAAGTAATTCTTCCGTCTTGCTGTTCTTAGCTCATATCTTATTCGAATCAGAAAAGTTAAGTAAAATTCAACATTTGAAACTATAAATCTGTATATATCGATCTTTCTGAAGTATATATTCTATATTTTTTAACTAAAATTTGGAATATTGCGAATTAATATTTGAATTTTCGATGATTGAATTTCTATGGCTGAAGTGTGATTGAACAATTTGTTTTTTGACTCAATGTTCGAACTTTATCAATTTTAATTCTAGCTCAATTGGAGAAACTTCGGATTTTCAAATTGAATGTATCTCTTTGAATTGGGATATTGGTGAATAGTGTTGAAAATTGTATGGTTGATGAGTCAGTATCGAAAAAACAATCATGGAAGCTACGTTATCATAAGGATGTGTGAGGCAATATATGAGAGAGTTCCATATAACATAAAGAACTATTAAGTGTAAATATCAGTGAATATAATTAGGCGTTCAGTATAGATAGAGTTGGTTCACCCCCCTTAATTCTATATTTCTTTAGGTAATTTATCGGAATTTTGTGATTCGATCAAACTTATGGCAGGCCACCTTTTGACCTCTGAAACAATTTTCTCCACCGGAAATGTACTCCGATGAAGATTTTTGAATGGAACACCCTGTATATTCTTGCATAGTTGGCTTGCAAATAATTTTCCAAATTCAACCATACTTCACAATTGATATTTTGGGCGTCAAAATTATTTTTGGCTAGGTTTCCATTTTTCAATCTAGGTTGCCATGAATATTGCCCATTTACCTTAATCGATCAAAGAAATACTTCAAAAAAGCAACTGACGTTAAAATTTCAGATTTGCTCTGTCCTGGCCAGATTAATGTTCTTCAAAATCATTTTTAATTAAAAATTCATTTTTTCAAATGGCACCTAATTGGTACCGAGGTACCATTAGAAGCTTGATACTATGGGTAAACAAATTCTGTAAACACTTTTTTTTTAATGCTAACAAATTAGCCCAATGAATTCATCACATATTAATTTAAGAAGTAGAGGTTGAATAGAGAATGGAATCACCTTCTCAAAAAGGTATCACACGACATCACTAGGTATAGAAGTTTCCACGGGTAGGGGGTTAGTAGGAAGAGAGAAAACATATAACAAAAAATTTCCCCCTCCAATCAGAAATCAGGATAGTCACAGAAAAATCAAACCAGCGAGTTACTCAGGGTGATTTGTTTCCATTGGAATGCATTGTATCTGTAACGTGGAGTACTATTTTGATGCAATTCTATAATATATTGTTAGTCAAAATATAAAAACATTGTATTTTGAACTGACACATGTACAGGACGGCAAAGGCTATAGCGGGATGAGATTGTCAAAATTGCCTGAGAACGAATCGTTACGGCAGGTATCACATTCGATAGAGGATGTAAAAAGACGCCTACAAAAAAAATTTCAGCCCTCTAGGGGCTCAACCTTGGATATAATAGGTTATGTTCTCTTCTTTCATAATTATTTGTTTACGGACGCAGTTTCAATAACAAAAATCTGAAAAAAATTAGTGGAGGTTCATCTTTTGGTCATAAACAACCATGATTTTTCTCGAATTTTTCCGATCAAATATGCGCTCAGAAAAAATAATTGTAATTTTAACTGTTTTTTAGGTTAATTTCGAAATTTTTGGCTATTTTGTGTCTTTTTCCCGTTCTTTCGAATACCGCCACCAGAATGGACATTTTCATGGTGCGTTATACTCAAAAAATGCAAAAACCAGTTTTTCCATCGTTTTTGATACTTATTTGGTACATAATCTCAAAATCAGATTAGTTAATAATTTTGAATTCACTCTAACACAATGAAGAAGGTAAGGTACTTCATATCTGAATCCTTTATCTACGATGTACACATCGCCTCTTCGCATAATCTTTTTTAGGATATTCCACAACTTTTCTCATTATGCTTGCATCATTTTATGTGACCAGAAATGGGACAGGTAAATCAACAACATATCCATCTATAGTACAAATGATGAAAGGTTTACATAGTGGTTTCTTTTTTTACCCTGAATAAGACTTTCGTTGGTACCAGTTATTCTTACTTTTCTGAAGAGATAAATAAATGACATCAAAAACCGAAACAAGTTCATCTGCAAGGTTGAAAAGTTTTTTGCATAAATGGACGTATGATTGACAATTAGATCATCTCGATCAAGACTATTGACACCAAAATAATTTGGTAATACATCTCGAATTTATAACTGAATCGCAGAGGTCTGATATTTTTATTTCATTGTCAATTTCGAAAACTGATGCAATGAAATTATTCAACGCTCCAGTACGTAATTTGAACAAGCAAGCGACCAAAGCTTGCGCGACATTTCTAGAGTTTGATGATCTCATCGAAACCAGTAGCTGCTTCAAAACTTGTAACTGAGCACTTGAAAGACTGGTAAAAGAGAATGATGTCTATTACAGAGCTCTGACGTAGTTTTATCGAGGAATGTTAATTTTGTTGAGCCTAATAATTTTGTGAAAAATAAACATATTTCTTCAGCAGTTAAGACACTTGTATTACTGTATGCTTGTATCATCCTCAAGTCATTCTCAAAGAAGCGTTTTTCAATTAAACGCTCTGAGCAAACTGATTACCTTCTGGTATAAAAATTTTTAATTCGTTGAAGCATTGCAACCTAGGAGTCATTGGTACACTAGTCAAGATGTTCTTATTTTTGCAAATACAGCACATTACATGCATACTTCCACCTGAACTTTCTGATGAAGTACTTGGTGCTTCCATAATCGATTGAGAAGTGGTTCACAATGAGCTGACTACTTGTCAGCAGAAAATGTTTCTTTTATTCTCAAAGTCATCAATTTTGATTTTAAAACAGTAATATTACCTATGAATGCATTTACAGTGTGCCAGAGATAATCGGCAATCATTTAAACTGTAGATTTTGAGGTTATATGTCAAAAAAGTGAGGAAAAACGGTTTTTTGATTCTCAAGTTAATAAATATTGGTTTTAAAACTTTATTTCTACTGTAAATGAGTTCTTCATTGTGTTAGAGTGAATTTAAAATTATTAACTCATCTGATTTTGAGGTTATGTACCAAATAAGTATCAAAAACTAAGTAAAAACTGGTTTTTGCGTTTTTTGAGAATACGCACCATGAAAATGTCCATTCTAGTGGCGGTGTCAAAAGAACGGAAAAAAGACATAAAATAGCACTAATTAAAAGTTAGCCAAAAATTTCGAACGTGAGCTAACAAACAGTAAAAAATTTCAATTATTTTTCTTGGGCGCATATTTGATCGGAAAAATTCGAAAAAAATCATGGTTGTTTATGACCAAAAGATGAACCATGACTTTTTTCAGATTTTTTTACTTGAAACTCGCCCTTAAAAAAATAATTACGAAAAGAGAGAACATTACCTATAATATCAACTGTAGAGCCCCTAGAGGACTGCAATTTTTTTTGTAGGCATCTTCTTACATCCTTTATCGAATGTGATACCTGCGGTAACGATTCGTTCTCAGGCAATTTCGACCATCTTATTCCTCTATAGCCTTTCTCTATTTATCTTTTTATATATGTTTTTGTAGTGATGACTTTCATTCTGTATCTCAAAAAATCCACATACCCAGAAGAACAAATTTTTAAACGAAAAACTTATATACGAGAAGATTTTGATGTATGGAAAAAATTATGATACTTCAAAATCAAAATTGTTAGTGATTGTCTAACTCTTAGACCAAAAGTAGCAATGAAAACAACCATGTTCCTGGAAAAAACCTGAAAAATCTGTGGGTTTTAGGTTACAATAACATGAATTGTTGATGTACATGAGCCGAAATTTCCTGAAATAGGGTAGAAATGCAAAACTTCAGTACATGTGTTATATATTTTTGAAAATGAAAAAAATACTGCTCCGAACAAAAGTAAAATTACCTTTGGTTTGTATTTTAAAGAAAACATGTTTGCAATATAACTCGAAAACCACTGAGCGGAACATTTCTTACCCCACACTATTGAATTTCAGTCAAAAAAGTTTCTACACAATATCGAAATCATTTTTTGTAACTTTGACAATAACCGAGATATCAGCGAATGATGATATCCCCATAATTCACGAAATTTTTAATATCTCGAAAATGAAGTGAGATATCCGATTAAATGTTCACACCATTCATCTGATTCTTCCAAAATTAGATCGAGAGAGAGGGGTCATTTTTTCCAAACTATAATATTTCTCTTAGCTCTTGAAATTATTGGTGGGTTCAAATTAATTACTTCAACGTTACAAAAACACTAACTAATTTATTTACACATAAACTGAAAAATTAAAACATTAAACTAAACGATTAACTTCTACAACTAATTTAAATAACACAATCAATACTGCTTAATTCATTCCCCACACTTTGTTCACTTATTCCCGCTGTTTATTCAAACTGAACTGTCCGCGCTTCGCGATGTCTCTTCTTATATACGAGCATGAATGTTCGAGAACCTTCGCGTTATTTCCGCTTTATTTCAGATCTTCGTTCGAGAGCATTCTGTAAATGATAACACTGGTTTCTCAGTAATTTGGCGCGCTGGAACTTTTAGATCTAGAAACGATTGGATATCCTTACACTGCCCCCCTCTTAAAACTGTTCTGTCCCTTGTTGATGGACATTCAACTGTCTTCTCTCCTTGTCTCGACGGTGTAGGATCAAAACAGCACACGAGCATCTAACTGGTCTAACCCACAACCAAGTTTTGGTATGGCGAGTTTCTTCACACCCTGCTTGACCAAGTGCTCTTTAAAGTCTAGTAAGGCTGAACATAAATCTTCATAGCAGGGTTTCTGGTGTGAATATTCTGTAGTCACCAAATACTGGACCGTTCTTCCTTCAACATCTAGTTTCAAGGTCTTGCCTACTGTAGACAGTTGCTGCCTTAGTTCAAAAGGTCTTTTATAATTAGCCTTGAAAATTATCGCGATACCCTTATCCATTCTAAGATCTTGAGCGGCACAATGTGCAATGGCGTATTCCTTGCCTACTTGGAAAAGATCTTGTTGTATTTCTGTGATGACTTCAAATCTAGCTTTTCCAGTGCTGCTTTAGTTAGCCATAAAACGATCGTAGTCCCTACGCTTCATTCACTTGATGATTTTTCGACTTTTCTGTGATAAAACGTGTTCCCCGTTATTTTAATTTTCTTCTGCAAAAGGAGCCAATCGATTGAAATGGACTATTCTAGGCTTCGCCTCGGTAACTTTTGTATACGATACACGATGTCGTTGGTCCTTTTCATGACTTCATAGGGAGCTTCCAAATTTCGCTAGCGGTTCTTCATTCTGTCACTTGCAATCTTCATGTGCTGTCTGACCTTATTATGGATATTATCCGTTTTTCGCTCGAGATTAGTGACATATTCTTCACCAGTAAAATCTTCTCCAGGTTTACATCCGAATTCCAGATCACATGGCAACCTCATTTCCCGACCTAACACAACCCGAGCTGGCGTTTCCCTTGTTGACTGTTGCACTGAAAATCTATAGGCTATTACAAAAATGTGCATGTATTGGTCCCAATCTCGCTGATGACCCGATACCACTTCAGCCAAGTAGTTTCCCATCGTTTTATTCATTCTTTCAATCATGCCGCCTGATTGAGGATGAAGTGCTGTTGTTCTGGTCTTTCTGATGCCTAGTCTTTTCAACGTTTCTTGAAACAGGTTCGATTCGAAATTTCTCCTTTGATCGCAATGTAACTTCAAGGGAACTTCAAAACGACAAAAGAACTCCTTCAACAAGATATCAGCGACAGTTGCGGCTTCTTGATTTGGTATAGCATAGGCCTCAACCCACTTAGTAAAAAAATCCATGGCAACTAATACGTATTTGTTGCCGCCATCAGTTTCTGGAAAGGGTCTACAGCAATACATTCCATCGGACTTCCAACATTTGGGCCTTGCCTTTTCCTTAAGGTCCTCTTGCCGAAGCGCAAGTCGAACACTTCCTGCAATACTCTCAAACATCTGCCGTCAAATTGACCCAATAAAATCTAGCTCGGACCTTCTCGAGAGTCTTCTTGATGCTGAAATGTCCTCCTGAAGCTTCATTATGTAACTTATCTAAAACCACCTTCACTCTGCTTCTTGACACAACTAACTGAACCCGCTCATCATCACCAGATTCGTTTTCCAATCGTCCATCTTCCATTAACAGTGTTTCCCATTGGGCCCAATAAGCCTTGATGTTTCTACTCATCCTGGAAACAGCATGCCACTTCTGACACCATTGTCTTGAAAACGGTTAAAATCAGAGTGCTTACCACCTGAATTCCAGCGTCAATCCGATACGAAATGTTGATCTCACACGAGTGAACCTACGGCTTTTGAAAGACGAAAGATGAACACGAAAATCTGAATTGGGTATTCCGAAAATGTAATCAAGTAATAAAGTACCTATTGGAAGCTTTGGTACGGTACAACAAAAATATCTATTTTCGATTTCTCACTTTCCTTTAGATTATTTTAGGTTAATGAAGTAGTAGTCGAAAAGCAGACATTCGTCAAGCAAATTAAAAATTGTTTCATTTCATGAAACAAAAATTATTATTTCTCCTTGATAATAACTGAATTTAAAGGTCATGAATGGCAAACTTGCATGAATTGTTCTTTGCATTGCTTCCTACGTCCCTATAATCATTAAGAACGTGTGCCCAACTGTTTGTCGATTAAAAAAATGCAGGAAAAGTCAGTTGCTTTCGATTTCTTGAATTAAAACATCTCCAAATGTTAAAGATATATGGAAATGATCGAGGGAAACCTTCTTAATGATGTTTCTGAGGAAAAGTTTCAATTCGAATTGTTTCAAGAAGGTTCGATTTGAATCTGGAAATCTAACCTTATGATTAAATTGCCTGCAGGTGTATTGGAACTCTTCAGACACAATACGTATTTAACCAGAGAGGTTTATGTACATACAACAGAAGTGCACAGTTTACGGATGATTAATCGATGTGGATAATGGTTATGGAGACACTGATTGCTCGTGCTGATGTTGATGATATTATGGAACTCCTTTGTTACAAAGAGTAAATAATTTGTCGAAAACAGAATTTTTATTCAAATAATTAATGATCAAATACGTTTATTCTATTAGATTGTTCTCCAATTTTTTCTGACTTTCCAGAAACTAAAACTAGAGGATCTAGATCTGGTAGTCTAGAAGACTTATCATCAATGGCGATGAACACGTATGGCCCAATACTAAATTTTTATGAAACAAGTATCTAACTTCAAATTACAGAACTTCTGAGTTAACCTTAAACTTGCAAAATTTAAATTAAAGAGTTAATAATGGCATCGTACTTGAACCAACAGGTTAATTCAAGTGAATTAACAACGGCCATCTGATTGTAAGGAATTCCATAATGTTGAAAATAGATATTTCTTCCTTCGCAAACCAGTTCATCAAAATATTCATCGATAATGTTGTTATTTACAATTTGATGATATAATTCATCACGAAGGTTTTCATCAATGATCACATAGGTTAATACGTGATTATCTTTCAATACACACCTTGAATTGAATGTATATCTCCTGCAATAGTTGCTATAGCTCTTTGGGACTATATGGACTGTCATAACAGTGGTTTATTTCTCTACAGTTTCGCGGAGAAATGTTTGAATCTTTGAGGATAATATTTCAGCTATGAAAACGAAAGAAAATTAAAGAACTAATTTCAAAAACCGACAACAAATTGGTCTTTCCGAGGAATGATTACCGGATAAGAAGAAGCATCACATGATTGACAGAATGATGCATGTTTCCTGTGTTGTCACCTGTCTAAACAATTATAACGATATCAATAGCAATATCAAACGAAACAAAACTTTCAAATTCACTTTTACACTGAAAAAAAATTTTCATCTCAAAATTAAATCAATGAGGACACTATCCTCAATAATTTGGCCACCTACTTTACTTCAGTGACGAGGGTGGGAAGCTAAGCGCGTTTGGGGTTATCGGTTTTACATACAATGCTTTTTTAATGGTGTTGTGATTCACAATGACGAAGTAGTCTTCCAGTTTTTATAAATCTCTCCTTTAACCGAATAATGATATAAATATAAAATTTAAATGAATTTAGTCTCATTTCATGAATTTTATGTTAGCGACGGACATTTTCCAGGTAACCCTCGTACGCAGCCTGATCTGAATTCTCACAAGGATGTCGCAAGATCGAATTGAATCAATTTCATTACATCCATACATCGGCAAAATGCATTTTCAATATTCAGCGTTAGCAATATAAGTATTCTTGAAAATTTCTGGCACATGAAATTCAGATTCTCGCTGAAAAGCCAACGAATTGAAAACCGATCATGAATGGAAAACTTCCACCGAGTAATTTCCATATAATCTTGTATGATATACACATCGGGAAAAAGGATATAGATACGGAATATATTTGTATTTGATATTACATATTGAGGTTGTTAAAAAGTATCTTTTACTCGTAAGAATATTGGAAGAAGAAATTTTTTATTGAAGGAAAATAATTTATTTCAATAAATTATATGGCTCTACAGAAACAGCAAAGGACTTGAATATCTAAACATTTCTTTCTGTTATACAGATATATTCTTACGTACTCAGGTTCGAAAACGCTTCGTTACTGATCTACGAGTATTGATATTAATTTTTTAGTTTGTTTTTCTATTGCCCCTTTCATTTTATGTAAAAGTTACATGAGTGCACATGTCGACAGACACTACAGGGTGATGTTTTTTCTGGATGCCCCATTTTCGGCCCCTGAAATTTTTTGTGCTGCACCGCTTGTCTAGAAACTTTTTTCTCTTTTATTGTTTTTGTCATTTCAATTTCATTAATTGATAGTTCGTGTAAGGATTTGTATGTTTTTCAGCAAAGACCGTGGTCCCTAAACCACTTGAGCAAATCACCACAATCAAAAAATATTCGATTCCAATTCAAGGAACTTTTACATTTATTTCCAAGAAGAACGCCTACACACGTGGTGGCGACCCACCATTAAAAGATGGCTCGTTCTGAATAAATTTATTGGTTCAGTCCATTGAATATTCTGGTCGACTTTGGGAACATGGCGTTATTCAACTGATTCCAAGTTTCGCTAGGACCGTAGAAAATGTGTATTGAATTCTAACGTGAGTTAGTTGCAATCGTACAAAATAATGTTGTTTTTTTCTAAAGCTCAATTTGTTGAATACACATGGTGGGTATTCTCGAGTTAGTAATCACATGGATTTTGATATACTCGGTGATGTTGATTCAAAATTTTCAAGACTTAATATTTTCAGATATGGTTTTACGAGAAAAAGCAGTTTGGCATTTGATGTACAAGCAGATGTTTCTGCGTGTAGATGCAAGGCATTGTCGATCTGAGTAGTAGGTATCAATTTCCTTTCGCTTTTTCCTGGGAAAAGTGTCTGGACAGAAAGTAAGACAGACAGACAGGCGACCAATGATGTAGTTCTACAAGAGTTTTCTTTCAGAACCCTAAAAACGTTCTATGGCTTTGGTTTGGTGAAAACCTACAATCCGTATAAATGACTGTGTTGATAATTGAACAACATTGTATATTGTAAAATTATATAAATTAGAATAGGTTATTTATATGTATATGCTAGTGTATATTTAGTTCTAAGTACAACCCTGTATAGCAACGCTTCGCCGCTTGTGAATCATAGGATTTTTCTATTACTTTCAATCAGCTCATATTCCTTTGTAAATACTTATTGTAGAGATATATAGTATGTACTATAGAAAGGTACTACCCTGCGTAAAGCAATAAATGTGTTCTTCGGGTTATAATTATAACCATTAAACCAGCGGGGTATAACCTTATTACAAATTCAAATTTTTCCCTTTATTGATGTATTTGTCACGTTTTTGTACCATGTTGACCCTTCTTAAGAGATGTTAAATTAAGGGTTTTTACATCTGCGCCATGACCAGTTTGGGTAGTTGTCTTTACGAGGTCAACCCAAGGCATAAAAGTAACTTCAACTGACCAGTTGTATAGCATTTTTAACCAGTAACATTTTGTCTCTTGAACCATCAAAAGCTACCTTTCAATATTGATCATTCAGATCAATAATTATAACATAAGTATTGTGACATACCAAGAATTGGGCACAAATACTCTTGGAGTAATTATAGCATGAATATTCAGTTATTCACAAACAAGTAATATTTTGTCTCTTGAATCATCAAGAGTTATCTTTCAATATTAATCATAAAGATCAATAATTATAACCTAAGTATTGTGTCATACCAAGCATAGGGAACAAATACTCTTGGAGTAATTATAGCATAAATATTTAGTTATTCACAAACAAGTAACATTTTGTCTCTTGAACCATCAAGAACTATCTTTCAATATTGATCATACAGATCAATAATTTTAACCTGAGTATTGTGTCATACGAAGCAGTGGGCACAAATACTCTTGGAGTAACTAAAATGTATAGTACTGTTAATAAACAATTAAAAAACTATACTAGTACTTCGATCTTACAAACCCTACCTTTGTGTTGAGATTCCCTCAACAGACTGCTTTTTCTGCTCGACCTCACGAAGAAAATCTGTATTTTCAATGAAGAAAAGAAGAACAGTTTAAAATCCGAATATTCTTTCTATTATACAACCTAATCCATATTCAGAAAGGAAATTAAATATTGAACTCAGCAACCCTTGCGCATGTCATAAACCTAATTTTGAAGTAGGAGATAATATATTGCTCGGATAGAGTCAATCATAATTTAAGCGTAAGCACACGCGATACCATGATTTGTAACAGGATAAAGCAAAACTTCTCCAACGTGGTTTCACAGTAAAAACGACGTCAGATGGCCCGTTTTCATTTCTGAATGGTGATCCGTGCCTTCTCTTCTATCAGATACCCATCTTTTCAAGTCTTCGTGATGATTTCCGTAGTAAGTAATTTCGGTTCTTCTTAGCAGTCTACATTGTACATCTTTTTTTTTTTGGAATGTTCATATTCGTGTTTTTCAAACCACTCACTTATCGACAGCTTTTAAGGCTCCGCTATATGTTTCTCCAATCTTTGGCTGATTTTACTCTTTGTATTTTTCTCAATGCTTCTGCTCAGCTCTTCCATCAGTCGCGTCAACATCTCAGTGTCTCTAATACGACGAAGCCTCTGGGCCCTCTTCTTTCCTATAGGTCCGGATTTCTTTCATGGACGTGGTCGCTATTTTCCGTTCTCCAGCATTCTCCATTCCCCCACCGATCCTCTTCTGAGTCTTTTCATCCTGATCAAATTTCTATACTCCAATCCAATAGTATTCACTAGCACCAGGTCCTAGTTTCCTTAGTTGGGCGTACAGTAATTGGCTAATGATCGGAGTTGGCTTGCATAACCACCAGTGCTCCCGACTGTTAGACCCTTATTCTCGTTGTCATCCATTATAAATTATTCTTGTCATGCCTTTTGTACCACCGACTAGCTAGTTCTGCAAGGTAAGTGAAATGATCCAAAAGTGTCCTCCTGATTTGTGTGGCTGGTACTTTCATGTAACCTATCTTTGGCATATTGTCCCAGGTCCTTTCCGTTCCTTTCTAGACCTTCGACGATTTCCATCAGTGGCTCAGTCGTTAATTGCAAAGTCATCAGCGTACGCATATACTTTAAAACTTGCATATAGAGCTGGAATGAAACAATTGAAAACTTCGTTCGAACCAAATTTGGAAGCTATAATTCAAATCGTTTGCTGCAACATTTGAAATTGCCTTCTGGAAGGGATCAACCACTTCTTTTGAAAACTAAAACCTTTGACCAAACGATCCAGCCGATGATCCGCAGATTTCTGAAACAAACGTTGCGACCATCAGACAGTTCCATCACAGAAGACTCTATTTTCTTCCTCCTCGTCACCCAAACAGAAAATTGGCGCTCATTTCCTGGCTCGTAATAATGAATCCAAGATTCATCACCACTAATTTAAATTAAATTTTTCGTAAGCAAGTTTTCGTGGAAGTTTTCTTCTATTGAGGTGTTTGAAATGCACAATGATGCCTCAATCTCTCGATATGTTGCATATCGAATAATCTGGACAATCTTAAGCACAGCATCTACATTTCCTTAAATGACCACCAGCTCAACTGCACCTGCCTCTAAATCGTCGATAAACCATACCCTTTTGCGTTTAAATTCTCTATACCAATGATAAACTGTTGACTAGTGTGGTTTTTAACAGCAAAACGCATACAATTAAAATTTTGAATTTATATTCAAAACAAAGGTTTGTTTTAGTATTGACAGTTGATTAATGATAATAAGGTTCCAGCATGTAAGACAGAAAACATCTCTCGTATTTATGTAGATTTATTAAATTTAGTTCCTTTCTGGTTCACCTCCTTATCTACGCAAGATATTATGGAAAAAGGAGCACAAAATTGCATCGGTTTTCGCTTTAGATGTTGAGTTGTTCATAGTTCATGACTAACTAAGCTAGTTAGTTTAGGTGTTATTCTGAGTTCTTGGAGTTTGTTTCCCAGTTTAGAACGTTTTAAACTGTCGAAGGCCTATTTGAAGTCGATGGAGAGCATATGCAATTCGATTTTATTATTAAGTTTCATAAAGAGTTGAGATTTTGGAATCTATAAACTCGAATAGTACACTAAATATTCAGTGACAAAATAAAAGTGAAATGACAAAATGAGAATCAATACTTACAAGATAAATAAAAACTAAAAGCTAAAAAAATAATCTGAAATAATTATTGGCCGATTTGAAATGAACTAAGCAACTCTATTAGTAGTGAACCAATTGTCCAAAGAATTCTTAAAGGCATTCACTGATGCTGAACTAACTACACTATCCGTTAGGCGGTTCCAAACACTGAAGGTCCTATTCGAAATGAAGTGCTCGCGAGATGCCTTACGGAACCGTTCACGTACTAACTTAAACTGATGTCCACGTAAGTTATTTATATTGAGTTTGAAAAGATCAATTAGGTCACAACATAAAAGAAGGAGGATAACCAACCAGTAGAACCCCAGGACAAACCAAGGAGATGTAAAACAAGCGAGATGAAGAGGAAAAGGATAGAAATTCGACCCTCACCAAAATTCAAGGATCTACGTGGATCACTTAGGCCACTGTTGAAAAGGCCATGCATAATTTTGTAGGCGACTATCAGATCTCCTCTGAGTCGCCTCTGAACGGAAGTGGGAATCTTAATAATCGACAAGCGCTCCTCATAGCTTAGGTGTACGACACCATACGACATCCTAGTTGTCTTTCTCTGAATGGTTTCTAAAAGCTTCACGTCTTTAGTTAGCCAAGGATGCCATACTGAACTCCGAAATTGGGCAGACGTAGGTCTTGTATAGTTCTGCAGCAGTAGAGGAACACATCCATGAAAAGATCTTTGAAGTAAATAAAGTGTACTTTATGATTTCATGCCTAAAAGTTTTCTAATGTCTATCTCACAACAAAGATTGTTCAGTGTTTTTTCTAGAATAGTCTTCTTGTATCATGCAAAGTAAATGGTATGATGAAATGTTTAGAATTAGAACCATGATCCATCAGAATGAAGGTAATTCATTGATTCCTCCAAGCTTAGTTTCAAAGCTGCATTACTTTACAACGATAGTTGCCTAGTCATGCAATTCACAAGAATGAAACTTATACAAGAACGAGAAATATTCTTGAATCAATTAAATATGATGAACACAAAAGGTTATGGCTATACTCTCAGGAATGCAACTGTGGTACACTTGATACTGCTTCTTTAAATATATGAGCAATAGGTATAGGAACTCACATTATGTTCAAGCTGGCTAGCCTGCACGGAATCTTAACTGTAATGAAAAAATACTGTTGCGGATTTACTCGTGATCAACAAAATATTTATTTTCTTCTATATGTTATGCACCAAGAAGAAGAAACCTTCAGATATTTATGAGACGAATTTTCTTTATTGCGTAATGCACAAATTAAAGAAGGTTTCACACACTCTAAAGCTTGTAACACACTCAGCATTCAACCGGGCTTTGGAGAACAGATAAAAGAAGTTTGATATGGCTTCAAAGAAGATTCTCTTGGTTTTTGGAGAACAAAATAGAAGGACTATGTTTAGTTAGTATACTTCTATGGAGATACCTTCGACTTAAATGCAACATGTCCCTTAAAATCCATATTATCCTAATCTAGACCTTTCCGTCCTAGTTGTAGAACTGTCAGTGATATACACGGAGAACGGTATCATCAAGATATTTTTTTAATGGAACGAATATATCAGATTTGTTAAAATGAAGCATGCTTCACATTACTATCGGTCAGTCAATAGGGATGTTCCAGATCTCATTCACAAGAGATTATCCAAGAGACAGTGAACTCATGAAGTCGCCACATAATACTTTCCAGATCCTACCTGTCGTATAATGTTCATCATCATCCATTTTTGACACTTAGAAGAACATAACTGCCATTGAAAATTTCCAAATGGGG
The DNA here is from genome assembly GCA_013387265.2 of Cryptolaemus montrouzieri. Classification (NCBI taxonomy): domain Eukaryota; kingdom Metazoa; phylum Arthropoda; class Insecta; order Coleoptera; family Coccinellidae; genus Cryptolaemus; species Cryptolaemus montrouzieri. The sequence goes on along the minus strand of JABFTP020000001.1, from coordinate 64,298,160 downwards.
TATCAGTGTTTTAGTTGATGATTTGAAGTTTATAATTATGCCTAAGTTTGTTAGTATTGAATATTTCGACCCATTTTGTGACAATGAAACTAGAGCCCATAAAATTTTTGTAACTATCGTATTTGTTTTTCTCAACCCAAAATTAGTAATATTTGATACTTGAAATCATGATGACCTCAGTTCCAATTCTTCTCGTAACGTAATTTTAGAAAATGATGAATAACGCTTAAACTATACGTTAGAGGGTAGGTATATTTATTATTGAATTTCCATCAACGATATTGTGAAAAATCCAAACATGTGAGAATATAAAGGATGTACCAGCTGAAGAAATACAACTTCAATATGAATTACGCTGAGTATAAAAATCAAATATAGTGAAGTCATTTTGTTATTGTAAGCGTCATTCTCAAATAACCGAAACACCAAAAAGTTTTGAAATACAGCAGAAGCACATACCTCCGTCTCCTCCATTTGGCTCACCCTGTATATACATTTGAACAAATGTAAATTAAAACATAACATCAATTTCAGAAACGCAAGGGATGGTGACGTAATCAAAGCAATCCTAGTGGAACGTAACTTGCTTTCCTCAATTAACTAATTCTAAAACATTAATTAACAAAATTTCAGCCTTGTACCACACGCATTACTCCGATCGAATGTTAGCTATTAAGACTTACTTTAATTCCTCCCAAATTTCATCATTCCGTATTTATCATAAAAAGGTATTAGAATGATCGATCGAAGTAATGGATGGTTTACACGCTACGTCTTGTACGTTTTTTCGGTCATGCAAAACGAAAGATAAATCGGACGTTTTCCGCTCTCGTTATGACGAAGAGATGATCAAGTGTGCGGCTTTTAAAGGGGAGTCAGTACTCCCACTCCTATCTCTTGGTTTTGAAGAGTTGATAGGCTACCTGACGACTGGACAAATTATATATGAATAAAAGATTGACTTTCAATAATTTTTCATACCTCCATTACTAAATAATATCTTAAAGATTAAACAAAATTAAAGCTGAATGTAATTAATTATATATTGATATGATATAAGAAACTTAAGTTATTCCTGAATTAAAACCATTTCAGTATATTTTTTCGAACCAATAATATACACACCACAAAAATTGTCGCATGGTATTCAGAATTCCACAATCGATTAAGCATCTCGATCGCAATTTCTTTGTCAACATATGTTTTTGGACATATGAGGGGGAAAAAATCTTATCTATATAGCAACTTTTGTTTCCATATGATCTCAAACACGTCTGAAACAAGAACGAGTTTATTTGACTATCAGTATTCATTCAATTTCTCTTCAGTTTTCACGTTAAATTAATGCAAGTTTTCTGTGTTTCTTGATGATTTTCGAATCATCATTTGAATTCATTGTAATGGCTGCTGAAACTCCTGGACGCTATTTGCGTGATCATGAAGTGGTAAGAATTATAACACTTCTAGAGGAGGGGCGAAGCCAAAGTTACGTGGCTTACTTGTTGAATGTCAACCAAATCACTATTTCAAGAGCAATTAGTCGGTACCACGAAACAGGGGAATATGGAAAAAAGGCCGGACGGGGAAGAAATCGAATAACAACACCAGTTGATGATCGTTGGCTTCTTTTAACGGCACTGTACGTCTAGAATGCTACAAAATGAACTTGCACTTTTCAGAAATGTGCATATTTCATTGCAAAACTATTAGGAACAGGCTCAGAGAAGACGATATCAAACCAAGGGTGGCTTCTACCGGCCGCGTCTCACCAGAGAGCATCGAGTTGCAAGACTTGATTTTGCGAGGCATTTCTTTCCATGGCCGAACTGAGCTAGTCCTAGTGAATAATGGAAGAATGACAGCGGCCAGATACAACGCAGATATCCTTGAACCCCATGTTGTACCCTTTGGCCCATTGATTGGCGAAAACTTCATTTATATGCATGATAATGCTCGGCCTCATGCAGCTAGAGTAGTTACAAAATTTCTGCAAAATGCGAAATTGATATTTTAAGATGGCCAGCCAGAAGTCCCGACTTGAATCTCATAGAACATGGGGTGGCAAATTCAGCAACGCAGGATGCCTTGGAGAACTCTCCAACAACTAGAAAATCTGCTTCCAGAAATTCATAACTCAGTGTTTCAAGAGTACATCCAAAATTTGTTTGAGGGGCTACCGAGACGTATACTGGCAGTAATTAGGTCCCGGGGAGGAAACACTCGATTTTGAAAATGATTAGTAACCATTCGCTGCTAGTTGATTGGTCTCAACGCCAATGTTCGAAGATGGTTGAATTTTTTAATTTTCATTAACTCAAAAATTGTTGATATTTTCCATCATAAACTCATCTCTTTTGAATGATATCTTCTTATTTTACACTTCTGAGAGTTACCAAGCGACTCTTGAATGACCAACCTATAAGTTTATATAGTATTATTATATTTTTGTGGGGTGTGTTGTTTGATGCAAATACATCAAAAATAAAACGTCAGGTATTTATAAGTTGTACTGCAGCTACTCCAATGAATTGTACATAGGTAGGTCCCATAGAAATCGAAATTTCGAATAACTGAACACAAAGGAACTTTTTCCACCTTAGATATAGATAACAGTTTTTGGAAAGTATATCTTTGAGAAATTTTAGAGATTAATAAAGTCAAGGACTCAACTAGTATCATCAACAAACAAATGGGCTTAAATTCTTTATCCTTATTGAATCTCTTCAGGGAACAATCTTCACATAAATCTTTATGATTTTTACCTGAGGAAGTTATAAGTTCATTTAGGAATTTCTATCTATGTTTCTTGTCTATTTATTCTAAATACAGGATGTTTCAATAAAAACAAACCACTCTGAATAACTCGACTGGTTTAATTTTTCTGTGAAATTCCTGAAGGTCAACTTTTGAGTAACATTTTCTATCGTACGTTTCCTTTTCCCCCTTTCAACCCCCTACCACCGTCAGCTTCTACATCAAATTTTTTAATAGAAAAAAAAAGTGTCGTGTGATGCCTTTTTGAGAAGGTGATTCTATTCCATATATGACCACGTAATTGTTTGCTTTCGAAATAACATGTGATGAACTGAAATCGAGAATTGATACGAAATATTTTAAGTTTTCGTTCAATAGAATCGATTCAGTTGGTTAAGGAAAATTATTTTTTCCTCTGTCTTTTGAAAGTTTGCGCATGATCCCTTCACCTCGAGAATTTCCATATAAGAAAGGGGTTGAGTAATATCTCTTTGACAGGTTGTTCAATTTACTGCATGTTTTCTGAAAACTATCAACAAAAAATATCATCATTTACAAATTTTATCCATAGATTCGAATAAAGAATTAAACATAATCAATCGAATAGCTTTCAATATTGGTCAAAACCCAGCATTAATAAATAACATTTTGAAGAAAATACAGACTGAAGCAGCTCTGAAGTAATATGTTGCTTCAATTAAAGCAGAAGAAAATCCACTATCTTAACTCACATGGCAGTACAAACGAGAAACTTAAGTCTATCATGAATAAGATAATAGTAATATATTTTTCCGAACCGGATCAATATTTTATTCACAATGGCAATCGATTCTAGGGATTTTAGGGCCGCAGTGCAATGATAGGATCAGCTAACACCCATTAGGACAGGTTCAAGTTCATATGAAGGTTGAATCGACTGAAAAATCTAAGAAATTTCACACATACTGAGTATAAATCTGCGTTTAATTTATTTATGCGATCTTTACTAGAGATCGTTCAAGGTTATTTCAGACCTATTTTAAAGCCATTATGAAGTTTCATTAGCACTTAGAAGAATTTAAAAAGGCAATGGCAATAATGGCCGTTAATTGATACAAATCCATTTCGAATGTTAAATAGAAGTATTCCGGTTCAAGGGCATTTTGAGGTCGAATTGAGAGAATACACCGAAAAATGTGACAAAAATTTATATTAATGTTTTTGAAACCCTTCAGAACGAATCAAGGATCAGTTCAACGTTTCCTGGTGTTCACTTAATGCTATTTCAAGATCTTTCTGAAGTTCTTTTGAGATCAGAAATGTTAATTACAGTCAGAAAACTGTAAAAAACCATTGATTTTTGTTGAAAACGCTGAATCTGAAAAGATGATATATTGACCTTCATCTCGTCCGATTTAAGGTCGTTCGAAGATCAAATCAAGATATCTTCTTTCAAAAATTAAAGATAATTCGTATATATGAAAGATATTCTATGTGGGATGTATGTATTGAAAATATAAATCCCCTCAGAGGTTGAGGTGAATATCTTTCGATATTTGTCCTTCAAATGTCCTTGGACAGGATATGATTGAGTTCAAGGGACTTTGGTTTCTGGTTCAGTAATCTCAAAAACAAACATGTAGATTTTTTCAGATTTAAAATTAAAAATAACCTTGAAATAATCTCGAATGACCTCTAGGAAACAACACACGAATCAACTATATCCAGATTTATACTCAGCTATTTTGGTGATGATTCTCGTGGTTTGACCTTCAAATGACCTTCAACAGGACGTCATAGTGGTCAACTGAGCTTGATATCCGAATTAGCTGCCTCCAAACCGTACCAGTGAATTAGTTCAGATTTTTCCAACAGTTCTAGTATTTTAATCCCATAAAACTTCAAAACAACCTTAAACGAACTCTAGGAAAGGTTGCACTAATAAACTAATTCGTCCATTGTCCATTTCCCATATTAATTCTTAGATTGAATGATGACCTGTAATTTCAGCAAATACACAAAATAAACAATATGACAGAGTTCGACAGAAATATTAAATCAGAACTAGTAAGTGAAGAATAGGTTTTTGGGAAATTCTATAGATTAATAAACACAAGCACACAGGAAATATTATCAGTGATACGATGGAAATTCGTCCCCCCTATTAAATCTCTTCAAGAAACAATTGTACAAAAGACTTTATGAATATAAGATTTATTCATAAGTGTATTTGGTTACTTCTATTGAATTTCCTGTGCATATATTAATATCTTACGATCATTGTTACACCTCAATCGTCTGATGAAGCTACTATGTAGTTAAAAGCGTCAATTGCATTTTATATTTCAGTTAAAACCCTGAAATTTTTAATTTGTTTCATTTTATTCAACCTAACTGACATCTCTACAAATAAGTTTTCAGCTTGTTCCGAATTTATGCAAGAGTACCTCTATTTACCTGGATAAAGCGTCCATTTCGCACGAAACATTTCGTCGGATCGGATTTGTCTTATCCAATAAAACATAGGGTGTAAACCTACCATAATATAAGAAAACATCAGACGGTATCATATCGGTTACAAGGATCATTCATCAAATTATTGTGATTAAAATGTATACTTAATTAGCTGTCCTCCAAATGAATAATTCATTGGAAAATGGATAATAAACGAAGCTGAAAATTTGGGACCTTGAAAGTTCCCTCCAAGCGAATATGTCGAATTTCCGTGTCAAGTACAGTCTCAACACAGATTCGACTCTCTCGTGAGGCGATACAAATTGAGAGCAGCCCGCAATGTTTGTTCAGAACTCTATCGATCTCCTTTTACCATTCTGATTTGTTCTTTTCCGAGAGAAACGTATAATGAGTTAGATTCAGACGCATCATCTTTTGCTATCTAAAAATAGCCAGAAAATCGAATTTTTTTCTTGATACAGATGCGCAATATCTTATTAGCTCGACGAAATAGAGCCCATCGCAATATAGAGTGTAGAAGATGACAAGTCTCACAACGCAATATTTCCAGCCGAAAAATTGAGATATAAGGAATTAAGTCGAGTCTTCAATTTATTATCCATGAAAGCACCTATTCAACAACTTTGAGCAAATTATGAATTCATTAATTACCTGCGAACCGCATCTCAATTAGACAAAGCATCTTTATTTCCATTATAAATTCAAGATGGTGGTAATCACATGGTAGCATACGTCATAACAATACAAGGCGTTCTAATAAAAACGTACCACCCTAAATAATTCGGCTGGTGTAATTTTTCTGTGATTTTGCTGAAGCAGGTTGACTTTTGATGAATTGAAATCTAGGATTGCTTGAAAAAAGTTTTACTTTTTAACAAATCGATCGATCGATTTTTTACATGTTTCGCTCTACCCCTATCAACTCCGTACTCCTGGCAGCTTCCACCTCAAATTTTTGAAACGGGAAATGGAGTCATGTGATTCCTTTTCAAAATGGTGATTTAATTCTCTATATGGCCAAATATTCACTTCTTAAAATAACACTCGACAAATTGACAAATTGAAATCGAGAATTGTTTGGAAAAATTCCAGGTTTTCATGAATCCGTTCGATCGATTTGGTTAACTCGAAAAAAATTTTCGTTATTTATTCAAACGATTGAAAATCCTACCCCCTCTCTATCAATATCTCATAGAAAGGTTATCTGATTCTCATTATGTCTGCTTTTTGAAAAAAGTAGCGTTGCTTGATCTTCTATGATTCTCATGAAAATCTATTATGAAATGAAACATATCATTAAGTGATCAGTTTTTCAATCGTGGTACATTCCTATCACAAATGTGGCGCACATTATCTTCCATGCATAGGTACAATCGAGATTCGACTGATTGATTTTTTCTAGTTCTACTAACGATTCAGGTAGCGTAACAGACTTGAGATAGCCCCCATAATAATAATTCGAGCGATCTAGCTGGCCATTCTATATCACCTCTTTCACCTATTCAACTACCTGGAAATCTGTCCAATTAAGATTTCCTTCGATGATAACTGTTATGAGAAGATCAATCAATTTCTCAAGAATATTCAAATTTTATTTCGCCGTCCAAGTTTTCCAGTAAAATTAAGAGTCTTACAATATGGTCTCTCAAAATTACGGCACGAACATTAAGTTTTTGAGATCTTCGAGTATGATTCTCCATCTTTTAATGGAGATTAGAGCCACTCTAGACTCTACAGTTACTGCAGTTATGCACCCCGCAATTCAAAAATTAACTCGATTCATCAGAAAACAAACATTTCGAGCAAACTTATAACGCGTTTCACCACACTGTGGCTTTTTCTGATAAGTAGAACTACTTATCTGACGAAACTCCATAAATTTGTCCAGGGGGCGTGACACCCAAATGAAAAAATTACAAAAATAATTTCCGTAAATCTTTGAAATGAAGTCTTTCTAAGTTTTCATAATTGTTTTGGTAAAGTTTTAATAAAGTTATAAACTTTATCGAAGAAGGCTACAGTTTTTAAAACTTCAAAGCACACAAGAATTCAAGGTTCTCAAAACCGTCCCCCTCGACGAAAACGGCTGTCTGTACCGGTACCTCTGTTTGGCCTTGGTGTGAGTGCGAGTGTCCCCGCAACCATAGTTTTACAAACTATCAACAGACCCATTCAACATGGACATACAGTTGCTGCCAGAAGAGTTGCAAGAGGAGGGGATAGAAATAAAAAATGACTCTGCTGCAAGATACGATTTTGAAAAGAAGGACAAGCCCTTATTTTGGTTGAAGCACTTAAAACTTTACCCCAGTGTTTCAGAGGAAGCTGTTCAGATGTACTTGCCTTTTTTAACAACATACATGTGCGAAGAAGCGTTTTCAACTCTTGTGACTATCAAAACCAAGTCTCCAAATAACCAAAGGGGGGCGTGGTACAAAAAAGTTTGGGAGTCCCTGGATTAGAGTGTTCATTTTATTTAGTGGATATTCAAATGACCTATAACTTTTTCGGCGATCATATTATGTGTACTTCTGAGTAAAATCTAATCTTGCTGGTATCCACAAAAACATACAAAGACTTGTCCTAACTGAAGTTGCTTTTGTCATTAGCAATTAAGATTTGGTATTTTGTGAAGAATAGAGTACACCTTTCAAGCATTGGTTGATACACATCTATTCTATGGTCGATCAGATAGTAATACAACTGAAGCCCTAAGATTCCCTCCGGCAGCTTCATTGCAGGTTAATATTCTTCTATTCTTCATTTCCATTGACCGTTCGTTGAATGAAACTATACGGTTTCAACCAGCCAAGGAAAATTCTGGACTAGATCGGTTTGCCAGAACACCGATAAATAAAGAATTTATTTTGGATAAAATCCATAATAATTCAAGAATCCGCATCCGTCTATGTCTACAGGTTTGCGTATCACATTCGAGTCTTTGAGCCATTGTCATACCCCTACCATATCCAGGAGATTCAATCCCACAAAGATGAATATCTACCCAGGAGACTCGCGAAAGGGTATAACGAATGTCCACAACGATCACGTATCGGCTGAAGAAAATCCTTATGAGACAATTCATGTCTCACCAAGAAAAGTTTTTTATCAAGGGTTAGCAGGGTTGGGACCAGTAATTCCTCCTAAGAGATTGAATTCTCTAGCATAATTCGACTTCCTGTGAAACACTAGTTCATTTTTCGATGATGTGCCTTATTCCAGTATATATAAATAAGAAGAATGTGATTGAGGCATAATGATGCTCTCTAGCATTCTGGATTAATAGTGAGGAATCATTTGAATCAAGTATATCCCAATGGAGGTATTGGTGAACCAAGACTACTTCGTCTGGGGGCATTTGAATAGCCTAAAATACTCACAACCTGTTGCTACCAAACAATAATTGTATGCATAAGTTTTGGAATATTCAAATTCCTATGCCCGATACGTGGAATTACAATCTCTGCAAAATAGGCCTAGAAGAAGTCGTAGGAAGATCACTTCTGAAGAACAAGACCGCTTTTTGTGCCAAACTGCAAGAAGAGAACCTAGTGCGTCACACCTCATACTCCAAAGGCAATTTCTGGAAGCAACAGGCATCAGTGTATCAATCGAAACGATACGTCAAAGACTTCGTTAAATGGTTTATACAGCAGAAGGCCCTTAAGAGTTCCTGAACTAAGCAGACAACAAAAAATTAACAGACTTAATCGGTGTATCGAGCAAATTGGAATATTCAGAATTGGCGAAATGTTCTCTTTTCGGCTGAGACCAGAATTGGTATTCGATCAGATGACCGTCGGATTCGGTTCGTGGAAGAAAAGCTAGACTCTGAGCAGCAAGACAAATTCCGAAATACCAAAGGGGGAATGTGATGTTTTGGGGTGACATTATGCTGGAAGGCAAAACTGATTTGATTTCGTTTCCTGCGAGTGTAATGGCTAGAAATTACGTAGATCTAGTGCTGGAGCGCATAGTGAGGCTCTGGCGAAGTGCCTACGGTGAGAATTTCACTTTTATGCAAGATAATGCTCCTCCGCATACCAGCAATCTCGCGCAACATCATTTTGAAACAGAGGAAATCCTTATTTTGGAATGGCCAGCTTGCCACTCACCCGAGTGCCTTAGTGTCCACTAAATAACTGAAACACTATAAATTTAAACTTACAATGAGATGAAAATTACTTTCTAATGCCATTCTCCCAGTATTTGCAAAATATTATGAAAATGGTTTCGCTCTCACCTTTGATTATCAACCCTTACTTCAGTTGATTTAAAAAAGGTGTGCCTTTTCATATAAATCATTCTTTTACTCGAAAATGGGCACAATTTCGAAGGAATTCCAAGAGATAAAAAATTTAAAATTGAAAGATTCCTTCAATAAATATTTGCGTAAAGAATAGTACCGCACTACACTATGATTTTCGCAACTATTGATTACATCTAATGAATTAGTGAGGTTAGGTTAGGAATGAAGCTAGATCCCTTGGAAACTACAAGAATTGCCAACAGAAACGGGAAAAAATCTGAACTTCAACACCCCTGTTTCTTGAGAACAGGGGAATTTTAGACATGTGTTCGTGGTATTTTTTTTCATGTTGTTTGAAGGGAAATCTGCTGCAGAGATTGATGAAACTAAAGCGAATTGCAAAGCAAATAATATTCTAACTGGATATAATATTTTCATAATCCTGTCCGTTCCGGAAATACCGGAAGTTGACCTTCACTTTTTTAACTGTTCCCTCACTTATTATTTATTTTTTGTTCAATTACACATACAATTTTGAGTACCTTCTGCAGAAAGTATATCAATCAAAACTCTGTATTTTCGGAAAACCAGAAATTCTTGGAGGAAAACTCACACAACGAATTTTGCAATGTTATTAGCAGAATGGACTCATTCCTATTCAACTTGATAGTTCTTTGGTTACCTACACTATATATAACGAATAGATATTAAAAATTTTCTAATAATTCCTAATGTTGAGCAGTGTATCTGTGCTTCTGGAAAGTACAAAAACGCTTGGCAACAGAGACATAAAATCTTGTCGCTTAGCGTTTTCTATGTTTTTAGGTCTAGGTTGGCTGAAGCACCGTTTCCCTTGAAAGGAAAGACTTCAGTTACGAAGAGAGCCCTTGAAATTTAGAACATCAGCGTTATTTCTGTCCTGAATTATTCATTTCGCCATTGAACTTTCATTGTCTTTTATCGATTAATTATAAACACGGGCCAATTAGGGACTGTGAGAAAACGAATTTGTCACACTGAAATGTATTGGATCGGAAAAAGTGGGTGGATTTTATTAATTTGTATATTTGAGGTAGCTATTTTTGGAATTAATATTGAATAGGCACGTGGCGTTTTCAATCTTATTGGCTACTAGTGACCAAAATATTGAAAGAAAATAAAAAAGAGTTAGAATAGAAATTTCTGAGAAAGATAGAATTGTCTGACTGTCTGTCGATATTCTTTCTCAAGGAAACGCGTAGGTATAGAGTTAAAATTGAAACCGAATACATAGGGCTCTCTCTTGGTACTTAGTAGTACATTTTCCAAGGTCATTTCCAGAAATACCAGAAGTTAACTTTCGCTTAAACTTTTTGAATAGTTTTTTCATAATTTTTTGCATTTACTCATTCAATCTTGAGTGCCTTCTTCTTAAAGGGTAAGTATTGAAAACGAAAATCAAATGAATACAGACATGATACAATTCTATTTTCAATATAGAAATAGTGTCCGAGCATGTCGACTCTATTGGGAACGACTTCCAGATTGCGATAAACCTGAGAGTTGCAAGTTCAGCAAACTTGAAAGAATTTGCTCAAATACGGAGCATTCAAAGAACCGAAAACTTTCAAGGAAGATTAATAAATAAATGGAATTTAATGTACGGTTGGTCGTAGAAGTGAATCCAGAAACATATGTTCGACAAATTTCTACAGAATGTGGATTATTACACAATTATAAGTATTTAGTTTTTTTCATTCTCATCTCTTAGGAGGATGCGATGCCTGTAATCTACCGATGTGGCCTCCCAAGATGATCCGATGTGTGTGTTCACTCGCTTCTTGAAACGGCCAAATTGTAATTTCACAGCACACTAGCCTGTAAACAAAAGAATTTTTACATAGGAAGATTCGTGGTGTAGCTAGTTGGACCACCCACTGATGGGAGTTTTTCGCGAGCCTGGCTTATCTTTGAAACTGAATTTACCATGGAAGTAAACGTGATAAAGAGAAACATTAGCAACCTACAGCCCCTGAGAAAGAGGCTGGTGATCACGCGTAATCTCTGGGTGGTCGAGGAGACGCACTGTTCTCTTCTGGACACTATCTAAGAGATGTGATGAATGTTCATGTGAGAAGCCCCACACATGGAAACAATATTCCAGACCAGGTCGCACCTATACTTAGTATAAAAACATAAGCTCTGATGGCGTGAAGTACTGCTTAGCCCTGAAGAGGGAAGTGAGTTTAGCTGTAGCAGATTTGGCAAAGGCTGATAAATGGTCATGTCAGCACTGTGATGCCGAGTAGATGCATGTTCTATTCTGAGAAAATTCGGCGTCATTGCATGATTAAAAGATGTTCTCTAGCAGTGAATCTTCTGGAAAACGTTGGTAATTTCGTCTTATTCGAATTAAAATTGACCAAGTTTAACCGGTCTCACTCTGATATCTTCTTCAAGTCTGAATTCAGTGACATGCTCTGTTGGTATCTTTCTCGGTGTGACTCCTCAGCAGTTATATTACGCTTACTAGAAAATGGGGATACCAGGGTACAGTCGTCAGCAAATTCAAATATTCTGTTTTCAATGGAGTGGAGCAGATCATTGATCTGCAACAGAAAAAGAGTACTCTGGCATTAACCTCAAGATATTCACTCGTTACACCATCAACCAGAACCCGAATCGATCTACTGAAGAGAAAGAAACTAATCAAACCACGCAATTTCTCGAAAAGTCTGAACTGAATTTACCATGGAAGTAAACGTGGTAAAGAGAAACATTAGTAACCAACAGCCCCTGAGATAGAGGTTGGTGATCACGCGTAATCTCTGGGTGGTCGAGGAGACGCACTATTACTCTTCTGGACACTCTCCAAGAGATTTAATGAATGTTTAGGTGAGAAGCCCCGCACATGAAAACAGTATTCCAGACCAGGTCGCACCTATACTTTGTATAAAAACATAAGCTATGATGGCGTTAAGTACTGCTTAGCCCTGAAGAGGGAAGTGAGTTTAGCAGAAGCAGATTTGGCAATGGCTGATAAATGATCATGTCAGAACTGTGACGCCGAGTAGATGCATGTTCTTTTCTGAGAGAATTCGATGTCATTGCACGATTAAGAGATGTACTCTAGCAGTGAATTTTCTGGAAAACGTTGGTAATTTCGTCTTGTTCGAATTAAAATTGACCAAGTTTAACCGGTCTCACTCTGATATCTTCTTCAAGTCTGAATTCAGTGACATGCTCTGTTGGTATCTTTCTCGGTGTGACTCCTCAGCAGTTATATTACGCTTACTAGAAAATGGGGATACCAGAGTACAGTCGTCAGCAAATTCAAATATTCTGTTTTCAATGGAGTGGAGCAGATCATTGATCTGCAACAGAAAAAGAGTACTCAGGCATTAACCTCAAGATATTCACTCGTTACACCATCAACCAGAACCCGAATCGATCTACTGAAGAGAAAGAAACTAATCGAACCACGCAATTTCTCGAAAAGTCTGAACTGAATTTACCATGGAAGTAAACGTGGTAAAGAGAAACATTAGTAACCAACAGCCTCTGAGATAGAGGTTGGTGATCACGCGTAATCTCTGGGTGGTCGACGAGACGCACTATTACTCTTCTGGACACTATCCAAGAGATGTAATGAATGTGTAGGTGAGAAGCCTTACACATAAAAACAGTATTCCAGACCAGGTCGCACCTTTACTTTGTATAAAAACATAAGCTCTGATGGCGTGAAGTACTGCTTAGCCCTGAAGAGGAAAGTGAGTTTAGCAGAAGCAGATTTGGCAATGGCTGATAAATGGTCATGTCAGAACTGTGACGCCGAGTAGATGCATGTTCTTTTCTGAGAAAATTCGATGTCATTGCATGATTCAATGATGTACTCTAGCAGTGAATTTTCTGGAAAACGTTGGTAATTTCGTCTTGTTTGAATTAAAATTGACCAAGTTCAACCGGTCTCACACTGATATCTTCAAGTCTGAATTCAGTGACATGTTCTGTTGGTATCTTTCTCGGTGTGACTCCTTAGCAGTTATATTACGCTTACTAGAAAATGAGGATACCAGAGTACAATCGTCAGCAAATCCAAATAATCTGTTTTCGGTGGAGTGGAGCAGATCACTGATCTGCAACAGAAAAAGAGTACTCCGGCATTAACCTCAAGATATTCACTTGTTACACCATCAACCAGAACCCGAATTGATCTACTGAAGAGAAAGAAACTAATCAAACCACGCAATTTCTCGAAAAGCCCATATGCGATTAGTTTATTCATCAAGAGCTACGTGCCAAACCCTGTCTTAGTCCTTGGCGATATCAAAAGCAATGGCTCTCGATTCGATATGATCTTCGATTGCTGATGTCGATAAATGCGTAACGTATGCAACCATTGATCGTTGTCTACGGAAACCGTATTGTCCATCATTAATGATATAACTCGAGATATTTTATAAGCTCATCGTTTATCACTCTTTCCATGACTTTCGACATAATGGCAACAATGCGATTGGACTATAATATTGGGTTAGATAAGCATTTCCTCCTCTTCTTTGGTATCGTTTGTACTCCCGCAACCTTCCAACACTCTGGAGCGTGCGGTTTTCATACGAAATCTGAAACAGACGATTTAGAACAGGTGCTAACTCTGGAACACATTAACCATACGCACTTTGAATTTTAATTCAGACATATTGGATTGAACGTGTGTGATGCTTGATGGCTCTGCGTTCGATGTATCTAAAACAAAATTTTGCGAAAATATGTTTTTCTTTGCTTTAGGTGGTGATGGGAAGAATGAGTTGCAAAAGTTGTTGCAGATTGTTTTCGCCATAGACCAGAACTGACGGGTTCCACAGGTCCGCTCCAAGAGTATATTCTTAATTTGTTCATTGAAGTAGGTTTCTGCTTCAATCGTTGAGTTACAAATATTCATGTAAGGAACATATTCAGCTGTTTGATTTTTATTCCGGTTCCTATAACGTTAGCACTTCAGTTAAATGGTAACCAACAATCAAACAAACCTTTCCGCTCTAAATATAAGTGTTGATGAACAACGATTCGAATTTGTGAACTAGGTACTACAACCTAAATGAGATGATATACGAATTGAATAACAATCTTGAAAAACAGCAATTGAGGCGGACTAGCTATTTTGGGCAGGTGTTTTCACGCTCGGGAAACTTCTTCAGTATACCATTATCTATAAATTTCGAGATTTTCATGTTTTCAGATACAAAGTCAGTAATTTAGCCAAGGCCCAAGCTATTTTCCAAGATTTTCATTCCGAAGAAAATCAAACCTACACCGATCGGTACAACAGCGACGACAATTCAACCTACTTTACTAGAACATAACTACCAGGCTGATGTTTTCTCAAAAAGTCGTATAATGCGTTTACACTTCTCTTTTACCAAAAGCCTCGTTTGCTCTGATAAGTGTACGCTTTACAATACTCATCATTTTGATAGAAATAATTTTAGACATTGGCGCCACCAGAATCAGCATTATATAATGAACAATAATTCTCAGCATAGGTTTGGTATGATCATCTGGTGCCCCATTTATTCGGTTCGCTTGAAAGAACCAGTCTCATAGGAGGAAACTTGAAGCAGATCAATCATAATGAAATTTCAGTCGAACATAGCAAAATTTCCTCGCTGATCTTCCTCCGTAAGAACGAAGAAATATCTACTTCCAAAAAGATGGTGCTGTTCCTCAATACGCAGTTTTTAATGTAAACTGACTGAACAACAATTTTGGTAATCGAAGGATAGAGACAAATAGTCCCATTAAGTGGCTGGCATATTCCTTAGATTTGACTCCTCCTGATTTTTGTCCCCTTGACTTTCCTACAGTATCGAGTTTACCGCACTCTACCAGAAAATTTAGATATCGTGAAAGAAAGAATAAGAACCGCCTCTGTAGTAATGCCTCCAGATGCCGTTCAGAGTGCAACACGGGCCGAACTCAGGGAAAGCCAATTGTGTATTTAGTAGCAGCAATTTATATGAAAAAGTTTTTGTTAAAGTTGTATTTTATTTGAATAAGTTTTTCGAGTATGGTAAACTTGCAGCGCTCTGGTTCATCATGATCTGGAAATCGTTTCCGATAAAGTAGAAATGCTCAAGCACTATTTCTATTGAATTGAAAGCAAACTTCCACCATATGTGTCTTCCATACTTATTAATTCTCCGTAAGAAAGAGTCGAAACAAAACAATAACGAAAATTAGCGGTTAAGTAACGAATTTCCGTTATAACTGTATGAAGACTGCTCTGTGATTTTCGACAGAATTCGGTAACAGAACCGACTTGGCGATTCATTAAAATCTTCTGTTACGTTCTGAGTATTTTTTATCCAGAATTCGAAATAATGTGAGTTATCCGAATTCTAGGACAGAAAAATTTTATCACAAACTCAAACAGTCGCTCATTCTGTGAATTATATTGTTGAATCGAAAATGTGAGTCTTCTTCCTGAATTTTTCGAAAATTTTTCTTTTACCCGAAAATAGACAACTTTAAGTGATACATTTTTTGCAGCAAGTACTCAAAATTGAATGACTAATCGAGAAAAACACTAAAATATGGAGTTTCTCTATGAAAGTCCAGGTGGAGTACTTCCTTAAAGGACAGATCAATGAAAATGTCTTAGGCAGTTATCATTCAAGATGCAATTTGGATTTTATTTCATTAAAATCGATCAACAATGATATGAACGATAGCTTGTGTTGTTCTTCACGGAACATCCGATGTACTGAGGAAGTTGGCTTGAATCTAATGCTTTGTTAGAGATCAATCATCAAGGCAGATGAGCCATTTTTCTTATTTCATTACCTTCACGTATTAATGTCAACTAAGTTGAATTGTTTCCACAACACATGTTGGTTTTATATCACGAATTGACTCTTTTCTAGTCTGAGATCTAATTCATCATTTTAAACATCTATCATTAGCAGTCGCCTACCTGGATTTGCTTTTTCCTTTAAAATAATTATATTTATACTAAATCAATAAAGTTTTCAAAACTACGATTGTAACTCACTGCATGACTATATTTTCACATTTACGTTGTCCATCAAACGTGGTGGGGCAGGGGATCAATAGTATTGTGTAGATATACTCCCGCACCTTCTCCACATATGCTTAGCTGATGACACAAAATACTTTCATTATATTGATATATATTTTCCATTGACGAGAACGAAACTGAAATTCTGAAACATTAGCGTCAAATAACGGGCTCGCCAATAACATCATAGACAAATAATTAGCTAAAAAACAACATAAATTATTGTTATCCTTCATTAACCCTACCCTTCAGATTCATGAAACAATTAAAAACCACAGCATTGATTATATCCCACAAATAAGCTTTAAATTATGCAATGTATTGAAACACAATAAAATAAACACAAACTGGTTGTTCGAGTAATATCAGAGTAAAAGAGCATAAAAAATTATTGATTCTTAATAAAATAATAACTGGTTCTTCAGAACATTGTATGAAAATTATTTCTTAGATTACCCAAAAACTCCAATTTTACATTCTGTTGACAAAAGAAACAGATTAGCTCATTGGAATTTGAAGAAATTTCGTTAGCTCTTGAACCACCAATAACTAACGACCAGCTTGATTTCCGCTTGTCCCCACTTCTCTCATCTGTTTCTCACGTATGAATGGCATAGCGATATTGTAATTTCCTCCTAGTTTTTGAAAATAGGATAAACACAAAATATATGTTAAGCATATTTTAATTATTATATTTTGTGAAACTTAAGCCTAGTGATTTTTTTCTTTTTTTTAAGTATTAAGTGTTTACTTTGATCACATCCTTCTCCAGTATTGATTTCCATAATTTCTAGATTAATGTTATTCGTTGATGCATCATTTTTGATCTAACCCCACTTCTTTCATTCCCAAAACAAGTTATGCAAGAAAAACAAGAAAAAAAACTCATTCTCTCTTGTAATTCAACAGACCGTGAGTACTTGAAGTAGTTTGATTACACGGCGCCTAGAACGTAATGCACAAAATGGAAAATTTGTAATTGAGAAGAAGTTTAGATATAATGAAGAATTACACTCCCCACAAAAATTTTCGCATCACCCTACTTTTACGACAATACTATATAAACCTTTAGGTTGGTCATTCAAGAGTAGCTTGGTAACTTTCAGAAGCGTAAAATAAGAAGATATCATTCGAAAGAGATGAACTTATGATGGAAAATATCAACAATTTTCGAGTTAATGAAAAATTAAATAATTCTACCATCCTCAAACATTCGCGAAGAGACCAATCAACTAGCAGCGAATGGTCACTAATTATTTTCAAAATAGATTGTTTCCTCCCCGTGCCCTAATTACTGCCAGTATACGTCTCGGAAGCCCCTCAAACAAATATTGGATGTACTCTTGAGTCACTGAGCTCCGAATTTCAGGAAGCAGATTTTCAAGTTGTTGGAGTGTTCTACAAGGCATCCTACGTTGCTGAATTTGCCACCCCATGTAGTCTCAAACATGTTCTATGGGATTCAAGTCGGGACTTCTGGCTGTGATCTTAAAATATCAATTTCGGCATTTTGCAGAAATTCTACTACTCTAGCTGCATGAGGGCGAGCATTATCATGCATATAAATGAAGTTTTCGCCAATCAATGGGCGAAAAGGTACAACATGGGGTTCAAGGATATCTGCGATGTATCTGGCCGCTGTCATTCTTCCATTATTCACTAGGACTAACTCACTTCGACAATGGAAAGAAATGCCTCCCCACACAATTACTGAGCCCCTCCGAAGTTTTCGGTTTGCCGGATATTGCATTGATGATACCGTTCCTCATTTCGTCTATATACAGGAATGCGTCTATCATTTAATACTAGACAGATCCTGGACTCGTCGGAGAAGAGAACATTCGACCATTCCGGCATTACCCAATTTGCTAATCTAACCTGCAACTCGATGCTCTCTGGTGAGACGTGGGCCGGTAGAAGCCACCGTTGGTCTGATATCGTCTTTTCTGAACCTGTTCCCAACAGTTTGCAAAGAAATATGCACATTTTTGGAAAATTCAAGTTCATTTTGTAGCATTCTAGTCATACAGTGTCGAACTCTTAGTGCAGTTAAACGAAGCCAACGATCAACGGATCATTCTGGAAACAGTTGAGTGGTACACCCGAAGCCCTTGATCCTGTATAAGCCCAATCTTATAAGGTTATCTAACACCACTGTTTCAGCACATTCTGCAGCGGTCAATGTTCGATTTGAGTCAAATTTCATTGGCATATGTTAGGACGTCCGAGAAAAACATGTGTTAATATTGAGTTTCCTACGAACAAAATAAATTTAAAATACTGAAATTGTGCGTTAATTTTTGGCCGCATTATACATTAATTTTCAGTACAAGTGATTTCCAAAAACCATTTCATCAATTCCTATTTACAATTAAATAAAACACATTCCATCAATTGAAATGAAAAACAGCTTTATTCGATATCAAATAAATACACAACTGACCTCATCGAAATCAATTAAAACATCGATTCGCATTCTGGAATTCGTATCCGGAATCAATTATCGGAAAATTTAAATAATTTAAGCAATTAAGAAGTGCATTGGAGATCGGAACAGTCGAGCCAGGGATTCCAAGTGTATTTGAAAAGTTTGGGATCTGCCCTTTCTATGTTGGATTCCTGTTCGATTTGCGGCAGTAGATCTTTGCGATACTCCACCAGGGAGCGCTTCAGGCGACGGACTACACTGGGGAAAAACTTAGCCAGATCGTTTTCTTCGCATGGATCACTGGGTATGTCGTACAGACAAACTGGATTGGCTGAAAAATATCAACGATTTGTGTACAACATTGCGAGAAATTTTCATTCGGAAAAATTGACATAAAACTGGAATGGTACTGTACGAGATTGGTAAATTTCGCTTCAGTTCTTCAGCTGAAATATTAGAGTAAGATAAAATGATTTCTCTTCTCGCAATCTTTAATGGTGCAAACATTTTTCTCCAAGGTCATCACTGAAAGTAATAATTCTGAAATCATTTTTTATGATAGAATTTAAACATTCTCGCTCTTGACTTTGAATATTCATTCTAAGATACTTGACACTTGTGTTTTATGTATTTCATTCTATAACTAGATACGGAATCAACATTCCGTAATTCAACCAAACATCATCAATGGCTATAAATTTCGGAGCAGCGTCAGTGTCAGATATAATGTCAACATCATAATAATTATTTTCGAAAAAACTATTATTCAAATAAGATTATGAGTGCATTAGATATAGAACTTTAAAATATTTCACAGGGTGTTACATAATAGTATGTCACAACTTGAGGGGGTAAATCTACGTGTAATTCTAAGAAAAAAGAGTTCATATAAACAGAGGTCCGCAAAACCTTCGTTACGGAGATACAGGGTGTTGAAATTTCCGGAAAAAATGTTCTTTTCTTCAAAACTCCTGCAGTTTTTGAGATATTCAGCCCAAATTTTGGATGCAAGCTATTTTTTACAGCCACCATCATTACACGTCCTAGATTTCAACTGAAATTCACAAGGTGATTTCTTCTCCGAGGCCATATCTCCTTTTGCTGTTTCAAACTTGTTTGCAGTACGCCACTGAACAGCGTACAATCAATTTTCATCATCTTCGTTCAATTTAGAAACTTTTTTGATACTTATAATTTCTTCGTTTCTCCAACCGTTTTCTTGTGAAAAATTACTGAATTTGAATTGTGTTATTCGCTGAATAAAAAAAATAATAGAAATACTCGGTAGGTATTCCCAAAATTTGCTTTTGTTTTGATAACTCGTCTTCTGAGACTCAACTTATACTTAATATCAAACTAAAAAAAAGAACAATTAAAAACTAAATAAATTGCTGGAAGTGTCTTTCACCTGCAAGAATACAGGCCTCTGTCCTTCTTCGCATATTATCAAGCATACTTTGAAATATTCCTGGGGTATTTCTTATCGTGTCACAAGAGATTATTATTCGATTTCTCAATTTTTCTACAGTGTTCACTGGGGTGGTATAAACTAAACTTTTGAGATATCCCCATAACAAAAAGTCTAAACTAGGGGACCTAGGAGGCCATGGTTCAAGCCCACGCCGACCCATCCATCGGTTGTTGAATGTATAATGCAAGAATTCCCTAGCTTCTCCACTGAAATGTGCTGGTGCCCTATCATGCACGAACCACATTATGTTTCTCACTAAAAGTGGCACATCCTCGAACAATAAAGGTTACTCCTCCTCAAGAAATTGCCGATAAGAGGGACAGTTCAGTCTGTTAGACAAAAAAAAATGGCCAATCAAATAATTTCCAATTATTCCGACCCAGACATTTAGTGAGAATTGTTCTTGATGATTCTTCAATCAAATGGGGGTATTCCTCAGCCCAATAATGATTATTGTGAAAATTTGTGATAGCAGTTCTTGAGAAGTTAGCTTCGTCTGTGAATATTATTTCACTATCAAAATGAACATTTTCTCTTATTTTATCTAAGAACCATCGGCAAAAATTCTGTCTCGAAAGAAAATCTCGAGGAAGTAGAGTTTGGGTGCGTTGAATATGAAACGGGTACAATAAAAAGTCGTGGAGAATTCTCCAAACTAGAACATGTGAAATATTCAACTGATTTCCAGATTTTCTTGTAATCACATGAGGATTCAAATCAATACAATTAGTAAAATTAGCCATTTTTTCTTACAGCAATAACTCCAAAAGTCTTAAAACTAATCGTTAATTTAATAAACAATTCGAGCAGACTCTGGTTCAACTTTAGCAACTGTCAAAACAAATGAATAAATGAAAAAAAATCAAAGCCCACTAGTCATTTTTTTAATAAGAAGTGCTTTCAATTGACCGAATACATACAATCGTTTAATAATTTGTTGACCGAGAACGGTCGGGATACGAAAAAATTATATGCAGCGAAAAAGTTTCTAAATTGAACGGAGATGACGAAAATTGATTGTACGCTGATCAGAGGCGTACTGCAGAAAGGTTTGAAAGGGCAAAACTAGACATGGCTCCGGAAAACGAAACATCTTGTAGATTCTAGTTAAAATTTAGGACCTATAATGATGGAAGCTGTAAAAAATAGCTTGAATTCAAAATTTCGGCTGAATATCTCAAAAACTGCTGGAGTTTTAAAGAAAAAACCAATTTTTTTCGGAAATTTCAACACCCTGTATCTCCGTAACGAAGGTTTTGCGGACCTCTGTTTATATGAACTTTTTTTTCTTAAAATTGCACGTTGAGTTACCCTCTCAAGTTGTGACAAACTTTTATGTAACACCCTGTATATCTATGTATTTTCAACTTCAGTTCAATACTTGTCAGTTGAAGATGGTCGAGAGACCGAAATTGCAATCCTGATTTTCAATAAAATCTCTTGTGATAGTATAATACATAGTTCTAATTTCTGGTTGTTAGCGACATCAATTATTCATTAAGCGTTGTTGTTGAATACAGAATTCTTTGATTCCTTTCCTTTTTCCTTCAAATTGGCTCGTGGAACTTTTGGTATCTTCTTGTTGTACTGCCAAACGAATTGGTTAGACCGAACGTACTAAGTTTTGAAATCCCAGTGTGTTGCAGCCAAGTCAAAAATTCTGACTAGAGATACTACCTATTTACATTGCACCTGTACGGAAACGGCAACAAGCGATTAGAAAGTTAACTCAACCTTATGCTCTTACAAGTATAAAGCTTTCAAGCATCCTGAAAAAGCTTCAATGTCAAGTAAAGTTTTTGGGTTGCAAAATCATATTAAGTCAATGTTTTGACCGTTAAGAACCTTTCAGGTTAAGTCAAGTTTTTCGAAAAATTTTCAATTGCTTGACTTGATGAAACCCTAGATATTGACCATAAATAACGAATAAGTTAATAATATCCTTATTTGAGTATTTGTTTGCATTCATTTAAACACAAACAGGATTAGTGTTATTGCTATTTTCAAATAATTTCTAAACGTCAAACTAAGGCGAAAATTCATAGAACCTTATATAGAACATTGTGGAATGTAGAAACTGGAATCGCAATCGCAAATGAATCTATTCTGTTTCCATGTTCCACAGCCTATTGATTGAATTTTGTGAAAGAACTGCAAGTTTTTGATAGAATCGCAAATTAAATAGCAAAAAGTCATTTTTAGTTATAGGCAAACTTGATATCAATCAATACTACTTCAAAATACGGTTCTAATAAGCTAAAAAAAATATATTTTCGTATTAGAAAAAGTTTTTCTGACAGTTGTGTTGAGAGGTGATTTTTGAGCATCCTATATATAAAAGATAACATAATTCCGAAAATTTTGATAAAAAAATTGAATTTCAATGATGGTTCATTTTAGATAGGACAAATCTTAACAGAAGATGCTCGAAAAAGGATGCCCTTCAATAAAAAAAATCAAAAAGTACACCATGCCCTTTGAAATAGCGAGGTTGAAGTCGATGTTCGGTATAGCATTGAGAACATTTGCGAATTGTAGACCACTATCAATTACCCTAATCGAAAAATTTCAAATTAGCCCATTCCTCGATACTTCTCATGGACTGGTTTGTGCGGACATCCTGTATTGTATTAGGTGCGCAACTAAGCTCAAGCTGTTTGTCAATAGAAGGCTCCAGCATTAACTGCTGCTTAGATATCAAGAACGTCTTGAACAAAGCTTAGACATATGGTAAACCACGACCTATTAGTGATTTTAATTTTGCGTCATATACTTTTAGTTGTGAGAAAATGTCTGATTTTGTGCCTAATAATCGTCATTATCGGAAAGTGTTGATTTTCTTCCTTCATTCGAAGAAAACGGCGGCTGGAGCTCATAGAGAGCTCCAAAAAGTTCATGGAGATGCTGTCCTGAGTAAAACAACCGTCGCTTCAAAAACGGTGATTTCGATGTGAACGACCGTCCCCGTGAAGGAAGGCCAAAAATCTTCGAAGACGCTGAATTGTAGGCATTGCTCGATGAGGATCGTGCCAAACGCAAGAAGAGTGTGCTTCAGCCTTAGGAGTTAACCGCCAATCCATTTCCAAGCGATTGCATGCGTTGGGAATGATTTAGAAGCAAGAAACTTGAGTTCCTCATGATTTGAAGCTAAGAGACGTTGAGCGTAGTTTTTTCGCCTGTGAACAACTGCTCCAGGGGCAAAAAAGGAAGGGTTTTCTTCAACGCATCGTAACGGATGATTGAAAATGGATTCATTGCAGCAATCCAGAGAAAAAAAAGTTATGCTGTGTATTTGGTGGGACCAAGTCGGTGTCATTTATTATGAGCTGTTGAAACCGAAAGAAACCATCACTGGCGAACGGTATCGAACTCAATTGATTCGTATGAGTAAAGCACTGCACAAGAAACGGCCACAATACGAGCAGAGACACGAAAAATTTCGCTCGGCCTCACGTTGCCAAACCCGTTGAAACCTACTTGGAAACGCTCAAATGGGAAGTCCTACCCCACCCGCCATAATCCCCAGATATTGCACCATCCGATTCGACAGCGCATGATCTGGCTGATCAGCAGTTCCGCTCATATGAAGAGTAATGGCTTGATTCATGGATAGCCTCAAAAGACGAACACTTCTACAGTCAAGGTATTCGAGCTCTGCCAAAAAGATGGGGAAAAGTTGTAGCTAGTCATGATAAATATTTTTAATGATTCATTTCTAATCATTTTTCAAAATAAAGTTGTATTTTAGTAAAAAATAGCAACGAGAACTTTGTTGCGGACCTGAAATAATTTTTATTTGGTCGCCAGCTTTCATATCATTATCAATAAAATTGCGTAAATCTTTCAAGTTGTGCATTTTATTTGATGATAATAATAATAATAATAGTAATAAAGTTTATTATTAACCTAACCTCAGGGGCTCAGGAACATTGTTTCTGAGTACGGGCTTAGCGAACCCGAGGTACCCAAGCTGAACCTGGCAGTAGGTATAAAATGCAACTTATCCAATGATGTACAATCTAAGGAATAAACGGGTGAATCGACATTGTACCTCCATAACTCCATAACCTCTTGTTGCGTTCAAGATTTAGGAAGAGGGTCTTGTTCGGAAAGTGAGTCACAGTCTCCCTCGGTTAGCGAAGGAAGCACCGTGATATCGAGTAGGGATACTGCAACACAAAACCAAGTGGAAAACAACATCAACACCTCCCAACCGACACTTGATGTTTCAACGGCGGCGCAAGCCATTATGCCAACGACCACGAGAGCCGGACTCCCTAGGAAACGCATGAAGTGGACCCCAGAAATGAATTCCTTCATTATGCCTTCCTATTACAAGATTACAAACTTGGAATCGGAAATGACAGCATACAGATACGCGTTACATCTTGCGTTCATAGAAAAATATCCTGAATTACAGCACATATCCGAGCAGAGAATTTCGGATCAACGAAGAACAATCGTAAAAACAGGCTACTTTCTTCAGAAACGATGCAAAGCTTACGAGAAGAGGTCATAATGGAACTCAGAAGTTAAAATGATACTTATAACGGTATACCTGCCGGAGTCAATGAAAGTGTTACAGATAACATCGAAGCCACGGAAACGAATATTAACATGGAACGCCCTCTTGAGCCGAATCAGCAGAACGAATATATGTATTTAGCAAGATCAGAACTCAACAGAGCAATAACTGAATTCGGTGGTACTAACCCAACTAAAAGACCTAAACTGCCCAAACTCAAGACGAACAAGAACACCAATATCATCCTAGCAAGCGTAAACTGAGTGTTTGAAGAATATACCGACCAGAACACCTTGGAGAAGAATCACACTTTGATTTACTGTGGAGCAGTAGCGGTTCTTCGACTTCACAAACAACAAATCTCTACAACTCTGATTCAAGCTGAGCTAAAAACCGTCAGAAAACCACCATGGCAAAAACGACTGAAGAAGGTTATTGATAATATTAGAGCAGAAATCGGTCGCCTCACAGAATTCCTGAGAAACAGAAAACCCTCAAGGCGCTTGAAATCACATGTACGTAGAATTTATAGGAAAATTGGTACGAACACTAAACACCCTGATCACAAACGACACATCGACGTGTATATGGACACTTTGAAACAGAAACTCCAAGCAAAAGCAAAGAGGCTTCCAAGATACGTCAAGTGTACTGAAAGGAAACACCTAAACCAAAGGTTCCTCCAAAACGCAGCCAATTTTCATAAGGGAAATAACAAAACTGCGACCAACAATAACAGAGAAGTACCTGGCGCACAGTGCTTGACCGACTATTGGTCATCACTATGGTCGAACCCCAAAAAACACAATAGAGATGCGGAATGGATCACGAATGAAAATGAACGCCTCGATATCAGAGATATGGACTTCGATGGAATAACGGAGGAAGAAATCACAACAGTAGTTCGAGCGACCAACAATTGGAAGGCCACAGGTATAGATAATATCCACAACTACTGGTACAAGAAGTTTGATAAGCTCCATGGAGCCCTAGCGAAACAGCTCACGTATGTTTTCAACATCCCAAGAAAACACCCACTTTCCTAACGCAAGGCTTAACATATATGCTACCTAAGAGCGATAGAACACAGGATCCGTCTCAATATAGGCCAATCACGTGCCTGCCAACACTCTACAAAATACTCACCTCATGCAGATCCAATCGAATATACCAACACCTTGACGACAACAATATATTAGCAGAGGAGCAGAAAGGATGCAGAAAGAAACACCACGGGTGCAAGGAACAACTCATCATCGATTCTGTGATAATGAAACAGGCACACGTAGGGCATCGCAATGTTCATTCAGCTTTTCTCGATTATCTGAAGGCATTCGATAGTACCGCCCATTCTTGGCTTGTTGAAGTATTGCAGATATACAAAATTCTCCCAGCCCTGGTAGAGTTCTTGAAGACAACAATGACACACTGGCGCACGTCTCTGCAGGTCAACATGAACAATAAATCAATTAAAACCGACGAGATACCCATACGTCGTGGAATTTTCCAAGGAGACTCTTTGAGTCCACTCTGGTTCTGTTTGGCAATGAACCCATTGTCCTCAATGCTCAATAGAACAGGATACGGATTTAGGATAAAAGCAGAAAGGAATTATCATACAATCTCCCACCTGCTGTATATGGATGACATCAAATTATATGCTTCGAACAAGAAGCAATTGGATGATTTGCTGAAAACTGTCAGTGAGTTATCGGCAGATGTTCATATGAAATTCGGAATTGAAAAATGTAAGACCCTGAACATTCAAAGAGGGAAAGTCATAGATGGTGAAACACAACTTCCAAACGGTGATGTTATACAGTGCATGAGAGATGGCGAAACATACAAATATCTGGGATACCAACAAGCCAGATTGCTAGACCAAAAACAATCAAAGGAGAAGATTCGTTCAGAATACATTCAGCGTCTGAAGTCTGTGCTGAAATCGATGTTGAACTCGGGGAATTTAGTCAAGGCAATTAACACCTACGCCATTCCAGTGTTGCTTTACTCATTTGGAATAATCAGATGGACTAAGACGGAACTGGATGATATTCAAAGGCAGACCCGAACGATGTTGACAAAGTACAACAATCATCATCCAAAATCGTCTGTGATACGAACAACTTTGAAGCGGAAAGAAGGAGGACGCGGATTAATACATGTTGTCAATTTACACACCGAACAGATAAAAAAATCTCAGAGAATTCTTTTCTGCAAAAGCTCTCACTTCTGACCTCCATAGAGTGGTATCGTTGGCTGATAGGGGATATACACCACTAAATCTTGCTACCAGAGAGCAATGGTCAAGAAAGGAATTGCATGGACGACATCACCACATATCGACAAAGAAGCCTCCAACAAATGGTTGATGAAAGGAGAATTATTCGCGGAAACAGAGGGATTTCTTATGGCCATCCAAGACCAAGTAATCGCTACAAACAATTACAAAAAATTTATAATGAAGGACGGAACATTACAAATAGATAAGTGCAGAAAATGCCATTAAGATCGGAGACTATACAGCATATTACGTCCGGATGCGAACAACTGGCCAATACGGAGTATCTTCACAGACATAATCAAGTGAGCAACATTATCCACCAGAAACTTGCATACAAGTACGGACTTCTGAACACCTTCCAGCCATATTACAAGTATCAGCCGGCGCCCGTATTGGAAAATGACTCTATCAGATTATACTACGATAGGCCTGTTATCACTGACAGAATGGTGACGAATAATAGGCCGGACATAATGGTGTATGATAAGTGAGCCAGAACAGCAATGCTGGTGGATGTCGCCATACCGAATAATAACAACGTGCTGAACAAGTTCCAGGAGAAAAAGTCCAAATACACAGACCTTGCTATTGAGATCAAGCAGATGTGGCACCTCGATAAAATAGATTTTGTTCCTGTCATCGTATCCTCGACTGGTTTAATACCCAAAACTTTGCATGATAGCCTCAAGAAATTAGAATTGCATAAGAACACCTATATAGAAATGCAAAAAGCTGTAATTCTTAATACATGTAGGATAGTTAGGAAATTTATGTCAAGTATATTGTAATCGAGCCTATTCCCTTTGATTGCTAAATCTGGGAAAGGTAAATTATATCCAGCTAACAGCTGAGATAGTGCATAAGTCCACGATGATAAAGTTTATTACAATTGATTTCATATACAGAGTAATAAACAATGAAAAAGCAGAGGATTGATCATTCCGAAGAATGTCTCGCCTGTTCGCCTTTGAGATAGGTATATTTTGTTAAATTTAACTTTATAATAACTTCATTTGCGTGGAATGCTTTTTTTTTCTATTTGAAAGTAAAATTAGTTTCACAGCGCGTAATTACGAAACAAAAAGTCACTATGTTTCTTGAATTGTTCGTCACGATAGGTTTATTTTTTTTTTCACAATCGGGCGTTAGTCAAATACGGTATTTTAGTCACAATTTAGGGTATTTTAGTCACAATTTAGGTTTTTTTTTCTCACATTTTAGATATTTTTTCCTCCTTTTTTTTTGTTAAGTCACTCCGCGAAATTTCTGAACTCAGTATTTAAGCTAGGCACTTTCGTTTATCCGCTGATTAATTAAGTTGTCTATTTCTGTTCTTCCGGCACAAAGAATCCAAAGTTCCACTTTCTTTTTGAAACAATTTTTTTCAAGATTCGCAAGTCTACTGGTATACGCGAATATACTCGTGGTGCCAGATATTTGCTGGATCTTTGTCCTATTCTTTTATTCGAGCGTAGTGTTTTGTAGTCTGAGTCTTTTCCCCTTGTATCATATTTATGATCAATGGGGTTTACATTCATCTTACTCGTAAATACTTGAGTTACTAGTTTCGGAGCATACAACTGTCTAATGTCAAGCATTCCTGACAAAGCAAAAATCTCTTCACTCGAAAATATGCGCCCTTTACCATACATGATTTTCAGGATCCACCTCTGCAAAACACTTAGTTGCTCAACATGGCAGTCATACACTCCTCCCCACCCAACATTCCCATATGTAAGATGTACTTGCACGAATACGTGATATAATATTTTCAGATGGTTTATATTCATTTCACTTTTGTAGTATTTGAAAATGCTCAGTAACCTCCGAAGTTTTTTTGCCACATAACTACAGTGGTGATCCCACCTCATATGTCGGTCAAGCACAATGCCCAAAAATTTTACTGTGCCTGAAGTGGCATCACTTATGATAGTGTCCTTGTCGATATTCAGTGCACCTTGCTTTGGAAGATTAGATTCGTAAGAGGTGAAAGGTAAGTATACTGATTTTTCTGCATTTAGTGTTAGTTTATGATGTTTCAACCACTTCCCTATTTCCGCGAAATCTTCTTCCGCTATTTTTTGTAGATTTTCCCATGTGCTGGCCTCATAAAGTAATGTGGTATCGTCAGCGAAACTCAAAACACTTCCACGAAGTTCCATTCGAAGAAGGTCGTTCACGTATAATATGAATAATAACGGGCCCAATACCGTTCCCTGGGGAACGCCGTAAGTAAGCTGCCTTTCATCGCTTAAAAC
The DNA here is from genome assembly GCA_013387265.2 of Cryptolaemus montrouzieri. Classification (NCBI taxonomy): domain Eukaryota; kingdom Metazoa; phylum Arthropoda; class Insecta; order Coleoptera; family Coccinellidae; genus Cryptolaemus; species Cryptolaemus montrouzieri. The sequence continues at coordinate 64,268,680 of JABFTP020000001.1, read as the reverse complement.
AGTTCCAATTTTAACCACTTGTTTCCTACCATTTAAATAACTTGTTAATAACTTCAATGCCACACCTCTGAATCCATATTTCTGCAACTTAGTAAGTAGTTTATCATGGGGAATGGTATCGAAGGCCTTAGATAAGTCTATAAATATGCAAAGCAGCGGTACGTTTCTATCTATGCGATCGTAAATATACGTAGTTAACTCCCTTATTGCGACCTCAGTCGATCTGTGTTTCCTGAACCCATATTGGCTCTCCGACAATAGATTGTGTTTGTCCAGAAAGCTTACCATTCTCTGTTTAATGGTTTTCTCAAAAATTTTTGCAATATTAGAAATGAGAGTAACTGGTCTATAATTCGACATTTTAGTTCTGTCTCCATTTTTATGTAGTGGCTTGATGATGCCGTTTTTCAAACACTCTTTCTGGAAAACATTCATTTATGAGATCAGAAAGTGGAGTGGATATCTCCTTTCTTATCTCTTTCAGCGTGATAACTAACGTCTTGTGCTTATATCGAGACCGAATTAACCGTAAGGATCAATTTTGTGGTAACCAAGTTACCTGTGAATTTTGACCTTAATCATCCGAGATGAAATTCACATGTCCCCTTCAGAAGAAACAGTTGTTTGAAAGGATAAAGTGAAAAATATATTGAATCTTCACAAAACCGTTTAAGTATGGACATATATGATTTTTATGCCCATTGTTCGGAAAATATACAAAAATTAATTAATTTGCATAAAATATGCATAAAAATAAAATGCAAAACCTGAAAAATGTATTCTTGCCTTACTCCACTCATAACCCACAAAATACAATTTTGAAATAACATTACCATGATGAAGTTTCGCTGAGAAAAAAAAGAGCTTGAAAGCTCAAAGCTTTCAATCTAGGATATTATCGACCTCTCTCATATCTGCATATAAAATATTCCTAAATTTTACACATTTCATATCTGATTATTGATTATGAACCTCTCAGACTACATATGTGGAAGCTTCAAGCTGCAACATATACTCCGTATCATACACCAACTGGCCCATATGTATGCATTTTCCGTGTCACCGAATAATTTATTGAAATCATTTTTATGTAAAATAGCGCAGCCAAAGGGTATATATATACTTACTGGATGGATCGCATGGATTCTTTTCTCCATTCGCTACACATTTTACCGTGGCACGAATCCTAATTCTAACATAGTCGTCGATTTCCAGAGGGGTATTATACGACACTTTCTTTATACTCCTCCCCGCGGGACTGTTGTAGACAGCTGTAGCATCATATTCCGGCTCCTGGATGTTTTCCAGCACTGGCTGACCGAGGAAACCGTTGAAGGAGCCATTGTTGCTGCTTCCTGGAAATGAGAATTGATAATTTAAGAAAGAATCATTTCTTCTGTTTCTCCTTTTTCTAACTCATATAACTTGGTAACATTTTGAAGCAATTGCAAGGCCAATATTTTTTGCTCTCTTGAAAAGTGAGACTACATGGATCTTGAAATATATCTGGAAAGGTCATTATTTGGATTTGGAAAAACCAGATACTAGGTATGTATTCCAAAAACTATTGAAAAGGAGTTATTATTTACAAGGATCAGTCCGAAAGTTGTCATTAAAATGTAATTTGAAATGATTCTAGGTAATTGAGTTTTCTGCCCTCTGGCGAAATATGTAGAATTTTCAATTTGTCATCATCCGATTACCAAAGCAGATCAATCAGACGCCACAATTATACTAAAATATATTCGGCACATATATAATTGTTTTCCTTTAACTATTTTGCCAATTAACCCTCGATCAAAACCGTTCTTATGAACTATAGATTTATATGAAAAATAAATAATAACTCCAAAAATTACATTAACTCGCAAAAATTAAATATTAAAAAAACTGACACTTAACATCTTGAAATGCATAAAAGAAAAAGTTCGGACCAATGATCTTACTACCACCAAAACAGATGAATCAGAGGCCACACTAATATTGAAAAAATTGGAATACATAGACAAAATGAATGAACATATAGTACAAATTCCTAATGAGCCCATATCTAAAATTCAGAAATCACTAAAGGCACTATATCAGACATGAGTCTGATATTTTAAAAAAGCCTTGTTATTATACAAACATGAATTCAAGTCAGCTACAACTATATAGATTCATAAAAGCCACAGAGAAAAAACTCTGATCCTCCCAGTATTATTTGTTAATAGCCCCACATATAAAATATTCGAATATGATATTCATAAAAATGACAATCGTCACTCCTAAATATACAATTAAAAATGTGAATTGAAGAATGATCGGTTTGATGATCGTTCTTCGGAACAGTTAGATAGACGATCCACTTGTTTGAATCACTTAAGGCTCTTGGGGAGGACGTCTGCTTTATTACAATAGGGTGGACTTCCTCCTTCCATATCCCATAAGCCACTTTCGGTTGAATCTAGCCTGGAAGATAGTCCCGACCAACTAGCGGAAGGTTAGGGTTGTATACATCCTTACGATGGGTAATTCGAGCTCACAGCCTAAATCGATAAGTTTCATGTCTTCTATTCTGAACACCTTAGAGAAGGTGTTAGATAGATTCATCAGGACTGAGGTGTCATCACTGAAGCCTCTGAGTGAACATCAATACACCTTTCCGAAAGGTAAATCAACTGGTTTAGCACTTATCAATTTAGTCGGATTGATCACTTAGTCTCTAGACCGTAGAGACTGATGCTTCAACTTATATGGTCATATAGTGTGCATTTAATGCGGCCTTCACTAGTTCACTATGTGGGGCCGTGAGTGACAAATATTATTGCGGATTGAAATAGAACCATGCTGAATGACAGAGTGATCAACACTTCCCTGAAAGGGGAGTAGTCAGTTTTGTGGCTGGTAGGCACTGCCCTCAGGGAGGAGTCATATCCTCTTTGCTGTGGCCCCATTCGATGATGATCAGTGTACTAGACATTCACATCCAAGTCTACGTTGACGATATAATCGTTTTGGATGATGGAGATGATGAGGATATCTCCGACCGGCCACAAGAGGCTATTTCTATTATCCAGGGGTATTGTGAAGGTGAAAATCTTAGTATAGGCCCAAAGCTTTTATGATACAATTCGCTAGGAAAAGGCGGATATTCGTATCATCCCCGATCCTGAATAGATGAGTATTGCGGTTGCGGCGAAAGCAAAATATCTGAGGGTTACCTTGGATAGTAAGCTTAGGTGGAATTCACACCTGGAAAACATAATACACAAGGTTATACACTCCTTATAGGCATAAGAAAAAAAATGAAAACTTGACCCAAAGCAACTTCAGTGGCTATATATTATAGTAGTGAGACCACTTATCACTTATGGCTGAATTGCTCGGTGGAAGTGTAGCCTTCAAAAGCAATCCGAACTCAAGCTCTCTAAATTACAGAGAACGGCCTGCATATTGGGCCTTCCTTCCTTCACCTGTTAATTAGAGGAGCAGCTAGAATGGTTACCTACAAATTCGATCACCTTTTCCGGAATGGAAAAAACATGGTCAGCTGCAAATGGGGACGACATGCTGACTAAGAAGTTTAGCTTAGCAATACCCGAAACCAATATGGAGCTACATTCTAGATCATCATTCATTGTAGTCAGAAAGCGGCCAGGTCCAAAGACCGTATACTACATGATTACTACGGAGCCAATCTTTAGGCGTACTCTGTGCGGTGGTAAACCAGGCACATCCAAGGAGTTTAAAAATTCAATTGGATAGTTGGTGGCTTCATCTTCATTTGTGACGCAATCAATAGATTGGAATGAATACATTGTTCCAATGATCTTATTTTAAATTATGTAGTTCAGGTCATCTACATCTTTATTCTCAGCCGCTAAAATTGCTCCCTCGCTCAAACCATTCATTATTTTTGTGGTTAGAAATAATCATTGGAATACATTGTTGATAAGTTCATCTTCCTTCAAATAGCGCCATAGATTCGACGATTTGAGGCAAGCGTTTAATTCGTTGGCAGCCGTAGATCTTGAAATTACTGACTGTATTTGACGGAAACCGCCAGACAGTAAAATCATTGCAAAACATCTCGAGTCATTGCGTAAATCTTCCAATGTTCGGTTAAGTGCTTCTAATGCACGTTTATGCACCTTTGTGCATTCGTCCCAGATGCTGATTTGCGATACCGATGAAACTTTGGCCATTGCTGAGTGTTTTGCAATATTAGACAATGGTTCTTCAATATCTTGAAGATTTAACGGTAATTTCAATGCTGAATGAGCCTTACGTTATCCTTCTAACAATGTTGCTGCTATTCCAGCAGAAGCCACTGCAACCGCCACGTTAGATCTCGCACGAACAGTGGCTAAAACTACTATCATGGGGAATGTCTTACCAGTTCCACTAGAAAATATGAACCACCATTTTCATCATCGATTGCCTTCATTGAAGTATCATAAACTTCTTTTTGTCCTTTTTTTCGTTTTATAATTCACTTCACTTTCTTAATATTGATTTCTTACAGAAATCAAATTGTCATCCATACGTCCAAGCCGGAAACGCTGTCGAACGGGATAAACAGTATCCGTCTCCTGCCTCTAAGCTAGCTACCCATTAATTTTCAGCCATATCTGTACAGCCGCTCTTGAGCTATGAATAGTGTAACTAACACGACTTTCTTTTTTATTAATAGATAATAAGAAATTGTATATTTACGATACAGATTACAATTCAACAAAGATAGTCTGTCCTTGGCATCAGAGACACTCGATGGAAGGGCAGTGGAAAATTCAAATCACTTTTCGACACCGAAGTATATTACTCTGCAAATGATGACAATAGCGACTACGGTGTAGCAATCATGGTAACAAAAGAAATAGCAAAAAGTGTTAAGAGTTTCAGTCCAGTTTCAAATCGAATATGCATGCTTCAATTAAAATTTTATCCTGCAGATATTAATATAATACAGGTGTACGCCCCAACAGCAGATAAGTCCGATCAAGAGATTGATAATTTTTATGAAGAACTTGACAACGTACTAAAAAGCACTCGAAAACACCATGCAACATTATTACTGGGGGATTTTAATGCTAAGATAGGGAAAGGATGAGTAGAGAATATTGTAGGAGATTTCGGTCTTGGTCAAAGAAACGACAGGGGCGAGAGATTAATTCAGTTTTGCCAAGAAAACGAGATGGTTGTTAGTAATACGTGGTATAATCTTCCGGATAGGAGATTATACACATGGACATCACCTCAACACACTAATGAACATAATGTAAGAAATCAAATAGATTTCATCCTGATAGATTACCGGCATAGAAATAATATTCTCTCTGCAAAAACCTACCCAGGGGCAGATATTAAGTCAGATCACAACCCTGTAGTTGTCGTAATAAAAATAAGAATGAAAAAGACACTCCAACCAAGTGTAAAACCAAGAATCGACCCCAAAGTGCTCAAAGATCCCATTATAGCCGATATAATATCTCAAGAACTGTCCAGTAAAACAGATCAAATCGAAATATCTGGTAATGTAGAAATTTCTTGGCAAAATTTCAAAGAGGCTATTATATCGACAGAAAAAAGCCTCATCAAACATCAAACAAGGAAGCCCAAGAAAGAATGGATGACACCAGAGATTTTGGACCTTATGGACGAAAGAAGAAAACACAAAAACACAGATAAATACAAAAATATAGATAGAGAGATTAAACGAAAAATTAAACAAGCCAAAGAGAAATGGTTTTCTGAGAAATGCCAAGAAATAGAACAACTGCAAGAACGTCATGACGACCTTCAACTCCATAAGAAGATTAAAGAGATCACTGGCAACATTAGAAGGAGCCCTACCAACTTGCTCGTAGACGACAATGGAAAGATTCTAACAACTCGAGAAGAAAAACAGGACGCTTGGAAATTATACATAGAAGAACTGTTTTCAAGTACGAGAACAGATAACTATGAAAATGATAATTATGTAGAAGAAGGTTCCGAAATTTTGAGAGCAGAAGTAGAAAAAGCCGTGAGACTATGCGCGGAATGAAAATCTCCAGGTCCAGATAACATTAGAGCCGAATTTTTAAAACTGATGAATGATGAAGCTATTTGCTTACCAACCTGTTCAACATCATTTACAACTCATACCCAAAGATTGGGAAAAATCAGTTTTTGTACCCATACCCAAAAAAGCCAATGCAAACAAATGCTGTCAACATAGAGCAATCAGTTTAATGAGCCACGTCTTAAAAATATTTTTGAGAATAATATATGAGCGTATCAAATCGAAGTGCGAGAATTACGTAGGCGAGACTCAATTTGGTTTCCGAGCGGGTTTGGGGACTAGAGAGCCTCTTGTTGGTTTGACTGTTCTGGCCGAAAAATGTTTAGATATGAGACAAGATCTGTATGTCTGTTTTATTGACTTTCAAAAAGCTTTCGACCGAGTGGAGCACACATATTTAATGGACATACTGTATCAGATAGGTCTTGATAAAAAGGACATAAATATAATAAAGACCCTTTATTGGCAACAAACAGCATGTGTTAGAATCGGCAACGACTATACAGAAGATATTGAAATAAGAAGGGGAGTACGCCAAGGTTGCATATTATCGCCTCTGTTGTTCAATCTGTATTCAGAAAAAATAATGCAAGAAGCTTTATCGAGTAGAACCGAAGGTCTGAAAATCAACGGTATGATATTAAACAACTTAAGATATGCAGACGATACTGTAATTTTGGCCCGAAGTGAAGAAGAATTACAAGCTCTCTTAAACGCTGTGGGGCAGAGCTCTCGTCAAATGGGACTTGACTTGAACGCTCAAAAGACTAAAGTCATGGTGATCAGCAGAGACAAAAGAAACATACACATAAACTATAACAACACTAGAATTGAACAAGTGAATCAAACAAAATATCCAGGAAGAATAATAAATGATCACGTGGATACAGACATAGAAGTTAAGTCTCGAATAAAACAGGCCCGCCAAGCTTTAATAAAAATGAAGGGAGCGATCTGCAACAACTCCTTGAATTTGTCATTGCGTGTTCGTCTTGTTAAGTGTTACGTATGGTCTACACTGCTCTATGGATGTGAGTCATGGTCACTCAAAACAAATACCATGAAACGACTTAAAGCATTTGAAATGTGGTCATATCGTCGCCTACTGAAAATACCATGGACCGACAGAGTAACCAACGAAGAGGTTTTAAGGAAATTGAATAGGACACCAGAAATAGAAAACATAATTAAAAGGCGGAAATTGACATACTTTGGACACATCGAAAGACATGACAAATATAATATCTTGCAATTTGTAATAGAGGGAAAATAGAGGGCAAACGGGCTAGAGGACGTAGAAGAACTTCATGGATGAGCAACCTGCGTAATTGGACTGGACTTAATAGAGAAGAACTAATACATACTGCAAGAGATAGATGGAGATATGCCATGTTACTAGCCAACCTCAGAATCTGAGAAGGCACCAAGAGAGAGAGAGAGTCTGTCTAGTGATACGTAATTCACCCAGTATACGTTGAACTCTATTATGTGAATGTCATATGGCGCCAAACAATATTAACGTTGCTAATTTCTGGTACATACATGCAAACACACGTACAGTTAATGCAATATTGATATTACAATTGGAATTAAACTGATTATAAGGTAGGGAGGTTATATAATATAATCACATACAAGAAAATAGGCCGTTCAATTGTGAATTTTCACATGAGATTGCAATCTTACCAGACATCAATAGCAGATAGATAACCGGGCATTATCTGCGAAGAAAAACTGATAAGATAATCTATTTAACTCGGAAAAGCCCCTATTCTCCGTTAGAATTCCCTTAGAGATTTTCCAGAAAGCGATTTTAATTAACACAGATGAGAAAGCAGGGAAATCGCGTCACCGATTTTCCAATTTGCTAGTGAATGGTTTATAAGTGCAAGTCAATTTCCAATACCACAAATAGTAATTTGCTGTGAAATCGAATGGTTATCTGATTTTCCTAAAGTTGCTTACTACTCGCAGAGCATTGGCACACGGGCTTAACAAGCCGATTTTCCTCGGGAAATCTTTGCATAAACATTTTTTATCGTCATTCACGCTCGAATAACTCTTTACGATACGTTGAATCGGTAATATTTCGTGTTCGAAGAAAAACATCTTCCACGTGTTTCGGCTGAATTTGTGTGGATTTTTCTCGTTTTTCTTGGTGCCTAACATGTGTGAAAACTCATCGTTGTATGTCATCTGTATAGGGTGGTCAGACTGTTTTGTTTTTTCCGGTTACATAAAAAGAGAAGAATGAAATTTTCAATGAAATAAAACTATAGTGTTTAGATTTTCACTATATTAACAAAACTATGACCGGTTTCATCACACTGTCGCTTCATCAGATATGTACAAACTCATGAACAGAGTTATTCCTTATATATTATTCTTATTTCCTACTGAATATTACAATAGGTACAAGTACAAGGGGTATGTTGGAAAACCCATCGGAGTTGCTTACTTTATGAATTGAAAAGATTGAGTAAAGGAGAAGGATTTAGATCTAATTGACTATCAAGAAACCTACCTGAATTCTTTTCTTTGTTGATCTCTAACATTTCCAATAGATGAAGTTTTTGTCTATTATTTTCATTGTGTAAAATTTTGAAATTATCATTAAAATTATGGTTTTCTTCGAATAAGTGATTAGAATAATGGAAATCTGATTTATGATAATAAAAACTACGTTTGTGCTCGGATAATGTAACTTTGAAATTTCTGAAAGTTCATTACCTTTATCAATTTTAGATTTGCAGTTTTTGATATGTCAGCCTAAAGAATTATCAGTTCGGAATGCTATATTGAAATTATAATGCGGGGGAATGATTTTAATTTTAGACTGGGATTGCCAATATAAGTTGAGCTGTTGTATTTTGTGTTAGAACTTTTTATACTTGGAAATACTTCCTGGATCGCTTCTTGAAATTTTTTGCTTGAAATCATGTTCTCAATCATAACCGACTGTAACCGTTATCGACTGCTATTTGTTCAATTATATTTAGCTCTTTTATGAAATTATTTTGTGGCATTGGGATATTAATGAGTCTATGTACCATGCTATTGTAAGCTGCTAATTTATGTGGATAAGGATATGTAGATGAGCTGTGAATAGTAATATCTGAATGCGATGGCTTAAAAAATAAAAAATCATGTTTGTCGTTAATTTTAATAATAGTTAAATCCAGAAAGTTAATGGAGTTTTCTGTTTCTATCTCTAATGTGAATTTAATATTATGAATTTTGTTAATGAATGTTTTGAAAGACTCTAATTGTCTGTTTGTGCCAGTGAAATAACAAATGATATCGTCGACATATCTAAACCAATAAATAAAGTGTTCTTGGATAGTTTTTTCAATATTATCCATGAAAATCTCAGCTAGTAGAGGGCTCAGAGGATTACCCATGATTAAACCTTTTTCACTATTATATAATACTCCATTGAAGTTAAAATGATTTTGTTCTGAACAAATTTCCAAAAGGTGTAAGATGTCTGATTGAATTATCGGATTGACTTTATTAATTTGAAGGGCGTTGTTAGTGAATTTCACTGTATCACTAGGTGGAACACTAGGGAAGAGATTTACTACATCCCATGACATAAGCTTAGCGTTCGTGTGCTGAATTTTATTTCTTAGGACTGAAGAGTTTTTTATTGAGAATTTAGGTTCAAAATTAGCGTACTGTTGAATGATGTCTATGAGAAAGCGTGAAAGTTTTGCAGCTGGAGCTTGAAAATATGAAACTACTGGTCTAATGGGATACCCTGTTTTGTGGAGTTTGACGAGGGAGTAAAGTTTTGGTGATTGCGGGTTGTCAATGAAAAGTTTATATTTTTGGTTGGTAGGTATTATAGACTTGGCATACTCTAAAGCGTTTTTTACTATGGATTGAAATTTATTAGTTGGATCTCTATCATATTCTTCATAACAACCTAATTTAATCAAATTTTGTGTTTTCAATAAATAATCTGCTTCATTAAGGCTATGATTGTATTACCTTTGACTGCTTTGGTGAATATGATATCTTCAGATGCGGGCTTAGATTTAATGGACTTTAAAGTTGTATTTTCGAATTTCTTAGGTTGAAAACTATTGAACTCTTTTTAAAGATCAACAAAGAAGAAGTAGAATTCAAGTAGGTTACTTAATAGTCAATTAGATCTTAATCCTTCTCCTTTACTCAATCTTTTAATTCATAAAGTAAGCAACTCCGATGGGTTTTCCAACATACCCCTTGCACTTGTATCTATTGTAATATTAGGAAATTCTGATGAAGCCACAGTGTGGTGAAACCGCTCATAGTTTTGTTAATATAGTGAAAATCTAAATACTATAGTTTCATTCCATTTAAAAAATGTATATCGATTTTCATCAAGTAACGACCTCCTCAATCAAATTATTGGAAGAATCTATTTCTGCTAACAGTTTTCGTTTTGAGCTATTTCATAACTTTCATATTCAATTAATTTATTAGTGTTAGTATCTAACTGATCCGTCTGATGCCTTATCGAAATTTAAATGATTTTCTAAAGATTTTTGATTGAAGACTGTATAACTACACTACGCCGGAAAAATAAAGCATAATTTCAATATCACAAATTACTTTTCTGTTAGGCAACAGATAATTGAAACATATTTCTTTTGTATATGTCTGAACATATGCCAACAAAATTCGAAATAAATTGAAACATTGCAAGAAACCACCTTATACACCCCCATTCCAATACACAGAACATTTTGAAAATGAAAACAACCAGTATTAATTCTGATACAAATCTTTGTCAGTTATCTATGTATTTGCCTTCTCCATTGATACACAAATTTTCACGTGCCAACAGGTTGTCAAACGACTTCTCTATCTCATTTTTAGGAATATTCCTCAGCGAGTCTGTCACTGCACTTTCAATGGCCTCAATCGAATAGTGTCGGTACTTGATGATGACTTGATGATGACTGCCATTGATCAGCATGGATCTGTTCCATTTTACCTCAGTGAAACTTGAATAGTCTCAGGGAAATAGTCTTTCCTATCTTTCAGTTGCTCACCCTGTATCTTTCACAGTTTTCAAATAAAAATGGAAATTCGTTCAAGGCGATGTAGACAAAGATACTACCTTTTTTTGAGTCATCACTCGATCCATCTTCCCTATTCAAAATGTTCAAGGATTGCAACCATCGCTTAGGGGGTTGATATTTCAAGCATGTTTTGTGCCCCAAAAGATGTCCCCCTTGAAACTAAAATTGACTTGTTTTTGCGTTTTGATCAGAAATGAACATCTTGGTAGATATAGCCCCTGTTTAGTTTTCGTTGAAGCACCCTGTATATCAATAATGATACCATGTTAAATATATCGCTATATGTGTAAATACATTCAGGGGACGATATTGAACCTTCCTTACATTGTTGAATATCATTTTTTGAAAGAGCTGATTTTCCCATTCACTATTGTCATCATCGTCTACAGTAGAAGTAGTCGTACTGGTTGAGTTTTTTTTATTTCAATGTTGTCTCCACTTTCTTAGGTTTTCTTCTAGTATAGTGACCTTACTGGGCTCTGGTTCATCACAAACTGGAAATTGGTCCTGATATAGTCGAAATACTCGTGCATAATTTCTGTTAGAATGAAAATATACTTGCATGATGTCTCTATCCATTTGATTTTCGTCTTCAATACTTATTTAATGGTGAAAAAGACTCCAAACGAAACAATAATAAGAATCAGCGAGTAAGTACCTAATCTATTATAATTTCTCGTTATTAAATGTGAATGACAGCTATTATAATTCTACGAAGAGTACTCTGTGATTTTTAACGATATTCCACCACAGAGCTCACTTTACGGTTCATTTGAAATGTTAAATTTATAGTCTTTTTTTACCTGAACTAGAATTATGACCAAAACACTTTCTAGGGCAGAAAAATTTTATCATAAACTCAAACAGTCGCCCACTCAACTTATACATCGATAAATTAGAAATGTGAGTTTTCTTCCAAAATTTTTCGAGAATTTCTCTTTCCTCGGAAAATTCAACGTTTTCAGTGAAACTTTTACGCAGAAAGTACTCAAAGTTGAACTAATAATCGAAAAGAAATGAAAGTATGGGGTTATTATTCGAAAATTCCAAGTGAAGGTCACCTTCAGGTAGTGGTAACTAATGAAAATGTTTAAGATTGTTAGAATATAATTCTAGATTCGGTTTTTAATTCATTGAAATCATTCAACACTTGAAGGAGCTATTTTGGGGCATTTTTCACGGAAAACCCAATATATTAACTAATGAATTGTTAGCTGCGTGCGCACCATGTTGACACATCAATGATGTGAGATTATATATCCTAGCGATCCTTTCTCCACTAATTGATTTTCAATTCTTCTCATGGCGTAACTATTTGATTTTTCCCGATCCTATAGAAAAGACTTGTCAATAATGGCTTGGAAAACTGGTCTGTGGTTTATCTATCGAAATTGACGAGTCTTCATTTGTCGAGCCAAATTGCAACAGACAATCCGTGGACCACTTGTCTCTGTGGTATGCTGCTCGTCTCCACGGGGCTTCAAATATGAGAACATGTCGATACATCAGATTTTCCAAATTTCATTCGAAATTCCTGTCGTTATATTCTTTAATGATCCCGATTCTCTTACCAATACCGATGCACCAGAATTTCCCACAGTTATCGCTTCCGAGATAGCCGCCAATCGTAAAATATATTCCGTATATGTGCTTGTAAAACATAAATGAGATATAGTGATGAAATTGCGGGATCTATGATGGCATGAAAATATATTCCTTCGTGATGGAAAAAGATGAAAAGAGGGGCAACTTTGTCGAATATAAAACGGAAAGGTCAGTGCGGGTAGTTTCCAGATAGAAAATTTGCAAATGTCACACAATATAACATTCGAATAGTTGGACGAGATGAATAAATTCAATTTCCTATGCATGCTCTCTGCTATCTACTGCACGGTAAAATTAAGTGTTTGTCCCACATCCAGGCCTCGCTGGTTTCCAGTTTCAGTTTTTTGGTTACCAGTAACTCACACAAATCTGTCACATTCATACGAAGTGGCATCTACAGTGAGTTCTAGAAGGAGAAACAATATTATAACACGGGGTGTAGCCCCGGCGCCAGATTCAATAACAAAAATAAAATAAAACTAACTTCCTTTGGGTTTCAATGTGCTTTTCGAGCTTCGGCGCCATCACCTTAGGTTAACGACTCAATTGTGGAAAAACCAAACACCAAAGTTCGTTGACTCAAAAAGGAATTTATTGTTCATCAACACAAGTAAACTACACTGATCAGGTGACTCAGTTGAAGCGAATGGATCGATATGGGTGAATTACTGGTAGGTTAACTACAGTAATCTGATGAAATATAAAAAAATCAATATTTGGGCTCTACGACGTGATCAACTTGTCAAATTGTGATAACAATATGCGCACAGTATAAGTGCACAGTTAGATGATATATTTGTACTAACAGTTGATAAAGAAAGTTAAATATGAAGAAAAAAAATAACAAAAAGTAAAATCCGGTTAATCAGTTACGAATAGGAAAATTTCTTCAAGAATATATCTTATCTGTATCACATACACAAGGTGAAAGGGTCGGTTGGATCCTCCTAAAAGAAGTACAGCTCAACCTTCAAATTAAACTGCCCCAATCCTGTGTTGCAGATCAATCCCTCTACCTCAATTTAGTCGTTTCATATGTTATGACACCAATCCTTGAACCAATCAGGAATTATTTAGCCAATTCGAAGTTCAGACCAACCCCAAGTTCTATGTCCGATTCTAGGTTCTCTCGCCAATCGCAAGTTCCTATAAGTTTGTAAATATCCTAATAGTATAACGAAACCTATGTTGACCCAACAAATGCCAAAGATTGTTCAATTAAAAAGGATTATAGCTTACCCCAAGAAATAAAGTGGAACCACATGCTTCCTTCAAGTTCAAGATGGCGGCCAAATCCATGCAAAACGTATTCTTCAAGTTCCAAAACCAAAAGAACAATATTCGGCCGAGGGGCAAAATCCTGATTTACAGAATAGAGATTTTATCACAATCAAAACTCTGTCTATATCCCTGAGCTCAGAAAACTTATAAAACCAAAAAAAACTTGCAACAACACTTGATTGTTCGAGTTCTGAATTTAAAAAGAAAATTGATTAAAACTTTTAACGATCTGCTCGGGAACTTAGCCCATCTATACAGATGGATCTACAACTTATAGTGGATGCCGTACCACTCTCCTAGACCGTGCAATGATAACTGCCACCACAAAGATTACAAGTTATCTGGTCTTCGCAAGTTTATGCCCTCTTTAGGCGACTCTTCCAAATATAGCACTTTTCTGTTCAAGGACAACATCCATAACATGAACCCGGATTCGAACCAGGCACTCGGCTAAGCATATTCCTACATACTTGCTCACTAACCGTGCAGCTACCGAGGCGGTTTGCCAAGTCGATCATTATACTTCAACTCTTAGTCTTAGCAATGGTGGTCACATAAATTCACAAAATTAACCAGAGCCAACGATAACTTTAAGATGAACTTTGATAAAACATTATACCTAGAAATTATTGGATAACTGAACGACAGGGACGTGAGTAATCTACGTTAGATGGTATGAGGTTAAAATCAGAAACTATCAGAAGTTTTCTTTCTACATTTATATACAATTTATAGAGAATTTGGAAAAAATAATATTCAATAGTGGCACCTCCCGTGACTCTAGTGATATCGAGAAAACCTTTGGGTATCCCATTTTAAATTGCTAAGCAGATAATAACAAATAGTAGGGGAGATTTTCTTCAATGGCTCTGAATATGAAATAACTTTCATTTCTATTGTCGAAATGTATTCGCGGCTTTTTGTATTCCCTGTTGTATTCCTGAAGGGGTCTATATTCTTCTTTATAAACTAATCAATTAAATTTTACCCTCCTAAGAAGCATTGAAAATCCAAGCCTTCTCTTGTTTCTTTTAGTATAAGTTAGTTCCATCGTATTTTTTTAAGATGGACTAGTATCGAAATGAATTAGCGGTTTTGGAAATTTCGAAGGATTGGAAGAATTGATCTTTTGGAGATATTTTAATTGAAAAAAATAAATTAAAGTTTATTTTAAGAGAGAAACAAATAAAATAAAATAAAAGACTTTCCGCATGTAGTAAAAATTGAAAATTGTTATCTCACGGAGTAGGTGTTTTTATCTCGACCTCAGTAGCTTGTATTACCTCCTCTTGCTCTGATACAAGCCTGAAGCCTTCTGTGGCGGCTTGAATGAGGGGTTGTGGGTTTCTTGGATCATGAATGTTCAATAGGATTCAGGTCTGGAGACCAAGGTGGCCAGTCCAAAATAGCGATTCCCTCTGTTACAAGATAATGTTGCGCGAGGTTGCTGGTATACGGAAGAGCATTATCTTGCATAAAAGTGAAATTCTCGCTGTGGGCACCTCGCCAGAGTCTAACTATGGGCTCCAGGATTAGGTCCACGTAATTTCTAGCCGTAACACTCGCAGAAAACGAAATCTGTTTTGCCTCCTAGCATAATGCCACCCCATACATCACACTGCCGCATTGGTATTTCGGAATTAGTCTTGCTGCTCGGAGTCTAGCTTGTCTTCCATGACCCCTTAAAATCCGAAACCGGCGGTCATCTGATCGAACAGCAATTCTGGTCTTATCCGTAAGAAGAACATTTCGCCAATTCTCAATATTTCAATTTTGGTGTTCGATGCACCAATCTGTCTGTTGATTTTTTGTTGTCTGGTTAGCTCTCGAACTCTTAAGCGCCTTTTGCTGTATAAACTCTTGAACGAAGTCTTTGACGTATCGTTTCGTCTGTTGCTCCCAGAAATTGCCTTTGGAGTATGGGGTGCGACATACTAGGCTCTCTTCTTGCAATTTGGCACAAAAGGCGTTCTTGTTCTTCAGAAGTGATCTTCCTACCACTTCTTCTAGGCCTATTTTGCAGAGATTGTAGCTCCACGTATCGGGCGCAGGTTTTTAAAATCACCCCCTGTGATACCACATTCTGGACGCTATATCCCTCTTTGTCACCCCTTCTTCAACGAGAACAATTATTTGACCTCACTGCACATCGGAAAATTCAACGTAGAGTATTTTCAATTATGAATATAGGCTTTTATATCTTGAAAGTCACAGTTTCAAATCTCAGTGACGACTGAGTACAATATCCCGAACATGTGGTGATAATTCAACATTTCTTATCATACTATCCAGTTTTTTTACAACAAAAAACTTCATTCTTCACAAGTAGTCCAAGATCCAAGGTTAAAAACAATCAATAATGTGAAATACTGAGTGATTCCATATACATTTGGTTGTGTGTACATACTGTTATCATGTGATAAAAATTAAACACTCAGATAAGATAGCTGTGGTATGGACTTGCTACCTTATGTTACTTTCATGAAAATGTAAATAACAATAAATCTCATCCTTTTGTTTTCAAAACATAGACAATTCACATGTACGAACCTGTCTAAGTGTATGTGCAGCAGGTTTTGTTGTAATTTCGCCTAGGACAGTCGTAAGATTATATAAGGTTTGTACCTACAGCGATCAGAAACAGTCACGGACTGTCACGATTGTGCGCAGTGTGTTAAAGTACGTTCCAAGAGCAACTATGATATGGTTGTTCCAACTGAATCTCCGGACTAAATTATGATTGTCAGACGAGTTTGCTGACGAAAAGCGAATCAAGTGTCGCAAACCTGCGCAATGAGCAGTGCAACAAGTTAAATTTGTTCTGTGGTTGAATTTTTCTTCGGGAGGAGTGATAAACTTGTCTATTGTGTTGTAGTTCTGTGGTTAGGTTAGTATTCATTGTTTGGAATTTTACTGGCGTCGAAATGAGCGATATTTCATCATCTTCAGATGATGAATCTGAGATAAGTGATTCGGAAAGTGATCTGAAAGATTTACTTGAAGAACGGTGGAGACCGAAATCGCAATCGCGACCTAATGGAAAAATCGACATACAACAACATATTTTCCTGTGGTTTGCAGGACACCAAACTGCAAGCTTTCGTGAAGTTGCTGATAGGTTCAATATCAGCATTAGCTGTCTTCATAAAATATTGAAAAGGATCATATATTTTTTGAGCAACCTCGCTCCATATAAAATAAAATGGCCAAAGACCAAGAAGTAAATTATACATAACTAAATACTTACATTCGTGATCCATGACGTTTATTTTTTCTCTGCAAAATGAAGGCGCCGTCTGCCGAAGTGGTAATTTAATGAAAACGAAAAGTATCTACACAAGCCGATTTCTTTACTCAATGTTTATTGTTATGTCACAGAATCCGTGTGTTCCAAGAGGAATTCCCTACTAGTTTGAAATTGATAAATATTTACGCCTGTGCACTGTTACTGTTTGAGAAATGTCAGGAACGCATCAGAAACAGGTCTGTGATTCTCTGTTGGAACAAACCTATAATATAGACTCTCAAATAACCGGGCGCAATTTACACGCTCGAAAATGTTTATTATACTTAAATATTTATAATGGGCAGTTTTGCGTTTTTGTTGAAAATAGGAGCCTTAAAACTCTACTATTTATTATATCACTTATTTAAAATGAAATATTTCAATTGATAATATGGTCAATATTAAAAGAAAACGCTCAAATTTAAGAACGATACCACTTCTAAATTATACAATATCGAGACGTCATGAAATAAAGTAATAAAATTAGTTATTCAACGTATAAATAATCTATCAATTAAAATTATTCATTAAGACAAATGAAGATCATACTGTTGTAGCATTGAATAACGTAGATTATTTATTTCAAACAAAAATTTTAATGAATCAGGAAATTATTAAAATATCAAGAAAGCTCCTACTAATAGAATTTGTTCCAAAGCTTTGTTACCGAACAATCAAAAATACAAACTTTCATTTGCTATTCCACCAGAATTATCCCAACAGAACATGAGAATGTTGCAGCCAAACTCTCACGTTATCTGATAACCATCATTGAAAATTCATATAATTTCAATTAAGAATTCTTCAGAATCTAATAGAAAAAATTCAACATACTGTACTATCATATACAGTGTGTTCCAACGAAAATTTTACCCCCCTATAACTCCGAAATGAGTAACATTAGCGAAAAACACCAAGACACGTCGATTTTTGTTTCGAGGGGGAGCATTTTTCGAAATAATTCGAAACTTGTCAGATCAACCCCCTACCCCCAGCAACCCTAATTTCGAAATTCATCATAGGGAATAAGGGTCGAGTGGCACCTTACTGTAAAGGTCTGTCAATTCTCCATTCTGATTTGTCATTTTTAGAATTTTAAATTAACATACAGGGTGTCCCAACCGAGGGTAAAGTTGAATTCCTGCAAATCCCAAATACTAAATGAAATCGATTTATTTTGGCATAATGCAAGCGCAGGTTTATGCTCGGTCTAGAAAAACGACCTACACTTGTGAATTTGGAGTTGGTGCAATCAACCCCCTATTTCCAGCATCCCCAACTCAAAAATCATTCGATCGAAAATAGGTCAAGTGGCACCTCGTTGGAAAGGTATTTCAATTTTCTCTTCGAATTTGGTATTTTCGAAATTCAGAATCAGCATACAGGGTGTCCCGGAGCAGGAACACTGAAAACCCAAATAACTTTTTGAAACTGGTTCATTTCGGTATAATACGAGAACATGTTTATGTTTGATTCGAGAATAAGACTCTCTTGCGTGAATATGGAATTTTTGCAATCAATCTCTTCCATTCAGCATCCCCAACTCAAAAACTCATACAAGTGATTACAGGTTGAGTGGCAAAGTTCCAGAAAGATTTTTCTATTTTCTGAATCACTGAGGCATTGGTTTCAGTTTGGCAATCGAGGTTTTCTGGCGTGAGGATCAGGATGAGGGATGATGGAGAAACTGATTGGATGCTCATCTAAACAGGAAAACGAGATTTATTGAACTTGTATTCAATTGAAAACAAAAACTAACTTGATTATTACAACAATTGTTCAAAATGACCTCCGCCCACCTCCATACAGTTATACAGACGATTTTCGAACTCTCTTCTCACATTAGCGAAAACTTCAGGAGTCAAAAGTCGGCATTCTGTGATAATCCTCATCCGTAGCTCCTCCAGGTTTTCTGGTCTTGTGGCATAAACTTTAGATTTTAGATGGCCCCACAAAAAAAATCTAGGGATTTAAATCTGGTGACCTGGCTGGCCACTCAACAGGTCCTCTTCTACCAATCCACCTTCCTGGGAAATTTTCGTCTAAATATTGGCGCACCCGAGCATCATAATGCGGAGGAGCACCGTCTTGTTGAAAACGCATTTCGTCCTCAGAAAGAGTTGGATCGTTCTGTAAAATTTCTGTCAATCTAGGATGTATGTGTTCCTCTAACAACTGTAGGTAGCCATTTCCATTCAGATTACCCTCAATAAAGAAAGGCCCAACTAGATGTTTGCCAAAAATTCCTGCCCAAACGTTCAACTTCTGAGGCCTTTGCGTGTGGGCCTCTCTAAACCAATAAGGATTCTGTGTGTCCCAATATCGACAATTATGTCTATTCACTTCACCACTGAGCATAAAGGTGCTTTCATCAGAAAAACAGATGTTATTCAGAAAATTTGAATTAGCGTTTAGGTTTTCACTTAGATTTTCACAAAACTATAAACGACGATCTGGATCATCTTCGTTTATTTCATGCACTAATTTTACCTTGTAGGGGTGAAATTTGTGATGTTTCACGATTCTATGGACAGTTGTAGCTGATACACCAGTCAGACGAGATAGTTTTCTGATCGAAGTAGTATTCTCCATTTGTAGATGACCCACTACTGCCACTTCCGTTGCCTAATTTCTGACAGGACATGCCACTTCATGTTTTTGTTTGCCACCGAACCCGTAGCTAGGAATTGGTCAACCAAATATTTAACGTACTGGTGACTGACTCCTTTCTCTTTCAGGATGGTTCCTATCGAATATCCTTGCCGTTTCTTTGGCACAACTGTTATTTCGAAAATACGTCGATACAATTTCGACCCTTTCCTCAGTGGAATAAACCATTTTCAGATTAATTTCAACTGACGAACAACAACAATAATGAGGAACTGATCTGAATAATAATAATATTTCATTGCAAAAATGAGAAATAACAGATGACTGCACGCCAGATGGAAATGAAAAAATGTGAACATTTTCAATGCAGAAATCAGCTTTATTTCTTCGTAATTGATGCTCAACACATCGTACCCCAATACTTTTAACAGTTTCGAATTAATTTTAGTTGATAATTTCAAATGACGATATAGAATTTTTCGAAAGCGACATCCTGTATGGAGAGCCGAACTGAATGAAATGCTTTAATCATTCTGGAATTCAAAAAACCTTTCTGAAGATATGCCACTTGAATTATTTGTATGATTTTCAAGTTGGGGATGCTGAATGGAAGGAGTTGATTGCAAAAATTCTATAACCACACAAGAAAGTCCTATTCTCGGATCAAACATGTTCTCGTATACCGAAATGAACCAGTTTCAAAAAGTTATTTGGATTTTCAATGTTCCTGCTTCAGGACACCCTGTATGATGATTCTGAATTTCGAAAATACCAAATTCGAAGAGAAAATTGCAGTACCTTTCCAACGAGGTGCCACTTGACCTATTATCGATCGAATGATTTTTGAGTTGGGGATGCTGGAAATAGGGGGTTGATTGCACCAACTCCAAATTCACAAATGTAGGTCGTTTTTCTAGACCGAGCATAAACCTGCGCTTGCATTATGCCAAAATAAATCTATTTCATTTAGTATTTGGGATTTCCAGGAATTCAACTTCACCCTTGGTTGGGACACCCTGTATGTTAATTTAAAATTTTAAAATGACAAATCAAGGTGGAGAATTGACAGACCTTTACAGTAAGGTGCCACTCGACCCTTATTCCCTATGATGAATTTCGAAATTAGGGTTGCTGGGGGTAGGGGGTTGATCTGAGAAGTTTCGAATTATTTCGAAAAATGCTCCCCCTCGAAACAAAAATCGATGTGTCTTGGTGTTTTTCGCTAATGTTACTCATTTCGGAGTTATAGGGTGGGTCAAATTTTCGTTGGAACACACTGTAATGCTATACTTATGTCCTGGGATATAATCTATATATATATATATATATATATATATATATATATATATATATATATATATATATATATATATATATATATATATATATATATATATATATATATATATATATATATATATATATATATATATATATATATATATATATATATATATATATATATATATATATATATATATATATATATATATATATATATATATATATATATATATATATATATATATATATATATATATATATATATATATATATATATATATATATATATATATATATATATATATATATATATATATATATATATATATATATATATATATATATATATATATATATATATATATATATATATATATATATATATATATATATATATATATATATATATATATATATATATATATATATATATATATATCTAAACTTTCATATATCGAACTCTGAACCCCACGTTATTATTTATTTTCTAAAAGTGAGTGCAATCTACAAAATCAAGCAACTTGAACCATCCTGTAGAAGTGACTTTTTCTATCTTTGTATCCTTCAAACAAAGACGAAACTTTCGTTATGTCCCTACAAGATGTTGAATTGAATTCCTAACAATGTTGATTCTGAAAATATTAAGTATATTCATTAAAAATTTCTTCATCATCTCTACCCTTGTGTTCCAACTCATGATTCATTGAAATTGATTAACCAATCTGTGCAGTGAATCCCTTTATACAATCAGCATTTATGAATCTTTTAGAAGAATGCTTAAATCAAAATTATTCCGATTTCAATGATGAAATTATCCTGAGCAACAACGGATTAATAATGGGTAATCCTTTTAGTCTTTTACTAGCAGAAATTTTTATGGGAAACATTGAGAAGAGAATTCATAATCATTCGCTGTCGAAACACTGCATTTATGGATTTAGATATGTGGATGACATCTCTTGTTTTACTTGTACGAACAGACAATTAGATTCCTTCAGTACCTCCATAAATTCAATTCATCTTAAAATGAAATTCACTTTGGAAATGGAAATGGAAACTTAACTACAATCAAAATTGTATGATACAGACAATACCATTCACAATTCTTCTGCACATCCGTATCAACATAAGATAGTTGCTTATAGTATGAGTTACATCGATAACAATGTCAGAAAATAATTTTTGAAAGTGAAAACACACACACCACAAAAACTGTCGCATCACCTGGTATTCTGAATTTCACAATCGATTAAGCAGCTCGATCGCAGTTTCTTTGTCAACATATGCTTTTGGACATATTAGGGGGAAAAAAATCTTATCTACGTAGTAACATTTGTTTCCATATGATCTCAAACACGTCTGAAACAAGAATGAGTTTATTTGACTATCAGTATTCATTCAATTTCTCTTCAGTTTTCACGCTAAATTAATGCAAGTTTTCTGTGTTTCTTGTTGATTTCAGAATCTTTGAATTTATTGTAATGGCTGCCGCACGTCCTGGACGCTATTTGGGTGATCATGAAGTGGTAAGAATTTCAACACTTTTAGAGAAGGGGTGAAGCCAATGTTACGTGGTTAACTTGTTGAATGTTAACCAAAGCACTATTTCAAGAGCAATTAATCGGTACCACGAAACGGGGGAATATGGGAGAAGGGCCGGACAGGGAATAAATCGGATAACAACACCAGTTGATGATCGTTGGCTTCATTTAACTGCACTAAGAGTTCGACACTGTACGGCTAAAATGCTACGAAATGAACTTGCACTTTCCAGAAATATGCATATTTCACCCTAGATCTGACGATATCAGACCAAGGGTGGCTTCTACCGGCCCGCGTCTAAACAGAGAGCATCGAGTTGCAAGACTTCAGTTTGCGAGGGAACATGTAAATTGGGGTATTGCAGAATGGTCGAATGTTCTCTTTTGCGGCGAGTCCAGGTTCTGTCTAGTATCAAGTGATAGACGCATGCCTGTATACAGACGACCTGGGGAACGATATCAGCAATGCAATATCCGGCAAACCGAAAACTTCGAAGGGGGCTCAGTAAAGGTGTGGGGAGGCATTTCTTTCCATGGTCCAACTGAGTTAGTCCTAGTGAATAATGGAATAATGACAGCGGCCAGATACATCGCAGTTATCCTTGAACCCCATTTTGTACCCTTTGGCCCATTGATTGACGAAAACTTCATTTATATGCATGATAATGCTCGGCCTCATGCAGCTAGAGTAGTTACAGAATTTCTGCAAAATGCCGAAATTGATATTTTAAGATGGCCAGCCAGAAGACTCGACTTGAATCCCATAGAACATGTTTGGGACAACATGGGGTGGCATGGTCTTGAAAACGCTCACCGCCTAAGTGTTTCATCGAGTGCAGGAACAGATGGTAGTCTCTGGGCGCCAGATCAGGGCGTCGGTTTCATCCCACCTTATTGTCTACTTCCGGCACCAGACTTTCATTAACGACCGAATTACGCCCCCTCTGTTGTTCATCATGCACATTTGTGTGGTCTTCTTTAAATGCTCTCACCCACTTCCAACCATTCCATCACTCATAATGTTTAGTCCATAAACTCCATAGATCGCACGATTAATATCGATCTATTTTATGCCTTTAGCACTAAGGAACCTTATAACAGCCCTTACTTCATAGTCGGTGGGACTCGTGATTATCGGAGGTATCTTGAATACTTTGAACAACATTGTTTTATTCAATGAAAAAAAAGTTAAAATATTATTATTTATAGTGACGGGGTCACACGACTTTTACTCAACTTTTTGGCTTTCCGTGAGTCGCGACAAAAATGGTTGAGAAATGATGCTCTAGATACGTCAATATCTTCCAAAACTTTGAATTTTTCGTCCCGAAAAACTCATATATGAGTCATTCTATTACAAACCGAACACCTTTCTGACCGACACATTTTTGATTTATCTAAATCTTCTACTACGGGTTCTATATCGAAAAAAGAGAAACATGTAAGAGAATTTTTTTCATTTTCGATATTTTGAAAATTAAATAAAGATCGAAAATTCCTGAATTTGATGATTTTTCGATAATAGCTTATTTTTCGAAGATTCATAACTCCGGTTCTATTTTAGCTAAAAAAACATTTTTTTTTTCATTTTGATGGTAAAAAAACAAGCTTTGAGGAAAAAATACTTACAATACAAATTTTCGAAAAATTCAAATTGTTATTAACAATTTAAATGTTCAAATCGGTTTTCAATAGTGGCCCCACCCATGAATCAACTATTTATTGTTTTTATCGTATTCTGCGTCAAATGTTTTGTCGAATCGCTTTTAAAAACGATCGGGAAGTTGTTTTCACTGTGAGAAAAAAATTAATTGATTTAGCGCGGTACGTCACATCGACACGTGGGTCACATTCTACGGCTTATATTCTTGTTTTACACCGTTCTCTAAAATACAAATAATTGTTTAATTTTTTTTAAATTAAAAAACATATTTTATCAGCCAAGATGGAAAAGAATACATAAATAAAAAACATTGTTGAAAATCAATTTTTTATTAAGATTTCGAGAATGCATTAGTTAATAAGAATAATATTTGGAATATAGTAATAAATACAATATTTAAGAATAAGACAATGTTTATATTTTCTGTTTGAAAATTTTACAATATCCTTTTTTCGCAAGATGCAAACTGTTTTGCTTCCAATTGTTGTAACGAAATCGGATTAATACAATGCTATTTGAAGTTTCTTTTATTTTTAAAGCTTTTTTAAACGTTCTGACAATTGTTTTTCTCCTAATTTGTATTCATTAACGGTCGTTATAACGTCGTTATAACGTTATAAACAACTCAAAAACTCTAGGAACACATACCAACATCTTTAAAATATGAATTTGATGATTCGAATTTATAGAAATCTTTCGGTTTGTGTTGGGATGGATTGTACATAATGTATTCTGAAGAAAGCAAAATAATATTTGACTTCTCCAAAGTACCTATTATAAAAAAAAATTGAAATTTAAAAATGACGAAATTTGGTTAAACACAAAAAAATCCTGAACTAGTATTTTCGAAACGATATGGAAGCACTTATATTTTTCAGTACCCAGAAGGTCCACCTTACCTTACGCCAGTAATGTAATTTTTTATACAAAACTCTCTATGTTTATTTACAAAAATTAATGTGTCAATAATTTGGACAAACCGCTACTTAAGTTTTGTAAAAATTTATCAACATATGATATTAGTGTTCGTAAAGTCGTTCTTTCGGTTGTAATCCACTGTCAGTATGTAATATTTTGATTTCTTGCATTAATATTTGACATTAAAATTTCATACTACAGTTATTTGTATTCAACAGATAAACGGTGTAAAACAAGAATATGAGCCGTAGAATGTGACCCACGTGTCGATGTGACGTACGGCGCTAAATTGATCAATTTTTTTCTTACAGTAAAGATAACTGCTCCTTCGTTTTTAAAATCGTTTTCGATGGAAAATTTAACGCAGAATACGATAAGAATAGTAAAAAGTTGATTCAGGGGTGGGGCCACAATTAAAAACTGATTTAAACATTTAAATTGTTAATAACAATTTAAATATTTTGACAATTTGTTTTGAAAGTATTTCTTCCTCAAAGATTGTTTTTTAACCTTCAAAATGAAAAATATAAGGATTTTTCAGCTCAAATTGAACCGGAGTTATGAATTTTTGAAAAATAAGCTATTATCGAAAAATCATCGAATTTTCGATCGTAGTTATTTTTCAAAATATCGAAAATGAAAAAAAATCCTCTTACACGTATTTCTTTTTGTTTTCGATATAGAACCCGTAAAAAAGTTTCAGTTAAATCTAAAATGTATCGGTCAATTTTTGTCCAAATCTGTTCGGTTTGTAAAAGAATGTCCCATATACTAAATCACATAAAATTAGCTAGATGCAGTCGGAAGAAGTTTTCAACTCTGACACCCCGTATATCGGTTAATAGTAGCTTTTATTATGACATCAATTAAGTTTGATGGTATTGTTCTTGAGCCCATTCTTTCTAAATCACCCTGTATATTTCTTTGTATACGGCTATATCACAGAAACCTCACCTGTTAATTTGTCATTGAGCCATAATATTGAAAAGCGTTCGGAAAACTCTCGCGAAATAAAAAGGAAAAATTACCTCCGCAGTCTGACAGATTGGCACCCGGGATGAATACATCAATCAGTCTTTTGATCCGCATTCATAATAACTGACG